>JAQPPZ010003193.1:6116012-7432025 GCA_028583015.1 Wollemia nobilis | reverse complement strand
CATGTCATTCCATCCAAAATAATCTTGGATATTGGGCCATCATTCAAGAACAAAGACGTGCATGCTTTAACCACAAAGTACAAAATTCAGCATAGCTTTTCAACACCCTATTATCCGTAAGCAAATGGGCAAGCAGAGGTGTCAAACAAAATGCTAGTCGCCATCCTTAAAAAGACCGTCGCAGACAGTCATAAGGATTGGCACATACAAATCCCACTTGCCCTTTGGGCTTATCGCACTAGCATTCGGACGCCCATTGGGGCAACTCCGTTTTCACTAGTGTATGGCTCAGAGGCAGTAATGCCTCTCGAGTTGGAAATTCCTTCCCTCCGCATATCAATGCAGGAATTCATCGATGATGACACTACACGGCAGGCCCGATTAGACCAACTTACGTTGCTTGACGAAAGACGTGTTAATGCTCTCGAGCACTTACGTATCTATCAAGAGCGGCTTAAGAGAGCTTACAACATGAAAGTTCACCAAAGAGACTTTCGGGTTGGTGATCTGGTTCTGAAGGAAAACCAACAAAACTCTAATTTGCTGTCCCATATGAGAGACAAATTCGCGGCAAATTGGCTAGGTCCTTATGTCATTGATAGCAAAATAGGATCGGGAACGTACAGGCTAGCTTCTCTTGACGGTATCAAGGAAACAGAACCCTTGAATATCAGTCATTTGCGACCATTTCATATCTAAAAAAGCCATGTACCAAAAAAAAAAAAAAAAAACAAACAAACAAAAAGCTCCAAGGATTATCGCAATCTCTTGGTCACCTAAAAATCTCCAAGGATTATCGCAATCTCTTGGTCAGCTAAAAAGCTCCAAGGATTATCGCAATCTCTTGGTCAACCCAAAAAGCTCCAAAGATTATCACAATCTCTTGGTCACCTAAAAAGCTCCAAGGATTATCGCAATCTCTTGGTCAACCCAAAAGCTCCAAGGATTATCGCAATCTCTTGGTCAACCCAAAAAGCTCCAAGGATTATCGTAATATCTTGGTCACCAAAAACCTCCAAGGATTATCACAATCTCTTGGTCAACCTAAAAGCTCCAAGGATTATCGCAATCTCTTGGTCAACCCAAAAAGCTCCAACGATTATCGCAATCGTTTGGTCAAAAAAAAAATCAAAAAATTTAAACAAAAACAAAACAACAAAAATCATCAAAAACAACAAAGATTTGCACCTCAATTTTAGGCATACTCGAATTCATCAAAAACAACAAAAACACAAAGCATAATTTTACCACACTACAGTCAGTGGTCTGGGAATGTACAAAGAGTTTCAGTGATTCAGTCATCATTTTCCTCTTTAGCCATGTAGTGTACCAAGTCGAACAAATTTTACGAAGGTAGAGTCATACTTGAAATACACCTTGTTACGTAACATCCCAACACAAATCAAAACACTAAAATTCCCAAAATTGTGTGAACAAAAGATGAAAACTGTAAAATAATCTAGGTCACAACAAGAAAAACGGTTATCTTGCTCATCCCCCTGTGCGAATGACCCCTAGAATGCTGAGAGTTGGCAAAAGGACAAGCTTCCTCCCTACCCAATTCCCTAAGAATCCCTAAAGTTCTCAACAGTTGCAAAACACAAAAAAAAATTGCAAAGTGTCAAAACTCCAAATTTGACAAAATATAGTGCACACATCAAAAGGCACAAACAACAGTGATTTTCATCACTCCAAATACCAAACCCCTTGCTCAAAAAAAAAAAAAAAAAAAATCAAAATAAACAGTGATCTAATCACTACAAAAGAGCAAGTATCCCAATACAATTGAAAAAAAGAAGGGATTTGACCTTGAATCCCTAGAACTCTCAGCATTCTATAGGTCATAAGGCAAGCTTCAGTACCAATTTGATTGATAGCCTATCGGTAACAGAAGTAAACCTCCCGCATGACGATATATCTGTCACATTAACTTGCGTATAGATCAATGTTTGCATGTGGATGGGCTAGCTTATGGCATCCTGGATTACAACATAGATTAATCTTAGTACATACAACAAAAGAATTCGTGGATCTAATTAGGTGATCCTCAGTACAGGTTCGGTTGAAAGCCCATCTGGCATTGGCGGTATCCTAACAAATACAACTAAATGAACTCAACTGCACACACAAGGATGTTAAATAACCCGATCAAAAACAGGTCCGATTCATACCTTGTTCAAAAGTCTTGTAAGATAAAGTACAGTCATGGATAGTGAGATAAAACTATTTGAATCTCAAAAAATCATACATTCATCCCAAAACCATCTGCGCTACTTATCATCCTTATGATAACATCAGAAAATACAAAAACAGCAAAAAAAAAAAAAACCAGATAAATAAAGAGCTTCTTAAACAGCCTACAAAGCAATCATCACAAATATCATTCATCCATTTTAATTTGCATATCACATAGACATCTAAAACATTTGCATTCATCAAAACATCTGCATTCATCAAAATAAATAAACATGCATAACAAAAATCAATCACATCATCACATGTACAAATCCAAAAATAAAACCGATATATATATATATATATATATATCATCAAAAAGATGCCCGTAGGCTATAGAATCGGTCCTCAGACCCCGTAATCATATCCAAAACCCAACCTAAGGCGTCGGCCACCATGATCACACAGGATCGGTGCGACGGGAACTACCCCCCGTGGTGTGGGTCCTACGGGACCCTGCAGGGCGGCTACTACTAGCCACCGCATCATGCCTACTACCACCGCCCTCATCTAACTGCCTACGGCGAGATGAAGCTGACTGCTCAGTCAGACTATCCCTCGTCCGTCGAGAAGATCTACTGATCGAAGGCTTAGGGAGCCACCCGCCAAGGCGGATGACCTCCCTCTCCAAGTCTATCCGGTACAGACACCACTCTGCCTCCCGTCGATGATAGATAGACAATGCATCATCGCGCTGTGCCAAAACTCTATCCCGCTTTGCCAACTGAGCCCGTAGGAGATCCCTCTCCAGATCCTGCATCCGTAGCAGCTCTGTAAGTCGTGCAACCTCATCGCCTACATCCGACCCCACCTCCTCTGTAACTGTCGGACGCATAGGACTCGCAGGGACAGTAGCCTACTCAGGCTCCAAATGCTCCTCCACATCCTGCATGTCCGGCTGCTCCGAAACACCCAAGTCCACATCCTCATCTCCCACATCCACCATGTCTACATCATCCAACGACCCTCCCCAATCACCCCCTGCCGCCTCAACATCCTCCACTGCCGCCTCCATGCCTCCCAATGGACCCTCTCCTCTCCAGCGCCGCAAAACCCACCACGAGTCATAATTAGTGGTAGTACCTACGTCATCTACATACAACACCTCAATCACCGCATCCGACTCCTCGCCCAATGGCACGAGGACCGGTGGCTCCAGATCCCTCTCATTTCCCCGATGCCAATAGCCTACGGGTTCACCAGGCAACCCCTGGCGCACCCTAAACTGTCGTGTAACCTGACGATACGAAAAGAACTCATGCCCCGTCCCATGCTGCCCAGTCAACCATTGCTCCCTCCGTACCCGTAGGAGCCACTCTCCAGCCTCAGGCCAGGCTGGACAGTCCTGATAGGGACGCCAAAACACCTCCCTTGGAGTGAGCCGCAAAAAGGCATCAATGTAGTGCTCAACGGCACCTGCCCATCGCCGACTCTGCCCTTGCTCCACAGACCGTCGCCACAAAGCTGCATAACCAATCTCCTCATCCTCCATCACCACCCGAGTCATCCACGATAACCCGATAGGCCTCTCAACAGCTATGTGCTGCCAACCCCAGCACTGCAACAAAAAGCTGCAACTGACACCCTTCCGCTGTCGACAGCGGACCCCGTACAGCTCCCTGTAAAGCTGCGCCAACAAAGTCCGTCCCCATCTCAAGATCAAAGGTGCCTCTATCGGGCACTCTGCCAACTACCACACCAAATCCAGTAGGTTCCACGGGATCCTCACACCTGAAGAATCAGGGAGAAGAATGTTAGAAATGAGGCCCATCAGGAATGCGTGCCTCACTCCTAACACCCCCCTCTCCTTCCACCAGCCAACCAAAATCCTGCCAGCCTGGAAATCCGCCTCGGTTGTCTCCACTGGGTCTGCTACACCCAGCTCCCCCCCATACCCAAAACATCTCGTGAGTATAGCAGACCGCTGATCAAACGGAGATGTCCTAATAGGCAGACCATCTATCGGAATCCGAAGCAACCGATAGACGTCCTCAAGAGTCACAGTCATCTCCCTTGTCAGGAGATTGAAAGTATTGGTCTATGGATCCCAAAGCTTGATCAGGGTCGTCAGATAGTCCTAATCCGAAACCACAGGCTCCAGTCGAGCCACCTGCTTGAGCCCAAGGGCATCAAGCCATTCCCAGTCATCATCAATCAAGGCCAACCGCGCCTCAGTAAAGGCAGCAGGTACACGGTATCGGCTCCTAACAACCTGCAAGCAAACAAAATAAATAAATAAATAAATAAATAAATGAAAAAGATAAAATTTTCAGTTCTAGGGTTTCTAACCTTAGTTGTTAAACAAAAACATCACAAAAAATCTTAAAGTTTTGAAAAGCGTAAAACAAAAACAATGCATTAAATTAAAGAAAAATAAACCCTAGGGTCACTTACAGGTCTCGCCTCGGCTCCACCGCTCAAACCATTTTGTGCACTCATGATGGCAGAAATAATTCTAGCAGCGCTTCGCTTCGCAAAATTACCTCCTCCTCCCAGAGCTCCAAAATCGCAAGAAAAAATGACACAAATGAGCCCAAAATCAAGTTTTGGCCCTTAAATAGGCCCTTTGCACTGGAATTCGTCCTTGAATAGGATGAGCGCTCTGATCGATGCTCGTACCACCCAGGGACGAATTCTCCAGCTGGAATTCGTCCCACCCAGGGACGAATTCAGTCCAAAGACAAAAAAAAATCAACAAAAATGACTAAAAATGCACTAAAAATAGAAAATAAAACTGCCTGACAGGATTGCAAATGCAACTGACAACATTGGCATACAAAATCGACATCGGGGTCACAAATTATCACTATCCTACTCCCAAAGAAGGC
Organism: Wollemia nobilis; assembly: GCA_028583015.1. Classification (NCBI taxonomy): domain Eukaryota; kingdom Viridiplantae; phylum Streptophyta; class Pinopsida; order Araucariales; family Araucariaceae; genus Wollemia; species Wollemia nobilis. The sequence goes on along the minus strand of JAQPPZ010003193.1, from coordinate 7,426,962 downwards.
TACTATAGTCGGACCGCTCCACGGGAGGACGGATTGCCGACAATTTAATCCCAAAATGGTGTCACAAAAAACAACAAAAACAGTACAAAATTCAACAAAAACATAACAAAAACATTGTCGGGCATAAGTGCTCATGCACTTAACCTATAGGCAAAGAAAATCGATGTCGAGGTCCAAATTATCGCTCTCCTAATTCCCCAAGAAGGCTATCATAGCAGGACCGCTCCATGGGAAATAGGTTTTCGACGATTTCACCTCATTATGACATCACCAAAAGGGTTAACACCCACCAAAAATAGGTCCATATGTTGGAAAAATTGCACACGCTTAATGGTAAACCCTCTAAAGGCAACCTTGCACAAGTCATCTTGGGTCAAGCGACTCGTCGCTTCTCTCACGAAGGTCATTCCCTCATCGATTCGTCGCTTGAGGGGGTAGTCACACTTAGTCACCAACCAACAATCACACACCCAATTAAGGAAAACGACATGCATTCAAAGAATCATTGACAAAGACAATCACGCTCCCGCTTGGGGCGATAAACAAGCAACAATCAAATCAATCAAACACTTGGCATTTCGTGAATCATGAACACAAGGTTCCCCCTGAGAATAAAAACGCCCTTCACTTGTTCATGACTGATCAATGTCTAAGTTCAAGTCACACCTCACCAAAACAGGTTAATACTTGAAATCAAATTCCTTAGCTCGTCAGAAGCAAGGATTCAAGAATGCATGCCATTTCCATACTTGGGGCATCAAAAGTTGGTTATGTTACCAAGAAACCCTAATCATTAGTGCTTTGGTTATCTATTTTTGCTCAGGCATCGCGTCACCCGCAACGCTTCCCAAAAAGGGGCATCTGTAGACACCAAAACAACACCAATCCGATTATGTGACTGCAAACACTGATCGCTTTGGCAAACACAACCCCTAGGGCAGCCCTCAGAGGTTAAACAGTGGTCGTAACCACTTTCATAGCAATTTTGTAAGGTCAAGAAGCAATTTGGCACACTTGGAAACTTTGCCCAGTACTCGTTTCACCCCGGGACGAATTCAAAATAGAATCCGTCCCACCCCAGGACGAATTCTAAATCCGTCCCTGGGTGGGACAAATTCCAAGCTTAACGGGCAAAAATGCAAATGGTGCCAAGTGGCAGCCCAGAACAGTTAGTTAAGGGCTCCTGCCTTGCACGCATGTGTAAGTGGACAAAGGGGCCGTTAGAGGACTGTTACAAAAAGCATTTATCAAAGTTCAAGTCAATGGATGACTCCCATTCCTCTTGGGAAGACAAGACTACCACATGGCGCCTATGGCCAACACATGGCATTTGTGCTTCCCTCCCAAAAGAGACCCCTTGGGTCTATAAAAGGTGGGACTTTTCTCACCCAAAACATACAGGTTGAAGGAGTTTTCAAGCAACGAAGTGCTTCCGAATTGAAGACCCACTTGCATCCCTCTTGGTTCACCTTCCCACATCCACCAATCTCTTTGCAAGGGAGGTTGTTGGGTGGCCTTTGGAAGCTTGAACCTTACCCAAATCCGACGCATGGACACCTGAACCAAAAAATTCGCCGACCCCCCAATGCTAAAAGGTTTTGGGCCCATCCTTGGTGGATTGGCTCCAAAATCGAGGGCCAACGGTGGGAGGCCCACTTGGGCACCCCCGCACCTCCCAAGTCCTATTTTTCAGTTTTTGAGCATTTTAGATTATTTTTTAGATTGCATTCTGTGTTACTAGGTCTGATTAGTCCATAGCTGCAATTTTGTGACTTTTGGTCAGATTTTAGGATGTTTTGTATTGCTTTGTCGTTTCGCTAACTTGCAGGTGTCAAGGTCAAATTCCCAAAGGTGGAGGCCAAATTGGGAAAATCCGACCATCTGGGTCGTCCCAAAATGGCCCCAATTACATAACCCCCCTGTTTGTAGGCGTTTTGTAGGTCTCGGGATCCGACATTGGAGCAACAGCAGGTCGGTTTCTTCAACACAGAAGAATTCGTCCCACCCAGGGACGAATTATAGTCAGAATTCGTCCTGCCCAGGGACGAATTCTAGTTGAAGGTGGATTGGCCAGTTGCCTCAGTGGCAGTGGCCTTCTGGTAACTTTTCTTACCTTTTGTCAAGTTTTGAAGCAATTTGGTTTCACTGTATTCACCGTTTCAGGCAAATATTTGTATGCATATTTTTGTTAGTTTTAGAGAGAAAACGCTTTTCATTTGCAGCAGGTGCTACTGATGTCTTGGTAATTTCTTTGTTCACAGGAGAAGCAGCAGAGGCGAAGAACTCATCGACATCAGCGGCGGCATCACCTTGGCCCGCCCATTGCAATCGTGGGCACGCGGAAAGAGGAATCATTTAGTGATTGTAATCAAACTCTATTTGCGCTCCTAGCCCCTGAAAAGGGAGGAGACATCATTGTAACAGAGATCAAGGGAAATTAATGAAAGGGCTGTGTTTTCTCTATCTGATTGTGTCTCTTCCAATGTGTTTCTTTTCTATTTCATGCAATTTACATTTCTAGGACTTAAGCGTACTTAATTTTGAATGCAATCGCACTTGGTGTTTCCTTTGACCGGAATCTCGTGCTTTCAATCCCAACCATTCTTCTGACATATTTTCTCAATTATGGGCTCAAAATATCTGGCCTAAGGTGAGGTTCTTTAATTGGCTTTTATTGCATCGTAGGGTGCTTACTAGTGAGCAAATTATGAAGCATGGTTTTCATGGCCCTTTTAGATGTGAAATGTGTGAAGAGAATGTAGAAAATATCAACCATCTTTTTATTGAGTGTACTTTAGCCTCTGAGCTATGGAGGAGAATGGCAACTTTACTTGGCTTACAAGTGGTCCAATTTTTTCACTTTTGAACAGACTTTGGAGGGATTGGCCTAATCAAGAGGGTGTTGATCATTTTATTAGGCAGTTAGTTTGGATGGGTTCTACCATTCTTCTTTGGAATATTTGGAATGAAAGGAACAACTAAATTTTTAATCAAGATGGGAAGGATATTCACTATATTTGGCAAAAGACCATAGCCAACTTAGTTGAATCAGTCCATCATCTCCTTAATCACCCCCAAAACTCCCACAAAATATGGGATCAAGTGATGCAAAGATTGAAGATTAAACCTTCTAAGGGCAACCAACTTAAAGGGAATGTGAGTATTAGTAAGCTGGATAGGACTAGAAATTGGGAACCTCCTCCTAAGGATTTTGGAAAAGTCAATACCGATGGAGCCTCTAGAGGGAACCCTGGAAAAGCTAGTGTGGGAGGAATTGGTAGACTTTCAGATGGCTCCCTAGTTTTTACTTTTGCTGAGAATTTGGGTATTCTTTCCAATAACCTTGCTGAGGGGTATGGTATCCTTAGAGGCCTTCAAGAGGCTACTAAGGTTGGATGGGAAAAGGTGTTAGTTGAGTCTGACTCTCAACTTATGATTAATCTCTTGAAGACTCATTCTAAGAATCATAAGGTGGATTGGAGAATAAAAAGAATTATTGAGAAGATTCAGTTAATCCAGATGGGATTTTTGAAAGTTGATTACAATCATGTGGTCAGAGATCAAAACAAGAGTGTTGTTGCTTTAGCTAATTGGGCTTTGGACAAAGGTGATCTTACTTATTATGGCCACCCTCCTATTTGGTGGGCTTGTCAAATTAGGGAAGCTCTTATTTCTATCATTTCTTTGGATGACTCCAGTTCTGAAGGTACCTAGTTTCTTCTTGTTTTTTTTTTTTTTTTTGTGTTTCTCTTTGGTTCATTCAGTTTTTTTAGTTTCCTAGCTCATTCTATTCTTTATTTTGTTTCCTCTATTGATTCTTGCATTAATAGTCTTCTGGTCTAGATAGGTCATTGTTTTGTTCATTTTTTTTCTTTTGTCTTCTTTGTTTTTTTTTGTTTAGTTTTTTAAGGTGGGTGGTTTCTTTTGTTTTGTTTTATTTTTGTGTTCTTTGTGTTGTTTTTTGTTGTTCTTGTGTTTTTGTTGTTTTTTTTTTTTATGTTTATTGTTATTGTTCTTGTGTTTTTTTCGTTTCTTGTTCGTGGGTTTCTCTTTGTTTGTGTTATTTCATTTTTTTATGTGTGAGTGTTTTCTATGTTTTTTGTTTTTGTTTATTGTCTGTTGTTGGTTGTTTTTATTTTTATTTTATTTATTTTATTTTTTAGGTTTTGGTTGTGTTTACTTTTCATGGTTTTTTGGGTTATGTCTTTGTAGTGTTCTGTTGTTTTTGTCTTATTTGTGTTTTGTTATGTGGTTCTTGTGTTTTTCTATGTGGTTTGTGTTGTGGTTTATTTTATCTTATTATGCGTGTTTGGTTGTGCTTTTGGTTTTGACACACTCAAGGAGTTTGTTTTTTATTTTATTTTATTATTTTTGTTGTTATTTTCTTTTTTTAATTTGGTTTTGTGTGTTTGTTTGCTCCTTGAGTATGTCAAATGTGGTAGGCTAGGTCCGAGTCCTAGGTGTTTTTGGCGGAATGGATACCCCTGCCTCCTTGGGTCTTACCCGAAAGTGGCATCCCTTTTGGGATATTTTCCACAAATTAAAAAAAAAAAAAACTTGATAAGGTATTTAAAGGCTTTAAGGGTATGATATGGTATTTGGTAATACCACTCCAATGCAAGACCACTAAAGCTCTTAGATAATATTTTGAGTAGTAACATTTCATTGCATAGAATATCATTGTAGGTATTTTAGAAAGCTTTAAGGTGATTAATGGGATCTTCCTTTCCTTTATACATTTAAAACCTGGGCATTTTAAAATTAGGAGGAAGGGGTATATGGACATAATGGGATATAATGGGTGATTACATAAGTCCTCATAGGATTACTTATAACTAGATGAAGACCCTTGGATTGAGGCTATTTCTTGTTTTAGCTAATCCAATTATGAGGTTAAGGTTTGAAGTTAAAAATAAATAGGATTTAATGGCACATGAGATATGTGTTGTGAGATGATATTTCTTTGATATATGATAAAAGGATAGGATTGAGATATTTAGGGATATGATTCTAATGTGGGCATTGCACGACTTACCCCCAAGCCATTCAAAACAAAAAATATTTGAGGGTGCAAGATGAGAGATTATGGGAGTGGGGTTTTGGATGAAACCCACATTCATGCTTGGAATAGAAGTAAGGTTGTTGATATAAGTATAATATATTAGAGCACTAAGAATTATATCTAGGATAGGGATATAACTTGTGCTCACTTGTTGAGAAATGTGATAATTTATGATGACCTATAATAAATCCTCAAGAGGAGAAATGAATGAGTGATATTTCAATGATAACGAGGGATTTTATAGCCTATAATCAATGGAAGAGGTGATGATAGGAGAATTGGATCCAACATGCATAGAGGTAGATTCATTAAGGTTTATATTAAGTACCTAAAGGATAGCTCTACTTTATTAAAGGCCTAGGGGTTAGAATTTGGTTATTAAGGATGGTCTAAAAAAGAACCCTCCCTAGAAAAGACAACTAGGTTGTCATTACCATACTTGAGGATGATTGCTATAACTTATTTATTTCAATATAAGAACTAGGTCATGTGATCAAGAGAATTGAAAACCAATCTCCCTTGATCATCATGAAAAGGCAATAGAGAACCTGAGGAAAAATCCTCCTCATATTATATGGGAGATTAAGGATATAGACAATGGATTTACCACTATTACTTTTGGATATTTGATGATCATAAGTTAAACACATTAACTCCTTCTCCATCCTCTTCTAGAAAGAATAATTTTATTCCAATAGTTGAATATTCTACTAATAAGATCCAAAAGTGGCATCATAGGATTTGACATCTAAATTATGATTCATTGCGGTATGCGAGCCAATATGATATGGTTATTGGGATTCCATGCATATCCCCAAGTCATGCATTTAAGAGATGCATTTTGGGAAAGCATCATAGGGGGACAATTTTGAAAGGAGTTTCTGAGACAACATTTCATCTTTTGGATATCATGTATAGTGACATCTATGGATCTATGGTAACACCTTCTATTTCATGAAATAAGTAAGTTTTTATTCTTTTTCTTAATGAATATTGTAGATATATGTGGTTAAATACTATTTATATAAAGGATAAAGTGTTTGAGAGGTTAAAAATATTCAAATATCTTGTTTAAAATTAACTAGTTAGATGTATCAAGTGTCTAAGGACAAATGGTGGTGGTGAATATGTTAGTTACATTTTTCTTGAATTTTTGGTCACTCATGAAAATAGTATATTAGAGGACTATTCACTACACTCCTAAATAGAATGGTGTAGTAGAAAGAAAGAGTAAACTAATCATGGATATGGATTATTGTATGATTTATGCCAAGGGATTAGATCACAAGTTTTGGGGTGATGCAGTTATATACCCAAGGATATTTAGAAAAAGGAGACACCAAAGATCCCTACGTGCATATTTGTGGGATATTATTATACCTCAAAGGCATATAACCTCTATGATACTTAGAGGTGTGAGGTATTTATTAGGAGAGATATGATCTTTGATAAGGTTATTCTAGGTGTTCCTTCCACTCTAGCTCTCAATATTTTAGCTATTAATTATTCTTATTCCTTTTCTATTGTAGATTCAACAAGTTATTCAAATATCTTGTTTGATTATATTCTCAGTAGAGCATCTTTAACTTCTATTTATTTTTCACTACCTATCAATTTGACCCCATCAAAAGTATTTTCTCAAGAAATTTTCTCTTCCCCTAGAGTAAGATAGGATGAGCAAGATTGTTTAGTTCAAAATATTCTAGCTTTACATGTTGAGATGGTGCAAGATACTCATGATTTTTTTGAATATCCTATATCCAAGTGGGTTAAGACACTTTTTAAGGATGTACAACCCATTCTATCTATTGATCAACATTAGGAGGCTCCTTCCTATTCTTTGATATCTACCTAATCATAAGATCTTGTCACCTACTTCCAAGCTATGAGGAAGCTTGAATGGGAATATGATATGGCTATGCCACATAAGACTATGAAGAACAAAACATGGGAGTTGGTTTCTCTTCTAGTAGAGAAGAATAGTATGTGGTGTAAGTGGATCTTAAATATCAAGTATATACTAGACGATAAAATTAAAATGCACAAAGTATACCTTTTTGCTAAGGGATTATTGTGAAAATAGGGAGTGGACTAATATGATCATTTTGTCATTGTATATAATATAAACTTCATCAAAATATTTTCTTTTATTTTTTCCTCCTATGGATGGAAGGTGCATTAGATAAATGTGAAGAATACCTTTCTCCATGGAGAACTTCATGATAAAATCTACATGTAGTAGCCACCCAAATTTGAACTAGAGGATCCTACTCCATTGGTATTTTACTTGAACCGATCTATATTTGGCCTTAAGTAGACTCATACTTGGCATGAGAAAATCCACCATTTTTTCTTAGTTGTGGATTTTAGTGATGTGACGTTGAGCATGATGCTTTATTAAACATCATGATGAGATCCTTATGATTATATTGTATGTAAATTAACTTCTCATCATGTGTAGCTCCACTAATCTAATTTAGGATATGAAGTCATATATTCACTTCAACTTTGATACGATAAATTTAGGATTTTTTCACAATTTTGGGAGAATCTAGATTGATTAGATAAATTTTAGAATTACCATTTTTTATCGCAATTATGGTTTAGAAATTCTTCAATGATTTAGGATGGAGTGTAATTCTACCTAGACACCCTTAGATTCATGTTTGAAACTTTAGGATGATTGTACCACAATTGTAGTTGATACCCTCTATACTAATCTTGTGTAAGAGGACTTATGTATCTCTCTAACACTATATTGTATATAGTCATTGCTATTTGTTATTATTCTAGGTGGAAGCAATATCCTTGGGAGAGTCACTAAATAGTAGCAAGGTCGATTCTTAGATATACCAGAGGGACATATAATATGGACATTCACTACTTTGTTGGTTTCCCTCTAACTTTAGTAGGTTTTTAGATACTAATTGGCTAGGTTATTTGGATGATCAATGAGGCACCACAAACTTTTCCTTCTACTTGGAATCTAGCCTATTTTCATAGCATTCTAGATGCCAATCAACCTTTTCTCAATTCTCAATGGAGACTAAATATTTGATTGCAAATGAGGTAGTTAAGCATACCAAGTGCATGCTAATTATTGTGGAGGAGATTGGCATACCTCAAATATTTCTTGTTACTTTTTGTTGTGGCAATCACAATATTATTTAGCTTACCTACAATCTTATGTTTTATAACTAGACAAAGTATATTGAGATGCAAATGCACTTTTTGAGATGATTTCATACTCATGGAATCTTAGATCTCGTCTTTGTTCTTTTATTAGAGTAGATAGTAGGTTTTATAACTAAGATGATGTGCGAGGTCACTTTTACATGCATGTGGGAGCTTCCTAGAGTTATAGAGTGTCCCTTAAGCAGGGATACAATGTAAGGGTATCTTTAAGTATCCATTGCTTAGCTTAAGAGGGGATGTTGGAATATATGGTGGTTAAGGTTCTCTTGTAGCCATAGTTAACTATTTATTATATTTACCATTTGGGACCATGTCAACCTTGAAAGAGTATTTTTTTGTATTTTTTTATTGTTTTATTCCTGACGGTTAGACTCATAACCTTAACATAAAGGCAATATATACTTGGGTATAAATACATCTTCTCACCAAGCATTTTATTATCAGTTTTTATTTGAGTGAAGATAATTTTTTGTCTACATACACCCTAGCATATTATGTGTTCTATATGTTATATATTTTTTTGTTAAGCAATACATGGTAATCTTTGATTTTATTCATTTCTAGAAACTACTATGAAATTTAATAGGGACATCCAGTGAAATGAAAACAATTGAATCTAAGTTATTGAAGATAGATGAATGTCTTCTAGATGATGATGGATTTTTGGGATATATAGCTCAACTACAAAGTCCTATTAGAGCATTCTTTATGTGGGGTAAGATATTATTGTCACTAACATCTTTTCTGTTTGAATCCTTGGTTTAGATTTTAATATGATTGTTGGTTAAATTTGGCATTGTATGATATAATATTGGATAGGCCCAAGGGTACTTATTAAACAATGTATTTAATTTTTTGTAACATTTTATTATGTAAACCCTATGGGCTACTATTAACCTTGTTATGGAAATCCACACTATAAACTTGTTATTTAGCGTAATGTTAAGTTCACTTATGTATTTAGGGTTTTAGTACTAGTATAAATACCCCCACCATTATTCATTTGTATATTCAAAGTGTTGTGATTTTTATTTATGGAAATTATAGTGATTATTTATGGTTCGTGCACATACTCATTAAATGTATAGATTCTAATTGTTTCTAAAAAATATTATGAATTCCAAAAATTTTAACTATTCATGTAGAGTTTCTTCCATCAATATTGAAATTATTATTTTAAATTTATTACTCTTAATTTTTCAATAAAAACTAAGATAAATATCTATGAATGTCGTCACCTATAAAATGTAAATTAATTATTCTAAATCTTTAAAAAAACTAAACTTTATTAAATTATGTTAAATCTAATATCATTTAGAAATCAAGATTTTTATTTAACAATTCAAGTATATATATATACACTTGAATTGTCTTATCAAGAGTTAAGAGTTAAGTTTATAGTGAAATATTTCTATTTAAAAGAAAAATAGATTAATAACACCAAGTGTCACCTGTGTCACATTTTCTAAATTTTAAAATATTTGCTTTAATAAAATATCTTTTATTTTTATATTTTTAAAAACAATAATCGCCAAAGTTTTTTTTAATTGAAAAACTAAACATTTTCTTTTATATTAAAAAACAATTAAAAAAGCAATTATAATATTTCATAGAGATATAATATTTAATTATTAATAAAATAATTATTTATTTTTATTATAAATTAAAAAAAATAAACACTAGTGGCCGTAACAACTTTCCTATGGAATAAATAATAATAATAATCTTCTTCGAAAGCTCAAGGTTCAAAAAACCGTGTGAACGAGTGTGTGAGGAGGTGGGTGTGTGTTAAATTCCCTATCAGTAGTGGCTAGGAGGAGACTAAAAAAAAACATTTTACAATAAACAAAATATTATTGCAATTTATTTGATTATTATTATTAAATTTTAATAAAATACTACCCTTTTCTCTTCCATAAATAATACATTTTACTATTAATTTCTAAAATAATTAGCTTGAATAATCAACTTTTATGTATAATTTTTAAATAAATTATAGTTTTAGTAAATAACTTTCCTATAAACACTATCCTTCTTTAAATATTGGATATTATATTTATAATACTCAAAACATTATACCTTGTTCTACGAAAAAAAACACTTCTTCCTTTCAACACAACAAAAAAAAAATCTTTATTTCAACATTTTTTGCTTTAAATATTTAACTTTCTCCTTCTTACATCTTTTCACATCCTTTAGATATTTAACTTTCTCCTTCTCCTGCTTTTCCCAAATCTTTAAATAATTTTTTTTTTTCAATACCATCTTTACCGTAATTTATATATAAAATATTAAAAAATATTACATTAAATTTTTAACGTTTATTTAAATTTTCAATAATATAGACCAAATATTATATTTTTACTATTTTAGACGAACAATCTTTTACTTTGAATGGATAACATAATATTAATGTTTATTCATTATACCTTAACAAATGTGAATACCTTTCTTTTTGTTAATACACTATCCTTATTTATAGACATCAAACATCTCTATTCCAACATCTCTTCACAACCTTTGCATGTTGAACTATCTCCTCGTCATGCCTTTTCCATTACCTAATTAAACATCATATTGATTATTCGGACTTCTCTTCTGTACCTTTCAGCTAATACAATTAATACATAAGTGCATATGGTACGATAGGGCAGTATTAAAATGGATAATGGATGACAAAATGTGCCCATATATTAAAAATAATAATAAAACAAAATTTGTCCATATATATTAAAAATAGTAATAATAAAGTAAAGAGCCATCCCAGAAGATTGTAATAGTCTTGAAAACATCAAGAAAATCTAATAAAAATTATTTGTTTTCACATGATACATTACATTGATTATGTTATATATTAAGTACAAATATATAAGTTTAAACGTATTATTATGTCTCAAATTGATATAGGTGTAAGCTCATGATTTCCATTAAAATATAACTTCTCTCAAATTAATTAAATATTAAAAGATGTCTTTATTGGTGCAAAGTAACCTAAAGTAATATTTTAGTTTTATTATATTGATATGCAAAGACATGAAAAGAATAATAAAAAATAGTTTTTCAAAGCATTGATATATCAACTCTTAGAAGAGAACCACAAAAAGTTTTTTTTTAATGACCAGAATAAAGGAATTATCTAATTACTAATAAATTAAATAATAATGAATCACCTATGGTTGATATGTTTAACAAAATGATGAACAACTTTTATGCTAATTTATTCTTTTAATAATAATTAATTATTTTTAAAAGTGTTTTTAATATAATTATCCATAGTAGAGAAAGTAAGACGATGTAAAGGTTCTCTTAAAGTGGTTGAATGACATCTTGTAAGCTTATGTATTGTTAGAATGTGATATTAGTTAAGTGAATTAACAATGTTATATAATTTCGTATTGTACAAGAGCATTGAAGTCTTAAATAAATGAGGAATGGTCAAAGCCTAAGTTTATGGGTTTAGAAATTTTTCACATGTTCAATTATATGGATAATAAAAAAGTGGTTATTAATATTTTCAAATATTACATTATATATTAAAAAGGATGGTTGTATATTATATATATATTTCCACTTGTATAGGAGAGTTGGTCACATCCACACTATTTTTAGTAACTGATAAGTGTAGGGTTCAAATTATATGGGTTCCTTTCACCAAATATATTCTGCTTCATTATTGTTGACTTGGTGTGAAAGGAACCATTAGTCACTCAAGATTTGTACCATTATCATTGATCTGGTACGCACTCAAAAGATTCAGATCATACTATGACCTTTGCAAACAGGTTGCTCCTCGAGAGTTGAACCTAGGTGTCTTCTTAGTAAATTCTTGGTCATACAAACACTTACCAATCCACCTAGCCTTTAGGGGTATGGTTGTATATTATATGACAAAGGTGGTCATTAATGCCTATTTGTGTAAAGGTAGTAGTCTGACTTGAGTCCACTAAGTGTGCACCAACCAATGATGGTGGTACCAATATCGAACCCGTGGTGCTCCTTCTCATGTTGGGTTAAATAACAACAAGGTGGAATAGGTGTTATTGGGAACAATCCCATATTTTGAACCCTCTTTGGTAGTAGAAATTGATTGTGGATGTAACCAATTCCATTGTGAATAAAAAAAAGAAAAGAAAAATATGGCCATATATTATATTACAAAAGTGTTTATTATTTTATATTATGTATTATATTATTTTATATTATTATATTTAAAATATGGTCATATATTATATTATTTTTATATTATTACATTTTGTGATTCTCTATCTTTCTTTTGACCATATGAGCATTCAACTTCAATGTGTACAAATAAAAAATCATGGTCCATTTAGCAAGGAAAACAAATTGAAAGCTAGAATAGGAACAACCAGAGTGGATACTTTCTAAAACTATATCTTGTATGAGGCCACTCACCCAAGAGATGTAATTGGATTTGAAATTAAAATAATTAGGCTAGAGTTTGCTAATTGCTCTCTGATGTGGGATTCATATCAAATTTAAAAAAGGTGACCTTTCGACTCTAATTTATATTTATTTATTTATTTATTTGGTTAGTGTGAGAAACACCTACGAGCAAACACACAAGGTTGAGAGCTCCCCCAACCATGACCCCTCCTAAAACCGAGAGCTATGCTTATCAATAGGGAATTTAACACATAGCCACCACACACCCACTCCCTCACATACTCGTCCGCATCGTTGTTTGAACCTTGGACCTCTTAAAGAAGAGCCAAAGCTTGAACCGTTGTGCTATTCTCCCTAGACAAACCTTATTTTAAGGAAAATTGTTCCCTATATTCCATAAGGGCCAAGACTTTCCGTTCTAAATGGAACTCCTTCATTCTCCTTAATTTAATCAACGCTTACTCAATGCAACCAATAGAAAATACAATCACAGCTGAATATAAACCAGATGAATATAAAACAATGTTTCACCACTTAAGGTGGGCTCTCCCTCGCCGTAAAGGCTTGTGCACTAATTGTCGATGAAAGAATAAAAGGATAGATGAAGATATGATTAAAAAAATAAATCAAACCTATTCTAAATAGTGAAAATAATAATTGCAATTGGAACCTAACATAGTCGGCTATGTTAGGGTTGTAGCATGACTCCCCTCCTCGGAAAGCTTTGTCCTCAAAGCTGGAAATGACTAGAAAATACTTTCAGATTCCCAGGTTGCATCTTCTTCAGGTAAATCCTGCCACTTGATGAGAAATTCTTGGATGTGACGAGATCTGAGTCTACGGGATCGAGTTTGTAGCACTTCTTCTAGTTGTAGATGGATACGCCCTTCTTCATCCAACACTGGTAATTCCATCTGGGAATATACCTTCTAGCCAATCACCTGTTTGAGGCATGAGACATGAAATACTGGGTGTATGCGAGAGGATTGGGGCAGCTCCAGTTGATATGCTACCTCGCCAATGCGACGCATAATTTTATAGGGACCATAAAATCATGGTGACAACTTCTGACTAGATTTGAGCTTTAACGATATCTATTTGTAGGGCTGAAGACGAAGGAATACCATATCACCAATATGGAATGTTCATTCTGAACGTTGCTTATCCAGTTGCTGCTTCATACGATTCTATGCGTGGACCAAATTTTCTTTCAAAATAGTGAGCAAGGATTGTCACGTCTGTAACCAATCGTCGACTTGAGCCACTTTGGAAGATCCTGGTACATAATCGGCCATGGTTGGTGGCTTAGTTCCATATAATGCTTCAAAATGAGACATCTTAGTGGAAGAATGATAAGACGTATTGTACCACCATTCTGCTAATGACAACCATTGACTCCATTGATATTGTTTATCCTGAGCAAAACATCTTAGGTAGGTACCCAAACATTTGTTAACTACCTCTATTTGACCATCTGTTTGTGGATGGTATGCAGAAGACATATTTAATTTGATACCACTCAGTTGAAACAATTCTCTCCAAAAATTGTTGGTAAATATGGGATCACGATCACTTACAATATTTTTGGGCATTCCATGTAATTTAAAAATTGAATCCATAAATACCTTGGCCACTTTGCTTGCTGAAAATGGATGTTGTAAAGCCTGAAAATGAGCATATTTGGAAAGACGATCAACTACCACAAAAATTATTGTCTTTTCGTCTGACTTAGGAAGACCTTCAATAAAATCCATGGAAATATGTTCCCATTGGTGATCTGGAATAGGTAATGGTTGAAGTAATCCTAGTGATTTGATTGTTTTGCCCTTATTGCATTGGCACACTTCACATTCAGCTACCCATTGCTTAACCTGTGCCTTTAATCCTTTCCAACAAAAGGATTGTTTAACCCGTATGTAGGTTTTTAAAAACCCTAAATGTCCTGTTGAAGGGGAAGCATGTGACTCTTCTAGAATCTGTACTTTGATTGGTGAATTATGAGGAATGTAAATACGATTCTTCTTACGTAATATTTGGTCATCATATGTGAAAAGAGGATACTTAGAAGAACCCATAGATAACTCTTGAATTATGTGAGTTGTCTCACTGTTGGACAACCATTCATCTTGTAATTGAGACACCCATTGCGAACATGGCCCTGAAATGGCATTAATAACTACTTCATCTTCGTATTTTCTAGATAATGCATCTGCAGCCACATTTTCTTTACCTTTCTTATATTCAATCACAAAATCATATCCCAGTAATTTAGTCAACCACTTATTTTGTTTTGGATAAGAAAACCTTTGTTCTAAAAAATGCTTGAGACTGCTATGATCGATTTTAATAACAAAGCGACTATTGATTAAGTAATGCCTCCATTTCTCTACTGCATGTAAAATAGCCAACATTTCTTTTTCATAAGTGGATTTACCCAAATTTTTTCCTGAAAGTTGTTTACTTTCGAATGCCAAGGGGTGACCCTCCTGCATTAGTACTGCACCAATACCTGTTCCTGAAGCATCACATTCAATGATAAATGGTTTGTGAAAATTCGGAGTGGCCAAAATTGGAGTCGTACACATGGCCTCCTTAAGAGCTTCGAAAGCTTTAGTAGCTATGACTGACCAATGAAAAGCATCCTTCTTGGTAAGAGCCATGAGCGGACCCATAATTTTACCATAGTCATGTACAAATTTGCGGTAATAACCTGTGAGACCCAAAAAACCATGAACTTTTTTTATGGTTTTAGGTAGGGGCCAATCTTGTATTGCCTTAATATTATTGGGATCTACCTTAACACCTTCGTGAGATACTATATGACCGAGGTACTCCACTTCTTGAACACCAAAGGAACATTTAGATCTTTTGACAAACAAATTTTCTTTGTGAAGGATATGGAGAACTCTGTCCACATGTACTAAATGATCATTCCATGATTTGCTATAAATAAGTATGTCATCAAAGAAGACTAGAACAAATTTTTGGAGGAATGGATGAAACACTTGGTTCATAAGACTTTGGAATGTAGATGGTGCATTAGTGAGACCAAAAGGCATGACCAAAAATTCATAATGACCCTCATGAGTTCGAAATGCTGTTTTGGGAATATCCTCGTTCCTAACTCGGATTTGATGGAACCCTAAATGTAAGTCCAATTTGGTGAAGAATTGAGCACCATGTAGCTCATCTAGTAAATCATCAATGACAGGAATAGGAAACTTATCTTTGATTGTGATTTTATTGAGAGGATGAAAATATGGACACATACGCCAAGAATTGTCTTTTCGACGAGCTAAGATGACAGATGAGGAATAAGGATGAGTACTATGACGGATGACACCCTAGTCTAAAAGTTCTTGGACAATCTTCTCAATTTCTATTTTTGGGGTTGGGGATATCGATAAGGACGACCATTGGGTGGAAGACTACCAGGCACTAGATGTATTGCATGGTCATGAGATCTTTTGGGAGGTAGGCCTGTGGGTTCCTAAAAAACTTCCTCATAGTTAGTCACAATATTTTGGAGAGCTTCAGCTTTGATTTTCGGCATAGTTTGTTCTAATTTTTCAATGCAGTTGATTCGGGCTATGAATCCCCCACCTTCTTTTCTTAACAATTTTTCCATGCTATGTGAACTTACAACTTTTGATGGAGGTGTAGGTAGTCCTTGAAGACGGATGGTTCTCCCATTGGCTTGCCATTCCACAAAGCGATGTTTGTGATTAAAACCTACGGTGGTTTCTAATTGTTCCATCCATGCAACACCTAAAATGACTTCTGAATTTCCTAATTCCATAACAAAAAGAGGACCTTGCCAAGTATACGTACCCATTTGTAGTGAAATTGGAGATGTCTTATCGAGACATTGAGAAACTTCCCTGCTTGCTGTTTTGACTTGAAACCGATCTTGACTAGAAGAGTAGATGTGCAGACCCAGAGTCTTTGCAAGACGTGCATCGATGAAGTTGTGAGTACTTTCGAAATCAATTAGTACCATCACCCATTGCTTCCGAATGAAACCTGCCACTTTGATTGTATGGTGAGAAGATAACCCCATAAGAGCATGTATTGAAATAGTCATGGTATCCTCCTCAGTGATAACTTCATCATGTGCCTCTTGGTCCTCAACTGGGAGATCCTCCGGTGCTTCGTACTCCTCTATTTCTTCTTCCTAGTCGGCATATTCTATTTGAAAATTTTGTCGTGGTGTACATGCTTGATATTTTTGATGTTGATTACGATATTTGTAACAGAAGTATCATGATGGTTGATCATTTCTACGAAAAAGAGTTGCTGCGGAATGGAGGTCGACCATATGCATCCCGTCGTGTGGATGAACCTATGTTCACCTTGGTTTCTGCTAAGTCAACAATCCTTATACACTCATCCAAATTGGATGGATTTTGTAGATCTACCTCCACTTTAATATGTGCTTTTAATCCATTTTGAAATGTTGCTACTACCACATCCTGGGGTAGGTCTTCTGCATAGGAAAGCATACTGGTGAATTCAGAAATATAAGCCCCTACTGATCCTGTTTTCTTGAGTGACAATAATCGTACTATGTAGGAACCAATGGGCCCTTTGTCAAATCTATGAAGAAAGGCTCTTTTGAAAGTATCCCAATATAATGCAGCTTGAGGCTCCTCACGTTTATACCATGTAAACCATTGATAAGCTTCGGTGCCAAATTTGGTTGTTGTAAAAGGGACCCTATCCATGCCCTAAAATTTGTAAAATTCTAAGATGCCCTCCATTTTTGCAATCCACCCACATGGATCCTGGCCTTCAAAGGTAGGCATGTCAATGCGTGGATGATTGATGCCTGATGGACCTCTCGGTTGGTGGACATTATTTCTATCTTGTTCCTCGTTACTTCTCTGTCTCTGGTTGTTATTTTGATAGGGTTTGTAGAACCCTCTTTGTTGCTCCATATTTTCTTCATTACCCCTATCCTCACTATTCTGGTGACCATTGTGAGTCAAAGACTGACTATTTTGACCTCTATGGCATGTATAGTCATCATTGTAGACCTCCGTACTCTAGTTATTGGAACTAGGAGTCGATTGGGGTGGTTTCTGAGATGCGTTGAAACTTTCAGTCATCCTTTGAAGATTTAGTATCAAGGCTTTTAACAACTCATCATTGATGACTAGATGATTTCCTTCCACTTGGGTGATGTGTTCTTGTGTGGAATCTGGAGAAGAATTGGATGCCATTGGACTGACCACTGGATGACTCGGGTTAAAACTACCAATTCCGGATGGAGAAGGAGAATTTTTTGTACCTAGGCTTCGACGAGCTCTTCGGGCGTTATTGTTGGATTTTTTCAAGCTTGTTAATCGTCCGTTCGATCCTTTGATCAAAATTTTGCTCATGCACTTGCCAAAATATCTTGATTGATAGTTTTTAAACTTCTAATAACAATTTTAGTAACTCATGCAAAAAAAAAATTGTTTAGGTTTCCGCTTCAACTATCGCTCCAACTGCGACGTGGATTTGTTGGGTCTCATCCTAATGAGATTTGGTTAGCTATTTTTGAACAAATTTGGAACAATTTTTTGACAACTTTAAGCAACTTTTATGACAACGTTTCGATCACTTTCACAAGTTTTAGTAATTTTATTGTGACGATAACTTTGACCACTTTTAGACAACTTTTCATAATTTTTTGACAGCACTTTTAACACTTTTGGATAATTTGTAATAGCCAACACACGATATACAGACATACTGATGATACATGGACATGATGCAACTAACACGAAACACGACATGTGGACAACAGGGACACGATCGACATGAGGATAACACGATCGACTCAATAATTGAGACACCAAATGAAACGACACTCTGATCACGATGGATAGCTAGACTATGGACGTGGGACACGATAGTAGCAAACTAACACAAAGGACACAAGAGTGGACATTACACAAGGGACGATGGAAAAATAACACAACAACTACCCTACGTGACATGACATGATGCAACGACACAACATGACAACCTAACTACCACATACAATAGGAAGACAACTGGGTAAAGCAGGATAACGCACATGGGAGACAGGCCATGTGACCTAAGTCACACCTAGGTACGGATGAACCTTATAAAATATCAAAAAATATTTGTATTCTCGCCTTTTGATTAGACGACGATGATTCATGTTTCGTAGTATAAATTTCATGTCTCTTTTGAATTTTATGGTGCCGTGATCATGGGCGTATGTTTTACTGTTGTCGTGATGCAATATTGAGATGCTTGGCTATGTGCGTGGGTTGGGTTCTCACCGCCAGGTCCTGTTACGACGTGTTTTTTCAATGCTTGGAGACTGTAATTCTGTGAACCAATGATGCGCTTAGCCCTCTGCTCGATCACGTCGCTTGTTATTATCGCCAGCTATGTTAGCCGTCCAAAACGTGGACGTCATATGGTAGCTTCCTAGGGGTTTGGTTGGAACATGAACCTTCGATAGCGCTAGATAAGGATGGTCGTATGCGACTGCCCGAAGGTTGGATGCATGTTAATATTTCTTGGCTAATCAAAACCAGTCTACTGATACCACTTGAATGGAACTCCTTCATTCTCCTTAATTTAATTAATGCTTACTCAATGCAACCAATAGAAAATACAATCGTAGCTGAATATAAAATAGATGAATATAAAACAATGTTCTGCCACTTAAGGTGGGCTCTCCCTCGTTGTAAAGGCTTGTGCGCTAATCACCGATGAAAGAATAAAAGGATAGATGAAGATATGATTAAAAAAATAAATCAAACCTATTCTAAATAGTGAAAATAATAATTGCAATTGGAACCTAACATAGTCGGCTATGCTAAGGTTGTAGCACGTTCCATAGGGTCTATCCCATCCAAGTATACCCATTATAATAGTGGAGGAGTTTTTTATATCCGACATAAACTATCAGACTTGAACCCCGAACCTCCTTTGGAAGATTGAGAGAACATACTAGTAAGATACCTCGTCCATATTATATATATTATATTTAATTCATTATCATTCAACCTCCATATTTACATTAACAATGTGACCTTAAATAAACAAGTACAAAGATTATTAGGACTACATTTGGAGGCCTAACTATAAAACCATAAATAACTATGGTGGCCACGAATATTTTCAAATATTACATTAAATATTAAAAAAGATACTCATATATTATATTACAAATGTGGTTACCAAAATTTTCATATAGTGCATTAAATTAAATATTAAAAAGGATGATCATATATTATATTAAAAAAGTGACCATTATTTTATATTACATATATTATATTATTTTTTATATTATTATATTTTGTGAATATCTATCATTCCTTTCTACCATATGAGCATTAGGATTCATTACGTACAAATAGAGAATCATCATCAATCCGGTGAGAAAAATAAACTAAAAGTTGATTTGGAACTAGAACCGAAACAACTGGAACATGAATCGTAATAGGAATAGTAACAGGAGCATGAGCTATAGTATTAGGAATAGAAGGAGCAGGAGCAAGAGCCAAGCATCTAATAATAAACCAAATGCAAAAGAAAAACAAACTAATGTATTGTTTTCTATATGAAAGTTGGAAAGACAAACCAAATTAAAAAGTTGAATGTCAAAATCCACTTAGAGAGTAACCATACTCCAATAGGAGTACTAAATTCTGCTATAGGGCTAACTATACTACACCATATTCCAATGACTCTTCCCCGAGTCTTTGATAGAGTATTGATGTGATATCTATTAATCACATCCAGATTAACCAAAATCCAGAGTCTGATTCAAAAAGCAAATGAAGACAAATCTACTCTAAATTTTAAAATATTTGTTTTAATAAAATATATATATATTTTATATTATTAAAATAATAATTAACCAATTTTTTTTTAAATTAAAAAATTAATCATTCTCTTTTATATTAAAAACAATTATAATATTTTATATAAATATAATTTTTAATTATTAATAAATTAATTATTTATTTTTATTATAAATTAAAAAAGCAATAGTGACTGTAACAACTCTCCTATGTAATCAAAATAATCATAATAATCTTCTTTGGGAAAGGCAGGGGGAGTGTGTAAGGGGGTGGGTGTGTGTTAAATTTGTCATTGATAAACATAGCTCTTGGATTAGGAGGAGACTACTCAAACTATGGCGTTGGTACGAGGGGTTTCTCATACTAACCAAATTAAAAATAAAAAAAACATTTTACAATAAACAAAATATTATTACAATTTATTTCCTTATTTTTATTAAATTATAATAAAATACTACCATTTTCTCTTCCCATCCATAATATATTTTACTATTAATTTTTAAAATAACAACCTTTATGAATAATTTAAAATGAATTATAGTTTTAATAAATAACTTTCATATAAACACTATATTTTTTTCAGTTTTAAATATTATGTTTATAATACTCAAAACATTATACCTTGTTCCACAAAAAATAACTTATTCATTTCAACACAACAAAAGGAATCTTTATTTCAACATTTTTTTCACATCCTTTAAATATTTAACTTTCTCCCTTTTCACATCCTTTAGATATTTAACTTTCTTCTTCTTACATCTTTTCACATCTTTTAAATATTTAACTTTCTCATTTTGCATTTCTTGAAACCTTGAACAATTATTTTTTTCAATACCATCTTTACCATAATCTATATATACAACATTAAAAAATATTAGATTATATTTTTAACTTTTATTTAAACTTTCAATAATATAAACTAAATATTATATTTTACTATTTATTTTTAAAATAGTTAAAATGAATAAGGAGCTTTTACTTATACTTTGGATGGATAACCTAGTTTAAATACCTTAACACTCAATACATTGTCCTTATTTATACACAATGAACACAATGAACATCTCTATTCCAATATCTCTTCACAACCTTTGCATGTTGAACTATCTCCTCGTCATGCGTTTTCCGTCACCTAATTACACATCATCTTGATTATTCGGACTTCTCTGCATAAGGATTAAAATGTACACATATATTATAAATAATAATAAAACAAAATTTGTCATACCAAAAGATTGTAATAGCCTATGACAAAAGATTGTAATAGCCTTGAAAACATCATACAAATCTAATAGAACTTCTTTGTTTTCACATGATACATTACATTGATTATGTTATGTATTAAATACAAAGATATAAGTTTAAACGTATTATTATGTCTCATATTGATATAGGTGTAAGTTCATGATTTCCATTAAACCTAAAGCAATCTTTTAGTTTTATTATATTGATATGCTAAGACATGAAAAGAATAATAATTAATAGTTTTTCAAAGCATTGATATATCCACTTTTAGAAGAGAACCACATAAAAGTTTTTTAAATGACGACGAACTAGAGAATAAAGAATCTATCTAATTACGAATAAATTAAATAATAATGAATCACCTAACAAAATGATAAAAACTATTTATTTTTTTAATAATTAATTATTTTTAAAAATATTTTAAAAGTATTTTTAATATAATTATAAATAGTTGTGAAAGTAAGAGGATGTAAAGGTTGTCTTAAAGTGGTTGAATGACATCCAAAAAAAACAAAGCTTGCGAGGATTGTGTAAGCTTATGTATTGTTAGAATGTGATATTAGTTAAGTGAATTAACAATGTTTATATAATTTCATATTGTACAAAAACATTGAAGTCTTACATAAATGAGGGATGGTCAAGCTCAAGTTTATGATTTTAGAAATTTTACATATGTTTAATTATATGGATGATTAAAAAGGTGGTTATTAATATTTTCAAATATTACATTAAATATTAAAAAGGATGGTTGTATATTATATATATTTTCATTTATATAAGAGATTTAGCCACACTCACATTATTTTTAATAATTGATAAGTGTAGGGTTAAAACTACAAGGGCTGCTTTCACCAAACATATTTCGCTTCATTATTGTTGACCTGGTGTGAAGGGGACCACCAGTTGCTCGAGATTTGTATCGTCATCATCGGTTCAGTGAGTACTCAGAGGATTCAAATCATACTACTACCTTTGCAAACAAGCTGCCCTTGAGAGTTGAACTTTGGTGTCTTCTTAGTAAATTCCTGGCCAGACAAGCACTTACCAATCCACCTAGACCTTGGGGGTATGGTTGTATATTATATGATAAAGGTGGTCATTAATACCTATTTGTGCAAAGGTAGTAGTCTGCCTTGAGTCTACTGAGTGTGCACCAACCAATGATGGTGGTACCAATCTCGAGCCCATGGTGCTTCTTCTCATGTTGGGTTAAATAACAACAAGGTGGAATAGGTGTTATTGGGAACAGTCCCCTAATTTGAACCCTCCTTCTCATGTTGGGTTAAATAACAACAATGTGGAATAGGTGTTATTGGGAACAATCCCCTGATTTGAACCCCTTTTGGTAGTAGGGTTAAATAACAACAAGGTGGAATATGTGTTATTAGGAATAGTCCCCTGATTTGAGCCCTTTTTTGTAGTAGTAGAAAAGGAATGTGGATGTAACCAATTCCGCTGTGGATCAAAAAAAAAAGAAAAGAAAAAAATTACCATATATTATATTACAAAAGTGATTATTATTTTATATTATATTATTTTTTATATTATTATATTTAAAATATGGTCAAATATTATATTATTTTTTATATTATTATATTTTGTGATTCTCTATCTTTCTTTTTGACCATATGAGCATTGAGTTTCAATGTGTACAAATAAAAAATAATGGTCCATTTAGCAAGGAAAACAAATTGAAAGTTGATCTAGAACTAGAATAGGAACAACAAGAGTGGATACTTTCTAAAACTATATCTTGTACTAGGCCACTCACACAAGAGATGTAATTGGCTATTTATAGACACCTTTGAAATAAAAATAATTAGTCTAGAGTTTGCTAATTGTTATATGATGTGGGATTCATATCAAATTTAAAAAAATGTGACCTTTTGATTCTAATTTATATTTATATTATTTGTAATGTATCTTATTATATATTTTTATTTATTTAGTTAGTGTGAGAAATCCCTATGACCAATGCACAAGGTTGAGTAGGCTCCCCAAACCATGACCCCTCCTAAATTAGAGAGCTATGTTTATCAATAGGGAATTTAACACATAGCCACCACACACCCATCCCCTCACACACTCGCCCACATCGCGGTTTGAACCTTGGACCTATCAAAGAAGAGCCAAAGATCGAACCGTTGCACTATCCCTCCTTGACAAACCTTATGTTAAGGAAAACTGTTCTCTATATCCCCTAAGGACCAGGAATTTCTATTCCATGGGGCTTGTCCCATTTGAGTATACCCCTCAGGCTAGTCGAGGGTTTTTATATCCGGTGCAAGCCACTAGGCTTGAACCCCGTACCTCCTTTCGAGGATTGAGAGAACATACCAGTAAGGTACCCAATGCAGATTATATATATTATATTTAATTCATTATCATTCAACTTCATATTTACATTAACAAAGTGACCTTAAATAGCCAAGTACAAAGATTATTAAGACTACATTTGGAGGCCTAACTATCAAACCATAAATAACTATGGTGGCTACAAATATTTTCAAATATTACATTAAATATTAAAAAGGATGGTCATATATTATATTACAAATGTGGTCATGGAGATTTTTATATATTACATTAAATATTAAAGAGGATGGTCATATATTATATTACAAAGGTGGCCATTATTTTATATGATATATATTATATTATTTTTTTAATTATTATATTTTGTGAATCCCTATTTCCCACCATATGAGTATTAGGATCCAATACGTATAAATAAATAATCATGATCAATCTTGTGAGGAAAATAAACTAAAATTTGATCTGGAACTAGAACAGAAATAGTTGAAACACCAATAGTAATAGGAATAGTAATAGGAGCATGAGCTAAAAGAATTAAACTAAAGAAAGAATTATAACAACATGGGTAACTATAGGAGTAGGGGTGGTAGTAGGAACAGGAGGAGGAGCATGACCAAGAGAGGAGAATCCAACAAACCAAATGCAAAAGAAAAATAAATGTATTATTTCCCATATGAGAGTTGGAGAAACAAACCGAGCTAAAAAGTTGAATGTCAAACTCCACTTAGAGAGTAACCATACTCCAATAGGAGTACTAAATTTTGCTAGAGGGCTAACCATACTCCCAACGACTCTTCCCTAAGTATTTTATAGAGTATTGGTGTGATATCTATTAATCACATCCAGATGAACCAAAATCTAGAATCTGATTCAAAAAGCAAATGAGGAGAAATCTTCTCTAGAACTTACCTCAAAATAAGACTTCTACAGTGGATATAATTGCTCAAACAAGGAGTGTTGGGTATAACCAAAAATGCACTTCAAGATACAACATTGTACTAATGGGAGGAAAAAAAAATTGGAACACTAAAGGTAAAAGTAGATCTTAAAAAAATAAAAATATTAATGCTTCTACTAAATCTAGCTCAAAAAGAGCTTTCCAATGCCTATAAATAAGACTATACTTACAACAGGATGACACCTAGATTTACATGAAAAATAAAGCTCCAAACAAAAAAAGGAACTAAATGCATTTAACAATTTAAACCCTTAGGGGAAAGAAAAAGGGGACCGACTAGAGCAAAGCGCATGAACTAGGGTTTTTGGAGCTAGGGAAAAACTAGGGCATCAGTTGGGTAGCCGAAGATATTTTTGGTTACTATGGATTTGAAGGCAAGATTGCTTGCTCAGGAGGGTCCAATGGGGACACCTCCGGATCCTCTTCTAGAGAGAAATAGCTCTTATGCAGATTTGTTAAAAGATAAATCTCCATCCAAGACTGACGAAGCACAAAGAACTGCATTAAAAATGCTCTTTATAGCTGCTAGAAATAGATCAACATCTCAACGAGTTAATGGATGCTTGGCATAGTCAGAATCAAGGCCAAATATTGTCATTGAGCCAAGGATGGTTGAAGAAACAGTCTTATATAGATCCAATCATGATTTGATCTATAAATTCATGGGTATTCGCATTACCCTAAATTTTTTGCATTCCTGGGTTCGGTAAAACTGGGAGCCTCTTGGTGAGTATTCTTTATGGTTTATTAGCAATGGGTATTTTATTGTTAGTTTTTCTTCACTGGTCGATAGAAATAGGGCTTTTGAATCAGAAAAGAGGAATCATGGTCTAGCAGGATTATTTGTTCAACCCTGGAGAGTGGGATTTGATCCTCGAATTGAACCCACTGCTGTCCCGGTTTGGATCCATTTGTATGCACTTCCAATGGAGTTTTGGAGTGAGCAAGTTTTGGAAATTATTGATAATTCCCTTGGAAGACATTTGGGTGTCTCCAAAGACACAATAGAAGGAAACACAGTTGTTTATGCAAGAATATGTGTGGAAATGGATCTTAGCCAGCCTCTACTAGTAGAGGTGGAACTTGAACTTGCAGGACTATCTTGGATTCAACAACTGGATTATGAGGCACTGCCCTTTAGATGCAGAGTTTGCCACAAATATGGGCATTTAGCCCGATCTTGCCCAAATAATATGAACACAAAAATGGAGGCTCCTATAGGAATGTCAACTCTTCCTAAAGAGGGTAAGTCAACAATAAACAAAGAACCAACCAATATTTCTCAAGGTAAATAATCACAAAGAGATGGTTTTGAACAACCCAAAAGAAGGAGAAGGCAAAAGAAAATAGATGGTAAAGAGAAAACCCAACTCAAGCCCGCTAATAGGTATGAGATATTTAAGACACTAATGGACCAAGAAGAACAATTCATGGAAGGAGTGGATGGGAATAATGAAAATAATAACATCCACGTTCAAGCTCCTCTTTCATCTTCCCCCGTCATAGAGCAGGTAATTGAGCACAGTGAGTTACCTCAGTCAGAGAGTGTAGGGGCATTGATAGTGCATAACCAAGAGTAGCCAATAATTAAGGATGTCAGCATAGGAATAGCAAAAAATAACAGAGAAAGGCCAACTTTAGGGATAACTCAGGTGGAAAAGAGATAAAAAAATAGCAACTCTTAAGGAGTGGGTAAAAAATCAAATAAGGAATTGCTAGCAGTTCAAGGAGACAAACTGATCATTGGAGGATCGGTGAGGCCAATAGATTCTTACTGCTCTCAAGGTAACCAATGATTATACAATCATGGAATGTTAGGGGTTTAAATAGTAGAACCCATCAATCTACTATTCGAAGACTCTTAGAAAAATGTAAAACAGATTTTTTGCTTATCCAGGAGACAAAAATGTCGTTAGATCTTATGTGTAAAAAAGTTAACAGAATTTGGAGGGGTGCTGGTCATATGGAAGTGGTTGCCCAAGGTGCCTTAGGGGGGATAGTTACTCTTTGGAACTCTCTAGAATGGACTGTAATAGAACATATAGCTTGGAGGGGTGTTCTCACATCACATTTTAGAAATAATGTCACAGCTGAACATGTTTTAATCACAAATTTTTATGGGGCTCAAAATCTAGATGGTCAGCGGCTTCAATGGAAAGTTATGCATAACATGAGAGTCTCAACGGAAGATTTATACTGGATTATTGCTGGGGATTTTAATGGTAAATTATCCTCTAGAGATAAAGAAGGGGGAACCCCAATTTTGGACCCAGGGGATCAACTTATGATTGCCCAAGTCCAGGCTTTACACTTGGTGGATATTAAATGCCCTAGAACCAACTATACTTGGACTAATAAGAGGAGGGAGCTACATAGTAGGAAGGTAAAGTTAGCCATTTTTTGGTTTCAGAGGAGGCATTTGTAAAATGGAATACAAAATTTCAGATTTTAGAGGGTCCAGTTTCATATCACTTTCCCATTTTGTTGGAAGGAGGGATTAAGACAGGGCAGTATCACAAACCATTTAAATTTGAAAAATTTTGGTTACAAAAAGAGGAACTTCAAAAGAAAATTCCACGATGGTGGGAATAAGGTCGCCCAACATATGGGAAAACAATGTTTAGATTCCACAAACAACTTCATTATGTCAAAGATCAACTGAAACAATGGAGGCGAGCTAACAAGACAGACTTCCAGGTCCAAAGAGCTCCTTTGGTGGCCAGATGGGATGAGGTTCAAAAACACTTTAGGGAAGGAACAATTACAGAGCATCTCAAATACGAGGATGATGCCTTGCGTAAATTGGTTGAGGACATTGACAACCAAGAGGAGACCTAATGGAAACAAAGAGCAAGAACCACTTGGTTATTAGAAGGTGATAGAAATACCAAATTTTTCCATCGAACTGCCTGTGCTAGGAGACATATGAACAACATGGAATCTCTTCAATATGTGAACTGACACTCCTTTGATACACTTCCAGGTATGCATTTCCATTCAATGGATTATTTTTCTAAACTATTTAAGGAAAGTATGGTGCAAGATGAAGAGGCTCAAAACGACGTTATTGCTATCATACCTTCTGTTATCTCTAAAGAAGAAAATCAAACCCTTCTTAAAACCATTGATAGAGAGGAACTAAAGAATGTGGTCTTTGGAATGAGCACCAGAAAAACTCCAAGTCCAGATGGCTTTCCAATTGAGTATTTTCAGGCCTTTTGGGATAACTTGGAGGAGTATGTAATGGTTGTTATAGAGGAGTCCAAAGGTAGTAAAAGAATGCTTAAAGCATTAAATCATACTTTCATTACCTTAATTCCAAAATGGGAGGAGGGGGTACATATTTCAGATTATAGACCTATTGCCTTATGCAATGCTATATATAAAATAATCACAAAGGTAATGGTTGAGCGGCTAAAACCTCTTTTACATAACATTATCTCCTCAGAGCAAGGGGGTTTTGTAGAGGGTAGGCAAATCTTGGATGGTGTGGTTCTAGCTCGAGAGGCAATCCATTCAATGCAAACATCTGGTAATAGAGAAATGTTCATAAAATTATATATGTCAAAGGCTTATGATAGGGTGGAGTGGAGCTTCTTGTCAAAGATTATGGCAGCCTTTGGTTTCTCTCAGGATTGGATAGAATGGGTCATGAGTTGTGTTTCTACTCTGACATACTCAGTGTTAATCAAGGGTCTTCCCTCACAACCGTTTGGAGCCACTCAAGGCCTTCATCAAGGAGATCCTTGATCTCCCTATATTTTTCTCATTTTGGCTAAAGGATTAGGTAGAATTTTCTTGAGGAGAAGAAAACAAGGTTTGCTAACAGGTATCAAGGTGGGTGAGGAAGTTTTGACTCACTTACAGTTTGTGGATGACACAGGATTGGTGGGAGTGGCCAGCTTCAGGGAAGCAAGAATGATCAAAGATACTCTTAATGTCTACCTTAGGGCTACAAACCAAGTCATCAATGATAAAAAATCCAAAGTGGTCTTTTTCAATCTTGATCAAAGGCTTCAGGATAGAGTTTTAGAGATCTTGGGATTCACAATGACTTCTCTCCCAGTGGTTTACTTGGGGGTCCCTTTGCATTTTAAAAAACTAAAAATAGATATCTGGAGGAATATTTTGGATTGTATCAAGGATAGAATTAATCATTGGTCTCACAAATGGTAAGCTATGGGGGTAGATTAACTTTTTTACAGTCAGTCATTCAGGCCATGCCAATTTTTAAACTCTCTATCCTGGTTGCCCCACATACTATATGGAAAGAGTTGGACAATATGGCTAGAAAATTTTTATGAGAAGGATTAAAAGGAGAGAGGAAATGGGCCTTAGTAGGTTGGGACACAATAACCCAGCCCAAGGTAAAATGAGGTTTGGGACTGAGAAGATCAAAGTTAAATAATAAAGCTTTGGCTAGAAAGCTTTACTGGAGCTGGATTTCCCAACCAACTTCCTTATTCAGTAGAATCCTAACTAGTAAATATTTGGGACATGTAAACCCAAATGAGGTGGGTCATTTCCCTTTGGATGGTAATGGATCCTTAGTGTGGTAGGCTATCAAGTTAGGATCTTAGGTAGTAAAATATCGATTATTTTGGAAAGTGGGGAGAGGGGAGAAGGCACGATTTTGGATAGATTCATGGGATCAATACCCACCTATCATTGTTGAATTTCCTGAATTGCAACCAATAAAAATAGCCATAGAAACCAAGGGATGGGTCCAAATTGAAAGTTATTTCACCACTAGTCAGTTGGGGGATTATAAGTTTAAGTAGTTTAAGAAGTTGGATGAGTGGACAATTTCAATCCCTCCGGATTTGGCACCCATCATGACTAAAATCTTGACAAAAATATTTCTCATAGGTAGAGACGAGGAGGATGAATTAGCTTGGGGCTATGGGAGCCTTGGTGTCTACACAGTGAAGGACGGATATGATAAGATCCTTCCAGAGCCTCCCCCTCATACATATCAAGTTGAGGATTGGAGAAAGATTTGGTAGTCTAAGGGTTGGCCGAAAGTAAACATTTTTGCCTGGCAGTTCATGCATAATGGAATTTTCACTTTTTATAATCTCATATGTAAAGGAATCATCGGTCCATATCAATGTGTCTTATGCTACAAGAGTGAGGAAACAACTAATCACTTGATGTTTGAGTGCCCATTCACGTGCCAGATTTGGGAGAGATGGTTTTTATATTATAAAATTCAAGTTAATGGTGACTTGAATCGGATTAATATTTGGGAAAGATGGAAGATGGGTAGATTTAAATCTAAAGCTCTTTGTATTGGTTGGGATCTTGGATTAAACTTTATTTTGTGGCAAGTGTGGTTAGAGAGAAATGCTAGAATTTTTAGAGAAACTTTTTCTTCTTTAGATGGAGTTTGGCAGGTCATTTGGAGCAAAGTCATAGAAACTATGGCCGTCTATGCTAAAGAGGAAAATCAGATTGTTATTGGGGCAATGGAAGAGGAAGTTGAAGTGTAATAGGGATAGGATAGAGCTAGTTGGAAACCACCCCCAAAAGGTTGGATTAAAATTAATTCTGATGGAGCTGCAAAAGGAAATCCGGGTAGAGCTAGAATTGGAGTGGTTTGCCAAAATCATGTTGGAACAATGCTCTATTGGGAACTGCAAGGCTTGGGAAGAGCCATAAACAATTAAGCAGAATCCATAGCTATCAAATCTGCTTCTATTTGGGTAGTAAAACAGGGCCACAGGAGGATAATACTTGAATCAGATTCTCAAATAATGGTTGGAGCTCTAGATTGCATGAGGAATTTTTCTTTGAAAGCATGGAGGTTGAGGATTCTTGTCACTCAGATTAAGGAATTATGGAGGGAATTAGATGATGTGATTCCAGTTTATGTGAGTAGAGATTTAAATAAAGTGGCTCACTTCCTGGCTAAGATGTGTGCTAAGAAGGAGGTAGGGGTTCAATTGCACAGTGACATGGCTATTGAGGATGAGGTGATTAGGCAGGGTCTTGAAAGGTCCCTGAGCTAATGATCAAAGAAAAAGCAAAGGGAGGAAAGGTGTCGCGATATCATGACATGTTGCTTCGTCACGGCCAAGGGACGAAAGGTGTCATGATTTCACATGTTGCACCGTCGCGGCCACAGGAGGAAAGGTGTCGTGATATCGCAACATGTTTCTTCATCGTGGCCAAGGGAGGAAAGGTGTCATGATATCATGAAATGTTGCACCGTCACGGCCATAGGAGGAAAGGTGTCACGATATCACTACATGTTGCTTCGTTGTGGCCAAGGGAGGAAAGGTGTTGCGATATCGTGACATGTTGCATCGTTGCGGCCAAAGGAGAAAAAGTGTCGCAATATCGTGACATGTTGCATAGTCACAGCCAAAGGAGAAAAATGTTACGATATCATGACATTTTTCATCATCATGGCCAAGAGAGAAAAAGTGTCATGATATCGCGACATGTTGCATCGTCGCAGCCAAGAGAGAAAAAGTGTCACGATATCGCGACATGTTGCATCATTGCGGCCAAAGGAGAAAAAGTGTCACGATATCATGACATGTTGCATCGTCGCGGCCAAAGGAGAAAAAATGTCACAATTTTGCGACATGTTGCATTGTCGCGGCCGAAAGAGAAAAAGTGTCGCGATATCATGACATGTTGCATCATCACGGCCAAAGGAGAAAAAGTGTCACGATTTTGCGACATGTTGCATTGTCATGGCCGAAAGAGAAAAAGTGTCACGATATCATGACATGTTGCTTCGTCGCGGCCAAAGGAGGAAAAGGTGTCGCGATATCACGACATGTTGCAACATCGCAACCAAAAGAGAAAAAGTATCACAATATCGTGACATGTTGCTTCGTCACGGACAAAGGAGGAAAAGGTGTCATGATATCGTGACATGTTGCAACACCATGGCCCAAGGAGAAAAAGTGTCACGATATCGTGACATGTTGCATTGCCACGACCAATGGAGGAAAAAGTGTCACGATATCGCGACATGTTGCATCGCCACAGCCAAATAGAGAAAAAGTGTCGCGATATCGCGACATGTTGCATCATCACGGCCAAAAGAAAAAAGTGTTGCGATATCATGAAATGTTGCTTCATCATGGCCAAATGAGGAAAAAGTGTCGCGATATCGTGACATGTTGCAATGTCATGGCCAGAAGGGGAAAAAGTATCACGATATCATGACATGTTGCATTTTTGCGGCCAAAGGAGAAAAGTGTCACGATATCACGACATGTTGCATTTTTATAGCCAAAGGAGAAAAGTGTCGTGATATTGCGACATGTTGCATTTTCACGGCCAAAGGAGAAGAAGGAAAAAGTGTGGTGATATCACAACAAGTTGCATCAATAGACCAAACCAATCCCCCTGGCAACATCTCACATTGTGTGAACATTGAAACCAGTTGGATCGTGCCTTAGGCCATTGGGGAAGGAGTCTCTCCACTCCTGAATGTCAGATTCGCCGTCTCCCTTGTTAGCTAGTTAATGGTTTAAGAGATTTGGCTCCATTGCAAATATTCTTTTACTATTGTAAGCATGTGTTCTCTCTAACTATGGCTGGGAAAAGTCTCTTCCCAACTTGTAAATGATCTTTGTTTTAATACAAGTTTTTTCAAATTTTTTCATAAAAAAAAAATTTAAACCCTTAGGGAATATTCTATCAATATTTAACATGAACCCCTTAATTTTTCATATATACACACATTCCTCTAACTAGGATAACAAGGAATTCCCCATTCAACCCCCTACAATAATAAAGATACCCCTACAAGGCATAAAATAAAATACATCAAAGCACAAGGCATATAAATATCCACAAGAATGGGCATTGTGTCTAGATCAACATATGCATGAAAAGAAAAATATTTAAAATGTAATAAAAAATAACCGCATGCAAAATGTAGGACCAACCAAGTGATTATATTGAAATATGTGGCTCTTTAGGATCCCAAGGATGGTGTGTACCCGCTACTAAAAATGAATGACAAATAGTCTATAGAAATGCACATGATAACTCAAGTAGCTCTTAGAGATGACTTGGCACAAACAACAAACCACCTTGACATGCTATTGTAGCTAACAAATTAGTTTAAAAAATTCTAAAGTACCACGTCAAAATACAACAAAATAGTTCATCTACATCAAAAGCTTTAGGTTGCATATAGCAAAATGAATAACATCACTTATTCAATGTGTCTTAATAATGATATACTACTCTTGGTATAGAGAAAATTATGCTATTTTGTGGTGTGAAGATGTGCCTTTATTCCTTTTATCATCATGATGTTATCAAGCCAATAAAATATGATAAATGCATGGCCATGGTTATGCATAAGGGGTAGTACCAAAAAAATATTTATCAAATCGAGGCGAATCAACGTGACGATTTTCAAATTTTTTCAAATTTTCAAATTTTTGAGGAAATTTTTTCAAAACATGGTGATTTTTTTTCCAACTATAAGTATCAACAAAATTATCAGAAGGCGACTAGCAGAAGGTGACTGACATAAGGCAACTGACACAAGTAGACTGGCAGAAGGCGACTGGTAGAATGTTACTGACATAAGGTGACTGGAAGAAGGTGACTGACACAAGGTGACTGACAAAAGGCAACTAGCATAAGGCAACTGACACAAGATGACTGATATAAGGTGACTAGTAGAAGGTGACTGGCAGAAGGTGACTGACACAATGCGACTGGCATAAGACGACTAGCAGAAGGTGACTGGCAGAAGATGACTGGTAGAATATGACTAACACAAGGCGACTGTCACAAGGTGACTAGCAAAAAGGTGACTGGTAGAAGGCATCTAACACAAGGGGATTGACACAAGGTGACTGGCAGAAGGTGACTGGAATATGGCGAGTGGAACATGGCAACTGGAAAATGGTGAGTGGAAAAAGATGAGTGGAACTAGGTGACTAGCATAAGGCAAGTGGCACATGGCGACTAACAAATGGTGAGTGGTATAAGGTGACTGATATATGGGAAGTGGTGCAAGGTGATTGACAGATGGTGAGCGGCACAAGGCGACTAGTAGATGGTGAGTGGAACAAGGCAATCACCATAACCATAAATAATATGGCACCACATGTCCTCACTTCTACCATGTGTTGTTCATGCGTTAACTCTTGCCATGCGAAAAATCTATAAATTCATTTGCAGGGTCATTTGCAGCTTTTTCAGCATTTTTAGGGCATTTTCCACAGCGGTTTTAGAGCATTTTTAAAGCGTTTCCAAGAAATTTTAGTGCATTTTGATAGTGTTTTTAGATTGTTTTGGCAAAATTTTGGCATCATTTTTATAAGGTTTTGCTAGCGTTTTCCTTCTTTTCAAAGATGGCTAATTGTTCCTCCTCTCTTCCATCCAAAGTTCATTTCAAGTGCACCTTCTGCCCCAATCTTAAGAGCATTTTCAACACTCCTAATAGAGATTCCCAGTGTATTTACACCGTTGGAATTGCTGGTGTGTTGAAGATGCCTCAGTTGAAAATTAACGTTCAGTTGATATAACAGATCATTTTTTGTTACAACCATAATGTGTCCACTGTTTCGATCCATGCGGATAAAAACAAAATTGTTTTTTCGGTTAAACCCTTCGATGTGTAGCGACTAACATGGCTGCCATTTTCATATGGTGTATTGGTGAACAACCAGTACATCTTAACCGATGATGATAAATCCACCCTAGGAAACCTTTACACTATTCATCCTGACAATCTGAAACGTATAATTTGAAATTTTATTTTTTATTTAACATTAAATATTATTCTGCTATAGTTTCATTTCTCTAAAAAAGTTGTCCTTGTTTTATTTTTTGTTTTATAATATGTTCTCTTTTTTCAGTCAATTCTTCTAAGTCCAAAAGGGGCTTAAATATTACGAATGTTGGAGACAAATTTCTATATGCTTGAATTGATTTTTTTTAGGCAAGTCTTATTCTGCAGGGGTGACCTATAGAAATGCCTTTTGAGCACTTTTTGTATTGCTTCGTCGTATTGATGGCGGTAAATTTGACTGGTGCATGCACATTTCCAACCGCCTGAAGCACGACCTTTTGAGTACCCAAAAAATTCAAGCATCTTCTTACATAGTGACTACCAACAATTTTATTCTTTGTTTATTTCTAGAAGCTTATTTCAACCTTCAAAAAAGCAATCCTCCCACTACATTGCACCCCAATTTGTTGTCTATTGGCATGTCTGAGGGTGAGATATAGGTACAAATATTTGTTAAAATATCTTTATTTTTTTTTTTAATTTTATCTTTTTATTCTCTAATTTTATTTTGAAAATAGAACAAAGCATCTCAGTATTCAAGTAAGAGGGATGCCGCATTTAGGATTCAAGAAGTATTTACTGATTCTAACACGCAATCGTAGTCATCACAAATGACTCCCAACAAATGTGTGAGGTCTAATGATGGTCAGATTCAACATACACATGTTAGGAGGGAAAACACAAGGGATTATATTATTGATAAAAATGATACAATATATAGGCATAAGCCTATATTCAACACATGACACTTGTCAAGAGAAACTGACAAGTGTCAAGGAAGGCATAGTGCACTTTACTTTAACTCTAACATTCCCCCTTAAAGTGCACTATCCTAACTAAAGAAGAAACAAAGCAAGTCAACATTAGGTAACATTCCCCCTTAATGTTGACTTCTCTAAAACAACCTGTCATCTTCTCTCATACTATTTTGATCTATGGCTCATTTTATTGTATTGAGTGCATTTTCGGCAGAGACCGACACTCTAGTATGGCTCATTTTTTCCTTTCATTAGGTGCATTTTTGGTAGAGACCGACACCTTCTAGATTGAGTTCACCATGAGGAGGGATTTCATACTCATGGTGAATCTAGTCAGTGACCTACGAGAGGCAACATCCTCTGAGGATGACCTGCAGAGGCAACAGACCCAGAAGTGGCTGACCTTGAGGCACCCATGATGACCCCGAGGCACTTAGATGGCTGACCCAGTGGCTGAACCTGAGGCAACAGACCAAGATGTATACATAGTGGATCTAGCATTATTCATAGTTGGAGAGCCAATACCAAATGATAGGAGGGAAAAACTAAAAGGGATTAATTTATTGATAAAACTGAATTACAATATATAGGCATAAGCCTATATTCAACACATGACACTTGTCAAGAGAAACTGACAAGTGTCAAGGAAGGCATAGTGCACTTTACTTTAAAACATTCCCCCTTAAAGTGAACTATCCTAACAAGAAAAAACAAAGCAAGTCAACATTAGGTAACATTCCCCCTTAATGTTGACTTCTCGAAAATAACCTATCATCCTCCTTATTGATGATTTGGTCTTAGGCTCGTGCTTTGTGCTCT
Organism: Wollemia nobilis; assembly: GCA_028583015.1. Classification (NCBI taxonomy): domain Eukaryota; kingdom Viridiplantae; phylum Streptophyta; class Pinopsida; order Araucariales; family Araucariaceae; genus Wollemia; species Wollemia nobilis. Next base: position 7,390,592 of record JAQPPZ010003193.1, on the reverse strand, counting down.
TGGCTCTCCAACTGTGAATAATGCTAGATCCACTGTGTATACATCTCGGTCTGTTGCCTCAGGGTCAGCCACTTCCACGGGTTTGTTGCCACTGGGTCAGCCGCCTAAGTGCCTCAGGGTCATCATGGGTGCCTCAGGGTCAGCCACTTCTAGGTCTATTGCCTCTGCAGGTCATCCTCAGAGGATGTTGCCACTCGTAGGTCACTGACTAGATTCACCATAAATATCAAATCTCTCTTTATGGTGAATTCAATCTAGAAGGTGTCGATCTCTATCGAAAATGCACCTAATGAAAGGAAAAACGAGCCATATGAGAGTGTCGGTCTCTATCGAAAATGCACTCAATACAATAAAATGAGCCATAGATCCAAATAGGAGGAGAGAAGAAGAAAAGAAAAGAATCTTCTGAAGTGTCTTCGTCTGTAGTCTTCAGAAGTAGATCCTAAAACAACCTCGGATAGAGTCTAGGGTGTCTATGTCTGTAGTCCCTAGTATAAGTGTCCTTATGGTGACCATGTCATCCCACTGAAATGCATGGGTAACCAGTCGCTACATTTGCCAAGTGTATAGACAAGACCACTAGTTACAAGGATCACGAATAAAATGACCTTGGGAGTGTCGGGTACAACCGAAAGTGCACTCCAAGGTAGAAAAATTTTGAGGCTAAAAAAATTGAACTGAAATAGCCTCAAAATTACAATGTGACACCACCATTATGTCCGTTGCGGAAAAACGTTTCCAACGACTATAAATACCCCTATATTCCACCATCAAAGGGGCCTTCATCATAATGAAAAACAACATGCCTCTCCAAGACAACAACTAAAACCTCGCACTGTGGCGGCATCGCTCTCTAGCGGGAAAAAAAAAATAGTCTCTCAATTTTCCCTCACAGGGGAAACATGCCAATAAAGTTTTACTGTCGGCCATAAACATTGGCATAATAAAATCTTTAGACAAGAAAGTGGTCTCCTCCCACTCTTAAATAAGTATTCCATGTGTTTTAATAAAAGGTGTCCCTACCATGTTTAAATATCCCACTAAAAAAACAATAAACAAACATATTTGGCCCAAGTATGCCAAATATCAACAATGCGGTCCCTGTCGCCGCCAGCTCGCGACGGCGATCCACTAAAAATCAACCATTTGTTTTGGATCAAGTACTTCAACAGCTCGTCACCTCCATGCACCATAGCAATAATCACATTTTATCTGCAACTCATGTTCAAAGTTTCAAGGATGTTCTTGTATGACATACGGCGATGGGGCCATCCTGGCCAATCCTCGCATACAGACAACTTGCCACACGTCGGAGACTACGTCAGCGTCATTAACGACCAGCAAATGATCTCTGAACATCAATGGCATCAATTGCAAAGAAAATTCTGATTTGGAAAGATGCTCATTAATATCCAAAAAAAACTTTAGGCGTTGGGCATTAAAAAATGAATGGAAAATATCAATAAACCACGATCATGTTTGGTGGCAAACATCCAGTCACATTCATTGATTGAATCACATCATATTAGAATCTATCTGGTAGCATTAATCTCTTCCCCAACAACAAACAACACTCAATGGGAAAAAGATAACAGAATGATCTGCACCATCACCCGTTGTGATTTGCAAGACGCAGCAAGTCTGCAAACTATTAATCCGGCCGATCGTCATGTTCGGAAGCGCCTCCCATCGATCGCCCATCGTGTCGTATCTACAAGCGAAGTAGACGAAATCGCTAGTGCTTCTTCATATCACAGGCGCTGCGATAGACAGATGGTAGAAAAATAACAGACATGAAGACCATTGTAATTTTTTGTCTTTCACATTGAAACCAGATGGTAGCCAAACGTGGAGTATGGACGCGGCCTACATCAGGAAGGGGACGACCACGACGATGACGTGTATAACAGGCAGTGATGCTTGAACCTGCGACGTCTCCGGGAGCTCTCCACACCACAAACGCACTCCCTAGCAACCTCCCCGCTGCGCTTCGAACCCACAACCTTTATTATTTTTGCCACGGACCCTGCACCTACAGGCGCCATAACACTCGAGGTCGCCTTGAGCTTAAACCTCCTCTTGATCTCCATGCGCCGTCGACGGGCCGCCCGACACAACTTACGCTCACATGCTAAAATATGCGTGTTCTCCACAATGCTACACGGGCTCCTGTACCATACCTCAACCCCTTCCATCAAGAGAGAAGAAAAAAACACAAATTCCGTGACCAGCAAATCCAACAACACAAAACCGAAGCTCGAAAAACTGCATAATCAAACCCTAATTATCCCCAACGCCTGCAAACCCTAACAAACTTAAAAAAAATTCTCCCTAAATTAAACATTTTACCATCTGGTTTCTGATCCATCAAATGATGGAGAGCATACTCCCTCGGTAAAAAATTTTAAAAAAATGGGGAAATAAAAATCAGGGGAGGGAGGATTTCCATGAGGGAAATCCCCCCTCAAGGGGTTTCACAGGCAGGGAAAGCCCGCTCTGATACCAAATGATAGGATGGAAAACACAAGGGATTATATTATTGATAAAAATGATACAATATATAGGCATAAGCTTATATTCAACACATGACACTTGTCAAGAGAAACTGACAAGTGTTAAGGAAGGCATAGTGCACTTTACTTTAACTCTAACAACACCTGCGGTACCTTTTACTGGAGAAACAATTACAGTCAATGTAGAAGAGGTTACCTCCAACCCACAAGGTAACCTTACTCTGCATTGTTCAAAAATGCTTTTTTAAATGATTTATTTTTTTACCTTAAAATTATGTTTTTTTAATGTGTTTTATGTATTTTTTAGACAAAGGGAAAATTGTTGAAACATCAATGACCGCAAATTCTGAGTCAGGTATGTATATTTTGAATAAATATTTTTTAATGCTATTTTTATTTACAAATGATTTATTTTATGTTCTTGTGTGAAATTTAACAAAGGGACCTCGTAGATTCAAAAGGCTGAAAAAAATATGGCTCCACCATTTGACCCTCCATGACCACATCCACAACCATAGCCATAGCCATAGCCACAACCACAACCACAACCACAATAGGTTCAGGTCCACCCAAAACAAGTTTAGGTCCATCCACTTTAGGTTCCACCTACAAGGAACCAATCATGCATGCATGGTAAAACATTCTTCACACCGCCATCTCACAATGCAAGAAGTCCTACAGAGACACAAAATGTGTCATCATCTAATATTTTTGTTGTACCGATATTAACCTTGGAGAATTTTTCAAATGTTGAGAGTGCATCTCAAATGCCCTCGGGAACTCTTGATTGTGACTTTATTTATCAGGGTATGAATCCTAAAAATTTCCCTTTAAAGGCAAGTGATATTCTTGAGGATGAAGAGGGTATTGATGGAGGAAAATATGATATCAATGTAGATGCCACCAAATTTTCCCCCTCTGACCCACAGCAAGTCATCGCCCATACCGTTACGGAAGATGATATCCTAAAAATTTCTAAAATTGTGTTATTAGTCGATGCATGTAAAGTTGTAGTTCATAATACTCTTATTTTGGATATTGATAAATTGAAAGAATGGGAATATCGGGCCAAGGTTTTGATTAAAGCCATCAATGCCCGATATAAGAATTTTTTAAAAAGAAAAGAGTTGTTTCTCAAGATGGAGAATGAGCCCCAAAATATCGATGCCTTGCTACATAAAGCTAAATTTGGTACTATGGAGGCCGAGTCTACATACAAAGATGAAATTCTTGTCGTTGTTATGAATCGTTTGGAAAACCTCAATGTAGAAGCCCAAGAATACTTCAATGAATAGGCACTTGATCAGAACAAAGTAGTAGTTGCATAAACAACATGACTTACAGCTGATGTAAGTTCTACATCTAACTAAAAAAAAAAAAATTGTTAAATATGTTTTGTTTATAAATATTAACCTTTTTTTATTTATGTTTTGTAGTCTAATTTCTAGCACCTAAAGCAACAAGTCAGTGCCATGAAATTTTTGATCAAGACTACAAAAATTAGCATTAATAATGCTATTGAATTGAAGAAGAGGTTACAACAGACGGTTAGAGAAAATAATTACCTAAATAAGGTTATCAAAGATGGGGGCCTGGATGTCAAGGCTAAACTGAAAGAAAAGGAGGAGTTGAATGCACCTTTCAAAGAAGATCTAGCGAAGGAGGAGAGTGCCTTGTTATCGGGGATCAACACTATAGAAAAAAGTTTGTTTAGGGCTAGGGCATTAGAAGAAAAGGATATTGAGGTAGATGTGGGTGGACCTTCAGGAAAAATTGAAAAACAATAGATCTTTGTTGTGTTGGGTTTAAAGTAAAACAAAAACTCTTTGTATCTTTATATTTTTATAAATATTTAAGATTGGTAGTTTTTTGAAAATTGAAATCAATGTTAGAGGCAATTTCTAAAAAAATCATATTATCATTTTGAAGTTTTATTTTTAATTATTGTTATTTTTTAATTTGAAGTGGAATAAATATTTTTTTATATGTTTTGTTTGATATGTTTGATATCCTTTTTGAGAATTAAAATCAATGAATGAGACTATTGTCAAAAAATGTTTTATCTATTGGAAATTTTGTTTTCAATTTTGTTAAGTTAAGATTATATGAGTTGATGTATTAAGTAATTTGAAGTGGAAGAAATAATGTTTGATATTTTTTGTAAATTGCAAATGAATGGTATCATTTTTTAGAATTGAAACAATTAATGAGACTATTTTGAAAATGTGTTATCTATTTGCAATTTTGTTTTGAATGTTGCTAGGTTATGATTATGTGTTGATGTATTAAGTAATTTTAAGTGGAAGAAATATTGTTTGATATGTTTTGTAAATTGCAAATGAATGGTATCATTTTTGAGAATTGAAACAATGAATGAAACTATTTTTGAAAAATGTGTTATCTATTGGAAATTTTGTTTTGAATGTTGTTATGTTAGGATTATATGTGTTGATGTATTAAGTAATTTGAGCCAAAAGAAATAATGTTTGATATATATTATAAATTTTAAATGAATGGTATCCTTTTTGAGAATTGAAACAATGAATGACTATTTCCGAAAAATATGTTATGTATTAGAAATTTTAAGTGGAAGAAATAATGTTTGATATGTATTGTAAATAACGAATGAATGGTATCTTATTTAAATATTGAATTCAATGAAAGAGAGTATGTTTTGATTATTTATGATGATGTAAAAGTTTGTTGTTATTAATTTTAAGTGGAAGAAATAATGTTTGATATGTGTTATCTTTTTAAAACTTTGTTTTGAATGTTGTTATGTTTTGATTGTTTGTGTTGATATATTAAGTAATATTGAATTATGTGAATGCAGTAAGATGTTCTTTTATGTTATATGAATTAATTTGAAATGTCATAAAATACAACATAGGTAATTACTTTCATGAATAACAAATATTACAAGAAAAATAATGTAACATGTGAAATCAAATCAAATCAAATGATAGTATCATTTCATTCAGATATGTGAAATCAAATCAAATAATAACATGTGAACTCAAATTAAATCAAATGAAAACATCCTTTTATTCTAATATGTGAAATCAAATCAAATGATAATATGTGAAATCAAATCAAATAATAACATGTGAACTCAAATCAAAACAAATGAAAACACCCTTTCATTCTGATATGTGAAATCAAAACAAATGATAGCATCCTTTCATTGTGATATGTGAAATCAAATTAAATGATAGCATCCTTTAATTCAGATATGTGAAATCAAATCAAATAATAACATGTGAACTCAAATTAAATCAAATGAAAACATCCTTTCATTCTGATATGTGAAATCAAATCAAATGATAATATGTGAAATCAAATCAAATAATAACATGCGAACTCAAATAAAAAAAAATGATAACATCCTTTCATTCTTATATGTGAAATCAAATCAAATAATAACATGTGAACTTAAATCAAAACAAATGATAACATCCTTTCATTCTGATATGTGAAATCAAAACAAATGATAGCATCCTTTCATTATGATATGTGAAATCAAATTAAATGATAACATCCTTTAATTCAGATATGTGAAATCAAATCAAATAATAACATGTGAACTCAAATTAAATCAAATGAAAACATCCTTTCATTCTGATATGTGAAATCAAATCAAATGATAATATGTGAAATCAAATCAAATAATAACATGTGAACTCAAATCAAAACAAATGATAACATCCTTTCACTCTGATATGTGAAATCAAAACAAATAATAGGATCTTTTCATTCTGATATGTGAAATCAAATTAAATGATAGCATCCTTTCATTCAGATATGTGAAATCAAATCAAATAATAACATGTGAACTTAAATTAAATCAAATGAAAACATTCGTTCATTCTGATATTTGAAATCAAATCAAATGATAATATGTGAAATAAAATCAAATAAATGCATCCTTGCATCATAATGCTAGAAGTTGGAACAAACTCTTTTTAGATTGTATAAAATGTTTTGCACTCATTCCCAAAATTTATGTCATCACAATCTGACCAGTGTTACCATCATTGTCATCATTATCAATATCCGTTACACCTCTTCTCTCTGCCAAAGAACTCCAATGTGACAATGCTCTTTTGTAATAAAACTCCTCCACCTCATAGTCCGACACATATACTCTCAAGAAATTCTCCAAATTTTTGTCCAACCTATTTTGAACTTTAGATTTTATATATGAAAGTGCACTAAACACCTTTTCATCTTCCACGGATCCCAAAATCATTGTTTGACATAATTCATATAAATGAAAATATTCACTCATAGTATATTTTAAGACAGTACTTGGTTCTAATATTCTTCGCAAACACAAAATAGAACTTGCTTCATGACGGTTAGAGAGCTATGAAATTTGAGTAGACATTGTTGTTCCAAAATAGTTGGAATTTTTTGTCAAAAGATCTTTGTTCAGAATGCCATTGATTTCAATGCCATTGACTACAACACTTTGACTAAAATGGCCAGCAAGTCTGCCCATGTATTTGAGGAACAAATAATTTATAATTTGGTATTCATTACAAGGATTCCAAAACATTGGATTTACCACACCCATAGCCTCTAGCAATTCATCTCTTTGAAAACAGTCTCTGATTTCTTTTGTCAATGATTCTGATATTTGTTTTAGTTTATGTTTTGTATCGTCCACAACCACATGAAATCTATTGTAGGTTATGGGTATTTTATCAACTTCATTTGTAGCTATATCCAATCGCACACCATAACAATATAAAGGCATTTCATTTTTGCGAACATTAATACACAGATGATCGTTAATATTGAACTTCAAAAATCTTCAAGGACTATTCACACTCATTAATTCTCTCCAACTCTCAAACAAAGAATCCATAAAATTTTGACCAGATGCATACATCATATCAATATGCATGCAAATTTTTAGTCTCACCCTGATGAAATCCATAATATAAATCGATCTTTCTTGTGCAATTTTGATTAAAGTATTCATTTTTTCCAACATTGGAAGAATTCCACACAATGTGAGAAGAGTTTCAAATTCACTCATTCAAAAAAGTAAATATTTAGCCTTATCAACCACCCTACGATTTGCATACATAAACCCTATCAAGGATTGATATTATTTGAAAACTCTTAATGCCGGTAGATACATCAAAATCCACCTAGTATCCACATATTTCAACAATTTTTTACCTTCGGTAACTCCTAGTGCAAACTATTGAAACTCTGAAAATATTTTTGGACTACGTGAAAAATATTCATGAATTTCACAGACAAGCTCTTCCACTCTAGAAACATTTGTAAATGTATCCACAATTTTGTATGCAAGATTCATTCTGTGAGCTATGCTAAATAGGGATCAAATGTGGGGCAACCGATGTTTGTAGTCTAGCACAAAGACCATTCCTGTGCCCTTGCATTGTAGCATCACCATCAGCTCCTACACATATTAACTTAGTTGTTATTTTAATTTCATTCATTCCTGCTTCTTCTTTTAAACTAGTTACAACAACATTGTAAATGTTTTTTGCATTACAATTTTTCACCATTTTGCATATTCCTCATAAATAATATTTCCTTGAATGATTTTCCAATGTGTAAACATGCATGCAAATCCAATATGTATTGTCAACTACAGTCACCTCATAAATTGAAAGTGAAATGAATTTTACCTTTTTTAATTTTTATCTGAGGTCATTCTTCTCAACCAATGATAGACATTTCACCATTTCCCAACCACTTTGATTTGACCAATGAGTGTTGGGTAAGTTTTGCATATTAGCTAGTCAAAATAGAGATTTATAATCTATGAAATTAGACATAGGTCTACCCTTCTTAAGAATAGAAAATACAACAACAAACTGCAAACTTTTTGAAGCTAAAGTTAACTTATTCATTTTTTGAAATTGGGCTTGAATCGTTCTCAACCAATGTTTGCTTTTGTTTCATTTCTTTATCATATTCTTCTGCATATCTCATATGTGCGCACTCTGATGCATCCTTCCACCTATAAGTTTTTTATGTTGCTCGATCACCTTCTTTTGTTTTGATATAAACCTTTCCATAATATTTTTCTACTGTATCATTCTTAAGTTGCAATCTATGCTCCTTTCCATGTTTCCAACTACAAATTACACATCTTAATTATGTTATATCATCACTACTATTCTTTGGTAGCACTGGCTCAATAAATGGAAATTCTGATATCCAATCAAGCTGAAATGATCTGTTAATTGTCCACCTAGATAACCTTGCACGTTTATTTTTTTTAGATGAAGATTCTCCAGAAGTAGGGACTGCATAAGAACTATTAGTTTCTTTTCCACTTGGCGTGTTAGATTCAGGAATCTCTTCATGTTGTTGTTCAATTTAATTGAGATTATCTTCATGTGTGGACTGTTGATTATCGTGGATATGTGGAAGTGGAGGAAATCTAGGGTTAACAGTGTTTTTTGTAGAGATAATTCTAGTGTCAATAGTAGATTCATTATCACTATGGCATTTAAAAGTATACTAGTGTTTTATATAGATAAAAGTGAACAAAGCCATCAACCAAAAAACACACTTCTTTATGAATTGAGGACATTATATTTAAAATTAACAAAGTAAAAAAAATAACTGGTGAGTAAAGATGTTCATACATTCAATTTGTGCAGATGTTGATGGTAGACTGGGTTTTGAAATATTAGGAAAGTATTTGAGGATACTCCTTTTATTGGAAGACTCTCCTCCCTTATTTCCACTGCATGTAGTTGAAATTTTTACCTGTATGAGCAGAAGAATAACATGAACAAAGAACATCATTTTTAAATATGAAAATAAAAGGTATAAAATAGAACAAAGAATAACAGAATCTGTGACTGTCCCATGAGTATTGTTCACATGCAGAATAAACCTCCTTATTGAGTTTCCATTAATAAAATGAAAAATGAAATTTAATGGTCAAAGAAGCATACGGATAAATTGAGTCACCTTCTACCAGTCGCCTCCTACCAGTCACATTATTCTAGTCGCCTTCTGCTAGTCATCTACTATCAGTCACCTTCTGTCAGTCGCCTTCTGTCAGTCGCCTTCTGTCAGTCACCTTTTGTCAGTCATATTCTGCCAGTCGCCTTCTACCAATAACCTTCTATCAGTCGCCTTCAGTTAGTCACCTTCTCCCAGTTGCCTTTTGTTAGTCACCTTCTATCAGTCGCCTTCTGGTAGTTGCCTTCTACTAGTCACCTTTTGTCAGTCACCTTCAGTCAATAGCCTTCTGCCAGTCGCCTTCTTCCAGTTACCTTCTATCAGTCGCCTTTTTCCAGTCACCTTTTGCCAGTTGCCTTCTTCCAATTGCCTTCTATTGGTCACCTTCTACCAGTTGCATTCTCTAGTCACCTTCTACAAATTGCCTTCTATCATTCACCTTCTACCAGTCACCTTCCACCAGTCGCCTTATGTCAGTCAACTTCTATCAGTCGCCTTCCACCTAGTTGCCTTCTGCTAGTCGCCTTATGGCAGTCGTGGACTCTGATTTTGTCAATACTCTGCTTTGTATTGCTCGCTATCCGAAAAAAAAATGTTGTAATTGTATTTGAGTCATTGTCAAGGTTAGCTATATATAATGGGGTACAAGGGGTGATTTGGGCGGGATATTTCTTATTTTAAATAAATTTAGGGCAAAAATTGTATGGGAAAACTTATGATAACGGGGTGAATTTACCCTAAAAAAACTAGATCCTAAAATTTTTAGGCGAATGGGCCGACCTTTATGGTCCCAAAAATTGCAAAATTGACATTTTGGAAATCTAAAAATTCGTGCTAAATTACAAAATTTGGCACTAAGAAAAACCCTGTGCATGGCTGAACATGATCCTTTCTATCAACATTGAGATGTAGAAATTTGACATGCAATTACCAATATTTAGGATATATCCACATGTAGGTATGGTGATTACAAATGTCATGTCAAAAAACTCCTCATCTTGCAAATATTCTACCTCCAATTACAATATCTTATGTGAAAATTTATTTTCTACCAAGAAGAGCAAGAGCTAGTGATGTTGAAGCGTCATCATATAGCTTAATTAGATGTGGCATGTATTTTTGGTATATCTCCATGTAATTAATGTGAAATCTATATTTGCCATATGTCTAATCAGGGTTATGCATAGCGGCTATTTTTAGCCAATTGGCTAAAATTAGGATTTTCAAAATTTGGAATTGGCTAACATTTGAGACCCTTGACCAAGGCCCATTAGCTAAAAAATTTTGGGTACAATTTCTTTTGGGGATTTATTCGCCCCAATTTTATAATAATTTGACAATTTTAAGTTTAAATTTCCAACATTACCCTTAATAATAGTTAACTTTCTACATGTGTTTCGATACTATTCACCTATATTTTCAAACTAATTCGTCAATTTTTTATAAATACATTTTGGAGCTGACCCCTTATGCATAACCTTGTGTCTAATACAAGGTACAATATGACTAGAAACAATTATTAACATTATATGGCATAAAATATCTACTACTTCTCATGCTTCTTTGATTGTAGATGGGTAGTTTCACCCAACTATGCCATATCATACAACAATGTTTGTGATTAATTGTCCATCTCAAGTAGTGAGATGACCACATTTATAGAGAAAAAGAGGTAGGCATTGAGTGGGTTTTCAACTTCAAACTAGACAACAACCATGGCACCAAGATATAGAAGATACAACAATATGTGATGTCAAAACTAGAAATGAACAAGATCAAAATATTTTTACCAATAATTTGGTTCCTTTAATTGATTAGCATAATGATTTTATAAACTATGTTTGGATCTTAGGTCCTAGGCAATGACATGAAGGGAAGGATAACAATTAAAAATGACATAATAGTGCTAGTGAAGACATCCATGCTAGTCTTAGCTACAACATGAGTGGAAACTATTAGTAAAAATGATAGGATAATGTGCTAATGGACGACAACTAGAGAATAGTGCTCAATTCTTAAATGACATGATTTTTACATATGAAAATACCCCAGACTAGTAGAAAAATACTAGATAAGGGTTGATACCATCCAAAACAGGTAAAATAAACACCAATTCTAGGATCTGCCAGTGAAATATTTCTCATTTTTTGTCTAAACCAGACTAGTCTAAGGGAAGAGGATACTCTTGTTAGATTTCGATGTGATAGTATTATAGAAAGAACAAACACAAGATGCAAGATAACTAATCTGAGATAACTATAAACAAATGGCACAATAATATGCAAGAAAATAATGAAATAAACATATGCAAGTAACTCAAAAATATACCATTAATGGAAGTGATAAAAATAGTACAATGCTATATAATGGAGGACATGAACACTCCATGAAAGGATATGAAAATACTGGGTTGTACCATACTAATAAACTTTACCATGCACTCTCTATATTTTATGTTCTCTCCATAATCATTCACTATGAGGCCTTTATATAAGAATATATATTCCTGGCCCTTACTCTACCTAAGACTCATGTACATGTGGACTACATGCATATTTACAACTTGCACATTGACACTTGTGCATTTATTACAATACTTGAAATAACAAACTAACTTTACTCTAAAGTAAACTTCTGCTCTAGTTATGTAATAAAGGTGGTAGATTTACATTATCCAAATGATGTAATATACTCTAACACCCCCCTGTATTATATTATTTGGGTATCAAAGACTTTAGTCTTCAATATGGATCTTCTATCTGGTACTAGAGTTTGAATTCTCCTTCTCTGTTGTCTGTGTCTTGTTCAAGCAAGTAGTTAGTGTCTTCATAAAATGTTATCTTCACTAAGAGAGCTTTGAATTCATGATCATCTATAGGATTTTCTAGTTCTTTAACTTCTTAAATACTTTGATCTAAGTGTCCCTTCTAATTTTTTTCTTGATATTCCAATTGAGGATAATTGTATGGTCACTAAAACTATTGTTGATGAGGATTATTTTGAGCTTGATATTACCTTGGTTGGAATGCCTTATTTGGTTGGCTTCCATAGTTTGTATTATTTCTTTGATTCTAATTTTTGGGATTGAATCTGCAATAATTAGTGCTATGTCTTTTCTCCTGCATACATGACAATATCTGTTATTCCATGGTCTTCATACTTTTTTATATGATGCAACATTTCCTTGTGGAGTATTTTTTGAAACCAATGCATTATTAGTCATTTCATCGATCATTTTATTTTCTACCTCATATTATTGAAGAGTTTTAACTAGCCCATAAAATGATATATATTTACTTAGAACTTGTAAATATGTAGCTAGATGTTTGTGTAGACACCAAAACAGCACCAATCTGATTATATGACTGCAAACACTGATCGCTTTGACACACAGCCCCCAGGGCAGCCTTCAGAGGTTAAACAGTGGTCCTAACCACTTTTGTAGCAATTTTGGAAGGTCAAAAGGCAATTTGGCACATTTAGGCATCTTGCTTAGTATCCGTCCCACCCAGGGACAAATTCAAATTGGGATCCGTCTCATCCAAGGATGAATTCAAAATTCGCTCTGGGTCAGGGTGAATTCCAGGTTTAATGGGAAAACAAAAAAATTGCACCAAGTGGCAGCCGAGGATAGTCAATTAATGCCTCCTGCCTTGCATACACGTGTAGGTGGGCAGAGTGGGCATTGGAGGACTGTCACAAGGGCAGTCATGGAAGCCCAAGTCATGGAGGAGTCTCCTCCTTCTTGAGAAGGCATGGCCGCCACATGACACCCCTGCATGCCCCTCCAAAAGAGACCCCTTGGATCTATAAAATGGTGAAATTTTTCACCCAAAGGGAGACAAGTTGGAGGCATTTTCAAGCAATGAAGTGCTACCAAATTGAATACCACATTTTACCCTTTTGATTCACCCCTTTCACATCCTTGATCTCTTTCGCAAGAGAGGTTATTGGGTGGCTATTGGAAGTGTGAATCCAGACCCAAAACCCGACATTTGACCACATTGATCTACCAATTCGTCGACAACCCATTACAATATATTTTGGTCCCATCCCAAGTGGATTGGTGCCAAAATCAGGTTCTAACGGTGGGCGGCCTGCCCGGGTTCCCCACACTTCTTAGTTTCATTTTAAGTTGTTCTTTTGTCACTTGTTTATATTCCATTCCATTTTATGTTGTTCAGATAGTTTATAACTTTGATTTCATAATGTTTTGATCAAATCACACCATGTATTATCGCTTTTGTTGTCCCCACTAACTTGCAGGTAGCGACGTCAAATTTCCATTGATGGAGGTCAAATTAGGGAAATTCAACCATCTGGGTTGTCCCAAAATGCCCCCAATTAGCTAACCCCTATATTTGCAGGACTTTTGGAGATCCCGAGATGTGCCATTTGGGCAATATTACTTTGGCATTTTGTCGTAGGCGAATTCATCCTACCCAGGGACGAATTACAGTCGAATCCATCCTGCCCAGGTATGAATTCGAATCGGCAACCATTTTCTCGACTGTTTTGATGGCAATGGCCCTCTGGTAACGTTCTCTATTTCCTATTAAATTCATAGATGGTTTTGAACTGGTTTATTTATCACTGTAATCAATCTTTTGCATGCATTTGTCATTGTTTTGTTAGAGAACAAACATTTCATCTTTGACACAGGTGCTACTAACAATCTTGTTGTTTCTTTGAACACAGGAGGAGCAGCAAGGATCAAGGATTCATCAACACCAATGGCGGCAACACTTTGGCCCGCCCATTTCAAATGTGGGCATGCGGAAGGAGGAATACTAAGTCATGATTGTAACCAAAACTCATTTAACGCTCCTAGCCCCTGAAAAGGGAGGAGGCATCTTTGTAATCGATATTAAGAGAGTTAAATAAAAAGGGTTGTGCTTTCTATACCTCTTTCATTTTGTCTCAATTCGTCTCTTTTCCTTATTTCATGCATTTCAAATTCATAGGATTAAAGTGTTACATTTTATTTTGCATTGCATAGCTTTAGTGTTTCTTTTTGTTTCTGAAATCTCGTGCTTTCAGTGGTGATCACGATGGGACAAAGGATCTTTGAAGGATGAAGCAAAACATGAACCAGTGTCTAGAAGGATCTTTGAAGGATGAAGCAGAACATGAACCAGTGTCATATGTTCCCTTCGGATCCAATAGTGATCACTCACAGGAGGTTCCCATGAATAACTGGCAAGAGATCTTTTTAAATTTGTTCCCTCTAGAGGCTCCAATCGAGCCAGTGTTGTGTCAAGAGAATTAGGTTCCCCCACGGAGCGTGGACCAACAACAATGGGACCAGATTAATTTGCTAGAACAAGGTTAGCCCTTAATATCGCAAGCATTTGTTGAAGAAAATGAACATTTTTGGATCTCCAACAACAATTTGGAAGATGAAACCTTGATGGCCTATCTCAACCACATGCGACAAATGCAACAAAGGTAATAATTGCAACAACGACATCCCTTAGAGATTGATGACTTATTTGCACAGATGAGAATACTGCCAGGGCATGAGTGGTATGTAGACCCAGCAGGGTGGGACCAAGTGTTGGATCCATGGCTCCAAGTTTATGATGAGCACCGTCCACCCCGAGACCCTATAATGACATTAGTGCCAAGGGAAGACCCTATATTCCTATCAGCACATAGGACTAATCCATTCGTGCCAGTACCTACAGAACCAGATCCAAAACACAGAGAACATCTAGAATGTTTGAGTCATCACACCCATGGTAATGGAGACCAAGTTCATTTCATCCACATGATCTCCATTAACTTGATCGTACCCATCTGCAATCTGGATGATCCAGTACGGTCCTTGCATCTAGACATAGATTCCATCGACTAGGATCACGTCAATTCGCCTCCATCCCCATTAGAGTACTGGCCTTTTGGTAAAATGCCTCATTTTACCCCAAGGACAACTCAGGATATCTTTTAGGCTGAAGAGGAACCCGAGGTTCCCAACGCAGATTTAAACCCAGCTAATGATATCCATTTGATCCCGACTCCACATTAGTTGGAGGATGGATCCCACATGTTGGTCGAGGAGACGACTGATGTAGACATTGGCTTATATCCAATGAATCCATAGATTATCAAGCTGGGGGTAAGATTATCCCCTAAATAGCAATCCAACTACATTGCCCTTATCAAAGAGAAGGAGGTTTTTGCATGGTCATACAAAGACATGCCGGGGCTAGATTCGTAGCTAGTCACACATAATCTAACACTTGACCCGACAATAAAGCCAGTTAAGCAAAAACTATGTAATATGCACCCAATAGTGGCCTTAATGGTCAAAGATGAATTGCAAAAGATATTGGATGCATAGTTTGTCATCTGCGTGGATTATCTGCCATGGTTGTCCAACATGGTGCCCATCAAAAAGCTTGACAGGAGGATTCACATATGCACTGATTTTTGAGATCTAAACAAAGCGATTCCTAAGGATGATTTCCCCTTGCCAAGCATCGACGCATTGGTAGACGCTACAACAGGTCATGAAATGCTATCCCTCATGGATGGTTTCTCGGGATACAATCAGATTTGTATCAATCCCGATGATTAACTAAAAATGGCGTTCACAATGCCTTGGGGGACATTTTGTTATAAGGTCATGCCTTTTGGCCTTAAAAATGCTGGCACCACCTACCAACATGCCATGATGTACATCTTCCATGATTACATGCATAAAACTTTGGAAGATTACATGGATGATTTGTTGGCCAAGTCTCTTTTGTGCCCAGATCATCTCGATGACTTAAGCAAGATCCTCGATCACCTCATGGAGCATAAAGTCATACTAAATCCCAAGAAGTGCGTATTTGGCATCACATCTGGAAAACTCTTGGGTTTCATAGTCTCAAAGTGAGGTATCGAAGTTGACCCAAATAAAGTCAAGGCAATCCTTGAAATGGTTCCCCCAACTACCATTAAGTAGCTCAGAAGTCTGCAGGGAAAGGTCACGTCAATCAAGCGCTTCATAGTGCAACTATCTGACAAGTGCCAACCCATGAACAAATTATTGCACAAGGGGGTTAAATTTCACTGGGATGACGAGTGTTAGTCAGCATTTGATGACATCAAACAATACTTGGCTTCGCCACCAGTATTGGCACCACTTAGACCAGAAGTGTCATTCTACTTATACATCTCAGCTACTGAGGTGGCACTGGACGCCATGCTGGCCCAGAAGAATGAACTTCACAAAGAATAAGCTACTTACTATCTTAACTGCACCCTGGTCAGTTATGAACTTAACTATGCATACGTCGAGAAACTCTGCTTGGCAGTGGTGTTTGCTACCAAAAAGCTATGCCACTACATGTTGAGCAACACTATGTATGTTGTGTCTAAGGAGAATCCATTGCGATACATGATGAGTCGTACTTATCATAGTAGTCGCACGACAAAATGGATCATGTTGTTGACATAATTTGACATAGAGTTTATCGTACATAAATCTATCAAAGTACAAGTCATAGCCAATCAACTAGCAGAGGCTCCTTTTGAAGACGATCAGCCTCTAGTCATAGAACTACCCGATGATGGGGTCTTCCATGTCTCAGAATCGCCAAATTTTTATGAGCCTGAGTCACAGGCTGACATAACCCTATTTTTTTATGGTTCTAAATGTGAGTAATGTGGTGGCACGGGAATAGTATTCTTCACACCATAGGGCGCTCCAATGCCCCTGTCATTTAAATTAAATTTCCCATGCACCAACAATAATGCAGAGTATGAAGCCTTGCTCATATGTCTTCAGACAACAATCACCATGAACATCAAACGACTGAACATCTTTGGTGATTCACTGTTAGTTGTCAATCAAGTCAAAGGGGTATTCCAATGCAAATGCCCAGTTCTACAGGCTTATAAATCCCTTGTGGACAAATTCCTAGCAAAACTTGAGTGGTACGACATCGAGGCACTCCCTTGATCATCGAATCATTTTGTGGATACAATGGCCTCCTCGGGGTCACTAATTCCACAAGACATTTCTGGTGATATGATAGCCATTCAAGTCAAAACCCTATCACAATCTGTGATGGAGTGTGCAAGCTTTGACTTGATGCTAGGAATCCACATGATATAGATTTAACCATCCTTAGATAAGTTCTCTCGAATCCACGATCATCTAAAAAATGCCAACTGGGGGTCCTTGTTCTCCCCTACTCCCATTAATAACAACACAACGCTATTCTTACAAGTTCTATCCCACTCAGCATTTGCCAGGGATGAAATTCAAGAGGGATTGGTTGTTCATACTGTCGAGGTTTCCGATCAATAGGACTGGTATTTACCCATTAGAGACTACCTCAAGTTAGGTAATCTCCCACTTGGATTGACACATGCCACAAAACGAGCATTCAAGAAGAAAGCGACTAAGTATGTCTTGATAGGAGACATTTTGTACCATCATAGCTATGAAGGAATCCTCCTTCATTGCTTGGACCAGCAAGAGTCCACTTGGGCAGTCGCCCAAGTGCACGATGGTACATGTGGTGGCCACTTCAGTGGTATGGCCATCGTAAAGTGCATTCTTTGCATAGGCTATTATTGGCCATCTTTAGAGAGAGACTATTGCGCATATGTCAGGAAGTGCATGAAGTGTCAACACCATGCCAATTTGATGCATGTACCTTCCTAGGCCTTGCAGACAGTCCAGTCAACTTGGCTATTTTTGCAGTGGGGCTTCAATCTAATTGGAAAGATCTCCCCTGCATCGTCAGGCCATCACACATTTATCATAATAGCCACAAAGTATTTTACCAAGTGGGTGGAAGCAGTTCCGCTTACCTCTATGATAGGACCCCGCATTGTGGAGTTCATTTTGCATAACATCATATGTCATTTTGGTATTCCATCCAAAATAGTCTTGGATAATGGGACACCATTCAAGAACAAATATGTGCGTGCTTTGACCATAAAGTACAAAATTCAACATAGTTTTTTGACACCCTATTATCCGCATGCGAATGGGCAAGCAGAAGCGTCAAAAAAAATGCTAGTTGCTATCCTTAAAAATACGATCGTAGATAGTCATAATTATTGGCACATCCAAATCCCACTTGCCCTGTGGGCTTATCGCACTAGCATTCGAACACCCACTGGGGCCACTTCGTTTTTGCTCGTGTATGGCTCCGAGGTAGTCATGCCTCTAGAGTTGGAAATTCCTTCCCTGTGCATATCAATGCAGGAGTTCATCGATGATGACATTGTGCGGTAGGCCCGGTTAGACTAGCTTACGTTGCTTGACGAACGATGCGTTAATGCTCTCGAGCATTTACGTATCTATCAAGAGCGACTTAAGAAAGCTTACAACATGAAAGTTCACCTGAGGGAATTTCGGGTTGGTGATTTGGTTTTGAAGGAAAACCAATAGAACTCTAGTTTTCCATCCCACGTAAGGGACAAATTCATGAAAAATTTGATAGGTCCATATGTCATTGATAGCAAAATAGGACCCGGGACATACCGGCTAGCTTCTCTTGATAGAATCAAGGAAATAGAACCCTTGAATATCAGTCATTTGCGACCATTCCACATCTGAGAGAGCCGTATCCCAAAAATGCTCCAAGGATTCCTGTAATCGCTTGGTCAATCCCAAAATGCTCCAAGGATTCTTGCAATCGCTTGGTCAATCCCAAAATGCTCCAAGGATTCCTGCAATCACTTGGTCAATCCCAAAATGCTCCAAGGATTCCTATAATCGCTTGGTCAATCCCAAAAATGCTCCAAGGATTCCTATAATTTCTTGGTCAACCCCAAAAATGCTCCAAGGATTCCCACAATCACTTGGTCAAAATAAGAAAATCCAATAATCATCAAAAACAACAAAAAAATTAGCATCTCTTTTCCATGCATGCTCAAATTCATCAATAAAAAGCTCTTCTCACATTTCATCTTCATATTCGCAAAAAAAATCAATCCATCAAAATTATAAAAATATACAGCTGCATTAAGCATCACATCCATACATTGCATATTTGTGGTCATATAGGTCAAAGGCACCATAGGCTGTAATTGCTCTGCTAGTCCATCTTGTTCCACATTTTTCCATTTTATAAGCAATCCAAAAAACAACAAAAATACACCATTTATTTCTTTTCACCACACTAGAGTCAGTGGTCTTATAATGTATCAAGAGTTTTCATCTTTTAGTCATAATTTTGCTTTCTAGCCATGTACTGTACCAAGTCAGGTAGATTTTATGAATGTAGAGTTCTACTTGAATCACACCTTGTTACGTAGCAGCCCAACACAAATTAAAACACATAAAAATTCCCAAGTTGTGTGAACAAAAGATGAAACCTACACAATAATCCAGGTCACCATAAGCGAAACGGTTATCTTGCTCATCCCCCTATGCAAATGACCCAAAAAAATGCTGAGAGTTGGCAAAAGGACAAGCATCCTCCCTACCAAATTCCCCAAGAATCCCAAGTTCTCAATAGTTGCAAAACATCAAAAATTTGCAAAAGTCAAAACACCAAAATTTGATATCCCAGAGTGCATACATCAAAAAGCACATACAATAGTGATTATTATCACTAGAATCCAAATCCCTTGCTCAAAAGAAAAATATATAAAAATAAATAGTGATTTTTATCACTACCAACGAGCAAGTATCCCAATACAATAGAAGAAAAGAAGGGAGTCGAACTTGAATCCGTGGAACTCTCAGCATTTTGATAGGTCATGAGGCAAGCCTCAGTTTTGATTTGGTTGATAGCCTATCGGTCACTGGCGGTAAACTTCCTGCATGACGATATATCTATCACATTAACCTATGTACAGATCAATGTTTGCATGTGGATGAGCTAGCTTATGGTATCCTAGATAGCACCGCAAATTAATCTGACTAAATACAATAAAGGAGTTAGTGGAGCTAATTAGGTGATCCTCAGTACAAGTTTGGTTGATAGCCTATCTGGCACTGGTGGTATCCTGACAAATACCACATACATGAACTCAATTGCACACATAGGGATGTGAAATAGCTTGGTCAAAAACAAGTCCGATTCATACCTTGTTCAAAAGTATTGTAAGATAAAGTACAGTCGTGGCTAGTGAGTTAAAACCGTCTGAGTCTCTGAAAACCATAGCTACATTTCTAAACCAACTACGCTACTTTTCATCCTTGCAATACCATCAGAAAATACAAAAAAAAAAAAACCACATGTACACATGCAAATTCATTTACCACAGCAATCGCCTAACAACAAAATCACAAAGTCCTAAATAGTCTATGGTGCCCTAACCAAACAACATAGATTCAATTCATCCATTACATCTTGCATATCACATATACATAAAAAACATTTGCATTCATCATAACATATGCATCCATCGAAATAAATTAACATGCATACATACTCATCACTCATCAGGCATAAAATCAAATCATCACTCACATAAACAAAATAAAGTCATTTGTATATATCATCAAAAATGCCCCCAGGCTACAATAACCGGTCATCTGACCCCGCACAATCCAAAATCTCAAAAACCCCCAAGCCTAGGGCGTCGGCCACCATGATCATGCAGGATCGATGTGACGGGAACTACCCCCCGTGGTGTGGGTCCTATGGTAACCCTCAAGGCGGCTGTTGCTAGTCCCTGCATCATGCCTACTTGCCCCCCCTCATCTAGTCGCCTATGCCAAGAAGATACTAACTGACCAGTCTCACTCCCTCTCGAATGGTGCGATGATCCACCTGTGCTGAATGTAGGGACCCACCCACCAAGGTGGCTAATATTTGCCTCTAGCTCTAATTTCTGCCATAACAACTCCATATCTCACTGGCGATACATCGCCAAGTTCTCATTACATCATGCCAAAGCCCTATCCCTCTCTACCAGCTACGTCCATAAGAGATCCCTCTCTCGTGTTGCATCAGTACCCCCATCCTATCGATGAGAAGTAGCTAATGCATTCTCTCGCTCTTCCAACTGCATCCATAGGAGATCCCTCTCTTGCAAAGCTTCCCCCAACTCCTCATCACACCTTTGTAGCAACCCCTCCAATTGTGCAATCTCAGCATGTAACCCTGCATCCACGTTAGCCACATCTACCCAAGGCATGGGCATCTATGGAATAGCATCCTGCTCTAGCTCCCACTGCTCCGCGATGTCCTACATCTTCGACTAATCTAGAGCCCCAAGATCTGTATCCATACCATCCACCTCTACCATATCCGCATCCTCCAACAGAGCTCCCCAGTCATCACCTAGTGCCTCGGCACCCTCCTCGCCTGCGATAGCTGCCCTCGCACCTCCCAATGGCCCCTCGCCTTGCCATGGCCACAGTACCCACCATGAGTCATACTCAATGGTAGTCCTAACGTCATCCACATCTAGGACGTCGATCACTATGTTTGAATCCTCACCCAGTGGTGCAATGACCGATCGGTCCAGAGTCCTCTCATCCCCCCGACATCGATAGACCACGGGCTCACCAGGCAACCCCTGGTGCACCCCAAACTGTTAGGTCACCTAGCTGTATGAGAAGAACTCATGTTTGGTCTCGTGTCACCCAATCAACCACCGCTCTTTGTGTACCCATCGAAGCCACTCTCCAGCCTCTGGCCAGGCTGGATAGTCTCGATAAGTGCACCAAACCACCTCCCCTGGAGTAAGCCGAGATAAGGTATCGGCATAGTGCCCTACGACACCTGCCCACCATCGAATCTGCCCCTACTCCCCGGATCGCTGCCACAAAATTGCATAACTTATCTCCCTATCCTCCATATCCGCTCGAGTCGTCCATGGTAACCCGACTGGCCTCTCCACTGCTATGTGCTACCAAGCCCAGCACTGCAACAAGTAGCTACAACTAATCCCCTTTTGCTGTCGGTAGCGGACCTCATATAGCTCCCCATAGAGTTGTGCCAACAGTGTCTGTCCCCATCTCATGATAAGCGGTGCCTCTGTCGGGCACTCTACTAACTGCCAAACAAAATCCAATAGGTTCCATGGGAACCTCACACCTGACGAGTCAGGTAACAACATGTTGGACATGAGGCCCATAATGCGTGCCTCACACCCAACACCCCCATCTTCAGCCACCATCGGACCAAAATCCTACCAATCTGGCAGTCACCCTCTACCCTCTCCAATGGATCCTCCACACCCAGCTCCTCCCCATGCCCAAAGCATCTCATCAATATAGTTGTCCGTTGATCACACAACGACGTCCTGATCGGTAGTCCATCTATCAAAATCCGCAGAAGCCGATAGATATCCTCCAAGGTAATAGTCATCTCCCCTGTTGGGAGATGTAAGGTGTTGGTCCGTGGATCCCAAAGATTGATCAAGGCCATCAGATAGGCCTGATCCGTGACCACAGGCTCCATTCAAGCCACCTGCTTGAGCCCAAGGGCATCAAGCCACTCCCAGTCAGCTACAGTCAGTGCCCCCCATGCTTCAATAAGAGTAGTGGGTACACGTTAACAGATCCTAACAACCTGTAAAAGAAAACAATTCAAAAACATTAAAAACATGAAAAAGAACTATACAACAATAACATAAATATACAACATTGCCTACCAATGTACAACAAAAAAAAAAAACATAAAAATTCAAAAAAAAATAATTTTTCAGTTCTAGGGTTTCTAATCCTAACTGATTAATTTAAAAACAAAAATTCAAAATTCAAACAAAAATTAATTTTCCAGTCCTAGGGTTTCTAATCCTAACTGATAAATTCCAAAAATAAAACAAAACAAAAATTCAAAAATTAATTTTTCAGTTCTAGGGTTTCTAATCCTAACTGATTAATTTAAAAATAGAACAAAAATTCAAAAAACAACAAATATTAAGTCTTAGGGTTTTATGTTCCGTTTATCCTAGGGTTTAGCTATAAGGAAAATAAAAATTCTCTCCCTAGGTTTTGCGCTACGTTTAGTTGTACACTAAGTCTTAGTTGTCTTCAGCTCAGTTTCAGGGTTTAAGTTTTAAAATTTTGAAAAACATCATCACAAAAATAATTAAACAAAACACTTGTAGTTTTAAAACAAAATTAATAATTCTAGGGAGCACTTACTAGTCTCGCTTCAGCTCCACTGCTCGACCCGATTTGTGCACTCATGATGTCAGGATAAATTCAGTAGCACTTCACTTCGCAGAATTAACCTCCTCCCCAGAGCTCCAAATCGCAAGAATTATCAGATGCAAATGAGCCCAAACCCTAGATTTGTCCTTTAAATAGGCCTTTTGAGCTTAAATTCATCCTCCCCTAGGACGAGTGCTCTGGTTAGTGCTCGTCCCACCCTAAGATGAATTATAAGCTGGTATGTGTCCCACCCTGGGACGATTTCAGGCCAAAAATTTCAAAAAACATCAAAAATTGAACAAAAATGCATAAAAATAGCTAATAAACTTGCCCGATGAGAGTGCTGTTGCACTTGACATCTCAGGCATGCAAAACCAATGTTGGGGTCATGAATTGTCACTATCCTACTCCCTAAGAAGGCTACTTTAGCTGGACCGCTCCACGGGAGGATGAATTTTTGCCAATGTCAGCTCCAAAAAGCGTTGCAAAAAGGGTTACCACCCACCAAAAATAGGTCTAAATATCAAAAAATTGCACATGATTAATGCTAAACAATCTAAGGGCACCCTTGCAAAAGTCATCTTGGGTCAAGCAACTCATCGCTTTTCTCACGAAGGTCATTCCCTCATCGATTCGTCGCTTGAGGGGGTAGTCACACTTAGTCACCAATCAACACACACACCCAATTAAGGAAAACAACATGCATTCAAAGAATCATTGACAAAGATAATTACGCTCCTGCTTGGGGTAGTAAACAAGCAATAATCACAAATTGATCAAACACTTGGCATTACCGAAGCATGAACACAAGGTTCCCCTGTGGACAAAAGGTTGCACTCTTTGCCTAATCATGACTGATCAATGTCCAAGCTCAAGTCACACCTCACCAAAATAGGTTAATACTTGAAATAAAATTCCTTAGCTCGTCAAAAGCAAGGATTCAAGAATGCATGCCCTTTCCATACTTGGGGCATCAAAAGTTGGTTAGGTTACCAAGAAACCCTAATCATTAGTGCTTTGGTTATCTATTTTTGATCGGCGCTATGCTATGCATAGCGCATCCCAAAAAGGGGCATCTATAGACACCAAAACAACACCAATCCAATTATGTGACTTCAAACACTAATCGCTTTGATACACACAGCCCCCAGGGCAGCCCTCAGAGGTTAAATAGTGGTCCTAATCACTTTTGTAGCAATTTTGGAAGGTCAAAAGGCAATTTGGCACATTTAGGCACCTTGCTCAGTATCCGTCCCACCCAAGGACAAATTCAAATTGGGATCTGTCTCATCCAGGGATGAATTCAAAATTCGCTCTGGGTCAAGACGAATTCCATGTTTAACGGGAAAAAATAAAAATTACGCCAAGTGGCAGTCGAGGACAGTCAATTAATGCCTCTTGCCTTGCATGCACGTGTAGGTGGGCAAAGTGGGTAGTAGAGGACTGTCACAAGGGCAGTCATGGAAGCCCAAGTCAGGGAGGAGTCTCCTCCCTCTTGAGAAGGCATGGCCGCCACATGGCACCCCTGCATGCCCCTCCAAAAGAGACCCCTTGGGTCTATAAAATGGTGAACTTTCTCACCCAAATGGAGACAAGTTGGAGGCATTTTCAAGCAATGAAGTGCTACCAAATTGAATACCACATTTTACCCTTTTGATTCACCTCTTTCACATCCTTGATCTCTTTTGCAAGAGAGGTTATTGGGTGGCTATTGGAAGTGTGAATCCAGACCCAAAACCCGACATTTGACCACATTGATCTACCAATTCGCCGACAACCCATTATAAGAGATTTTGGGCCCATCCCAAGTGGATTGGTGCCGAAATCAGGTTCTAACAGTGGGTGGCCCGCCCGGGCACCCCGCACTTATTAGTTTCATTTTAAGTTGTTCTTTTGTAACTTTTTTATATTCCATTCCATTTTATGCTATTCAGATAGTTTATAACTTCGATTTCAAAATGTTTTGATCAAATCACACCATGTATTGTCTCTTTTGTTGTCCCCACTAACTTGCAAGTAGCAACATCAAATTCCCATTGATGGAGGTCAAATTATGGAAATCCAACCATCTGGGTCATCCCAAAATGCCCCCAATTAGCTAACCCCTATGTTTGCAGGTCTTTTGGAGATCTTGAGACGCGACATTTGGGCAGGATTACTTTGGCATTTTGTCACAGGCGAATTCGTCCTACCCAGGGATGAATTACAGTCAAATCTGTCCCACCCAAGGACGAATTCGAATCGACAACCAATTTCTTGACTGTTTTGATGGCAATGGCCCTCTGGTAACGTTCTCTATTTCCTGTTAAATTTGTAGATGGTTTTGAACTGGTTTATTTATCGTTGTAATCAATCTTTTGCATGCATTTGTCATTGTTTTGTTAGAGAACAAACATTTCATCTTTGACACAGGTGCTACTAACGAGTTTGTTGTTTCTTTGAACACAAGAGGAGCAGAAAGGATCAAGGATTCATCAACACTAGCGACGGCAACACTTTGGCCTGCCCATTTCAAATGTGGGCACACGGAAGGAGGAATACTAAGTCATGATTGTAACCAAAACTCACTTAACACTCCTAGCCCTTGAAAATGGAGGAGGCGTCTTTGTAACCGATATTAAGAGAGTTAAATAAAAAGGGTTGTGCTTTCTATACCTCTTTCCTTTCGTCCCAATTCGTCTCTTTTCCTTTTTTCATGCATTTCAAATTCATAGGATTAAAGTGTTACATTTTTTCTTGCATTGCATAGCTTTAGTGTTTCTTTTTGTTTTCGGAATCTCGTGCTTTCAGTTTGTAGTTCTCTAGAAGAGCTCTCATGGTTACTTGAACAAGAAATTTATCTTTAACATCTCCTATGGTTAATAGTTTTCCTTTAATATATACTACATTCATTAGGAATAATTCTACACTTTCACCATTTTTCATTATTAGGGAATGTAATTGAGTTTGAATATTTAGGATAATACCTTAATTTTTTCCTTCAAATATATTTTCTAGGGTTTTCCAAGCTTCTGTAGATGTTCTTGTTGAACTAATGTAAGATTGTATTTCATCTATGATGGAAAAAGTTATTATCATTAATATTTTTGCATCACTCTCTTCAAAATTTTGGATCTATGTATCACCTAAATTATGTTTAGTAGTTTTCCTTTTACTATTTCCCAAATCTTCTCAATTATTAAAATTGCCCTCACTTTGTTTTTCAATGAGGAGTAATTTGAACCTTTAAGTAGTTGAGATTCTATAAGGATGAATTTATTAGTTGTCATGATGATCCTTGATGGCTACCTTATATATCACTATTTTAGAGTATATGAACCAATTTGATAAAACCTTTCTAAGATTTAGGTTTTGTAGGATTCCTTATGTCTCCCTAGTGATTAGATTATGCTGTAAGTTTTTATAAAGTTCTTAGTAAGTATAAGTTCACCTTTTGAGTTGATTCTATAATATTTTGTAAATCAATAATCAACTTCTAATTTACCTTATCTCTCCTAATGAAATATGCACTTATTAATTTGAATTTTTGTATGGTTATATTTCTTTTGTCTCTTTAGTATGAGTATGATACAAGTGTAAGTAAATAATTCCAACTCCTTTAAGTAAATAATAAATTTCCTTTTACACCCCTTAATAGTTTAATATTTCTAAATTATAATAACCTATGTTTGATGTAGTATGCCTTATAACTCCAAAAATTAGAATATTAGAAACAATAATAATAATATTTGCAATAATAATATTGTATTCCAATTAGCAACCCTTATATATCCTATGGTGTTTAATTGTAAATATTAAAGTATTTCAACTAAATGATTTGAAATACTATGAATTCCTTTATATGCTTTCAATTTATTAAGGTTGATTTTGCATATGCAAATGATAATATTAATTTCAACCTTATACTATCCCTTATTACTCCTTATGAAAGCAAATTAATCAAACCATATAAAATAATACCTTAATAAGATTGACGAGTGCTATGATTGACTTCAACCTTCTCAAACTCCGATGCATCTCTTTACTGGTTTATGATAGGCCTGGACGATGTTCTATTATGAGTGCATTTAATGCACCTAGATTCAATGCACTGCTATGAATATGCTTCCAATCCAATGTTGAAAAATTTATACTACCTTCCTTGCAAGGTAATTCATCCATAATTATTAGTTTATGGAGTTTTTTTTTGAATTCCTGCACGCTCTTATGAATGATAGAGGCTCTCAAATACAAATGGGTATCTTTCACTCCTCTTGATTAGTGCTTTGACTCTTCCCTTCAATGCTTGACCATGTGTTGTATTTTTGCTCTCACATCCTTCAAGTTTAGGTGCTTTAAATAGCATGGATGCCTTTCAAATTTTTACAAGTGGCACTTGAGAGTTATGTTAAATATGGGTATTGATACTTAGGTTCTTTAAATGCTCATTATTCCTTGCAAATATAGCTATGGTAATTAACCTTTCAATGATGCTTGTAACCACTCAAAGATAGACATTATATTATTCCTTGAGCACTCTTCTCCTAGACATACATTGAGGAATGTGAGGGTGCCTAGAATGGTTGTGCCAAGTGGTGCTTAGGTTTCCTACATGTAGACCTTCCCTCTAATGTATTATATATTGTATATCATTTGCTATAAAATGCCCTTGATAACTTATCTCTAATGCCTTATTTCCAAGCTAAAGTAGATGTTATGTGGGTGGCTCCAACTAAGGTGATCAAGAATGCTTCGATGGAGGTCCTATGGCACTCTAATGGTGGCTATGGGAGCTTTTTTTCAGATGGTAGTTCCTCTATCATGGAAAAAGCTCCTTGGGCCTTGCTTATTCATGCTTATATTTAGTATTGTTTCTTATTTACTTAGATAGCAGTTGAAAATGACCTCCTTGTATTGAATTGATACTGTAGGTTAGATGCTTGCTATAGGCATTCATTTTGATGGTGAATACAGTGTTCTTTAGGCACCTTTACTCTTGAGTAATGTGAGTTGTTCGATGGATCTATTATCTTGCTTAAATGACTATCGTGCTTATTATCCATTGTAATGTTAAATCCTTCTTGATAAGATGGCTTCTTGATAGAAATACTACTATTATGGTGTCTTCTTTTGGTGATTTACTTTCACCAAGATATGTAGTAGGTTCTAGATGCTCAAAAGTTTCTTTAGACACTTCACTCTTACCCAAAATTGTGCACTGAATATTCCTTCTATGATAACCTCTTAATGCATTTTAAAACATAAGGGTAACTAGTATTAATGTATGAATAATATCTCCAATCTTAATGCTCTTAAGAATAACTAGAGTAGTGTAATAGTAGTCTCACCTTATTGCTCCTATAAATGAATCCTCAAAATAACTTGAAATATGCACTAATTTTTACTACAATCTAAAAGTACTTAGTGCATCTAAAGAACAACTAGTATAGTGCAATATTAATATCACCTTATTACTCCTTCAAATGAACTTGAAATATGCACTTAGTAATTGCTCCTTACAGAGAACTATAATCTTTCTAACTTAATGTAGTCTTATTTGTTGTAACTAGATAATAGTAAGATGATAATTTTATTTATATCAAAATATATCTAAATCCTATTTTAATGTGCATATATTAACCTTTAAAATAACCTTCCTTCTACATTCTTTTGAAGACTATAATATGAAACCTTTTCTTTGCAACTTCTTACAACTCTAAATATGGTGCTTAATGGAACTTGATAATTAATTAATTTAAAGTTCAATTAATGAACCTATTTGCACCCAAGTTTCTTACCTTGACGATGTTTGTAGTTGAAGGATTTATTGGTGATTTGATTCACCAAATTGCTTCCCTTTAACTGGATGAAATTGCAGTTATTCTTTGCTGTCCAAAATAGCTCTCTAACTCACCTTTTTGTAGCTATGAAAAACCTCTAACTTGTTTCCCTTTAACTATAGTAGGTGACTAATTCTCCTTCAACCCCCTTGTCAAAATATGACTTTAATATAAGTCCTTTTCTCAAGAATCTAAAAGTCTTGAGGTCTTCACCAATCTCTCCCAATATTTGGTAAACTCCTTGCCAAATCTATATTAGTTTAGGTTTGTTGT
Source organism: Wollemia nobilis (assembly GCA_028583015.1). Classification (NCBI taxonomy): domain Eukaryota; kingdom Viridiplantae; phylum Streptophyta; class Pinopsida; order Araucariales; family Araucariaceae; genus Wollemia; species Wollemia nobilis. The sequence goes on along the minus strand of JAQPPZ010003193.1, from coordinate 7,360,956 downwards.
GAGATGACAACAATTATCCCAATATTATCAAGAAATCCTCCTTGGTGGAAAATTTCTCCAATGAGTTCTTCCAAGAACTCCTTTAATGGCCTTCTTCAGATCTCCTTTAATGAGGCTCACAAAACCTCCTTATTTCTCCTTGACACCTCACCAATGTCTTCAATATCATAGATATTTTAGTCTTCTAAATGAGATGTTTCCTTCAACCTTCTACTATGGAAGTGTTGGTAATGAGATCTTCTTCTCAGATCTATGAAATCTACTACTACTAGAATATAGAATAGGATATTGCTAGCCCTTCTTTACTTATACAATATATAAGCTTTAATGAAGATCATCAACCTCCAATATTCTAGATTTGGGAGTTTTGTAACTGGATCTTATAAGGGTATATTGGTCATAAATCTAGTCTAACAGAGAGACAAAGGAAATACTTGCACACTCATGGTCATGTTCCAACATTGAATGCTCACTGAGCCTAGGGAGGTTGGGGATTGATCTCCTAAGAAGGTCGGTTCCTAGGTTATAGCTACTTGTGCCTAAAATTGAAGAAAAAAGGGGACAAAAAGGAAGAGAAAGAGGTCGTAACCAAAACTCACAAGGATGGGTATAGCCACATAAATAAACATGCATGCCAAGCTAACATAATGTACAAGTAGACTATCTAATAGATAAACCAACATTACCCTTATAATTTAACACCACTAATTGAAGGTAAATTCCAGAACCAACAAGTGGGTGCATGAAATCTAGGATGTAGAATTAGAGCACATCCACATAACTAGTATAAGTATAAATAAAGCTTAAACCAATACGAAATACAAATTCTAGAAATATTGATTAAAATGTGTGAAATCCAGATAGAAAAATTAGAGAAAGATCACTCAGACAACTTTAGAAAAAATAAGCATTTAACATTCAATGCAAAGATATAAGGACAAATTTGGAGACCAAATAGTAGCAAACTTATATTTATAGAATGATGAAGGCCGTACATATGAATTGTAATGGTTAAAGAGCCATGCTTAGGAATGCCTTGCATTCCAACCTATATAGATTTTAAAATGAAACAAGCATTTTAAGACAATAAGTAGCATATGAGATAGTTGGATTACACCAACATGAATGACCATGCTACAAATCTATCACATCTTCTACATCCTAATATTTCCAGTGATATTCCTATGAATTTTCAATCAAGGGAAACTATCAAGAGATAGTGAGTAGATCTCCACACTTGATTATTTTGACTTCACCTAGAAATATTGTTAGGCAAAACATTTATTCACTTGCTCCTGGAGGTATTAATTATGTGAGAGAATGAGCAAAGTTTGACCACGCAACTTGCCTAGATACCATGCAATAAGCAGAAACCATACCTATTTAATGCCTACCACTCATCATACACATTTGTAAATGAAGGCATGAACCTTTCTATAGAAGTACCCTGGTATTGGTAAGAAATGATGGAAAAAACTCTAGGATATTTGTGCTACTTGCTACTGACCCAGAAATTTACTCGTTGAGTTTCATATTCTACGAGGCTAGATTTTAGGCTTGCATCCTATCCTCCATATTGGGTGCAATTTTGGGATCTATCGAGGAATTATGAATTTTTAAATATCCACCAATTTTTAGATCTAAATAATCTTTCTTCCCTCCTTTGGGTGAGACTTTGGAGATGGACTAGCATTGATACTTACCCTTTTTCCCACCCTTTGTTCTTGATTTCTCAAATGGCAGGTTCTCAGGATTCCCAAGACTATGGTGGACACCCATTTTTCCACCTAGTATGAACTTAGGTGGACTTCTACCTTATCTTCAAGGTCAATGATTTAGGAACTGATATTGTATTCTTGATGCCCTCCTTTCCCACCCTTTGGCAGAGATGGGGATTTGGGATCCCTTGGAAGAGGTTATGCACCCAATTTTCCACCTGATACCATACTTAGTAAAATATTAAATTCATATATGATGGGGATTCTAAGATATATTGAACATCTCAAGCCATTTGAATCTTTCACCTACCTAGGTATACCATCTTAAGAAAAATTTACCACCCACTTTGCAACCCACTTTATTATATCTTCCACATATGTAAGGTTTGATCCTAGTAGTAGTTATCCAATGCTCAAAGGGATGACTTAAAAACTAGCCATTTCTAAGTGCCATCATCCTTCTTACTTAAAAAGGAAAGAGTCGGTTAAAAAGTGCAAAATTTCATCCACACTCTTGGTGACTCATAAGGAATTTCCTTTTGTGGAAAAAGGAAACCCAGCTAGATGAATTTAGCACATACAACTTTTGAATAGGGAGGGGAGAAGAGGATAAGGATAAGAAATGAGACAAGCAAATACAACCAAATGAGACAGCAAGATAATGAAGGAGGATGGACAACGAGGGAAGGGTGACAGGGCAAAATACTACAAAGAGAAAGAAAAGAAGGGTGACCACAAGGGGAAATAATAGGTAAAATAAAAAAAAAATAGAAAAATAAAATACAAGAGGAAAGAGGAGGAAACATGAAGCATTAGAGGTAAGAAGACGATGGCCACTAACCAAAGAGGTTAGTGACAATAAACCAGAGGGGAGAATAGAGGAAGGATAAGGACATAGAAAAGTAACAAAATAAAAGGTAAGTTAATCCATAAGATACTCCCATATATTCCCAAAAACATACCCCACTATGGCTCAAAGAAATTTTAAAAGTAGATAGAATGCCAAAGGTACATATCTATCATGCTATAGCAATTCCTTTTTATGCAGTCCATCAAGGACCTATTTTTACTTATTGCCATCCACCATGGGGTCATCCTATTTTAGTTGCACTTTACGGTTTGTATTTCTTGACCGCATCCATAGCTATGCATGGGGTCTTATTTATAGCATATTTGCTCTATTTTATATAGACTTGAAATGCACCAGATCGTGTAGAGGTTGCATCAACATGTGAGTCTTGATTCTTATTTTCTAGGTGCTTTATGTATTTATGATTTTCTATCCATATTGAGGTGGTGCAATGTCATACTTACACGAGTCCATAGATATTCTCCATGTGGTCTTATATTTTTTAGGATAACATGTGAAGCCTTGGTACTTGTTGATGGTATCCATTAGACTACGAAGTTGCAACAACAAAAAAAAATAATAGAGAACAAACAAAAAAGGAATAAAATAATGAAACAAAATGAAAGTGTTATGTTTCCAAGGTATGACCTAGGGAATCCTCCTATGCTCTTTTCTTTAATTTTTTTGGTAGCTTGTCCAACTAGCAATTCAGTATTGGAGCTTCTTCTTATAATATTTGAACTAGATGATGACACCTACCAAACAACCATATTATTACTACAATATTTTATTTACTTATCGATTATTTACACAAGATTTTGGCATACCTGGCATGCCTGGGCAATCAGTGCCACTGCAGGTCATCCTATGAATCTCTAATGTTTGAACCAGATGATGTTGAACCTGAGTTGTTCTTCATGTTGATACTAGTACTACCTATGACCTATTTAGGTCTCATGAAATACCACCTAGGTCCCGTAATTTCCCTTGGGATCAGTATATCAAGGTCATAACCAATCAACATAGGGTGAGCATCCATCCAATCAACTTAGATGCTTGAGCCATTCAAAGAGGGCTACCAGGGGTTCCCTATTGGAATATCTTGATTCAAGGCCCATACCCCATTCTTATTTTCTCCCATGAAAAATTGAGTTTTTATCCAACCGTCACAATCATTATCCATTCGTTGCCATGGGGCTCGAGAATTGACAACGGATTCTCCAAGGAGTATTGAGGTAGGGAATATCTCATGTGACCTAGGCTATAATGACCATGCTCATTGTACCTCATTAGAGCTCATTCCACCCCATGATTTGATCGACTAATAAGGATATCCTCAATATAGGTCATGTGAATGCACCAACCTTCCTTCTCTTTGATTGGGAAAACTGGTCGAGAAAATAACCTCTACTGACTCATGGAAGATTTTGATAGCAAGGAGGGTTATGAGGACACTAGTTCCCAAGAACTAATCTTCTACACTAGCTAGGTAAAAGCTATGGTGCTAGCATATTTTTCATAATGAGGGGCCACCTATCCCACTTATTATTATGCTCGTATCCAAGTCTCTGCTATTTCTTCTTGTTCTATCAAGGGATCAATGGAGTGCATAATATTTACATCTCTAGCTAGGTCGACCTTGATTTCCTCATAGAGTGGGGCCACTATTGGGCTTGCCAAAATTTAACATGAAGATGGAATACCCCTGGGAGGTAACTTTTCCACTTGAATTAGAATATTTTTAGCTCATACAACATCCATGTAAATCTATAGGGATCTCCTTTACCCAGAATGTTGAATAATTAGGATTATATTTGAGTAGAAAGCCTCAGTATAATACAAGTATACTTGAGTAGGGGATGACTAGATATCATGGGGGATCCTTTTCCAATCTCTCTTGAAGTAGATACTAAAGTTGATGATGTTCTCTTGAGGATCACACTTGATGAACAAGAATTTATTGAGAATCAAGATGGGATCTCTTGATTGAGAATCAAGAGGGGATCTCCTGAGTCATAAAATGTGCTAATGAACACTTCTGCTATATCATACCATGTACATTTACTTCCATCCTCTAAATATTTATACCATAGCAAGGTCCTTTCATTAAGAGTGAGAATGAGTAGTATAAGTACCATATATTCATGTATGATATTATGAATTACAGCAAGGGAAGCCACATCCTAAAAATGCTCGAATGCAACTTTTCCTATCTCATAAAAATTTGGTTAGGACTTCAAGGGGACCCTCGAAATATCATGAATATTTTGAAAATTTAGAGGGCCTACAAAATTCCAAGAGGGACACTTACAGTGATCCATTTTGATAATGGTTTTTTACAAGCTCTGGGTTCTCTTTCTCGGTTGGAGTCACCAGATGAACATACTTTCTCCGCTAGTGAGGTCAAGTTTGCCCATAAAACCTTGAGTCCTTTGGGAATATAGTGCTTTTAGGAATAAACAAACAACCAATCGTTAACCTTATTTGCTTCTCAATAGAATTGCCAAGTTTTGCTTTACTTCAAAGGCAATCGATTATAGAAATCTGGTTCTTTATGCAATGTATTTTCTAGGTGAATAGATGGATATTGCATAGCAAAATATCACTAGACTCTTTATCATTAAAAAATAAGATCTTAGAGTCTCACTAAGAATGATAAAAATTGTTGATCACAAATCGGACCTAATGGAGGGGTAGGTAAAAATACTTGCGTACATATAGATCTATGCCAATATTTAATGACCATTGAGCCCAAGAAGGTGGGGTGGTCGATCTCCTAAGAAGGCCAGTTCCTGGGTCCTAGATACTTGTGCCTAAAATTAAAGGGAAAAGAGAATGGAAAGGAAGGAAAAGAGCTTGTATTTATAACTCACAAGGATAGGTATAGTCGCATCAAGACACATGTGTGACAAGCTAACACTATGAGAAAAAATACAAGTGGACTACCTAATAGATTAGCCAACCTTACCCTTACTTGTCATTTAACACCACTAATTGAAGGTAAATTTCAAAACCAGCGAGTGGGTCCATGAAATCTATGATACCGAATTAGAGCACATCCACACAGCCAGCCTAAGCAAAAATAAACCCAACCCAATACAAAATAATAATTCTAGAACTACTAAGTAAAATGCATGAAATCCATATATCAAAATTAGAGCAAGAACACTCAAACAAATTTAGAAAAAATAAGCATTTAAAATTCAATGTAAAGATATAAAGATAAATCTAGAGACCAAATAGTAGCATACTTATAAAATGATGAAGGTCTTACATATGACTTGTAATGGCTAAAAAGCCACGCTTAGGAATGCCTTGAATTCTAGCATATATAGATTTTACAATGAAATAAGCATTTAAGATGATAGATGGCAGATGAGATAGTTGGGGTTCACTAGTAGGAATGACCATGCTATAGATCTATCACATATTATGCATCCCAATGTTGCTAGTGATATTCCTCTACAATTTCAATCAAGGGTGGCTTTCATGAGAGAGTGAGTATATCTACACCCTTGATTATTCTGACTTCACCTAGAAATGTTGTCAGATAATAAATTCATTCACCTACTCTTGGAGGCATTAATTATGAGATAGGATAATCATAGTTTGACTGTGTGGCTTGGTTGGCTATCGTACATTGAGTAGAAACCATACCTCTATAATACCAACCACTCATCATACACTTTCTTAAATGAAGATGCATGCCTTTTTTTAGAAGTACCTTGGTGTTGGAAAGAAATGATGGGTGAAACTCTGGGATCCGACCACTTCTTGCTATCAACCCAAAAATATTTCTAATGAGTTTTATATTCTATAGGATTGGATTTGAGGCTTCCATCTTAGCCTTCATATTGGGTGCAATTTTAGGATTTGTCAAGGAATTAAGAATGCCCAAATCTATACCAGTTTTTAGATTCAATAACCTTGCCTCCCTCCTTTGGATAGGACTCTAGAGATGGACTATCATTGATGCTTGCCCTTTTTCCATCCCCTGTTCTTGATTTATCAAAGGGTGGGTTTTCAAGATCCACAAGACTGTGATGGATGCTCATTTTTCTTCCCAATATGAACTCAAGAAAATTTCTACCTTATCTTCAAGGGTGATAGTTTGGGAACTGATATTGTCTTATTGTTACCCCACTTTTTTACCCTTTGGTTGGGGTGGGGATTTGGGATCCCTTGGAAGGGGTTGTGCACCCAATTTTACACCGGATGCCATACTTAGAAAAACCTTACATTTAGACCTGATGGGTCTTTTGGGATATATTGAACATCTCAAGCTACCCAAATCATCTACCCACCTAGGTACCATATTAATAAAACAATATTGATCGCTCTACAACCTAATTGACTATATCTACCACATTTGCAAGGTTTGCTCCTAGTAGTAGTTATCCAATGATCAAGGGGTTGGCTTAAAAACAAGCCATTTCTAAGGGCCATCATCCTTCTTACTTAAAAATGGAAGAGTGGGTAAAAAAGTGTAAAATTTGACCCATAGGGTCTCTACAACTTCTTTAGGGTGAAGTCTTCAATATGCACTAGAGATCACCAATCTCCTATATTCACTAGGACTCTTCACTAGAGTCTTCTTTTCTCCTTTGAATTTGTAACAAGGCTTCTATGGCATTTTCTCCTTCTGCACTTTGCAAGTCTACAATATTTAGTAATAAAACCCTTTTTTCAGGCCTCCAAGTCTTTGTTCTTATGGTTGTTGCTTCTAGTGGTGGATTGATTCTAAAGAGGATATTATTTCTAGATATTTTGTAAGAAGATTCATAACTAAATTTGAATCTCTTTTTTCTACAACAAAGTATTAGGACTATAATGGAAGAAACTCTTAAATCTAGATATGATGAATCTTCACTAGTTGATTTGTCAATCTAGTGGAATTTATGTTTAGTCCTAGTCTTCATGAGTTTTTCTACAACCCTATGGAAATAATCTAGCTAAATGTAATATCAAAAAATTTGGAACTAAGATTTTTGAACTCCTCTCAATCTCTCTTTGTGGCTCTCCCTAATTCCTATCTGATCTACCATGTTCTCTAATACCATAATTAGTTTTTTATTGGATAGTATTACAGGAAGAACAAGCATAAGATGCAGGATAACTAATCTCGGATAAATATAAAATAATGACACAATAATATTTAGGAAAATAATGAAATGAACATCTGTAAATAACTCAAAAATATTCCATTAATGGAAGTGATAAAAATAGTACAATACTATATAATGGAGTACATGGACACTCCATGAAATGATATGAAAAAACTACATTGTACCATAATACTAAACTATACCACACTTTCTCTATATTTTTTGTTCTCTCTATAATCATTCATTATGAGACCTTTATATAGAAATATATATTCCTTGACCCTTAATCTACCTAAGACTCATGTACATATGGACTACATGCACATTTACAACTTGCACATTGACACTTGTGCATTTATTACAATACTTGAATTAATCAGCTAACTTTACTCTAAAGTAAAATTCTACTCTAGTTATGTACAAAAGGTGGTACATTTACATAACCCAAATGATGTAATATACTCTAACAACTCTCTCCTAATCGGTATCACCACTTTGATAACAAATCTAATACAAATATTTCACTAAATAGATTGAGCAATTAGCAAAATTCAACTTGCATTTTAATTGGTAGATGTGGCATTAAATAGATAGAGTTACATGCCATTGAAAATCCACATACATAAATATTGGCCATGTAAAACTACAACTCTCCACTTTCCTTGATGTGTTGGACAATACAAAGTTAGCCATGGGATGGGTAATATTGTATTACAAAGGGTGGCCATGCGTTAAATTAAAAATAGACCTTTATATTTTATAATAAATTTATTTATTATATTCATGTCATAGTATATCCTTATCATTCCTTACCACCATAGAAGCATTGAAATACAATGTGTACAAAAGTACGAGCAAAAGGATAAAGAATAACTCAAAAAATAACAACTATAACTGGAGTAGTAGCCACAACAATAAGAGCAACAATGGGTACATGAGCCACAATATGAATAATCAAATCTAGAACAACAATTCGAACAACCAAAGTTGGAGCAACAGTAGCAACAAGAGTGGGTACAAGAATCATAGCAATAGGGACTAAAACAACCAAAATAGTAGCTAGAAAAAGAGGAGTAGTAGGAGTAGGCAAAATTGGAGTAAATTGAAAAACAACATGAGGAGGAATAGGAGAAGCAATAGAAATAAAATTAATAACAAGTGCTCTGTGAGTATCTACCTGAAAATAAGTAGTAGACCAAGTGGAGAAAAGTGTTTTGGCTTGGGAATGGTGAGTTTGTGGTCTACTAAAAACTAAGGCAATTTTGTGTGTCTTATGTATAGTAGTAAGAGGTAAGTGTGGATTCACATAAGGTCGGGTACTACAAATAAGAAAAGAGTGATGCTCATTCTAGAAGGTATAAGTATTATGATATGCATCATATTTAGCCTTCTTAAAATATTTATAAGGTTTACCTAGTAATAGACCATAATAGTCCATAGGAGTGACATAGGTAACATTGTCCACATACCTAGGACCAAAAGTAAAATATAATATGCAAGTGTGTGTGATCATGGAAGTAGTATCATTATCCTTCCAACAAAGTGGATATGGACAAGGATGAGGATAGGTAGGTAGATACAACTTATTGACAATGGACTGCACAATCAAGTTTTTCTATGAGCCATTATCAATGATACAATCCATAGATAAATTAGGTGTAAGATGAGAATGAGTGACAAACAACTAATCATGACCTCCTACAAGATACTGATGAGTTAGTAATGAACATTGTTAAGTTTTCCTTCTAACTCAAGATATATTTTATCTTCAATACAAGTCTTGATAGGATTTCATTGGTTTCCCTCCTCGATATTTTTATCTTTGAATGACTCTACAAACAACTATTTATTTTTTCTCTTTGGTCAATTACTTATTATATGACCTAAAGTTTATAATGATAACACATTATTTAAAAATAAGCTAAAGAATAATAAGAGTAGTAATATAAATAAGGAGAAGAATACTTATTTGGATGGAAAAGAGGCTATCGATGTTGAGGTCTTCGAGGTCAAAATGTTCCACCTAAAGAATTAAACTAAGGAGCTATTAAAAAATATGATTGAGGTGCACTAATTGAAGAAGATAAAGGTGCAAATTTGAGCTTGATTAAAAATTCCATCAAGTGTATCAAGTGGAATACATTACAACTCTCGAAATAAGTGTGTCTAAAGACCACTCTTAAACTTTGAAATAAGAGTAGGTCTAGGGTCTTGAACACGAATTAGAATATGTAAACAATTGAACTGATAGATATAGTCCTAAATAAACATATGAATTACTTGCCTCAAATGAAGTCAACGGATGATAAAATATTCATTATAATTTGATGAATATAATGTAGCCTTTAAGGTTGTGACTAATTCATCTCAAGTGATGATGGAATTTTGAGTAGTTTGACACTCAATGATCAAGATCTTAGCAACACTAAAGAGTTTCAAGTTAGCAAAGGGAACCTTACCATCATTAGGGATTTGGTTGTAAGAAAACCAAGTGTCCATGTATAAAATCCAACTATTGAGAACTTTGGGATATCTAGACTTATCATAGATATTAACCTCATATTTCATATGAGAACAAGAATCAGGAGTATGGACCTTAGGTGATGGAGGTTGGATTTGCATATTATTAACCTTATCAGCTAAATTATTAACTATTTTACCTAAGGCCATTATTTTTTTGTGTGACAATGTGTCATAGCTTATCTAGTGAATGCCATGGGAGTGGTCAGTCAAACTTACAAGTAGACCACTACTTATGTTTCAAAGTATTGGGTACTATAAAAAATGCACTCCTTTTTACAACAGATTCTTCAAGGCATAATTAAGTATACCAAACAATTATAAAGTAAAAAATATCACTTCCAAACAAGGAATTATTTGTTAATATTTTATCAAACAAGTATTAATAATTGTGTGGTATTTTTAATACTTAGAATATTAAATATTGATGTTAATAATCAATATTAACATTTGATATTAATTAAATTAATTAGGTGAGTGATTAGTTTAATTATTACCATGTTAGTAATTAATATTAGCATTAGAAAACCACAATATGGATTTAATGGGACAAGTGAATATTTTAATAAAATATACTTGTCTTACCCTAAAAATCAAACTTTTCTTTTGGTTAGCTATCCACAACATGATGCTAACTATAAATAACCTCATATCCAAAGGAATGGTCATATCTAATAGATGCTACCTCTGTATGGCTAGTTATGAATCCACTCACAATATTTTCTTGGCCTACTCCTTATCCTAATTTGTTAATTTTTTTCTAAACTCATTTGACTATTCCTAGGTCCAACCCAATAACATTGAAGAATTATGCCTATAATGGTTTCCCCCCTTCTTTAGTGATACGTTATGTTCCATTTGGTACTTTTGTTTACCTCATTTCCTTTAGGGGGTTTGTAAGGAAATGAGAAATAGGTTGTTCAATAATGATCATAGAGATCCCCTCTCTGTTGGCATCAAAATCCTAGAAGCCACTAAAGAAAATGCCACTTTGATCCCCTTACAAGATGGGAAGGAAAATGTCTTTGAATCTTGTTTGGCTAACTCATTTGGTCTCCCCAACATGCCTCTTCAAAATTTGAATCTAGATAAGGTTGACCACAACTAAGTAAAATGAATTCCTATCCACTTGTTTGGATAAAACTCAATTTTTATAAGGCTAAGTTTTCTAGAGAAATGGATCCCTAGATTGGAAGGGCATACGTTGAGCATATTATACAATTAAAATATAACATACTTCCCAAAGGACTCATCACATTGGATTTATTTTCCAACTCAAACCATTATTTTAAAGGTAATAAAGGCATGACAACTAATAGTAGGGGTTACCAAGAAATAGAGGTAGTCCTAAGTCGAATGCTAAAGGTAGAAAAGGTAGCCACTTAAGAAAAAAAATAAGCTCTTATCTACCTGTATAAAAAATATAGTGAAGTGATGGCATGGATTTATCAAGATCTAAAAGGATATGACACATACATCATCTAGCACAACATCAAACATACTCCCAATAGAAATCCAATAAGACCAAAGTAGAGGTATGTTAATCTTAGGATAAAACCTTTCATAATAAAGGAAGTATATAAGTTAACTGAGATAAAAATCATATAACCCATCAAATATACCACATAGGTCCCTAACTTGGCATCAAAAAGGAAAAATAATATAGAAATCAAGTTGTGGGTTGACTTTAGAGACTTGAACAATAAATCCTTAATAGATCATTGTCCCCTACCCTCAATGGATCAAATTTTACAAACAATCATTGGAAAGATTTTACCTATTGTGTGGTTTTTTTGAGTATAATCAAGTATGGGTAAAATATGAAGATCAAAACAAAAATGACTTTCAAAGGGCCATGTACATGACCTTCAAAGGTCTCATTAATAAGATTATCCTGATATACCTTGATGACTTGAATATCTTCTCCAAGTGGAATGAGAACCACATGACACATGTAGAATATATTTTTAGATGATGTCAAGAGTTTTGTGGGTGTTTGAATCCAAAAATATTGTATTTTTTGTGTTTCCTAAGGTAAATTTATAGGATATGTTATCTTGAAAGATAATATCATCATCAACCTAGAAATACTCTAGGCCAATGTGAATATTTCTCTACCTCAACATAGGAGGGCTCTCCAATTTTATTTTGGGTATATTAACTTTGTTAAAAAATTTATACTATATTTTGCCATTATTGTTAGGCCAATGACCCTTATACTTAAAAAGGACTAGCCATTTAGATGGACTAAATAAGGAAAGAATGTTTTTGAAAAAATAAAAGGGTTTATAGTAAAGTCTCTAGTTCTAAAAAATCTAAATTTCACTAAGGATTTCATCATCTATGCTTTTGGATGTGAATTCAACAATGTAGCCTTGTTTAGCCAAAAATATGATAATCTACATGAACATCTAATTGCATTTTTTATCCAAACATTGAAAGGTTATGAAGAAAATTATAATATTGTTGAAAAAAAAGTGTATGCTCTAATTAGATAATTTAATAAATTCAAGCACCTAGTATCAACTAATAATATCATTGCACATGCCATCCACTTGAGCATAAAAAATATATAGTGGGAAGAGAAATTAGTAAAAAATTATAGGATGTATTGCCAAGTTCCTATAACTTGATATATAAATTAAGCCCACAAAGTGGGATAGAGGAAGGACCTTATTAGAAAAGATGATAAAATATTTGACTATTAGAGAGGTAGGTAGGGAGTTGTCCTTGGTTAATACTTAGTGAAGGACATTTAAACTATAAAATTTACACATTACTGTAACTAGAAATATTTTGTTTCAAAGAATTTTTTGTGGTGTTCTCTTAAGGTTTGTATAGAAATATCAGACATAGTGACAAATCCTCAAATTCCATAAAGGATTCTCATAAATCCGCTTCTTAGCTCAAACAAATACTACCAAGATCATGAGGAATAGATACTACTATCCCACCATGTTTTTAAATACACACAAATGGGTAATGAAATGTAATAAATACAAATTTTTCATGAGAAGAAAAATGAATGTGTTGGTACCTCTAAAACCCATAATGATAGATGAACTATTCTTCCAATAGGTATTAAAATTCATCAATATGATTAACCCTCCATTGATTCGAGGATATAAATGGATTTTTACTACCACTGCCTAATTTTCTAGATGGACCAAAGCAATGATACTTAAAGAAGCTACCAAGAATGTGATAATTGAATTCTTGGAAGAGATCATAACCTGATTCGATATCCTTGACACTATCATCATTGATAATTCCAAAGAATTAAGGAGAGCCAAGACCACTCAATTTTCTCTTCAACAGAAAATATATCTTAGAGTTATGTCAAAAAATTATTTCCAAGGAAATGGGTTAGTCGTTTCCACTAATAAAAATTTGATTAGGATCCTAAAGAGGTTTAGGTCCAACAACTAGAGCTAATGGCATATACATATTAGGGAAGCCTTATGGGTTGATAATATCACCAATATTACACCTTAATATAAAGTAGAGAGGCTCAATTATGCATATCTATAAAGTTGTTGGTCTTATAATTACTCCATTAGTTGGAATGCTAGGAGAATGTTGCCATAATGGTAAGAATGTGAGAACTTCTTAGGACTAAGGAACAAAGGAAGATATCTAAAGAAAGGTTAAAACATCATAGAGTAACTACATAATGGTTTGATAAAAATTCCACCCCAAATATTTAAAGTGGGAGATTGTGTACTCAAGTGGGATGAAGATAGAAACAAGAAAGGGTACCATACTAAGTTCAACACTATATGGTGTGACTTGTACATCATAACCACTTGTAAGGAAGAAAATGCATTTAAATTATCAACAATGTATGATTATATCTTGTTGATTATTGTAAAGAGGATCTACTTGAAGATCTATCCATAGGCTCTAATCACATCACTTAAAAAAATATAATGTATTTATTTTCTATATATAACAATTTATATTTTGGGAAGCATCTTATTTTCTATAGAAATTTATTTGAAATAAAATGGACTTAAAGCTTGTGGGTGGTCAAATACTAGGAACAATAATGGTTTACTAACCACACTAAAGTGAAGAAGAAGAACTGCAAAATATGGATAAAAACATCATATGCGGAGATGATTTAATGATAAGAAAAACAATTTGATTGTATGGCATGAATGGTTGCAGTCATGTGACTATATTGATGCTCAAATGAGAACAAAAGAATATCAAGAATTCAAACATACTATCATCCATACATTAGGAAAGACAATCTCAATTTACATAAGTTGGATATAAGGTAAAAGGTAGTAAACAACCTTCTCCTTTTGACTTGACCTGTAAGAGGGGTAATTTTGCATAAAATAAATCTAACACATAGAAAAGAGGTGGTAATTTTATTGCATCATTTTGACAAGGGAAATATGGATTCATGTTAAGTTAAATAATTGAGGAGAGAGAATGCATGAATCCACATAAAGTGAATTCAATGCAGTTGGTGGTATTTTCCTAGAGGAAAATTCTATTAAGGAATTATTTTACATTCATTTTTCCACACACCAGAGTGCACATTAGCTTATATTATGATATATTTACTTCAATTCCACTCTTAGTGACTCCATACCCAATAAATAAGACTTTGTTTTATAGTCTCTTCATATCCTATAAGATGCCAAAACTATACTAAAAAATTACTAAATGCTTCCATATCAAATGGATTAGATCACAAGATCATTGAGGAGGTTGGTTGAAGAGATTATCCATTGGATATATGAAGCAATACTTTTGGGCTACAATGCCATGTCAATGGGTTGATTCTAGTTATCAATGATCCACACTATCCTCAATAACCTATTTAGTAATATCTAAGCCAAACCTCACCATTGGTTAAATTCAAGGACCCATATCGATGATAAATAAAATGAATCTAGCATTGGAAGATGTGTGATCTACATAGTGGCTATAGGTTTGTTCTACCTCCCCATGAATGAGCCTTCAAACCTAGGTATCTTACATATCTCTTTTGGTTTATATTTTATACCCAAGAATCCATCATCTCTCCTTTGCACTAACATGATACAAGTGGAAGAACCAAACAAGAATAATTTAATAGTTATGGGATATAAAATAATCCCCCATAGTGACCAACACTCAAGAGCTTTGTGAACCATTCACTATGACATAAAAGACCTTTTCAATTAATACTTAAAATGGTTCCTCAACATTTAGTCTAAAGGAACCCCAAGTTGAGATCCTTTGCATCGATGCTCCTATTAAAATAAGGGAGGGGTATAAACTTTTAGAAATTCATAAGAATATAATTTCATATTGGATAAATATAGGTCATTGAGCCACATACTCCATTTTATCTCAAATATACAATGAGTACTAGCTGCCTAGCATGAAAACATAGTAGGTAAGCATCAAAACCATTCAAATTTTTGGCTATCTCATTGATGATTTACACTATTTTGAGCTTGAAATAAGTGATTGAGGGGTGCTATATCCACATAAGCACTTGATATCCCATTCAATTTATTATGATTCTACAAAATATAGAGTTTATGTAATAAAATAACCTACCCACACTTAGGATATAGAAAATGGTAAACATGAAAACCACTCATGGGAGAAAATTATGAAAACATAGAGAAGCTATCAAAATATGTTGTCATTTGTTGGAAGGGCCATTGAAGTTGGATAATATAAGAAAACATATTGTGGTTAAGTGCATGGTGACTAGACTCACTACCTACCACATGGAAGAGGCTACCTTGGTAGCCTATACCATTTAGGGAGTAGATTCAATAGGCCCTATTAGATGTATGCTTGGAGGACACCATATTGGTGATGATATCCACTGTATTGGTCCATGACCAACCTATACCTTTCACTATAATAAACCCCTAGATTGAGTGAGTGAAATTATTGAAGATGTGTCATTCCAAAAAAAGGTAGGTGATGACATGAGAAAGTCAAATTTTTGAAATCTTGAACCGTCCAAAATTAATGGCAAAGGACACCTCACTAACATCTTGAGGAGGAATCCATAGTAGAGGTGGTTGATGATGTTAAAAATATAAAACCTCTAAGGCATTTGGCATTAATAATACATTATCCAATGGCCTTGAGGTCCTTAGTATCATAAGACAAAAGGATATTAGAAGAAATTTGGATATGGTGCTCCAAATAACTTGTACAAAGTTGCAAAAGCGGAGGATATCTAGTTTTGGATACAAATGGGTATGCAAAACCCATTGTAAGAAATTGGGAATTGCCAACTCATACCTAATATCTAGTATTTTATGATATTCCATGCACTATTTTCTTTGCATGTAAGTTGTACTTGAGCCTTGAGTAGAATTGGTAAAGAGCATTGAACCTTTTTTGATCTCATGCCTATGTAATCTTCTGATATATCTATGGGAGTTGTGACTATTTTCACTCTTTCATACTTCTATTTTGTATTATGATGCATGCGAATAAACTAAAATCATGTTCAAACCCTAGTTTTTAGCCTATGATGAATGTGTTCTATTTAGTTCATTACATACTAAAAATTTTAGATCTTTGTGCATCACCCCTAGTAGCATAGGATTATTTACTTTCATTGTTTTGTTGTTTTTTGTGGTGTTTTTTTTCTTTATTTTGTGTATGAAATCTATGCCATTGAGTGAGCATTGAAGACAAAATCTCATAATGGAACCAACATTTGTAAAAACATATAATTCATTCTCTAATCTACATCCCATGCTTTCAAGATGTCTTGTAACATCATTCAAATTTATGCTATTAATCTGCTTGTTTTCACCATTAGAATGATACATTGTTGATAAATTAAGGTGGGTGTAGGAACATGTGTTCATATTTAGGCAATCAGATCATATGAACCTGGTGCCCACCTTCAGATAGGAATATAGTGGTTGTCCACATGAGTTTAGGTGGGATATGATGCACACAATGGCCTATGAGTACATTAAAGTTCATAAAACAAATTCAATTAAGAGCATTATGCTTGTTGCTTACATAAGCATTAATATGTGTCTTATTGGACTAATTGCATTATGCATATGTTTAGGAATTTAAATTTTTTTGATCAAGTAAATTTGGAATATTATCTAACTAGAGGTACATTAATATAAATTTATATAACTATATATATCATTTATAAGTAAATTTAAATGAAATAGAATAAAATTAGAATAAAATTAAATAAATTAAAATTAAATTAAAAATAATAATAATAAAACATATTATACAACCTTCCTATGTGCAATTCCGAAGGACAAGGCCATCCGACAACTGTTTTCAATAACTATGCATGCAAAGCTACCATATGTGGCACTAACTATGTAAGTTTGAATTACTATATATAGAGAACTCATGGGATGGTTTGGGATACCTAGTGTTTGATAAAAAAAAATAAAAGCTCTGCTTGATTCTAATTGATGTAAGAGTGTCTTCAAGTTTTGACTTGGAATAGTGGAGAGCTTCTAGTCACTAACATACCAGGTCAATTTCTTTCCAATTTTCCATTAAAATGATGATGAATGTTTGAATGTATGAAACATATATGAATTATTTATTGTCTACATGTATTTGTATTTCTCTTTTTGGTGTAAATTAAACTTTCTAAATGGATAAATTACCATTAATGTTTTCTTTTAAATAATTAAGAATATCGCTATGAGTATTGATTGGTCTGTGAATCCAAAAATAATTCATATAACTCCAAGAGATGTGAGATAAAGGGTTTAAAATACAGTTGGTTAACTACAATAGATTGGTTACCTGAGTCAATGTTATATATAAATACATAAATATTAAAGGTTATTATAAGTTTGTTAATATCAAACAATAAAATTCATAAATTATGACTGGTTACCTAAGTTCGAATTAAGATAGTGTTCATTTTAGGATTCCATTAAATGTGTGGCTATTTGGTTTCTTATGTATTCATTTAGAACTTCATTCATGGTGTGGCTGTGCTGAACCTTTATGCTGCATATACTATCTTACCATCGGATGCATATGTGAATAAAGAAA
This sequence comes from Wollemia nobilis, assembly GCA_028583015.1. Lineage (NCBI taxonomy): Eukaryota > Viridiplantae > Streptophyta > Pinopsida > Araucariales > Araucariaceae > Wollemia > Wollemia nobilis. The sequence continues at coordinate 7,342,735 of JAQPPZ010003193.1, read as the reverse complement.
ATATGGTTGATGTTTGGAGGCATAATTCCCACATTTCAATAGTGTTGGGTGCATAAACATTACTAGTTCTCAGTTTTCAATAGAATTGAGTTGAATGAGCAAACACAACTAAGGAGCCACCTTGGACAATGTGAATAAATTAGCTAGAAGTGTTGTCACTTGAGGCAGACACTAAGGAAACACATAGATATAATTACCTTATTAATATTAACCAATATCATTAGGTATACCCAAATGTAATGTTGATTAGAATGAGTTTGAATTTAATTTTAAAGTGTGGATATTGGTGAGAGTAGTTTGAAGAATTTTTTTTTTTTTTGAAAAAAATTGAAAAGCTTGTATTAAAACAAGGGGCAAATACAACAGGGAGATAACTCATCCCAAAAAAACAATAGAGAACTGAACAGCAAGCAAGGAGCACAAAGGAAACTCCCACAAAGCAAAGAAGGCAGCAAGGAGTGAAACCGCGACATGTCGTGAAATCGCAGGCAACAACCCAGTCGCGGTCGCAGCAGCGCCCTCAGCCGCGATAGCGCGACATGTCACGAAATCGTGACATGTCACGATATCGTGACAAACCAAGGCCTCCATGCCCGGTCGGCAAGAGAGCCGCGAAATCGCGACCAAAACTCCAAGAAGCATCAAGTCTTCGAAAAGGTCGCGACATCGCGACAAGATTCCTCCAAAGCTCCCAACCTGCTAAAATGTCGCGAAATCGCGACCAGTTTCGAGTGAGGGCAGCAGCAGCAAAACCGGTCGTGATATCGCGACAGTTCTCAACCTCGAATCCCCTGCGCCAAAAGCGTCACGATTTCGTGACATGTCACGAAATCACGACACGTCAAGAAATCATGATGAAATTCCTCTGAAGCTCCCAGCCAGCAAAAGTTTCGTGATAGCGTGACCATTTCCAAGTGAAGGCAGCGGCAACAAAACAGGTCGCGATATTGCGACAATTTTCAACCTTGACTCCCCTGCGCCAAAAACGTCGCGAAATCACGATGACTTCCATCCCCAGACCGCGAAAGCTCAGCAGGTCGCGAAATCATGACAATTTCTCAAAGAAGACCTCATCAGCCAAAAAGGTAGCGAAATCGCTACAACTTTGCATCAAATACAACGACAGCGCGCCAGGTCGCGATATCGCGACATGTCGCGATTTCACGACCTGTTTTCTGTGGAGGCTGGGAAGGCAAAACCTGTCGCGATATCGCGACAACTTCCCGCCAGAGGCCACGGCGTCGTTACAAGTCATGAAATCGCTACGAAAACCATCCTTAGCAGAAAAATATTTACACATGATCATAAATGGCATTCAAGGCCTTGTCTAATCACAACGTCCTTGACAGGCATATCACTATGCATCTGCACTCCAACTTCCTTCTCGACACCCAGCTTAGCAAGAAAATCAGCCGCCTTGTTGAAGTCTCTACGCACATAGATGGGAACCACATCATCCAATTCTTTCCAGAGATCCTTTATTTGGGAGACAAGGGACCGCAGCCTCCAGGCCTGCAAATTGAAGTTCCTCATGCTATCAAGAGCACCCACCAGAATTTGAGAGTCGGACTCAAGAATTATCTTTCTATGGCCCTGCTTTACAGCCCAGATAGAGGCAAATTTAACGACCAAGGCCTCCGCTTCATTGTTTGTGGCATGACCCAGACCTTGCAGCTCCCAATAGAGCACAGACCCAAGATGATCGCGACAAACAACACCAGTTCCCGCACTACCCGGGTTTCCCTTAGCAGCACCATCAGTGTTAATTTGTATCCAGCCTGCAGGGGGAGGGTGCCATCTATCAAAATCCTGTCTTTCAAGATCAACAGCTCCCTCAGTCGATGGCGCAGAGACAAACTGTTTTTCCTCCTCCACGTAGATAGCAATCATTTTTGCTACTTTGCTCCAGATGACCTGCCAGATTCCTTCAAGAGAAGAAAAAGTTTCACGGAAGATGCGGGAATTTCTCTCCAACCACACCTGCCACTAAATAAAAAGAAAGCCGAGCTCCCAGCCAATGCAAAGAGCCTTGGATTTAAATCTGCCTCTCTTCCATCTGTTCCAAATATTGGTCCGAGTCACATCACTGTTGGCTTGGATTTTAAAGGTGGAGAACCAGCGCATCCAAATCTGTCGAGTGAAAGTGCATTCAAACAGCAAATGATCAGCAGTTTCCTCTTGCTTGCGACATAACACACACTGAGAAGGACCGATGATACCTCTATGTCTGAGATTGTCAAAGGTGAGGATTCCATTATGCATAAATTGCCATGCAAAGAAGTTCACCTTTGGCCAACCTTTGGGGTGCCAAATCTTCTTCCAGACATGGACCAGAAAAGAGTGAGGTGGAGGCTCTGGAAGAATCTGATTGAATCCCGCTTTCACAGTATAAACCCCAAGGTTCCCAAAGCCCCAAGCAAGTTCATCCTCCTCATCTCATCCAGTAAGAAACCTAGCTATCAAAATTTTTTCCAAGATGGGTGCCAGCTCCGGGGGAATTGGAATTGGCCATTCTTCCAGCCTCTTGAACTTTTTGAACTTGTATTCTCCAATTTGACTGGTATTGAAATAACTCTCAATAAGAATCCAGCCCTTGTCTTCTATGGCTGATTTAATGGGTTGCAGTTCGGGAAACATAGTAATAATAGGAGGGTGCTGATCCCAGGAATCAGTCCAGAAGCGGGCCTTCTCCCCTCTCCCACTTTCCAAAACAATTGATCTTTGATGACTTGAGCTCCAAGCTTGAGAGTCTGCCACACTAAGGATCTGTTACCTTCCAAAGGGAAACGTCCCAAATCATTGGGGTGAGCATGGTCCAGGTATTTACTAGATAGAATTCTGCTAAAAAGGGAAGTTGGCTGTGAAATCCACCTCCAGTATAATTTTCCAACCAAAGCTTGATTATTAAGCTTGGAGCTTCTCAGTCCCAGCCCGCCTTTATCCTTGGGCTGGGTGACCTTATCCCAACCGACCAAGGCCCATTTCTTCTTCCCTTTAGCACCCTCCCATAAGAAGCTTCGGGCCATTTTGTCAAGCTCTTTCCAGATAGAATGTGGGGCAGCCAGGATGGAGAATTTATAAATTGGCAAAGCCTGAATAACAGATTGTAAGAACGTTAATCGGCCTCCATAGCTTAACCATTTAAGAGCCCAATGATTCACTTTCTCTTTGATGCCATCCAAAAGATCCTTCCAGAAATTAATTTTTAGTTTTTTGAAGTGCAGAGGAACCCCCAGGTAAGTAACAGGTAGAGAGGTCCTAGTAAATCCCAGAACCTCAGTGATTCTATCCTGTAACCTTCAATAGAGGTTGAAGAAGACCACCTTGGACTTTTTATCATTAATGACTTTATTTGATGCCCGAAGGTAGATGTTAAGAGTATCTCTGATTCCTTTGGCTTCCCTGAAGCTGGCCACTCCCACCAATCCTGTGTCATCCACAAACTGTAAGTGGGTCAAGACTTCTGTCCCCACTTTGATACCTATTATCAAATCGAGATGACGTCTTCTCAGGAAGATTCTGCCTAATCCTTCAGCTAAAATTAGGAAGAGGTAAGGGGAGCAAGGGTATCCTTGACGAAGACCCCGAGAGGCACCAAAATGAGTCGAGGGGAGCCCTTTGATTAGAACAGAGAAAGAGGGAGTGGAGATGCAACTCAAGACCCAGTCAATCCAATCCTGAGAAAAGCCAAAGGCAGCCAACATCTTAGCCAGGAAGCCCCACTCCACCCGGTCATAAGCCTTAGACATATCCAGCTTTATAAACATTCCTTTGTTACCTGAAGTTTGCATTGTGTGGATTGCCTCCTGAGCAAGGACCACTTCATCCAGGATCTGTCGACCTTCCACAAAACCCCCTTGCTCCGAGGAAATTATTTTTTGTAAAAGAGGTTTTAGCCGCTCAGCCATAATCTTCGTGATTATTTTATAAATAACATTACATAAGGAAATCGGTCTGAAATCAGAGATATGAACCCCCCACTCCCCTTTAGGAATTAAAGTGATGAAGGTATGGTTGATAGCTTTAAGCATTCTTTTGTTAGTTTTGGACTCCTCAGCAACAGCCAAAACATCCTTCTCCAGAGTATCCCAGAAGGCCTGGAAAAATTCAATAGGAAAACCATCTGGACCTGGCAATTTTCTAGTGCTCATCCCAAATACCACTTTCTTTAGTTCATCACTGTCAATGGGTCTAAGGAGGATCTGATTCTCTTCTTGAGAGATGAGAGAAGGGATGACATTGATAACTGCATTCTGAGCAACCACATCTTGGTCCATACTATTCTTAAAAAGGTTTGAGAAATAATCCATTGAGTGGGAATGCATTCCAGGGAGAGTATCAAAAGAGTGGCCATTCTCATCTTGAAGGACTTCCATGTTATGCATTTGTCTCCTAGCACAAGTCGAGCGGTGGAAAAATTTTGTATTTCTATCACCTTCTAATAACCAGGAGGTTCTAGCTCTCTGTTTCCAGTAAATTTCCTCTTGGTTATCAATGTCTTCAACCGCTTTGCGTAGAGCATCATCCTCCGCCTTAAGGTGCTTAGAAATGGAGCCATCCCTGAAGTGTTTTGCACCTCCTCCCATCTTGCCATCATGGGAGCCCTCTGGAGCTGGAAGTCCGACTTATTGGTTTGTCTCCACTGTTTCAGTTTACACTTGACGAAATGAAGTTGTTTATGGAATTTGAACATAGCTGTCCCATAGGGTAGGCGGCCTTCCTCCCACCACTGGGGGATTTTCCTACGGAGATCCTCCTTTTGCAACCAAAAGTTTTCAAATTTAAATGGCTTGTGGTGTTGACCTATCATCATCCCTCCTTCAAGAAAAATGGGAAAGTGATCTGAGACAGGGCCTTCCAAAATCTGGAGCTTCAGATTCCATTTAATAAATGCCTCTTCAAAGACCAAAAACCGGTCTAATTTTACCTTCCGACTGTGTGGCTCGCTCCTCTTATTTGTCCAAGTAAAGTAGGTTCTAGGGCCTTTGATATCAACCAGGTTAAGGGTCTGGATTTGGGCAATCAAGAACCGGTCCCCTGGATCCAAAACTGGGGCCCCACCTTCCTGATCCCGAATAGACAATTTGGCATTAAAATCCCCAGCTAAGATCCAGTCAAACACTTCCCGAGAGGATCTCATATTGTGTACAACATTCCATTGGAGCCGTTGGCCATCAAAGCATTGAGCCCCATAGAAGTTTGTAATGAGAACATGATCAGCTGTGACATTATTTCTAAACAGAGAAGTTAGAACACCCCTCCAAGCTATGTGTTCTAAAGCTGTCCAAACCTGAGAGTTCCAGAAAGTGACAATCCCCCCCGAGGCACCCTGAGCAGCCACATCCATATAACCAGAACACTGCCATAATTTGTTGGCAGTCTTGCACATAAGATCTACTGACATTTTGGTCTCCTAGAGGAGCAAAAAGTCTGTTTTACATTTTCCTAAAAGTATTTGAATAGCAGATTGATGGGTTCTACTGTTTAAACCCCTAACATTCCAGGATTGAATAATCATTGAGAACCTTGAGAGCAGTAGGACTCAATGGACCTCACCAATCCTCCATTGATCAACTTATCTCCTTGCACTGCCAGTAGATCCTTATTGGATTTTCTCGCTGCTCCTTGGGAAGTACTATTTTTAGACCTCTTCTCCACCTGGGTAATCCCAAGAACCGGCCTTTCCCTGTTCTTTTCAGAGCTTCCCATAGTAACATCCTTGATAACCGATCGTGTCTTGGGAGTGGATGACCAGAGTGCCCCGAATTCTCTGGCAAGCAAAGTCCTAGGGGATTCCATTACCTGTTCTAAGACAGGGGTAAATGATGGAGAAGCCGGGGAGTGAATGTTAGTATCCTCAACATTCCCATCCACTCCCTCCATAACTTGGTCCTCTTGATCCACTAGGGATTTAAATATTTCATACCGATTGGTTGACTTAAGTTGTGCATGCTCCTTAGAATTTTTCTTCTTATTTTTCCTTTGCTTTGGAAGTTCAAAACCATCTTTCTGGAGACCAGAATCCTGAGGAATACTAGATGGTTCTTGGACAGGGGTAAAATTACCCACTCTGGAGCGGTTTGGATTTCCAAGCGGAGCCTCCACTTTTGTGTTCAGGGTATTTGGACAGAACCTCGCCAGATGGCCGTGCTGATGGCAGGCTCTGCATCTAAAAGGAAGGGCCTCATAATCTAACTGTTGTATCCAGGTAAGCCCTATCAACTCGAGTTCCACCTCGGCTGGTAAAGGCTGGCTAATATCCATTTCAACACATATCCTAGCGAAGACAGCTGTGTTTCCCTCTATAGTATCTCTGGAGACTCCTATAAACCTTCCTAATGAATTACCAATCATTTATAGAACCTGTTCCCCCCATAACTCCATAGGAAGAGCATACAGCCGGATCCAGACCGGGACTGTCGTAGGTTCAATACGAGGGTCAAAACCCACTCTCCAAGGTTGGACAAATAACCTAGCTGGGCCATGGTTCCTTTTCTCAGATTCAAAAGCTCTGTTTCTATCTGCTAAAGAAGAGAAACTAATAATGAAATATCCATTACTAATAGGCCATAAGGAGTACTCACCTAGTGGCTCCCAATTTTGTCTAACCCAGGTGTGCAGAAAGTTCAAAGTGGGATGGATACCCATGAATTTGCAAATCAGGTCGTGATGAGCATGATAGGAGATTGTGTCTTCGACCAGTTTCGGTTCTATAATAATCTTTGGTCTGGAAGTTGATTGCGGAAGGCAACCGTTAACTCGGTGTGTGGAAGCACCCTTGCCAGCATTCTTGAGTAACGTCTGAAAGCGAGTCCTCTGCGCTTCACCGATGGAGGGCGAGGGGTTTTCTTTCAGCATCTCAGCGTATGAACTCTTTTTTCCAGCAGAAGAGACTGGAGGAGACCCCATCGGGCCCTCCCGGAACAGCTTACAAGTCTTCATAGTAGTGCAGAAACAATCAAACAAAGGCTCTGGGAAGATCTGTCGGGCCAGAGGCCCTCGAGCAGCGCCCGACGCTGGTTCAGAAGTTTTCCCGCCAAATCGCCAGAGCTCGAAAACTCTCCCACCTTCTTGATCAGAATCATAGTTTGAAGAATTTTACAAGATATATTTTTTGAAATAAGTTTAGTATGCTCTATTTGGTGCTTGGCGTAAATTATTTTTAAACTTTGATTTGATTTGTATGAATGGAATTTTAGATATTCATAGAATAACTTTGTATAATAGCAAATGTAAAAGGCTTACAATATTTTAATTAGTTCTCTTAGTTGATAAAAGTTGTGAATTTGTTTCTTAATTTAATATTTGAGAGGTTTAAATCTTTGATGAATCATTTACAATATTCATGCTGGTAAATTTTTTATGTGAAACAATACCTATGTTCATTGTAATATGCTAAAATTTTACAATATTTTCATATTTTAGTTGTGGAAATCACAAGTTACTCTTTGGGTAAGTGCAACCCTAAAGCCGAATATAGAATCTCTTAACATAAAACCTCTAAAATGTTTTGAAAACGTTTGATTTTTAAAAATATATATACCCTGTCAAATATGAATCATCATAGGTTTTATGTACCAACCTAGAGAGGATGCTTTTGAGAAATGTTTAGTTGACGGTTTTATTGAAAAACAAGGCAATCACCTTCCCACTGTTAGGCTTAATAAATTTTCCTAAAAACCATTTAAATGCAAATAAAACCCATGTTTCAACTTAATATTCTCGTACAATGATTGCATTAATGTTCTTATAAATTCATTGTTGATCATTTGCTTTTGGAAATTATAAGCCCCTAAAAGTCTCCTCGTTGTGCACTCTCCTTTATATTTCAGTTGTAGACATTATGTAGGTGAGTGTTGTCATATTAAACATAAAATAGATGTTAGAACTAATAAAGGTGGAACCATATAGTTAAATCAAAGTAAATCTTATTTGATCTAGATGACTTAGCTTTTCTAGAATGTACTGGGCAGTAACTCGCTATCCACTTTGAAAAAGCTAAAGTTGACCATGATTAGAGTTTTATATAGAAGTTTACTTTTTATAAAGGTTCTCTTGATAGAGATGAATTTGTAAATATTAAATAAGCTGCAAATATTGTATAAATAATAGAATAAAATTTAGAAGGACGTCTTATTTAAATTATCCATAAACAATGGATCTTGTATTAAGACTATATTTTCTTAATTTATAAATATGGGTTCGAAGGGTAGAAAAATCATATGATGTTATATTATGATTTAATCAAAGGTTAACTATTGATGATGTTCAACCATAGTAATATAATTACTTTAGGTGTTATCATGTTAGGACCTAGTAAATTTAGTAACTTCTTAAGTAGGATCATATATGCATTTTGGAAAGAACTAGATAGATGATTATACTAAATAATATTACATTTTATATTATTGCTCTATTATGAATTATAATTCTTATAAAATATTCTTCCTTTAATAGTAATAATAGGTAATACTATCATTATGTACCTCACGTCTTATAAATCAATAGTAAAAACCTTTTTAAGATGTCGTATTTTACCTTTGATATATCTATGCTATAGTAAACTTTTAATTTATATTTGTATGAAATAAATAGAAGTTTTATACTCAACATTGAGTATTAATTAGAAAGATGAATATGAATATTTGTGGCCTTTTAGTATCAACTTATACAGGCTAAATAAATAATTTATTGACTTCAATATAGTTGAGTGTATTCTTTTTAAGCCTGTCTTATAAATTACCTGCATATTTAGTTTGTTTTTAATATTAAATTGGAAGGATAGAAATGGTATAAATAACATGAGTTTTTATTTAAGTTTGTTGTTTGTTTAAAAATGATTAACTTTTAACTTTTAGTATATATAAAAGGATGGATGTTAAGTTCAAAGAAATAATAGAATAAGATTAAAAAGCATATTATAAGAGTCTTTTATTTGAGTATAAAATATTGTGAACTATTATTTCTTGTCTCAAAATTATTATTTAGATTCTTTAAGTAAATATTTAGAAAGTTTTTAATTAGTTTAAAAACTATCTATAATCAAAGGTTGTAAACTTTGTTTAAGAGAATGATGAAATCATAATTATCTCTATGAATGAGTTATTCTTGAAAAATCATCAATCAGTTGAGATAATAATTGAAGTCTCACTAATTCAGATGAGCTTCCACCCAACACCAATAACCATAAGTGGCGATTACTATGATTTAGTAAACAACTACTTTCTGATAAACCTGCCCGTGAAAATTGGTCTTGTTTCCATGAAAAAGTAATGAGGGACAATATGGGATGCCATATCTAGGTTTTTATATGAGTAGTACCATGAGGGATCTCACGTTCATCATTTGATTGGGGAATTTCTAGCATAATACCAAATCTAGAAGTCGCTAGTTATTTATGGTAGAATGTTCGGTGACAAGTTGGTATAAGATAATGAATTATCAATCATAACATGACCTAAGATACCTAGTCTCAAGCCAGACTAATGGTGGGCTCTTATTGAATCCAATAGAATGTTGGAATCTCAATTAGACACTAGATATATTTACCCTATATCCTAGCATGGATTTAAAAATATATATATTTATGATAATGAGCTAAGGATAGAATTTAGGCCAAAGGAACCTAAGTCCTCCATGCTATGGGATAGGTAATTATGCTTCTACCCTTCTAGGTGATATGGTCTCTAGAAGGACAATATCATGTCGTGAGATTAGAACTCTAGTAAAGGAGAAGAATGAGCTCATAGAATGACACCTTTTATGGAATTTGGTCAATATTGACCACTTGAGAGACCATTTGTAGTGGTCAATAATATTAAAGTGAGTAGCTCTATGCCTATGTACTAATTAAATTTTGGGTGAATAGTAGCCTTACTTTGACATAAACTTCAATTTGAGTCAAAATGTTCTCATTGTGATTTCAGGGAGCTAGACTAGAATGGACAACTAGGTGAGATAAATTTGGATTATTACAGTTGGTATCATATCCTAGGTTGTGAATCCCTAGTCCATTTTGGTAAAAAATTATGTGACTTTCAATTAACATAGCCCTTTTTGCATCCAAGTATAATGGTGAACTCCTCTAAGAAAACTGTGTCAACTCAGCAAGATGGGTTTGCTAAAGGTCTAAGTAAGGGACTACAAAGAATCATAAGAGATTCAAAAAGAGAAGCTAGGGTAGAAAATCCTTGAATATTGATGAGAAGGGAAAAAAAGCCTCTAGTCAGAAAAAATTCTGAAAAATAAGAAAACTTGGCCAAAATAGTATAATTACTTCAAGAGCAAAAGAGCCAAAAGAAAAATCACATGGAACAACAAAGGGTTCTGATTATTGAGCATATTGAGAAATAGAAAGCTTAGTTAGATCAACAATAGAAGTTAATAGTTTAGTAGCAAAAAAGAAAGAGTTAGAAGATAGCCATGATTATTTACCTAAGGTTTCTAGTCAAAAGAAAGGGTTTGAGAAAGTTTGACATATTTAAGTTTGATGGTAGTGGAGATGGCAAGGAAATCAAATACTAGATAAATGAGGCTAAAGCTTATTGAAGACTTCTTGGGTAAATGTTCACTTTGCTGGAACAACTCTTGATTGGTGGACAATATGCAAAAATACCAAGCATGTTGAACCAATTGATGTTTCATAGAAAACATTTTTGGAGGAATTCAAAAAATGGTTCTTGACTCAATAGTTTTTCATCAAGAGAACATGCTTGTCCTTGATTATTAATAAAAAATTATACGATTGTTGAAGTATGTACCTGATTACGATGATCATGAAGGAATTAAAGTACAAAGTTCATCTTGAGATTACATCCAAGATTAGGGTCTATAGTTGATTTGTTGAAACCAAATGATATTTTGGAAGCTTATGATTTGGCTCATCATGAGGAATTAAACCATAAAAATAAGAAGGCTATAATAAAAGAATGTAAACTATACATAGTCAAGAAGAGACTAATTCTAACTTAGGTCGAGCAAGGGCCTTATGAAAATAAGAAATTCATGGTCAAGGATCACCTATTGTAGAAGAAATTTTGAAAATATAGTGTACGAATAATCAAAGCAAATGGAAAGATTATCCCTATCTGGTTGAGTTTTAATATAATAATAGTTAACATGCTACATTGGAAATAACTCCATTTGAATCCCCATACACCTTTATCTTGGGGTAATTCATGTGCGACCCCAGGAAGCGCACAACTCTAGACTAGTTGCACTTTTTTATCAAATGAAAGACCATAAAGCAAAAATAACACGAAAATAACAAATAAAGAAAGATATTTTATTAATCCTTGCAAATCTCGGTTATATATTGATCCCTATGAGGGATACCTAGTTCGATACAATAATATAAAAGTAGAATAACCATGAAGAAGATGTCCCCATTTCAAAGGGGTGGTGTGCTTTCGTAGGCCTCTTGGTCTCACACATGAACTTGTATGAGGGCTTATAAACACCTCCTTCTCATTTTTTTTCTTGGAGGGATGTTATATGTTGAATGCCTTGAATCGGTCCTATAAACCTGTAACCTGCATGCATAGAAACAACAAAATACTATTAATAGCATGACCATCCTCTTCGAATGAGGATTTCATTAGTAGATTTGATAAATATGATATATGAGAATAATAAGATCAAAATGCAATAAAACTGAATGATAAATGCATGTATATCTCAAGAATAATAGTGCAAATGCATTAAAGAAATCATATCTATGGTAAAACTAATTAATAAATCAAAAGCAATAACATATATAAGCTAGAACTTAGAAAATAATATCTAAAAACCCTAGGCTATGCCTGTAGGCCACTGTTAATGACAACGTCCGTAAAATGAAGTTCTTCTCCTCGTGAACCAGGGGTTGTAGCACTAGATTCCTTGCTCCAATTGATGTTCAAGGGTCACATATTATGTATGGTACACTAGTTGGTGCTGAAGAATAGAAAGATATTAAAGTGGGTGCGTAGATGTAGCTCAACTAGACATTGCTTCACTAATGCTCAAAGGGGGCATGGATTCACTCTCTGATTAGCCAAGGATTTGTTGCACCAAATTCTGATATTCACGGATCTATTGTTTTTCTTGGGAGAGTACATAAGTAGACATCTCAGATTTAAATCTGGATCTTGGCTTCCTGGAGAAGATAAAATCTAGATCTGCATGTAATTGATCATCCTGAGGGGAAATAATTAGTCACAAAATTATATTGAAGGGGTAGTTAGGAGGAAATCTAGGAGTTCTACACAAAAATCCGTCTGCAAGCAATACAATGTGTAATCAGACTGCATGATCTAGCCTGTATTCATGGCTAGACTATGTTTTTGTGCTAGCCACTATCTAGAGCAATGGCTAGGTGTGGCCGCTATCAGCTTTAGTGGCCAGATGTGGCGGTCACTCTGCTTGATAGCAGATAAGCCTGGATGGGCTATAAATGACCTTTTTGAGTGGTTAAGACCATTTCTAGCTTTTGAAAGGGTCCAAGATCATTCATATGGTATTTATATGTGCCCATATGAGTAGTCTCCTAAACATAACATATTTTAGGTGTCCAAAAATACCCCTTTTTGGGATGCATTGTGGGAAGACACGGTGCGGAGCAAAAATACATCACCTAGGGTCACATTGTAGAGTGTGTGATGATCATTGATATGATCAACATCAGATGTCCTAATAATGAGAAATGACATGCATATAGGATGGAAGGCTTAAATTTGTGAAAGCTTGTACATGTACATTAGGCGATCTAGTACCTTTAGTGCTACTATAGGCTTTAGTGCTACTATAGATCCGAAATGAGGAGAGCTATAAACTTCACTATCATATTTGCTTTTTGCCACAACAAAGGGTAAGCTTATGATAGTTGTTGGCAATGATTCATAAGACGAACATGATTTGATATGATCGAGTGATATTTTATTGACTTTGATTATGATTGTTTATATTATGAATACCCCCTCAAATGATGAGTTGATAAGGGAAGGACAATGAAATAAAGCGATGAGTCACTTGACCAAGATGAATTATTTGGACCCTTTTAGAGGTTTGTTTTGTTTATAGGACATGCACCATCTCAGGTGTTATTTCAACCATTTTTAGTAATTCTATATTTCTATCCCATGGAGAGGACTGGATGTAATGGCATTCGTAGGGAATCAAGGTGATAGCAATTCCATTCAATCTTGTGTTAAGTCACTAAATTCGATGATTTGTTGAAAAATATTATAGAAGAAATGAGATGAATCGTTTTTCCTATGGGGCAGTTCGACTCACATGGCCTTCTTTGGGATTGAAGTGAATCATCTCAATTCTACCATATCTTATTTCCCTAAGTGGCCTTATGGTAATTTACTCATCTTGTCTGATTGCATGGAGTGCAAGTCGCTGCAACTGCCAAGTGTATAGAGTAAATAACTGAACACAAGGCTCAATTAAGATTTTGTTATTTTATTTTTGTGTTAATTTGAATTTTATGATGTTTTTGGATTTTGATTTGTGTAATTTTTTATTGTTTTGTATTTATAGGTATGTTTAATGGCCCATTTGAGGTACCTCATGGTAATATTTTTAGTAAATTTATCTTTGTGTCCTCATCGTTGTCAGGTCCAACGACCCCTAATTTCCATATCATGGTCGATGTCATGATCAACAGCTAGAAAGTGCAGGCCGCTGATGCTAGCAACGATCGAGGCATAAATTGAAAATATAAAAGCAATTTTTAGGTTTTGAATTTTATTATTTCTAGTTGTCAATTTGCACTTGTGAGCTCTGAAGTGAGAGATATTGATTGTGATCTGATATGATTTCGAATTCATACACCATGGTAGAGTAGGGCAAGGCATCAATAAGCAGAGAAGTTGATGACTCACGGGTATCTCTAAAACTCTTTCTTATTATTTCTTTTATTAGGTAAAATGAACTTCACTAAGTAATCAGTAAACGATCCAAATTAAACTCATTGGCAATGAACTAAAATTGAAGATAGGTTTGGTTTATGTTTAATTTCAATGGGTGATAGTTTTATATTTTTAATTTTTTTTGTTATTTTTGGCTGAGGAGGGATGCCATTAGTGTTCCACCTCATGGCCACTCCTATTGATGTGAGAGATGCAGTATTTGGGAGGGTTTTTTGGGATCATTCTATTATAGCATTTGGTGAATGTTGTCATGGTGGGATGTTTATGGATCAGTGGTACCAAGAGAATTTTTTCTCTTGGTGATAGACAATTTTGATGCATGTTATATGTAACATGCTTTTACCTAACTTCTCTAGAGTGAGGTTCTCATAGAACCTCCTATTTATGATCCAGGACTTGATGGATAGCACAAAGCCCATCATAATGGCTTGGGGCAGTGCTCTGCTATCTCAATGCTATGATGAGCTTTACTAGATTCAGCAGTGGGGATGAGCCAACATTGCTTACAAATTATTTCAATAGATATGGGGTTGGGAGCACATCAAGGTGGACCACTCAGGAGTATTTCCTATCAATATTACTACTATTATAGATGTGGCTCAGTTTTACGAAGCTAGGTGGCCACGAGAGCATGAGGAGCATAAGAGTTAGCATCATGTAGGGTATTTGTCTCATTATACAATGACTTTGACTAGCCTGCAAGACAAGGATATTATTTGGAGGGTCTATCATGAGGGGTTTGCTTGGTTAGATGTAGATATATTCATAGAACATACTAGGCATGACCTATGGTTTATCCATTGCAAGGGAAACATTAGAGAGTTTTTATATTATTCTAGGATGCTCTGATAATTTGGCATACAGTAAGACGTACCTCTTCAATTAGTGCTATATAGGCAAATCACCACAGAGAGGGATATTCCACTATCGCAAGTGATAGATATTATATAGGATGATGATACTCTAGTAGTGGATGTCGATATAGCAGATGTTGGGGTTATAAAGACATATATCCAATGGTGGTTCACACAACTATGATATGGAAGTGGTATATTAGGCCAGGATAGGGATGATGTAGCTACTAAGGAGGATCCAAAGGGACACAGAGTGTGAGCTTGGATAGAGGAATGGATGCCGGCTACAGAGTAGTAGGTGATTAAGGATTAGGTTGCTCCTAAGGAGGAGGAGGAGTTGGCCCCATATGAGTAGGATTCTTCTCTTTAGGATTAGTTGCACCGCATTGAGTCTGAGCTTCAGGTAGCTTAGATCCATATATTGTAGTAGTATTCTACTATTGTTGAGCTTTAGACATAGATCAAGAGCTTCTAGGAGGACTAATCTCCAAACATGGATAAACTTAGTACATATCAAGATAGATCAGCTTACTGTCAAGAGGGATGCTTCTAGGGGACATGTTGTTCTAGTTACTCCCACTGTATAGGGGTTGATAGGTTTGGATCTAGGTGCAAAGGTTAGGCACCTATAGGATATCTTGGATGAGTGTGATACTCAAATTAAATGATATGCTGCATACATTGCATCCCTACAGATGTAAATTTGAATGCTATGTGCCACTCCTCAAAAGAGAACTACGACAAGGGGATGACAATGAAGCACACGAAGCACCTCAAGGTAGTCATCGGTCCAACCCAACCGTAGGACTATGACTCATATAGATTATACTATAGGGACTAGCTCCTACCATTCTCATAGGGACAGAGCCAAGGGCAGAGGTGAGGCAAGGGGCACAGGCCTAGCTTATTAACTTTCTTGTTCTTGTTTTATTTTTTAGTGTAAAGTTAGATGATGTACATGGTTGTAGCCTATGGGTAAATTTGTACCTATATGTACTTATTTGACACATATATACATCATATCTGCATTTTGGGACTCATTATGTGTGTTTATATATTTTTTCTTTTATGTTTATGTGATGCAGTATGATGATCTTATGCTATATGATGTGATGTATTGATGGCATGCTCTAGCTAGTTGATGGATGTAGGATTTAGATGATGTGATCTAGATGTGTAGATGAACTACTTGTGATGTATGCATATATGGATTAAGTGTTATTGTTAAATGCATGTTTAATGTTGAGATAGTTGTATGCATATAACTTATGTCGTTATGATATGGTAAATTTAATATGTGTGATGCACTATTTTAATGATGATGATCTAATGTGAACGAACCTGTATGTTTCAATCACTTAAAACATAAGGAATGCATGTGATATGAGTTTTACAATCTAATGGGCAACACCACAAAATGTATATCAATCATGAATGTAAATAATAACTCTTAGCATAAGAATTAATCATTTAAACATTCAAATGTGAGATGAGATGATGTAATATGTATGTTCTTTCTTCATAAGCTTTTGTAAATAAAAAGATATGCACAAAATAGTCAATGGTTGTATAAATATTATTGCTAATATTTATCTGGTATCTATCCTATTTTATGAATACCTTTTAATCAACAAAACCTCATAAATAAAGTTGATGATGTGATTGATGACATGATTTGTTGCTATGATGGTATTTTTGAGGTTTTTCGTGAGACTCAAACACTCTAGTTACTTCATCAAAAGTTGTATAATAACCATACAAGACTTTTGAAAGATAAGGCTTTTGTTATGAAGACCTAGATACTCATTATCTATATGTGTGCAACTGAATATATTAGATAAAATATAAGCATACCGTAGTGCCAAGTGGGATTCATGTAGCCCATTGTTGTATTGGGGATACTCAAATGTTCATCCTAATCCTAAGTTGGACTCAGTTGGATTATACCACTAGGTGATATAGGACACCTAAAGATAGTTGTACTTGAAAATTGCTTAGAATTACCCTAATGCCAGGTGATATTCATTCAGCCCATTGTTGTATTAGGGATCACTCAATGGTTTGTGGAGATTGACCATTCCAAGGATTCAAGCTCTTCACCCCCTTATTTTCTTCATATTTATTTGGGATACTTGCTCATGCTTAGTGATGAAAAACTTTTTATTTTAAATTTTATTTTCTTTTGAACAAGGGATTTATGTAGTGATGATAATCATTGTTTATTTTGGTTTTGAAATTTGCTTTATTTCAGGATTTTTATTTTTTTTGATGAAAGCCAGAGATTTCTTTGGGTAGGGGGAGCTTGTCCTTTTTCTAGTGATCAAAATCCTACACCATGCGCATCACAAGGTGATCAAGTAGAAACCTTTCACTTAGGATACCTAGTACCACTTTGTAGCATTCATATTTTCCTTGTTTCAACTAGGATTTTAGTGTTTTGATTAGTTATGAGATTCTAAAATATACCAGGCACTATCAAAACTAGACCTCATCTTCTGCTAGTGAAGATAGCTTTCTACAAAATCTGATGAAATTTCTAGATATGGCTGAGTGACCAAAAACCCTAGTATATTCCTTATAGCAACATGTAGGGGTTGCATTGAAAAATACAGTTACTCACACGAGTTATGAATGATGATGGATTTTGACAATGCATGATTGAGGTACAAATATGGTTTCATTTGTAATATTGTGAACATACGATGCAACATGCCTAATGCAATGAGACTAATGGATGCCAATGCAAATATTTTTGTATTTTTGATGCTTTCAATTTTTTTTTTTTATTTTTTTTTTGTGAATGTTTTTTGAACTTTTTGATTTTAAATTGTTTGTGTGCCTTTGTATTTTGTTTTTGACCAAAGGGCTTATGGTGCCTTTGGGCCTTTTTATGTTTTGACCAAAGGGTTTTAAGATACCTTTGAGGATTTTGGTGAAGTGACCAAATGAATTTAAGATGCATTTGGGGCCTTTTGTGATTTGACTAAAAATCTTTTAATGCTTTTGAAGCCTTTTGTGATTTGACCAAAGGGCTTATGATGCCTTTGGAGCCTTTTATTATTTGAAAAAAAGGGCTTGTGGTGCCTCTGGAGCCTTTTGTGATTTGACCAAAGGGATTTAATATACCTCTAGAGCCTTTTGTGATTTGACCAAAGGACTTTAAGATACCTTTGGGGCTTTTGGTTAAGTGACCAAAGGGCTTTAAGATGCCTTTGAGGCTTTTTGTGATTTGATGAAAGGGCTTATGATGTCTTTGGAGCCTTTTGTGATTTGACCAAAGGGTTTGTGATGCCTTTGGAATATTTTGTGATTTGACCAAAGGGATTTAAGATACCTTTGGAGCCTCTTGTGATTTGAACAAAGGGCTTTAATATGCCTTTGGAGACTTTTGTTTTGAACTTTTCTATTGTTTTTGTGACCTTAGGTTTATTTTTGAATATTTTTGATATTTTGTTGGTTTATTTGAATGTTTTTGTGTTTTTTTGTGCTTGTGTAAAACACCCTTAGATGAATAATTTTGATAGGCTCTAGCTCCTCAACACCTTCTAGTGATATTAGGTGATATGCCCTAGGTCCAATATTCTCAAAGATGATATAAGGACCTATCCAGTTGGCCATAAATTTATCTCGTAGGTGCAGGGGCAGATTTGAGTTCTGTTGGTTTTCTTTAAGCACAAGATCCCTAACCTTAAAGTCTCTTAGGTGGACTTTATTGTTATAAGCTCGTGTTAGATGATATTGGTAAATGCAAAGATGCTTAAGAGCATTAATGCAATGTTCATCCATAAGGGTCAACCGATCTATATGAGCTTGTCATGCAATGTTGTCATTGATGAAATATTTCAATGTGACACACAATGTTGGAATTTCCAACTCTAAGGGTATAATGACCTTAGTGCCATATACAAGCAAAAATGGAGTTGCCCTAGTGGGCATCTGCACGCTAGTCCTGTAAGCCCATAATGCAAGGGGCAATTATATATGTCAATCCTTATGATTTTATTTCATAATATTCTTTAAGATGACTACTATTTTCTTGTTTGAAGTTTATGCTTGCTCGTTTGCCTATGGATAGTATGGTTTTGCAAAACTATGCTGAATTTTGTATTTGGATGTTAAAGATCATACATTTTTATTTTTGAATGAAGGACCATTATCCAAGATTATCTTGAAGGGGATTCCAAAATGATAGATAATATTGTGAAGTATGAAATTCATAATTTGTGGTCCAATAATTGAGGTTAATGGGAGCACTTCCAACCATTTGGTGAAGTAATCAGTGGTCGTTAAGATAAACATGTGTCAACCCGAAGATGAGGGAGAAATATTTTTGATTAAATTGAAACCCCACTAAGAAAATGTCCAAGCCACCTAAATGGGATGTAAGGTCCATGATGGCAAGTGTGTCAAATTTGCATGATTTTGACATTTAACACATTTCTTGACATACTCACAAAAATCCTTCTCTATAGTGGGTCAGTAATAGCCCATTCGAAGGATGCACTTAATAATGGCCATGCCATTAAAGTGGCCATCACATGTACCATCGTGAGCTTGTGGCATTGTCCAAGCTAATTTTTGGAGCTCTAAGTAATGAAGGAGGACTCCATTGTAGCTTAAATAATATAATATACCTCCTAGCAAGATATATCTTATTGCTTTTGTTTAAATGCTCATTTTTCGGTATGTGATAGTCCTTGTGGGACAATTCCATGCTTTAAAAAATCTTGTAACTAGGATGGCCAATCTTGATAAGCTACAGTCTCAATAGATAATACGACTTGTTTCTCCTAAAATTTGATGTCCATAAATGAATATTGAGAAACAACCATGTGGTGAATGATGGTACCATTTTCCATAGGACCCTACAAGATCAAGGACCCCCAAGGTACCTTCTTTAAAAAATATTTGGCTTTACAGTTTTTAGTCATGGTCCAATTCTATATGAATCATGTTGAATGATTATTTATTATATGAAGCCTCACATTGCATCACTGAGTGCAAGAGCGTTTGCACATGAATGGTAGTGAAATCAGTAGATAAATACTAAGGGATAAAGGATCCCAAAAATGCCATAGTATCTATAAATATTTTTGACGTGCGAGGGATTACCTTGATGGTGTACCATTCTATTTGGGCTAGATAGGTGTCAACAAGCTCCTTGTAAAATTTTATAATTGGATTTCTACATTGAAATAGTCCCTTGACTTGGTTGACTATGAGGAGGAAGTCACCAAATATATTTAGCCTTTTGATGTTCATAGTGATGGTTGTTTGGAGACCCAATATTAGGGCCTCGTATTTGATGTTGTTATTAATGCAATGGAAGTCTAGCTTAAATGACAAGGGTATTGGAGCACCTTGTGGCATGAAAAACACAATCCTTGCACCACATACTTTCTCACACTTCAAACCATTAAAGAACAAAGTCATGTCAGCTTCATTTTTATGTTATTCAAGTTCAGGTGCTTCTAATAATGTAAATACTGCATCATCAAGAAGTTCTATGGTGAGGCCTTCTAAAGAGGCACCTCAACAAGTTGATTAGCTATGAATTGTCCCTTGATGGAATTTTGGCTTATGAATTCAAAGTCAAATTATGTAAATAGCATGATCCAATTTGCAATACGTGTATTATGATGTCTTGCTCATTATATACTACAAATAATTTTGCTTAGATATTACATACGTCATATGTCTCAGCATGTAGTGGTGCAATTCATTGCTTACAAAGACCACTGCTAAGAAAAAAATTTCTACATATGTGTATCCTATATCGTAGCTCACTAATGTAATATATTATTTATTCTTTATCTTGCATGTTATTTTGAGCCAACATGGTACCCAAAGGAAAATCGATAGAGGATATATACAATAGGAATGGCATGTCTGGCCTTGGTGGATCTAGGAATGGTGGCGTTACTAGGCACTTCTTGATTTTAGCAAAGGCTTGCTGACATTCTTCATCCTACTGGAATGGGACTCCCTTATGTAGTAGTTGATTCATGGGTTGATAGTTGTTCGATAGTTGTGTTATGAATCACTTTATGGACACTACTTTGCCCTATAAGCTTCTCAGATCTTTGATGTTAGTGGGTGGATCCATTTCCAACATAGAATTTACCTTTACTAGGTCTACGTCAATGCCTCATTTATAAATTATGAATCCCAAGAGTTTTCCAAAGGTTATATCAAAGATGTATTTCTTGGGATTCAACTTGACATTGTGCTCAATCAGGTGATCGAAGATATTCTTGAGGATCCCAGCATGCTCTTCATACAACAATGACTTGGTGAGTAAGTCATCGATATAGTTTTCTAAGATCTTGTGCATGTAGTCATGAAAAATGTATGTCATAGCTCGTTGATATGTGGCACCAATATTTTTAAGATAAAATATCATTACTTTATACAAAAATATCCCCCATGATGTGGTGAATGTAGTTTTATGCTAGTCTTCAGGTTTAATTCAAATCTGATTATAACTAAAAAATTGTCCCTTAGGGAGAGCATCTCATGATCTGTAGTTGCATTTACAAGAGCATCTATATTAGACAATGAGAATGAATCCTTGGGTGTTGCCTTATTGAGATACTTGAAATTTGTGCAAATATGAATTCTTCCATCAATTTTTCCTACAGGAACCATGTTTGATACCCATTTTGGATAGTCGATGAGAACAATAAAGACTACATTATGCAACTCATTTTTCACTATCAAAGTGATGGTTGGATGCATATTTCTAAGCTTTTGCTTGACCTACTTCTTCATAGGGTCTATTAAAAGGTTGTGGACAACCAATTTTGGATATAGTCATAACATATCTTTTAAGGTCAAAGCAAAGGGACTTGGTCTCTCTTTCAATAGAGGAATAATGATGGCCTGCTCTTATTGAGATAAGATTTATTTGAACTTGAATTTATTTGGATTAGAAGGGTCAGCACCGATTTCCACTTTGAAACTCTCCTTTATTGCCATATGTGATCCCTCCTCAAGCTGGTGAGGAGTGGTAATTAAATGGATGTCGTCTGCTGGATTTAAAGGTTACATTGAATCATGGTCAAAACCAGCATGATAAACATCATGTGCATATCCTCATGTAAAATGGAATGGTTATAGCATATCTTCATTAGGGAAGAAATATTTAGGCTTTCGGGGTGAGTCAGAATGATCCTAATCAATAGCATCTAAGTTAAGACACAATGGTTTTGAAGGATCTAATGGGTTATGGAGTGGAGTGGTCAAATCAATGGAGATCATGTTGATGTATGGGATGAAATATCTAGGACCACATAGGTGAAAATATACGTTAATGAGTTACCTTCCATACAAAATATGTGGTTCTATGGGTATGGAGATCTCAAGATCTAGTCTACAGATAGATAATATTTTGGGATCATTACGCTACAGTAGCTCTCTAAATGTAGGTAGATCAAGGAAGACCATGCGATAGATGACGTCTATATTTACTTGTATTTCCAATAAGTGAAGGTTAGGATCTATGGTATGGAGTATCGCCTCTCTCCCATTAAGAAAATTTACATGATATAAGTGACGAGGCCCAAGATAGGCCATCTCGATCTTGTCCTCATAGTCTTCATCACTTATGAAGAAACCCTTATTCCTACCTACTAGAATTGGATGGTGACTTACCTGTTGATGCCTAAGATAGGCCATTTTAGTCTCATATTCATAATCATAATTGATTATGAATAATCCATTGGAATTTACTATTAGCCCTATGATGTGGCATGAAATCATTTGCCCGAGGTAGGTCATCTTAGTTGAGCCTTCTAACTCATAACCACTCTCATACGAGATGTATCCACTCTCTATGTTATCTATCCAAGCAAAGTGTTGAACATACCAAGGCCCATGGTAGGCCAGTCCAACTTCATCTTCATATTCACTAGTGATATACCCATTTTTATCTTACTGATAACCATGGATTAGCTTATCCTCCTATAGGATGATTCCTGATGGGTGAACCTTGAGAGAAGAATTTGTATGATACTCATCGGGCGGTCCTATATTTACCATGGACACCCTTTTGTCACTCAAGTAGCCTATATATAGGGTTTGACAGGGATTCTAGTCAATGTATTTCCCAAATCCTAATATTAGACTATTTAGAGCTGCTTACAATGAATCATTGTGGCTTTGTATTTGATACCCTAGATCCAAACTATCAGTATGTAGCTGGTATTACAACTGGAATAGAAGTCGATGCCCTTGCTCATACAAACCTAACCCATAGCCATGCCAATGGCATCACTTAAAGTACCTTAGAGAAAACTAAATATTTAATAAGTAATGAAAATTCATGGTGAATGGTTCATCCTCATCCTCTTCAAAGTCAGAAGAATTATGGGCATAGTCTAAACCAATATATATGAAGTTGGTTTAGTTAAGGGGAATCCCTAATGGAACCACTATCCCTATTGGTAAATTTAGAACTCTTGGTCATCCCATGTCTTGCACAAACTCAATAGTAGGTGTGAAAGTCATGTTCTGCATAATATATTCACCTAACCCTATGTTGGCTAACTGAACTATCACCTGCAGTGCATATGATGTTGTTGATGAAGTAGGTGAGGTATGTTGAGGTACCTCCTCAACTATGTTTTGGGAATATCCCTCCTCCATTGAATTCAGAATTTCTATAGCTGCTATAGTTGGAGTCTTTTAGGTCCTTACTCCACTAGGGGTGCTTTTAGCTTCTACGTATATTTTTCTTTAGATGTTGATGGCTTCTCAAAAGCACCAATATTTTTATATGTATGAGGTGGTGCCAATGTGGATGGGTCACCTCACCCTGATTTGCTCTTGTTTTTTGTCTCTGTGGTTGAGGATGAAAGCATTATGTACATATGTGTTGATGGAAGGATAAAATACCCTAGCAAATCAACCTAATGCACTTATTTAAATGACTCTTCATTAGATGGAACCACATGAACTTGTCCCTCATGCACATACTTGATGCATTTGTGCAATATTGAGGGAACACATTATATGTCCCTTATCTAGGGATGCCCTAGGAGGATCTTGTACTGCATCACCCTCTCCAATACATGATGCATCATGGGAATGGTATTTTGCCCTAACTGTATAGGTAGAACAACTATATCCACTATGAAGCACAACACATCATTGAAAGGTCTCAATGTATAGGAGGTCGAGATAATGTTGGACTTAAGGATTTTTAGGTGCCCTATAGCCTTTTTTTGATAATATTGATCTACGAGCCCATGTTGATTAGAACCCACTTGAAGGATATATCATTCATTGATGCGATGATATGCAAATACAGGTCTACTATGGTAGTAGGTACTACCTTGATTTAAATATCATAAAAATGGATCACAGGCTCTTGGAACTACTGTAATTACCCCAAAAAGTGTGTGAATGCATATGGATTCTGAGGTTGGAGCTTGATCGATATCAAGATCTCTATCAAAGTCTCCTTGTACCTAGGAGATTGTTGTATGAGCTCATAAATTGACAACTTGGAAAAAATTGTCTATAGATTTTGCTCCATTCTACTTCGAAGAATTACCATAGGTCACACCAGCAGACCTAGAGGATATTTTTGCACCTATCTCTATCAAGGTACAATCAAGATATGAATATCAGCCACTGGAGGCTTTGTTTGATTGTATCACTGACTCCTAGTTGCCACATTAACTATCTCAACCATTTTGATGCATCCTTGAGTGGATGATTTGACTTGGAATTGGTTGACTTGGGTGCCTTGATACCTGGGGACCTCATGATTTGGAAATGGGTTTTTGAATATACCAATGTCTCTATTATTGGGTTGTAGTGGTTTGTCAACTTTTAACTCACCCTTCTCAATCATGTTTTGGACAATGTGCTTTAAACCAATGCATGCCTCGATATCATGCCCTTTCTATCTATGATACGGGAAATACTAGTATTCCTTATATCCCTTGGGCTTGAGATGATTAGGGTCTCAAATTTGTACATTGGAAAATCTGATTATTTGTGCCTCACTTAACTGATTAAATATCGATTACATTGATTCTGATAAAGGCATGAAATAGCGAGGCATTCGACATTTCTTATTTCAAGCTTGGTTGTTATTTGGGTTGTAATTGGCCAATGGGGGGTGAGCCTAGTAGTTATATGATTTTTGGCTATTGCCTCCCTTTGGCATGCTTAAAACAACCTAGTTGACTTGATCTGGCTTGGCCTACTTCTGTTGATTCTTGTTACGATTGGAATTATTCCACTCCTTTTTGTTTTAGAGCTTGAGGTCTCCTTCATCAACATTTATATCCTCTATAAGCTTTTCTTAATCCAAGGCTTCTTCAAATGTTTAATACTACTAAAATTGCAATAGCAACAAGATGTGTTTGGTGTAGCTCTTTGTGAATATTTAGGTGAGCTCTTTAGTGGGAATTGAGAATGGTAGTTTCACCATTATTTTCGTTCATCTATTCCAATAGTCCATAACTAGCTCATCATCATATTTCTTTAAGTTTTCCAGATTGAACAAGTTCACCTTATTCTTGATGTCAAAGGAGAAGCATTCAAGAAATTCATTCACCAATTGCTCAAAGCTAATGATGTTGTACTTGGATAGTTGATTGAACCATTGAGATGTTACACCCAATAATGTCACTATGAGAATTATTAGCATTAGGGTATCATTCTACTCAAGTTGGAAGTACACACTCATGAAATTTGTAATGTGTTCTTGCATGTCTTCCTCTCATTTGAACTTGTCTAGACTAGGAATCTCAAAGTGTCTAGGGTATGCATGACTCGATACTAAAGGGCACAAAGGTTGGTTGTGTATTTTGCTTAAAGTTAACTTTTTCCCAATCGTGTCCTACTTCTTGAGATATTTGACACTCTTAGTGAGTATTTGGTATGGAAATAATCTCCTGTTCCTAAATGTTTACCCATGGTGGTAAGGGAGGTAATCCAGTGTTTTCCTAATTTGGACATCTGTATTCATCCCTCATGACCACATATGGAGGTTCAAGATATTTCTACTCTTGATATTCCATCCCTGCTTGTTCCTCATTAAGTTGTGTCTATTCTAGATCCAGGTATTGTTTATGTTTTGAGGTATGGTGAGTACACTCATCTCTTTTTCTGGTGCATATATCATGCTAAGAATTGGTATGTCTATCATGTTCGCATTTCTCACCACCTATGTGTAGGTTGGCCTAAGATATCCTATTGACTTGCTCTTTATGCTCTATCTATTCTTCCTTCAATCATTTCTCATGTAGGTGTAGATGCATTTTTCTTCATTCTTCTTCCTCAAGGGTTTCTAAGCATTCTCGCTCATTGTGCAACACTTCTAATATATGTATGCTGTTAGACTAACCTACCACTAAAGGTTCATGCCTCTCTAAATTTGTGTGAGGAGTTCTAATGGATAGGCATATCAGAGAGGCTCCTGCTATGTTCTTACCCTTGTCTATTAGGGTGACTAGTTCTATGCACTATGATCTATGTTGTGTACTCCTATGGTTAGAGGTACTGTATGTGTTTTGGAGCCACTTTGAAGATTTCCTTGGTTCATTGGTGTACCTTGTGGTTATGCTAAATGAAATTCTTGAGATATAATGTATGGTAGCAATGCTTCTTTGAGCTGGTATCAAGGGAACTTGATCCAGCTCATCAGGTTGCCTCATATTCCATGATTGATCCTATGGAGTCCCATTAGCACTAATGAGATCATAATATAGGGTCATCCTTCCATATTCAGGGAGGCTATAGGATGCTCTTAGTATGTGACTGGGTGTAGCCCTAATGTCTTACCCCTCAATGGGATGATCTATATTAAGTGTATCATGTGAAGTTTGGGGCCTTACAACCCTTGCATGCCTATGTCATGATGGAGGTCTTGATGCCTCCTCATGTCTATGTGATGATGGAGGCCTTCAGGTCTCTGTATGTCTATGTGATGATGGAGGTCTTGAGGTCTCCACATGTCTATGTGATTATGGAGGCATTGAGACCTTTGTATGTTTGTGTGATGATGGAGGCCTTGAGGCCTCTACATATATATGTGATGATGGAGGCCTTGAGGCCTCCACATGTCTACATGATGATGGAGGCCTTGATGCCTCCTATTTTCTATGTGATTATTGAGGTCTTGATGCATCCTCATGTTTGTGTGATGATGAAGGCCTTGAGGCCCCCTCATGTCTACCATGAGAGGAACTATGATATGGCTCTCTCACTAGGGTTTCTTGAGGAGTCCCACCAAGGGTTGAGTTTTCACCTCTAAGACTTGTTGAACTTTGTCTAGAAACACTATGGGTGGGTAGCTCAATGTCATTATGACTGTGAGTCTGTGAAGTGTTAGTTTCCACCTCGGTTTTGGATCAAGGGTAGCACGTGTATACCATGATTATTGTAAATTATATTCTTATATCAATTTCAAACCACACAAGAAAAGCAAAAAAATGTTTATATCATTTAAGGATTAATGTGTGTTCCTTAAGATGTTTTGTGTGTTTTGATGCGTTGTTTGTAAAGAATACCTTATGTCACATGTTTTACATTTTTTTGGACGGTATAATAAAATTGTTAAATGGATTTCACCTATATACTCACACAGACCGAATATGGTAGTGAAGTCCATATTTAACAAGCTAGCATATGTATTACCAAACCTCACCCATAACCCTGTGCATAGTGATACACCCATCAAGGAGGAGTGCATGCTATTTTCCATGGTATAGATAGTTCTTGGGTCAGCCTTGGCCATAGACGGGTCCCGATGACACTCTTTCAAGTGAGCCAACCAAGTGGTAATGACATCCATAGTTGGTCTTGATCAATGGGTTGGATGTGAGAGCCCAAAAATGTTGATGTTAAAGTGATACGTGATATGTGGGGTTATTTTTAAAATAATGAAAAACTATGCATCAAAGAGCACTTGTGATATTTCCCTAGATGCCTAAAAAGAAATTTTGATTTCAAAAAATGCATCTCTAACTGATCTAAATGAATTTCATACAATGCAATTTCTACTTTGTGATGTAATAGCCTCTAGCTAGGAAACATGCAAGTAAGCTTAAACACGCAAGATACTAGACCACTAGAGACTAGGGCATACCTCAAAAACCAAGGACCGCTATTCCTAGCAATGACTAGAGGAAAGCTAAAAAAACCTAAGAATATTTAGATACATTTTTCTTCCATATTTACTTATGTTTCCTTAATAAAAAAAGAATGTGAATTTACTTTCTATTTTATAAAAATAAATTACAAATAGATAAATATAGAAAATTAGGGAGTAGAACCAACCTAAAATCCTTGTTTGATGATGAAAGGGCTGCGCTCTACTACACTTTTTGTAGATGTGGGCAGAGATTCAACAGGTGCCAAATAAACAAATTAAAAAATAATAATGCAGCAAAAAAAACAACAAATTTTAATTGCCCCTCTTCCAACCTTAGAATATTACATAATAGTGAATATATAGATCTGTAGGAAATGGAGGTGGAGGAAGAAGTCGACGAAGGAGGGATAAGGGGAAAGTGAGTTGGAGGGATAAAGGGAAGAAGGAATAGAGGAGGGATAAGGAGGAAATGGAGGGATAAGGAGGAGAAATAGGAAAGAATTTAGGAGAGGAGTTAGGAAAACTAAAACAAAATTGCCGACAAAAAAATTTGCCGACAATCCTGAAGGCATTTCACACTTAGGGCTAGAAAAGGATTTTTCTAAGCCACTTAAGGTGAAACCCTTTTCACACTTGCAACATTCTCCCCCTTAAAGTTGAGAGGACTGACTACACAGTCTCTCAGCTTTACAAATTGAGCTTTAGTCATCGCCTTGGTGAAGATGTCTGCAACGTTCTCCAAAGTGTGACAGTATTGAAGCTCAACAATTTCATGTTCCACCATATCTCTGATGAAGTGGTACTTCATATCAAAATTTTTTGTTCTGCTATGGTGGACAGGATTATATGCCAACTGAATGGCACTGATGTTGTCGTAGTAGATTCTGGTCGGACCACTTTGTTGTTCTCCAATATCTTCTAGTACTTTCCTTAGCCACAAGGCTTGAGTACTTGCATAAGTAACTGCTATATACTTAGCTTCTGTTGAAGATAGTGCTACTACTGTCTGCTTTTTTGAACTCCAAGTTATTAGTCCTGATCCAAGACTAAAATAGTTTCCTGATGTTGACTTTCTGTCATCAATATTGCTACCCCAATCACTATCACTGAAGCCTACAAGCTTGATAGTGTCACATTTATGGTACTGGATTCCAAAATCCATTGTACCTTTTACATATCTCAAAATTCTTTTAGCTGCCTGTAAATGTAGCTCAGATGGGTTAGCCATAATCTAGAAACAAGAGATACAACATACTGAATATCTGGTCTGGTGTTGGTGAGAAACATCAAACTCCCAACCATGCTTCTGAAAGTGGTCATATAAACTTTTGGTGCTCCATCATCTTTGGTTAATTGGATCCCATGTCCAACTAGAGTTGCAACTGGTTTGCAATGCTCCATAGCAAACTTCTTGATCATATCTTGAGCATACTTATGTTGAAAAATGAAGATCCCTATATCTGACTGATGAACCTCCACTCCAAGGTAGTAGTGCATTAAGCCAAGATCCTTCATCTCAAACTGTGTCATCATGGAGTGTTTGAACTCCATATTCATTTTTTCATTACTACCCATAAAAATGAGATCATCCACATACAAACAAACTATGAGGATGTCTTTACCTTGCTTGAGGTAGTAGAGTGTGGGTTCATTTTTTCTCCTGGTGAACCCATAATCTTTGAAGTACCCATCAATGCGTGAGTACCAAGCTCTTGGTGCCTGTTTAAGACCATAGAGTGCCTTCTTCAATCTATAAACAAGGTGTTCCTTACCTTGCACTTCAAATCCCTGTGGTTGCTCAATGTACACTTTTTCTATCAAGTAACCATTGAGAAATGCACTCTTGACATCCATGTGTTGGACTTTCCATCCTTTGTGTGCAGCTAAGGCAAGAACTATTCTGATAGTCTCCTGTCTGGCTATAGGAGAAAAATTCTCTTCATAATCTATTCCATATTTCTGAGTAAAACCTTTTGCCACTAATCTTGCCTTATGCTTCTCAATGCTTCCATCAGCATTAAAATTGGTCTTGAAGATCCATTTACAGCCAACACATTTCTTTCCTTTAGGAAGCTTCATGATCTCCCAAGTGTCGTTGTTTTTTATAGAGGTTATCTCCTCTTTCATGGCATCTTGCCAAATCTTCTGAGTACATGCCTTCTCATAACTAGAAGGTTCAATTTGTGCACTAGTTAACAAAGCATAGTTAACTTGATCTCCCCTAGGTTCCTATTGGGATTCATCATCACCATACAAGTGCATACTTTCTAATCTGTGTAAAACAGATTCCATTTCACTAGCTTGACTCCCAGTATATCTTCTTGAAATTTTTTTATCCAACATCTGAGATGATGAATGATACTGTAAAGTTATCTTACCTTTTGATGGAACATAAATGTCCATTGGTGAGGAACTTACTGATCATTGTGGAGAAAGACTTGGTGAAGAAGTTGAATCAAAAGATGGACTTGGAGGATATGGAGGCAGAGACTGCTTTCCTTTTTGTGGGAGCTGCGGTTGCACCTGCTGAGCAACTATATCAGTGGCTTCAACATCACTGAATATTTGGGGCTTACCCCACTCCCCCCCTTCATCAAAAATCACATCCCTTGAAACCACTATCTTTCGAGCCGTAGGATTGTAGAGTCTATAACCCTTTATGTTTTCACAGTATCCTACAAAAATGCATGCCTGACTTTTTGGATCCAGCTTCTTTCTCAGCTCATCAGGAATGTTAGCATATGCCAATGAACCAAATACTCTGAAATACTTCACATTTGGTTTCTTACCATACCAGGCTTGGTAAGGTGTCTTCCCTTTCAAACTTGAAGTAGGACTTTTGTTCAAGATGTGAACACTAGTCCTTGTTGCATCTCCCCAATATGAATTACTCAAATGCTTTGTCTAAAGCATTGATCTTGCCATCTCCACAATGGTGCGATTCTTTCTTTCTGCTACACCATTTTGCTGTGGAGTGTAGGCAGTTGTGAACTGCCTCTTGATGCCATGATGTTTACAAAAATTCAAAAACTGATTAGAGGAGTATTCTCCTCCTCTATCTGATCTAAGACATTTTATAGAATATCCACTCTCACTTTCAAATTTTGCTTTAAAATCAACAAAGCATGCAAATGCTTCATCCTTATGCTTCAAAAAATATATCCAACACATTATTGTACAATCATCAATAAAAAGTAGGAAGTAAGAGTGGTTACCTAGACTCTTGGTTTGCATCGGACCACAGATGTCTGAATGCACTAACTAAAGAGGATAGCTGGCCCTCCATGCTTTTCCATGAGGAAATTTCGATCTGGCATGCTTTCCCAAGGCACACCCTTCATAGACTTCCTTACTATCTTGAATTTTGGGAAGTCCAGTTACCATTGCTTGTGAAGTTAGCAATTTCAAACTTGCTGAATTCAAATGACCATATCTCAAGTGCCATAGGACACTTGGATTGGTAATAGCTACATTTGCTAACTTATTTCCTCCTGGCTGGCCAAAATTCAAAGGGAATAATCTATTCTTCGACATTGGCACTTGTGTAATGATTCTATTACTATTGTTCTTGTCAAAAATGGTGCATTTACCCTCATCAAAAATCAACTTATAATTCTTTTCTAGCATTTGACCAACACTTAAGAGATTGTGTTGAAGATGAGGAGTGTAATAGATATCACTTACTTGCTTGATGCCTTCTTTCGTTGGAACATCCATGGCTCCAATGCCTTCAACTGCCAATGACTTGTCATCTCCCAATCGGATCTTTGGATTTGTATGAGGAGTCTAACTTAGCAAAGAGTTCTTCTTTGCCACTCATGTGATTTGAACACCCAGTGTCCAAAATCCATGTATCATTCATATTTTGCTCTGTCTGGCCATAAGAAAGAAAGATATTTGAGGACTCTTCCTCTTCTCCAAAATTCCCAAACTGACTGCTCTGGTTGCTGCTGCTTCCTTGTGAAGTCTTTGACCAACAATCTCGAGCATAATGGCCAGGTTTGCCACAATTGTAGCAAACTTGTTTTGATTTATCTCCTCCTTTTCCTTTGCTAGATTGTTTCCCTCTATATTGCTGTTGTCCTCCTCTATTCTGATTTCCACCTCTGTTGGATGATCCTCCTCTGTTAGGAGTTCCCCCTCTTTGATTATTCCTACCTCTGCCTCTTTGTTGACCTCTACCTCGGCCTCTACCTCTTCCTTCATGTGTGGCAAAAGCTTTGTCATCTCCTCCATAACTGGTGGTAGGAGTTTCTTGTAACCTCTCTTCATGTGAGAGAAGTGAACCAGTTAATGCATCAAAAGACAATGTGGTTAAGTCTTTGGATTCTTCAATAATTATTGCAAAAAAATTCCATTTAGGAAAAAGTGTTCTCAAAAATTTCTTCACCATCATCTCTGGCTTAATATCTTCCCCTAATGTGACCATTTTATCAACTACGGCTTTAACTCGCACGCATTAATCTCCCACTTTTTCATTTTCTTGCATCTTGAGATTTTCAAAATCTCGTTTCAATGTTTGCAGTTTTACTTGTTTTACTTGGTCACTACCTCTATAGCTTTCTTTTAGGGCATTCCAGGCATCTTGTGCAATTAAATAAGATGCAACTCTAGGGAAGATACTTTTATCTAGGGCAACATGTATGTGATAAAGGGCAAAAGCAATGTTCTTTTGTGCTTCTTTTCTAGCCTTTTTATCAGCATTAGAGAAAGCTGCCCATTCAGCTGCAGTTGGTTTTGTATAGCCCTCTTCGACTACATCCCAAAGACCTTTTCCTATCAACAAGGTCTTCATTTTTATAGACCAGTAATCATAGTCACTACCATTAAATTCAGGGATTGGTAGACTAGTGTTTGCAGCCATTTCTAAAAAACAAACTTTTATTGAGGCAAACTGGAAATACAAAGCAGTACAGAGTGATTTAATGATTCAAATCAAATCTCACCTTTTTATAACGCTCACTGTGTTGGCGTTCTTCTTCTTGAGGATTGCTCCCTATGGGCGGAGCAATGTTGTCTGCTTCGTCGTCGCTGCTTATGATTATGATCTCCGGTTCTTCAGGATTCACTTCCTCTGGATCTTCTTCTTCTTCTTCTTCTGCCTCTACTTCTTCTGCTGCTTCTTCTTCTGCTTCCGCTGATTCTGCTTCCTCTTCTTCTTCTTCTTCCACTGGTTCAGGTTCAGGAGAGCGTGGTGTATAGCCCTCACTCAATTCAGTTGTTGGAACACCTGGTGTGTAACTGGCATTTGATGGTACATCCGATACAAATTCTACTGTATCTGACTCTTCAATTCTTCTTTCGAAGATATTGTCTTCAGATCCTCCTTCGTATCCTGAATCCGGCTTTCTTAGGTGAGCTATCACCTGATTTTCAAGTTGACAAAACACTGTGTGTAGTCCTAAACTTTGAACCCTTTGGTCAAAGGATTCTGGTGTCTGTCTCTTCAAAATTGAAAGTAGTGCATAATAGCACCCTTCAGATCGGAACATCTACCATTTGCACGGGCACATTATATTTTCTTTCACAAATATTCTCTATATAAAAAAGGTTTGCAAATAAATTTTATAAAAGTTTTTTTTTTTAAAACTTAATAACTTTTAATTTTATAATTACCTTTTAAAAAACTTTATTTAAAAGATAATTTATAAAAATAATAAAAAAGTTATTAAATAATTAAAAAAAACTTAAAAAAAAAATAAGCAATATCCTTTTTTTTTTTAAAAAAAAATTTTACCTTTTCTGCAGGTCGAACTCGAGACCTCTTGAATGCTGGCGATCACTTTAGCCACAATACCAAGTGGCTCCTTTGAAACCAAGGAAGTCGTCGCTTCCTTTTACCTCCTTGGTGGTGGCTAAACAAACAAATTTTTTTTTTACCCTTCTTCTAAGCATGCGGCAGGATTCGAACCCCAACTTCCTCACAGCAAGCAAACGTCTTGACCGCCATGCCAAGCGCCTCGGACGAGGTAAAAAATGAATGTGGATGCTTTTATTTTCAAGTGCTTAGCCAAAGTTTTTAAAAAAATGGGAATTGTCCCACATGCGCCAGGGAGCAGGCGCTAAAAGGGTTTTTAACCCTAAACACGTAGAGAAGGCTTCGATTGCCTTCGGGCAGTCAAGCCTGGCCGTGTTTTACTCAGCTCCACCCAATATCCTTCCTCCATGCGTAGCCAATCGTCGTCCGCCATGTGGCGGTGTTTTGACCTCTCTTTGCCAACTCGATTGCCAAGTCACCTCCGCTGCGCCACGTGTCACACCTTCGTGTCACCCAATCTCCTTCTGATCTCTGAGCCTACCTCGAAGACCATGCACACCTGTCATATCTCCGTTGTCAACAGTCTATCTCGATAATCATGCCTGATCGTCCAGCCCCCTTGTCTCTGTCTGGTTCGGATCCTCAGGATCCGTGCCCGTTTTTCTGCTCTAATACCAGATGTAGATGTGGGCAGAGATTCAACGGGTGCCAAATAAACAAATTAAAAAATAATAATGCAGTAG
This sequence comes from Wollemia nobilis, assembly GCA_028583015.1. Classification (NCBI taxonomy): domain Eukaryota; kingdom Viridiplantae; phylum Streptophyta; class Pinopsida; order Araucariales; family Araucariaceae; genus Wollemia; species Wollemia nobilis. Next base: position 7,308,353 of record JAQPPZ010003193.1, on the reverse strand, counting down.
AAAAAACAACAATTTTTAATTGCACCTCTTCCAACCTTAGAATATTACATAATGGTGAATATATAGATCTGTAGGAAATGGAGTTGGAGGAAGAAGTCGACGAAGGAGGGATAAGGGGAAAGTGAGTTGGAGGGATAAGGGGAAGAAGGAATAGCGGAGGGATAAGGAGGAAATGGAGGGATAAGGAGGAGAAATAGGAAAGAATTTAGGAGAGGAGTTAGGAAAACTAAAACAAAATTGCCAACAAAAAAATTTGCCGACAATCCTGAAGGCATTTCACACTTAGGGCTAGACAAGGATTTTTTTAAGCCACTTAAGGTGAAACCCTTTTCACACTTGCAACACTTTTATACTAGCTAATCTCAACCAAAGTGAATACTTCTAGCCATTGACTTCAAAAATGGTCAATATTTGATGGTCGTTGTTAACCAGAGAGGCTAAAAATATACATAGAAAATAAATGAAAACATTAGTAAAATGGCCAAAAAAAAAACTAGGTGGAGGTCCCACTATGATCACCATATGTGCGATCCCGGGAAGTGCGCATCTCTAGACTACTTGCAATATTATATCAAATTAAATACCATAAAGCATAGATAACACAAAAATGACAAATAAAGAAATATATTTTATTAATCCTTGCAAATATCGGTTACATATCAATCCCTGTAAGGAATTACCTAGTTTGATACAGTAAGATACAAGAAAAATAATGGTGAAGAATATGTCCCCTTTGCAAAGGGGTGGTCCCATTTCGTAGGCCTCTCTATCTTGCACATGAAATTGTATGAGGACTTATAGATGCCTACTTCTAATTTTTTTTCTTGGAGGGATATTATAAGATGAATGCCTTGAATTCGTATTTTAAAATTATAACCTACATGCATAGAAAAAATAGAACACTATCAGTAGCACAAGTAGCCTCTCTAAATGAGGCTTTTATTAGTGGATTTGATAAACATGATATATGAGCATAATAAGATCAAAATGCAATAAAATTGAATGATAAATGCATGTATATCTCAGGAAATAATAGTGTAAATAAATTAAAGAAATTAGATCTATGCTAAAACTAATTTTTAAATCAAAATAAATAACAAATCTAAGCTAGAACTTGGAATATTATATTTGAAAACACTAGGCTATGCCTGCAAGCCACTATCAATGACAATGGCCATGAAATGAAGTTATTCTCCTCATGAACTAGGGGTTGTAGCACTAGATTCCTTGCTCCAATTGATGTTCAAGGGTCGCCTCTTATGTCAGGTACATTGGTTGGTAGTGAAGAATAAACAGATCTAAAATTGGATGCATAGACGTATCTCAACTAGACAATACTTCACTGCTTCTCAAAGGGGGTGTGGATTCACTCTCTGATCAGCCAGGCTTCGCTGCCCAAAATTTTGATATTCATGGATCTATTGTTTTACTTGGGATATTCCATAAGTAGACCTCTTATATTTAGATCTGTATCTTGGCTTTATGGAGAAGCCAAAATCAAAATCTACATGCAACTGGTCATCCTGAGGGGAAATCATCAGTCACAAAATTACATTGAAGGGGTAGTTAGAAGGAAATTTGGGAGTTCCACACCAAAATCTACTTGCAAGCAATGTAAGGTGTAATCAGACTACATGATCTAGGCCTGTATTCATGACCAAACTTTGTTTTGGTGCTAGCCACTATCCAAAGCAATGGCTAGGTGTGGCCGCTCTCAGCTTCAGGGACCAGGTGTGGTGACCATTCTGCTTAACAATGGATAATATTGAATGGGTTAGAAATGTTCTTTTGAGAGGTTAAGACCACTCCTAGATCTTGGAAAGGTCCAAGATCATTCATATGGTCTTTGGATGTGCCCATATGAGTAGTATCCTAAACATGATTCATTTTAGGTATCTATAATTTGAAATATCTAGTAATGATCAGATCAGATATTATAAAATAAATAGAGGAGAAACTAAAGAAAATATACCAAAGGCTTAAGGAAGCCTCAGATAACCAGAAGAGCTATGCTGATCTCAAGAGAACACCAAGAAAATTCTCTATAGGTGATAAAGTATCCTAAGAATTAAACTGTCAAATCTTATAAAAATAGCCCTAGATTAAAAGGAACATTTGAGATCATTCCATTTGCCTATAGATTGGCCTTGCCACTCAATTTGTCTAAAATCCATGACACCTTCACATGTCCCTCAAAACATTTATGGTAGATCCTTCACATGTGTGGAATATTTCCCATTTGCAAATATTGGATCCGCATCTCATTGAAGTTCGCCCTATCAAAATTCTTGGATTCAAAACCAAAAAACTTAGAAAAAGAAATATTTATCAGTGCAAGGTCTAGTGCGACCATTATTCTAATATGAAAGAAATACCATGTGGGAAGATGTGGTAATCATGAAATAATAATTTTCATATTTATTTGAATGAACATTGACATATATCTATATATACATATTTATGTTGGATGTGAATTTGATAGATGTAGTATTTTAATGAGTATATGTTTTTGATATGCACAATATTGTATGTATAATATAAGCATAGAGGACTATGTTTATTCTTAGTGGGAAAGAGTGTAACACCCCTCAAATTCTTGTTATTAATCTGCTTGCTTTTACCATTAGAATGAGATATTACTGATAAATTTTGTGAGTGCAGAAACATGTATTTATATTCAAGCAAGCAGATCATATGAACATGGTGCCTACCTTTAGGTAGGGATATAGTGGTTATCCACATAAGTTAAGGTGGGATATAATGCACACAATGACTCATGATTACATTGAAGCTCACAAAATAAATTCATGTCAGAGCATTCTACTTGTTGCCTACATAAGCATTAATATGTGCCTAATTAGACTAATTGCATTATGTATATGTTTAAAAATTTGAATTTTTTGGTCAAGTAAATTTGGAATATTATCTAACTAGAGGCACTTTAATATTAATATATATATATATATATATATATATATATATATATATATATATATACATTTAAAAGTAAATTTAAATGAAATAGAATAAAATGAAAAATAAAAAATAAGTTAAAATACATTAAAATTAAATTAAAATATAATAATAAAACATATTATACAACCTTCCTATGTAAAATTTTGAAAGATGAGGCCACCTGACAATCGTTTTTAATAACTGTGCATGCAAAGCTACCATATGTGGCACTAACTATGTAAGTCTAAATTACTATATATAGAGGATTGGTGGGATGGTTTGTGGTGCATAGTGCTTGATAAACAAAACAAACAAAAAAAAAAACCTCACTTTATTCTAATTCTAATTGTTGTAGGAGTGTCCTCGAGTCTTGACTTGGAATTTAGGAGAGCTTCCAATCACTAACATACCAGGTCAATTCCACTCCAATCTTCCGTTAAAATGATGATGAATATTTGAGTGTATGAAACATTTATGAATTGTTTATTGTCTACATGTATTTGTCATTCTCTTTTGTGTAAATTAAAATTTCTAAATGGATAAATTATCATTAATATTTTCTTGTCAATAATTAAGAATATCGCTATGAGTATTGATTAGTCTATGAATCCAAAAAGAATTCATAAAACTCCAAGAGATACGAGATAAAGAGTTTGAAATGTAGTTGGTTCACTACGATAGCTTGGTTACCTAAGTCAATATTATATATAAATACATAAATAAATTAAAGGGTATTATAATTTTGTTAACATCAAACAATAAAATTCATAAATTGTGATTGGTTACCTAGGTTTGGATTAAGATAGTGTTCATTTTAGGATTGTATTCAATGTGTGGTTGTCTGGTTTCTTATTTATTCATTTTAGAATTGCATTCATAGGTGGTAATGCTGACCCTTTATTCTACATCCACTATATTCCCATCAGACACATCTGTGAATAAAGAAAACATGGTTGATGGCTGGAGGTATAATTCCTAGACTTAAGTAGCTTAAGTAGTTTTGAGTGCATAAACTTTACCAGTTCTCAATTTTCAAAAGCATTGAGTTGAATGAGCAAACATATCTCAGGAGTTGCCTTGGGCAACATGAATAAATTAGCTAGAAGTCTCATCACTTGAGACGAGCACTAAGGAAACATAGATATATAATTACCTTATTAATATTAACAAATATCATTAGGTATTCCCAGATGTAATGTTAATTAGAACAAGTTTGAGTTTAATTTTAAAGTTTGGATATTGTTGAGAGTAGTTTGAAGATTTTTACAAGACATATTTAATGAAATAAGTTTAGTATGATCTATTTGGTGCTTGTTATAAATTATTTTTAAAATTTGATTTGACCTCTGTGCAAATGAAATTTTGGATATTCATAGAATATATTTGTATAATATCAAATGTAAAAGACTTACAATATTTTAATTAGTTCTCTTAGTTGATAAAAGTTGTGAATTTGTATAATATCAAATGTAAAAGACTTACAATATTTTAATTAGTTCTCTTAGTTGATAAAAGTTGTGAATTTATTTCTTATTTAAATATTTGAGAGGTTTTTGATGAATCATTTATAATATTTACGCTGGTAAATTTCTTAGGTGAAACAATACCTATGTTCATTGTAATAAAGAATCCCAAGACATGGTAAAATTTTAAAATATTTTTCCTATTTTAGTTGTGGAATTCACAAGTTGTTACTCTTTGGATAAGTGTAATCCTAAAGTTGAATATAGAGTTTGTTAACATAAAACCTTAAAATTATTTGAAAACATTTGATTTTTTTTTTTAAATATTTACCCTGTCAAATAAGAATCATCGTAGGTTTTGTGTGCCAACCTAGAGAGGATGCTTTTGAGAAATGTTCAGTTGACACTTTTCTCGAAAAACAAGGTAATCGCCTTCCTACTATTAGGCTTAATAAATTTTCCTGAGAACCATTTAAATGCAAATAAAACCTATGTTTCAACTTAATCCTCTCCTATAATGATTGCACTAATGTTCTTATAATTTCCTTGTTGATCATTTATTTTTGGGAATGATAAAGACTCTAAAAGTCTCCACACTCCTTTATATTTTGGTCGTAGACATTATGGTGACTGTTGTCCTATTAAACAAAAAAAATAGATATCAGAACCAATAAAGGTGGAACCATATTGTTAAATCAAAGTAAATATTATTTTATCTGGATGACTTAGCTTTTCTAGAACGTATAACTCACTATCCACTTTGAAAAAGCTAAAGTTGACTATGAATAGAGTTTGATAAAGAAGTTTACTTTTTATAAAGGTTCTCTTAATGAAGATGAATATTTAAATATTAAATATGTTGCAGATTTTATCTTTGTCTTATTTGAAAGATTAATTTAAAGAATAATAAATTTATACTTAATTTTATTGATTTAAATGTAATAAGTTTATTATAAGTAATAGAATAAAATTTAATAAATTTATACTTAATTTTATTGACTTAAATGTAATAAGTTTATTATAAGTAATAGAATAAAATTTAGGAGGATGTATTCTTTAAATTACCCATAAACAATGGATCTTGTATTAAGACTATCTTTCCTTAAATTATTAATATGGGTTCGAAAGGTAGAAATATCATATGATGTTATATTATGGTTAAATTTAAGGTTAACTATCAATGATGTTCGACGTAGTAATCTAATTTGAGCTATTGTTTTAGATGTTATCATGTTAGGCCCTAGTAAAGTTAGTAACTTTGTAAGTAGGATCATAGATGCATTTTGGGAAAAACTAGATTAGATGGGTATAATAAATAATATTACATTTCATATTGTTGCTCTATTGAAATAAAAAGTATGAATTATAATCCTTATAGAATGTTCTTCCTTTAATAGTAATAATAGGTAATATTGTTATTATGTACCTCATGTCTTATAAATTAGTAGTAAAAACATTTTTAAGATAGTTAATACTGTCATTATATACCTCACTTCTTATAAATCAGTAGTAAGAACCTTTTTAAGATGTCTTATTTTACCTTTGATATTTCTATGTTATAGCAAAATTTTAATTTATTTTTGTACGAAATAAATAGAAGTTTTAAACTCAGCATTGAATATTAATTAGAAATATAAATATGAATAGATGTGGCTTTTTAGTATCCACTTATATAGGCTAAATAAAGATTTTTTTGAATTCAATATAGTTGAGTGTATTCTTTTTAATATTGTCTTATAAATTATCAAAGTATATAGTTTGTTTTTAATATTAAATTGGAAGGATATAAATGGTATAGATAACATAGATTTTGATTTAAGTTTGTTCTTTATTTAGATATGATTAACTTTTAATTTTTAGTATCTATAAAAGGATGACTTTTAAGTTCAAAGAAAGAATAGAATAAGATTAAAAAATATATTATAAGAGTCTTTTATTTGAGTATAAAATATTGTGAACTATGATTTCTTGTCTCTAAATTCTTATTTAGAGTCTTTAAGTAAATATTTTGAAAGTTTTTAATTAGTTTAAAAGCTATCTATAATCAAATATTGTGAACTTTGATTCATAGAATGATGAAATTATAAATATCTTGATGGATGAACTATTCTTGAAAACTCATCAATTAGTTGAGCTAATAATTGAAGTCTCATTAAGTCAGATGAGATTTCACCCAACACCAATAACCACAAGTGGCGATTACTATGATCTGGTAAACAATTGCTTTATGGTAAACCTGACCAGGAAAAGTGGTCCTTTTTCCATAAAAAAGTAACGAGGAGTGGTATGGGATACCATCTCTAGGTTGTTATACAAGTAGTACCATGAGGGGTCTTATGTTCATCATTCAATTCAGGATTGCCAGCATAATATTGAATATATAAGTCACTAGTTATAAGTACTAGATGGCTAAACAATGAGTTGATATGGGACAAATCCTCATCAATAATAACATAACTTGAGATACCTAGTCCTCAGCCAGAGTAATGGTAGGCCCTGATTGACTCTAGTAGAATTTTAGACTCTCAATTAGGCAATAGGTATATTTACGCTATACCCTAGCATGGCTTTAAATATATATATATATATATATATATATATATATATATATATATATATATAATGACGATAATGTGCTAAGGATATAATTTAGGCTAAAGGAATGTAAGCACTCCATGCTATGGGGTGTGATTATGCATCCATCCTTCTAGGTGATATAGGCTCTAGAAGAACAACCCTACATTGTGAGCCTAGACCTCTAGTAAAGGAGAAGAATGAGTTCATAAAATGGCACCTTTTGTAGGATCTAGCCAATATCGACCACTCGGAAGACCATCTACAATGATAAATAATATTTAAGCAATTAAATGTATGCCTATGTACTAATTAAATGTTAGGTGAATAGTAGCCTTACTGTGATATAAAATTCAAGTTGAGTCAATTTTTTCTCTTTGTGATTTCTGGAAGCTAGATTGGAATGAACAACCAAGCGAGATAGATCTGGGTTGTTACATGTCTTTTTCTCTTGTTCCATGTGAGGAATGAGTATTAGGTGCATTCGACCACTATAAAATAATGGCCATGATATTTAGAGATAACAACAGTAATATCTTATTATAAAATAATATGATTGATTATTTAATGTTGACATAAATATCACTTCAAATTATTTATTTGTACACCTTGAGACAAAGTGTTTTATTATTGATTATAGTGTAATTTACCTATTAGTGATATAATTTTGATCTCTACATACACCATTTATATAACATGTGTTTTTTTTATGAATTTTTATAACTTTTAATTTCATTCATTTTTTGAAAGTAGTGTGAAATACACCAAAGCATTGGCCTCATTCTTGTTGAAAGTGTAATTTGATTCCTAGACAAGGCCAACATTATATGATAAAATATTGGGTAGGCCTAAGGGAACTCATTTTATACTGTATTTAATTTATTGTAATATAATACTATGTAATCCCTATGGGCTACAATTAACCTTGTTATGTCTATTAAATTATTTTCATCTTATTAAGACTTTTATATTATGTAGTCTTAAGGATAAGTTCATTTGTATTTGGCATTTTGGTATTGGTATAAATACTCCTGTCACTCTTCATTTGAATAATCAAAGTGTTATTATTATCTATGAATAAATAGTGACCATTTATGGTGCTTATGGGTGTCCGCTATATCTTTCTCTCTTTCAACCTTGCTTTACTTTTTGTATAATATTTGAGTGGATGGATTGCTTATATTTATTTCTAAAAAATATTATGAATTTTGATATGGTAATAGAGGTGGTATGAATTTACCTCACTTGGTCACACAAAAATATTGTTTATATCCTCTAAAAAAAATTCCAATTAAAGTAGGATTCTATCCTATTAGTCTCATATTCCATTTTTGCATGAGGCAAAAAAAATTCTTTACATCTTTGTCTATTATCTACTTTACTAAAAATGTTGGATAAATTCCACATTGTTATTTCCAAAAATCATATTCAAAATTTAAAAATCAAAATATCACCATCAATGAATACTAATTAGCTTTGACAATCTTGGTTTAAATAAAATTACGAATTCATGTACGTTTTCTAAATATAATTTTTAATTTTTATGCATGCTCTAGCTTTTGCCTATCACATTCATGATAGAAAATATGCATCACATTTATTTACAAAGGAAGGGAATAATATGCCACGCAAAGAGGGGATGCCATTATGGCCACTGGATTATCTTGTTATAGAGCATTTTAACTTGAATATTTTAGTTTTGAGTCATAATAGGAATATTTTTTGAAAAATGTGAGAAATAACTTTGCTAAGATAGTAGTTCCAACAATTACTTTGAAGCTTTAATGCTAAATATAACTATAGGTATTATGTGGTGTTGTGAAAATTGTATTAGAGGATATAGGGTGTATAATCAAGTTATGCAAGTCTTATCCTTTATGCAAAACAGGTATAACATCATCTTCTATAGAGGAATGGTCCATTTATTGAATATTGCAAGCATTGCTAGAATATATAGCAAGAAGGTTTTGGGGGTAATGAATGCACATCTGACCCACATTTTGGTCTTTTTCACTAAAAAATTAGAGTTCTAGGAAAATAAATGGAATATTATTTAGTTATCCTTCCATGCACATAGTTTCTAGGATGGCTAGAATAATGTTCTTAGCACAAGTGAGACTAATATTTGATCTCCTCCAAGTCTCTATATATGTTTTAATGTTTCTAGTGGATATGAGGTTGATATGGAAGCTAAAATTATCATCATTTAGGATATGTTAAATCTAATATCACACACACACACACACACACACACACACACACACACACACACACACACACACATATATATATATATATATATATATATATATATATATATATATATATATCAAATCAATCAATATAAAGCAACTAATTGTTGTAGCTTGTAGGTCGAGAGGTGTTGTTGTGGGAAATGATAAGTGGAAGACACTAGTAAATCATAGGTCACCAAGTAGTAGTAGGTAATTGGATTTCCCTTTCCCAAGCTTTGGAGATTTAAATTTTATATTTTTGGGGGTCCATTAGGGCAAATATTTTGAAGATCATAAATTTTGCATCCAAAAGTGTGTTGAGCTCATTTATCAAAACACACATTTTTTTGAGATTTATGAAATGGTGACATCAGTTGAAGTACACACTATAGTTATAGGAGTGAGATTATGTAATATGGATAACCAAGCCCTAGTTATTGACCTTAATGGATGAAAATATAACATGTGGTCAAGTAAAAATATTGACCTGTTATGTAGTAAGAACCTATGGTGCATATTTCAATAAGATAAAACAACCCTTAATGAAGAAACTTTTTGTTAAAGGGAGTAAAAACCTCTTGGTCTATTTTATTTATTATTTGAACCATATTTACTTTTGTACATCAAAGATAAAATTGAACCTCTTATGGTATTGTCAAAATATCATAAGTTATTTAGAAAATTTTGTTGTACTAAAGTAAGTAATTTGGAATTATAGCTTTCTTACCTTAAATTGGTTGAGTTTGATAATATTGAATACTATATTGGAATATCCAGGGCATTAAAAGTAAATTTTGAATCTTTTAGAGGCTAAAATAATTATAAAAAACAATGCATGAATACTTTCCTTACTAATATATTATCTTCATTTTAGATGTTTAAACTCATGGTTTATATAAATCCTATATTTTTGAAATATCAAATAATTTTTCCTCTTGATCTTTTTTCTCTCTCCTAGTTTATTTTTGGGTGGCAATGAGGAATTATGATAGGATTTCATAAATGCAAGCTCATTCAAAGTAATTCAATTCTAATAAATACAAGACATAGGGGCATAAGGGCTAAGCTAAGATTTAAAGAAGTCAAAGACTATTTTTGGATGCTATAAGAGAGAAGTATTGGAATATATGGTGGTTAATCTTCATTTGTGGCCACAATAGACTATTTTTTATATTTTCCCTTTGGGCCAATGTAAAGCTTAAAACATGTATTTTTTATTATTTTAATTCTAAGGATTGGTCTCATAACCTTGACCTAATGGCATCATCTTATAAATACCCTTTCATAAACTATTTTCTTATTGTCTAGAGTGTAATTTTAATTCTCTTTAAGTGAAAATATTTTAGTGTCTATGGACACTCTATCATATTTTAAGTTTTGTATGTTGCGTTTGTCTTCAGTATGCAATACAGGGTAATTTTTGATGTCATTCATTTCTAGAATCTACTATCAAATCTAATGTGGTATTAGATAAGGTGTGAATCTTTGTTATTTATTTGTATCTATTGGTTTTCAATTTCTCTTCTTGATTCTGTTAAGAATTGTTTTGTAGGGTATTATATACAAGTTTATTACAAATTTGATATCATAATTAAAAAAAGGGTTTCTAATAAAAACTATAGTGGACTTTAATCCAGAGGATCTCATGGGAATCAAGATATTTGGTCAAGAAGAAATATTTATGGATAGGTTCATTTCTTCCTCTCATTTACACTCAATATTCTTCTATTATTTTTTCTCACTAGATGAATGCCCTAATTAAGGATTAAAATTTTCAAGGTCTTTTGAAAGCATCATTTTTCTTCTATGGATTTAAAAAAAAATTCATTTTATTTTCTTGTTCATTTTTTTATGACCAATAACAATATTTGTTAGAGGATAGACCTTTTGGTTACTGTGAAAGAAGAAAATAATAGGCTGAATTTTTTAAGATAAATCCTTGGTGCTAGAGATGTCATGCATAGGCTTTTGTGCTTACCGAAGACCTCCAAGTGACTTGAGATAGTTGTAAAAATAGTTTGAAAGTGTTTTTTCTACATATTCATGAAAGGAGGGTTTGTTTATTTATGTTTCATAAAATAGTTATGTAGGGAAAACTATAGTAAATATGACCAACCACCAACATTTTTTTATTTTCCTTTTGAGTTTAAATTTAAAATTTCAAAATAGAAAATTTTAGTGAATATTCTACCTACCAAGTGGGAATATGTGTGTTTTAATGTGAAATCATCATGGTCACATAGATATACATCATATGCATGTAAAAGGGGGGAACTAGTAGTTGCATGTACTTTAAAAATAAACTTTATCTTTCTACTTCTAAGCTTGATGCTTGAAGAGCTGGTCAATTTAAGGCTAGCTAAGGTGTTGTCAAGGGGAGATCATGAATTGATACCTCTACCTCATTTTTAATCAATAATGACAACATACATTACACCTTCACCTACAATAATGTCAATAATGATAACATGGCACCTTATAATTCCCTTGTTGATGACATGGTAGATGATGTGGAACCTAATTTTGATTAATGTGATTATGTGGAAACACCCTACAAATATCATGTAGTAGTCTATACAACAAATATAGCACCAAGTGAATCTATATCAAGGTAATATGTGGCTATCTATATAGCTAAGTTGGAACTAGGTGCACACATCCTGAGGTGACATATGGAAGTCTATATAGGTAACTTGGTAGGTAGTGCATAAATTCCAAGGCAATATGTGGTAGCTAAGATGATCATTTATGAATGTGACATATGATAACACATGGTAGCTTTTGAGGGTATCAATATGGTAAGCATGATGAGGTAACACATGGTAGTCCATATGCCACTTGGTAGTTATAAAAGTGGTATAAACCAATCACAATCCTCCATGCCATTGAATTTGATAAGTGAACCACATAGTCAATAACAAACTTGATGATGCACAAATTCTAGAGTGAATTAGATGACAAGTAATATAACATTGTATATAAAAAATAGTAAATAAAACTATGAAAAGTGGTATCATATGATTTCATAGTAACCTATATATTAAATAAATATTAAATACCCTCTTATACACCAATGAAATGACTTGTAATAGCATCCTATTCACTATAGGTACTAAAAATGCTTTTAATTTTTTCAAAGGTTTTGGAGGTAATTTTTGTCATTTTAGGGATAAGCTTTTGGGGCCATAAGTTTTGCATGCATAAGCATTTTTAAAAATTTGTTTGATTCAATTACATATTTTTTAGGCTCTATGTTGTGGTAGTGTTGGTTCAGGTCACTACTTGCGAATTAGAATTTTTATAAAAAAATGTATGGATAACCATGTGCCTTTATTGAGAGGTCCAAACTATACTACATGAAATATTAATATTGAAGGTCTAATTTGTATTAAGGATTTGTTTAAGTATATGAATGGGAATCCTCAATATAGTAATTTTTATGAGGTAAATTAATTGTATAGTGACAAGAAAAATGAATCCTATGGTGTGATTTTCCTCCATGTGGATAATGTATATGACACGTAAGTAGCAACTAATACCAAGGTTTTGCTTGAGATATTTTAGGGACTATGTGATCATATTAGTTATTTACATCAATATATTAGATGTAGACCTTTCAACCCTATCCATGGATTCATTTGATATTATTGATTAATACATCAATCAATTTAAAAATCTATAAGATGATATCTGAATTTTGAGAGGACTACCTAAAGAAATAAGATAAAGATACGATACAATGAAGAAGAAAAGAAACATAAATATTATCAATAGGGTCTTCAATAATATATCAAAAACGTATGATATAGTTGTGATATTTGATATGTTGCATGTGTACTTTATGGATTTTCTTGTATCATGAAGCAAAGGAGAAATAGACTTAAGCACAGTTCCATTTTTAATTAGATACATATAAAAGAAACTATGATAATCATAAAAAGATAAATAAGAATGAGAAAAATTATATAAATACTTTCATGAAACTAACTTTTGAGTTTGCAAAAATGAAATACACAAGGAAAACTTTTGTAGGTTTTAGATCAAGAAATTAGAAGAAGAAGCAAGAAATGGTTTGTTGATGTTGTTCTATTGTATGTTCAAGGTGAGGATGGATTTAAAGGAGAAACCTCATAGGCTATTTTTGTAATACATTTATCATATTGCACATCCATCTCCTCAAATGCGTGGATAGTTGAATCAGGGACTACTAGACATATAATGAAGTACAAGTACATTCTCAAGGATATAAGACTTGTGCAAAAGAAGATATTAATATTGGAAATAATTCTTCAGTTTAGGTGGATATAAGTGGAGATATCATTATTGGATTTTCATATTCCTATTGATGATTCCAACCCATTTTCTATTTATTGTATTACTCATGCAAATAATAAAGTAGAATTTTAGCTTCATATATGGGTGATTAAGGATATAGAAAATGGGTTTACCATTGTTTTTTTAAGATATTTTTTGAATCTAATAATATGTATAAGTTAAAAAAATATCCACTCCTTAGTCATCCTCTTATATCAAGAAAATTTTTATTGCAATGGTTGCACATGGTAATAATACGATCCAAAAATGGTATCATAGGCTTTGACATCTCAGTTATGATTCCTTGAGGTACATGAGAGAGCATGATATAGTTATTGAACTTCCATATATATGCCATCCAAGTGGTGCATTTAAAAAATGCATTTTGAGAAGGCACCATAGGGAGACCTTTCTGAAAGGAGTTTTCAAGAGGGAATTTCATCCTTTGGATATCATGTATAGTGAAATCTATGGACCTATAAGAGCACCTTCTCTTTCATGATATAAGTACTTTTTTAAATGAATTTTACAGGTATATGTGGTTAATTACTATCCATATAAAGGATAAAGTGTTTGAGTGGTTCAAAAACTTCAAGGTTCTTATTGAAAATGGATCAAGTGTTTAAGGATAAATGGTAGTGGTAAATATGGTTGTTATGTTTTCCCTAATTTATTGGCCACTCATGAAAATAGCATATTAAAGGACTATTCACTACACTTCTAAATAGAATGATGTAATAGAAAGAAAGAACATGCTAATCATGGATATGGCCTACTATATGATTTATGCCAAGGGATTATATCACAATTTTTGAGGTGATGCAGTTATATACCCAAGGGTATTTAGAAGAAGGAGACACCAAATATCCCTAAGTGCATATTTGTGGGGTATTATTATATCGTAAAGTAATATAACCTCTATAATCCTTATATATATGAGGTGTTGATTAGGAGATATGTCATATTTGATAAGGTTCTTCTAGTGTTCCTTCCACTCCAACTCCTAAGATTTTAGCTATTGATTCTTATCAATTTTACGCCATCAAAAATAATTTCTTAGTCAACTTCCTCTTCCCCTAGAGCAATATAGGATGGGTAAGATTGTTCAATTCAAAATATTCTAGCTTTGCATGATGAGTTGAGTCATGATGAGTTGGATTATGTTATTTAAGCTTTTCATGTTGAGATGGTGCTAGATACCCATGATATTTTTGAATATCCTATACCCAAGTGGGTTAAGAAATTTGTTTAAGGATGTACAACCCATTATATCTACTGATTGGCATCATGATGTTCCTTACCATGCTTTGATGCCAACCTATTTATAGGATATTGTCACCTAGTCCAAAGCTAAGGGAAAGCTTGAATGGGAATATATTTTAGCTATAGAATATGAGGCTATGAAAAATAAAGTATGTGAGTTGGTTTATCTTCTAATAGGGAATAATGTTATGTGGTGTAAGTAGATCTTCAATATCAAGTATATATATTAGATGATTAGATTTAAATACATAATTAATGGCTTGTTGCTAATGTATTATTGAAACAATGGAGAGTGGACTAATATGATACTTTTTCATTGCATATAATATGAATTTCATCAAAATATTTCCTTTTATTATTGTCTCATATGGATAGAAGGTGCATTAGATGGATGTGTTTGGTTCCTCTTTCCATAGGGAACTTTAGAAGTAAATATACATGTAGTAGCCACCCCAAATTGAGCTAGAGGGCCCTACTCCATTGGTATTTTGCTTGACCCAATTTTTGTGTGGCCTTAAGTAGACTCCTCATACTTTGCATGAGAAAATCCACTTATTTTTCTTAGTTGTGGGTTTCAGTAATGTGAGGTTGAGCATGATATTTTATTAAAAATCATGATGAGACCATAGTGATGGTATTGCATGTAAATTATCTTCTCATTATGTGCAGCTCCATTACTTTAATTTAGGATATGACGGCATATCTTAACTCTAATATTGATATGCTAAATTTAGTATTTGTGATCTTTAAGGAATCTCTATTAATTAGAAAATTATGGCATTATTATTTCACAACCGAATTATGCTTTGAATCTTCTTCAATAATTTAGGATGGAATGTAATCCCACCTAGACAATATTTACTTCATGTTTGAAATATTGGAATTATTATACTACAAATTTAGACGATTTCCTCTATACTAATTATGTGTAGGACTTATCTATCTCTCTCACACTTTATTGGATATAGTCATTGTTGTTAGCTATTATCATAGGTAGAAGCAATCTCCTTGGGAGAGTCACTAAATAGAAATAAGGTGGATTCTTAGATATATCAGAGGGACATATCATATGGACATTTGCTACTCTATTGATTTCCCTCTAATTTTGATATGTTTTTAGATACTAATTGGCTAGGTGATTTGGATGAGTATTGAGGCACCAAAATATTTACCTTCTACTTGGGATCTAGCCTATTTTAATGGCATTCTATATGCTAATCAACCATTTTATAATCCTTAATGGAGGTTAAATATTTTGTTGTAAATAAGGCAATTAAGCATCCCAAGTGCATGTTAATGATTGTGGATGAGATTGGAATACATCAAATATTTCATGTTACATTTCGTTATGACAATCATAGTACTATTTAGCTTATCCACAATCTTGTGTTTCATAACTAGACAAAGAATATTGAGATATAGATATACATTGTGATATGAATTCATGCTCATGTGATCTTAGATCTCATCTTTATTCTTTTATTAGAGTAGATAGTCAACATTATGACTAAGATAATATCTGAGGTCACTTTTGCATGCATGTGGGAGTTTCTTGGAGTTGGAGAGTGTCACTTAAGGGGAAATACAATGTAAGGATCGCTTTACATGTCCATTTCTTAGCTTAAGAGGGGATATTGGAATATGTGGCAGTTAAGGTTTTCTTGTAGCCATAGTTAACTATTTTTTATATTTACCATTTGGGCCCATGTCAACCTTGAAAGAGTATTTTTTTTGTAATTTTTTATTGTTTTATTCCTTAGGGTTAGACTCATGACCTTAACATAAAGGTGTCATATACTTGGGTATAAATATATCTTCTCATCAAATATTTTAACACTGGTTTCTATTTGAGTAAAGATATTTTGTTGTCTATGGACACCCTAGCATATTATGTGTTCTATATGCTATATATTTATTTTGTTAAGAAATATATGATAATTTTTTATTCCATTCGTTTCTAGAAACTACTATGAAATTCTATAGGAAGGGCATCCAATGACATGAAAACAATTGAAACTAAGTTCTTGAATATAGGTGGATGTCTTTAATATTATGATGGAGGTTTTAAGGGATATACCTAAACTATAAAGTACTATTAGAGAATCCATTATGGGGTTAAGATATTATTATCATTAATATCTTTTCTCCTTGGCCCCTTAGTTTAGATTTTGGAGGTGTTGAAAGTGAAATCTAATTGTTGGTCAAGGTTGGCATTGTATGATATAATATTGGATAGGCTTACAAGCACTAATTATACATTGTAATTAATTTATTGTCACATTAAAGAAACCCTATGGGCTACTATTAAATCCACATTATGAACTTGTTATTTAGCTTATTGTTAAATTCACTTATATATTTAGTGTTTTGGTACTAGTATAGATATCCTCACCATTCTTTATTTTTACAATCAAAGTGTTGTGATTTATATTTATGGACAATATAATTATTATTTATGGTACCTAGAGATACCCATTGAACTTCTAATTGTTTTTTAAATATATTATGAATTCTAATAATTATAACTATTTATTTAAATATTCTTCCATCAATATTGAAATTATTATTTTAAATTTATTTCTCTTAATTTATTGACTAAATACTAACATAAATATCTATATATATATATATATATTTTAAAGCGAAAAACCCCTTACGGAGCCGCCTTGGTCTGAGAGACCACGAACAGGGGGTTCTACACCGTCAAAGTCACCTAGGGGTTGCACTCGACCCTGCCCACACCAACATTATCAAATGGATTTTAGATACCCAATTCAGCTTTTTGGTAGGGTGGAGATTTGAACCTGGGACCTCCCTTGGAGGATTGCCCTCTCCTCTCCAACTCACCTACAACACTTGGGTAAATATCTATAAACTTATCATCTATAAAATATAAATTAATTATTCTAAAAGAAAACTTAACTTTCTAAAATAATTAAAGTATGTTAAATCTAGTATCATTTCAAAATCAACATCTTTATTTTAAATAAAATAATTATAACTATATATATATATATATATATATATATATATATATATATATATAATTTGAAAAGTCATATCAAGAGTTAAGAGTTAATTTTATAGTGAAATATTTCTTATTAAAAAGAAAACTAGATTAATACCACCCAAGCCTCACATGTGTTAAATTTTCTAAATTTTATAATATTTGCTTTAACAAAATATCTTGTATTTTTATAGTAGTAGAAATAATAATTAACCAAGTTTTTTTTAATTAAAAAACTAAAAAATATTTTTTATATAAAAAAACAATTATAATATTTTATATAGATATAACTTTTAATTATTAATAAAAATCTTTATTTATTTTTTATGTTACAAATAAAAAAAAATAAACATTTTACAATAAACAAAATATTATTACAATTTATTTGCTTATTATTATTAAATTATAATACAATATTACCATTTTCTTTACCCATCAATAATATATTTTACTATTAATTTTTTAAATAATAATATATTTTACTATTAATTTCTAAAATAATTAACATAAATAATAAAATAAATTTTAGTTTTAACAAATAACTTTCATATAAAAACCATTTTTTTATTAAAATTATAAATATTATATTTATAATACTCAAAACATTATCCTTGTTCCAAAAAAAAACTTCTTCAGAGTCTCTCTTTCAGCATCTTTCCTAAGTATGAAAATGACTCCTTCTTAGCACCATAAAAATTATATATTTGAACAATTACTTCTTTAACAATTATTGCTTCCATTTTTTTTTCACTTTATTCTGATCGTGTCAAGACATACAATTTCATTTTATATATTAAATAATTCAAACAAAACTTCTCTTTCATGCCTATGTCCAGTTTCATTTCGGTCGTCATATTCTTCATTCTGCTTGTGAATATTCTTGATTTTGCTCTGGTATGGAAGATTTGCAAGGAACAGCTGTGCCGTTTCTTACGCGACAATTGCGGTAACTGGAGCTGTATTTGGGAGAATTGTTTGTGATTTTCCTTTTCTATAAGTCCTTTTTCATAGCTTGAATTTAACAAAAAAAAAATTCCAAACAATTATTTTTTCAATACCATCTTTACCATACTCTTTATAAATATTAAAAAATATTATATTATATTTTTAACTTTTATTTAAATTCTCAATAAAATAAGTTGAATATTATATATTACTAATTATTTCTAAAATAGTTAAGATGAATAACAAGCTTTTATTTATACTTTGTAAAGTGATGTTAAATGTTTATTTATTGTGCCTTAAATATGTTAATACCTTTATTTATACACAACGAACATCTGTACTTCAACATCTCTTCACACCCTTTGCATGTTGAACTGTCTCTTCACACTCTCTGCATGTTGAACTATCTCTTGGTTCATTTAGAAGAGAACCACATAAAAAGTTTATTTTTTATTTTTAAACCATGTTGAATCAGAGAATAAAGAAAGTATCTAATTATGTTGACTCTTAATAAGGAATCACCTTTGAATAGACACATTTTCATAGGTGATTGATATGTTCAACAAAATGATTAACATTATTAATGATAGTTGAGAAATTAAGAGGATGTAAAGGTAGTCTTCTGACCTTAGTGAGTATGTACCAATCTAATGATGGTAGTACCAATCTTAAGCTATTGGTCTCAATCTTAAGCTATTGGTCTCATTCTCACGTCAAGTTAATAAGGAAGTGGAATAGGTGTTATTGGGGATAGTCTCGCGATTTAAACCCTCCTTGGTAGTAGAAAAGAACTGTGGATCCCCTATGAATCAAAAAAGAAAATGAAAAAAATAGTCATATATTATATTAAAAAAGTGGTCATTAGTTTATATTATTTTTTATATTATTATATTTTGAAAATATTTATTTAACTTTTAAACATTGAACTTCCATATATACAAATAGAAAATCATGACCATCTAGCAAGGAAAACAAACTCAAAGCTAATCTAAAACTATAACAAGAAAAACCAGAGTGGATACTTTCTAAAACTATATCTTGTACTAGGCCACTCCCAAAATATGTAATTGGCTAGTTATAGCCACCTTTGAAATAAAAAATTAGGTTGGAGTTTGCTAATTTCTCTATGGTGCGAGATTCGTATCAGATTTAAAAAAAAGATGGCCAAAGGTGGTCATTTGATTTGATTTTATATTTTTATTATCTTAGTGTATATAAATATATATATTATATTTAGTTTATTATCATTCAATTTCTATATTTACATTAAAGTGATCTTAAACAGCCAGGTACAAATATTATTAGGAATATATTTGGAGGTTCAATTATCAAACCATAAATAGTTAAGGTGGTCATAAATATTTTCAAATATTACATTAAATATTAAAAAGGATAGTTATATATTATATTACAAAGGTGACCAAAAATATTTTCATATATTATATTAAATATTAAAAAGGATGATCATATATTATATTACAAAGGTGGCCATTATTTTATATTATATTATATTTTATAAATCCATATCATTTCTTCTCACCATATGAGGATTATGCTTCAATACATACAAATAGATGATCATGATCAATCTTGTGATAAAAATAAACTAAAATTTGATACAGGAACAACCGAAGCAACAATAATAATAGGAACATGAGCTAAAAGAATTAGATTAAAGCTAGAGTTAGAACAACATGGACAACTATAAGAGTAGGGATAGTAGTAGGAACTGGAGGAGGAGCAGGACTAGGAGCCGAAAATCCAATAAAACAAATGGAAAAGCAAAACAAACTAAGGTATTTTTGCCCATATGAATGTTGGAGAGACAAACCTAGCTAAAAAGTTGAATGTCAAAATCCACTAAGAGAGAAACATAGAATTACTAAATGCTACTATTGGGCTAACCATACTCCACCATCTCCGAATGACTCTTCCTTGAGTCTTTTATAGAGTATTGATGTGATATCTATTAATCACATTCAGATGAACCAAACTCCATAATCTGATTCAACATATAAACGAGGATAAATCTACTCTAGAACTTGTCTCAGCATAAGACTTCTATAGTAGATATAATTGCTCAAACAAAGGAGTATCAGGTATAACAAAAAATATACTTCAAGATACAACATTGTACTAATGGGAAACAAAAAAATAGAACACTAGAGGTAAAATTAGACCTTTTACAAATCAAAATATTAATGCTTCTACTATATTTGGCTCAAAAAAAGTTTTCCAATGCCTATAAATAAGGCTATACTTACAATAGGATGACACTTGGATTTACATGAAAAATAAAGCTCCAGACAACAAAAGGAACTAAAGGCCTTTAACAACTTAAACCCATAGGAAATATTCTACCAATATTTAACATGAACTCCTTAATTTATCTCATATACGCACATTCCTCTAACTAGGGTAAAAATAAATTCCCCATTCGGACCCCTACAATTATAAATATGCCCCTACAAGGCATAAAATAAAATAAATCAAAGCACAAGGTATATAAATATCCACAAAAATGGGCATCCAGATCAACATATGCATGAAAATAAAATAATTTAAAATATAATAGAGACAACCCCATATAGAATGTGGGACCAACTGAGTAGTTAAATGGAAATATGTGGTTCTTTAGGAGCCCAAGAATGACATGTGCCCACTAATAAAAATGCATGGCAAATAGTTTATAGAAATATGCATGGCAACTATGGTAGCTCTTAGAGATGGCATGGCACAAACAACAAACCACGTTGACATGATATTGCAACTACTAAATTAGATTACAAAATTACAAAGTGCTATGTTGACATACACCTAGATAGCTCATCTACATCAAAAAATTTAGGTTGTATATAGCAAAATGAATAACATCACTAATTCAATATTTCTTAATATCTGCTATAGAAAAAAGTATGCTATTTTGTGGTATGAATATGTGCATTTATTCCTTATATCATCATGATGTTAGCAAGCTAAGAAAATCTAATAAATGCATGGTTGAACATGATCCTTTCTACCACTGTTGAGATGTAAAAATTTGGTAAGAAATTAGCAATATTTAAGTATGTGAAATTTTGATTTCTACTAAGAAGCTCAAGAGTTGATTTTGTTGAAGCATCATCAGATAGCTTCATCAAACACGTGGTATGTAATTTTGGTATATCTCCACGTAATTAATGTGAAATCTATATTTGTCATATGTATAATACAAGGCATAATATGGTTGGTGACAATTATTGACTCCAGATGGCACAAAAGCTCTACTACTCAGGATTCTTTGACTATAGATGGATAATTTCATCCAACTATGTCTTATCATACAACAGTGCTTGTGATTGATTTTCCATATTAAGTAGTGAGAAGACCACTTTTTTGGAGAAAAAGAGGCAGGCGTTGAGTGTGTATTCAACTTTAAACTAGAAAAAAACCATGGCACCAGGATATATAAGATACAAAAAAATGTGATATCAAAACTAGGAATGAACAAGACCAAAATATTTTTACCAATAAGTTGGTTTCTCTTATTGATTGGTGCAATGATTTTATAAACTATCTATGGATCTTGGGTCATATGCAATGGCATGAAGGGAAGGATAACACCTAAAAATAACATCATAGTGCTAGTGAAGACATCCACACTAGTATTAGCTACAACATGAGTCGAAACTATTAGAAACAATGACAGGATAATATGCCAATGGACAAAAACAAGAGAATACTGCTCAATTATTAAATAGCATGATTTTTAAATATGAAAATTCCCTAGACTACTATAAAAATAGTAGACAAAGGTTGACACCATACAAACCAAAACAAACACCAATTCTAGGATTTTTCGATAAATTATTTTTCATTCCCTATATAAACTAGATAGGTCTGAGGGAAGATAATACTCTCTCCTAATTAGTATTAGCACTCTAATACTAAATCTAATACAAAGCCCACACCACAGAAACTAAGAAATTAGTAAAATCCAATTTGCATTTTCATTGTTGAATATGTCTATAAATAGTTAGAGTTAAATACAATTGAAATTCCACATATAAAATGATTGGCCATGTAAAGCTACAAGTCTCCACATACCCTGATGTGTTGGAAAATAGAGTAATTTATGGATGGATAATATTGTATTACAAAGGATGGTCATGCATTATATTAAAATTATTGTTTATATTTTATAATATATTTATTTATTATATTTATATTATATTATTCCCTTATCCTTCCTTCCCACCATAGAAGCATTGAACTCTAATGCATATAAAAGGATGAGAAAAAATGTGAAAGAATAACTCAAACAAGAATTACAACTAGAATTGGAGCAATAGCTACAACAACAAGAGCAACAATAGGTACATGGGCCACAACATGAATGATTAGAGCTAGAACAAAAATTCAAACAACCAAAGTTGGAGCAACAATAGTAACAAGAGTGGTAGTGGATACAAGAGCCATAGCAGGAGTAGGGATCAAAACAACCAAAATAGTAGCTAGAGCAAGAGGAGCAAGAGTAGAAGTAACCAAAATTGAAGTAGAAGTAAACAAAACAACAAAATGATGAGGAATAGGAGTTGTAATAGAAATAGAAGTAGGAAAAAGTTCTCTATGAGTATCTACTTGAAAAGGAGTAGTAGACCAAGTGGAAAAAATTGTTTTGGCTTGGGAATGGTGGGGTTGTGATCAACTAAAATATAAGGCAATTTTATGTGTCTTATGTATAGTAGTAAGAGGTAAGTATGAATTCACATCGGGCTGGGTAATACAAATAAGAAAAGAATGATGCTCATGTTGGAAGATATAAGTATTATGATATGCATCATATTGAGCCTTCTTATTGTATTTATAAGGTTTACCTAGTAATCAACCATAATAGTCTGTAGAAGTGACATCATAGGTAACAATGTATCATAAGGAAGTAGTATCATGGTCCTTCCAACAAAGTTGAAATGGATAAGGATGAGGATGATCATGTAACTATAACTTATCAATAGTGGACTGCATAATTAAGTTTTGCTATGATCCATTACCAATGATACAATCCATAGAGAAATTAGGTGTAACATGAGCATGAGTGACAAACAACTCATCATAACCTCCTATAAGAGATTGATGAGTTAGTAAGGAAACATTATTAAGTTTTCCTTCTAACTCAAGATAGATTTTATTTTCACTACAAGTCTTGATAGGATTTTATGGATTTCCCTACTCCAAATTTTTATCTTTGGGTGTTTGTACAAACAATTAATTATTTTTTCTCTTTGGTAAAATACTTATTATATGACCTGAATTTTACAATGATAACACATTATTTGAAAAGAAGTTGAAGAATAAGAAGGAGAATATTAGTAAGACAAATAAGGAAAATAATACTTCTTTGGATAAGAAAAAGGCTATCGAGTTTGAGGTCTTCGAGGTCAAAATGTGCTAGCTGAAGAAGTATAATGATGAGCTACTTGAAAAATGATCGAGGTGCACTAGCTGGAGAAGATCAAGGTGCACAAGACTAAGTAAAAAAATTTTCCTCTACAATTTGAGCTTGATTAAAAATTGTATCAAGTGTATCAAGTGGAGTATATTACAAATCTTAAAACAAGTGTCTAAATACTACTGTTAAACTTTACAATAAGAGTAGGTGTAGGATCTTTAACACAATGTAGAATATGCAAGTGGTTGAACTGATAGATATAGTTCTAAAAAAACATATGGCTTCCTTGCCTCAAATGAAGCCAATGTATGAGCAAATATTTATCATAATTTTATGTATATAATGTAGCCTTCAAGGTTGTGAACAATTCATCCCAAGTGGTGATGGTATTTTGAGTAGTTTTTCACTCAATGATAATATCTTAGCAACACCAAAGAGTTTAAACTTAACAAAGGGAATCTTGCCATTATTAGGGATTTGACTATAAGTAAACCAAGTTTCCATGTATATAATCTAACTACTGAGAACTTTGGGATCTCTAGACCCATCATACATCTTCATATCATATTTGATATGAGAATGGGGATCAATACTATGGACCTCAGGTGATGGAGGCTAGACTTACATATTATTAACCTTATCAGCTAAATTATTAACTATTTTAGCTAAGGCCATTATGTGTTTGTGTGCCAATGTACCATAGCTTGTCTAGTGAATGCGATAGGAATGGTCAATCAAAATTACTAATAAATCACTACTTATGTTTGAAAGTGTCGGGTACTATTGAAAATGCACTCCTTTTTACAACAGATTCTTCAAGGTATAATTAAATATACCAAAAAATTATAAAAATGAAAAATATCACTTCAAAATAAGGAATTTGTTTGTTATGGTTTTGTCAAAAAAGTATTTATAATTGTGTGGTATTATTAATACTTAAAATATTAGGCTCCTAGTTTGGACGGTTTCCCTCCCTGTTTTTTCCAGGTCTATTGGGACATTGTTGGTGCTGAAGTCATGGCTACCATCAAGGAATTCCAAACTTCAACACACATCCCTAGGGGATTTAACTCCACATTAATAGCTCTGATTAAAGGTCCAAACCTAAAGACTATGGCAGATTTTAGGCCGGTCATCCTGTGTAATGTGTCTTATAAGATACTTACTACGGTGTTAGCCAACAGGTTAAAGGAAATTTTATCGGTTATCATTGACTAGAGTCAAGAAATCTCGGTCCAAGGAATATCAATATTAGATGGTGTTATTACGGTCCATGAGGCCCTTCATACAGTAGCCTAGACTAAGAAAGTGACCATGGCCAAAATTTGATATGAACAAAGTTTTTGACAAGATTAATTGGGAATTCCTCAATGCAATACTACTAAAATTTAAATTTCATCCTCAATGGGTCAGACTTATCAGAGGGTGTATTACGAAGTCATGGTTTTTGGTCTTGGTAAATGAGTCAATGACAGGATACTTTTAAAGCAGAAGAGGCTTAAGGTAAGGAGACTCGTTTAGCCCTATGTTATTCATCATTGTGGCAAAGGCTTTAGGTAGGACCATCAAAGTCGCTTTTGCAACATGACTCATTTTAGGTATTAAGGTGACTTATTCAACAAAAATTGTCACCCATCAATAATTCTTGGATGACACGTTGATACTGACTCAGGCTTTAGTGGTGGAGGCTAGAAGAATCAAACACATTCTCAGGATGTACGAAGAAGATGCTGGCCAGAAAATGAATTTCAATAAAATCAAACTCTATTTCCTTAACACTCTGGTCCCTAGAAAAACCAGTATCACCAATATCTTGGAATGTCACATAGCATCCCTCCCAACCTCATACTTAGGCCTACAATTATTTTTAGGAACCCCAGAAGGAGCCATGTGGAATAATGTGCTGGAAAGGATCCAAAAAAAGTTGGCTAGCTGGAAAGAACATAATTTATCCTAGGCAGGTAAGGCAACACTGACCATGGTTTACCTATAGAGCATTCCAGTTTACTTCTTATCTGTGTTTAAAGCTCCAAGCAAAGTGTATCAAAAAATTGAACAATATCAAAAAAAAATTCCTTTGGTCTCGGATGAAAGAGAAAAAAAGGATCCATTTGGTAGGATGGAACAAGGTATGCAAACCCAAAGCTAATGGAGGATTAAGTCTAAGGAGAGTATCCCTCTTAAACATGATGATGTTAGTAAAAAAAGAATGGCGACTGGTATCTAATGTTGAAAATGAGTGGACAACAATAGTCATGAGGAAATACCTTCAAGGAGTAGATTTCCTCAATGGAAATTTGTTAAGCAAGGGATCCGCATTTTGGAAAGTAATTCTGACTAGCAGAGATTTGGTCAAAAAAGGGCTCAAATGGATTTTAGGAAATAGCCATAAAATCAACTTTTGGGAAGACATGTGGGCTATATCCGAGGCTTTATCAAGGAACCCCTGATTAGTTAAGATCAAAGAACATGCATAATGTTCTATAGGGCATAAGGTGGCAGATTACATAAGGTAGGATAGGAACTTCCCAAGACGGTAAATTATCAGGATTCAGGGTCTTGCAGCTGAGTTTGAAGAGCTCCAGAATATCTTAGACCTGCAGTTCACACCCATAGGGAATGCTGAAGACCATATAGTGTGGGAAAAAATAGAGGAGAGAATTTATAGTTAAAACAACCTACAACTTACTCCTCAATCCTAAAGATCACCAGTTTTAATCATAACTGGTCTGGATTAAGGGCCTAATCCCCAAAATATCCTTCTTCACATGGCTAGTAATACAAGGAAGAATCCTTACCATTGATAACATGATAACAAAATGAATGATTATTGGTAACCATTGTTACATGTGCAAGGCAGGCTGAGAATCAGTTCATCACCTCTTTCTAGAATGCCTAGTGGCAACCTCCATCCTTTATGGACTTTTCCAAGCCTTTAGAATATCTTGGGATAAACTAGCATCAATTTCCAAAGTTTTCCAACAATGGCACCTTCCCTTTGTTAGCCCAAAACTCAAGTTCCTTTGGAATATTTGCTGGCACCACTTCCTTTGGCAAATTTGGTTAGAAAGAAACCATAGAGCCTTTAATGATTCCAAGCATAGCTCCCAATCCATACTTAACCGAATTCTTACCTTTGCAAAATAAAATATTAGTATCTTATAATCATAGAACCAAGGCATCCCTCTTATAGAGAAACAAATTACCATATCCTTAGGTATCCCCTCTGATGACATAGTCACTATTCTAAACCTAATACTAGAGATGGGATCAAATGGGAGCCACCCCCGCGGGACTGGTTCAAGCTAAATTTTGATAGAGTGGCTAAGGATAATCCTGGGTAGGTAGAGGCTGGAGGAGTAATCAAATATCATCAATGAAGCTTTAGGATGGCCTTTGCAGAAACACTAGGATCTAGAACCAATAATGAGGCTAAAGCTAGAGTGCTTTGGAGGGGTCTACAATTGGCTCATGAGATCCTAGGCAACCTAATGGTTGAAGGAGACTCAACAATCATTATTAACCTTCTAACTAATGTCAAAAAACCACACTAAAGGATTGAATCTATCATACATGAGGTAAGGATCCTCCTCGAGGCCAAACAAGAAAAAAAGGCACACCATGTAATTTAGGAAACTAACATATCAGTGGATAAACTAGCCAATGCGAGTGTTGAGGCTAGCAGATTGACAACATGGACATGTGATGTGCCATGCAAAGTTGAGGACATCCTGTGTAATGAAATTCAAGACATGTCCTAAGGCGGGTGGGGGTAGTACGGCCAATTACCACATGGCCCGATACCATCATGAGTCAGTTTTTCTAAGAAATCCTAATTAGAGGGATGTGATTCTAGGGATAACGTTCTCAAATATCTCAAAAATGGTAAATGGTGGAAAATGAAAAGACATGATTCTAAGGCACAAAAAGGTAAACTTCCCAATTCAAACTACCAATTTCCATTGGGGGATCTGGGGTGAAAGAAATATGACCATTGGCCACATCATAGGTGATCAGGAGGTCATCGGCGCATGGATTCCCACGATGGCAATTTCAAATTTTGCTAACCATGTCAAGAATATTGATCTACATCACATCGAGAAGTGGATTACGAGAAAGTGGATAATACCGATCAAAAGGATCACCTGGCATATGGTTTATGAATGGAACTTCTCTAGGCAAAGTACGCAGATCAATGAAAGCATTGTAAAAAGGGCAATAACAACAATCAATGAGGATCCAAATCATGATGACGAGGAGGTGGTTGGAATGCTGATGAGGCTGACAGGTCATGTATGGGGATAGAAGACTCAGTTTAAGGAATATGAATGGTCCTTTCCAATGCATGATACTCCTCTTTAGGATTGTGTTGATTCATGGACAACCAAGGTGCAACCGAATCACACTAACCAGATGGAGCCTAAGTATAGTTGGCATAAATCTTATATGGTGAATGGGGAATGGATTTCTAAATTTGACACACTAATTAAGAAATGCCTCAACACCCACCAGCATAATTCTAAACCCTATTCCTTTTCCAACAACAACAAGAGAGAATATTTATGGTGCGCTAGTTAGAGCAAGTCTGAGATATTTTTGAGGAAGAAGTCTATGAGAGAAAAGATGACATACATTGAGCCCTGTATGGTCAACATGGAACCCATAGCTCAAACCATATTCACTGAGCGACGGTTTACCCAATTATTTGACCTATTCTTTGGGGTAGAGGAGGACATCACCCAAGTAGTGATGGATATGTGGGAATATGGGAAGGTGGAGATCCGAGGAAGAGAGTTCATCATCGATGTGAACATGCTTATTATAGTGATGGGATAGGCAATGAAAGGTCACTCCATCCACCACTAGAAACACCATTAGGAGGTGGAATTAAAGGAATTTCGTGATAACCCAAATTTTTTTAAGGAAGGTAATAATGGGCTAACCATAATGGATTTACCTACCTTATGGAATGGTGTCATGAAGAATGTGATGGAGTTCATCACGGTGGAGGATCCCAGTAAGACATTATTAAGCTTCCATTACACATTTGTGAATTTATTTCGAGATGTCAACCCAATAAGTATTCTTTAATTCCTGATGAACTCGATGAACTACACCATCAACGCTTACTGTAGCAAGAGGGGGTATGCTATGCCAATGCACCAAGTATTGTTCAAAGTAATTTACAATTGGGTGCTAGCCACGACACCAAATCCTAAACCTCCTATTATTGAGGAAATTCTGCCCAACCACCATGCAAAAACTTCATGGGCAAGAGCGGGCACAAACAAACCTTTCTTTGTGTATCTTATGAAGAAGAGAGTGGGGGAGCCAATTACTAGAGGAAGCATGACCAAGAAAAAACTAAGGATCGAGGAACCCCCAATGAGATCCTCCTTGAGATTGAAAAATAAACAAGTTCAAGGATGCTCCAAAATGAGCGCCAATGATATGGAAGATGAGGGACCTACCATCATGGTCCTCAAACATTTCGTCTTAAAATCTCAAGCCAACATCATCTACCAGATGCAGGAGACCTGCGACACTCTAGCTCAGGTGTTTTTCAAAGATGGGTACATACAGAAAGTAGAATCCAAGGACGATGATGAGGAAGATGAGGAGGAGAAAGAAGAGGAGCTCGAGGAAGACATTGAAGATGAGGCCTGAGGATCCTTGTGTCCTAGGGGTTTCACTTTTATCTCACGTTTTGTACATAGGAATTATTCCTCCTATGGCTAATGTCTTTTTCCATTTTTGTAAATGATGATCATAACGAGTTACCTTTGTTGGTTGGTCCTATCACGATTTTGGATCATGTTTGCTTCGCCTACCCAGTAAGGGTTGTTAGGAAAATCAATATCAGGAGAGGGCAGAATGTCCTTAGCATAAATAGGATCCGTAGCTTCAACATAAGGCTAACTTTTGTAACAAGTTTTGGGTTAACCTGCAAAACCCGATAATGAATGAAGAAATTTACTTACAAAAAAAAAATTCTTAAAATATTAAATATTGATGTTAATAATTTATATGAACATTTTATGTTAATTATATTAATTAGGTGAGTGATTAATTTATTTATTATCATCTTGATAATTAATACTAGCATAAGAAAATCACAATATGGATTTAATGGGACAAGTGAATATTTTAAAATAATATACTTGTCTTACCCTGAAAATCAAAATTTTCTTTTGTTTAGTTGTCCAAAACAAGATCCTCACAATCAATAAATTCCTATCCAAAGAAATGGTCATCCCCAATATATGTTACCTTTGTATGGCTAGTTATGAATCCACTCACCGCTTTTTCCTAGCCTACCCCTTCTCCTAGTTTTTTCATTTTTTACTAATCTCCTTTAACTATTCCTAGGTCCAACCCAATAATATTGAAGAATTGTGCTTGTAATGGTTTCCCCCTTATTCAAAAAGAGGTTATGTTCCATTTTGTCCTTTTGTTTACCTCATTTCCTTAGCGGGGTTTGGAAGGAAAGGAGCAACATTGCATTCAATAATAACCATAGAGATCCCATATCCATTGGCATCAGAATTCTAAAAGTTGCTAAATAAAATGCCACTTTGATCCCCTTCCAATATGGGAAGGAAAATATCTTTGAATCTTGTCTAGCTAACTCACTTGGTCTCCCCAACATGCCTCTTCAAACTTTGAATCTAGGTGAGGTTGGCCACACACAAGTCAAATGGATTCTCCCTCCACTTGGATAAATAAAACCCAATTTTTATGGGGATGCCAAGGGCAACAAATTAAGCTCTACGGTTGGAGGTGTTATCAAAGAGAATAAGGACCAAATTATTTTGGCCTACACAAAAAAATTTGAGGATTCAGACTAGTCATTTTGTTGGAGGAGCCCTATTCCAAGGAATAAATATTTTATAAAATCTACCAATCAGGAAGGTGATCATTGAAGGAGATTCCATAAATATCATCAATACACTAAGTGTATCTCATCCTATAACTTGGAGCATAGAAAACCTCTTGTAAGAGGCTAAAATATCCATTTTATAGCTAGAAAACTCCTCAATTCAACATGTTTTCAGATAGGGTAACAACGTAGTGGACTCCGTCAACCTCAATATCCTTAAAGAGGACCTCTTTATTTGGAGTATCAAGTTCCCTCTCACCCTCTTGCAATCATATAACAATGATATTTTGGCATCTGCTAGTTGACTTTGTATTTTTCCTCCTCTATGGGACCCAATTTGGCTGACATGTTTCTTCTTATGGTCAATTCTTGATCCCTTTTCCTCCCTCCTCATGATTTTTCTAGTTTGGTTTTTTTAAATGCAATTTTTGTATTGATCAGGTAATTTGATCTTAATCCACTCCTAGGAAACTAGTGCTAGGTGGCTCTTATTTATTGTGAACTAGTGTCATGTATTTCCTTATGTTCAAGACCCTAACTAGCCTTGGAACTGAGCTCCAACCTCTGCTCATTTCAATGAATGCATTGGTATAAACATTTCCAATCCTTCCTTGTGTTGAATTAAAGATCTAGTCTCAAGGAGGATTGATAGGAAGGGATGGAATTTTATTCCATCTTGTAAGATGCTTTCTCACACATTATCTAACCCCTTTCTAAAATTTCTCTACTTCATAATTTGGATTTTATTTTTTATATAGAGGGTTGATCAAGAAGGCTCTAGCTCATACTCTACATCTTTTCTCCTCCACATCACCATCCTACCTCCTCTAAAATCATCTTATGCTTCTCCTAGGCCAATCCAAATATGGGTGACATTGATAGTAGAGTGGATTCTGTAGTCCTCTCCTTGGAAAAGTTGATCAAGAAAATATTGGGTGATGCAAGTTTTCTACCATTCCTTAGGAAATTAAATATCCATGATCATGATATTCCAAATAAAATGGCTCATTTCTAATATGAGAAGAGAGTTAAGGCTATGGGTCTTGAGTTCACAATCAATGCAACCTTAATTATAGATGTCTCAGGTCTTTCCACTTCTGGTGAATGTATCAATAGAACAAACTCTCTCTCACAAATAAATTACTAATGTCTAAGGACCAAGAAGATAATTTAAAAAAATACTAGAATAGTGTTCTTAGATATTCCCTACCTAAGCCCTAGGACAAAGTGGTCATTCCTATTATTAAGTACTTCATGCTAGATGATAATATCTCCATAGTCAGGATATTCCACTTCGTGTTCCTAAATCACATTTGAAAAAAGAAAAATATCAATATGTTAAATTTCCTCTTCAAGTCCATAAAAAAACTGATGAAACAAGTTCCAAAAGGTAACTCTTCCTTCCTACTCCATCAAGGGCTCCACATGATTTTGTTCTAGCATATCATGAAGAAAGAGGACCAAAGTTCCATGGTGAGCCTCAGGCCACACTTTGAGAGCTCCTCTAGAGCATCAAGACATGACTACCCATACTTTTTGAAGGGATAGATACCAAGGATATGAACCAACATGATGGAGTTGACCTTAAGGTAGCCATTAAGAGCTTTCCTATGGATGAAAATAAATAAATTGAGAGGGAAGACACTCTAGAACTAAATAAGAGCATCAAAATCATCAAATATTTGGATGAATATGGTGGTGTTGCAGTGACCCCCAGAGATAGGACCAAATCCCAAAGGTGGTACAAAAACCTATAAATTTAAGTAGAGAAAAGGAGTTTCTCCCCCATATAAGTTACTTCGAAACACAATTCTAAATATTCCTAAGACTCCATATCCATTCCATTATCCATCAGGCTTGGAATCCCTGCTCTCTTACGTACTCCCTCTTGAAAGGTTGCCATACAATGTAGCATACCCCTATCTTGAAATACGCTCTACAAATACTTATCATCATGTTTTCAAGCTATTAGGGTTATATTTAGTCCCTAATTGATATCATCATCTCATTGTATAGAGTTGAGAAGATGATCATCAAATTTGTTGAAAAAGTAGCCATCCTATTAGAGTACTACCAAAATATATATGATGATGATGATCCTGAAGATATGGTGGATGCCCCTACTACTAGTGTTTATCAGCCCTAACCTAGGGTGTATTGCTCTATTTTTAATATCCTAGTTTTTTTTTGCCATCTTGCTCCTTCTTCTTGTTCCTGGGATCCTCCTCTTTCAGTTGGATCCTAAAGGATATTCTCTTTGTAGATTTTTGGATGTTCAAAAACCCTCTTCTTGAGGCTCTTTCTCATTTGTAAAAGGTTTGGGGATATTTTCAAAACCCCTTATTTCAATCAATAAAAAAAATTATGGAATTAAGTAGGGAGGGGGCTTCTTATTTTATAAATAAGTTAATTTAATGAAAATATCTCTTAAAAAAATAACATGGAAATCTAGTGGAATATAGTTGTGGAAGAGTTACTCTTGAGAACATTCTTTAATGAGCAATAAAGAGTTATAACCTTTATCTACTCCTTTTGTTTCTTTTGGGGGTATTCTACTTCTTTTTAAAAGAAAGAAAAGGGAGAATTTAGGGTGGATGGTAAAATTCAATAGGGTGAAAGGGAAAAAATTGTAGAAGGAATCCATCAAAAATAATGAAGACAAACATTCAACAATTTGTAATCAAGATTCAAGTAAGGATTAACAAATCCCTTATCGTGAAAAAAACTTTGGATACCATGAAACTATAATATATGTTATAATTTTAATGGTTGTTTTTTAATTGCATATCAATATTGTTTTATAGTTATTTTTTGGTGAATGCATTATCTCAGTGATTGGTTCTTTTGTATATGTAGGAGTGTTGGCATATAATATTTATACATATAAACTAGAGAGTGGTGTCTTATAAAAATCTAGATCATAAAGGTAACCTATAGCTTGAGGAATTTGTGGGCTATTCTTATAGACCTTTGGGTTAAAACATAGATTATCTACATAAAGATAGAAGGGATATTGTGGGTTCACCATATGTATTTCACATAGATATATTGTAATACATAAGAATTAGTTATTCTTAGTTTTCTAGAGTATGCTTTTAAAACTAGTACATAGAGATTTTTTATCTATGTGTCTTTTTGAGAGATTAAGTTTTGGTCTTAAGGAAGCCTCTTAAATTTTTTAGCTTACATTAAAAAACAAATAGATGTAGGATCTTTGGGCCATCTAGGTTAATGCCGAAACCAATTTATTTTAAGGTTTTTGGAAAGGCATTCACCATTGCAGTTGATGTTCTTCTCCCTATATCTTGCATCAACCGTAGGCTGGTTGGAAGTATTTTATGTTCATAGATCAAATCTCTTTTGTAATCCTATTGCATGATTTTTTTAATAATAGTTGATTAATATAAAAATATTCAAGATATTTAATTATTTAATATTGTATGCACATGGTCTAGAGAAATAGAAATAGGATTTTTTCCTTTATTTTTGTGATAGTGACTAAATTAAGAGAGGATATATATTTTTAATCTCGTAACTTTTTGTTGTTGCACCCAAGATCCAAAATTGTAGAAATAGCTAAAGGATAAAAGTATATTAAGTATTTTGCTACATTGAATTTTGGATGGATATGTTTGTTATATTCAAATTCAAATATAATAACATCATACTACATAAATAAGAGTTTTGTAGTTTATGCATACTGGAAAAGCATTTATTATAAATATAAATGGTAGTGTGAGCCATCGTTTATTGTTATAGTTGATTTTGTTAGTCTCACAATGACACTGATAATGGGGGGTGAATAAGTGTAGCTATTTAAATTCAAATCTACAACTCTTAACACTGAAACAATGAATATTTAAATTAGATAAAGCAAGCATAACAAGAGAGCATTCCACAACACACAATGTAACAAGGTTCACCAATTTGGCTACTCCTCAAAAATGACTGCTTGGATTGTCCAAATCTAGCCTTTGTAAAATACCAATTTTACAATCAATTTACCAACACCAACCCCTGATTTATCTGCACCAATAGAAATGAGCACCAACCCCTAATTTATCTGCATCAACAAAAAGGAGCACAAACCCCTAATTTATCTACACCAATAGAAAGGAGCACCAACTTGGACTGTAATTATGAAGCTATAAGATTGTCATAAAAATGCCTTCGCTTATTCAAGACCCTGACTAGTCTATTGCTAACCCAACCTCTCTCACTATTCACTAAAACACCACATACACTTAAGGCTATGCTTACTACACTTTTACGACTCTCAAGGCTCTGCTTAATGCTCTCTTACGACACTCTTCCAACCCTCTTTTTGTAGCATTTTCACCCTATTTCAGTAACTTGTAATTCTCCATGAAGACCTCCTTTTATAAAAAAGTTCTGATTCTATTTTTAACTTCCATATTTTTGCATGCAACTTATTAATAGAAACTTCTATATGTAACTCCATTATCACACAGTATTCTCTCATGCATCCTATTAATAGTTATGGCTCTTTGTTTGGTCTTTGACTGATGACTTTCAGTTTAATCGCCGCTCGATGCTTTCACTCCGTAACTGGCCCTGTAACTGTCGTTCTAACTTCAGTTCACTGTTCTTATTTTAGCTGCATGATTTTTCTCTATAACTACACCTGTAACTGACGTACTGACTTCAGTTAACTCTTCTTATTTTAGATGCATGATTTTCTTCTGTAACGGCCCCTGTAACTGTTGTATAACTTCAGTTAACTGTCACATATCTTATTTTGACTGGGTTCTCTTCTTAGCTCACGAAAACACATGTCGCGATATCATGACACTTTCACCTCCTTGCTTCTTTTGTTTGCTTGTACCCGCAAAAACACATGTCGTGATATCATGACACTTTTGCCTCCTTGCTTCTCTTCTTGGCTTGTACCCACAAAAATACATGTCACGATATCACGACACTTTTGCCTCCTTGCTACTTTACCTGGTTTGAACCCGCGAAAACACAACATGTCGCGATATCATGACACTTTTGCCTCCTTGCTACTTTACTTGGTTTGAACCCATGAAAACACAACATGTCACGATATTGTGACACTTTCGCCTTCGTACTCTTCCTCTTTACTTTTTTCACGATATCGCAACAATTCTTCCTTCTTACTTTCTCTCTCCTACTTTAGTCGCGAAAATGTGACATGTCACGATATCACGAAACTTTCTCTCCTTTGCTCTTTCTCTTGCCTTTGGGTCATGAAAACGTGACATGTCGCGATATCATGACACTTTCTCTCCTTTGCTCTTTCTCTTGCCTTCGGATCATGAAAACATGACATGTCACGATATCGCGACACTTTTTCTCTCGGAATCTCTCTCTTGCAATATGTCATGAAATCATGACACTTTCTTTCGGACAATATCTCCTGCAATATGTCACGAAATCGTGACACTTTTTCATCCATACAATCTCTCTTGCAATATGTCGTGAAATCGTGACACTTTTTCAGCCGTACAAACTTCCTTGTAATATGTCACAAAATCGTGACACTTTTTTGTCTGTATAATATCTCTTGTAATATGTCACGAAATCACGACACTTTTTCATCTATACAATCTCTCTTCCAACATGTCGTGAAATCGCGACAGTTTTACTTGCTTGCACTTTCTCTCCGAACATGTCACAAAATCGTGACAGTTTTTCTTGCTTGTGCTTTCTCTCCGAACATGTCACAAAATCATGACAGTTTTGCTTGCTTGTGCTTTCTCTCCGAACATGTCACAAAATCGCAACAGTTTTGCTTGCTTGCGCTTTCTCTCCGAACATGTCATGAAATCGTGATAGTTTTGCTTGCTTGCACTTTCTCTCCGAACATGTCATGAAATCACGATAGTTTTTCTTGCTTGCACTTTCTCTCCGAACATGTCATGAAATCATGATAGTTTTGCTTGCTTGCACTTTCTCTCCGAACATGTCATGAAATCACGACAATTTTTCTTTCTTCTCAACATGTCGCGATATCACGACAATTTTTCTTTCTTGCTCAACATGTCGCGATATCGCGATAGTTTTTCTTTCTTGCTCAACATGTCGTGATATCGCGAAAGTTTTCTTCCTTGCAATTTTCTTTTGATTTTTAGTATATGGGCCACTTCGATCTTTTGGAAAATCAATGTACATACTCTGAAGAACCTCTTAACTCCTATCCACTGCATCAATCGATTTTTTTGACTGTGTTGACAACAATGACAATATTGTTGTTGCACCTTGCTCAACAATATCCCCCTTTGGAATTGTTGGCAACACATGTGCAATTTCTTGTAATTCTTCTCCCCCTTTGACAATAATACCAAAGGGCTGCTGCAGACTCCCCCTGAGTCCATGCACAACATTCTTAGGCACACATTATGACAGTTAGCAAAAATTACAAATATGAGCAAAAAGATAATCAAATATATAAATGCTCCCCCTGAGAATGTGGTCTCAATAGCTAGTCAGTTCTTGGGAAGTGTGACCACTCCCAGTTTATTGTGAAGGTACTCAAAAATTTCTTTGGGAAGCAATTTTGTGAACATATCCGCTACTTTCTTTGTAGTTGGGAAAAAATCCAACTTAACCTCACCTTCCGCAACTTTCTCCTTCAAAAAGTGATATCAGATAGCAATATGTTTTGTTGCAAAAATGCATAATCGGATTCTTTGAGATGTTAATGGCATTGGTGTTATCACACTTAACTAAAATTGGCTCACTAAAGTTAATGCCAAGATATTTTAGGGTTTGTTTCATCCATAAGACCTATGTACAACACGTAGTTGCTACAATATATTCTGCCTTTGCTATGGATAAGGAGACTGACTCTTGTTTCTTACTGTGCCATGCGACCAACATGTCTCCAAGATAGAATGCACCTCCACTGGTACTTTTTTTTTCATCGACACATCCTACCCAATCTGCATTTGAATACGCAATACGCAATAGAATGCACCTCCACTTCTTACCTTTCGAATACAATAACCCATACTCCATAGTACCCTTCAGATACCGAAGAATCCTCTTCACTACTGTCACATGAGTCTCCTTGGGACTCGCCTGAAATTGTGCTACCATTCAAACTGCCTGCAAGATATCTGGTCTAATAGCTGTCAAATACAGTAGGCTCCCAATCATAGATCTATACATGGTTTGATCAACATCTAGAGATTTGTCATCCTTGATCAACTTGCAACCTGTCATCATGGGAGTGCTAACAGGCTTACAATCCTCCATTGTGAACATTTTTAGCATCTCTTTCACATATTTAACTTGAGAAATAAATATTCCCTTCTCATTTTGATTAACTTGCAGTCCGAGAAAATACGAAAGTTCACCAATCATTGACATTTCAAATTCTTTCTACATCTTAATTGCTAAATCTTTACATGAATCATCATTGTTGTTGCCAAAAATGATATCATCTATGTATACAACAAGGAAAATGAGATGGCCATTCTCTGTTTTGACATACAAATTGCTATCCACCATACCCTTTTTGAACCCTTGTTGAGTAAGATAGTTGTCTAGCCTTGCATACCATGCTTTGGGTGCCTGTTTCAATCCATACAATGCTTTCTTCAAATTGCAGACGAAGTTGGGATTATCATCGAGTTGGAAACCATCTGGCTGTTCAATATAGACCTCTTCGTCAAGTTTTCCTTTCAGAAATGTTGATTTCACATCCATTTGATAAAATTTGAAATTCTTGTGCTAAAGCCAGAAACATTCTTACTGCCTCTAGTCTGGCCACTGGTGCAAAGGTTTCCTCAAAGTCAATAC
This sequence comes from Wollemia nobilis, assembly GCA_028583015.1. Lineage (NCBI taxonomy): Eukaryota > Viridiplantae > Streptophyta > Pinopsida > Araucariales > Araucariaceae > Wollemia > Wollemia nobilis. Next base: position 7,269,502 of record JAQPPZ010003193.1, on the reverse strand, counting down.
CTTCAACTTGTGCATAGCCTTTACAGACCAATCTTGCTTTATTCCTGATTACCTATCCATCTTCATTCAATTTGTTTAGAAAAATCCATTTTGTACCGATTATATTTTTATTTGCAGGTCTTGGTATTAACTCCCAGGTTTTGTTTTTCTCGATCTGATCTAATTCTTCATTTATTGTTGTCATCCAGCTTTCGTATTTGCTTGCTTCAACAACATTTTTGGGCTCAATGCTGGATAATAGAGATTAGTTACTTACTACTCTTCTTATTGTCTGAACACCAACTGTGGGGTCTCCAATTATTTGCTCTCTAGGATGATTTTTCTACCAGCTCCACAATTTTCTTTAGCCTCTTGTTGTAGCATGTGTAGGCTTTGTTTTTTGTCGAATAGCCAAGAAAAATACCTTCATCAACTCTATCTTCAAACTTACCAAGGTTATCTTCAGTTCTTTTGATGTAACACTTGCTGCCAAAAACTTTAAAGTATCTTGTTGTTGCCTTTTTACAGAACCACAGCTTATATGGAGTTTTGCTTTCATGCATCCTCAACATGCACTTATTTTGGATGTATACTGCAGTATGGACTGCCTCTTTCCAAAATCTATCTACTATTTTTCTCTCAGTCAACATAGTCTGTGTCATTTCCTGCACTATTTTGTTCTTTCTTTCTACCACACCATTCTACTGAGGTTTCCTTGCTGCTGAAAACTGTCTCCTAATCCCATATTTTTCATAGTACTCTGCAAAATCCTTTGAAATGAACTCTCCTCTATCTGATCTTAAACATTTAATCCTTTTTCCTGTTTGATTCTCAACTTGTTTTTTGAAAATATTGAATATCTCAAAGGCATCTGATTTAAGCTTCAAAAATAGTACCCATGTCATCCTGGAATAGTCATCTATGCACAACATAAAGTATTTGTCACCATTTATGCTTTGCATTCTCATGGGTCCACATAAATCAATATGTATTAGTTCTAAAGGTTTGCTTGTGAAGTACTTTTTTTTTTTAAATGTGGCTCTAGTTTGCTTCCCTTTTTTGCATGAAGCACAAATGCTATTTAATGGTTTGCCAATGGTGGGAATATCTCTCACTACCCTTTTTGAGCTGATTTTTACTAGATTGTCAAAACTTATATGACCGAGCCTCTTGTGCCATAGCCAATTTTTTTCTTCCTACCCAATCAAGCATGCTCCTTATGAAGTCTCTGAGAGAGTATATAGGTTACCAGATGTCCTTGATCTAGTTGCTATCAACTTTCCAAATTTTGTTGTTCTGACTTCATAGCCCTGCTTCTTGAAAATTACTTCATGACCTCTATCACAAATCTGAATTATGCTTAACAAGTTATGCTTCAGACCAATCACAAACAAGACTTCTTTTGACTTGATTTTTCCATCACTGATCTTGACTGATCCTTTTCCAGCTATCTTAGCTCCATCATTATTTCCAAATTTTACAGAACCACCTTCATATTTTTGTAACTTCTCAAATTTTTGTTTGTCACCTATCATATGACTGGAGCATCCACTATCAAGTATCCATGGTGCAGATTTGGTTTGTGCTTTAAATATTATCTTCATGATCAAGGATTCCTTTTCTTCCTTGGGTCACTCATTTTATTTCCACTCTGGTTTGATTATAATTTTAGTCACTTGTTTTAACTTTTCTTTGTCAGTAGCCTGTGCATATTTTTTGGGAAATTTTCTATTTTGTATCAAACCATTTGGTTGAAATTTTCTCCCATGATGTTTATTTGTTGCAAATGTAATTTGACAATTTCTTGCAATGTGCCCAAAATTATGAAAGTTATAACATTCTACTACATAATCCATCAACGGTGAAAAAAAAATTCTACTGGTAAAGTTCTTTTATCCTACATTATATTTTCAATCTAAAATCGTATGTCCATACCCATTGCATTTAAAACAATAACCAGAAAAGGAATGAGTTAACCTGGGTGATGGTCTTTGCCATTTTGTAGTGGGAGCCATAAATCTTCTTCTCATTTGATGAGTGACATTGGTGAATTCATCATTGTCTATACTCCTCTCGTGCCTGGCATTATTGCTTTCTTTAGCATGATTTATTTTTTCTTGATCAACCCTGATCTTATATTCATTCTTTATGGGTTCTATAGTTATGGCCTTTGATCCATTTGATGATTCTCCTTCGACGAAGCCTAAACAAAATTTGATGCATGTAGTCCTTTGGTTATTTATAATCTTATCCAGCTTCACAGAACTTTATTCAAGTTTGTGATAAAAACTCATTTTTCGATTTGTCTCTTCTAGCTGCATCCTTAAACCAACAATCTCTTCTTCTAGCTTGTTGCACTCATCTATTTTCACAGTTAATTGAACTTCGATATCTTCAGATATTTTCTTAAATTTGTCTATCTGTACTTTCAAGCTGGTTATGATTTCATTGGCATCCTCAAGCTTTCTTGAACTTTTCTTATTATTTTTCCTTTCTATACTTAGCTCTTTAAGTGCAGCGACCAACTCACCTTCCAGATCTACTTTAGCCTCAGCCTCAAGTTTTTTATCACACTCCTATTTTTCCTCAATTTTTTCTTCTTCGAATGCCATGAAAAGAGCTTCACATATTTCTTCTTTAGAATCCTCATCGGAGCTGTCTTCTGAAGGACTGTTAGTCTTGGATATGAAACTTTTCTTCTTGAAGTTGTCTTTTCTAAAATTTGGTTTCTTCTTCCAGTCACTTCTTTCTTGGTGTGCACCTTCATCATTTTTGTTTTTCTCATTTAGTGGACATTTAGCTACAAAGTGCCCAACGCCTCCATAGTTGAAAAACTTAAATGGTAGCTTTCCTCTATATTTTCCTTTTCTCCTTATTAGTTTTCGAACAAAGTTTGCTTCCATTTCATCTGATGTCTCTTCTTCCTTGGATTCTTGTTTTTCTTTTATATTTTTATGTGCCTTAAAAGCAGCTTCTCTATTTGTGGGTTTAGTTTTTCCTATTCTTATCTCATATGCAGTCAAAGAACCATGCATCTCATCCATACTAAAAGTATTTAGATCTTTAGCTTCTTCTATTGTTGAAACTTTAGAATCAAATCTTTGGGGAAGAGATCTTAGTACCTTTTTCATGACGATAGCATCTTCCATTTCCTCGTTGAGTCCTCTAATCGCATTAATGATTCCATTAACTCTCAACATGTATGCCTCTATGTTTTCATCGTCATTCATCTTTAATGCTTCAAACTGAGCATGATGCGTTTGTAACTTGGCCTCCTTGATCTTGCTGTCTCCTTCATGAATGCTCTTTAGTTTTTCCCATATGTCTTTTATTATTTTACAACTCATAATCTTTATCAGTTCGCTGTCCACTAAACTGCACATGATAGCATTCTTTGCTTTAGAGCTATTCTCAAATAATTTCTTACCGGCAACATCAGTTGGAGGAATTGTGTGTATTTTTTATCCACTGTCTACTGAATTCCAAATGTCATATCCCAAAGCACACATATATGTCTACATTCTGAGTCTCAAAAATGAGTAATTAGTTTCATCAAACAATGGTGCTTTGTTTGATGAGAATCTTTCACCACTTGCCATTGTCTTATTTCCAAGATCACCTTAGTCGATTAAGCTTGATCAAGAACTTGGCTCTGATACCAATTTTTAGTCTCACAATGACACTGAGATGGGGGGGTGAATCAGTGTAGCTATTTAAATTCAAATCTACAACTCTTAACACTAAAATAATAAAGATTTAAATCAGATAAAGCAAGCATAACAAGAGAGCATTCCACAACACACGATATAATGAGGTTCACCAATTTGGCTACTCCTCAAAAATGACTATTTGGATTATTGTCTAAATCCAAGCTTTTTAAAATACCAATTTTACAATCAATTTATCAGCACCCACTAGAAGGAGCACCAACCCCTGATTTATCTACACCAACAAAAAAGAGCACCAACCCCTAATTTATCTGCACCAATAGAAAGGAGCACCAACCCCTAATTTATCTTCACCAACATAAAGGAGCACCAACCCCTAATTCCAAGCACCAACTTGGATTGCAATTATGAAGCTATAAGATTGACATAAAAATGCCTTCACTTATTCGAGACCTTGACTGGTCTATTGCTAACTCAACCTCTCTCGCTATTCACCAAAACACCACACACACTTAAGTCTCTGCTTAATACACTTTTACGGCTCTGAAGGCTCTACTTAACGCTCTCTTATGGCACTCTTCCAACCCTCTTTTTATAGCACTTTCATCCTATTTTAGCAACTTAATTCTCCACACAAACCTCCTTTTATAACAAAGTTCTGATTCTATTTTTAACTTCCATATTTTTGCATGCAACTTATTAATAGAAAATTCTATATGTAACTCCATTATCACACAATATTATCTCATGCATCCTATTAATAGTTACAACTCTTTGTTTGGTCTTCGACTGATGACTTTCAGGTTAACCGTCGCTCGATGCTTTCACTCCATAACTGGCCCTGTAACTATCGTTCTGACTTCAGTTCACTGTTCTTATTTTAGCTACATGATTTTTCTCTATAACTACACCTGTAACTGACGTACTGACTTCAGTTAACTCTTCTTATTTTAGCTGCATGATTTTATTCTACAACGGTCCCTATAACTGTTTTATAACTTCAGTTAACTGTCACATATCTTATTTCGATTGGGTTCTCTTCTTAGCTCACGAAAACACATGTCGTGATATCATGACACTTTCGCCTCCTTGCTTCTTTTGTTTTCTTGTACCCATGAAAACACAACATGTCACGATATTGCGACACTTTCACCTCCTCGCTTCTCTTCTTGGCTTGTACCTACAAAAACACATGTCACGATATCGTGACACTTTCGCCTCCTTGCTACTTTACTTGGTTTGAACCCATGAAAACACAACATGTCATGATATCGCGACACTTTCGCCTCCTTGCTACTTTACTTGGTTTGAACCCGTGAAAACACATGTCGTGATATCGTGACACTTTCGCCTCCGTACTCTTTCTCTTTACTTTTGTCGCGATATCACGACACTTCTTCCTTCTTACTTTCTCTCTACTCCTTTAGTCATGAAAATGTGACATGTCACGATATCATGACACTTTCTCTCCTTTGCTCTTTCTCTTGCATTCGGGTCATGAAAACATGACATGTGATATCGCGACACTTTATCTCCTTTGCTCTTTCTCTTGCCTTCGGGTCATGAAAACGTGACATGTCACGATATCGCGACACTTTTTCTCTCGGACTCTCTCTCTTGCAATATGTCATGAAATCGTGACACTTTTTCTTTTGGAAAATCTCTCCTGCAATATGTCATGAAATCGTGACACTTTTTCGTCTGTACAATCTCTCTTGCAATATTTCATGAAATTGTGACACTTTTTCATTCGTACAAACTTCCTTGCAATATGTCATGAAATCGTGACACTTTTTCGTCTATACAATCTCTCTTGCAATATGTTGCGAAATCGCAACACTTTTTCATCCGTACAATCTCTCTTGCAATATGTCGTGAAATCGTGACACTTTTTCTACTTGCCTTTCTCTCTTCCAACATGTCACGAAATCATGACAGTTTTGCTTGCTTGCACTTTCTCTTCGAACATGTCACGAAATTGTGACAGTTTTGCTCGCTTGCGCCTTCTCTCCGAACATGTCGCAAAATCGTGACAGTTTTGCTTTCTTGCGCTTTCTCTCCGAACATGTCATGAAATCATGATAGTTTTGCTTGCTTGCACTTTCTCTTTGAACATGTCACCAAATCACGACAGTTTTGCTTGCTTGCGCTTTCTCTCCGAACATGTCACGAAATCGTGACAGTTTTGCTTGCTTGCACTTGCTCTCCGAATATGTTGCAAAATCGCGATAGTTTTTCTTTCTTCTCAACATGTCACGATATCACGATACTTTTTCTTTCTTGCTCAACATGTCGTGATATCGTGACAGTTTTTCTTTCTTGCTCAACATGTCGCGATATCGCGACATTTTTTCTTTCTTTCTCAACATGTCGCAATATCGTGACAATTTTCTTCCTTGTGATTTTCTTTTGATTTTTAGTATATGGACCACTTTGATCTTTTGTAAAATCAATGTACATACTCTGAAGAACCTCTTAACTCCTGTCCACTGCATCAATCGATCTGTTTGACTATGTTGACAACAATGACAATACTGTTGTTGCACCTTGCTCAACAAATTTACCTATTGAAAATTTTGGTTAAGAATATGGTTAGGTTTTTCTTTTTGAATAAAGGGCTATTTACTAAATATTATATTGTTAATTTTTTTTATTAGTGTTGTAGTAACTCCATGATATAAGTTTGTTTGATTTGGAAATGGAATATTATTTTAAGTTTTGAAAAGGAGAAATATTTATGGTGAATTAAGTGGAATGTTATTTTTTAAAGAAAAATGGAAGAGGCTTGAGTAGCTAAGGAATCCATTTTGACGAAAGTATGGAATTTCCTCAATATATTTGATATGTTATTGCATTTTATATGTTTTCATAGTGCATGTTAGACTTGCATATGTATTTTTATGAGTTATCCTGATCCTTAAATTTACCTTCAACTTCATGGATGAAGATTTAACAAGTGGAAGACCTTGAGGAAAAGATGAAATATTATTTATAAGAATGAAAGTTAATATTTTTAGATGAGGATTATTATGAGCATTATGGTTATGAGGAAGGAATAATGTTTTGTAATTGATTTTATTTTATTAATTGAGATTTTTTTAAAATATTGGAAGAATAAATAATGTTGTTCTTTTTTTGTTAAGTCTATTGCAAGGTTGAAAGAATGTGTTATGGAAGAAATATATAGAATGTAATTTATGGATTCTAGTTATAATTCATTAGATGTTATTTTATTCTTTCCATGAGGATATAAAGGAAATTCTAAATGATAGTATCATGTTTTGAAAAGTAATTATATTCCTAGTTTTTAGAAATGTAATATGTTGAATTTAATTATGATTTAATATCATACTTTATATCCTTTCAAGAGAGATATTTAATTCTTTTAAATATTGGATTTATGGGCATGAACTAGAGCTATATTAGAAAAAAACTTGATTCAAGATGTACCCAATCTTGGGAGGAGTTGTAGTGATGCAATAGCTAAGTATTTATAAATGATACACCTTAAACGATGAGGCTTGGGTTTCCCAAAGCAATGAGGCTTTTGGGTAGTACATAGCAGTGAGGCTTGGACAAGTTTTGAGTGATGAGGATTGGACATATTCCTAGTGATTTAGGAATCTAAACGATGGATTGGTATGGGATAATCCATAATATCATTCACAAGATAGTATAGGAGTGGCACATTTTGGTGAGAAAAGAGTGACAATGCTCATTATCGAGTGAGTGGTAATGGCCTTAGCCCATGGAGGTGCAAGTAACTAGAAAATAATGCATTACACCAAAATAATATTACATAGATAGACATAGGTAGAGTTAGGGAAAATACATCCTTCTTTAAGTGTTATGGACCTTAAAGGATAATTCCTACACCATGGTTAAGTTGTCCTATACTAGTGAGGGTGTAGGAAAAGTAAGGGGACCACTAATGACATATTTTCTAAATTATGAGGTCTAGAAAAGTGAACCTTAGAAGTACGAGAATTTGGCCACACTTATCCACTTGAGTGTCATCTACAATGATAATGAACTCAAAATTGGTTATGCCTTACACTGTAAAAATATATTGGGTCTTCTATGTGAGTTAATCCTTGTGAAGAAAATATATCTCTTCCTTGGGTCAAGTTGGTGGGCTGTTATAGTTTATATCAGAGCCTATGTCATAATACTAGAGGCTTCCATGGAGAAAACCTAGGTTTATACTTGACTTGATAAGATAATTTGGTAAGGGTTACTATTATAGATATCTTAAATTGATTTGGGATAAGGTAGGTGTTGCACGCCATCTTGACCAGTAAGACCAAAGAGTAAAAATCCTAGAAAGTATATTATTAGGGATGGTACCTTGGGGTAAGCCATGTGTGGCCATGATCAATATCAGGTGAATGCTAATGGTCATATCATATAAGGTACTTTATGGGTGGGAAAGTGTGACCATGATCATTATCAAGTGAGTGATAATGGTCTAAATTACTTTATAGGAAGTTAAACTAACTAATCCTAAGTAAATTTTGGAGAATTTATAAATTATCCAACTCATTTTTATGGATAAGATATAACACCTATTTTGAGAGGAGTATCATCTAATATGTTGAGGTTAGTTATGTAGGAGGAATTTGTAGCTCATCCCAAAAAGAAATCTAGAAGAACAATGGACTCCAATAAGAAATATGAAAGAACAATGGACTCCAATAAGATGTCTAGAGGAACAATAGAATATAGTTAGGGTGTGGAAAACATTACTTTGGTGGTTAAGTTGTTTCAAGAGAAAAATGAGAAACAACAAAAAATATTGGAAACATTGGTTAATCAAGAATCTAGTAATATATATTAAGAGGGTATACAAGAAGATAATCCTACTAGATAAATTCATGAGGGTAAAGCTCATATTGGATGATATTACCAAGGACATTGAGAATGTTAGGGTACCTAATTTTAATGGTAGATAAGGGGGTGATGCAATATAATATTGGTTGAATAAGTTGTAAACTTTTTTTTCCATGAAGAACTATTCACTAGAAACCCAAACTATTTGGGCAACCCTTCATCTCCAAGAGGTAGCCTCAGAATGGTGGAAAATATTCAAGGTAGATAGTGGAATCCAAGTAGTGGATCTTAAATGGGATAATTTTGTAAGGTCATTTAAGAAAATTTTCCTATTAGATTAATTTTATTTAGATAAACTTGAGGAATTATCTACGCTCCAACAAGGTACCTTGATTGTAGAGGTTTATTACCAAGGATTCATTAAAATTTTGAAATATATTTCTAAGTATGAGACCAATGAACAATTGAATTTACAAAATTTTATTTTGGGAGCGGATCCTAAGATTTTAACAATGATTAATTTTCTTAAGCCCAAAACCCTATAAAAAGCATATGATTTAGTTTAACAAGAAGAGATAAATTAACACATCAAGAAGACCTTATTCAACTATAGGGTGTTGATAGAAGGAGAGAAAAAGGAACTCAAGAATATGAAGAGTGTTAGGTTTATAAAATGGGACAAAGAGCAAAATAAGAAAAGTAAAGGAAACCCAATGTTTTGAAATAAGAACAATGAAAACAAAGAGAATTATAAGAAGAATTTTTAAAAGATGGACAATTCAAAACCTTGATTTCAGAAGGGGGATATAGGGGATAAAAGGAAGGAAAGAAATAAGGTACCAAAGATAGGTTTTTTTATTTGCAAGGGTTATCATTATTCAAATAAGTATCCCTAAATACCAAAGTCAAGTAACATAGGTAAGGTGAAACCTCACCAAATCTATGCAACAATAGAAATTCAAAACCTTTATGGTCAAGCAAATGCCATGCTATTGAAAGGTAAGTTTTTCAATAGAAATGTTAAGATTTTAATTGATTGTGGAGCCACATATAGTTTCATTTCCACTAATATTATTGGATATATGTCAAAGAAACCCGAATATTTGTCTTAAGAGTGTAAATTTGAGTATGGGTCTGGACATACTTACTTAGTGAATCAATGCTTACCTATTGCTAAGATCTTCTTACCTAATGGATCCACTATTTGGCACCTATATATAGCACAAATACATGTTTTTGATATTATACTAGGAATGGATTGGCTAAAATATAATGGAACCTGATCAATTTCCAAGAAAAATGGATGGATTATACCAATAAGGATAGACAAAGGTTAAGGGTTCAAAGTAGGAAAGGGTATTTTTAACCACATTTATTGTTAGCTATGTAGCTTAAGAAGAAAATCATAAGAGGTGGAATGTTGCATGTAATTAATATATATGAAAATAAAGGTCATAATGGATATGCAAAAATATTTAAGAAACATCTAATTTTGCATGAATTTATGATGTATTTTTGGAAGATCTTCTAGGTCTTCCACCTTGACAAGAATTTTATTTCACCATTGAATTAATGCCTAGGGTTGAACCCATTGCAAGGGCACCTTAAAAAATGACTCCTATAAAGTTGAAAGAGTTAAATGTGCAACTTCAATATTTGTTGGAGAAAGGTTTAATTAAACCTAGTGTGTCACCCTAGGGTGCTATAGTATTGTTTTTTAAGAAAGATAGTTCCTTAATATTATGTATTGACTATAGGATATTGAATAAGGTGATCATCAAAAATAGGTATCCATTATCGAGGATTTTCAATATCTTTGATCAACTAAAGAATACCACTATCTTTTCAAAGTTTTAATTGAGATCAAGATATCATAAGCTAAGGATTCATGAGGAGGATACTCACAAAAAAAAATTAATACTAGATATGGACACTATGAATTCATAGTTCTACTATTTGGGTTGACAAAAAAACCAATGAATTTTATGAATTTGATGAATAATGTGTTCAAGAAATATCTAGATATTTTTATTTTGATAATTTTTGGATGATATATTGGTATATTATTGCACCAGAGAGGAACACGACAAACATTTGAGGTTGGTGTTGGAGGTGTTTAGGAAGAATCGAATTTATAAAAAGTTATAAAAAAATTAATTCTATGCCTTCCAAGTTCAATATTTAGAGCATATTATATATATAGAGGGGATCACTATTTATTTCAAGAAAATTGAAGCCATATTGAGTTGGCCTACACCAACTAATGTGTCCAAAGTTAGAAACTTCATGGGGATAACTAGGTATTGCAAGAATTTTGTGAAAGACTATTAAAAAATTGCCTACATTATAACCAACCTTTAGAGAAAAGGAAAAAAATTCAAATGGATATATAAGTGTGAGGTTACCTTTGAAACTCTGAAGAATAAACTGACTATAGCACCAGTTCTTATGATACCATATCCTTATGGAAATTTTATAGTATGTACAAATGCTTCCTTTTAAGGTTTAGAAGGTATGTCATCCCAAAATGAAGCTACAATAGCATATGAATCCAATAAACTCAAGAAGTATGAGTTAAATTATGCTACATATGACCTAGATCTAGCAACAGTTGTCCATGCTCTAAAGTTTTGGATGCACTATTTTTTAGGAAAACCATTCAATATAAGGATACCACCAAAGCTTAAGATATATCTTTACCCAACCTATGTTGAATGGAAGGCAAAGAAGGTGGATAGAGTTACTAGTTGAATATGAATTTAGTATAGAGTATATCAAAGGAAAGAAAAACAATGTTGCTAACACCTTGAGTAGGAGAAGCCATATAACAATATTAACCCAAATTTATGTTGGCTTAATGGATAAAATCAAGGAAATATAGTTATAGAATCATTATTGCATGGAAATATGATCTAAAATTGAGAAAAATCCTAAGGAAAATATGGACTTTAACATAAAATATGGACTTTAATGTTTCAAAGATATGATTTTCATACGCAATATTGGTTATTTAAGGAGAATTTTTCTATAGGAGGCACATAATTCTACATATTCTACCCATCCAAGAGGTACAAATATGAGAGAAAATATGAAAAAGACTTTTTATTAGCCTAGAATGAAACATGGTATTAATAGTTTCATTGATAGATGTTTGGAATGCTAAAAGGTAAAGTTATAACTTCATAACACAACAAGAAATTTAAACCCACATGATATACCTACTCAGAGGCAGTAGGTTATATCCATGGATTTTAAAGTAAGTTTACCTAAAACAAGGTACCAACACGATGCAATACTTTTGGTGGTAGACAAGTTGACTAAAATTGCACGTTTTATATCAAGAAATATCAAGGATGATGCATTGGTTATGGAAAATAAGTTTTTCAAGGAAATAATTAGGTTACATGGTTTTCTTGAGGTGATCATATTAGACAAATATTCTAGGTTTATGTTAAAAATTTGGCAGGCTCCTCATCATGCATTGGGCACTAAATTGAATATTAGTTCTAATTACCATATAAAAATAGATGGGAAAACATAGAGGGTTAATCAAGTTCTTGAATACATGATTTACATATATTGCATGGATCAAGAGTCTAAATGGGAAAACTATTTGCATATGGTTGAATTTGCATATAATAATAGATACCATGCATCCTTGGGAATGGCTTCATTTGAGGCCTTGTATGGAATAAGGTGCAAAACACCTCTATCATGGGATAATTTGGAATATGGGATGATCAAAAAATACACTATCAAAGAGATGGAGGAGTAGGTCAATATTATTTGATAGTAACGCAAGGAAGTAGCTGATCACCAGAAGAGCTATGCTGATCTAAAAATATTATCAAGAGAATTCTCTATGGAAGATAAAGTCATATTGAGGGTAAGATCCATGAAAATTTCCATCAAGTTAACTAATTTGTATCCTCATTTTGATTGTTATTTTGAGATAATTGATAAGTTTAGTCTAGTGGCCTATAAACTCGCTTTGTTTCCCAACCTATCAAATATCCATGATACTTTCCACATATTCCTGCTTAGGAAATATGTTGTTGATCCTTCTAATTTTTGAAAAATTTTAAAATTATCCATTGAGGTGTAATTGGTAAGTATTATAGGGTTTTAAAATTATGGGACCATTATTTTACAAATTATGGAACTTGGAAAGATGCTAAGAAAATAAGGAAGCAATTCCTATATTTTTTTGAATAAAATATATTTGGTTGCTTTTAGAAAAAAAAAAGATTGTGTTTAGTCCTAGGGTAGGAGTATGTAATGACCCTTATGGCAAGACTACTTGTATGTGATTTATGTATTAATGTGTGGTTACGAATGCATGATTTTAATTTAATTTAGCAAGATATTTTGATAATGGTACTTTATGATTTTAAAGTTAATTTAAACTTTGAATGTTATACTTTATATCCTTTTAGAAGTGATTTTTAATTCTTTTAAATATTGGATTTTTGGGCATGAACTAGATCCATATTAGAAAAAACCTTGAGTCAAGATGTATCTAATCCTGAGAGGAGTTGTGATGATGTAATAACTAGGTATTTAAGAATGATACACCTTGAAAAATGAGGATGGAGTGTCCTAAAGTGAGGCTTGGATGTATTCTTAGTGGTGAGGTCTAGAAATCTAAACGACATATTGGTATGAGATAATCCACTAGATCATTCATAAGATAATATAATGGTAGCACCTTATGATAAGGCAAGAGTGACCATGCTCATTACTAGGTGATTGGTAATGGCTTTAGTAAGCACATAGAGATGTAGGTAACTAAGAACTAAGTCATTAATCTAGAATAATATTCCATATATGGACTTATGTAGGGTTAGGGAAAGGATATCCCTCTTTATTTTTTATGGGTCTTAAAGGATAATCTCTATGTCATGGTCAAGTTGTCTTATACCAGTGAGGGTATAGGAAAAATGGAAGGACCATTGATGACATATGTTTTAAATAAAAATATTTACAAACCCTAAAATTATGGGAAGTTGGACACTCATGTTCACTTGAGTGTCATCTACAATGATAATGAACTCAAAATCTGGTTATACCTTATACTGTTGAAATATATTGGGTCTTCTTTGTGAGTTAATCTTTGTGAAAAAATGTTTCTCTTCCTTGGCTCAAGTTGGTATGTTGTTACATGTTGAACCTTCTAAAAGTTAAGGTTCACTCAAATATATCCAAATTTTCTTAGGGAAGAACTTTTTTGATCAAATTTTAGTCATGTATTCCAAAGTACATCAACATTATGCTTTAATTTTGTTTTATTTTTCTTTCAATCAAAGACAATGATTGGTAAAAATTAACTTCTTAACACCTAATTAAAAATTTCCAGGTTTAGGTCCAAGGTGTAGACCAATTGGTTTTACCAAACCTTGTAAGTGGAGTGGAAGTCAAAGGTTCAAATCTTAGACATCTTCAAACTGAATACTTGTCCCTTTACTAGTGATTTCAACAGTGTAAAAGGTTTAAAATGATTGTGGCATGGTGGTTATAGATGCGGATTGCACAAAAATCTATGTGGTAGCTTCTAGGGTAGATAGTGCAGAATACTATGATGGCCATAAAAGCTGGATGACCTACCTAGATTCATGGTGGCTACTAATTCCACCATGTTGTAGACACCAAAACAGCACCAATCCGATTATGTGACTGCAAACACTGATCGCTTTGACAAACACAGCCCCAGGGCAGCCCTCAGAGGTTAAACAGTGGTCTTAACCACTTTCATAGCAATTTTGTGAGGTCAAGGAGAAATTTGGCACACTTGGACACTTTGCCCAATACTCATCTCACCCCGGGACGAATTCAAAATAGAATCCGTCCCACCCCAGGACGAATTTTGAATCCGTCCCTGGGTGGGACGAATTCTAAGCTTAACGGGCAAAAAGGCAAATGGTGCCAAGTGGCAGCCCAGAACAGTCAGTTAAGGGCTCCTACCTTGCACGCATGTGTAAGTGGACAGAGGGGCCATTGGAGGACTGTTACAAGAAGCATTTATCAAAGTTCAAGTCAAGGGAAGACTCCCCTCCCTCATGGGAAGACAAGACTGCCACATGGCGCCCATGGCCAACACTTGGCTTTTGTGCTTCCCTCCCAAAAGAGACCCCTTGGGTCTATAAAAGGTGGGACTTTTCTCACCCAAAACATACGAGTGGAAGGAGTGTTCAAGCAACGAAGTGCTCGCCGAATCGAAGACTCACTTGCATCCCCCTTTGTTCACCTTCCTACATCCATCAATCTCTTTTGCAAGGGAGGTTGTTGGGTGGCCTTTGGAAGCTCGAACCTTACTCAAATCCGACGCATGGACATCTGAACCTACCAATTCGCCGACCCCCCAATCCTAAAAGGTTTTGGGCCCATCCTTGGTGGATTGGCTCCAAAATCGAGGGCCAACGGTGGGAGGCCCACTTGGGCACCCCCGCACCCCCAAGTTCTAATTTTAGTTTTTGAGCACTTTAGATTATTTTTTAGATTTCATTCAGTGTTACTAGGTCTGATTAGTCTATAATTGCAATTTTGTAGCTTTTGGTCAGAGTTTAGGGTGTTTTGTATTGCTTTGTCGTTTCGCTAACTTGCAGGTGTCAAGGTCAAATTCTCGAGGGAGGAGGCCAAATTGGGAAAATCCGACCATCTGGGTCGTCCCAAAATGGCCCCAATTACCTAACCCCCCTATTTGCAGGAGTTTTGCAGGTCCCGGGATCCGACATTGGAGCAGCAGCAGGTCGACTTCTCCTACTCAGAAGAATTCGTCCCACCCAGGGACGAATTACAGTTAGAATTCGTCCTGCACAGGGACGAATTCCAGTTTAAGGTGGATTGGCCAGCTGCCTCAGTGGCAGTGGACTTCTGGTGACTTTTCTTACCTTCACGCCGATTTTGAAGCAATTTGGATTCACCGTTTTCATGGTTTCAAGCAAATATTCGTATGCATATTTTGTTAGTTTTAGAGAGAGAATGCTTTTCATTTGCAGCAGGTGCTACTAACGTCTTGATCATTTCTTTGTTCGCAGGAGAAGCAGCAGAGGCGAAGAACTCATCAACATCAGCGGCGGCATCATCTTGGCCCGCCCATTGCAATCGTGGGCACGCGAAAGGAGGAATCATTCAACGATTGTAATCAAAACCTATTTGCGCTCCTAGCCCCTGAAAAGGGAGGAGGCATTATTGTAACGAGAGATCGAAAGAAATTAATGAAAGGGCTGTTTTTCTTTATCTTATTGCGTCTCTTACAACATGTCTCTTTTCGTTTCATGCAATTTATATTTCTAGGACTTAGGCGTGCTTAACTTTGAATGCAATTGCACTTGGTGTTTCCTTTGACCAGAATCTCGTGCTTTCAGTGGCGATCACGGTGGGACCAACTATCATAGAATCTATCGAATATATCACACATCTCAAGAAACTCACGCAACTTGAGCTCGAACGACTACCGTTAGAGGAACCGTACCATATTAACGAAGAGCACCTTCAATGCCAGAAGGATGAGTTGTTCCAACACACTATGCAAGAAAGGACTCCAACCCCTCACATGCATAAGACAAAATATTTTGAGTGGCACAACCCATGGGGGGAAGATAAGTCATCGCGACCTCATCAAAAGCTACCCCCAACACCTCCTAGAAAGGAGCGGGAAGCTACTCTCTCGATTCCTGAAGCACCACCCCCGACGCCTCCTAGACATGAATGGGAGGCCGCTCCTATAACCAATGATGGGTGCCTTCCTCAGACATCCACCCAGGCTTATGAGCCACCCTTAGAAATTCATCAAGAAGCCTCTAAGGAATCAGAGCACGAAGAAGAGCGGGATGAACTGCCCTACCAAGGCATGGGGGGTGCCATCTGGCCACCCCTCCATAAGCCCCAAGTTCCTCAACAAGAACCAACCAAAGAGGAGGAGTTCAAATCTCCCAATACATGCAAAGCACTAGAGCACTTAGAGTTGGTAGAGACCAAGATTTTGGAGCTCCCAAGGCCCAACTTACATGAAGCTCCTTTCAAAGAGGATCAACCTTTAACCATAGGGCTACCTGATGATGCAGTCCTCCATGTCTCAGAATCTCTAGATTCTGATGAGCTGTACTCACTAGTTGAAAGTGAAGATGAAACAGAGATAGCCCACAACAATCACATGCGACAACATCGACATCCCATAAAATTTGAAGAAGCATGTCAACAGATAAACATAATACTAGGGCATGAGTGGCGTGTTAACCCACCGCAGTGGGACCAAGCATTACATCCACAAATTTGGGCACATAAAGATCAACTTCCGCCCAGAGATCCCATAACAACATCAGTGTCGCGGGCGGACCCTGTCCTCATCTCCGTGCATAGGGCCGATCCATTCATGCCCATACCTCTAGAGCCAGATCCGGAGTGCAAAGACCATCAAGCTGGGGGTACCTCTATCCCCTGAAGAACCATAATCCAAACCAAAAAGCTCCAAGGATTATCGCAATCTCTTGGTCAACCCAAAAAGCTCCAAGGATTATCGCAATCACTTGGTCAAAACCAAAAATCTCCAAGGATTATCGCAATCTCTTGGTCACTCCAAAAGCTCCAAGGATTATCGCAATCCCTTGGTCACCCAAAAAGCTCCAAGGATTATCGCAATCACTTGGTCAAAACCAAAAAGCTCCAAGGATTATCGCAATCTCTTGGTCACACCCAAAAGCTCCAAGGATTATCGCAATCTCTTGGTCACACCCAAAAGCTCCAAGGATTATCGCAATCTCTTGGTCAAAAACAAAAAGCTCCAAGGATTATCGCAATCTCTTGGTCACCCAAAAAGCTCCAAGGATTATCGCAATCTCTTGGTCAACCCAAAAAGCTCCAAGGATTATCGCAATCTCTTGGTCACTCCAAAAAGCTCCAAGGATTATCGCAATCTCTTGGTCACCCAAAAAGCTCCAAGGATTATCGCAATCTCTTGGTCAATCCAAAAAGCTCCAAGGATTATCGCAATCTCTTGGTCACCTAAAAAGCTCCAAGGATTATCGCAATCTCTTGGTCACCCAAAAAGCTCCAAGGATTATCGCAATCTCTTGGTCAATACAAAAAGCTCCAAGGATTATCGCAATCTCTTGGTCACCCAAAAAGCTCCAAGGATTATCGCAATCTCTTGGTCAACCCAAAAAGCTCCAAGGATTATCGCAATCTCTTGGTCAAAAAAAATCAAGAAATTCAAAAAAAAAAAGAAATCATCAAAAACAACAAACATTTGCATCTCAATTCTAGGCATACTCAAATTCATCAAAAAAATTAATATTCTCGCACCTCATCTTCACCTTCACCAAAAACAATCCATCAAAAATACAAAATATATATAGCTGCATTAAGCATTGCATCCATACATTGCATATTTGTGGTCATATAGGTCAAAGGCACTATAGGCTGTAATTGCTCTAATAGACCATCTTGTTCCACATTGTCTCATGTTACAAAAACAACAAAAACACCAAGCATAACTTTTACCACACTACACTCAGTGGTCTGGGAATGTACCAAGAATTTCAGTAATTCTGTCATCATTTTCCTCTTTAGCCATGTAGTGTATCAAGTCGAACAGATTTTACGAAGGTAGAGTCATACTTGAAATACACCTTGTTACGTAACATCCCAACACAAATCAAAACACTAAAATTCCCAAATTGTGTGAACGAAAGACGAAACCTGCAAAATAATCTAGGTCACCACAAGCGAAACGGTTATCTTGCTCATCCCCCTGTGCGAATGACCCCTAGAATGCTGAGAGTTGGCAAAAGGACAAGCTTCCTCCCTACCCAATTCCCTAAGAATCCCTAAAGTTCTCAATAGTTGCAAAACACAAAAAATTTGCAAAATGTCAAAACTCAAAAATTTGACAAACTATAGTGCACACATCAAAAGGCACAAACAACAGTGATTTTGGTCACTCCATAACCCCAATCCCTTGCTCGAAAAAAAAATCAATCAAAATAAACAGTGATCTTATCACTACAAAAGAGCAAGTATCCCAATACAATTGAAAAAAAGAAGGGAGTTGACCTTGAATCCCTGGAACTCTCAGCATTCTGTAGGTCATAAGGCAAGCTTCAATACCAATTCGATAACAGAAGTAAACCTCCCGCATGACGATATATCTGTCACATTAACTTGCGTACAGATCAATGTTTGCATGTGGATGAGCTAGCTTATGGCATCCTGGATTACACCGCGGATTAATCTTAGTACATACAACAAAGGAATTCGTGGAGCTAATTAGGTGATCCTTAGTACAGGTTCGATTGAAAGCCCATATGGCACTGGCGGTATCCTAACAAATACCACTAAATGAACTCAATTGCACACATAGGGATGTGAAATAACTCGGTCAAAAACAAGTCCGATTCATACCTTGTTCAAAAGTCTTGTAAGATAAAGTACAATCATGGCTAGTGAGTTAAAACCGTCTGAGTCTCAGAAAATCTTACATTCATTCCAAAACCAACTACGCTACTTTTCATCCTTACAATACCATCAAAAAAATACAAAAAAAAGAAAAACCACATGTATACATACAAAGTCATGCATCACAGCAATCGCCTAAAAACAAAATAACAGAGTTCTAAACAGTCCTTGGTGCCATAGCCAAACATCACAAACCCCATTCATCCATTTCATATCTGCATATCACATATAAATCAAAACCATTTGCATTCATCATAGCATATGCATCCATCAAAATAAATCAACATGCATACATCCATATTCATCAACCATCATGCACAAGATCAAAGAAAATCAAAACAACAAAAAAAAACAAATAAATGCAACAAAAAAACAACAAGCAATAAACATTGCCAGACACAAGTGCTCTTGCACTTTACCTCTTGGCATAGCAAAGCTAATGTCGGGGTCTACATTGTCGTTATCCTACTCCCTAAGAAGGCTACCATAGCCGGACCGCTCCACGGGAGGACGGATTTTCGACAATTTCATCCCCAAACGACATCACAAAAGGGTCAAAGCCCACTCAAAAACAACAAGAAAATCAAAACAGCACAAAAAAAAATAATGACAAAAAATGCAACAAAAACAAACAATAAACATTGCCAGACACAAGTGCTCTTGCACTTAACCTCTTGGCATAGCAAAATTGATGTCGGGGTTTGCATTGTCACTATCCTACTCCCGAAGAAGGCTACCATAGCCGGACCGCTCCACGGGAGGACGGATTGCCGACAATTCAATCACCAAATGGTGTCACAAAAACAACAAAAACAGTACAAAATTCAACAAAAACACAAGCAAAAATAATGCCGGGCATAAGTGCTCTTGCACTTAGCCTCTAGGCAAATAAAATCGATGTCGAGGTCCAAATTATCGCTCTCCTAATTCCCCAAGAAGGCTATCATAGCCGGACCGCTCCACGGGAAATAGGTTTTCGACGATTTCACCTCATTATGACATCACCAAAAGGGTTAACACCCACCAAAAATAGGTCCATATGTTGGAAAAATTGCACACGCTTAACGGTAAACCCTCTAAAGGCAACCTTGCACAAGTCATCTTGGGTCAAGCGACTCGTCGCTTCTCTCACGAAGGTCATTCCCTCATCGATTCGTCGCTTGAGGGGGTAGTCACACTTAGTCACCAATCAACAATCACACACCCAATTAAGGAAAACGACATGCATTCAAAGAATCATTGACAAAGACAATCACGCTCCTGCTTGGGGCAGTAAACAAGCAACAATCAAATCAATCAAACACTTGGCATTTCGTGAATCATGAACACAAGGTTCCCCCTGAGGATAAAAATGCCCTTCACTTGTTCATGATTGATCAATGTCTAAGTTCAAGTCGTGTTGAATTTTGTTCATGGATCGATGTCCGAGTTCAAGTCACACCTCACCAAAACAGGTTAATACTTGAAATCAAATTCCTTAGCTCGTCGAAGCAAGGATTCAAGAATGCATGCCCTTTCCATACTTGGGGCATCAAAAGTTGGTTAGGTTACCAAGAAACCCTAATCATTAGTGCTTTGGTTATCTATTTTTGCTCAGCATCTGCGTCACCCGCAGCGCTTCCCAAAAAGGGGCATCCGTAGACACCAAAACAACACCAATCCGATTATGTGATCTGCAAACACCGATCGCTTTGACAAACACAGCCCCCGGGGCAGCCCTCGAGAGGTTAAACGAGTGGTCTTAACCACTTTCATAGCAATTTTGTGAGGTCAAGGAGCAATTTGGCACACTTGGACACTTTGCCCGATACTCGTCTCACCCGGGGACGAATTCAAAATAGAATCCGTCCCACCCCAGGACGAATTCTGAATCCGTCCCTGGGTGGGACGAATTCTAAGCTTAACGGGAAAAAAGGCAAATGGTGCCAAGTGGCAGCCCGAACGGTCGGTTAAGGGCTCCTACCTTGCACGCATGTGTAAGTGGACGGAGGGGCCGTTAGAGGACTGTTACAAGAAGCATTTATCAAAGTTCAAGTCAATGGAGGACTCCCCTCCCTCATGGGAAGACAAGAGCGCCACATGGCGCCCATGGCCAACACTTGGCTTTTGTGCTTCCCTCCCAAAAGAGACCCCTTGGGTCTATAAAAGGTGGGACTTTTCTCACCCAAAACATACGGGTGGAAGGAGTGTTCAAGCAACGAAGTGCTGCCGAATCGAAGACTCACTTGCATCCCCCTTTGTTCACCTTCCTACATCCATCAATCTCTTTTGCAAGGGAGGTTGTTGGGTGGCCTTTGGAAGCTCGAACCTTACTCAAATCCGATGCATGGACATCTGAACCTACCAATTCGCCGACCCCCCAATCCTAAAAGGTTTTGGGCCCATCCTTGGTGGATTGGCTCCAAAATCGAGGGCCAACGGTGGGAGGCCCACTTGGGCACCCCCGCACCCCCAAGTTCTAATTTTAGTTTTTGAGCACTTTAGATTATTTTTTAGATTGCATTCTATGTTACTAGGTCTGATTAGTCTATAATTGCAATTTTGTAGCTTTTGGTCAGAGTTTAGGGTGTTTTGTATTGCTTTATCGTTTCGCTAACTTGCAGGTGTCAAGGTCAAATTCCCGAGGGAGGAGGCCAAATTGGGAAAATCCGACCATCTGGGTCATCCCAAAATGGCCCCAATTACCTAACCCCCCTATTTTCAGGAGTTTTGCAAGTCCCGGGATCCGACATTGGAGCAGCAGCAGGTCGGTTTCTCCTACTCAGAAGAATTCGTCCCACCCAGGGACGAATTACGATCGAGTCGTCCCGCCCGGGGACGAATTCCGGTTTAAGGTGGATTGGCCAGCTGCCTCAGTGGCAGTGGCCTTCTGGTGACTGTTCTTACCTTCTGTCAGATTTTGAAGCAATTTGGATTCATTGTTTTCACGGTTTCAGGCAAATATTCGTATGCATATTTTGTTAGTTTTAGAGAGAGAATGCTTTTCATTTGCAGTAGGTGCTACTAACGTCTTGATCATTTCTTTGTTTGCAGGAGAAGCAGCAGAGGCGAAGAACCCATCAACATCAGCGACGGCATCATCTTAGCCCGCCCAGTGCAATCGTGGGCACGCGGAAGGAGGAACCATTCAGCGATTGTAATCAAACCCTATTTGTGCTCCTAGCCCCTGAAAAGGGAGGAGGCATTATTGTAACAGAGATCGAAAGAAATTAATGAAAGGGTTGTTTTTCTTTATCTGATTGCGTCTCTTACAACATGTCTCTTTTCGTTTCATGCAATGTACATTCCTAGGACTTAAGCGTGATTAATTTTGAATGCAATTGCACTTGGTGTTTCCTTTGACAGGAATCTCGTGCTTTCACATGTAATTTAAAAAAAAAAATTGTCATGTTTGGAATTTGGGTGATGTCATGCTACTTAAATAACAACATTGTTAAGATTTTGGATTCAAGACCAAATTTTATGCAAAGGTAAATACATTTCAAGCATAGTGCTACTTAAATTTCTAACTTGTGTACCTAACCTAACCCAACAACAATTTCATTTAAAATTTGCTTATATGGATTCATAGTCCAAAAATGTAAAGTCATAACTTCTAAGGCACAAGCCCAAAATTTGGGATTATAAGTGACAAAGGTTTTAGGGTTGTTAGAAGCATTGCATTATTTTGTACCTTGCAAGAATATTGCAAGTGCCTTGTAAATAGTTTGTAAATATTAGTTTTCATTTAAGTATTTAATATGTGTCAATCTAAACAAATATTTATCATCTAGTAATTGAAGAACACAAGCTTATACTGAGAGGGGGGGTGAACAATATAAGATCACTTTTTACTTTTCTTTTCCAAATAGTATTAATCAATATAATCAATGGAAATATCAATAGCAATAACCAAAGCAATGCACCAATCATCACACACAATAGAGACACCACAATTTATGTGGTTCACCCAATGCGGGCTACTCCACGGAGAAAATATTTTACTAAAACTTTCTCAATCAATCTCTTGGGAATCCTTCCCAATTACAATGTTTATGGATTTCTGTCCAAAGGAGATGTTGATCCCCTAATCTCAAGTTCATGGATCTCTTCCATAGGATAAATCTTTCTCCTTCTGCTCTATCTAGTGATCTTCTAGAAGACTCTGTCTCTCTACTGCACTGACTTGTGGATCTCTCTCCACTTGAAGACTCTTCACTCAAATCTATCTTCAATTGTCTTGGTTGTTGGATATCTATCCATTGAGACTCTATCCTCTATACTCTGTCACCTCCAAATATCTGTCAATAGGCTCACTTAGAACCTTCTCAAATATGCTCAATAGGTTCACTCAAAACCTTCTCAAATCTGCTAAATAGGCTCACTTAGAACCTGCTCAAATCTGCTCAATAGGTCCACACAAAACCTGTCCAAATCTATTCAAAAATCTCACTCATAACTTGTCCAAATCTACTGAAGAGGATCACTCAGAACTTGTCCAAATATGTTCAATAAGTCCTCTCTAGGACTTGGTCAAATATTCTCAACAAGCTCACTCGGAACTTGTCCAAATCTTCTTAATAAGTCCTCTTTAAGACTTACTCAAATCTGCTCAACAAAATCACTCAGAACTTGTCCAAATATGCTCAATAAGTCCTCTCTAGGACTTTCTCAAATCTGCATAGCAACTTTTCACAAAAGCTTACACAAAATCAGTCCACAAACCTTCTCAAAGACTTACCTCAAATTATCTTAACAAGCTCACATAGAACTTGTCCAATATCATAGAATCATAAAGAGAATTGTTAGAGATTCAATATGTTCTATACTCAAATCCCAATCTCAACTCAAATCAATCTCATAGAAGCATAAAGAGAATTTTTAGAGACTCAATATGTTCTATACTCAAATCCCAATCTCAACTAAAATCAATCTCATAGAAGCATAAAGAGAATTGTTAGAGACTCTATATGTTCTATCCTCAAATATCAATCTCAACTCAAATCAATCTCATAGAAGCATAAAGAGAATTGTTAGAGACTCTATATGTTCTATCCTCAAATCTCAATCTCAACTCAATTCAAAATATAGAATAGTTTGTTTCATGGAACTTGAACAACCACTTCACACAATCACTTGACTAGGCTCAATCAACTCTACTCAACCAATCACCTTAATGAACAATCCTTTCTCACAAACCCTAGTCCAAGCATTTATCAACCAACTCAAAATGTTTTCAACAATGTTCAACAACAAATCTCACATAACAATGATACTCATGTTCTTTTCTAGTTCAAGTTAAATTTCTTTGCATGACAACTCTCTTCAACAACAATGCTTACATATAAGGTTTAATCACAACTCTCAAACCAGAAAACCTTGAAGCATTTAAACCAATCACTCTTGAAAAGGAAACCACAATCACTCTTGAAAAGGAAACCAGATATTTTCAGAAATCAACCACCCAATTAAGTCAATGAAGAATATTGCCCATACCTTTTTGAAGTCTTAGGAGTTGTCCATAAAATCTGCCACACTCAAACACATTTTCTTTTTCCAATCTCAACAAGGGTTAGAGGTTCACAAAATAATCAACATTACTCCACTTCACAATAATATTCACCAAGGCTTTTAATTAGAAAACCTTCTTGAGAATTAGTGCACAACTTCATTATCACTCTTAAAACCACTTATACCATAAAATAAAATAAATGAAAACTTGCATAACCTTGTCACTCTAAAAACCACTTATACCATAAAATTAAAATCAATGCCCAAAAGCCTTAATATATCAATATATCAATATTTCAATTAAGACTTAAATATCACCTTATTTATCCTAATTGTAAAATCAATTAACACCACTTTGACATTAATCAACCTCTCAAAAACTCACTAATAACCTTCCACATATATTCACCTCCAATATAAAACCCTTATAACTCCCTTGGTTTTTAAATAATCAACCACTTAAATCAACAACCGCCTTCACAAAGCAAAACACCCCTTATAACTCCCAACAAAACCTAACTATTAAAGGAAATTTAAAACCTTTAAAATAACCCTTATAGCTCCTGACTAGTACTTGTATATTTTAATCAACAATTTACAACCAATAAAATGTTACATACCTTAAAAATACTTTTGGCAGGTTTAAACAGGTAACCTCAACCTTTGAGAATGCCTTAGCGCCTTCCACTACCACCAGTTGGTCTACACGCCCTCGTATCTATTTTAATAAAAAATAACCAATAAAATGTTTTATACCTTAAAAATACTTTTGGCAGGTTTAAACAGGTAACCTCAACCTTTGAGAATGCCTTAGCGCCTTCCACTACCACCAGTTGGTCTACACGCCCTCATGGATACGAGGGTGCACGACATCCAAGTTATTCCTTGCTTCTTCAAAAAATGTGCTATCGGAAAAAACTCTTCCCTCTGCCAGGTCACCGAGTCACATGCCCTCTCTGCATTCTCGATCTCTGTGTTTTCTATGTTTCTGTGTCGGTGTTAGATAAAGGTTGTATTCAAACTTCGTGTATGCTGATATGACATATGCTCCAATCAAACCATCATCCTTCACCAATTTACGCATGTGCCAAATGGTTTTTTAATCTCCGATTATTCACGCGAATACCTCTTTTATTTCGGAGAACATTAATCATATCACTGAATACCTCTATCTTTGCTCGTCGATCTTATATAGTGTATTGCCCTTTTTTTGAACTTTTTTCCCTTAAATACGGAGTCGGTTTTAATCAAACAACGTCGGAATAGTATTACATACCTTCGTCGTCGGCAAGATATATTCACACTTTTAATAACTTTAGCCCATGCTAAAGTTAACCTTCATTTTAATGAAGATATTAAATATTTAAATTTAAAATATTTAAATCTTAGCCATGTAGGAGAGAAGTAGGCATTAAGAGCCAATCAAACATCACATAAGAGAGAATTCAAAGTAGTAAAGAGAATAACGTATAGAAAGAAAGGCAAATAGTAATAGTTGATTGAGAAAGATGTGGTGAAGTAACGAATTGTTCAGCTTCAATCAAAGTGATAAAATACTATTGAAGGGATGCATACAAGGTGTGGACAAGGTAGCTTGAAAAGTGAAAATATAGAGTAAAAAAATTGCAAGGAGGTATAACATCAATCTGCAATAGTACTTAATATAATACATACACATTGACAAGTAAAATGACAAATGCTAAGGCATTTGAATCATTTTTCATTCAACATTATAAAATCAAAGAATAATTAAATTAAAGGATGTTTGAAATTAGAAAGTGATTTACTTAGATGAAGAAGAAAATATTATTAAAAGGGAAAGGTTATTGTGAGAAGAAGAATATCTTAAAAATATATATTTGAAGAAGATTAAAAGAGAGAAAAAGAAAGAAATAAGAATGAAAATCTTATTCTTGTTGAAAGGAATTATTGATTGGAGGAAAATTATTAGTCAAAAGAATTATCATTAAAGAGAAAAAAGTAATTTTTAATAATTATTTGAAAGAAGATTAATTGGAATTATTAAAGGAAGAGAGATTAGAATTGAAGATAAGATATTACAAGGAAAAAGAAATTATTCAAGAAAGAATTAAGAAAAAAAAGAAGATTCAAATTTTGAATTTGGGAGGAAAAATGATTTCTACTATAAATAAAATGAATTATATTGAATAATTTATGGAAGTGTCAAATTATTAATAGAAGAATTTTATTAAATTAAGTAGAATTCCAAAATTAATATTGAAAGAGGAAATCAATATTCAAAAGTCAATTGAAAATAATTGTTGATTTGTCATCTTTTCAAGAAGTGAAAATTCTTCAAGGGTCTATTTAATTTATTTTGAAGAGTATATATCATTGAAACTTGTTAAAAGACAAGAAAAAAATACTAATGATTATTTCAAGATAGACTACACAACTGAGAAAAGAAAGTAAAAAAAAAAGAAAAATAAATATTTGTATGCATCACCAAATGATGGTACAATTAAATAAAAGCAAACTAAAGACATTTAATAATCCATCGCTCAGGAAGCTACTAAATAGGAAAATATGTGTTAGTAGAATTAATGTGCAATTTATAATCTAATCTCAAAGAATTTATAAATGGAGATTTTTCAATACTTCAATGTTGCATAGATTATATTCTCAATGAAGCTAATGACTATTATGATTTTTTTAAGTACTTGGTAGTGTATATAAAATAACATACGAGGTAGTAGTTACTCTTAATGTTCTTAAGGTAAAAATACAAGAAAATTTTGAAAAATTGAAGAGAAGTCTATGATGAAATATGCTTTTTGTAACACAAATTATTTGAGGTCTATGACAACAAGTATATTTTTTTTTTGTACATAAGATACTATAGCATTAATACCGGGTTTTATAGGTTGACCCAAAACCTTTTCCAAAAATCAGCCCAGGGCTGTTGATGAACATATCCTTACTAAGGATCCTATATATGTAAAATCTACATGTCGTCAAAGCCATTACATCCGGTAAGGCACATAGCCTGTTATCAAAAGAAACTTCCCATACAACATTTTGGGTATACCCCGAGAAAACACACAAGTATCACAATTACAAAAAAGAAACAGACACGGATCCCTTCCTTGAGACAATGGAGAAACAAAAAGCTGTAGACACACATAGCAGAGTACTGAAAAAACTCCCACAAGCTCTATATTGACAGTTACTCTTAATAATTCTTTGGTAATTGCTTTCTTCCGTATATGACATGCTTTGGTACCACATACTATCTTGGCCAATCAACCTTGGAGAAGTGAACCTATTGGCTAGATTTATGGCGATGGCTATCTGGTGGTCCACGTGGCTTTGGTTCGAAGTCTTATATTGTCATTTCTTTCCTTCCTTGTGATTATCAACCAACCTCAAATTACTAATATGACTAGGATCCATGTTATATGACATGTGACTATCCCCATTAGTCTTTGTGGTATTTCCAAGCAACATCCACAAAGACTGACAGCTCAAATAATTTTTATTGTGAGTCTAATTCAAAAAAGAGATGGGAATACTCCAAGCCTTCAAAATTACAGTGCCTTCCCTATTGGTAAATTCAACTATCATTCTTAGAATTCTTGTTGAATAAGCTTCTCTAGTTCACTTGGGACACCGTGTTCCCATTTGAAAAGTCTGTCACCATCGACACCCAAATTGGCCAGCTTATCAGCAATTTTGTTAGCTTCCCGAAAGACATGTTGGTCTTTTTTGTCCTGTCTTCCCTAGAAAAGGATCCTAGCCTCTTCAAAAAAAAATTAATCCTCCAAGGAGGTGTTTTCCAATTATTGAGGAGATTTATAACATGCATAGAGTCTCCTTTTACGATCAAATTGCCTTCTAAATCTTGAGTCATTTGAAGGCCTCTCCACATAGCTCTAGCTTCAACTTCGTTGTTCGTCCTTGTTCCCAAATATTCAAAAAATGTAAGCATCATATTCCCATTATGATCTTGCATAATGCCACTAGTGCCTACTCTTCCAGGATTGTCCTTAGTTGCTCCATCAAAATTAAGCTTAAACCAACCTGTAGGATGTGGAGACCACTTAACATTGGCTCTGGGGTTGACTACCCTAGACACAAACTCATCTAACAAGGTTAAGCTTAAATATTGAGATATCATGGTCTCCTATAGATGAGGTTTACAACTACCAAAAGGGATAAGGTTCACATTCTCATTGGCAAAGGATAGGATCCTAGATAGTTTGATGATCATGGATAGACTCATTAAAGACTCTATGGTTCCTTTCTAACCACACCTACCAAAGATAGTGATTGAGATAAATTTTCCACATGTATCTAAGTATTTTTCTTGAAAAGGGGTAAGGCCACTGGACAAACAAATCAAGTATGGTGGCTGGTTTAACCCATGAAATATTGAAGGCCTAAAAAACCCCACTTAGGACAATCAAGGAAAAAGGGCACTCAAGGAAAATGTGATAAATGGTCTCCCAATTAGCCCTGCATAGATAACAATGATTAGTGATACAAATACCTTTATGCATCATATTATCAATGGTTAGAATTCTTCCTTGGATAACCAACCATGAAAAGACTGTAATTTTTGGAATTAAATTTTTTATCCAAACTAAGTCCTTTTGGAGGACAAAATCCTCGTCATTAACCAGAAGCTTGTAAGCTGATTTAACAATGAACTGCCCATTTTTCGTAGGAGCCCAGGTCACTTGATCTTCCTTAGGTCTCATGGGGATAAACTGTTGCCCGAGAATGTTACAAAGATCATTTGATTCCACTTGAAATCCTTGAATTCTTATTTTTTTCCACTTCATTCTACCTCTGTCCTCAACCATATAATTAGATACTTTTATGCCAATGAGTTCTTCTATGATATCTCTGATTCGGGCTAAGTTAGAATATTGTATCAGTGGTTCGTCCTTATCCCACCTATCATTCTAGCAATTTATCCTCTCACCATTGTCTAAAACCCATCTTAAACCTTTTTTGATGATTTCCTTACAATTAAGAATTGCTTTTCAAAAAGCAAAACCTTTGATTGGAACTGAGTCACTTAGAAATTCCATATTTTGAAGATACTTTCGTTTGATGATAGTTGTCCATTAATTTTCTTCACCAAAAATGAGACGCCATGCCTACTTAGCTAGTAAAGCTAAATTTATATGAGCAATTCTCCTCAGAACTAAGCCGCCATTTTCCCTGGGTTTGAACACTTTGGTCCATCCTACAAGGTGTATCCTTTTTTTCTCCTCTGATCCAGTCCATAAAAATTCTTTTTGGAGTTTCTCAAATTTTTGGAAAACCTTCACAAGGGCTTTGAAAATGGAGAGGAAATAGACTAGAATGCTCTAAAGAGAGGCCTTAGTGAGGGTCAGCTTTACTACTTGAGATAGAATATGACCTTTCCATCTAGGAAATTTTTTTTGAATTCTTTCAATAAACCTATCCCACATTGACTCTCTCGGAGAACCAATGAAAAGAGGGAGACCAAGATATGAAGTGGGGATGTTTGCTATATCACACCCTAAAATTTTTGCAATCCTTCCTTACCTCTGAATGGGGGTGTTCAATAAATATAACTTGATTTTACTGAAATTAACTTTCTGACCAGCAATGTCCTCGTAGAGTTGTAGGATGTATTTAATTATTTTGGACTCAACCACTGATGTCTTAGTCAATATAATGGTATTATCTATGATTTTTTGGTGAGAAACAACCCTAGTGAGAGATGTTGCCTTGATTCCCGATATTAGCCTTGAACTGCAAGTATTTTTGATAGTTCTACCTAAAGCTTCTGCCATAATGGTGAATACCATGGGGTTGATAGGGTCCCCTTACCAAATTCCTCTATGACATTGAAAGTAACTAGTAGTTGTTCAATTAACTAGAATCGAGAACCATGCTTTAGAAATACATTCTTTGATCAAATTAACCCATTGGTGGTGAAAACCAAAATTAAGGAGGACAACAATCATAAAGTCCCAATTTAACCTATCAAATGCTTTGTTCATATCAAGATTGAGGGCAAAAACAAACATGTTAGTCTTATGAGCAGAGTGCAGAGCTTCATGAACTGTGATAACTCCATCTAAAATTGACCTACCATGGATAGAGCTTCCGTGGCATGGATCTATGATACAGGGTAGAATATCTCTCATTCTATTTGCAATGGCTTTAGTTAGGATCTTGTAAGAAAAATTACACAGACTGATTGGCCTAAAGTCATCCATAGATTCAAGGGTTTGCTTCTTAGGAATTAGAGAAATAAAAGTAGAGTTGATACATTTTGGGATATGATTGCTTTCTTGGAATTCTCTGACATCAAAAATTACATCCTCACTTATGATGTCCCAAAAATCTTGATAGAAAAAAGGGGGAAAGTCGTCGGGTCCCGAGGCTTTTTTTGGCTCCATGCTAAACAAGGCTTCCTTAATTTCCTCATAAGAAAAGGAAGCTAGAAGCTTAAGTTTTATATCCTCATTTATTATTCTAGGAATGGATTGCAAGAGAATATATTTGGCCTCCTCATTGCACTACGATTCCGGACCAATGATAGAATTGAAATAAGTTACTGCCTCCTTTCCGATTTTTGTTAAGTCTTGAGTAATAGAACCATATGATTTAAAAAAAAAAATTATCTAGTTATTACTTCTATTTCTAAGAGTGGTGGCGTGAAAAAACTTAGAATTTGAATCTCCTTCTTTCAACCAAAGAGCCCTTGATTTTTGCCTCCAATAGATTTCCTCACAAGCCAAAATGTTATGAAACACTGCTAGTTTTGTTTTTTCCTTCTGCCTAGTAGTTTCATCAGCATCACCATGTTGGATCCTCTGTTCAATTATCTTCAAACTTTCAACAACCTATTTTTTATTTTCAAAGAGGTTACCAAAGACCTCTTTGTTCCAAGTTCGAAGCTTTTCCTTAAAAAACTTTAATTTTTTAGCAAGTTTAAAAGCTGCACTACCCCTAACAGGTTGCTGCCACCACTAACTTAAGTTATCTCTGAAACTGGAATGTTTGATCCACATAGATTGAAATCTGAAAGGTTTCTTGAAGGACATAGAGTTAGGGATCTCCAAAAAATGGGATTATGATCAGATGCAATTTTAGGAAGGGCTTGCAAGGTAGAATTGTCGAACAAAGTTGTAGCCTCCTTTGATAAAAAAACCTATTAAGCCTTTATTGAATGAGATGACACCCTATCCGCTGATTGCTCCAGGTATAATTCGCTCCTCTAAGTTTTACATACATCAACATGTTGGAGTTCACAAAGTCATTGAACTCATCCATGCTCTTGATAGGTGGTCCATTTCCACCCATTTTGTTTGAAGGGTAAATAGGAGTGTTAAAATCCCCATCCAGAATCCAGGGGATATTATTGAAGATTTCACTCAGATTGCCTAAGTACTCCCACAGTAGAGCTCTGCCTTGAATTGAAGTTGGGGCATAAATATTTGAAAGGATCCACGACTTGTTATTTATTTCCTTAAATAAAACACTAAGAACCCTATCATATTTCTAAATAATGGTGCCTTCTACTATCCAGGGATCCCACAAAATCATAAGTTCTCCAGATGCTCCTCTGGATGATTTGCAAACCATCTCCCCTTGATTCTAGATTTTATTTTCTATTTTTTTGATTGAATTTCATCAGTTTTTTTTTCTTGCAACATGATAATAGTTGGATTCACTTGATTTCTTATTGCACTGACTTCCTTGTGTTTGGGTAGGCCATTAAGGCCTCTCACGTTCCATGAGAGGAACTTAATTTAGATTGTTTGGGATTTCTTCCTCTCCCCCTCCCTTGAGGGGGTTTTCCTAATTTGTTGTCTTCAAAACCCGAAATAACCTGTTGAAACAAGGTTCTTTGTTTTCCATTAGCAATGTCATTATCAGTTTTAATTTTTTGATGCTCAACATTTGATATTCTCCCTCTTCTTTTTTCACTACCAAAATCTATAGGAGATTTCACAGTGCTTCTAGTTTTTTTAGGACTAAACTAAGGGGAGGTAATTTGTTGTAGAATCGGAATATCATATTCCTTAGTATGAAGAGTTTCACATATCTCCACCCCTACATCCAACTCTTATCATTTTTTCTTGTATTGCCCTGGTCTGTGGGATGGCCCCTCAGTAGGATTCACTTGGCTCCTAGTGATTATGTTAGGGAGATGAGATTTTTTATTTTCCAATGCCTAAAATTTCTTCCTAAGTTCTTCAAAATTAGGGTTTGGGTTTGGGATGCCCAATGGGCTTGAAGTATTTCCAACATTTGGCTTTAAGGATCCTGACTTGGATGTGTATTCTAGATATCATGCATTAGGGTTTGGATTTGTGATGCCCACGGGGCTTACAATAATTTCAGCATTAGGGTTTGAGGATCCTAACTTGGATGGGGATTCGAGAGAGTTAGAAAGGTTAGCCTGAAGGTGCTAGGCTTCCATGTCTTATGATAATCCTCCTACTCCCATATTGGATAGAATTGAAAATTTATTTGAAACTAGAGGATTGGAACTTACCTAAGTATTTTTGTTGCCAACAACCTGTTGTTTTCCTTTGTCTTGCTGGGACCTTGCACCCTCTCTTTTATTTTTTGGTAGAAATAGTTTGCCTGATTGAAATCACCTCTACCAAGGAAACTCCTCAAATTTCCTCTCTATAGCATTCCCTGCTTCTACTTTTCTCTATTCATTGCTAGGTTAGGGCACTAATTGCATAGATGCCCTTCATTTTTATATTCTGCATAGAATGTCGGTCTGTTATCGTATTATACCAGCTATTTTCTATAGTATTCTCCATACTATAGCTCCATAAACCTTGGAAATTCATTATTCAAATTAGCATTTACGTAGATTCATGCATGAGTCATCCTTGTCCTAGACAAGGTCGCATGGTCAATGGATATCAGGTCCCCTATAGTTCTAGCTATGCCCTGCAACCAATATTCATTGAATAACTAGGCAGGTAGACTTGGGAGAAGAACCCAAATAGGGGAAATATTAATATTTTACTTTTCAAGGTCGAAATCTTCACCCCATCATCTCAGAAAAAGGCTCCTTTTGCCTAGAAACCAAGGACCTCCTATTAAAATGTGGTTAGCATCCTCCATATTATTAAAATAGATAATAAAGAACCCTAGAGTTAGAGCTACCAACTCCAAGCTGCCTACCAGTTGCCATTTACCCGTCGCCCAAGCCTTGATAGTTTCCATGTCCGACCTACCTCCTAAAAACTTGCCTACTAGGGAGAATTCTTCCATTAAAAGAAAAGGGCTCATGGAACTTGTCGGGGCTGAAATTTTATTATTTACTGGAACTAGGGGTCGAAGAGAGAGAACCTCCTTTCTTTTTCCTCTAAGAGTCTCAGCAAAAGAAAACCACTTCTTGGGCCCCGCATTGTCCTTCGTATCTTTTTTGTCGAGGTCTTTCTGAGGAGGGTCAGGCCCTCGTGTGATTCCCACCTCCAAATATGTCGTAGCCTTACCACCTTCCTCTAGATCCTCGCTTGATCCATGGTAGAGGTTCCCACCTGCCCCTTCTGTAGCTGCTCTACCTCTATTGCCTTGGCTAAGATTCCTACCCAAAAAATTCAAACCCTCACTCCTACCGCACCTGCTAAACCTCAGCTCACTCATTCCTCTTGTTGAAGATATTGTGATACTACTAACCCACTAAAATTTAGGTGTAAGTTGTGATACCATTTATTTAAGATGCGTAATGATAGATGTATGTTTTGATTCTAGTGATCCTATAAAAATAAGATATAACCCATAATACTATAACTTGAGCACTAGCCATGAAGACAAACAATGTGCATAAAATATAAGGTTTCACCATGATAAAGGTCAAATTGATAGATTAGATAAATATAAGAAAGATATAAATAGTCCTAGATATGATAAAGGACAATATAATAATATCAATGACAAATACTGGGATAGTAATACTTTAAGTTATGTTGATCAATGTAATGTATTTAAAAATATTACTAAAGATATTTGTATAGAATTATGGATAGGATATAATGACACAAATTCAAGAAAACATATACTAGAAATAAGGCCAAATTTTGAAATCCTTAGACAAATAGGTGATAGTGAATTCAAATGTAGATGTTGTAACAGGTATGGACATACATCAGAGAGATATTGGGATCTTTATCATTGTGAAATTATGGAGGAAATAACCATTCTCAAAGATATTATTATTATAAAAATAAATAAAACAACAAAATAAAAATAAATTGTGGATGGAAGAACTTGAAAAAATGGAATAAGATAAAATAAATATTGAGCTATTTTTATAAAAGGAAAGAAAGTTTGAAAATTTATTTACCTATGATAAAAAAAAATAATCTATTGAAGAAAATGATAGAAAAATATATATTGTGACCAATACTAATTGTGTGGAAAGAAATAATAATAGTGAATGATAATAGTATGACACAAAGGAAAAGGAACAAGTTTCATCAACTATCAACATTGGGACATAAATAAGTACCTCTTGAATAAAGATAAATATAAAGATAAAAAAAAGTTCAAGAAAAAACATCACCATGAAGGACAAGAAGTGATAAATAAGACCAAAGAAAATCAAGACAATGGATCTTATAATAAATAGTGTAATATAGAGGGGTGTTGGAAGTATTATATTACTTGGTGCCTTACAAGAATATTACAAGTGCTTTATAAATAGTTTGTAGATATTTGAGACTAAATTTTGTAAATATTGGGTGTCATGTAAGTATTTAATATGTATGGATTTAAGTAAATATTTTCTAGCAATTATAAGTTTGTAATTATTAGGAGTCAATAAAATATATTTATTTTATGAGAAATATGAAGAGTCATATCTCTCATCAATTTTAGGATATGAAGAGTTAGTGAAAGTAAAAATGTCAAGAGTCTTGTGAATTTGAAGAGTCTTATGTCCAATTTGTATATATTTAATAGAAAGCATTATAATGAGTATCCAATAAACTATGCAATACATTGTATATGCATTGCTTAAGTATATATATTTATTAATATTTTTTTCATTGAGTTATTATCATTGTTATTTTTTAATGTATGTGGGGATTTAAATTTAAGATCATGTGAGAAAATTTTTATATACTAATATGGACAACACCAAAGGTCTCTACTTTGATAAAATATTAACTAATATTTAATTCTCCCCACTTTATTAATATTACCTTAAAGTTCAAATATGTAAGAGAGTCCAAAGCCATCATGTCTAAGTCACATTGAAATATTCAAGATAAGTATGTTATTCACCTAAGTATTATGCCATGCCTATATATGGTTCCATAATTGTAATTTCCACCAAACCACCATCTTGGCCCTAATAATTTACCTACACTACAATAACTAAAACATGGCAAAAATATCTTTTTTTGCCAATCTATTTTGGTGATATGGTTTCAACTAAACATAATGTCAATCTATTTTGATGATATGATACCATAAAATATTAACACTCATATTTCCATTGGCATTTAACCATATTTAATAAAAGTTCTAATTTTTTTATGCTTCTGTATTTCCATTGGTATCAACCTCATATTCCACCATTGACATTAGTGCCATTTGACTTAATAGCACTTATGGTATTACCACCAACCTTAACAAACCTACTATTAATCTCAATATCTTTCCACCAATCAAGTACCCAAGTGCAATAACACCAAAATTCATAATGGCAAAATATATATAAAGCAAT
This sequence comes from Wollemia nobilis, assembly GCA_028583015.1. Classification (NCBI taxonomy): domain Eukaryota; kingdom Viridiplantae; phylum Streptophyta; class Pinopsida; order Araucariales; family Araucariaceae; genus Wollemia; species Wollemia nobilis. Next base: position 7,233,373 of record JAQPPZ010003193.1, on the reverse strand, counting down.
TTGTTGCAAATCATTTAATACCAAAGAAATTGATAATTTTATGAAAAAATATTTCAAATGATAGGCTTATTTACATCCAAGCGTAGTTTTATTGGTTATCAAAGAAATTTTTCTCACAAGTATGGATTATCTATATAAATCACTGTAACTTATATTTAAACAAACATATGATGAATAAGAATTATTTTTGCATGGTCATCATTAGTGGTACTAAAGTAGGATGATCATTGAAAGGATGGTGACAACGTCCTCCCACCTTGCTCCATGGTGAAATACATTCAATATCTAATGTCTTCAATAACTCATGCTATTGGTACTAGGGTTTATAATAAGGAAGAGATAAAATTTAGTGAGACTCATAAAATAGGCTACAACCATGATCATACAATCATGGATATAAATTTACTAGTCCTATGATAGTTCCAATGCATTTGTGGAATGCATATTATCCAATGCACACATGAATATTACACTATTCCTTGTGTTAGGAATGGGTATGGTTAATGGTGTCTTCTTTGATATCATATTGGACCAAAATAAAATCAACCATAGCTTCCCCAACAGTCATCTCAAAGGCCTTGATTTTATGGTTACATTCATATTCAATTATTTTGCATTTATAACAAAATTTGTTTTGTTTAGGTTGACATTCATCTCATAGACCATGTAGCAATTAAATATAGGGTTTTATATGAGCACAAGAGGAGAGGAGTTTTCATTTGAGGATAAAATACCATTCCATGGCATAGTAAACATAGTGTGATGTATTCCTATACTTTTTTTATGTCCTCTCCATATGTGAAACCACAAAATTTATTATATATATTGCAGTGTCAAAATGTGAAGTTATTAAATCCTAAAACTTAGCAATGTGGATCAACAAATTTGGGAAATAATTTTTGGTTAATGACTTAGTTGTGTGGTCATTGGAAACACTAGTGTTTCTATTCATACATCATTTATCAATAATGGCTTGCATCTAAAATAACTTTAAATATGAATTTATTGATTTCCTTTATTTTTTGACTATCATAATTTTGATTTTAATGTGCATCAACTTCCTAGATTCTATGGTGAGGATAGCCTTATGGAATCCAAACAAATAGGGAGTATTTATAGTAACTTGCATAATGATGAACTACTAGGCAATGCCAATGTCCATAGTAGTGATGCAATGCATAACTGTCCTTTACATGAGATATTATCAAAACCCTTGGTTAGATCCATCCAAATTTTATGGTAGACACATATTTATATGTTAAAATAACCATAAGAGCTAGTCATATAAAGTGAAGGAGTTTGATCACATCTCAAATCTCCTTGTCACTTCCTTCAAGGCCTACAATAATGAGATCAATAGAAATACATGTTTGACAATATGTGAGGGGAAGGATGGAATAGAACCTTTGAATGGATATGTTTTAATATACATGATTAAAGACATTATTAGAGACATGATTAAATAAAAGTGATTTATACACTTTAATTTTGATACATTTGACATGATGTTTTTAGGTAAATAACAAGACCTAGTGATGTTTTTCCACTCTTTTATCAATGAGGAAGACAATTTGTATATGATAATGTATTCTAATATTAAGGACATCTGCTCAATTAAATAGGTAAGGAAGATAGTTTATTTGGCACTCAAATATCTAAAATATATTATGGTACAACATCCCACCATTAAGAAAGTTATTATAGCATTGCAATCTGTACATAGTAATAGTAAACCTACAAAGATAAAGGGATAACAGGATAAGAATATTGTGGATAAGATTTTTCTAGTTGTATACAAATAAAACAAAAATAGAAGTGACAAAGGTCATCTTTGATGATGTTCCTCCTAGAAAGACATATAAAATTATGGCTTTAGCTAAATAAAATGGGTGTTCATTGTTAACAATGTATTTGTCATGATAAAAATATATTTTACCATCATTAGCATAAAGAGTTCACAATGAGGGGAATATGAAATATTACCCAAGATTTTGAAGGTAATATTTGATAATCGTAAAGCAACCAAATATTGAAAATATTAAGTTAAGAGGAGTAGTAAGGTCCATTCAAATACCTATTGGTCAAATATTTACCTAATTATACAAACATGCATTTGTGCACCCTAGACATGGCCAACATTGAAATGCTGGAGGAAATAAATGTCCTTCGTGCCAATATCCAAAGAGGGTTGGCTCCCTTACTAAATCCTACACTGGTTAAAGTTTAGAGTAGTAAGAAAGAAATTGGAAATAACAGAAAAACATGGGAAATATGGCCATAGGCCAAAGGTGTGGGATTGGGGATAAACTAGTAGTAGGAATTCCAACCAAGCATTATAATAGCATGAAATATAGATAAAGGCAAGATAATCTACTTACAGTTCTCTGGAGATAACTTCCAGAATCACATTCCAGTAATCACACTTACACTAGTAATGTGCCAATCTAGATGCAATGTTTAAACTCAATAGTAGATAGCAAACATGAATATGAAATAGAAATGCTAGAATAGAAAGAAATCACACATAGAAAACAGCTTGCAAAATCAGAAGCCACAACTTCTATTTACACAGAAAATATGAATAGTTTTTTTATAGAATGTCTATCCGCATTTTAAAATGAAAAATGACTAGTATTTATAGAGGGTTACACCTCTTTCATTTAATGCAATCACAAAAAAATTGCTAGCAAATCACTGACCAATGGGAATAATTTCCTCCTTAGAATTAGTAATATTCTAGTCAAAATATTTTGCATGGAAGCTATGATCTAGCTTCGGTGGAATAATCACATGGATAAATCAGTATGATTAAATGATAGGAAATGACTTTGAGCATCAGTGCACTGTACTGTAGTGAAATCACCTAAAAATTGAAAGCTTGGTCATTGAATTTTTTTCACCCTTGCACCATGAAACTCTACCTTCAATAGGAACGTCCACTGAGTATTAAATTTGTTCTAAAAATCAGCAAGATCGATGGGTGATGCATTGGAAATGAACAATAATAGCCTCTAATATTTGCAAAGGTGAAGCATAAATCCTAGGATCACTTCTTGCATTGCTTTGGAAATTAAATTTTATCCTTCCTTTATCCTTTCCATGAGAATATGCAAAAAAATTCCTTTGACAACAACACACCTGAGAATTTAATGAGAAGGAATTGATTTCACTTGGGAATGGTGTGGAACAACCTTTTCAGGGCCACAATGGGTAACAACGTAGCTTGCTGGTCTTCTGACTAACGTCTTGGTGATTTTTCCTATCAACTACTTCTTCTTTTAATTATATTATTTGGTTTTGCCTTAGAGGAGGGCCATAGATATTTTCATCCCTTTGGGGACGCAACATCACTTTTAATAACTTTTCGTTGACGTAGGGCATGGCACAAATGATTTTCGCATGAAATTGGATTTAAAAACTCTATTCAAACCCATAGAGGTGAAACCACATGGCACCTCTCATCAAGGGTGCTTTTTATTTGCTATGCTTTAAACTAGGCACCAAGCACTACTTTTATCTTTACCTTCTTCATGGGTGAAAATTCCAAACATATTTGAAATGGGCCCCACAATGTCAATCATCTCCTTTGAATTTAGAATATTTAATATTGTCTTTTCACCCCAAAGAGAGGAAACACTTAGTTTCATCCCTCACTTGGGGTGAAATCCTTTTCTAAAACTTGCTTCGATTCGCCCACGTCGGGCCCACGAAGCACCATCTTTAAAACTTCTTTTCATGCTATGTTTCGCCTCAATGAGGGACGAAAGGAAGTTTTTCCCATCACTTGGGGTGAAATACCTTTTGAATTGTTAGGTTCTTTTTCCAATGTAACACTTGCACTTTAAAACAATGTTCACCCCAAAGAAGGGCGATAAGGGTTTTCACCCCTCACTTGGAACGAAAACATTTTGCTCCTTGATTTATATTCATGACTTTCATCCCTTAGTTTATCTTGGGCGAATTTACTATTTATATATTATGTTTCACCTCAAAGAGGGGTGAAATGGATTTTTAACCCTCAATTGGGATAAAAATAATTTATTTCCCCTCTTCTTTTTAGACTTCTTTCTTTTACAATATGTGCTCTCTTCTGGGGCAAGAATACTTATGAGTCGAAAGCACCCAAGTTTGTTATTTTTCTTATAATTTGACTGCTCATTCAAAACCAAGAGCCTCCTTCATTGCCTTTGCTTAAATTTGGACAAAACCATATTTCCACTAGATTTCACCTGGATTTTCGCCCCAAAAGTGCCTAAAAATGGATTTTTGGTGGTACAGCTTCCCAAAGCCATAACTTTTGATCCATTGACCCGATTGTCTATTGTAATATATCATTGGAAATCTTTGTAAGAGATATACAATAAAAAAATTTATTTTCCATCCATTTCATCTAGTTTTCATATCTCTTCTGGGCCTCTAAGGTCTTCATACTATATTTTTAAGTTGTGCTACAGAAATATCTCGAAACAAAAACTTTAATATCTCTCAAACCATTCAGGATATTGGGATGATTATTTCACCATAAGTCTAATTTTTCAATTCCTCTCCTTTGGGAAAATTTTTAAGTCCATAGGTATCCATTTAGGCTGATTTTCCAAAAATGGCCGCTTCTCGATTTTTACCTTTTTGACTTCTGTTTGCAGTGTGGCAAAAATGCCAACACTACCCTATTGATCAAATCAAAAATTTAAGGCCCATGTTGCATATAAAGTGAATAGTTATGTTTTTTTCCATTTACAATATGATGAAAATTGGTAAGGCCTAGTATAAATGGTTGTTTGTGATTCGTTGTGTATCCCTAATCACATGTGTTATGAATAGTAATGTGTCACTATTCATAGCTTTGATATTGGATAGTGTGTGTGTCCCTAAATCATAGATAGTGGAGTTTGTTCCTATCCCTATTTAAATATCCTATGAGGCTATTTCCACTATTTTCTACTATGAATAGATGAGTGTGTCCCTATTCATACTCTAAGTGGACTTGATGAACTAATGAGTGTATCTTAGTTCATCATATTGTTATTTATACTATTATTAGTAACTCTAACTATATTCAAATCATGATTTAATAAGGAGAAAAATGTTGAAATTATTTACATATAATCAATATTAGTTGAGTGGTTAGAACCACTCATGTTGGAACTAAGTAAAAACTAGTAGTTGGTTGTCATTTCCATCAACTATTAAAATCACATTCTTTGTATGGTTTCTCTATATAAATTAATGTAATTTATATTCAAGCATGTATTTGATCAATGATAATCATCTAAGAATTATCATTATCAAAATTAACATAATTCTATTTATATAGTTGTCAAAAGTTCTAATGGTCTTAGTTTAGTTGTTTCCACCCATTATATCAATGTATTAGGATGACACACAAATTTGGATTGGCACAATAGAATATAGTTGATTATTGAGGTTTTAAGATTGGTTACATAGTCTTAAACTCATGCTATGATGAAAAACCATCTCTCAATATTACCCTTCTAAAATATAAGGTCATTGAATACAACTAAGTTCTCAAATATGTGAGAAAAATGACTACAATTCCAGTTTATTAATTCACAAAATATATACAAGGTAAATACAATTAAAAAATAAAGTTTTATCTTTCCTTTAAATTAAATTTTATTTATATAATATTAATAAAATAGTCTTTTACCCATTATTCCTTTAAGGAATTAGAGGCTAAAATTACTATATATTTAGCTTATATATGTAACCATTAAAATTCCATATTTTTCCTTCCTTTTCAATATTTTACCATCTTAAAGCAGGATAAATTTTGCTAGTCTATATAGAACTAGATTCTAAATATGTGACTCCATACTACCTTTGAACATAGGCATACCCAAATACGTGGATGGGATTTCTCCAATGTCACACGCAAAGATAAAATAAACTTTACTTTTGAAGAAGTTCACTTTTTGACCAATAGCTTCTTCATAAGACACTAAAATATTTTTTGAACTCCTTAGATTGAGGGATAAAAGAGTACGATATCAAGAAAGTATGATCAACAAAATATTTATGAGAAATAGGGTCTGATGTCGAGGTTAGTTTGAAAGCATCTACTTACCCACTTTCTACAGTCTCTAAAATAGATCTTCCCAATGATTCAACAAGAATAATAAAAATATATGGTGATAATGGATCCCCTTGACAAAGATCGCATGCTCTTTTGAAGTAGCCAATAGGGACTCCATTTACCAAGACTAAAAACATAGTAGATGAAAAAAAAAAATTAATCAACCCCACCCATTTAGTCTAAAATCCAAATTTCAATAGGACTTTGGTCAAGAAGTCCCAAAAAACATGATTATAAGCTTAGTTCATATCTAATTTTAGAAACATACCAACCCTCTTACTATTTTACACAGAATGAATAACCTCATGAATAATTATTATGCTATCCAAAATTTATCCATATTTAACAAAACCACCTTGCTAATCTGCTGCAATAAAAAGTAGAACCCTCTTTAACCTATTGATAGTAGAATTGAATAGAATTTTATAGATTTTTTTGCACAAACTAATAGGCCTGAAATTTTTAAGATGTCTTGATCCCTGCACTTTTGGTATTAGATCCAAAAAAGTGGAATTGACATCCTTAGGTAGGTATTGGGTTCTTTGGATCTCCTTGATAGCCTTAGTAACATTTGATCCTACAATATTCTAGAACTTTTAAAAGAAAGTAGCTTGGAAAGAATTCGGTCTTGGGGTCTTTTTCCCAACCAAATTAAACATGGCCATTCTAATTCCATCATCTATAAAGGGGCATGTAAGAGAAGAATTCATTTGATCAATCACCAATTTTGGAATATTAGGAAGGAGTTTACTTTTATCTTCATCATTCACTGCCATAGAATCTTCTAGGAGGCCTAAAAAATAATTAACAATTTCTACCTTGACATCCTTTGGTTTCCCTACCATCAAGCCATCATCCCTAACCAAATATTTTATATTATTTCTGCCTCTATGTCTTAGGGTAGACACATGAAAGAATCTAGTGTTTCTATAACCTTTTTTTAAGCCAAACTAGCCTTGATTTTTATTTCTAAAATACTTCCTCACAAGCCAAAAAATTATGATAATCAACTAAGATCTAGTGTAGAGTCCTTCTATGATGATCATCTAGACCAACTCGGTTCACTTCATTTTCTATATTTTAAAGCTTCAACTTTAGATCCTTCTTTTGGGTAAATAGATGCTCAAATAATATTCTATTCCATTCTTTAAAATTGGCTTTAATCCACCTCAATTTATAAGAAATTTGAATTATTTTAGGGCCCCTAAAAATTTTTTGCCACCAATATTCTAAACTAGGTTTTAAATTTTCATGATTCATCTACATCAACTCAAATAAAAAGAGCTCTTATGCAATTTTATTCCACTTTCTATTTCCCAAATAATAGAATTATGGTTGGATACAATATTAAGGAGGGTTATAAGAGTAGTGTTTCCAAAGATCACTAGACCTTCTTGAGAAAATAAAACTAATGTAGCCTTATCTGAATCAGTTGGTCACCCAATATTTGATTACTCCAAGTACACTTAAACTACCTAAGATCAATATCCATCAACTCATTATCACTAAAAATTTTCCAAAGTCTTCCATTCCCTTTGAAAGAACTAGAGAGCCTCCTTTCGTATTACACAGGTAAAGTGATGTATTGAAATTACCCATAAACATCCAAGGAATATCTTTGAACACTTACCCAAGATGACACAAATATCTCCACAAAGAGCGTCTTCCACTCATCGAGTTAGGGGTATACATGTTTATAAAAATACAATTTTGGTTATATTCTATACTATGACAAAATATAGAGATGAAATTTCTATTACTTAAATAAATATTTGGCCTTCAATATTCTCCTTATTCCATAAACACATAATCCCTCTAGAGTATCCACTAGATGGGATAATTAGACAATCTGCTTCTCTCTATAAAAATTGCTTTACACTTTGAGCCTTTTGCACATCCATTTTGGTTTCCTGAAGCATTACCATATCTAACTATTTTTACCTAGCATCAAAATATTTTGGTGTTTCTAAGGGATGTTCAATCCCCTAATATTATAGGAAAAAAAATGTACTTTATATTTTTTATGGGTTTTTTCTACCTAAAGTTTAAAACTCTCTAAGATCCATTCATCACTTCCATGATTGTTTTCTTCTTTTGTATTTCAGTATTTGATGGGTGACCCCTTTGGGTATTAGAACCAACATCAAAATATCCTTTTTTTTTATATTCTAGTGATTAAGGTACTAAGTCCCTCACTCTAACTTAAGGTAAGATCCACATATTTACTAGGGCCATAATTAGTAGGATCATAAAAACTAGATTCATCCAAAAAAGAAACTACATCATATAAAAACTTATCTACTTTTTCGGATGCTTCAAAATCTTTGGTCATAGATTTATCACAATCTAAAACTTAAATACAATAAAAGGTATTCCTACATTCAATACCAACATCAAAAAAATGCAAAAACCAATGGAATATTTACCTCTAAGCACTTTTTTTTAATTTCATCTACCACAAGGTCTTCAATCACACCAACATCCAAGGTTTATGTGGAAAATTTACTAAACTCCTCAGGAGCACCATGAGCACATTTCTTGTCTACCCCTAAATCAGATGTCAAAAAAATTATATTTGAGGTCTACATCCTTTCCCATACCTTTTTTTCTTTATCAACTTTTTGAGATAGAGCACAAGTGAAGTTGGGATGACCAAACTTCTTTTATATCAAGCATTTTCTATCTATGTTCTCATATTCCAAAGACTATGTCTGAATCCTAAACTTAGACTCAATTTTAGTTGAATTTGAAATATATTTATCAAGCATAACATTAACATAGAATCTAGCATACAAAATCTTAGATCTAGCAATCATAAAAAGATTTATCACCACCAAATCTCCTATTTTACTTGTAATTATAGCTAGGATCTCCTCATGCAAAAGATATAAGGAAAGTCCAAGAAGGCAAACCCACACTAGATCTTGGTCAATGCATTGAGAATTAGGATTGAGATTAGGTACCCACTTCCTTAGGAATAAACCTCTGCGTCCAATGAACCACAAACCACCTTGAAGAATCCTATCATGATCCTCCAAACTATTGAGCCTAACTAGTAAAAATACCTTAGGTAATGTAAAAATCTCCAAAGAACCCTTAGGATGTCATTTTAACTAAGCCCACTTTCTAATAGCATCCATATCGGACATACCCCAAAAAAATTCTCTAAAAGAGCACAATCCCTACGGGAAGCAACCATATCTACAAGAGAGTCCAAAATCACATGTCTTCTTGAGCAAGAAAGGAGATTTAACCCTAGGATCATTGATTTTTGCTTCAACTTAATAATACTAACCCAATATTGGGCCATTGAGATAAAAGGCATATGAAATAGCACATGTTTGAGACCATTTTTTTATCTATCATTGCTCATCGTAGCCAAACCCATAATGTTTTCTTTTTCCTCACCAACACTACTCTCCATAGCCCAACTACCTGTACAAAAAGAATCCCTACCCTAAAACTCTCCATAATTTAACCTTTATAGTTCTCCTCACCATCCCCACCACCAATCTCCACACACTGACCTCCACCACTCCCTGCATATTGACCTCCATTACTTCCATCTTGCCTACCAATCAAACCTTTCAAACCACCTTTGCCTTATTGATTTGATTTCTCCATACCTAACTAAGTTGAAGATTACAAACCCTCCAAAACTACCACTACTTGAATTAGTTATATATTATAAACCCTTTGAGGCCAGTACTGTCTAACTCAATTATGGATTAAAAACCCTTCAGGTCCCACATTGCCTAGATTCAAATTCTTTAAACTCATTGTTGCCTGACTTAGTTATGGATTAAAAATATTCTAAATCCATCATTGCTTAGTTTCAAACCCTCTAAATTTACCACTACCTGGCTTCAAAATCTCTAAAGCTACCATTACCTAATTTAGTTGTGGATTAAAAATCCTCCAGAGTGATTGCCACCTAGCTTCAAAGGATTCTTTATTTTTATTTTTATGTTGTTTCTTGTGGTGTCTCTTTTTTATTTATTTTGTATATGAAATCTATGATATTGAGTGAACATTGAAAATCAAATCTCATAAAAGAACCAACCTTTGTAAAAACCTAGAAGTCATCCTCAAGTTGTGTCTCATGCTCTCAGGACATTTTGTTATATTGGCTCCATGCGAGGAATGAGTGTTAGGTTCATCCAACCACTGCAAAACAATAACCACGACATTTGGAAATGACATCAATAATATCTTATTATAAAACAAGATGGTTGATTATTTAATTTTGACATAAATTTTGCTTCAAATAATGTTTTCATACACCTTGATACCAAGGGTTTTATTATTTATTGTAGTGTAATATTCCCTTTTAGTGACATTATTTTGATCTCTACATACACCATATATATAACATGTGTAATTTTTATGAATTTTTATTTGTTTCTAGGTAACTTTTGATTTCATTCATTTTTTGAAAGTACTGTGAAATCCACTAAAGAGTTGGCCTCATTCTTATTGAAAGTGTAATTTGATTCCTAGCCAAGGCCAACATTATATGATGAAATATTGGATAAGCCTAAGGATAATAATTGTAAATATTGAATTTATTGTAATATAATACTATGTAATCCCTATGGGCTATAGTTAGACTTATTATTTCTAAACCCATCTTATTAAATTGTAATTAACCTTAAAGAGTTTTCTATTATGTTGTCTTAGGGTTAAGTTCAATTATATTTAGGGTTTTGGTATTGGTAAAAAAAACCCCACCACCCTTCATTTGAATGACCAAAGTGTTGAAATTCTTATCTATGGATAACATAGTGATTATTTATGGTGCTCATGGGTGCCCAATATATATTTATTTTTTTCAACCTTGCTTTACTTTTTGTACAAGATTTGAGTGGATGGATTTCTTATGTTTGTTTCTAAAAAATATTATGAATTTCAGTATGGCAATGGAGGTGGTATGGAGTTACCTTACTTGATCATAGAAAAATTTTGTTCAGATCCTCTAAATATTCTTTCAAATTAAAGGGTTATTCTATCCTATTAGTCTCATAATCCATTTTTACATAAGGCAAAAAAAATACTTACATCTTTCTCTATTATCTACTTTACTAAACAAATTGGATAAATTTCACATTGTTATTATCAAAAGTCATTTTCAAAATTAAAAATCCAAAATATCAACATCAATGGATACTAAAGGGATTTGATAATATTGGTTTAAATATGCTTCTCACACCAAATTAAGCTTTCATGTATATTTTCTAAATTAAAATTCTGTTTTTATACATGCTCTAGCTTTTGCCTATCACCTTCATGATACAAAATATTCATCACCTTTCTTTATAGAGTAAAGGTATAGTTTATCATGCCAAGTGGGGATGATATTGTGTCTATATTAGCTTTTTATAGAGCATTTCAACTTGAATATTATATGTTTGAGTCATAAAAGGAATTGTTTTTCAAAAATATGAGCAATAACTTTGCTAACATAGTAGTTCCAAAAATTACTTCAAAGATTTCCTGTTCAATATAACTATAGGCATTATGTGGTGGTTTCAAAATTGAATTAGAGGATATAGAGTGTATAATAAAGTTATGCAAGTCTCCTCATTTATTCAAAATGAGCATACCATCATCTTCTATAGAGGAATGGTCCATTTATTGAACATTGCAAGTATTGCTAGAATAGATTACAAGAAGGTTTTTGGGGTAATGGATGCATATTTGAACCAATTTTAGCCTTTTTCACTAACAAAAGTAGAGTTCTGGGAAAATAAAAGGAAGATTATTTACTTTTCTTCTATGCACATAGTTGCTAGGATCGCTAGCATAATGTTCTTAGAACAAGGGATATTGATATATGATCCCTTCCAAATCTCTTTAGATATTTTTATGTTTCCATTGGATATGATATTGACATGGAAGTTAATGTTACCATATTTTAGGACATGTCCAACCCCATATTATATATAATTCAACTCAACCAATATAAATAAACTAAATGTTTTAGCCTCTAGGTCAAGAGGTATTGTTGTGAAAAATAATAAGTAGAAGACACTAGCAAAAAATAGATCACCAAGTTCTACTAGGCAATTGGATTTCACTTTCCTAAGGTGTGGAGTTTTAAACTTTTTATTTTTGGGTTTCCAATAGGGAAAATATTTTAAGGTCATAGATGTTGCATATAAAAGTGTGTTGAGCTCCTTTTTTAAATCACATAATTTTTTGAGCTTTATGAAATGATAACATCAATTTAAGAATATATTATAGTTATAGGAGTGATATTATGTAAGATGGATAACCAATACCTAGTTACTCATATTAATGGGTGGAACTATAACATGTGGGAAAATGAAAATATTGACCTATTATGCAATAAGAACCAATGGTGCATCTTTCAGTAAGATAAAGTAACAACCCTTAATTAACAAATTTTACATCAAAGGGAAGAACAAGCACTTGGTCTATTTTCCTTGCTATTTGAACTAGAGTTACTTTTCTACATCAAAGAGAAAATGGAACCTCTTATGGTATGGTCGAAATCCCATAAGCTGTTTGGAAATTTTTTATAGTACTAAAGTAAGTCATTTGGAATTAAATATTTATTCCCTAAAATTAGCCAAGTTTGATAAAAATGAAGACTATGTTTGGATATTCAAGGTATTAAAAACAAGTATTACATCTTTTAGAGGCCAAAATAATGACAATGCACAATGTATGGGTATTTTCCTTGCTAATATCACCACTTACTAATATATATTTAAACTCATAGTTTATATGATTTCTATATTTTTGAAATATCAAAAAGGTCTTCCTCTTGATTAGTTTTTCTCTTTCCTGGTTATTTTTAGGTGGTTATGAGGAATTGTGATGGAATTTCATAAATTCAAGCTCATTCAAAAGAATTCAAATCTAAGGAAGCCAAGACATAGGAGAATAAGGTCTATGCTAATTTTTAAATAAGACAAATACCATTTTTGGATGGTATAAGAGAGAAATGTTGGAATATACGGTGGTTAAAGTTCATTTGTGGCTACAACTGACTATTTGTTATATTTTCCCGTTGGGACCATGTAAACCTTGATAAAAAAAAAAATTGGATTTGTCTCATAACCATGATCTAAAGGCATCATCTTATAAATATGCTTTTCATAAACCATTTTCTTATTGGCTAGAGTGAAATTTTGATTCAATTTTAGTGAAAATATATTGGTGTCTATGGACACCCTATCATATTTTATGTTCTATATGTTGTGTTTGTCTTTTATTAAGAAATAGTAGGTTATTTTTTAATATATTCATTTCTAGAAACTACTATAAAATTTGACATGGTACTATATAAGGTGTGAATATTTGTTATTTATTTGTGTCTATTGGTTGTTGATTTATCTTCTTGATTCTCTTGAGGATTTGTTTTGTAGGGTATTATGGACAATCTTGTTTTAAATTTGATAGCATAATTTGAAAAAGGGTTTCTAATAGAAAACTATAGTGGACTTGGATCTAGAATATCTCATAGGAATTAACATATTTAATTGAGGAGAAATATTTAAGGGCAGGTTCATTTTTTCCTCTCATTCACACTTAATTTTCTTCTATTGTTTTTTATTACTAGATGAATGCCCTGATTTAGGATTAAAATTTTCAAGGTTTTTTGAAAGCATCAAATTTGATTTCATTTTATCCTTCAACTTTTTATGACCAATAATATCTTTATCAGAGGTAGAACACTTGGATACTATGAAAGAATAAATGAAGACACTAATTTTTTTAGTAAACTATTGGTTCTAGAGATGTCAAGCATAGGCTTTCGTGCTTACCAAAGACCTCCAAGTGACTTGAGAAACTTGTGAAAATAATTTTAAAGTATTTTTCTACATAAGTATGAGAGGAGGGTATTATTGGTTATGTTAGAAAAAATGGCTATGTAGGGAAAACTATAGTAGATATAGACAAACCATCAACACTTTGTATTCTATTTCCCTTCCAAACGTGATTTTTTAAAATTCAAAATAGAAATTTTTTAGTGAATATTCCACCTATAAAGTAGGAAGATGTGTGTTTAAATGTGTCTACATTATGCTCACATAGATATATATCATAGGCATGTAAAAATAGGGAACTAGGAGTTGCATTTACTTTAACAATAAGCTTTGTCTTGCTACTCCTAAGCTTGATGCTTGAAGAACTAACAAATTGAAGACTAGCTAAGGTGTTGGAAAGGGAAGATCATGAGTTTAAACTTCTCCTCCATTTTTAATAAATAATTACAACACACATTGCACCTTCACTTTTAATAATTCCAATAATGATAACATTGCACCCTATACTTCCCTTTTTGATGATATGGTAGATGATGTGGAACCCAATTTTGACTAATGTGATGATGTGGTAATGCCATAAAAATATCATGTCATAGTCTATACAATAAATATGGCACCAAGTGCATCCATATCAATATTAACATGTGACTATCTATATAGCTAAGTTGGCACTAGGTGCACACATCTTGAGGTGACATATGAAAGTCTATATAGGTAACTTGGTAGGTGGTGCATAAATCCTAAGGCAATATGTGGAAATTGAGATGGTTGTATAGGAAGGTGACATATGATAAAACATGGTAGATTTTGAGGGCATATATATGGTATGCTTTGGTGGTGCTAACATGGTAGTCCATATACCACTTAGAAGATATAAAATTGGGATCAACCAATCACATTGCATCATCTCATTGAATTTAACAAGTGAACCACATAGTCAACAACAACCTTGGTGATGCACAAATTTTAGAGTGAATTAGACAAGTAACATAATATTATTCATAGAAAAAGCAATAAATCAAACTATGATAAGTGGTATCATGTGATTTTCTAGAACCCTATATAGTTAATATATATTAAGCATCCTCTTATACACTCATTCAATAATCTATAATGGCATCTCATTCATTACATATGCTAAAAATTATTTTAATTTTTTCAAAGTTTTTAGAGGTAATTTTTACCATTTTAGGGCTAAACTCATGAGGGCCATAACTTTTGCATACAAAAGTATTTTGAGAATTTTTTTAAATTATATATATTGTTTGATATTTGTATTGTGGTAGTGTTATTTCAGGTCCCAAATACTTGCAAATTATGATTTTTATGAAAAAATGTATGGATAACCATGTGCCTTTGTTGGGTGGTCCAAACTATACTACATGAAAATTTAAGATTGAAGCTCTACATTGGAGTAAGTATTTACTTAAGTATATGAATGGGAAGCCTCAATATGGTAATTTTGAGGAGGTAAATTAATTGTATAGGTATAAGAAAAATGAGTCCTATGGTGTGATTGTCCTCCATATGGATAATGTATATGACACTCATGTAAGCAACACTACTAATACCAAGGTTTTTATTCAGAGGTTTTAGGGGCTATATGATGTTATTAACTATAATCACATCAATATATTAGATGTAGATCTTGCAACCCTATCCATGGATTCATTTGAAATTATTTATTAATACATTAGTCATTTTAAGAAGCTATAATATGATATCTAAATTTTGGGAGGACTACCTAAATAAATGAAACAAAGATAAGAGGCATTGGAGAAAGAGAGAAACACAAATATGCTCAATAATATCTTTAATAATATGAAAAATATATGAGATAGCTTTTGTGATGTTTGATGTGTTGCAGGTATACTTTATGGATTTTATTACGCTTCCTATTGATGGGGTATTTACATATTTATTGCATCATGAAGCAAGGAGAAACATACTCAAGGGAAATTCCACTTTTAATCAAACACATAAAAAAGAAACTTTGGTAATCATAAAAAGGTAAGTACGAACAATTTTTTTTTATAAAAATCCTTTCATGAAATTGTATTGTGAGTTTGCAAGAATGAAAGATACAAGGCAAAATTTTGTAGGCTTTAGATGAAGAAGCTAGAAGAAGTAGCAAGAAATAGGGTGTTGATGTTGCTCTCTTCTATGTTCAAGGTGAGTATGGATGTAAAGTATAAAAATCATAAGCTATTGTTACAATCCATTCTACATATTGAACATATATATCCTCAAATGAGTGGATAGTTAATTTAAGGGCTACTAGATATATGATGAAGTACAAGCACCTTCTCAAGGATACAAGACTTGTTCAAGAGAACGTGTTATTATTGGGTATGAATATTAATAGTAGGTGGATATAAGTAGAGATATTAGGATTAGATCTTCATAATTTGATGAGGTACTCCATGTTCCTAATGATGGTTCCAACCTTTTTTCTATTTATTGAATTACTCACACAAATAAGAAAGTAGAAATTTGGCTTCATATACAGGTGATTAAGGATATAGACAAGGGGTTTACCATTGTTGCTTTTGGATATTTTATTAATTTAATCATAAGTTAAAAAGAACATCCACTCCTTCTCCATCCTCTTCTAGCAAGAATAATTATGTTGCAATGTTTGAAAATGTTAATAATAAGATCTAAAAATGGTATCATAGGATTTGACATATCAGTTATGATTCCTTGTGGTACATGAGATAACATGAGATGCTTATTGCTATTCCATGCATATCCCCAAGTGGTGAATTTAAGAGATGAAATTTTGGAAAGCATCATAGGGAGACATTTCTAAAAGAAGATTCCAAGAGGGCATTTCATCCTTTTCATATCATGTATAGTGACATCTATGAACCTATGGGAACACATTCTATTTCATGAAATAAGAAATATTTTCTTCTTTTTTTAATGAATTTTGTAGATATATGTGGGTAAATACTATGCATATAAAGGATAAAGTGTTTGAGAGGTTAAAAACATTCAATATTTTTGTTAAAATTAGCTAGTTAGATGGATCAAGTGTTTAAGAAAAAATGGTGGTGGTGAACATGTTTGTTATATTTTCTAAAAAATTTGGCCACTCATGGAAATAGAGTATTAGAGGACTATTCACTACACTCCTAAATAGAATGGTGTAGTAGAAATAAATAATGAACTAATCATGGATATGGACTATTGTATGATTTATGCAAAGGTACTAGCTCATAAATTTTAGGGTGAGGCAGTTATATACCCAGGGATACTTAGAAAAATAAGACATCAAAGATCCCTAAGTGTATATTTATGGGGTATTATTATACCTCATAGGCATATAGCCTCTGTGATCCTTAGAGGTGTGAGGTGTTTATTATGAGAGATATAATCTTTTATAAGGTTATTCTAGGTGTTCCTTTCACTCTTAAATCCCAATATTTAAGCTATTGATTCTTCTAATTTCTTTTCTATTTGATGAAGAACACAAGATTATACTGAGAAATGGGGTGAACATTACAAAACCAATTTTTACCTTTCTTTCAATTCAATATTATGCAGTGTATAGATAACAGTATCAATAGTAGTAATGAAAGTAATGCATAAAACACCATCCACAATAGAGACACAAATTTTAATGTGGTTCACCCAATGTGGGCTACCTCCATAGAAAAATATTTCTTCTAAATATTTCTTAAATAATATTTTGAGAATCCTTCCTAATTACAATGTTTATGGACCTCTATCCAAAGGAGATGCTGATACCCTAAATATAAAGTTTGTGGATCTCTTTGTAGACACCAAAACAACACCAATCCGATTATGTGACGACAAGCACCGATCGAATTGACATACATAGCCCCTAGGGCAGCCCCCAGAGGTTAAACAGTGGTCCTAACCACTCCCACAATAGTTTTGGAAGGTCAGAGGTCAATTTGGCACCTTTCAGGCACTCTGCTCCCTACTCGTTCCACCCTGGGATGATTACAAACTGGTATTCATCCCACCCCGGGATGATTAGCAGCATTCGCTCCAGGGTGGGGCGAATAGCGGGTTTGATGGGAAAAAGGTCAAACCTTGACAAATGGCAGCTCGGATCCGCCACTCAACTCCACCTTCAATGCATGGGAGTGCGAGTGAGCATTTTTGAGCTCAAAGAGGCAGTCATAGAGGCAGTCATGGAGCCCTTAATCGGGGAGGAATCTTCTCTCCCTGACAAGGCATGATGGCCAAGTGGCGCCTCTGCATGCTCATTCACAAGAGACCCTCAGGTCTATAAAATGGTGAGTCTTCTCACCCCAAAAAAGGATAGAGCAGGAGCATTTGGAGCAATGGAGTGCTACCGAATTACATCCTCACCCATCGCTTGTGCTTCTTACATCCTTGATCTCTCTTTTGGAAGGGAGGTTATTGGGTGATCATTGGAAGCACAATCCGGACCCAAAACCTAAACATTTGGCCACAATACCCCACCCAATTTTTTGACACAACCCCCTAGGAGGTTTTGGACCCATCCCAAGTGGATTGGTGCTGAAACCAAGCCCCAAACGGTGGGCGTCCTGCCCTCGGGTGCCCCCGCACTACTGCAGTCCTAATCGCCCCACCCCAGAGTGATTAGAAATATGTAGTATATTTCTTTACTATTTCATTTGCATTTCATTTTAGGTCACTCATATAGGCTGCCATTCAAATTTCATGTCATTCTGATGAATATTGGTTGTGTTTTTAGTGTTTTCCATTTTCATTAACATACAGGGAGCATCATCGGATACAGGGCGATCGAGGTAGAATTTGCAAAATCCGACCTTCTGGGTCATCTCAAAATGCCCCTTTTTGCCTAACCCCAACTTTGTAGGTGTTTTGGAGGCCCCTGGATGGGACATTTAGGAGGTCACTTTCTGACGTCTTGTGATAGTCCTAATCGTCCCACCCCGGAGCGATTAGAAATATGTGGCAGATTTCTCGACTGTTCCTTTTGCAGTGTGTTCTTGGTAATGTTTTCATGCCTCTATCCAAATTTTAGCTCATTCTGATATGTTTTGATTATAGTTTTAATTATTTTATGCATGCATTAACCGGAGGCCTTGGGGATCGCATGTTTCCCTCCATCCGCAGGTGCTTTTAATCGTTTGCTATTTTTTTGAATATAGGATCTCGACACCGGAGGGGCAGCAAGGAAGCACAGATGCATTCACGCAAGCGGCGGTGATGTTTGGCCCGCCCATTTCACATGTGGGCACGCGGAAGAAAGCGTACCATCCGTGGTGTGACAAAACTATGTTTAACGCTCCTAGCCCCTGAAAAGGGAGGAGACGTATTGTAACCTGATCTCGAGAAAATTAATAAAATAAAGGGCTGCACTTTACATTTTCTTTACATCTCATTTCATTTCGCTTGTTTTCCCCTTTTCATGCATTTTCGTTCGTAGGACTTAGCGTTACGTTTTGCTTTTGTTTGCATCGCACCCGGTACGCCATTTTGCTTCCGTATCCTCGTGCTTTCAGTGGCGATCATGGTGGGACACTGTCCCTTGATTTTGAGATCAAATTTTTGATCAAAATTGTGTGTTTTTGCTTTCAGGTGTTAATCCTTCAAGCGCTGGACTGCTGCTCGTGCCACCCTGTGACGAATACAGACTGGAATTCGTGCCACCCTGGGATGAATAAGGCATTCATCCCACCCTGTGATGAATACAGATCTGCTATTCATCCCACCCTGGGATGATTAGCTCTCTATGCAATTTTTGAGCAGAAACTCAGGGGCATCTGGTGTGGGCAGAGAAGAGGTAGGTTGTCTGAACACTCTCTGTCATTTTCTGTCTCTGTAATTTTTAGTTTCTTTGCTTGCATAAAAAAGTTTTACTGCATGTTTTCTTTCTTTGCACAAGTAAAAAGAACCCCACACACCACGTGGTAATTTAAACATCAAGGAGTTGGTCGTAAAACCCCAACACTTGATCAAGACCAATGGTGGATTTCATCACCACCTTGGCTTGAATTTTTGCATACATAACCCCGATCGCTACTATTGCTAGACGTAAATCCTGATGAAAGCTGACCAAGTGTAGCTGGGGTGATTCCCAGTGCATGAGGATAAGTCTTCTATGGTAGGTGTCAAAAATAGAGTGATTCCCCTTTCGTACCGCCTATGTTCCACGTACTGTTATGCTCTCGCGTACCAATAGTTTCCCTCACGTAAGGGCGGGTATATTGAGAGGTTCGGTATAACGGCCTGGTAGTGGTATATTGAAGGGGTGACCATTTTGGGAGACATAAGAGCCCTCATATTGCATATACAACAAAATTTTCTTTACAAGGTTTTCAAACAAAAATCAAAACACACTGAACCAGATTTAGGGCACACTTTTAATCCATAAATGAGATAATCACTTCTTTGTTTGTGTGGCTCCTATTTGTTTAGTGTAGCATAAAAAATTGTAAAGAAGATAAAAACCTACGTATCTTGTAGAGAGACACCACCATGGTGTACACCCATAGCCAAGCCCAATCACGGGCAGAAGCTACAAAAAGTGTACAAGGGGGCACAAGTCACCTCCGCTATAGCCCCAAGGACTTGGTCATACCACCTTGGCGGCCTGACCCACAAAATAGTCCACATCATACCATGACGGAATGGGACTATAGAGGCACCCCTTCGAGGGGCACTCCCATTCAACATAGACCCTTTCAGGAAGAGTCCTTACACGTGGCACTCAACATAAATGGGAAGGCTCCCTTAGACACTCGTTATGAGTGGCCACCATGCAATGAAGTGCTAGAACAACATAGGGTCCATAAGGAGGGGCCACATGATTACATCATCCCTCCTCTGCCCCTTATTACTATCAAAAACAATAGGCCAAATCCAGAGCACAAGGCTCTTCAGACAGGGCGAGCCAACTCTGCCCGCCCCTTTCACATATACGAAAGGGAGCATGAGGAAGACCACTACATTCCTCAAGAGCAATACACAATGTGGGAACAATGCACTTCCGCACCTGCTATTTATCAGGATCACCTACTGAGGCCAGAGCCTCGGGTGAATGCCGCTAACCTCGATAGAGGGAAGTGACCTATAGAGATCTCGGATCACCATGACCGAGATAGATGTGTAGGGGAGGCATCTAGGCCTCCTAGACTCAAGACGATGGAACAGATCGACTTGGAATTTGCCAAACATGCCACCCATCGAGCACAAATCATGCAGCTTGAGCAAGATCAACAATAGTTAGAGCACCTGTATCACCTTAGCAAAGAGTGCATTAGGCATCAGACAGATGAGTTGCTCCAGAACACTATGCCTGAGAGGGTCCCAACCCCTCGCATGCATAGGACAGAGTTGTATGAGAGGCACAACCCCTTGGTGCGAGACAGGTCTCCATGACCTTATCAAATGCTACCTCCAAGACCTCCTAGACCTGAGCGGGAGACCACCCCTAGAGCCAATGATGGGCACCCTCCATGGGCACCCACCCATGTTTATAGGTCATGCCTAGGAACTCCTCAAGAAGCCTATGAGGAATTTGAGCAAGAAGAAGAGTAGGCTGAAATGCCCTACCAAGGCAGGGGGTGCTACCCGATTACCCCTCCATAGGCCTCAAGTTCCCCATAATTCGCAATGGGAACAAACCAAGGAGGAAGAGATCAAATATTTCGATGCATACAAAGCGCTGCTAGAGCGCTTAGAGTCTATGGAGACCAAGACTTCTGGGCCCCAAAAGCCCACTTTACGCCAGCTCTGCAGTCACCCTGTGCATCCTTCAGTGCCTGCACCCCCATACCCTGAACACTTTAAAATGCCTCAATTGGCAATATTTAGAGGGGAGGAGGATGCCCAAGAGCACGTGACAAGATTCTTGAGCCAATGCTTTGGCATTCAGGACAATGATGCTTTGCTTCTAAGAACATTTATAACCACGTTCGTAGGCCCTACCTCGGATTGGTTTACCCAATTTTCGAAGCATAGCATCAGTAACCTGGACCAGCTAGTGGACACGTTCCTCGAATGTTTCACCTTCAATACCAAGAAGAAGGCATCATTAAGTGACCTAGCTAGCCTCAAGCAGTATGAGGAAGAGACCATGGTGGCTTATGGAAATCGGTGGAGGACGTTGCTTTCAAAGCTACCTTACCTCCCTCCCATGGCCGACCTGACCCAAATGTTCTCAAAAAGTTGTTTGAGGTCGATCTCCATGCTATTGCAGCTGCAGCAATATGCCACTCTCGAGGAAGCCCTGGCACAAGCCAGAATCATTGAGGAGATCAAGATACAGGATGGCGAGATTGCCAAGCCATGCAAGAAAGAGTGGCCCAAAAATGCCAAAATAGGGACCACGCAACCGAAACCCACTACGGTCAATCAGGTTGCTATCAATGCACCAAAGCCTACACAAGCAACACAACCCCAAAAGGCTAATTATCAGGCAGTGCCTCTTGACAGCTATGAAAGAGAAAATCATAGGCAAGAGAAAAATTAGCAGCGTCACCCTAGGCGACAATTCACACCATTCACAGAGTCTAAAGACTCCTTGTTTGACCACTTGTCCATGGCAAACTTGATAAACCTGCCAGAGAGTCGACCCGTAGACCCCAACATGCCAAAACCCAAGGGTTATAGGGAAGACTTGTACTGTAGGTTTCATCGATAGAAGGGACATGACCTTTATGCATGTTGGAAGTTCAAAAGCTTAGTGCAAGACCTAATAGACAACAAGATGCTAGCGGTGGATAATCCCATTGTGCCAAACAACCAATAGATGGAGGTCTTCAAAGACCCCTTGCCTACCCATGATGTGTAGGCAAAGACCCTTCAAGTCAATGAGGTGACACAGAACTGCCCCATGCAGGGGTATGTAGGGATGATAAGCATAGTGACTCGAAACAAGAGGTACCCAAGCATAGCTGCCCCCATGGTGGCTACAGGAGAGGTTCCATCAATGTCACAACCTCAACAACACCCTACACAACCTCCCCCACCTAGACCAGTGGCCATGATTCGGACTAAACTTACCCAAAGTTTAAGGACCACGTCGGCTAGGCTCTCCATCTACGAGCTCATCCAACAATCATCGCCCCATCGGGAGGCTCTAATGGAGATATTAAAAGCCATCGAGCTGCAGCCCCATGAAGCAAACTCTTTCAACAACTTTGTGGGACATGTAAAATGATGTATAGAACCAGTCATCACCTTTAGAGAAGATGAGCTAAAATCGGTGACTGGTGATATGGCGGATCCACCCCTGCACGTCATTGCATGGGTCAACGGGATTCCATATAAGAGGGTGTTGGTGGACACTGGCTCATCCAATAATATAATCACAACAATGGCTTTGAAACACCTCAAGTTGCCAGCATCTCACATTGTGGCCTCCACCTATACTCTTCGAGCATTCAATGATGCGATATGCTCGACGGTTGGCACAATTGTCCTACCCATCCAAGTGGGACAAAAGACTATTCCTACGTTGTGCCACATCTTGGAAGGTGAGATGGCCTATAATATCTTGTTGGGCTGGCCTTGGATCAGGGACATGAAGTGTGTCCCTTCGATAGCTCATCAGTGCCTAAAGTACACATTCGAAGGGCAGGTGCATGTAGTCTCGACAGACTTAGAGCCCTTCAAGTATTGCAATGCGGTGCAACTGATGCCGCAATCGACCCTTCCATCGACACATTTGGATTTTTAGTTGAATCCATCTAAACAGGGTCTGATTCCGCATGCATCCCCACTGTTAAGTCCCTCAAATCCCCAACCGGGTCCATCTTCATCGTCTGGTCCTTCACCAATGATGCCACCTATGGTGGCCACATCGAAGGACAATGGGAAGAAACCCCTGGAAGAGGCACCACCATCAGTCTCAACCATCTCTATCGAGGAGATGCCTAGCCGAATGGAAGTCGAGATGCCTAGTTCACCCGACATGGAGTGGACTCAGGAAGAACTCCCATTCCCTCCCCCTCAACCACCAATGATCACCATTGAGATGGCCAATACGGGCCTGGGGGAGTACCTAGTGTGGAACATTGTAGCAACACCCACACTTGAGTCCATGCAGGACATGGGGAGACCTCGCCTCCCCATCGACACTATTGTTCCTCTAGGCTACCCACCAAACCAGACAAATTTTGTATATGGGGGCCTCGATAATGGCATTGAACCTTACCTGCAAGAGGAAGAAGATGAAGAGCCCTTTGCTGAGGATGTCAACTATTTGTCCAACCCAGACTTCACTTTGAGATATCTTGGCCAATGTAATTGGCATGGATATGGGTTAGGCAGATATGAACAAGGAGTGCACGTTCTTTGCCAACCAAGATATCAGATGCCATACGACAAATCAGGAGTAGGGTTCAACCACCCTCTGCCCCTTGACATCTTGGTAGAGAACATGCAAGGCCTAGGGATAGGCAACAAGGATGGGTTGGCACAAGATCCATATGCCAATCCTAACACAACATATACATTGGGGGATTATCTCCCATTGTTAACAACAAACCTTGTTGACCTTAATAACCCCTTCCCTTTGATCGAGAAAGGAGAAAGTTCGAGAACTCACCTACAAGAGGGATATAGACAAGGTCAAGAAGGATCTTCAGAAGATGAGTCAGAATATGAGGTAGCACCGTGGGACCCTTTCGAATCTGATAGCAATCATTCGCAAGTGACCCCCATGGATGACTATCAAGAAAGCTTATTGGCAATGTTCCCCTTGAATGCTCCAATCGAGCAAGTGCCACCTCAAGAAAATCAGGTCCTCCCATAGAGAGCGAAACAACCCCGATGGGACCAGATCAATTTGCTCGAGCAAGACGAGCCTCACATGTCACAAATAGTTGTCGGAGCCAATGAAGGCCTATGGATCTCCGATAGTGATTATGAAGATGAGACTGAGATGGCATATCTCAATCATATGCGATAGCAACAATACCCCATGGACATTGATGACATGTTTCAACAACTAAACATGGGGCCAAGGCATAGGTGGCACCTAAACCAAGCATAGTTGGACCAACTGCTTCACCCACCACTTCAGGTATACAGAGAGCACCTTCCACCCAGAGACCCCATAGAGCCATCAGTGCCAAGGGTAGACCCCATCCTATTATCCACACATAGGGCTGATCCATTTGTGCCAATACCCCCAGAGCCAGATCCGGAGCACAAATATCACCAAGGAAGTCCGAGTCACCACACCCACGGTAATGGAGACCAAAATCATTTCATCAACATGATCTCCATTGACTTAACCACCCCCATCCACAATCCAACCGATCCAACATGACCATTGTATCTAGACTTAGATGCTATAGACTGGGATCACGCTGACTCACCACCATCCCCATCAGAGTACTGGCCTTGCGGTGAGATGCTTCATTTCACCCCAGGACCAACTCAGGATATCTTCCATGCTGAAGAGGAACCCGACGTTCCAAACGTAGATCTAAATTCAGTGAATGATATCCACCTGATCCCAACTCCACACCAGTTGGAGGACGGGTCCCACATGTCAGTCGAAGAGACGACTGACGTAGACATCGACTCTGATCCAATGAATCCACAAATCATCAAGCTGGGGGTAAGTCTATCCCCCGAAGAGCAAGCCGATTACATTGCCCTTCTCAAAGAGAAGAAGGAGGTTTTTGCATGGTCCTACAAAGACATGCCAGGGCTAGACCCATAGCTAGTCATGCATAATCTAACGCTTGATCCGACAGTCAAGCCAGTCAAGCAAAAACTACGTAAGATGCACCCAATAGTAGCCTTAATGGTCAAAGATGAGCTACAAAAGTTGTTGGATGCATAGTTTGTCATCTGCATGGATTACCCACCATGGTTGTCCAACATGGTACCCATCAAGAAGCCTGATGGGAGGATTCACATATGCACCGATTTTTGAGATCTAAACAAAGCGAGTCCCAAGGATGATTTCCCCTTGCCTAGCATCGATGCATTGGTAGATGCTACAGTAGGCCATGAAATGCTTTCCCTCATGGATGGTTTCTCGGGATACAATCAGATTCGTATCAATCTCGATGATCAACTAAAAATGGCATTCACAATGCCTTGGGGGACATTTTGTTATAAGGTCATGCCCTTTGGCCTTAAAAACGTTGGTGCCACCTACCAACGCGCTATGACATACATCTTCCATGATCACATGCATAAAACTTTGGAAGATTATATGGATGATCTGTTGGCCAAATCTCTTTTGCGCCCAGATCATCTCGATGACCTAAGCAAGATCCTCGATCGCCTCATCGAACATAAAGTCAGACTAAACCCCAAGAAGTGCGTATTTGGCATCACATCTAGAAAACTCTTGGGTTTCATAGTCTCAAAATGAGGAATCGAGGTAGATCCAAACAAATTCAAGGCAATCCTTGAAATGCTTCCCCCAACCACCATCAAGCAGCTCAGAAGCCTGCAGGGAAAGGTCACGTCAATCAAGCGCTTCATAGCGCAGCTATCTGACAAGTGCCGACCCATGAATAAATTATTACACAAGGGGGTAGCATTTCACTGGGATGATGAGTGCCAGTCAGCCTTCGATGACATCAAACAATACTTGGCTTCACCACCAGTATTGGCACCACCTAGACCAGGAGTGCCATTCTACTTATACATCTCAGCTACTGAGGTGGCATTGGGCGCCATGCTAGCCCAGAAGAATGAACTACACAAAGAACAGGCTACTTACTATCTTAGCCGCACCCTAGTCAGTTATGAACTTAACTATGCATACGTCGAGAAGCTATGCTTAGCAGTGGTATTTGCTACCAAAAAGCTATGCCACTACATGTTGAGCAATACGACGTATGTTGTGTCTAAGGAGAATCCATTGCGGTACATGATGAGTCATACTTATCATAGTAGCCGCACGACAAAATGGATCATGTTGTTGATGGAGTTTGACATCGAATTCATTGGACAGAAGTCCATCAAAGGTCAAGTCATCATCGATCAACTAGCAGAGGCTCCTCTCGAAGATGATCAGCCTCTGACCATAGAGCTACCCGATGATGGGGTCTTCCATGTCTCAGAATCGCTAGATTCTGATGAGCCTAAGTCACAGGCCGACATAACCCTATTTTTTGATGGTTCTAAATGTGAGCAAGGGGGTGGCATGGGAATTGTATTCTTCACACCACAAGGGGCTCCAATGCCTCTATCATTTAAACTAGATTTCCCGTGCACCAACAACAATGCCGAATATGAAGCCTTGCTCATAGGTCTTCGAGACAACAATCACCATGAACATCAAATGCTTGAACATCTTTGGTGATTCATTGTTAATTTTCAACCAAGTAAAAGGGGTATTCCAATGTAAATGCCCAGTTCTATAGGCCTACAAAGCCCTTGTGGACAAATTCTTGGCAAATCTTGAATGGTATGACATCGAGGCACTCCCTCGATCATCGAATCATTTTGTGGACACTATGGCCTCCTTGGGGTCACTAATCTCACAAGACCCTTCTGGTGAGATGACAACCATTCAAGTCAAAACATTATCACAATCCATGATGGAGCATGCAAGCTCTGACCTAATGCCAGGAATCCACCTGATCCAGATTGAACCATCTCAGGATAAGTTCTCTCGAATCTATGATAGTCTGAATCATGCCAACTGGGGGTCCTTGTTCTCCTCGACCCCTCTTAATAGCAACACAATGCTATTCTTACAGGTCCATTCCCACTCAGCTTTTGCTAGGGATGAACTTCAAGAGGGATTGGCAGTTCATACCATCGAGGTTTCTGATCAGCAGGATTGGTACACACCCATAAGAGACTACCTCAAGCTAGGTAACCTCCCACTTGGATTGACGCATGCCATGAAAAGATCATTCAAATAGAAAGCGGCAAAACATGTCTTGCTAGGAGACATTTTGTACCGTCGAAGCTATGAAGGGATCCTCCTCCATTGCTTGGACCAACAAGAGTCCGCTTGGGCGATCACCCAAGCGCACGATGGTACATGCGGTGGCCACTTCAGCGGTATGGCCATCGCAAAGCGCATTCTTTGCATGGGCTATTATTGGCCATCTTTAGAGCGAGATTGTTGCACGTATGTAAGGAAGTGCATGAAGTGTCAACACCATGCCAATTTGACACACGTACCTTCTCAGGCCTTGCAGTCGATCCAATCGGCTTGGCCATTTTTGTAGTGGGGCTTAGATCTAATCGAAAATATCTCCCCTACGTCGTCAGGTCATCACACGTTTATCATAACGGCCATAGAGTACTTCACCAAGTGGGTGGAAGCAATTCCGCTTACCTCTACGACTGGAACCCGCATTGCGGAGTTTATTTTACATAACATCATATGTCATTTTGGTATTCCATCCAAGATCATCTCGGATAATGGGACGTCATTTAAAAACAAATATGTGCGTGCTTTGACAACAAAGTACAAAATTCAGCATAGTTTTTTAACACCTTATTATCCGTAGGAAAATGGGCAAGCAGAGGCATCAAACAAAATGCTAGTTGCCATCCTTAAAAATATAGTCATAGATAGTCATAAGGATTGGCACATTCAAATACCACTTGCTCTTTGGGCTTATCGCACTAGCATTCGGATGCCCACTGGGGCAACTCCATTTTTGCTGGTGTATGGCTCCGAGGCAGTCATGCCTCTCGAGTTGGAAATACCTTCCCTACGCATATCAATGCAAGAGTTCATCGATGATGACACTACATGGTAAGCCCGATTAGACCAGCTTACGTTGCTCGATGAATGATGCATCAATGCTCTCGAGCATTTACGTATCTATCAAGAGCGACTTAAGAAAGCATACAACATGAAAGTTCACCTGAGGGACTTTCAGGTTGGTGACTTGGTCTTAAAAGAGAACCAACAAAATTCTAACTTGCCACCCCATCTAAGGGACAAGTTCATGGCAAATTGGTTAGGTCCTTATGTAATTGATAGTAAAATAGGACCTAGAACATACCGACTCGCCTCTCTTGAAGGAATCAAGGAACTAGAACCCTTGAACATCAGTCATTTGAGGCCATTCCACATTTAGAGAGCCATAGCCCACCCCAAAAGCTCCAAGGATTCTCGCAATCGCTTGGTCAACCTAAAATGCTCCAAAGTGCTCTATAATCCCTTTGGTCAACCCAAAATGCTCCAAGGATTCCCATAATCGCTTGGTCAACCCAAAATGCTCCAAGGATTCCCACAATCACTTGGTCAACCCTAAAATGCCCCAAAGGTGTCTATAATCCCTTTGGTCAAACCAAAAGCTCCAAGGATTCCCACAATCGCTTGGTCAACCTAAAATGCCCCAAAGGTATCCATAAACTCTTTGGTCAAACCAAAAGCTCCAAGGGTTCCCACAATCGCTTGGTCAAAAACAAATATTCAAAAACAAACAAAAACAAAAGATAATAAAAAATAACAAAAAAATTGCATCTCACTTCCATGCATACTCTTAAAAATAAAAAATATAATAAATTGCATTAGGCATCACATCCATACATGGCATATTTGTTGGTCATACATGTCATAAGCACCATAGACTGTAATTACTAGGCAATTCCATCATTTTCCACATTCATTCCATTTTGTAAATACATCCATCCAGAATAACACCATCCACATTTTTTATCATAGTCAGTTGTCTTCTAATGTATTTAGGGTTTTCGTCATTCAGCTGTCTTTAGATTTCTAGCCAAAAACTGTACAAATTCAGACATATTTTTACAAAGGTAGAGTTTTACTTGGATCACACCTCGTTACGTAGCATCCCCACACAAGTTAAAACACATAAAAAAATTCCCAAGTTGTGTGAATGCAAGAGAAACCTACAAAGCAGTCTAGGGTACCATAGGTGAAAGGTTAGCTTACTCATCCCCCTGTGTGAATGGTTCAAGAATGCTAAGAATTGACAAAAGGACAAGCTCTTCCCCATCCAATTCCCCATAATAAATAGTGGTTAAAATCCACTATCAAAAAACCCCAAACACCTTTGGTCCCCAAAGTCATAAGGATTCATACTACATGCCCCTGACAAGGATGGGTAGTCATCCCCAAGGCCTAAAATATCAATGCCATTACATAATCATATCTCCAATCACCTTTGGTCCCCAAAGTCATAAGGATTCATACTACATGCCCATGAAAAGGATGGGTAGTCATCCCCAAGGCCTAAAATATCAATGCCATTACATAGTAATATCCCCAATCACCTTTGGTCCCCAAAGTCATAAGGATTCATACTACACGTCCCTAAATAGGATGGGTAGTCATCCCCAAAGCCAAAAGGGATCAATTCCATTCGTAAGCCAAAAACCTATGAGCTCAACTTTGAAACCTAAAAATGCAAAATCAAATAATAGTGGTTATCACCACTATTCAAACCCCTTGCTCAAAAAGAAAAACAAAAGAGAAAAATAAATAGTGATTTTTATCACTATGTATGAGAGCAAGTATCCCAACAAGTTGAGCAACCGAAAGACGCTTGAGCTTGAATCCCTAGAATTCTCAGCATTCGAAAAACCATCTAGGTGATCCTCATTACGGGTTTGGTGGACAACCTACCTGGCAATGGCGGTATCCTAAACGCATGACGATATGTCTATCACATTAGCTTTGCATGTGAGCAGACCAATGTTTGCATGTGGATGAGCTAGCTTATGGTACCTTAGATTGTCCCATGGATTAATCTTACTAAATACAACAAAGGAGTTAGTGGAGCTAATTAGGTGATCCTCAGTACAGGTTTGGTGGACAGCCTACCTGGCACTGGCGGTATCCTAACAAATACCACATAAACAAATTCAATCGCACACACAGGGATGTGAAATAACTTGGTCAAACTCAAGTCTGATTCATACCTTGTTCAAAAGTCTTGTAAGATAAATGTACAGTCTTGGCTAGTTAGTTAAAACATCTGAGTCTCGAAAAACCTTAACTACATTCTAAAACAACTGTTGTACATGTCCATTCTTACATCACCATCAAAAAATACAAAAAAAAAATAAACATGCAAAGTCATTCCACAAAGTCATCACATAGTACAGAAAGCCAGTGAATCCTGTACAGTCTATGGTGCCATCGACAAGTTATCAACAAATCATTCCATCCATTCCATATGCATACATCATATAATTAGAAACATCGCATTCATAATAACACATGCATACATCAACATAACTAAAATGTGCATAAAATTAAACCATAACAAGTGTATAAAAACAAAGAAAGTCATGTATATATATCATCAAAATGCCCTTAGGCTACAATAAAATGGTCCTCTGACCTCACAAACAAAATCAAAAACTCAAAAACCCCAAGCCTAGGGCGTCGGCCACCATGATCACGTAGGATCGGTGCGACTGGAACTACCCCCAGTGGTGTGGGTCCTATGGGACCTCTCAGGGTAGCTGCTGCCAGCCCTCGCATCATGCCCACTAGCGCTACCCTCACCCACCCACCTACGATGAGAGGAAGCAGACTGCTCAGTCTCACTGTCTCTCATTCGACGTGAAGATCCACCTCCAGTGAGCTCAGGTAACCGCCCATCGAGGTGGATAATCTCTGCCTCCAACTCCATCCGATGTCGGACCAAATCCATCTCCCATCGATGGTACGTAGCCAATGCATCATCATGTTGTGCCAATTGAGTCCATAGGAGATCCCTCTCCCATGAAGCATCTGTGTCCCCATCCCATCGATGGTACGTAGCCAATGCATTCTCCCACTCTGCCAATTGAGTCCATAGGAGATCCCTCTCCTATAGAACCTCCCCATGCTCCTCATCTCATCTCCATAGTAGATCCTCCAATCATGCTATCTCAGCATGATACCTAGCCTCCATGTCCCTTGGACTACTTGAGGCATGGGCATCTTCGGGATGGTGGGCTACTCCGGCACCCACTACTCTAGAATGTCCTATATATTCGGTTGCTCTGGAACCCCTAGGTCATCCCTAGTCAAGTCATCAACCTCCACCATATCTACATCATCGAGCGGAGCTCCCCAACCCTCCCTCGATGCCTCTACATCCTCACCACCTATTTCTGCCACATCCATACCTCCTAGAGGCCCCTCACCCCACCATCATCGCATCATCCACCATTGGTCATACTCTGTAGTCACCTTAACATTGTCCATGTTAGGGACATCAATCACTACATCTGACTCCTCACCTAGTGGCTCAATGATCGACTAGGCTAGAGTCCTCTCATCGCCCCGATCGATAGATCAAAGGCTCACTAGGAAATCCCTGGTGCACCCCAAACTATCGAGTCACTCGGATGTATGAGAAGTACTCCTGCTCGGTCCCATGTCGCCCGATCAGCCACCTCCCCCTGTGCACCTTCCGGAGCCACTCCCCAGCCTCAGGCTAGGCTGGACAGTCCTGGTATGGATGCCAGAACACCTCCCCTAGAGCAAGGCATGAGAAGGCATCAGCATAGTGCCCTATGACACCTGCCCACCATCGACTCTGCCCCTGCTCCTCTGACCTCCGCCATAGAGCCGCATACCCTATCTCCCTATCCACCATCTCTACCCGAGTGGTCCATGGCAATCCTTATGGCCGCTCCATAACTATGTGCTACCACCCCTAGCACTGCAACAGGTAGCTGCATCCAATCCCCTTCCACCTTCGACAGTGGACCTCGTACAACTCATCATAAAGCTATGCCAGTAGCGTCTGACCCCACCTCATAATCAGGGGTGCCTCCGTCGGACACTCCACCAGTCTAAAAACTACCTCCAGTAGGTTCCAAGGGAACCTCGCACCAGATGAGTCGGGCAGCAACATGTTGGAGATGAGGGTCATGAGCAGTGCATGCCTCACCCCCAACACGCCCTTCTCCAACCACCACCACACCAAAATCCTGCCAATCAGGCAGTCCCCCTCTGCCCTCTCCATCGGACTATCCACCCCCATCTCCACCCCATGCCCAAAGCACCATGTCAGCACCATCATCTGTTGATCACGAGGAGTAGTCCGAATGGGCAACCCATCTATCAAAATCTATAGAATTCGATAAACGTCCTCAAGAGTCATTGTCATCTCCCCTGTTGGGAGATGAAAGGTGTTGGTGCGAGGATCCCACAAGTTGATCAGGGCAGTCAGATATGCCCGATCCCCCACCACAGGCTCTAACCGAGTCACCTTCTTGAGCCCAAGGGCATCAAGCCACTCCCAGTCCACCATAGTCAGTGCCTCCCGTGCATCCGAAAACACCGTCGGCTGACGGTACCGACTCTTCACCACCTGCAAAACAAAAACAACACAAAAACATTAAAAACATGATAACAAAAAAATGTATAACTAAAACATTTAACAAATGTAAACAAAAAATTTAACAAATGTAAAAAAAATTTAAAAATAATTTAAAAATAAAATTTAAAAATAAAAAAAAAAAAAAAAAAAAAAATTTAATCTAGGGTTTTTAACTTTAGTTTAAAAAAAAAAAGTTCTTTACAAAAAAAAATACAATTTTTTAACCTAGGGTTTCTTAATCTTAGTTTAAAAAAAAAAATGTTTCTTAAAAAAAAAAAAAAAATTTAACTAGGGTTAAAAAATAAAAAAAAACTAGGTTTTTTAAAAAAAAAAAAAAAAAAAACTTTTAAACCTAGGGGTTTATCTTAGTTTAAAAACAAAATACAAAAAAAAAAAAAAACAACATTTTAAACTAGGGTTTAATCTTAGTTTAAATGAAAAAATAAAAAACAAAGTAAAAAGTTTAAACTAGGGTTTAATCATTTAGTTTATGAAATATAAGTAAATTACGATTTTTGAAAATAAAAACAAG
Source organism: Wollemia nobilis (assembly GCA_028583015.1). Taxonomy (NCBI): domain Eukaryota; kingdom Viridiplantae; phylum Streptophyta; class Pinopsida; order Araucariales; family Araucariaceae; genus Wollemia; species Wollemia nobilis. Next base: position 7,199,722 of record JAQPPZ010003193.1, on the reverse strand, counting down.
CAAAATAAAGAGGAGCACTCATGGGTCTCGCCTCGGCTCCGCCACTGGATGATCCGGTCTGTGAACTCATTGTGTCCATGAAAATTTGATAGTGCTCCGCTACGTGAACTCGACCTCCTCCTCCTCACAGCTCCAAATCGCCAAAAAAACAAATGCAAATGAGCCCAAAACCTAGTTTTGGCCCTTAAATAGGCTTTTAGGCCTGTAATCGTTCCACCCTGGGATGAGCGCTCTAGTTAGCGCTCGTCCCACCCTAGGATGATTACTAAACTGGTATTCGTCCCACCCTGGGATGATTACAAAGCAAGAAAATAAAAAACAACAAAAACTGCATCCAAAATGCACCAAAAATAGCAATAAAATTGCGAACAAAGGCGCCTTTGCGCTTGCGATTCAAGGCATCCAAAATTGATGTTGGGGTCACAAATCCTCACTATCCTACTCCCTAAGAAGGCTACCATAGCTGGACCGCTCCACGGGAGGACGGATTTTTGAGAATTTCATCCCCAAACGACGTCACAAAAAGGGTCCAAACCCACCCAAAAATAGCAATAAAATTGCCGAACAAAGGCGCCTTTGCGCCTGACATTCTTGGCATGCAAAACTGATGTTGGGGTCACAAATTATCAATATCCTACTCCCTAAGAAGGCTACCATAGCTGGACCGCTCCATGGGAGGATGGATTTTTGACAATTTCAGCTCCAAAATGCGTCACAAAAAGGGTTAAAACCCACCAAAAATAGGTCAAATTGTTGGAAAACTGCATAAGCATTCAAGGAAAACAACTGAAGGCACCCTTACTAAAGTCATCTTGGGTCAAGCGACTCATCGCTTTTCTCATGTCGGTCATTCCCTCATCGATTCATCGCTTGAGGGGGTAGTCACACTTAGTCACCAATCAACAAATACACACCCAATCAAGGAAATGGCATGCATTCAAAGAATCATTGACAAAGACAATCACGCTCCTGCTTGGGGCAGCAAACAAGCAATAATCACAAGCTGATCAAACACTTGGCATTCTATAATCATGAACTCAAGGTTCCCATAGACAAAAGGTTGCGCCCTTTGCCTATTCATGACTGAACAATGTCCAAGATCAAGTAACACCTCACCGAAAAAGGTTAACACTTGAATTAAGCTCCTTAGCTCGTCAGAAGCAAGGATTCAAGAATGCATGCCCTTTCCATACTTGGGGCATCAAAATTTGGTTAGGTTACTAAGAAACCCTAATCATTAGTGCTTTGGTTATCTATTTTTGCTCAGCACTGCGCCACGCACAATGCATCCCAAAAAGGGGCATCTATAGACACCAAAACAACACCAATCCGATTATGTGACGACAAGCACTGATCGAATTGACATACATAGCCCCTAGGGCAGCCCCCAGAGGTTAAAAAGTGGTCCTAACCACTCCCACAATAGTTTTGGAAGGTCAAAGGTCAATTTGGCACCTTTCAGGCACTCTACTCCCTACTCGTTCCACCCTGGGATGATTACAAACTGGTATTCGTCCCACCCCAGGATGATTAGCAGCATTCACTCCAGGGTGGGGCGAATAGCAGGTTTGATGGGAAAAAGGTCAAACCTTGACAAATGGCAGCTCAGATCCACCACTCAACTCCACCTTCAATGCATGGGAGTGCGAGTGAGCATTTTTGAGCTCAAAGAGGCAATCATAGAGGCAGTCATGGAGCCCTTAATCAGGGAGGAATCTTCTCTCCCCTGACAAGGCATGATGGCCAAGTGGCGCCTCTGCATGCTCATTCACAAGAGACCCTCAGGTCTATAAAATGGTGAGTCTTCTCACCCCAAAAAAGGACAGAGCAAGAGCATTTGGAGCAATGGAGTGCTACCGAATTACATCCTCACCCATCGCTTGTGCTTCTTACATCCTTGATCTCTCTTTTGGAAGGGAGGTTATTGGGTGATCATTGGAAGCACAATCCAGACCCAAAACCCAAACATTTGGCCACAATACCCCACCCAATTTTCTGACACAACCCCCTAGGAGGTTTTGGACCCATCCCAAGTGGATTGGTGCCGAAACCAAGCCCCAAACGGTGGGCGTCCTGCCCTCAGGCGCCCCCCATACTGTTGTAGTCCTAATCGCCCCACCCCGAAGTGATTAGAAATCTGTAGCATATTTCTTTACTATTTCATTTGCATTTCATTTTAGGTCACTCATATAGGCTGCCATTCAAATTTCATGTCATTCTAATGAATATTGGCTGTGTTTTCAGTGTTTTCCATTTTCATTAACATACAGGGAGCATCATCGGATACAGGGTGATCGAGGCAGAATTTGCAAAATCCGACCTTCTGGGTCATCTCAAAATGCCCCGTTTTGCCTAACCCCAACTTTGTAGGTGTTTTGGAGGCCCCTGGATGGGACATTTAGGAGGTCACTTTCTGACATCTTGTGACAGTCCTAATCGTCCCACCCCGGAGCGATTAGAAATCTGTGGCAGATTTCTCGACTGTTCCTTTTGCAGTGTGTTCTTGGTAATGTTTTCATGCCTCTATCCAAATTTTAGCTCATTCTGATATGTTTTGATTATAGTTTTAATTATTTTATGCATGCATTAACCGGAGGCCTTGGGGATCGCATGTTTCCCTCCATCCGTAGGTGCTTTTAATCGTTTGCTATTTTTTTGAATGTAGGATCTCGACACCGGAGGGGCAGCAAGGAAGCACAGATGCATTCACGCAAGCGACGATGACGTTTGGCCCGCCCATTTCACATGTGGGCACGCAGAAGAAAGCGTACCATCCGTGGTGTGACAAAACTATGTTTAACGCTCCTAGCCCCTGAAAAGGGAGGAGACGTATTGTAACCTGATCTCAAGAAAATTAATAAAATAAAGGGCTGCACTTTACATTTGCTTTACATCTCATTTCATTTCGCTTGTTTTCCCCTTTTCATGCATTTTCGTTCGTAGGACTTAGCGTTACGTTTTGCTTTTGTTTGCATCGCACCCGGTACGCCATTTTGCTTCCGTATCCTCGTGCTTTCACCCCAAATGCTCCAAATATTCCCACAATCACTTGGTCAACCCAGAAATACCCCAAATGTATCTATAAACCCTTTGGTCACCCCAAAATCTCTAAGGATTCCCATAATCGCTTGGTCAACCCAAAAATGCTCAAAGGATTCCCACAATCGCTTGGTCAACCCAAAAATGCCCCAAAGGTATCTATAAACCCTTTGGTCACCCAAAATGCTCCAAGGATTCCCATAATCACTTGGTCAACCCAAAAATGCCCCAAAGGTATCTATAAACCCTTTGGTCACCCCAAATGCTCCAAGGATTCCCACAATCGCTTGGTCAACCCAAAAATACCCCAAAGGTATCTATAAACCCTTTGGTCACCCCAAAATTCCCCAAAGGTGTCTATAAACCCTTTGGTCAAACAAAAATATCCAAGGATTCCCACAATCACTTGGTCAACCTAAAACGCCCCAAAGGTATGCATAAACTCTTTGGTCAAACCAAAAGCTGCAAGGGTTCCCACAATCGCTTGGTCAAAAGCAAATATTCAAAAACAAACAAAAACAAAATATAATCAAAAATAACAAAAAAATTGCATCTCACTTCCATGCATACTCTTAAAAATCAAAACACAAAAATATAATAAACTGCATTTAGGCATCATATCCATACATGGCATATTTGCTGGCCATACACGTCATAAGCACCATAAACTATAATTGCTAGGAAATTCCATCATTTTATACATTCATTCCACTTTGTAAATAGTCCATCAAAAATAAATGCCATTCACATTTTGCACCATATCATAGTCAGTTGTCTTCTAATGCATCTAAGATTTTCGTCATTCAGCTGTCATTAGATTTCTAGCCAAAAACTATACAAAGTCAGACAAATTTGTACAAAGGTAGAGTTTTACTTGGACCACACCTTGTTACGTAGCATCCCAACACAAGTTAAAACATATTAAAAAAATTCCCAAGTTGTGTGAATGCAAGAGAAACCTACAAAGCAGTCTAGGGTACCATAGGTGAAAGGTTAGCCTGCTCATCCCCCTGTGCAAATGGTTCGAGAATGCTGAGAATTGAAAAAAGGACAAGCTCTTCCCCATCCAATTCCCCATAATAAATAGTGGTTAAAATCCATTATCAAAAAACCCCAAACACCTTTGATCCCCAAATTTGTAAGGATTCGTACTACACGCCCTTGATAAGGATGGGTAGTCATCCCCAAGGTCTAAAAGATCAATGCCATTACATAATCAGATCTCCAATCACCTTTGGTCCCCAAATTCATAAGGATTCATACTACATGCCCCTGACAAGGATGGGTAGTCATCCCCAAGGCCTAAAAGATCAATGCCATTACATACTAAGATACCAAATCACCTTTGGTCCCCAAAGTCGTAAGTATTCATACTACACGTACCTAAATAGGATGGGTAGTCATCCCCAAATCCAAAAGTGATCAATTCCATTCGTAAGCCAAAAACCTACGAGCTCAAATTTGAAACCTAAAAATGCAAAATCAAATAACAGTGGTGATAACCACTATTCAAACACCTTCCTCAAAAAGAAAAACAAAAGAGAAAAATAAATAGTGATTTTTATCACTATGTATGAGAGCAAGTATCCCAACAAGTCGAGCAATCGAAAGATGCCTGAGCTTGAATCCCAAGAATTCTTAGCATTCAAAAAACCATCTAGGTGATCCTCATTACGGGTTTGTTGGACAACCTACCTAACAATGGCGGTATCCTAAACGCATGACGATATGTCTATCACATTAGCTTTGCATGTGAGTAGACCAATGTTTGCATGTGGATGAGCTAGCTTATGGTACCTTAGATTGTCCCATGGATTAATATTACTAAATACAACAAAGGATTTAGTGGAGTTAATTAGGTGATCCTCAGTACAGGTTTGGTGGACAGCCTACCTGGCATTGGTGGTATCCTGACAAATACCACATAAACAAACTCCATCGCACACATAGGGATGTGAAATAACTTGGTCAAACTCAAGTCTAATTTGTACCTTGTTCAAAAGTCTGGTGGAAATAAATATACAGTATTGGCTAGTTAGTTAAAACATATGAGTCTCAAAAAACCTTAACTACATTTTAACACAACTGTAGTACATTCCATTCTTACATCACCATCAAAAAATACAAAAAAAAGAAAAAATTATTATCACATGAAAAGTCGTTCCATAAAGTCATCATAGAGTATAGAAAGCCAATAAATCTTGTATAGTCTATGGTGCAATCGACAAGTTATCAAAAAATTATTCCATCCATCCCATATGCATACATCATATAATTAGATACATCGCATTCACAAATAATGCATGCATACATCAACGTAAATAAATATGCATCAAATAAATGATAAATCACGACAAGTGTATAATCAAAAATACAGTCATGTATATATATCGCCAAAATTCCTGTAGGCTACAATAAGTCGGTCCTTTGACCTTGCAAAAACATAAAAAAATAAAAAACCCCAAGCCTAGGGAGTCGGCCACCATGATCACGCAGGATCGGTGTGACTCAAACTAACCCTAGTGGTGTGGGTCCTATGGGACCTCTCAGGACGGCTGTTGCTAGGCCCCACATCATGCCCACTAGCGCTACCCTCACCCACCCACCTGTGACGAGAGGAAGCAGACTGTTCAGTCTCACTATCTCTTGTTCAGCGCAAAGATCCACCTCCAGTGAGCTCAGGTAATTGCCCATCAAGGTGGATAATATCTGCCTCAAACTCCATCTAGTGCCAGACCAAATCCATCTCCCATCGATGGTATGCAACTAATGCATCATCGCACTGTGCCAACTGAGTCCACAGGAGATCCCTCTCCCATGAAGCATCTATGTCCCCATCCCACCTGTAGTACATAGAAAATGTGTTCTTCTGCTTTGCCAACTGAGTCCGTAGGAGATCCCTCTATTGCAAAACCTCCCCATGCTCCTCATATCGTCTCTGCAATATATCCTCCAATCATGCTATCTCAACGTTATACCTAGCCTCCATGTCTCCTGGGACTACCTGGGGCATGGGCATCTATGGGATGGTGGGCTACTCTGGCACCCACTGATCTAGAGCATCCTGTATATCTGACTGCTTCAAAACCCCTAGGTCATCCCTAGTCAAGTTGTCAACCTCCACCATATTTACATCATCATGTGGAGCGCCCCAACCCTCCCCTGATGCCTCTACATCCTCACCCCCTACTATTGTTGTATCTGCACCTCCTAGAGGCCCCTCACCTCGCCATCACTGCATCATCCACCACTGGTTATACTATGTAGTCACCCCAACATTTTCCACATCACGGACATCGATCACTGCATTCGACTCCTCACCTAGCGGCTCAATGATTGACCAGGCCAGAGTCCTCTCATCGCCTCGATGTTGATAGATCAAAGGCTCACTAGGAAATCCTTGGTGCACCCCAAACTATTGAGTCACCCAAATGTACAAGAAGTACTCCTTCTTAGTACCATGCCATCCAATTAGCCACCTCCCCCTGTGCACCTGTCGGAGCCACTCCTCAGCCTCAGGCTAGGCTAGAAAGTCCCAGTATGGACGCTAGAACACCTCCCCTGGAGTAAGATGCAAGAAGGCATCGACATAGTGCAATACAACACCTGCCCATCACCGACTCTGCCCCTGATCCTATGACCTCCACCATAGAGCCACATAACTGATCTCCCTATCCACCATCTCTTCTAGAGTGGTCCAAGGCAATCCTTGAGGCTGCTCCATAGCTATGTGCTACCATCCCCAACATTGTAACAGGTAGCTGCACCCAATCCCATTCTACCTTTGGCAACAGACCTCGTACAACTCATCATAAAGTTATGCCAGTAGCATCTGACCCCACCTCATAATCAGAGGTGCCTTTGTCAGACACTCCACAAGTCTAAAAACTACCTCCAACAGGTTCCAAGGAAACCTCGCACCAGATGAGTTGGGCAGTAGCATGTTGGAAGTGAGGGTCATGAGGAGTGCATGCCTCACCCACAACACACCCTTCTTTAGCCACCATCGCACCAAAATCCTGCTTATCATGTAGTCCCCCTCTGCCATCTCCACCAGATTATCCACCTACATCTCCACCCCATGGCCAAATCATCGTGTCAACACTGTCGTATACTGATAACGAGAAGTAGTCCAAATGGGCAATCCATCTATCAAAATCCATATAATCTGATAGATGTCCTCCAGAGTCACTGTCAGCTCCCTTGTTGGGTTATGAAAGGTGTTGGTGCGAGGATCCAACAAGTTGATCAGGGCAGTCAGATATGCCCGATACCCCACCATAGGCTCTAACTGAGTCACCTGCTTGAGCCCAAGGGCATCAAGCCATTCCCAGTCCACCATAGTCAGCGCCTCTCGTGCATTCGAAAACATCGTCGACTGACGATACCGACTATTCACCACCTACAAAACAAAAACAACAAAAAAAAATTAAAAACATAATAACCAAAAAAATGTACAGCTAAAACATTTAACAAACGTACAACAAAAACATTTAAATATACAACAAAAATAGTTAACAAATGTATAATTAAACATTTAACAAACGTACAGCAAAAACATTTAACAAATGTACAACAAAAACAGTTCACAAATGTACAGCTAAAACATTTAACAAAGGTACAGCAAAAACATTTAACAAATGTACAACAAAAATAGTTAACAAATGTACAACAAACACATTTAACAAACATATAGCTAAAACATTTAACAAATAAAACAAAACATAAAAAAAAACAAAGACAAAAAGAAGCACAATTAACAAATTTTGACCTAGGGTTTTTAACCTTAGTTTAAAAAAAAAAAAAAAAAGCAAAATAACAACAAATTTACAGTTACCTAGGGTTTTTAACCTTAAGTTAAAACTGATAAAAAACAAAAAAATAAAAAATACACAAATTTTTAACCTAGGGTTTCTTAATCTTAGTTTAACCAAAAAAAATTAGTTAAAAAAAAATAAATTTACAGTTACCTAGGGTTTTTAACCTTAAGTTAAAACTGATAAAAAAAAAAAAAAACAAAATACACAAATTTTTTAACTAGGGTTTCTTAATCTTAGTTTAAACAAAACAACAAAACACAAAATACACAAATTTTTCAACTAGGGTTTCTTAATCCTCGTTTAAAAAAAAACCAAAATAAAAATAAAACTTTAAACTAGGGTTTAATCTTAGTTTAAATGCCAAATACAAAAAAAAAACAAGATTTTAAACTAGGGTTTACTTTTAGTTTAAAGCGCATAATACAAAAAAAAAAACAAAGTAAAACAGTTTAACCTAGGGTTTTCATTCTAGTCTAAATGGAAAAATGAAATATCAAGTAAATTACGGTTTTTAACTGTAAAATAAAACAAGCAAAATAATGAGAAGGAGCACTCACGGGTCTTGCCTCGGCTCCGCCACTAGATGATCCGATCCGTGAACTCATTGTGTTCGAGAAAATTCGACAGCACTCCTCTACGCAAACTCGACCTCCTCCTCCTCAGCTCCAAATCGCTAGAAAAAAACTAATGCAAATGAGTCCAAAACCTAGTTTTGGCCCTTAAATAGGCTTTTAGGCCTGTAATCATTCCACCCTGAGACAAGAACTTTAGTTAGTGCTCATACCACCCTGGGACGATTACTAAATTGGTATTCATCCCACCCTAGGATGATTACAGAGCAAGAAAATCAAAAACAACAAAACCTACATCCAAAATGCACCAAAAACAACAATAAAATTGCTGAGCAAAGGCACCTTTGCGCCTACACTTCAAGGCCTCCAAAACCAATGTTGGGGTCACAAATACTCACTATCCTACTCCCTAAGAAGGCTACCATAGTCGGACCACTCCACGGGAGGACGGATTGTCGAGAATTTCATCCCCAAACAGCATCACAAAAAGGGTCCAAACCCACCCAAAAATAGCAATAAAATTGCCGAACAAAGGCGCCTTTGTGCCTGAAAATCTTGGCATGCACAACCGACGTCAGGGTCACAAATTGTCACTATCCTATTCCCTAATAAGGCTACCATAGCAGGACCGCTCAATGGGAGGACGGATTTTTGACAATTTCAGCTCCAAAATATGTCACAAAGAGGGTTAAAACCCACCAAAAACAGGTCAAATTTTTTGAAAACTGCATACGCGATCAATGAAAAACAACTGAAGGCACCCTTACTAAAGTCATATTGGGTCAAGTGACTCATTTATTTTATCATGTCGGTCATTCCCTCATTGATTTGTCACTTGAGGGGGTAGTCACACTTAGTCACCAATCAACAAGTACACACCCAATCAAGGAAATGACATGCATTCAAAGAATCATTGACAAAGATAATCACGCTCCTACTTGGGTCAACAAATAAGCAATAATCACAAGTTGATCAAACACTTGGCATTCATGAATCATGAACTCAAGGTTCCCATAGACAAAAAGGTTGTGCCCTTTGCCTATTCATGACTAAACAATGTCCAAGATCAAGTAACACCTCACCGAAAAAGGTTAACACTTGAATTAAGCTCCTTAGCTCATCAAAAGCAAGGATTCAAGAATGCATGCCATTTCCATACTTGGGGCATAAAAATTTGGTTAGGTTACTAAGAAACCCTAATCATTAGTGCTTTGGTTATATATTTTTTCTCAGCACTACACCATGCACAACGCATCCCAAAAATGGGCATCTGTAGACACCAAAATAGCACCAATTCGATTATGTGGCTACAAACACTAACTGAATTAGCATACACAGCCCCTAGGGCAGCCCCCATAGGTTAAAAAATGGTCCTAACCACTCCCACAATAATTTTGGAAGGTCAGAGGTCAATTTGGCACCTTTTAGGCACTTTGCTCCCTACTCGTTCCACCCTGGGACGATTACAAAATGGTATTCATCCTACCCCAGGATGATTAGTAGCATTCACTCCAGGGTGGGGCAAATAGTAGGTTTGATGGGAAAAAGGTCAAACCTTGACAAATGGTAGCTCGGATCTGCCAATCAACTCCACATTCAATGCATGGGAGTGCGAGTGAGCATTTTTGAGCTCAAAGAGGCAGTCATAGAGGTAGTCATGGAGCCCTTGATCAGGGAGGAATCTTCTCTCCCATGACAAGGCATGATCGCCAAGTGGCACCTCTACATCCTCATTCACAAGAGACCCTCAGGTCTATAAAATGGTGAGTCTTCTCACCCCAAAAAAAGGACAAATCAGGAGCATTTGGAGCAATGGAGTGCTACCAAATTACATCCTCACCCATCGCTTGTGCTTCTTACATCCCTGATATCTCTTTTGGAAGGGAGGTTATTGGGTGATCATTAGAAGCACAATCTGGACCCAAAATCTGAATATTTTGCCACAATATCCCACCCAATTTTTTGACACAACCCCCTAGGAGGTTTTGGATCCATCCCAAGTGGATTGGTGCCGAAACCAAGCCCCAAACGGTGGGCGTCCTGCCCCCGGGCACCCCCCGCACTACTACAGTCCTAATCGCCCCGCCCCAGAGTGATTAGAAATCTATATTATATTTCTTTATTGTTTCATTTGCATTTCATTTTAGATCACTCATATAGGCTACCATTCAAATTTCATGTCATTCTGATGAATATTGGTTGTGTTTCCAGTGTTTTCCATTTTCATTAACATACAGGGATCATAATCGGATATAGGATGATCGAGGTAGAATTTGCAAAATCCGACGTTCTAGGTCATCTCAAAATGCCCCATTTTTCCTAAACCCAAATTTGTAGGTGTTTTGGAGGGCCCTGGATGAGACATTTAGGAGGTCACTTTTTGACATCTTGTGACAGTCCTAATCGTCCCACCCCAGAGCGATTATAAATTAGTGGTAGATTTCTTGATTGTTCCTTTTGCAGTGTGTTCTTGGTAATTTTTTCATGCTTCTATCCAAATTTTATCTCATTCTGATATGTTTTGATTATAGTTTTAATTATTTTATGCATGCATTAACCGGAGGCCTTGGGGATCACATGTTTCCCTCCATCCGTAGGTGCTTTTAATCATTTGCTATTTTTTTGAATGTAGGATCTCAACACCGAAGGGGTAGAAAGGAAGCATAGATGCATTCACATAAGCGAAGATGATGTTTGGCCCACCCATTTCACATGTGGGCATGCGGAAGAAAGCGTACCATCCGTGGTGTGACAAAACTATGTTTAACGCTCCTAGCCCCTAAATAAGGAGGAGACATATTGTAACATGATCTTGGGAAAATTAATAAAATAAAGGGCTACACTTTACATTTTATTTACATCTTGTTTCATTTCTCTTGATTTCCCCTTTTCATACATTTTTATTCGTAGGACTTAGCGTTACGTTTTGCTTTTGTTTGCATCACACCTGGTACACTATTTTGCTTTTGTATCCTCATGCTTGGTCACCCCAAATGCTCTAAGGATTCCCACAATATCTTTGTGAACCCAAAAATACCCCAAAGGTATCTATAAACCCTTTCATCACCCCAAAAGCTCCAAGGATTCCCATAATTGCTTGGTCAACCCAAAAATGCTCCAAGGATTCCCACAATCTCTTGGTCAACCCAAAAATTCCCCAAAGGTATCTATAAACCCTTTGGTCACCCCAAATGCTCCAAGGATTCCCATAATCACTTGGTCAACCCAAAAATTCCCCAAAGGTATCTATAAACCCTTTGGTCACCCCAAATGCTCCAAGGATTCCCATAATCGCTTGGTCAACCCAAAAATACCCCAAAGGTATCTATAAACCATTTGGTCACCCTAAAATGCCCCAAAGGTGTCTATAAACCCTTTGGTAAAAAAAAATGCTCCAAGGATTCCCACAATCGCTTGGTCAACCTAAAACACCCCAAATGTATCCATAAACTCTTTGGTCAAACAAAAAGCTCCAAGGGTTCCCACAATTGCTTGGTCAAAAATAAATATTCAAAAACAAACAAAAACAAAATATAATCAAAAATAACAAAAAAATTGCATCTCACTTCCATGCATACTCTTAAAAATCAAAACACAAAAATATAATAAATTGCATTTAGGCATCATATCCATACATGGCATATTTGCTGGCCATACACATCATAAGCACCATAGACTGTAATTGCTAGGCAATTCCATCATTTTCTACATTCATTCCACTTTGTAAATAGTCCATCAAAAATAAACGCCATTCACATTTTGCACCATATCATAGTCAGTTGTCTTCTAATGCATCTAGGGTTTTTGTCATTCAACTGTCATTAGATTTCTAGCCAAAAACTATACAAAGTCAGACAAATTTTTACAAAGGTAGAGTTTTACTTGGACCACACCTTGTTACATAGCATCCCAACACAAGTTAAAACACATTAAAAAAATTCCCAAGTTGTGTGAAAACAAGAGAAACGTACAAAGCAGTCTAGGGTACCATAGGTGAAAGGTTAGCCTGCTCATCCCCCTGTGCAAATGGTTCGAGAATGCTGAGAATTGACAAGAGGACAAGGTCTTCCCCATACAATTCCCCATAATAAATAGTGGTTAAAATTCATTATCAAAAAACCCCAAACACATTTGATCCCCAAATTTGTAAGGATTCATACTACATGCCCCTGACAAGGATGGGTAGTCATCCCCAAGGCCTAAAATATCAATGCCATTACATAATCAGATCTCCAATCACCTTTGGTCCCAAATTCGTAAGGATTCATACTACATGCCCCTGACAAGGATGGGTAGACATCCCCAATGCCTAAAAGATCAATGATATTACATACTAAGATCCCAAATCACCTTTGGTCCCCAAAGTCATAAGGATTCATACTACACGTCCCTAAACAAGATGGGTAGTCATCCCCAAATCCAAAAGTGATCAATTAAATTTGTAATCCAAAAACCTATGAGCTCAAATTTGAAACCTAAAAATGCAAAATCAAATAACAGTGGTTATCACCACTATTCAAACCCCTTACTCAAAAAGAAAAACAAAAGAGAAAAATAAATAGTGATTTTTATCACTATATATGAGAGCAAGTATCCCAACAAGTCGAGCAACCGAAAGACGCCTTAGCTTGAATCCCTAGAATTCTAAGCATTCAAAAAACCATCTAGGTGATCCTCATTACGGGTTTGGTGGACAACCTACCTAGAAATGGCAGTATCCTAAACGCATGACGATATGTCTATCACATTAGCTTTGCATGTGAGTAGACCAATGTTTGCATGTGGATGAGCTAGCTTATGGTACCTTAGATTGTCCTATGGATTAATATTACTAAATACAACAAAGGAGTTAGTGGAGTTAAATAGGTGATCCTCAGTATAGGTTTGGTGGACAGCCTACCTGGCACTAACGGTATCCTGACAAATACCACATAAAAAAACTCAATCGCACACAAAGGGATGTGAAATAACTTGGTCAAACTCAAGTCTGATTCGTACCTTGTTCAAAAGTCTTGTGGAAATAAATATACAGTCTTGGCTAGTTAGGTAAAACATTTGAGTCTCAGAAAACCTTAACTACATTTTAACACAACTGTAGTACATTCCATTCTTACATCACCATCAAAAAATACAAAAAAAAAAAAAAATTATTATCACATGAAAACTTGTTCCACAAAGTCATCACAGAGTACAGAAAGCCAGTAAATCCTATACATTCTATGGTGCAATTGACAAGTTATCAAAAAATTATTCCATCCATCCCATATGCATACATCATATAATTAGATACATCACATTCACAATAACGCATGCATACATCAACGTAAATAAATGTGCATCAAATAAATGATAAATCATGACAAGTGTATATTAAAAAAGATAGTCATGTATATATATCGCCAAAATGCTCGTAGTCTACAATAATTCAGTCCTCTGACCTCGCAAAAACATCAAAAAATCAAAATACCCAAGCCTAGGGAGTCGGCCACCATGATCATGTAGGATCGGTGTGAATCGGACTAACCCTAGTGGTGTGGGTCCTATGGGACCTCTTAGGATGGCTGCTACCAGCCCCTGCATCATGCCTACTAGTGCTACCCTCACCCACCCACCTACGATGAGAGGAAGCAGACTGCTCAATCTCACTGTCTCTCGTTCGGTGCAAAGATCCACCTCTAGTGAGCTTAGGTAACCGCCCACCGATATGGATGATCTCTACTTCCAACTCCATCTGGTGCCAGACCAAATCCATCTCCCATTGACGGTACGCAGCCAATGTGTCATCGCGCTATGCCAACTAAGTCTGCAAGAGATCCCTCTCCCGTGAAGCATCTGTGTCCCCATACCATCGGTGGTATGTAGCCAATACGTTCTCATTGTCTCAACTCAATCTCATAGAAGCATAAAGAGAATTTTTAGAGAATCAATATGTTATATACTCAACTCAATCTCAACTCAAATTAGAATATAAAAATAGTTTGTTTCATGGAACTTGAAAAACCACATGCATCCACTTGACAAGGCTTAATAAACTCAACACAACCAATCACTTTAAGGAACAAATATTTCTCACAAACCCTAGTCCAAGCATGTATCAACCAACTCAAAATATTTTCAACAATGCTCAACAACAAATCTCACATAACAATGATACTCATGTTCTTTTCTAACTCAAGTTCAAGTTCTTTGCACAACAAATGGCCTTCAACAAAATTTTTTATAAAACAAGGTTTAATCATAAATCTCTTTACTCAACTCAACCAATCACTTTAAGGAACAAATATTTCTCACAAAATGAGAAATATCTCTTTACACACACCTTATTTCTCCTTCTAAACAAGTTAATCAAATAGCCATTGAAAAATTCTTTCCAACGATATATAATATGCTACCCTCTCAACAATAAAATCATCCACTTTCAAATGTACTAACACTCAAAAATTATCCACCACCATAGGATTTAAATATTATTCAATTAACAATCAACACCATAATAACTTTGAGCATCCCTCAAAATATTATAAACCAACATTGGCATGTCAAAATAAATCAACCACCATGGCAATTATTTCCCTTTTAATTTTTAATACAAGTATAGCAAAAATATTAAGCTTGCATTCCTTATACCTCCCAAATCTAACTTTATAAAAGTTTAGCAAGAAAAATATTTAAATTTAATTGCCACCCTTTCTGCAAAAATCATAGTGCTTACCTTTGATCAATATCTCACAAATTTCAGAGTGTAAAAAATACCCTCAAAAGGGTCTTCGACGATTCGAACCGCTGACCACCACACTGTCAAGTCCTTTGGCTATGCCACATGAGCTAGAAGATCCCATGTGAGGGAGAAGGGAACTCTCCCTTCTTCACAACGTGTGCGCCTCCTCCTTGGAACTAAGACCAACACATCACACCTTTGACCACTCAACGCTTGTCTTCCTCCTTCATTGTCCCAGGGGCTTCGATGTCGAAATCAAAATGCTCGAGAATGAAATCGAACACTTGTGGTGAAAAACAAATGAATAATTTGCCTCCTTTTATATGCACTTTGATGCATTTCCAAACATGTCGGCCGAATTCGAATAATTTCAAATTTTATTTTATTAACCCTTCTTAGGGTTTAATTAAATTAATTAATATTAATTTAATTAACTTAAATAGTTAATAAATCAACTATTAAATTAATTTAAAAAATGGAATTATAATTAATTAAAAATAATTATTTTCCACCTTGGCTTTTAAGAAAAAGCCCTTTCCACATAAGCCCACCATGGTTTTTAAATAAAACCTTTTAATTTCACCTTCCTTGGTTTTCATAAAAACCTTTTGATAAGCTTCCTTTGAAGCTCTTTTTGGAACCAAACACCACACATACCTTCTTGAACCTTTGATCAGAACCTTTGCTTCTCATGAAGCTCTCTTGAGGAACAAAACATAGTGCTTACTTTCATAGGCCCTTTTGACATCAATGTCAACTTTAACTTAGAGGACTCAAAATGTCCAGCATTTGACCCCATCAAAAGTAATTTCTCAAGCAATTTTCTCTTCCCTTAGGACAAGATACGGTGAGAAATATTGTTTAGTTCAAAATATTCTAGCTTTACATGATGAGCTGGATTCTTTTTTTTTAGTTTTTTATGGTGATATGGTGATATGTGAAGTGGCATAAGATACTTTTAAAGGATGTACAACCAATTCTATCTATTGATTGACATTAGGAGGATCCTTCCCATTATTTCATGTCTACCTATTTATAGGATCTTGTCACCTACTTCCAAGCTAAGGGAAAGCTTGAATGAGAATATGATATGGCTATGCAATATGAGGTTATGAAGAATAAACCATGGGGGTTTATTTCTCTTCTAGTAGAGAATAATAGTATGTGGTGTAAGTGGGTCATAAAGATAAAGTATATACTAGATGATCAAATTGAAATGCACAAGATATACCTTTTTTCTAAGGGATTATTGTGACAATAGGAAGTGAACTAATATGATATTTTTGTCATTGTATCTAAGATGAAACTCATCAAAATATTTCATTTTATTATTTCCTCCTATGGATGGAAGGTGCATTAGATAGATGTGAAGAATAGCTTTCCCCATGGAGAACTTTAGGATAAAATCTACATGTAGTAGCCACCTAAATTTGAACTATGGGTCCTAAATACATTGGTATTTTTCTTGACCCATTATTTAATTAGACTTAAGTAGACTCCTCATACTTGGTATGAAAAAATCCACTCCTTTTTCTTAGTTATGGATTCCAGTGATGTGAGGTTGAGCATGATGCTTTATTAAACATCATGATGAAACCCCAATGATTGTATTGTATGTAAATTATCTTCTCATCATGTGTAGCTCCACGACTCTAATTTAGGATATGTAGTCATATCTTCACTTCAAATTTGATGATAAATTTAGGATTTTTGTACTATTTTTGGGGAATTTAGAATGATTAGATAAATTTTAGCATTACCATTTTTTAACGCAATAATGCTTTATATCTTCTTCAATAATTTAGAATGAAGAGTAATCCTACCTAGACATCCTTTGATTCATGTTTGAAACATTGGGATGATTGTACTACAACTTTAGTTGATGTTCTCTATACTAATCTTGTGTAGGAGGACTTGTCTATCTCTCGCACTATATTGGATATAGTCATTGCTATTAGCTATTATTTTGGGTCAAAGCAATCTCCTTGGGAGAGTCACTAAATAGTAGTAAGGTAGATACTTAGATATATTAGAGGTATATATCATATGGACATTTACTATTTTTTTGGTTTCTCTCTAATTTTGATATGTTTTAGATACTAATTAGCTAGGTAATTTGGATGAGTAATGAGGCAACATAAAATTTACCTTCTACTTGGGATATAGCCTATTTTCATAGCATTCTAGATGCCAATCAACCATTTCTCAATTCTCGATGGAGGCTGAATATTTTGTTGCAAATGAGGTAATTAAGCATCCAAAGTGCATGTTAACGATTATGGAGGATATTGGCATACCTAAAATCTTTCTTGTTGCTTTTTGTTGTGATGATCACAATACTATTTAGCCTATCCACAATCTTATATTTCATAACTAGAAAAAGCATATCAAGATGTACATGCACTTTTTTAGATGACTTCATACTCATAGGATCTTAGATCTTATATTTGTTATTTTATTAGAGCAAATAGTAGGTATTATTACTAAAATTATGCCCAAGGTTATTTTTACATGCATGTGGGAGCTTCTTGGAGTTATAAAGTGTCCCTTAAATGAGGATCCAATTTAAGAGTCCCTTTACATGTCCCTTGCTTAGCTTAAGAGGGGATATTAGAATATGTGGTGGCTAAGGTTCTGATGCAGGAGCATCCATTGGTAGTAGAGCAATCTTGCATCAACAATTTTTTTTTTGTTTTTATTTTTTGGTGTCACGATGCATGGAGCCAAAAGTGTCACAATATCATGACATGTCGCGATATCGCGACATGTCGCGTTTTCACGACTCAAGAAGGAGAGAGAAGGCGTGGAGCCAAAAGTGTCACGATATCGCGACATGTCACGTTTTCATGACTCAGGAAGGAGAGAGAAGGCGTGGAGCCAAAAGTGTCGCGATTTCGTGACATGTCACGAAATCACGACCAAAGAAGCAAAAAAAGAAGCAAGGAAGAAAACTTTCGTGATATCGTGACATGTCACGATTTTGCGACCCCACAAAAATGTCGCGATATCACGACATGTCACGATTTTGTGACCCGAAGCAGAGAACGAAGACAGAAGGCAAAATTGTCTTGATATCGTGACATGTCATGATTTCGTGACCCAAAGCAGAGAATGAAGACAGAAGGCAAAACTATCATGATATCGCGACATGTCACGATTTCATGACCCGAGACAGAGAACGAAGACAGAAGGCAAAACTATCGCGATATCGCGACATGTCACGATTTCGCGACCCAAAGCAGAGAATGAAGATAGAAGGCAAAATTGTCATGATTTCGTGACATGTCATGATTTTGTGACCCAAAAGGCGAAGAGAAGACAAAGAGCAAAGATGTCACGATATCGCGACATGTCATGATTTCGTGACCCGAGAGATGAGCAGGAGGCAGAAAAGAAAACTGTCGCGATATCGTGACATGTCACGACATCACGACCCATAGAAGAGGAAGATAGCAAGGAAGGAAAATGTTGCGATATCGCGACGAAGGAAAGACATGGTGTAAGAAAAGGAAACATCGCGATATCGTGACCCGAAGGAAAGACATGCTGCAAGAAAAGAAAATGTCGCGATATCACGACCCGAATGAAAGAAATGCTGCAAGGAAGGAAAATGTCATGATATCGTGACATGTCGCTATATCGCGACGTACTGCTGGTTCACCGTTCGAAAAAGTCTGCATTCCCAGATGGTTTTTTCCGAGGCGGTCTAGGCCCCATTAATGCATGATTTCTTGCCCGATAAGCTTGCTGAGCATGGCGGCCATTCGAAGACTGGGCCCAGAAGTCAAGCTCATCAATGCATGTATCCATGACTAACCCGGTGGCAGTTGCTAGTTAGGGAAAGATGTAAAGATTCAGTCAGGCAGGATGTATTCTGGGGCAATGGGTCATTAATGGCCTAGAGGATCGGGACCTGGAGGGAGACAGAGACATGGTTATAGAAGCAGGTGGTGCATGGAGGAAAGGGGGTCCTCAGAACAAGAAGACTACGCCTGTTGGCTAGGATTGTAATATTTTGGAAAGTTCATTAAGAGTGGGAGTGATTTTCTGTATTACGGATTTTCTATGTTTTACATTCTCTGTGTCTGTGTCTGTGTGGCCATCAAGTGGTATCAGAGCGGGAGTTCTTGAGTGTGTGAGCAGATCATCGAAAGTGAGGCAGCTTGCACCAGGATCTATGGAAGGGTTGTGAGAAGAGAGGAAAGCAAGATGCCTCCACGAAGAAACCATGGTGGTGGAAGAAACATGGTGCCAGCGAAAGATTTTAGAGCTTTGCAGAGGCAAGTTCAGGCCCTGCAAGAGGAGCTGCACAGAGGACTTGAACCCCGAGGGGAAGAAGGAAGTGAAGATGAGGTTGACGAAGAAGAGGACCAGTTTGAGGAAGAGGAAGAGGCTGTAGACCCTACACAAGCCAGGTTATACAGAGCCATCTCTCAGATTGGGAAGAAACCAAAGATGGAGGTTTCTACGTATTCTGGAAATCTTGACCCAGAGGAACTGATTGACTGGATCAATGATTTGGAAGAATACTTTGAGTATGAAGAGGTTGAAGATCCTAATAGGGTCAAGTTTGCTAAGACCAAGCTGAAGGGTCATGCCAGCATATGGTGGAAAGGAGTGCAGTTGGAAAGAAATAGAAGAGGAAAGGAGAGAATAACCAGGTGGGATAGAATGCTGGAAAAGTTAAAGAGGCAGTTCATCCCAGCTGACTATGAGATGGACCTGCTAAAGAAAATGCAAGGTTTGAAGTAGGCCAACAAGTCTGTTAAAGAATACACAGAGGAGTTTTACAAGATTGTAATCAGAACAGGCCATTCAAAGGCCAGCAAAGAGAAGGTAGCCCGTTATATTAATGGGTTACGAGCAAGTATTCAAGAAGAGTTAAGCTTGGTCAGGATGACCACCATAGAGGATGCTTACCAGTTTGCTCTGAAGGTTGAAGAGAAACTGAACAGAAGGTTTGAGAGCAAGCAAAGAGGAAGAGGTCATGGTGGAAGGACTGGTGGAAGGACCAGTGGAGAAAAATATAAGGACCAGAAGAAGGTTGGTGAAACCAGTAATACCCAAGAGCAGAAAGATGAGAACATCTACCAACCCCGTAACCAGAACAATGGTTATCCGAGAGGGAGGGGCAGATCTGGACGTGGATTTGGAAGAGGAGGATTTCGTGGAACTTGTTTCCACTATGGTGAAGAAGGACATCGAGCATTTGAGTGTCCACAACACCGAGAAAAGATGAATAAGAGACCTGAGGGTCCTGCCAGAGCCGTTGTAGCAGATGAAGATGCTGAATCAGAACATTCTGAGGAGGCAGAGAGAGGAGAAGTTATGGTCACCAGGAGGACCCTGTTAAATGAGGAGAAAGGATCAGACCAGAGGAGGAGCCTATTTCACACTAGGTGCAGAAGTTTGGGTAAGGTCTGCAATATTATCATAGATAATGGTAGTACTGATAACTTGGTTTCAGAAGAAATGGTTGCCAAGTTACAGCTACAAAGGAGAAAACACCCGCATCCATACCGGATTGCGTGGTTGCAGAAGGACCATAGAGTTTTGGTCAGTGAGCAATGTTCAGTGAAGTTCAATATTGGGAATTACTGTGATGAGGTACTATGTGATATCCTGCCCATGGATGCTTGCCATTTGCTGTTGGGAAG
Organism: Wollemia nobilis; assembly: GCA_028583015.1. Lineage (NCBI taxonomy): Eukaryota > Viridiplantae > Streptophyta > Pinopsida > Araucariales > Araucariaceae > Wollemia > Wollemia nobilis. The sequence continues at coordinate 7,178,916 of JAQPPZ010003193.1, read as the reverse complement.
GCCATGGCAGTTTGATCGGTGTGCAGTGCATGATGGTCATGCCAACACCTACTCAGTAATGAAGAATGGAGTGCGCCATAAGCTGAAGCCCTTGAAAGAGGCGAAAGAAAAGGTATGCAGCAGCGCTAGAATTTGTTTAGTCGAAGGAGGAAATTTTTTGAATAGTTTAAAGCATGAGCATATGTGCTATGCATTGGTTCCTAGAGTTAGGAAGGAAGAATGCAAGGATACCCCTGTAGAAGTCTTAGGACTGTTGAAAGAATTTCCAGACATTATATCTGATAATGTGCCCGAGGGTTTACCACCGGTGAGGAAGATCAGTCACCACATAGATTTGGTACTAGGATCTAGTTTACCCAATAAGGCAGCACATAGAATGACTCCTATAGAAACTGAAGAGCTGAATAGACAAGTCCAAGAACTATTGGAGAAGGGACTAATTCGGGAGAGTTTGAGTCCATGTGCAGTACCTGTAGTACTAGCACCAAAGAAATATGGAGAGTGGAGAATGTGTACAGACTCTCGAGCCATTAACAAGATCACCATAAAGTACAGATTTCCATTACCAAGGATGGATGACATTATGGACTATTTGAGTGGAGCCAAGTACTTCACCAAGATTGACCTGAAGAGTGGTTATCACCAGATTCGTGTCAGAGAAGGAGATGAGTGGAAGACAACCTTCAAGACCAGAGAAGGTTTGTATGAGTGGTTGGTCATGCCATTTGGGCTGACCAATGCACCAAGCACATTCATGCGGTTGATGAATGAGGTATTGAAAGAGTTCTTAGGAAAATTTGTTATTGTCTATTTAGATGATATCCTAATATTTAGTAGAACCCTGGAAGAGCATCTGATGCATATCAGAAGGGTTTTTGAGAAGCTGTGGGAGGAGCAGTTGTTGATTAATCTAAAGAAATGCAATTTCGTGAAGAAGGAGTTAGTGTACCTGGGATTTGTCATCTCAGTCGGGGTCTAAAAATGGACCCAGAAAAGGTAAGAGCTATCATTGAATGGCCTACTCCGAGAAGCACGACTGAGGTAAGATCATTTCATGGTCTAGCAAGTTTTTACAGGAAATTCATTAGGAATTTCAGTAGTATTTGTGCACCCCTTACAGAAACAATGAGAGGGAATAAGAAAGAATTTAAGTGGACTTTAGGAGCAGATAAGAGCTTCGATATGTTGAAAAGGAAGGTTACAGAACAACCTGTTTTGGCACTTCCAGATTTTAATAAGGTATTTCAGGTAGACTGTGATGCTAGTGGTAGTGCCATAGGAGCTGTTTTGAGCCAAGAAGGTAGACCTGTTGCTTACTTTAGTGAGAAACTCAATGATGCCAGAAAAAAGTATTCAGTTTATGATCAAGAGTTTTATGCTATAGTGCAGGCTCTAAAGAAGTGGCGACATTACTTGTTGCCAAAAGAGTTTGTTCTATTTACTGATCATCAGGCCTTACAGTATATTAATAGCCAAGGGAAGCTAAACCAGAGGCACCTGAAGTGGGTTGAGTTTCTACAGAGTTATACCTTTGTGTTGAAGCACAGGAGCGGAAAGTCCAACAGAGTTGCAGATGCCTTAAGCAGAAGGCAGTGTTTGTTGACGGAAATGAAGGTGGAAGTGGTAGGATTTGATGAACTGAAGGGTTTGTACCCTGAAGATCCTGATTTTGCAGAAGGCCTGGAAGGCTTGCTTGACACCTGTTACTTTGGACAGGACCAAGTGGCTAGATTTCCTGATCCAAGATGGGATGTTGTTCAAAGGAGGTCAATTATGTATTCCACGGGGTTCGATGAGGGAGAATCTGATAAAGGAGAAGCATAGTGGAGGGCTAGCTGGACATTTTGGTCGAGATAAGACCATTGCCCTTGTTAGTGAAAACTACCATTGGCCACAGTTGCAGCAAGATGTGACTAAATTTGTGCAGGGCTGTAGAATCTGCCAGATGGCTAAGGGAATGAGACAGAATACAAGATTGTATCAGCCATTACCTGTGCCAGAGAGGCCATGGGAGGACATCAGTATGGATTTTGTTCTCGGCCTACCAAGGACACAACGAGGGAGTGACTCCATTTTTGTTGTGGTGGACAAGTTTTCGAAGATGGCTCATTTTATCCCATGTCAGAAAATGAGTGATGCAGTTCATATTGCAGGCTTGTTTTTCAAGGAGGTGGTACGCCTTCATGGTCTACCCAAGAGTATAGTATCTGACAGAGATACCAAATTTGTGGGTTATTTCTGGAAGACTTTGTGGAAGCAGATGAAAATAGATTTGAAGTTCAGTTCTGCGTACCATCCGTAGACTGATGGGCAAACAGAGGTGGTGAACAGAAGTTTGGGTAATCTCCTGAGATGCCTGGTGGGAGATAAGCCCAAGGGATGGGATTTGATTTTGCCACAGGCAGAATTTGCTTACAACAATTCCATCAATAGAAGTACTGGTAAATCCCCATTCCAGATTGTGTATGGGAACAACCCAAGGCATGCTTCTGAATTGAGAACGATGGGTAAGGGAGAAAAGAGTAGTGCTGAGGCTGAATATTTTGCAGAGCACATGAAGAGATTACATGAAGAGGTAAAGCAGCATATCAGTAAGATGAGTACTCAGTACAAAGCCAAAGCCGATCAAAAGCGGCGTTTCAAGGAGTTTCGCGTGGGAGATGAGGTCATGGTTCACTTGAGAAAGGAAAGGTTTCCTAGCAAAACCTACAACAAGCTGAAGATGAAGAGGTTTGGACCATGCAGGATCATAGGTAAAAGAGATTCGAGAAATGCCTATGAAGTAGAACTGCCAAGCGAGTTGAATATCTCACCTATTTTTAATATTTTAGACTTGGTAGAATACCATGAAGGAGGTCATAGTGAGACACCAAGAACAGATTTGTGGGATATTCCAACTTCTACTACAGCAATAGACGAGATCGAGGAAATACTAGACACTCGAGTAGGCAGAAGTACCAGGAACAGGCAGTATTCTGAATACCTGGTCAAATGGAAGGACAGGCCTATCGAGGATGCAACTTGGTTGTCAAAAGAAGAGGTCGACCGCTTGAGTCTTCCTCCAACAACATAGAAGTGAAGGACACTTCTCAATCCACCCCGGGTGTCTGATGCAGGAGCATCCGGTGGCAGCAGAGCAATCTTGCATCAACAATTTTTTTTATGTTAGCTTTGGTGTCGCGATATCGCGACATGTCACGTTTTCATGACTCAAAAAGGAGAGAGAAGGCATGGAGCCAAAAGTGTCATGATATCATGACATGTCACATTTTCATGACTCAGGAAGGAGAGAGAAGGCATGGAGCCAAAAGTGTCGCGATATCGTGACATGTCGTGATATCATGACATGTCACATTTTTGCGACTCAAGAAGGAGAGAGAAGGCGTGGAGCCAAAAGTGTCACGATTTCGTGACATGTCATGAAATCGCGACCAAAGAAGCAGAAAAAGGAGCAAGGAAGAAAACTGTCGTGATATCGCGACATGTCACGATTTTGCAACCTTGCAAAAATGTCGCAATATCGCGACATGTCACGATTTCGCGATCCAAAGTAGAGAACGAAGACAAAAAGGAAAGCTGTCATGATATCGCGACATGTCACGATTTCATGACCCGAAGTAGAGAACGAAGACAGAAGGCAAAACTATCGCGATATCGTGACATGTCACGATTTCATGACCCGAAGCAGAGAACGAAGACAGAAGGCAAAACTATCACGATATCGCGACATGTCACGATTTCACGACCCAAAGCAGAGAACGAAGATAGAAGGCAAAATTGTCGCGATTTCATGACATGTCATGATTTCGTGACCCAAAAGGCGAAGAGAAGACAAAGAGCAAAGATGTCACGATATCGTGACATGTCACGATTTCATGACCCGAGAGACGAGCAGGAGGTAGAAAAGAAAACTGTCACGATATCACGACATGTCGCGACATCGCGACCCATAGAAGAGGAAGACAACAAGGAAGGAAAATGTCACGATATCGCGACATGTCATGATATCGCGACCCGAAGGAAAGACATGCTGCAAGAAAAGAAAATGTCACGATATCGTGACCCAAAGGAAAGACATGCTGCAAGAAAATAAAATGTCGCGATATCGCGACATGTCGCGATATCATGACCCGAATGAAAGAAATGCTGCAAGGAAGGAAAATGTCACGATATCGCGACATGTCGCTATATCGCGACGTACTGCTGGTTCACCATTCGAAAAAGCCCGCATTCCTAGACGGTGTTTTTCGAGGCGGTCTAGGCCCCATTAATGCATGATTTCTTGCCCGGTAAGCTTGCTGAGCATGGCGGCCATTCGAAGACTGGGCCCAGAAGTCAGACGGCTCATCAATGCATGTATCCGCGACTAACCCGATGGCAGTTGCCAGTTAGGGAAAGATGTAAAGATTCAGTCAGGAAGGATGTATTCTGGGGCAATGGGTCATTAATGGCCTAGAGGATCGGGACCTGGAGGGAGACGGAGACATGGTTATAGAAGCAGGTGGTGCATGGAGGAAAGGGGGGTCCTCAGAACAAGAAGACTACGCCTGTTGGCTAGTATTGTAATATTTGGGAAAGTTCATTAAGAGCTGGAGTGATTTTCTGTATTACATATTTTTCTGTGTTTTACATTCTCTGTGTCTATGTTTGTGTTTTGCATTCTCTGTGTCTGTGATTGTGTAGCCATCAGGTTCTCTTGTAGACATAGTTAACTATTTCTTATATTTACCATTTGGGACCATGTCAACCCTAAAAGAGAATTCATTTTTAATTTCTTATTATTTTATTCCTGACAGTTAGACTCATAACCTTAACATAAAGGCAGTATATACTTGGAAATAAATACACATTCTCGCCAAGCATTTTCTTATCATTTTTATTTGAGTGAAGATATTTTATCATCTACAAACACCCTAGCATATTATGTGTTCTATATGCTATGTATTTTTTTTGTTGAGCACTACATGGTAATCTTTGATTCCATTCATTTCTAAAGACTACTATGAAATTTGGTAGGGACATCAAATGACATGAAAAAAACTTAATCTAAGTTCTTTAAGATAGGTGGATGTCTTCTAGATGATGATGGAGTTTTAGGGGATATAGCTCAACTACAAATTCCTATTAGAGCATCCATTGTGGGGGGTAATATATTATTGTAACTAACATCTTTTCTCCTTGACATCTTCATTTATATTTTGGGGTTGTTGATAGTGTAATTTGATTGTTGGCCAGGGCTAACATTATAGCATATAATATTGGATAGGTCTAAGAATACTCATTATACAATGTATTTAATTTATTGTAACATTTTACTATGTAATCCCTCTCGGTTACTATTAACCTTGTTATGGTTAAATCCACACTATAAACTTGATTTTTTTATTTGGAACACTATGAACATTTTATTTAGCTTAATGTTAACTTAACTTATATATTTAGGATTTTGGTACTCGTATAAATACCCCCACCATTATTCATTTGTATAATCAGAGTGTTGTGATTTTTGTTTATGGATAATATAATGATTATTTATTGTTTCTAGAGCTACTTATTAAATGGAAGGCTTTTAATTGTTTATAAAAAAAATATTATGAATTCTAGCAATTATAACTATTTATTTAAAGATTCTTCTATTGAAATTATAATTTTTAATGTATTACTTCAATAAATGCTAAAATAAATATCTATGAATTTTGTCACTACCAAATTTAAATTAACTATTCTAAATATTTAAAAAAACTCAACTTTATAAAATAGTATCATTTAAAAATCAACATTTTTATTTAATATAATATTTTATATATATCTTCCAAACAGAAGTTGAAAAGTCATATTAAGAGTTAAGAGTTAACATTATAGTGAGATATTTGGTATTAAAAATAAAACTAGATTATGTGTCATATATTCTAAATTTTAATATATTTACTTTAACAAAATCTTTTATTTTTATATTATTAAAAATAATAATTAACCAAGTTTTTTTTAAATAAAAAAATTAAACATTCTCTTTTATATTAAAAACAATTTTAATATTTTATATAAATATAATTTTTATTCGGAAAATATGTGTAAATAAAAAAAAATTAAATTTTATTAAAAAAATTATTTATTTTTTATTACAAATTTAAAAATAAGAAACATTTTATAATAAACAAAATATTATTACAATTTATTTTCTTAATATTGTTAAATTATAATACAATACTTTGGATATGAAATAATTCTCCAAAGTGATAATCAGCCATTGTGATCAATGCCTCTCTATTTTAGGGGTGAGTAGCTAACCCGTCAATGCCGATCAGTAGCTAACCCGTCACCATATCACTTTGAAAGGGCTCAATTTTGACTATCTAAGTTTTACACGGTGTTAATAATGTATCTGAACAATTACTTTCACAATTTTTCACTTTGTTATGTCAAAACATACAATTTCATTTTATATGTTAAGTAATTCAAAACAGAACTTCTGTTTCATGCCTGTGTCCAGTTTCATTTCGGTTGTCATATTCTTCATTCTGCTTGTTATTTTGCTCGAATGAATTATTTTTTGTATTGCTATTTTCTATTTGTTGGTGTTTCTTAAGGTTTTGATAGTGTCACCGATTTTAGATTTTAAGTTGTCCAATTCTTTTTTATCATAATTTTTTTATTTAATATAATTATTAGTTTAAATTAAAAAATTTTGAATTTTTATTTTTCCATGTTAATAAATTATTTAATAAGTGACGTGAACAAAATTCAATCCTCATAATATAAAAAATATTACTTCAAAAAATAAAATATAATAATATTATATATAAAAATGTTACTTCAAAAAATAAAATATAATAATATTATGTATAAGAAGTTACTTCAACAAATAAAATAAAATAAAACAAATACATCATTCAGCATCTTCTATGCATATGGTTGCTTCTTATGATACTTCTGATGACAAATAGGATTTGCTGGCCTGGTTACTTTATTACATTGGACCGTCATACGGCTTATCCTTGGCAGTTACGGATTGATGCTCTCCACGCCTCTGTTTTGGCTTTGCTGGAGCATACTCAACACAGAGGACGTGGAAAGAAAGACAGCCAAGTGAGGAGGAGCTGTTTTTGTCAAGGTGGGCATCAGTTTTTCCCTCATTGTCACCTTTTTTTATTCGGAAGACCTCGGCCATTGGCAAGACAAAATCCTCTTGTTTGCTGGACTTTCCACCATTTTGCTTGTGAAGATTTCATCGGAGCAGCTTCTTTCTTTTCTTATCAATTTTTTTTTTCAATACCATCTTTACCATAGCCTATATATAAAACATTTAATATATATATATATATATATATATATATATATATATATATATAATAATTTTTTAACTTTTATATAAACTTTCAATCAAATAAAATAAATTTTATATTTTATTATTTATTTCTAAGATAAATAACAAGCTTTTACTTATACTTTGGATAACATAGTGTTAATGTTTATTCATTGTGCCTTAAGAAAGTAAAAACCTTTGTTTTTGGTAATACACTATCCTTATTTATACACAACGAACATCTCTATTCCAACATCTCTTCACAACCTTTGCATGTTGAACTATCTCATCCTCATGCTATATTCACTTTTAGAAGAAAACCAAATTTTTATTTATTTTTTAAATGATGATGAACTAGACAATAAGCAATAAAGAAAGTATGTAATTATGTTAACCCTTAAATTAAAGAATACCATTTTTTTTTTTTTTAAATGATGATGAACTAAACAATAAAGAAAGTATCTAATTATGTTAACTCTTAAATTAAAGAATAAGGAATCATGGTTGTTGTGGACAAGCAGTTGTCTTAGTGGTTAAGATGATGGTTCTTTCTTAAGTGGTCTTGTGTTCAAATCCCTTGAGGGTGGTTGTTGATGTAATTTGTAAAATTTTTCCTTAAAAAAAAATAAAAAATAAGGAATCACCTAATATGTTTAACAAAATGATGAACACAATTTATGGCAATTTATTTCTTTATTGATAGTTGATTATTTTAAAAATATTTTTAATACAATTATTTATAGTGAGAAAGTAAAAGGATGTAAAGGTTGTTTTAAAGTGGTTGAATGACATTCAGAAAAAAAAAAAAACAAAGTTTGTAAGGATTGTGTAAGCTTGTCTATTATTAGAATGTGATATTAATTAAGTGAATTAATAATATTTATATAATTTTATTTTTTTGGTTCGTAGAAAACATCTACGAAAAAATGATACTTTTGAGTAAGATTTAAGAAGGTAAGGGTATTTCTTCCATCCAAGATTTTTATCTGGCTATCACCTTCGACACACTTTGTTGAAATATAATTGTTTATCATACAAGAGCATTGAAGCCTTAATAATTGAGGGGTGGTCATGTACAAATTTATGGGCTTAGAAATTATTAAGGGGTGATCATGTACAAGTTTATGGGCTTAGAAATTATTGAGGGGTGATCACGTACAAGTTTATGGGCTTACAAATTATTGAGGGGTGATCACGTAGTATGGGCTTAGAATTTCTTCACATGATCAATTATATGTATTATTATATTTTATATTGACAATCGTTTATAAATATTTACAAATATTAGTATTTGTTTAAGCAAATATAAGAGGAATCGACCTCACAACCACATGGATGATAATAACTACGCAATTTCCATTGCATCAAATGTCATTCGACATTATATGCATTATTAAAAAGGTGGCCATAACTATTTTCAAATATTACATTTAATATTAAAAAGTATTTTTGTATATTATATGACAAAGGTGGTCATTTATGCCTATTTCTGCAAAGGTAGTAGTCTGGCCTAATTTCATGCATGATTAAAAAGCTGGCCACGAGTATTTTCAAATATTACATTAAATATTAAAAAGGATGAAGTATTTTCAAATATTACATTAAATATTAAAAATGATGGAGTATTTTCAATTATTATATTAAATATTAAAAAGGATGTTTGTATATTATAAAACAAAGGTGGTCATTTATGCATATTTGTGCAAATATAATAGTCCTACCTAATTTCGTTGAGTGTGCACCAACCCAATGATAACAATAACAATCTCTGAGTTCATAGTGCTTCTTCTCATGTTAGGTTAGTTAACAAAAAGGTGGAATAAGTGTTATTGGGGATAATCATAGGATTTAAACCCCATGGTAGTAGAAAATGATTGTGGATGTAACCAATTCTCCTATGAGTAAAAAAAAAAAAATGACCACATATAATATTACAAAGGTGGTTATTATTTTATATTATATATTATATTATTATTTTTATTAATATATTTTGTGAATTTCTATCATATTTTCTTATCATATGAACATTGAGCTTTAATGTGTACAAGTAGAGAATCATGGTCCATCTAACAAGAAAAACAAACTAAAAATTGATCTAGAACTAGAATAGGAACAATCAGAGTGGATACTTTCTAAAACTATATCTTGTACTAACCTACTCACCCAAGATATGTAATTGGATATTTATAGCTATCTTTGGAATGAAAGCAATTAGGCTAGAGTTTTCTAATTGCTCTTTGGTGTAGGATTCGTATTAGATTTTAAAAAGGTGGTCAAATAACTTTTACAAAGGTGGTCTTTTGATTTTATATTTATATTTATAATATTTTTAATGTATATTATTATATATTATATTTAATTACTTATTATTCAACCTCTATATTTATATTATTAAAGTGACCTTAAATAGCTAGGTACAAATATTATTAGGACTACATTTGGAGGCCCAACTATCAAATCATAAATAACTAAGGTGGCCAAAAATATTTTCAAATATTATCTTAAATATTAAAAATGATGGTCATATATTTTTTTTTATTAGATTGAGAAGAGGGTTTTGAAAAGGATCCCCACAAAATTTTATATTAGAAGCCAAACATTACTCATAAATTTGTCCCACCTATAGATGGCCCTGAATATCCCATGACAACCTCGAACAACAAAAGAAAAAATATCTAAAAAAGGACACAAATAGAAACAAAGACCCAAAACTAGCCAACTAAGATAAAAACATTTAGGCCCACAATAGAACAAAAATCACATCCCTATTATTAACCTGATTACTTTCTGTTAACCCACCAAGAATATTTCAATACAACTAAAAGGGATGGATTCAAAGACCAAGAATTAAGAACTGGCATCATCTTGAGAAAATTGAATAAGCTCCTGGGGAAAGTTTTATCTCTAAAACATTAGCCCGTTTTGTTGTAGACCCATATTTGCTAGTAGGTTTACCACCTTATTTCCTTCTCTAGATACACGTTTGATTTTCGAGGAATATTGTTTGTTCAAGTTTATGGTTGTTACTTGCACCATATTTTCAATGGCCTAATTAGGAGCCTATTTTCTTAATAGAGTATTGACAATGTTGAGAGAATCACCCTCAATTTTGAACTTACTACCTTGAAAATAATGGAACCACCAAGAACCCTAAAAAGTAACTCGAGCTTCTGCAAAGTGGTTTATTTAGTGACCTAAGTTTATAGTAAATGCCAAAAGGATCTCCCTGCGAGCATTCCTAAAAATACAACTTGCACTAGTAGGCCTTAGGTTGCTTTTAAAAGCCCCGTAAAAATTAAACTTTAACCAACCCTCTTAAGGTGGTTCCCATTGTATCAAGGGCTGTGGATATGGAGCAAGAGGCAAAGACCCAAAAGGGATGAAAAGAGAGGTTTTCTTATAAAGCATAGAGAATCTTAGAGTACATTGAGGGATGATCTTTAGACATGTTTTTGAAGGTTCTAAAATTGCATTCCTTCCAAATTTCCTAGAGAATACGAGGAAGGGTCATAGACCTAAAAACATTACATAAGATATTAATAAATGGGAAATACCATTTCTAAAATAGATCCACTATGGAGTTAGGAAAAATCCAAGACATACCTAAAAACTATAGAAAAACTTGGAAAATTTAGCTAGAAAACGAGCAATCTAGAAAAAGTTGTTGGAAAGTCTCCTTAGCTAAATCACATAGATAACATCTGTTAACAAGAAAGAGACCTCTTTTCTTGATATTTTCAATAGTTAGAATTTTCATATACTATATATTATATTACAAAGGTGGTCATGAATATTTTCATATATTACATTAAATATTAAAAAGGATGGCCATATATTATATTACAAAGGTGGCCATTATTTTATATTATATATATATTATATTATTTTTTATATTATTATATTTTGTGAATCCCTATAATTCCTTCCCATAATATGATCATTAGACTCCAATACTTACAAATAGATAATCATAATCAAACTAATGAGGAAAACAAAGTAAAATTTGTTTTGGAACTAGAATAGTAATAACTAGAGCATTAGTAGTAATAGGAGCATGACCTAAAAGAATTAGACTGAAGTTAGAGTTAAAAAAATATGGACAACTTAAGGAGTAGGGGTGGTAGTAGGAACTGGAGGAGGAGTAGGACCAAGAGTTGAGAATCCAATAAACCAAATGCACAATCAAAATAAGCTAATGTATTGTTTCCCATATGAAATTTGGAGAGACAAACATAGCTCCCAACAAAGTTGAATATCAAAATCTAGTAAGAGAAACTATACTCCAATATGAGTACTAAATACCACTAGAGGGCTAACCATACTCCACCATCTCCAAAAAACTCTTCCTCAAGTTTTTGATACAATATTGATGTGATATCTATTAATCACATTTAGACGAAGCAAAATCTAGAATATGATTCAACAAAAAAACTAGAACAAATCTACTCTAGAACCTGCCTTTAAAATTCTATAGTGGATACAATTTCTCAAACAAAGGAGTATGAGGTATAACTAAAAATGCACTTTGAGATACAATGTTGTACTAATGGGAAACAAAATATTTGGAACACTAGTGGTAAAATTAGACCTTTTACAAATCAAAATATTAATCCTTCTACTAGATCTAGCTCAAAAGAGCTTTCCAACATCTATAAATAAGACTAATAAGACTATACTTACAACAAGATGACACTTGGATTTACATGGAAAAGAAAGCTGGAGACAACAACAAAAAAAAAAAACTAAAAACCTTTAACAATTTAAACCATTAGAGAATATTCTATTAATATTTAATATGAACCCTTTACTTTGTCTTATATGCACATATTCCTTTAACTAGGATAACAAGGAAGTCCCTATTTACCCTACAATAATAAATATGTCCCAAGAATTAAATAAAAAGAATCAAAGCACCTATTCACCCCCATACAGTAATAAATATGTCCCTACAAGGCATTAAATAAAAATAATGAAACCAGAAAGCATATAAATCTCCACAAGAATGGGCATCGTGTATGGATCAATATATGCATGAAAATCAAACAATTTAAAATATAATAGAGACAACCCCATGCAAAACGTAGGACCAACCAAGTAATTAATTGGAAACATGTGGCTCTTTAGGAGCCCAAGGATGGTGTGTGCTTGCTAATAAAAAATGAATGGCAAATAGTCTGCAAAAATGTGCATGGCAACTGAGGTAGCTCTTAGAGATGACATGGCACAAACAACAAACCACCTTGATATGCTATAATAGTGTGCAAAGATTTTTGTATTGTTATTTTCTATTTGTTGGTGTTTGTTCAAGGTTTTGATAGTGTGAGCGATTTAGATTTTAAGTTGCAATTTCAACAATTCCTTCTTATTATAATTTTTTTATTTAATATAATTGTTATTTTAAAAAATGAATTTTTATTTTTTTATGTTAATAGATTATTTAGCAAGAATCCTTAAATAATGTGAACAAAATTCAATCTTAATAATGATATGTATAAGAAATATTACTCCAAAAAATAAAATAAATAAATAAATAAAATAAAATAAATAGATCATTGAGCATCTTCTATGCATATGGTTGCTTCTTCTGATGACAAATGGGGAGTCTGGCCTCTTTATATCACTGGACCGTCATACGGCTTATCCTTGGCAGTTACGGATTGATGCCCTCCACGCCTCAATTTTGGCTTTGGTAGAGCATATTCAACATGGAGGATGTGGAAAGAAAGACAGCCAAGTCAGCAGGAGCCGTTTTTCTCAAGGTGGGCATGAGCTTTTCCCTCATTGTCATGTGTTTTATATTCGGAAGACCTCGGCCATGGGCAAAACAAAATCCTCCTGTTTGCTGGACTTTCCACCATTTTGCTTCTAAAGATTTGCTGCGAACAGTTTCATTCTTTTCTTACCACTTTTTCTTAAAAAAAAATTCAATTGTTTTTTTTTGCAATACCATGTTTACCATAACCTATATATAAAACATTCAAAAATATACATATACACATATTATATTTTATTATATTTTTAACTATATTTTTAACGAACTTTGAATAAAATAAAATAAATATTATATTTTATTATTTATTTATTTTTTTAGGGATAAATCCTCGCATGGTTTCTATCAACATTATCAATTGGATTTTGGATATCGAATTCAACTATTTGGCAAGGTGAAGATTTGAACCTGAAACCTTTCTTAAAGGATTGCCCTCTCCTCTCCAACTCACCTACAACACCTAGATTTTATTATTTATATCTAAATAAATATCAGGCTTATACTTATACTTTGGATAACATAGTAAACACCTTTATTTTTTTTTAATACATTGTTCTTTGGCAACAAATATCTCTATTCCAACATCTCTTCACACCATTTGCATGCTGAACTATCTCATCGTCATGCGATATCCTGTCCGCACCAACATTATCAATTGGATTTTGGATATCCAATTCAACTATTTGGTAAGGTGAAGATTTGAACCTGAAACCTTTCTTAAAGGATTGCCCTCTTCTCTCCAACTCACCTACAACACCTAAGTTTTATTATTTATATCTAAATAAATATCAGGCTTATACTTATACTTTGGATAACATAGTAAACACCTTTATTTTCTTTAATACATTGTTCTTATTTACAGGCAACAAATATCTCTATTCCAACATCTCTTCACACCTTTGCATGCTGAACTATCTCATCGCTGAACTATCTCATCGTCATGCGATATCTACTTTTAAAGAGAAACATAATTTTTTTTTATTTTTTAAAAATATTCTGAACTACAGAATAAAGAAAGTATCTAATTATGTTAACTCTTAATTAAAAAATGTAAGGAGTAAATTTTAAATAGACACACTTTTTTTTGTAGGTGAGTGATATGTTTAACAAAATGATGAATACAATTTATGGTAATTTATTTCTTTACTAATAGCTGATTATTTTAAAAAAGTATTTTTAATACAATTATTTAGGGTGAGAAAGTAAGAGGATGTAAAGGTTGTTTTAAAGTGGTTGAATGACATTGAGAAAAAAACAAAGTTTTTAAGGATTGTGTAAGCTTGTATACTATTAGAATGTGATACTAGTTAAGTGAATTAATAATATTCATATAATTTTATTTTTTACTTTGGGGAAACCATTTTACCTTATTGATTTTTCGGGTAAGATTCAAGAAAGTAAAGGTATGTTTTCCACCAAAATCATTTAGGGTTTGCACGTGGCCTACCATCTTGGACACACTTTGTTGAAGTATAATTTTTTATCATACAAGAGCATTAAAGCCTTAATAACTAAGGGGTGGTCATGTCCAAGCTTATGGGCTTAGAAATTCTTCGCATGGCCAATTACATTGATGATTAAAAACATGGTTACGATTATTTTCAAATATTACATTAAATATTATAAAGGATGGTTGTATATTATATGACAAAGATGGTCACTTATGTCTATTTGTGCAGAGGTAGTAGTCTGACCTAAGTCCACTGAGTGTGCACCAACCCAGTGATAGTGGTACCAGTCTAGAGTTCCTAGTGCTTCTTCTCATGTCAGGCTAAATAACAACAAGGTGGAATAAGTGTTATTGGGGATAATCCTAGGATTTGAACCCTTCATGGTAGTATAAAAGTACTGTGGATGTAACCAATTTCCCCATGAGTCAAAAAGAAAAGAAAAGAAAATATGACCATATATAATATTACAAGGATGGTTATTATTTTATATTATATTTTGTGAATTTCTATCATATTTTTTTATCAAATGAACATTGAGATTTAATGTGTACAAGTAGAGAATCATGGCCCATCTAGTAAGGAAAACAAACTAAAAATTGATCTAGAACTAGAATAGGAACAATCACATTGAATACTTTCTAAACTATATCTTGTACTAGGCTACTCACCCAAGAGATGTAATTGGCTATTTATATCCATATTTGAAATGAAAGCAATTAGGCTCTTTGGTGTGGAATTCGTATCAAATTTTAAAAAGGTGGCCAAATAACTTTTACAAAGATGGTCTTTTGATTTTATTTTATATTTATATTATTTTTAATGTATATTATTATATATATTATATTTAAATCCTTATCATTCAACCTCTATATTTACATTATTAAAGTGGTCTTAAATAGCTAGGTAAAAATATTATTAGGACTACATTTGGAGGCCCAACTATCAAATCATAAATAACCAAGGTGGCCAAAAATATTTTCAAATATTACCTTAAATATTAAAAATGATGGTCATATATTTTTTTATTAGATTGAGAAGAGGGTTTTGAAAAATAGCCCCACAACATTTTACATTAGAAGCCAAACATTACTCATAAAGTTGTCCCACCTAGATATGACCCTCAATATCCCATAACAACCTAGAACACCAAAAGAGACAATATCCCAAAAAGGACACAAATAGAAACAAAGACCCAAAACTAGCCAACTATGCTAAAAACCTTTAGCCCCACAATAGAACAAACACCACATCCCTATCACTCAACCAATTATTAACCCGATTACTTTACTTTAACCCACCAAGGCTCTTTCAATAAAACTAAAAGGGATGGATTCCATGACCAGGAATTAAGAACTAGCATTATCTTGAGAAAATTGAATAAGCTCTTGGGGAAAGTTTGATCTCTAAGCCATTAGCCCATTATGTTGTAGACCCAAATATTATAGTAGTTTTACCACCTTATTTCCTTCTCTAAATACATGTTTGATTTTCTAGGAATATTTTTTTTTCAAGTTTATTGTCGTTGCTTGCACCATATTTTTAATGGCCCAATTAGGAGCCTATTTTCCCAATAGAGCATTGTTAATGTTGAGAGAATCACCCTCAATTTTGAACTTACTACCTTGAAAATAATGGAACCACCAAGAACCCTAAAAATTAGCCCGGGCTTTAGCAAAGTGGTTTATTTAGTGACCTAGGTTTCTAGAAAATACAACTTGCACTAGTAGGCCCTAGGTTGCCTTTAGAGGCCCCATAAAAATTAAACTTTAACTAACCCTCTTGAGGTGGTTCCCATTGAATCAAGGGCTGTGGACATGGACCAAGAGGCAAAGACCCAAAAGGGATGAAAAGAGAGGCTTTATTATAAAGCATAGAGAATATTAGAGCACATTTATGGAGGATATTTAGACATGTTTTTCAAGGTCCTACAATTGCATTCCTTCCAGATTCCCTAGAGAATATGAGGAAGGGTCATAAACAAAAAAAAATTACATAAGACATTAATAGAAGGGAAATACCATTGCTCAAATAGATCCACTATGGAGTTAGGAAAAATCCAGGACATACCTAAAAAGTAAAGAAAAATTTTGGAAAATTTGGCTAGAAAAGGAGCAATATAGAAAAATATGTTGGAAAGTCTCTTTAGCCAAATCACACAGATAACATCTGTTAACAAGAAAGAGACCTCTATTCTTGAGATTTTCAATAGTTAGAATTTTCATATATTTTATATTATATTACAAAGGTGGTCATGAATATTTTCATATATTACATTAAATATTAAAAAGAATGGTCATATATTATATTACAAAGGTGACCATTATTTTATATTTATTATTTTTATATTATTATATTTTGTTAATCCCTATCATTCCTTCCCATAATATGAGCATTAGGCTCCAATACTTACAAATAGAGAATCATAATAAAACTAATGAGGAAAAAAAACTATAAGTTTATCTCGAACTAGAATAGGAATAACTAGAGCATTAGTAGTAATAGGAGCATGACCTAAATGAAATAGACTGAAGCTGGAGTTAGAAAAATATGGACAACTATAGGAGTAGGGGTGGTAGTAGGAACTAGAGGAGGAGTAGGACCAAGAGCTAAGAATTCAATAAACCAAATGCAAAAGCAAAATAAACTAATGTATTGTTTCCCATATAAAATTTGGAGAGATAAAATTAGATAAAAAGTTTAATATCAAAATCCACTGAAAGAAACCATACTCAAATAGGAGTACTAAATACCACTAGAGGACTAACCATACTCCACCATATCCCAATAACTCTTACCCAAGTATTTGATATAGTATTTATGTGATATTTATTAATCACATCTAGACGAAGCAAACTCTATAATATGATTCCAAAAAAAAAACTAGAACAAATCTACTCTAGAACTTGTCTCAACATTAAAATTTTATAGTGGATACAATTTCTCAAACAAAGAAGTGTGAGGTATAACTAAAAATGCACTTTGAGTTATAATGTTGTACTAATGAGAAAAAAATTATTTGGAACACTAGTGGTAAAATTAGACCTTTTACAAATCAAAATATTAATGCTTCTACTAGATCTAGCTCAAAAAGAGCTTTCCAATGCCTATAAATAAGGCTATATTTACAACAAGATGACACTTGGATTTACATGAAAAATAAAGCTCTAGACAACAAAAGAAACTAAAGGCCTTTAACAATTTACACCCTTAGGGAATATTCTACCAATATTTAATATGAACCCTTTAGTTTGTGTTATATACACATATTCTTCTAACTAGGGTAACAATGAAGTCCCTATTAACCCCTCTACAATAATAAATATGTCCCTACAAGGTATTAAATAAAATAAATCAAAGCACAAAGCATATAAATCTCCACAAGAATGGGCATCATGTATGGATCAATATATGCATGAAAATAAAACAATTTAAAATATAATAGAGACAACCCCATGCAAAACGTATGACCAACCAAGTAATTAATTGAAAACGTGTGGCTCTTTAGGAGCCAAGGATGGTGTGTGCTTGCTAATAAAAATGCATGGCAAATAGTATATAAAAATGTGCTTGGCAATTGGTGTAGCTCTTAGAGATGACATGGCACAAACAACAAACCACGTTGATATACTATTGCAACTAATAAATTATCTTACAAAATTTCAAAGTGCTACATCAAAATACAGCAAAATAGCTCATCTAAATAAAATAATTTAGGTTTCATATAGAAAAAAGAATAACATAACTAACTCAATATCTTAATATTTATTTACTAATCCTACCATAGAGAAATTTATGCTATTTTGTGGTGTGAAGATGTGTATTTATTCCTTTTATCATCATGATGTTAACAAGTTAAGAAAATCTGATAAATACATGGTTAAACAAGGTTCTTTCTACAAGTTTTGAGACATAAAAATTTGGCAAGCAATTAGAAACCTTTAGGCTATCTCCACATGCAAGCATGGTGATTGCAAATATCACATAAAACATTTCTCATATTGCAAATATTGCACCTCCAGTTACAATAATTTATTTGGAAATTTGATTTCTACCAAGAAGAGCAAGATTCAGTTATGTTGAAGCATCATTAGATAACTTCATCAAACATGTGGCATGTATTTTTGGTATATATCCATGTAATTAATGTAAAATATATATCTATCATATGTCTAATACAAGGTACAATATGGATGACAACAATTTTTGACTCCATATGGTACAAAATCTCTACTACTTCTCACGCTTCTTTGATTATAGATAGACAATTTCACCCAACTATACCATATCATACAACAATTTTTGCAACTGATTATCCATGTCAAGTAGTGATAAGATCATATTTCTAGAGAAAAAAAGGTAATGTTGAGTGGATTTTCAAATTCAAACTAGATAACAACCATGGTACTAGGATATAACAAATACAACAAAATGTGACATAAAACTAGGAATGAACAAGACCAAAATATTTTTAAAAGTGATTGGTGTAATGATTTTATAAACCATATGTGGAGCTCAGGTCCTAGGCAATGGTATGAAGGGAAGGATAACACTTGAAAATGATATCATAGTGCTAGTGAAGACCTCCACACTAGTCTTAGCTGCAACATGAGTGAAAACTATTAGAAATAATGATAGGATTGTGTACTAATGGACAACAAATATAGAATAATACTTAATTATTAAATGGTATTATTTTTACATAATAATAATGCCCTAGAATACTAGAAAAATACTAGACAAATATTGACACCATCCAAACTAGGTAAAACAAACACCAATTCTAGGATCTACAAATGAAATTTTTTTCATTCCGTATCTAAACTAGATTATCTTGAGGTAAGAGGATACTCTATCCTAATCAGTATCACCACTATGATATCAAATATAATATAGATTTCACACCACACATACTGAGCAATTAGCAAACTCCAACTTGTATTTTCATTGTTGGATGTTACTATAAATAGCCAAAGTTACATGTAATTGAAAAGCCACATACAAAAATATTGGCCATGTAAAACTTCAAGTCTCAACATCCCTTGATGTGTTGGACAATATAGAGTGAGCCATGTGATGGGTAATATTGTATTACAAAGGGTGGTCATGCATTATATTAAAAATGGCCCTTTATATTTTAGAATATATTTATTTCTTATATTTATATTATATTATTCCCTTATCATTCCTTCACACCATAGAAGCATTGAAATCCAATGCATATAAAAGGATGAGCAGAAGGGAGAAAGAATAATTCAAATAAGAACAACTACTAGAACTAGAGTAGTAGCTATAATGATAAGAGCAACAGTAGGTACATGAGCTACAACATGAACAATCATAGCCAGAACAACAATTTGAACAACCAATGTTGGAGCAATAGTAGCAACAAGAGTGGCAGTTGGTACAAGAGGCATAGCAAGAGTAGGCACCAAAACAACCAAATCAATAGCTAGAGCAAGATGAGTAGGAGTAGGAGTAACCATAATTGAAGGAGTAAATAGAACAACAGCAATAGGAGGAGGAATAACAATATAAATAGAAACAAAAGTAGGAACAAGTTATCTATGAGTATCTAGCTATAAAGGTGTAGTATACCAAGTGGAGAAATTTTTTTTTGCTTATGAATGGTGAAGTTGTGGTTGACTAAAAACTAAGGAAATTTTATGTGTCTTATGTATAGTAGTAATATGTAAGTGTGGATTCACATTGGGATGGGTACTACAAATAAGAAAAGAGTGATGCTCATGCTAGAAGGTATAAGTATTATGATATGCATCATATTGAGCCTTCTTATCATATTGATAAGTTTTACCTAGTAATAGACCACAATAGTCCATAGGAGTGACATCATAGGTAATAATATCCACATACTTAGGATCAAAAGAAAAATATAAGGTGCACGTGTGTGTGATCATAAAACTAGTATCATGGTCGTTACAACCAAGTGGGCATGGATGAGAATGAAGATAGATAGGTAGCTATTTCTTATCAACAATGGATTGCACAATCAAGTTTTGCTATGAGCCATTTTTTATGATACAATCCATAGAGAAATTAGGTGTAAAATAAACATGAGTAACAAATGGCTAATCAAGACCTCCTGCAAGAGACTAATAAGTCAGTAAGTAAATATTATTAAGTTTTCCTTCTAACCTAAGATAAATTTGATTTTCACTACAAGTCTTGAATGGATTTTTTGGGTTTCCCTCCAAATTTTTATCTTTGAGTGACTGTATAAATTATTTTATTTTATTTTTCTATTTGGTCAAATACTTATTATATGATCTAAATTTTACAATGATAACACGTTATTTGAGAAGAAAATGAAGAATAATAAGGACAAGAGTATTATGACAAATAAGAATAAGAATACTTCTTTGGATAAGAAAAATTACTATCGATCTTGAGGTCTTTGAGATCATAATGTGCTAGCTAAAGAAGTATACTGAGGAGCTCCTAAAAAATATCAAGGTGCACTAGCTAGAGAAGATCAAGGTGCATAGAACTAAGTAGAAAATTTTCCTCTACAAGTTGATCTTGATTAAAAAATCTCACGTGGATTATATTACAACTCTCAAAAGAAGTGTGTCTAAATACCATTTTTAAACTTTTGAATAATATTAGGTGCTAGGTATTGAAAACAAAGTAGAATATGTAAGTAGTTGAACTGATAGATATAGTTGTAAACAAACATATGGCTTCCTTGCCTCAAATGAAGTCAATGGATAAGCAAATATTTGCCATAATTTGATGGATATAATCAAGGTTATGACCAATTCATCCCAAGTGGTGATGGTATTTTTATTAGTTTGTCACTCAATGGTCAAGATCTTAGCAACACCAAAGAGTTTCAATTTAGCAAAGGGAACCTTACCATAATTAAATATTTTTCTATAAGAAAACCAAGTGTCCATGCCTAGAACCCAACTATTAAGAATTTCAAGATCACTAGATCCATCATAGATCTTAACCTCAAATTTGATATGATAATGTGTATCAGGAGTATGGACCTCACGTGATGGAGGTTGGTTTTAGATATTATTTACCTTATCAGCTAAATTATTAACTATTTTAGCTAAGGCCATTATTTGTTTGTGTGCCAATGTGCCATAGCTTGTCTAGTGAATGCTAGGGGAGTGGTCAATCAAACTTAAAAGTAAACAACTACTTATATTTTGAAGTGTTAGGTACTACAAAAAATACACTCTTTTTTACAACATATTCTTTGAGGCATAATTAAGTATACCAAACAATTATAAAAGTGAAAAATATCACTTCTAAATAAGAATTTTCTTTGTTGAGGTTCAATCAAACAAGTATTAATAATTGTGTGGTATTATTGATGCTTAGAATATTAAATATTGATGTTAATAATCAATATTAACATTCAATATTAATTAAATCAATTACCCAAGTCATTAATTTAATTATTACCATGTTTGTAATTAATACTAGCATTAGAAAACCACAATATGGATTTAATGATACAAGTGAATTTTTTAAAAAAATATACTTGTCTTACCTCAAAATTAAATTTTTTATTTTGGTTAACTATCCAAAACAAGATCTTTACTATCGATAACCTCCTATATAGAGGAATGGTCATCCCTAATGGATGTTACCTCTATATGGCCAGTTATGAATCCATTCACCAACGTTTTCTACTCTACCCATTATCCTAGTTTATTTATTTTTTACTAAGCTCCTTTGACTATTCATAGGTCCAACCCAATAACATTGAAGAATTGTACCTATAATGGTTTCCCCCTTTATTTAGTGAGAATTTATGTTCCCTTTCGTCCTTTTTTCTAACTTATTTTATTTTGGGGATTTAGAAATAAAGGAGCAACAAGGCCTTCAAGAATGATCATAGAGACCCCTGTCTATTAGCATCAAAATCCTAGAAGTTGCTAAATAGAATGCCAATTTGATCCTCTTCCAAGGTGGGAAGGAAAATGTCTTTGAATCATGTTTGGATAACTCACTTGGTCTCCCCAAAATGCCTTTTCAATATTTGAATCTAGGTCAATTTGATCACACCCAAGTCAAATTGGCTAGATAAAACTAAATTGTGATAAGGAAGCCAAGGGTAGAACATGAAGCTCTAGGTTTGAATGTGTTATGAGAGAGGATAAGGACCAAATTATTTTAGCCTACATAAAAAAATTTGAGGCTTTAGACTACTCATTTTTTTGAAGAGTCCTATTCCGAGGAATAAATATTTTAGAAAAAATACCATTCAGGAAGATGATAATCAAATGAGATTCCATAAACATAATCAATATGTTGAAAGTATCTCATCCTTTGACTTGGAGCATAGAAAACCTCTTGGAGGAGGCCAAAAGATCCATTTTGTAGATATAAAACTCCCCATTTAGCATGTTTACAAAGAGGGCAACAAAGCAATGTATTTAGCAAACCTCAAAATCATTCAAGAGGACCTCTCTTTTGGAGTAGTAACTTCCCTCATGCCCTCTTTAAATCCTACAACAATGATGTTTTTGTATCTCCTAGTTGACTCCAAATTTTTCCCTCCATTGTGGGGTCCAATTTGGTTGACGTGATTCTTCTTGTAGCTAATTATTTATCCTTTTTCCTCCCCCATCATGTTTTCACTAGTTGGATATTTTTGCACTCCATTTAAAGATTAATTAGGTAAATTTATCTCAATCCACTCCTAGTACACTAGTGCTATGTGGATCTTTTTTCTTGTGAACTAGTGTCATGTATTACCCTATGTTCAAGCCCTCAACTAGCCTTGACACTGAGCTCCACTCTCTACTTATTTCAATGAATGTATTAGTATAAACATTTCTAATCCTTCCTTGTGCCATATGTAGGAGTTTACCTCAAGAAAAAATTCTCTTCTTCACAATTTGGAGCTTAGTTGTTACATAGAGGGCTGATCAAGAAGGTTGTAGCTCATACTCTACATCTTGCCTCCTCCTCACCATCCTCCCTCATCTAAAAGCATCTGCTACTTCTTTTGGAACAACCTAAATATAGGTGACATTAACAACATAATGGAGCTTGTAGTCCTCTTCTTGGATATGTCAATCAACAAAATCTTTCGTGATGCAAGTTTTCTACCATTCCTTAGGAGATTTGATGGCCATGATAATTTTTATATTATATTACATCATTTGGGTCTTGTAAATGTGCCACCCTTGGTACATAACTAGAGTAGAAGTTACTTGAGAGTAAAGTGATGTAGTTGGTTGATGAAGAAGTAATAAATGCACAAGTATCAATATGCAAGGTGTCCACTTATGCATCAAGATAGAGTTTTGGCCAAGGAATCTATCTTCCCAGGGTTATGCATAAGCACGAAATATAGTAAATTGACTCTATTTAGCATTTTTTAAATTTTGAAAATGCTAATTTTGAATTCTCTACTTATTTTTAGTTTTTTTGAGGTAAATTCGCCTACCGTTGAAAATAATTAAAATATTTTATTTTAATTCGCTGACCTCAAACTATAAATGATTTTTATTTTCCTGCCAAATTTACCTTCAAATTATAAATGATTTTATTTTTATCGCCTCATATACTACTCGTATATATACTTTAGTGGGTACCAATAAATATACATTGCTCTAAAACAATGAAAAACTTGCCAATGATGAAGAGGAGTGTATGTTGATATAAGCCGATTGGTTGCAGAGGAGTCTTGATCGGCCAAATACGATCAACATAAGCCAATCAGTTGCAAATCCATGTTTTCCAGCATAATATGATTGGGTGCAAAGCCATGCCAGTCAATTGTAGAGGTGTCGATCTGTTGCAAAGGTGTCGATCGATTGCAAAGGTGTTTATTGGTTGTAGAGGAGTCGATTGATTGCAAAAGTATCGATTGGTTGCAGAGGTGTCTATAGGTTGTAGAGGTATTTATCGATTGCAGAGATGTCAATCGATTGCAAAGGTGTCGATAGGTTGTAGTGGTGTAGATCGATTGCAATGGTGTCAATTGGTTGTAGAGGTGTCGATCAGTTGTAGAGTCGTGTCTATCAGTAGTAGCTGATCGATTGTAGAGCCGTGTCTATCGATATTAGCTGATCGGTTGCAAATCCATAAACATAAGCTAATTCACATGGCTGCAAGCATTCAGTATGGTTTCAAATGATCAACATGAATGCAACTGATTGTAATGGATACAATTGATCGACATGCCTACAACCAATCGACATAGCAATTGATCGATATGCTTTCAATCGATCAACATGCCTGCAACTGATCGACGTACCTGTAATCGATCGATATTTATGCAACCGATCACCATGGCTAAAACTGATCAACATGTCTATAGCTGATCAACATACCTATAATTGATCAAATTTTTAGAGTTTGCAAACCAATATTCATGACCCCAAACACAGAAAAAATTGCCATGGTTTGAAATTTTTTGGAGAAAATTAATTGCAATTTGTCACGGTTTGAAAATTTTTGGAGAAAAATATTTGGAATTCACCATGTATACTTCTCCATATTTCGTCAAGAATCTAACACAATTCACCTTCAATTTATAAATAGATTTCGGGGCCGACCCCTTATGCATAACCCTACATCTTCCTATATAAAGGACCTCATAGTGTGTGTTAGATATAGAGGTTAGATAGTAGTAGTTACTATAGTAGTGTAGTAGATATAGATTGGTGATGAAGTAAAATTTAATACTATAATCATTAGTTAGTAGAGATTCCATTTCCTCCACTATACTACATTGTAATATTCTTATCATTTTGAACTATAGCATATTTTAGTATTGTACCAGATATTCATTATTTTTCATCTCGACATAGCTTAGATATTGTGATTGCTTACTCTCGTATCATCAAAAGCTAAAAGTGTTATCAGATATACGATAGGTCAATAGGAATAGGGAGAATCACAAGAGAGAAGACTCTTTATTCTAGAATTTTTGAGATTGCATTTGACTAAAATCTCCCCATAGAGTTATAGAAA
This sequence comes from Wollemia nobilis, assembly GCA_028583015.1. Classification (NCBI taxonomy): domain Eukaryota; kingdom Viridiplantae; phylum Streptophyta; class Pinopsida; order Araucariales; family Araucariaceae; genus Wollemia; species Wollemia nobilis. Next base: position 7,153,430 of record JAQPPZ010003193.1, on the reverse strand, counting down.
ACCTCATTAATATTGGGACTCAACATTCATTCTACCAAGTTGAGTGATAGAAAAGCAAGAAGGACCACTATTACTACTATTTATATATAACCATTTTATCTTTGCAAACTAGATCCATTGTGGTACACTGTTGCATGCAAACATCATTGTCTTGGGATTATTTATTAGAAAATTTCATTTTTAGAATCTAAAGTAAAAGAGGATATTTTAGGAACCTAAGGGAAGTCCTAATATAGACCTGCATATTATAGAATAGAAAGGTCATAGAAACATTTATCCAAAATAAAATACCATAGAAGCCTTGATCCAGAAGAAAAGTCCCTAGAAGCCTTGATCTAGAAGAATAAGCCACATAAACCTTATTCAAGAAAAATACTCTAGAGAAGAGTTCATAAAAAATAGAATATAGGAGATTGGTGATCTCCATTGAAGACTATGAATTGCAGATTAGCTAGAGTCTTTCCACAAGACTATGAAGACTAGGACTCAACACAAAACTCATACCACTAGTTTCAAGAACAACTAGTGAAGTTGAAAAGGTATAAGAAAAGACCTCATTGGAAACAATAGATTGAATATTAATTCTAGAAGAATATGAAGAGACTCACAGTGTCATGACCCGTTACCTTCATACCTTATTTAAATAATATTAATTTATCTTGGGGATCAATTAATGCCTAATAGAAGGAGCATGACCATAAAGAATCCTACAAAAAAAATCCAATAAAGGAATTTTAGGGAAGACATAAAAATATTAATTATTGTTTAGAAGGTAATTAATTATGAGATTTCGTGAGAAAATAATAATAATAATAATGGATAAATTATATTTTAAGTGAATATTTAGTGTACCCTATGTGGATGGGACTAAAAAAATGACTAAGGAATTTTTAAATAACTTATGGGTTATCCTATTTTTTAGGAAGTACTCATATGACTACCCTATATTGGTGAGAAATCTTAGAGCTTATAAAAAATCATTCTAACCTTGTAACTATATTATGCCTCAATAGTATGAGCTTTGTCACACACCTCATCCCTAGAGAACCCTTGAAGGACATGATAAAGTCATAATGTTCCTAGGCATCTATTTAACATTATTATAATATGGCCACTATTTGGCCCATGAGTGGGGAATTTCCCTATAAATAAAGGGCATTGTGGAACGAAATGGACATCTAGGTTCTAGGATTTTTTAATGGTCTAGGGATTATGCTCTTCACCCATGGGGGTGAACCAAAAACCAAAAGACTTGTAAGATCTCCTAGTTAGAGGATGGATCATATAAGGAATCCTAGGAGGATTAGGGAGTATGTTCTCCACACTTGGGGTCGAATAGAAACCAAAAATAATCTAGGAAATTCCTAAATTCCATCATCCATGATCAATATTAGGGGTCTTAGGAAGATGTTGGAGAAAAGTGGGCTTGGAAGCTTGAAGAAATTGGCTGGAATAAACAGGTTGTTTCCTCCTTTTTCTAAAGAATGCATTAATTTGAAGTACCTTGTTAAAGATGCTTGATCTATTTAACTTTATGGTATTTACTTGATAAGGAATTAAGTACCTTGTTAAAGATGCTTGATCTATTTAACTTTATGGTATTTTCTTGATAGGGAATTAAGTATTAAGGGCCTTGTTAATTATAGTATTGTTTGAGTGAGACCTTGTCAATATTATAATTCCATAATCTCTAGGTTGATTATGGATAAAGTTATGGGGTATTTTAAATGTGGTTAGTCCTTCTAAAGGAGGTTCTTAGCCCTCTTAAGGATTTTCTTAGAACCCTATGATCCTGTTAATAGTAATAAGCTCGTAGCTTTGCTTATATTTAAAATAGCCTTGCTTAAACCCTTTTATAAGGCTCTAATTTAGCCTTGAGAGTAAGATAGATCATTACCATAACAACTAGAACATCGATCATTAACAATAGATTGACCTAACCCTTGGCAAAAGTCCATATGACCATCATTTGGTAGTTAGCTCTCGAATTTCGTAATATAGGTAGTTTGTTCCCAGTGAAGTATAGGTGGGTTTTAAACTATGTAAAAAGTTCGTGGGTACAATTTTTAGGAGTGAAGCCCTCGTATTCACAATAAAAGTTTGGGTACTCTTGGTACCTTGACATTTGTATATAATCTATATGTTGTTAATCTTGTTGTGATCGGGTAATCCTAAAACTACCTCCAATGTTATTATTAAACTATATTACTGGTCTGAAGGTTTAATTGATTTCAATATTATGTTTTCTCCCATCGATGTTTCGGACTGATTGCTAAGAGTATGGTCTTTGTCAGCACATATGTGATTAATCATCCACTCGTTGAGTTTTTTTGAAGTAATGACTAAAGTAATTACTACCTTTTTAAATTTAATTAAAGGTTGTTGGTTCGAAGGTGATGTATTACCCTTGTTTTGGATAGCATCCAATTAAGTCACTTCTATAAGCTATTTTAAAAAAATAAGGGCATCTAGACAAAGTCTAATAAGTCTCCTCCTTGATGTTATCACCACGTATTATTTAGGTGTAAGGTTTGTGTCTTCATATGCATGATTAACATCAATATTTAATAAGTCATCTACTCGTTGTGGTAGATTAGGATATTTGGGTATTTCCCTATCATAAACATACTATGCTATGCCAAGAATGGAGTCACAAAACCCCAAGATGAGCGATGTATCATATAAGAAACTCCATATAGTAATAGATTCTTGGTACCCATTGTTTAAAACCTTTTTGTGATGGCTAGGGTTTCAGTGAGTCATTCAGAGAAGGACCATGATATGGTAGGTTGCATGCCTTCTGCACAAGGGAGTCGACACAATAGTCTTTACCAAACAATATTCTACATGGGATATACCTGAGAGTCATATAGGACGCCCTATTGACTAAAATTAGAATCACATTGGTGTATTAAGGATGGATCACCAAGTAAATTATCCTTTTTATATGAAATAGGACTCTGTGTGGGAAGGAAAATTTATTAGTTGACACCATTCTATAGCAAATACTTACTCTATAGATGATCCCCTATCACAGTGATGTTATTGGGTAGATTACACAGTTCGATTACTCTATGAGATCTAGGGTTTATGCATTTTGGATTATGGATACAGATAATCTATTGAACAGTGGATGGGTTACCAATCGAATTCGTGAATCCTTCACAAGGAAACTTCCCTTTTGTTAGGATGATACCCCAAGAAATTTGTAGGAAACATAGGTTTATACATAGTTTTCTTGGGTTGTCTCTGCAATAGAACCCTACGAGGAAAATCTGGCATCAAAATTAATTAGGAGGTCAGTAATTTGAAACATAACCTTGGGTCTTGTGAGTAATGTTAAAATATAATGGACACATGACATAATATTGTTTGGCTCCTGGTCTCATTTTGTGACCACATGTGATTGACAATCACTTGCAAGGAGTAGTATGATAATATTTCATCTATTGAATATGACAGGTATTATCCCGCATCTCCCATATTGCGAGTGCATCATAGAGTTAATGAGGGGAGACACTCACCTTGGTACTTGGCCCATGTAATGGTCTCAGCTCACCATAGGCCTACCTGCGACTGTTAGTTGAAACAACTAGTGTGACCCTACGATAAATTTACACCCACTTTATGAGCATTGTTTGAGTAAGTAGGGATTATGGATATATTGGAAATACCATTTGAACTATAATGAGTATAACCAAATGTATGTACTCATTGGATAGAGTAAATTCGAATAATGTTCTTTTACACAATTTTTTAGAGTAGATTGATTAGGGGATAACTAATCTCTTCTTAAAAATAATTAGTATTTTTGTAGTATTAGGGATTAAGTAGGAGCTTTAATAGAACTATCCTTTTTATAAAAAAAAGTTTAGAGAACTAATTTATTTTCTTGGATATAGATTGAAAATGTATGGAGAAACATGGTTGATCTATAGAAATGAAAAATAATGAAGTGATGGTATTAATTTAACAAATTAAGGGTGACCTTAACTCATAGAAGGATAGATTAAATGCTTTTTAAATTATAGGTATGGGACTTTAATTTATAAAGTAAAGCTTAATTATACATCATATCAAAAGAAGGAATTTGAAATTCATTCTTTGGGAAATTATGAAAGTTCCCCAAAGAGTCATCTCCAAAATATGGACCCAATGATTATCATAAACTTATACAATATGTTATAATATGACATAGAAAAAGGAATGAGTGGATTTCTTAAAAGCATATTTAAATATAAAGGAGCAGATGCTCTCCTTTGTAGAATGGAAATTATTGTATTATTAACATGATGACTTAAGGGAAAGGAACTAAACAAGTCCTTAATTGCATCGTGTATGTGTATGGGAATAGTATCATTCGTTGAATTGTATATTAAAAACAAAAGGGGATCTATTGATATCTCTACACACTTGTAATATTTGACATCTTGAACTTATGAATATGAGGAAACACATATTTTGGAGGCTGGGTTTTTCCCATCAAGGTTTCCTAGGATAAATCCTTGTGTCAATAATTTATGGTTTGCTTATTTATTTTTTGTGGATGTTGCATGAAAATGATATATGATGTAATGTTTATTTCCATGCACTATAATCAAGAATAATGATAGAATGTATGCTAATTTTTAGTAGGAGGTTAGGAATTTGTGCTCAATACTTAATATGATAATGCATTCATGTCATTGGCTTTTTCAATAATTATGGATGATTTTGGTAGATAGAGTTGTTCAATAATAATCTCATGTGCAAAATGAATGTTTATGTGGCTTTTGTTTAATTTATTATGGGACATTTATTTACGAATGATACAACTTTCCATATGCAACACCACTCATATTCATGTTATAGGAAACAAATCTTAAGGATATAATTGGATTTATACATTACAATCTTGAATGAAACCCAAACCTTGTTAAGTGAAAGTCTATGATAATACTTCAAACCTAAGGATAAGATGTAATGAATCTTGATTCAGGATTTAAATATAGTTAAGATGATTGAGTTAAGATCATATTGTGGAATAAATCTCTCAAGAGGTCTAATGAACTTGAATTACAAATCAATATGTAACCTATACTCTACTCAAAATAATTAATTTTCTATGTGGAGGCCAACACTCATAAAAAAAAAAGTTATATTCATTTGTAAAATGGACAATAAGAAGGTTACCTAAGAAAAGGGTGTACCAGCATAATAGGTAACCATATTTAAAAAATAATTCCAAGGATATTATCCTCAAAGAAATATAATGATCTTAGATCTCCTTTTTATATGGATTGGATCAGAGCTAAGAATTAGGAATATCCATGGGTGTGGTTATTCCATAAATGATGGTTTACCATTGGTGTGGTTCTCCATCATTAAGGCATTCACCTAGTCTGGGTGGACCATCTGGTGACTTCCTCCTTTTATGAGGAGGAAACCTAATGCATGGCCATCATACTTGTCTCAAATGGGGTATGAAGGTTTTGTAAAAGTTGATCACTTCTACTTAAAGAGACTCGGATCAAGTCTCTACAGCTCTTGAAGCTAATTGCCTTGAAAGTTATAATCTAAATGGAATATGTTTGTCCTAAGGCATGATTATATATTTTGCCACATAAAGAGGAATATTGGTGTATAAAAAAAATTATGTGGCTAAGAAGGCTAATGAATAGGTTTTTTATAGTCGGTATCAGAACCCAGGCTAATTGATAGGCTCTAGTGAAAGTCTAGGTTAGCCAAGACTTGGGGCATGAAACTATACTTGAGAGAAAATTCCACAACTTTAAGAAAAACAATTAGTAAAGGTAAGTCAAATATTGGGATACAAATGAAACCTTGCAATTTAGTTGAAACTTACCAATAGGAGTTTAAAAAAAAAAATTATCAATGTTAAAATACATTTTGGAGTTTTTCCGATCAGAGGCTAAGCTGTAGGAAATGATGGAAGAAGCCGCCCAACAACCACACCAGAACCTGAAGCTTCGATATGTTAGAGGATAAGAATAACTCTAAAAGCCATGGAAACCCAAGTATGGTGAAGGGAAGCAAGGACACATTTAGGCATAGAAACCAACCCAAATTTCACTTGAAACTTCATACATAAAATTTTGGGGAGACCAATATCGAAACTCTGCCAATCAGCTCCAATAATTCGAGTATCCCAGATTGATAGTAAGGTATAACACCCAACCACTCTGGCAATGTTCGAAAGCATAGGAGCGTACTACGCTATTTAAATTAGGAAAATCATAAACTCATCATGCATGTGGAACCAAAACATAGAATACTTTATTAATAAGTAATTTGAATTCAAAGATTTCAAAATTAAGATCTTGATATATTAAAAATAATAGATGAAAAACCATTACATTATCAATCCGAATATGAGCTATCAACATCTTGGGTTGAATACCAATCACGCTCAGTAAATAAGTGGAGGAGGAACATTATAACACATTTTCAAGTATCTATTAAATGTATAACATGGCCAAGGAGTGCCATGAGATCGAGGTAATAGAAGATCCATTTCTGTCAGACATCGAGCCAAAGTGAATCTATTCTCAATCTCCCAGAATAAGTGAGTTTGTACATACCTCTAATAAAGAAGGCTCTAGTAAATACCACTATAGAAAGTTGCTTCTCCGGTGGGAACATATTTCTTCACCTCATCCAAATAATAATATGGTAGAAACTGAAAGGGGATATTTAAAGGATCACCTATAGGATGTAACCAGGAATTTTCAAATGAGACATGAAAATTCTAGTTAGGCCAACTAAAGAATCTATCAAACCATTCAAAAATATTTAAAGGACTCTCTAATGCTAAGTAATTATGGGAATTGTCCCTTAACCAAATATCGCAGTGATAATCCTAGATAGAAGTATTGTAATAAATATGATCCATGGATAGGAGGACATCCCGAGCTTCGATAGCTTGATCTTGTAAGAAATTAAGCAATTCTTCCCTATGACGAAGCAAGTATCGAGGATTCCAAACTAGAGATTCATAGAATTCATGTTGATATTCCTCATAGATAAATATTATGATTAAATTGGCCTCCAATCAAGGAAGGTAAGGGAATATCTTTCCCCTCAAGAATGTTTTATTTTGTCTATATTTGGAAAAGCATACTAGAGGATAAAGAACTAAAAATAAGAAGGCACAATAAAATCTAATGGAACTACAAAAGAATACAATGATAGGACTTCACCTAAATATAATAGGACACGTGCCATCTCAAAAATTGAAATGGGCATGGTGTACCTTGATTAGATAACACAAAATCATAAGAAAGATAATTAAGTCGAAGAAATGAGTATATCAAGAAAAAAGAACAATTTACCTCGGGATTATTAGGATTCGATTAGTAAATGTGTGAACAAAATCGATATGGATGGATCAAATGGTCATTTGTGTATTGAAGAAGATTTATGTCCATGACGACCAACGCAATTATATTTATGGTAAGAGTTACCTAGATGATATTGGTTTTAAGCAAAATGAATCCCATTATATGCTTTATGATTCTTTTGCTTCTGATTACCGATCTATTGTTGCACACACCTTGAAAAGTAGAAGTTTATCTGAAGCAGCGCTAGATTTAGTAGGTGTAATAATCATGGTAAGAATTAGGAAACACCTCAATGCAACAAAGAGGAAATCTCTAGTGCAACATGCTCAGGAGGATGATTGGGTACAAGAAATATTTAGGTTAGTGTTAGAGATATGTTGTTGTGGTAGAGCGGGATTGGCTTAGATCAGAAATATTACAAATAAATAACTAGAGAGCAACAACGGTGACAACTATTCTCACATAAAATCCCCAATTTTGTCAACTAAGGGAAGAATTTAATGTTGTATTTTTAGAATCTTTTTTGGTTGCATTGTTAAATCATGGTATGCTTAATCCATCACAACCAACTGATCAAGTAGTTGTTGGAGCAGTAGCTCCACCACCATCTCCAGTTGTAAGTACCAGGATAATACAAGGAGGGAAACAAAACCAAGAGCGTCAACCTTAAGGTCCATTGGACACCCAATCTATAGACCATAATTTTGTATTAGTCTATTACTGCCAAGGATGAGGCATGAACATTAGAAACTTTTGAATTTTATATCTTTGTTTGAATATTACTGTTTATGATAGATTTAATTAGTTATTGTGTAATGCAAAAGGATGCATGAATATTGAATCTTGTCTGATTAAATAGTTATGATAAATGGATTGGTGTCCATTCCTAGAGAAGGTATGGGACCTCTCCATGATTTTATAATGATATAAGACCTGGAGACATCTGGGTGGATGCTCTAGCATTTAAAATGCATGTTAGGATATATATCTGAATATCCTGAATTGGGACTCTAAAATTATGTTGTACCTTTGTTAGCATTTGATTTTATCAGGTTAATTTGTGCCAAAGGTTAACCAAATTATACTGTGATACTCCTTTGTGGGATTTTTTATAAAACTAACATGACTCTTTATGTCTAGTAGGGTACAAATGCATAATTTTATGATATCCTTGCAATATCCTTTTTGAAAATTCTAATACTACGGTTCTCTAGATCAATTTTTGGTACAATTTGAAATGAGTAAAACCATAGTTTTGTATTGATGATGCTTTCAATACTTTTTGATATGTAAAATGGATGTTATATTGTTTATAAGGACATGGTACTACTGATAGTTGCATTTTTACAGGTCCAAGTACTCTTATGGATGGAAGTTGAAGCTTGCCACCAAGATTGGAATGTTGGATGAAAGAAAAAATTGATTATAAATAGCAGGATAAATGCTATTTTTTACTAGACAAATATGTTTTTGTAAGGTATATGTTCAAACACAGATAACTGTGTTTAATCTAAAGTGGGATGTATGTCATGACCCGTTACCCTCCTACATTATTTAAAGAATATTAATTGATCTTGGGGATCAATTAATGACTAATAGAAGGGGCATGACCCTAAAGAATCCTACAAAAAAAATCCAATAAAGGAATTCTATGGAAGATATAAAAATGTTAATTATCATTTAGAAGGTAATTAATTGTGATAGTTTGTGATAAAAATAAAAAGAAAAAATAATAATGGAGAAATTATCTTTTAAGTGAATATTTAGTGGACCCTATGTGGATGGGACCCAAAAAAGAACTAAGGGATTTTTAAATAACTTATGGGTCATCCTATATTTTGGTAAGTACTCATGTGGCTACCTTATATTGGTGAGGAATATTAGAGCTTATAAAAAATAGTTCTAACCTTGTAACTATATTATGCCTCAATAGTATGAGTTTTGTCACTCACCTCATCCTTAGAGAACACTTGAAGGACATGATGAAGTCATAATGGTCCTAGGCATCTATTTAACATAATTATAATGTGGCCACTATTTGACCCATGAGTGGTAAATTTCCCTATAAATAAAGTGCATTGTGGAAGGAAATGGGCATCTAGGTTCTAGGAGTTATTAATGGTCTAGGGAGTGTGCTCTTCACCCATGGGGATGAACTAGAAACTAGAAGACTTGGAAGATCTCCTAGTTAGAGGAAGGATCATCTAAGGAATTCTAGGAGGATTAGGGAGTATGCTCTCCACCCTTGGGGTGGAACAGAAACCAGAAAGCCTCTAGGAAATTCCTAAAGTCCATCATCCATGATCAATCTTAGGGGTCTTAGGAAGATGTTGGAGAAAAGTGGGCTTGGAAGCTTGAAGAAATTGGCTGGAATAAACAAGTTGTTTACTCCTCTTTCTAATAGATGCATTAATTTGAAGTACCTTGTTAAAGATTCTTGATCTATTTAACTTTATGGTATTTACTTGATAAGGAATTAAGTACCTTGTTAAAGGTGCTTGATATATTTAACTTTATAGTATTTTCTTGATAAGAAATTAAGTATTAAGGACCTTATTAATTATAATATTGTTTGAGTGAGACCTTGTCAATATTATAGTTCCATAATCTCTAGATTGATTATGGAAAAAGTTATGGGTTTTTTTTAAAATGGGGATAGTCCTTATAAAGGAGGTTCTTAGACCTCTTAAGGATTTTATTAGAACCCTATGACCCTGTTAATAGTAGTAAGATCATAGCTTTTCTTATATTTAAAATAGCCTTGATTAAACCCTTTTATAAGGCTCTAATTTAGCCTTGAGAGTAAGATAGATCATTACCCTAACAACTAGAATGTTGATCATTAACAATAGATTGACCTAACCCTCGGAGAAACTCCATATGATCACCATTTTTTTGGTTAGATCTCGAATTTCGTAATACAGGTGGTATGTTCCCAACGCATTATAGGTGGGTTTTAAACTATGTAACAAGTTCGTGGGTACAATTTTCAGGAGCAAAGGCCTTCTATTCGCAATGAAAGTTTGGGTACTTTTGGTACATTGACCTTTGTCTATACTCTATATGTTGTTAACCCTGTTGTGATCGGGTAATCCTGAAACTACCTCCAATGTTATTATTAACCTATATACTTGGTCCAAAGGTTTAATTAATTTCAAAATTATGTTTTCTCCTATCGATGTTTTGGACTGATTGCTAAAATTATGGTCTCTGTCATCATAGATGTGCTTAATAATTCGCTCACTGAGTTTTTTTTTGAAGTAATGACTAAAGGAATTACTAACTTTTTAAATTTAATTAGAGGTTGCTGGTTCGAAGGTGATGTATTACCCTTGTTTTGGACATCCAATTAGGCCACTCTATAAGCTATTTTACAAAATTAAGGGCATCTAGATAGATTTTAATAAGTCTCCTCCTTGATGTTGTCACCACGTATTCTTTAGGTGTAAGGTTTGTGTCTTCATTGGTATTATTAACATCAATAACCTTGTGTCTTCATTCGTATTATTAACATCAATATTTAATAAGTCCTCTCCTCGTTGTGGTAGATTAGGAGATTTGGGTGTTTACCTGTCGCAAATAAACTATGCGATGCCAAGAATGGAGTCACAAAACCCCAGGACGAGCGATGTATCATATAATAACCTCCATATAGTAATAGAGTCGTGGTACCGATTGTTTGAAACCTTTTTGTGAGGCTAGGGTTTCAGTGAGTCATCCATAGAATGACCGCGAGATGGTAGGTTGTGCACATTTTGCACATGGGAGTCAGCACAATAGTCTTTACCAAGCAATATTTTGCATGGGATATACCCAGGATCGTATAGGACGCCCTATCGACTAAAATTAGAATCACATTGGGGTATTGAGGATGGATTGCCAAGAAAATTATCCTTTTATATAAAATCGGACTCTACGTGGGAAGGAAAATTTATTAGTTGACACCATTCTATAGCAAATACTTACTCTACAGATGATCCCCTATCATAGTGATGATATTGGGTATATTACACAGTTTGATTACTCTGTGAGATCTAGGGTTTATGCATTCTGGATTTTAGATACAGATAATCTATTAAACAGTGGATGGGTTACCAATCGAATTCGTGAATCCTTCGCAAGGAAACTTCCCTTTTGTTAGGATGATACCCCAAGAATTTTTTTAGGAAACTTAGGTTTATATATAGCTTCCTTGGGTCGTCTCTGCAATAGAACCCTACGAGGATGATTTAGCATCGAAAGTAATTAGAAGGTGAGTAATTAGAAGGGTATTGTAAGAAATGTTAAAAAATTACGGACACATGGCATAATATTGTTTGGCTCATGGTCTCGTTATGTGACCACATGTGATTGACAATCACTTGTATGGAATAGGATGCTACAATTTTATCTGTTGAATATGGCAGGTATTACCCCACATCTCCCATATTGCGAGTGCATCCTAGAGTTAACAAGGGGAGATACTCACCTTGGCACTTGGCCCATGTGATTTTCTCGTGTCACCATAGGCCCGTCTGCGACCGTTAGTTCAAACAACTAGTGTGACCCCACGATAAATTTACACCCCCTTTATGAGCATTGTTTGAGTAAGTAGGGATTATGGATATATTGGAAAGACCATTTGAACTATAATGAGTGTAACCAAATGTCTGTACACATTGGATCGAGTAAATTCGAATAATGTTCTTTTAGACCATTGTTTAGAGTAGATTGATTAGGGGATAACTAATCTCTTCTTAAAAATAATTAGTATTTTTGTAGTATTAGGGATTAAGTAGGAGCTTTAATAGAACTATCCTTTTTATATATAAAAAATTAGAGAACTAATTTATTTTCTTGGATATAGATTGTAAATGTATGGAGAAACATGGTTGATTTGTAGAAATGACAAATAATGAAGTGATGGTATTAATTTAATGAATTAAGGGGAAACTTAATTCATAGAAGGATAGAATAAATGCTTTATAAATTAGAGGTATGAGACTTTAATTTATAAAGTAAAGGTTAATTATACATCATCTCGAAAGAATTAATTTGAAATTCATTCTTTGTGAAATTTCCCCAAAGATTCATCTCCAAAATATGGACCCTATCATAAACTTATACAAGATGTTATAAGATGACATAGAAAACGAAATTAGTGGAATTTTTAAAAGCATCTTTAAATATGAAGGAGAAGGTGATCTCCTTCGTAGAATGTAAATTATTGTATTATTAACATGATGACTTAAGGGAAATGAAATAAGCATGTCCTTAATTGCATCATGTATGTGTATGGGAATAGTATCATTCCTTGAATTGTATATTAAAAAAAAAAAGGGATATCTTGAGATCTCTACACACTTGTAATATTTGACATCTTGAACTTATGAATAAAAGGAAACACATATTTTAGAGGCTGGATTTTTCCCATCAGGGTTTCCCAAGAAAAATCCTTGTGTCAATAAATTGTGGTTTGCTTATTTATTTCTTGTGGATGTTGCATGTAAGTGATATATGATGTAATGTTATTTCCATGCACTATAATCAAGAATGATGATAGAATGTATACTAATTTTCAGTATGAGGTTAGGAATATATGCTTAATCCTTAATATGATAATGCATTCATGTCATTGGCTTTTGGGAAAATTATGGATGATTTTGGTAGGTAGAGTTGTCCAATAATAATCTCATGTGCAGAATGAATGTTTATGTGGCATTTGTTTAATTTACTATGGGATATTTATTTATGAATGATGCAACTTTCCATATGCAACACCGCTCATATTCATGTTATAGGAAATAAATCTTAAGGAGATAATTAGATTTATACATTACAATATTGAATGAAACCCAAACCTTGTTAAGCATAAGTCTATTATAATACTTCAAACCTAAGGATAAGATGTAATGAATCTTGCTTCATGAATTAAATGCACTCAAGATGATTGAGTTGAGATCATATTGTGGAATAAAGCTCTCAAGAGGGCAAATGATCTTGAATTACAAATCAATATGTAACCTATACTCTACTCCACAGAATTAAGTTTCTATGTGAAGGCCAACACCCGTATAAAAAAAAAGTAATGTTCATTTGTAATATGGACAATAAGAAGGTTTCCTAAGCAAAGGGTGTACCAACATTATAGGTAACCATATTTAAAAAGTTATTCCAATGATCATATCCTCAAAGAAATATAATGATATTAGATCTCCTTTCTATATGGATTGGATCAGAGCTAAGAATTAAAAATATCCATGGGTGTGGTTATTCCATAAATGATGGTTTACCATAGGTGTGGTTCTCTATCATTAAGGCATTCACTTGGTCTAGGTGGACCATCTAGTGACTTCCTCCTTTTATGAGGAGGAAATCTAATGCATGACCAACGTACTCATATCAAGTGGGGTATGAATATTTCATAGAAGCTGATCACTTCTACTTAAAGAGACTCTGATCAAGTTTCTATAGCTCTTGAAGCTAATTGCCTTGAAATTTATAATCTAAATGGAATATGTTTGTCCTAAGGCATGATTAGGTATTTTTCCACGTAAAGAGGAATATTGGTGTATAAAAAAAATTGTGTGGCTAAGAAGGCTAATGAATAGGTTTGTTACACACAGATTCTCATTAAAGAACTTCCAAAAGAAGGAATATTGAATAAGGATGATAAAATACCTGTATCTAATATTAGAAGTAGTAAAATATAGAGATCTGAGAAGGTGATCCCATCACCAACACTCCCACAATAAAATGTTGAATAAAATGTCTCGTCGATAAGACTAGAGCAGCTACAAGATAAAATACCTTGGAGAGGTCTTAAGGAGAAATAATAATAAGGCTTGGAGAGCCTTATTAAGCCATCAAAGGAGTTCCTAGAAGAACTCATTGGAAAAATTCATCTTTAAGGAGAAGCTTGTGATAGAAGAAAATTTGGGATATTTTTTTCCATCCAATGACAAGCCCAAAGGAGAAATATTTGGAAACCAGTTTGGCAAATTTCAAGGAAGATTCATGAAGACCTCAAGACTATAATAATATTGATAAGAAGGCCTTGTTTGAAGTAAAAATTCAATAAGAAGTTTGAAGAAGAACACAAATAGAAGAAGCCCAACAAACCCAAGAGATTTATAGATTACCTTTTGGAGCTAAGAAGGCACATTACAAAGGATAGATTATCTACCAAAATGGTAGCAATTAGGATAATAGTATTAGTTGTAAAACTTTAGAGTTGTAGAGATCCTCTTCAAGGTTAATCTTTTCATCTAGTGTAGAATCAAGTAGAAAGTCAGAAGCATTAGAGAGCTACGGATTAGTGAAGATAGAAGAACTATTTTAAACAATCAAGCAAATACACAAATCCATCTAGTATCAAGGCACCGATAATGTGAATCGAATCACTAAGCAACTTGGGTGCAAATAGGTTCGTTAATTTAACTTTGGTTAGGGTTTATTATTTAGTTCCATTAAAGCACCATTATTAAAATTTAGAAGTTGCAGAAATAATGTTGCATTATATAGTCTCAAGGTATGTAGAAGGAAATTAATTTTAAGGTTATCACCTACATAATAAAATAGGATTTGGATATATTTATATAGAAATAAAAATATCATCTACTTATTTTCTATATAAGAAAATACTACATCCTACAATATTTATTGTAGTGAAGTTTCACATTGCTTTTAAAGAAATAATTCTTTAGAAGGCATTGTTCTTACTTTGAAGTTGTATAAATTAGTATGTGCATTTAAGAGTTGTTAGCGCATTTAAGGAGTAACAACGTAAGTCTTCTATTGCATTATTCTAGATTGGTTAACTCATTTACTCTGAAATATTATTATATAAATTTATTATTAGCTTGAGGAGAAAACCGAAGGAGCACAAAGTCTGTAAATATCAAAGTTTCTAAAGACACTAGTTAGTACTCAATATATACAATCTATTATGGCCTATAGAAGCCACCAAGAAAATCAGAATTTTTCTAAGGAGTGGAGAATAATAAGGCATCCAAGATTTAATATAAATTGCAAATCTAGACTTGTAGAGTCTCAGATCTAAGGTGCACTAAAGGTTCCATTAAATGTAGTGTAAAAATTATTCTTTCAAAATCATACTATCTACTTGATTATTACCTTGGATTATTTACCAAATTAACCAAAAAAAGAGAGAGTTATCTAGCAAAGAATACAACATCAAATCATCCCTTGCCTACAAGAAATAGTACAAAGGAGACATCATCATAACTAGTAGAAAATAAACTTACAAAAGATATTTGGAGATATTAGGTAAAGGTGTAAAATCAAAGAATTTAATATTAACTATTGTAAAAGTATTTACATTAGTATCTTGCACCATTCTATGTAGAAAATAAAGGACAATGATCGAGTGTCTCAACAACATATTAGTTCTAGCAAGATTTGTTACAAAGATGCCAGAGGAAGAGATCATTCTAAGCAAGGAAGAATATCTAAGAGAAATCTCTTATTATGGTGTCTAAAGGTACCCTTATAGCCATGAAAGCAGGTGTATCCAACAAGAAATCTAAATCAGAGGACATCACAAAATGTGATTATCTATCTACATAAGCCATCATCTATTCTACATTTCAAAGGAGCATTCAAACCAACATTTTGAAAGCACAAAGGGATAGTATGTACATATAATAAAAAAATAACTATACCCAAAATCCAACCTGAAGAAGATCTCCGCTGATTAGGAGTGCTCATATCAGAACTTGGAAGACCATAGAACCATATCCAAGCTCCTACAACCTCCATCGAACCAACAACCAACCTCAAAGAAGCATTGAAGAACAACAACCAGCTAGAAGTACATTGGAAGAAGAAGTTTATAGAAGAAGAAAGACATTGGAGGGAAAATATATTCAAATTACCATTTGTGACCTATAAAACAAAGTTCTCATTATTTGAGAAATAAAATACATGAAAATTAGAAGAAAAACATTACAACATATTTGGAGTGTTACAACATCAATTGAAACACATAAGCCACTTGGAGAAAGCTTTAGACAAGCCCATGTGTTACTCAAAGAAGTCTCATGCGCATTGGATCTCATAAAGAAACTTTGACATCACTAAAATAAAGCATTAGATTAGTTGTAAATGTTACCCAAGGTGCACATATCACTTGGAATCCATCAAGAAGAGCTCATAACTATTTAAGAGCCAAACTTCTAAGAGGAGAATAGAAAAAATATCAAATTAAATAAAAGGAAATATTTTCTTAGGGTCAAATTATTGTGAATATTATTAGTGAATAAGAGCATAGAGGCTCATGGTCATAAAAACCCATTGAGTGAAATTCCAATCCAGAAGAGCATCAGAAAGCACAAAATTTGAAGAAAGAGCATGCTGACCCCTCTTTGGACAACAAGACCAAAGTAGCATTGAATGAAGAGTTGAAAGAAATATTCACCCAACCATCAAAGTGCATGGAGCTACTCAAGGATACATAGAGCAACAAGTGTTGCTAAGGTAAATATTAAATTTACTTTCTTTAATTAATTACTGGAGTTATAAGGTATATTAGTTGATTATTAGAAAGGACGAAAGGAATCCTAACAAAGGAAGAAATAATTAATAGATATTTGCAAATCAAGTCAGAGATATGAGGTTGAGTACCTTAGTAATTATAAAATATTTTGAAAATGCTATTAATGCTATTATTTTATAATATTTCAAAAGTAAGGAGTTATAAGGAATGCTACATCAAATTGTAATATTTTGGAATTAGAAAATTAAAGATTAAATTATTGAATGTAAGATAAATAAGTTCATTAAAATATCATATAGACTTGGAGTTAATTAAAAGGACAAAAGGAATCCAACCTAAAGAAACATAAAAATTTGACAAGTGCATAACTTCAATAGGAGAAATAAGGTTAAATATAAGTTGATTATAAAACATTACAAAATCAACTCATATTTGAACTACTACTTCCAAAAGCACTTAAAACATAATATAACAAATAGGGCGATATAAGGAATTCTAAAAAACCTAAATCCAATAAAAGGTTTTATAAATTTACTTGATATAGATATAGTATTACACAAATCCAAATATTAGAAAAATAAAAGAATACTATATATTAAAGTTTTATAGCTTTCTCATTAACTTAATTCACTAGGTAGTCATAAGGTAGACTACTTCAATGTATCTATCAAATATTAATAATCCACTAGAATTAATGTGGAAGAAAGATGTTAATCACAAATAATATAGTGAACAATGACATGAATAAAACCATTAGAAAGGAAAGATAAATTGCCATAAAAATTGGATTAAGGAATTTACTTGTAGATTCTAAAGAAGACTTAGACCTTGCTTCAAAAATAATTCACAGTTAAGCCTTAAATATAATTTTGAAACTACGGAATGTTATTTACATGCTCGGCTTCAGGGTTATGCACAGTGGTAAATATTTGCAAATTGGGTGAATATTGGAATTTTTAAAATTGAAAACTGGTAAATATGAGGACCCTCAATGATGTCCATTTGCCTAGATATTTTGGGACCAATTTTTTCTTAGGGTCAATTCACCACAATATATATCCAAACATAGGCATATTTGTACTCATTGGAAAACTCTTTTCGATCCTGATATAATGATGGTATTTTTATGAAGTTATAAGGTGAATTAATGGGTCAAAATGTTACCAAAATATGATCTTACTTTTTAGAGCTTCAATTACCCCAAAATTTTTGTGTAAATATGATTTATTTGATTTGCTTAGGATTAGCTTTGACAATTACATAATGGGTCCAACCCTTTATGCATAACCCTACTCATATTACTAAAGCAATTGATAATGAAAAGAGAGACATTCAAATTCCTTTAGAATTTGGTAGCATATTATACATGGCACTACTTACATTCAAAAGTTACAAGGATGAAATATAGAACAAAAATGATTGATAGAATAGCTTAAAAAGAAAACAAAAATAGATGCATCATATCTAGAGAAGATATTTCAATTTTCATGTAGTATTGATACTTCAAGTTATACTAACTCAAGATCTTATCATGTTATTTTAAGTGATTGTATAGAAATATCCATTCACAATATGAACAATAATGAGAAGAATAAAGACAAATGGGGAACTTTTTTGCAGTAATCAGGTGATAGTACTACCACCTATGAAAATATAAAAACTACATTTAAAGGTAAGAATAAAGAAGAAGAAGAAGAAGAACTAGATAAAGGAGGCATACAGTGCAGTATGAATTGAAGATAATACAAATGACTAGACCAAGATGAAGAATTTCTAAAGACAAATATCCATTTTGAATACTAAAGTCTTCAATATCCAAATAATGTAATACAGGTGGTGTTAGATTATATTACATCATTTAGGTCATGTAAATGTACCACCCTTGGTACATAACTAGAGTAGGAAGTTACTTGAGAATAAAGTAAATTAGTAACTTGATGAAGAAGTAATAAATGCACAAGCATCAATATGTAAGTTGTAAATGTGCAAGGTGTCCACTTGTACATCAAGATAGAGTGTTGGCCAAGGAATCTATCTTTCTATATAAAGGTCCTCATAGTGTGTGTTAGATATAGAGGTGAGATAGCAATAGTTATTGTAGTAGTGTAGTAGATATAGATTAGTGATGGAGTACAATGTAGTACTATAAGCATCAGTTATTGGAGTGTCCATTTCCTCAATTATACTACATTGTAATATTCTTATCATTTTTAGTTATAGTATATTTTAGTATTGTGCTAAATCTACATTATTTCTCATCTCAGCATAGATTTGATATTGTGATTGCTTACTCCCATATCATCAAAAGTTAAAAATCATGACCTCTAAAATAAAATGATAAATTATTAGGATGAGAATAGAGTTAAGGCTAGGGACCTTGAGTTCACCATCAATGTGGCCTTAATTATATATGTCTTAGGTATTTCTACTTCTAGTGAATGTGTAAATAGAGACAAACACTCTATCACTAATAAATTACTAATATTCATAAACAAAGGAGATAATTTGAATAGATCCCTTAGTGGTATTCTTAGAAAGTCCCTCTCTAAGCCCTAGGACAAAGTGATTATTCCTATTATTTAGTACTTAAAGCTAAACAGCCAAACCTCCATAGTCAGGAGCTTCCACTTCATGTTCCTGAATCACATATGAAGGAAGAAAAATATCAACATCTTGACTTTCCACTTCAATTACATTGAAAATTTTATGAAACAAGTTCAAAAAGAGAAGTCTTCCTTAATACTTCATCAAGGGCTCCACGTACCTTTTTTCTAGAAAATTATAAAGAAAGAGGGCTAGAGTGCCCTCATGAGCCTTCAGTTGAGCCTTGAGAGCACTTTTAGAACATAAATATACAACTACCCCTACTTTTGGAAGGGAAAAATACCAAGGAGTTGAACCAACATGATGGAGTTACCCCTAAGGTAGCCATTGAGACCTTTTTCATGGATGATAATAAATAAAGTGATAGGGAAGACACTCCAAAACTGAATAAAAGTGAAAAAATCATTAAATATTCATATCAGGGTGATGGTGGTGCAGTGATCCCTAGATACAGGACCAACTCCCAAAGGTGGTCCAAACGCCTAAAAATTTAAGTGGAGAAAAGGATTTTCTCCACCATCTAAGTTAATTCAAAATAAAATTCTAAATATTCCTAGGAGTCCATATCCATTCCATAGTCAATCAATATTGAAAGCTCTGCTC
The DNA here is from genome assembly GCA_028583015.1 of Wollemia nobilis. Taxonomy (NCBI): domain Eukaryota; kingdom Viridiplantae; phylum Streptophyta; class Pinopsida; order Araucariales; family Araucariaceae; genus Wollemia; species Wollemia nobilis. Next base: position 7,133,387 of record JAQPPZ010003193.1, on the reverse strand, counting down.
TCCTGCATACTCCCTCCTATAAGGTGGCCATGCAATGTAGTATCATTCCTACCTTGAAATACCCTCTATAAATTATTTTTTCCCTTTTTCTAAACTACCAGGATTACCTCTAGTCCCTGATTGATCTCATCAACTCATTGTAAAAATTTGGGAAGATGACCATCACCTATACTAAAGAAGTGATCATCTTCCAAGAAGACTACAAAAATAAATATGATGATGATGATTGATACAGTGGATGCCCCTACTGATGGTACTAATCATGCCTAACCTAGGATTTATTGCCCTATTTTTTAGACCCTAGTTCTCTTTTACCATATTTCTCCTTTTGCTTGTTCTTAGGATCCTCCTGTTTCAGTTAGATCTTAGAGGATCTTATATTTGTATCTTTTTGGATGTTCAACAACCCTATTATTGAGTCTCTTTCTCATTTGTAAAGGGTTTGGGGACTCTTTCAAAACCCCTTCTTTAAATCAATCAAAAACAAATTATGGAATTAAGTAGGGAGGGCTTATTATTTTAGAAAAATGTTATTCTAATGAAAATAAATCTTAGCAAAAGAGCATGAGAAGCTAGTGGAATATAGTTGTGGAAGAGTTACTCTTGAGAATATTCTTTAATGAGCAAGAATAATTTACAACCGTGCTCTACTCCTTTTGTTTCTTTTGGGGGGTATTCTGCTTCTTTTTAAAACAAAGAAAACAAAGAATTATGGGTGGATGGTAGAATTCAGTAGGGTGAAAGGGATTAGATTGCAAAGGGAAACCATTGAAAATAATGGAGATAAACATTCAATATTTTTTAAGCAAGATTTAAGTAAGGATTAATAGATCCCTTATCATGTAAAAAAATTTATCATACCGTGAAACCAAAATATAAGTTATAATTCAAATGCTTGTTTTTAATTGCATATTAATATTATTTTATTGTTGTTATCTCGTGAATGTATTAGCTCTATTATTTGTTACATTTTATATGTAGGAGTGTTGAAATCTAAGGGTTATACCTATTAACTAGAAAATGGTGTCTTCGAAAAACCTAGATTGTAGAGATAACCTATAGCTTGAGGACATTGTGGGATATTCTTGTAGACCTTTAGGTTAAAAAATCGGTTATCTATGTCAATCCAGGAGTGATCTTGTGGGTTTTACATAGATTAGTGCTACTTGCTAATAATTACTTATTCTTATTTTTCTAGAGTGTGCTTTTAAGACTAGTTGGTAGAGGTTTTTGATCTGTGTCTTTTAAGATATTAACTTTCGGTCCTAAGGAAGCCTCTTAAAGTTTTTAGCTTACGTTCAAAACCATATAGATGTAGGATATTTGGGACATCTAGGTTAATGTTGAAACTAATTTATTTTAATATTTTTGGAAAGGCATTCACCATTACAGTTGATATTCTTCTCCCTACACCTTTCATCAACTGTAGGCTAGTTGGAAGTATTTTATATACTTAGATCAAATATTTTTTGTAATCCTTTTGAATGGCTTATTTAATAATATTTTATTAATGTAAAAGTATTTAATATATTTGATTATTTATTATTATATGCAAATGGGCTAGAGAAATGGAAATAAGGTTGTTTCCTTTATGTTTGTGATAGTGATTAAATCGAGATAGGATATATGTTTTTAAACTCTTACTTTTTTGTTGTTGTACCCATATAAAACTATAGAAATAGCTAAAGGATAGAAGTATATTATAGATTTTTCTATGTTGGATTTTGGATGCATATGTTTATTGTTTTTCAAATTCAAATATAATAACATCATACTACACAAATAAAATAGTATTGTAGTTTATGCATGCTAGAAAAATATTTATTATAAATATAAATGATAGTGTGAGTCATTTTTCATTGTTGTAGTTTATGTACCTATTGAATGTTTTGGTTAAGAACATGGTTAACTTTTTATTTTTGAATAATGGGTTATTTAATAAAATATTGTATCATGATTTTTATTTATAAGTGTCATAGTAACTTCATGTTATAAGTTTATTTGATTTGGAAATGGATTATTATTTTGAGTTTTATAAAGGAGAAATATTTATGGTGAATTAAGTGGAATGTTGGTTATTTTAAAAAAATGGAAGAGGCTTGGGTAGCTAAGGAATCAATTTGAGGAAAGTATGGGATTTCCTCAATGTTTTTGCAAAAGAAATTTTTTGATATGTTATTGCATTTTATATGCTTGCATAGTGCATGTTAGACTTACATATGTATTTTTATGAGTTGTCCTGATCCCTAAACTTACCTTCAAATGCATGGATGAAGATTTAACATGTGGAAGACCTTGAGGAAAATATGAAAGATTATTTATAAGATTAAAATGTAATATTTTGGAATGAGTATTATTATAAGAATTATGGTTATGAGGAAGGGATAAATTTTTGTAATTGTTTTTATTTTATTAATTGAGCATCATTCGAAATATTGGAAGAATAAATAATGTTGTTCTTTTTTTGTTAACTCTATTGCAAGGTGGAAAGAATGTGTTATGGAAGAAATGGATAGAATATAATTTACGAATTATAGCTATAATTCATTAGATGTTATTTTATGATTTCCATGAGGATATAAATGAAATGCTAAATGCTAGTATTATGTTTTGAAAAGTAATTATATTCCTAGTTTTTTAACAATGTATTATGTTGAATTTAATTATGATTTAATATTACACTTTATATCCTTTTGTGAGATATTTTTAATTGTTTTAGTTATTGAATTTTTGGGCATGAACTAGAGACATATTAGAAAAACACTTGAGTCAATATGTACCCCATATTGGGAGTAGTTGTGGTGATGCAGTAACTAGGTATTTGTGAATGATACACCTTGAACAATGAGGCTCGAGTCTCCCAAAGTGTTGAGGCTTTTGGGTAGTCTATAGTGGTTAGGCTTGGACAAGTCATAAGTTATGAGGCTTGGACATATTCCTAATGGTGAGGTCTAAGAATATAAATAGTGTATTTGTATGGGATAATCCATCGGATCATTCACAAGATAGTATAGTGGTAGCATATTGTGGTGAGATAAGAGTGACAATGATCATTACTAGAAGAGTGGTAATGGCCTTAGTTATCCCATGGAGGTGTAGGTAACTAAGCACTAAGGCATTACACTAAAATAATACTACATATATAGACTTATGTAGGGTTAGAAAAAAGGCATCCTCCTTTTAAGTGTTATGGCTATTTAAGGATAATATCTATACCATGGTCAAGTTGTCCTAGAATAGTGAGGGTCTAGGTAAAGTGGAAGGACCACTAATGATATCTTTTCTAAATGGTAAATTTTAGAAAAATTAACCTTAGAAGTATGATAAGTTGGCCACTCCTATCCACTTGAGTGTCATCTGCAATATAATAAAACCAAAATATGGTTGTCTTATACTGCTAAAATATATTGGGTTTTTCTATGTAATTTAATCCTCATGAAAAAATATCTCTCCCTTGGGTTGATTTGGTAGGTTGTTATAGTTGGTATGAAAGCCTAGGTCATAGGACTAGAAGCTTCCATAGAGAGAACCTAGGTTCATCCTTGATTTGATCAAATAATTCTAGGAGGCTTACTATTAGAGGGACCTTAAGTTTATTTGGGACAAGGCAGGTATTGCATGTCATCATGACTAGTTAGACCAAAGAGTAAATATCCTAGAAATTATAGCTTCTTATTAGGAATGGATCCTTATAGTGAGAGTGTGGATATGATCATTATTAGGTGAGTGATAATGGTTATATCAAAGAAGGAACTTTTTGTTTAGGCAAGTGTGACCATGATCATTATCAGATGAGTGATAATGGTCTAAGTTAGTTCATGGAAAGATAAGACTAACTAATCCTAAGTATGATTTTGGAGAAATTGTAACTTATCCAACTTATTTTTTGTGGATAGGATATGACACCTACTTTGATAGGAGGATCATCTAAGAATTCGAGGTTAGTTATGTAGGAGGAAGTTACAACTCATCCCCAAAATAAATCTAGAATAACAATGGAGTCCAATAAGAAATATGGAATAACAATGGAATCCAATAATATGTCTAGATGAACAATGGACTCTAGTGAGAGGATCGAAAATAGTACTTTAGGGGTAAGTTGCTTCAATATAAAAAATATAAACAAAAAACAATGTTGGAAACACTGGTTAATTGAGAATTTAGTAATATGGATTCATAGGGTAGATAGGAAGAGAATCCTACTAGATAAATCCATGATAATAAAGCTCAGATTGAGTTTGAGCTTGATAAGGACCTTAATAATGTCAAGGCACCTAATTTTAATGGTAGAGAAGGGGGTGATGTAGTAGAATATTGGCTGAATGAGTTGGAAACTTTTTTTTCTATGAAGATTTATTCACTAGAAACCCAAACTATTTGGAAAACTCTTCATATCCAAGAGGTAGCCTTAGAATGGTCGAAAATATTCAAGGTAGATAGAGAAATCTAAGAAATGGACCTTAAATGGGATAATTTTGTAAGGTAATTTAAGAAACAATTTCTATTAGATCATTTTTATGTAGAGAATTTTGAGGAATTTTTTATGCTCTAACAAGAGACCTTGACTATAGAGGTTTATTACTAAATATTCATTAATATTTTGAAATATTTTCTTGATCATGATACCAATGAACACTTGAAGGTTCATAAGTTCATTTTGTGAGTGGATCCTAAGATTTGAACAATTATTAATTTTCTTAATACCAAAACCCTACAGAAAGCATACAATCTGGTTTGATAAGAAGAGATAAATTAGCACACCAAGAAGACCTTCAACTATAAGGTATTGATATAAGAAGAGAAAAATAAGTCAAGAAGAGGAACAATGCTAGGTTTATAAATTGGTATAAAGAGCAAAATAAAAAAGTAAAGGAAACCCAAAGTTTGGAAATAAGAACAAAGAGAACAAAGAGAATTATAAGAAGAATTTTTAGAAGGATAATTAAAAACCTTGAGCTTAGAAGGAGGATATAGAGGATAGAATACAAGGAAAGAATTAGGAACCCAGGGTAGGTTGTTTCATTTGTGGGGGTTCTAATAATGCAAATAATAATCCCCAAATACCAAAGTCAAGTAATAAATCCAAGGAGCAACCTCATTGAATCTCTGTAACCACAAAAAGTCAAAACCATGATGGTCAGGAAAATCCTATGGTATTGAATGATAATTTGTTCAAGATAAATGTTAAGGTTTTAATTGATTGTGGAGCCACATATATTTTAATTTCCACTAATATTATTGAGGATATATAAAAAAAACCTAGATATTTGGCATAAGGGTAGAAATTTGAGTATGGGTCTGTCCAGAATTGCTTAGTGAATTAATGCTTACCTATTATTGGGATCTCCTTACCTAAAGGATCCACTATTTGGTACCTATATGTAGAACCACTACATGCTTTTGATATTATCCTAGAAATGGATTGGCTAAAAGATCATGGAGTCCTGATTATTTTCCAAGAAAAATAGATGGATTATACCAATAAGGATGAGTGAATATTAAGGGTTTAAAGTAGGCAACGATATTTTCAATTGCATTTATTATCATCTATGTAGCTTAGGAAGGCAATCATAAGAGGTGGAATTTTACATGTAATTAAGATAAATGACAAGAAATGTGATAATGGAGATGCAAAAATATTTAAGAAACATCTAATTTTGCATGAATCTAGGATGTATTTTTGGAAGTATTCTAGGCCTTCCACCTCGATGTGAATTTTATTTCATCATTGAATTAATGTCTGGGGTTGAACCTATTGTAAGGACACCTTAAAAAATGACTCCTATTGAGTTCCAAGAGTTAAAGGTGAAATTTCAAGATTTGTTGAAGAAATATTTAATTAAACCTATTGTGTTACCCTATGATTCTCCAATGTTGTTTGCGAAGAAGGATGGTTCCTTAAAATTATGCATTGACTATAGGATGTTGAATAAGATAACCATAAAAAAATAGGTATCCATAACCAAGGATTGTCAATCTCTTTGATCAACTAAAGAATACCACTATTCTTTAAAAGTTTTATTTGAGATCAAAATATCATCAGCTAATTCATGAGAAGGATAATCACAAAAAAATATTTAAGACTAGATATAGACACTATGAGTTCACAGTGCTAATATTTGGATTGAGAAACATGATAACAAATTTTATGAATCGGATGAATAGGGTGTTCAAGAAATATATAGAGCATTTTTTTTAGATTTTTTTGGATGATATTTTAATATATTCCTACACCAACATGACCAATATTTCCAACATTTGAGGTTGGCATTGGAGGTGTTGAGGAAGGACAAAATTTATGGAAAGTTATCAAAATATGAGTTCTATGCCTGCCAATTTCAATATTTAGGGCATACTATATCTATAAAGGGGATTTCTATTGATCCCAATAAAATTGAAGCCATATTGAGTTGGTATGCATCCACTAATATGTCAAAATTTAGAATATTTATGAGAATAACTACATATTTTAGGATTTTTATGAAAGACTAGTAAAAAAAATTTACTCTATTACCAACCTTCAAAGAAAAGGAAAAGAATTCAAATAGATGAGTAAGTGTGAGATTACCTTTGGAACTTTGAAGAATAAGTTGACTACAACACCAATTCTTAGGATACCATATCATTATGGGAATTTTATAGTATGTACAAATACTCCCTTACAATATTTGGGAGGGGTGTTATCACAAAATTAAGCTATATTAGCATATGAATATAGCAAACTCGAGAAGCATGAGTTGAATTATGCTACATATGACCTAGGGCTATAAATATTTGTCCATGCTCTAATGGTTTGGAGGCACTATTTATTGCAGAAAATTTTCAAGCTAAGGACAAACCACCAAATCCTGAGGTATATATTTACCCAACCTATGTTGAATGTCAGTAAAGGAAGGTGGATAGAGTTCCTAGTTGAATATGACTTTGGTATAAAGTATATCAAAGGAAATAAAAACAATGTTGCTAACGCCATGAATAGAAGGCATATACAATATTAATCCAAATTCATGTTGACTTAATAGATAAAATCAAGAAAATTTAGTTACATGATCAATATTGCATTGAAATCTAGGCTAAAATTGAGAATAATCCCAAGGAAAATGAGGATTTTAACATAAAACATGGAATTTTATGTTTCAAATATAGGATTTTCATATCCATTATTGGTGACTTAAGGAGAAATATTATGTGTTAGGTGCATAATTCTTCATATTCTACTCATCTAGAAGGTGCAAAGATGAGTAAACATATGAAAATATTTTTTTATTAGCCTAGAACGAAATATGGTATTAATAGTTCAATTGCTATATTTTTGGAATACTAGAAGGTAAAGGTAGAACATCAACATCCAACATGAAATTTATACCCATGTGATATACCTACTTATAAGCAACAAGTTATATCCATGGCTTTTATAGTGGGTTTACCTAAAATAAGGTAGCAACATAATGTAATACTTGTGGTGGTAGAAAAGTTGACAAAAGTTGCACATTTTATATCAAGAAATATCAAGGATGATGTACTAGTTGTCAAAAAAAATTTACCAAGAAGGTAATTAGGCTACATGGTTTTCCTGAGGTGATCATATTAGATAGAAATTTTAGATTTACATCAAAATTTTGGCAAGCTCCTCATCATGCATTGGGCACTAAATTGAATATTAGTTCTAATTACCATCCAAAAATAGATGGGTAAATAGAGAGCGTTAACCAAGTTCTTGAAGATATACTTCACATGTATTGCATGTATCAAGATTATAAATGGGAAGACTATTTACTTCTAGTTAAATTTAATATAATAATAAATACCATGCATCCTTGGGAATGGCTTCGTTTGAGGCCTTGTATGAAAGAATGTGAAAAACACCTCTATCATGGCATAATTTGGAATATGTGGTGGTTATTAGACTAGACATTATCGAAGATATGGAGGAGCATCTTAGGGTAATTTGGTAGTGACTCAAGGAAGTAGTCGATCTCTAGAAGAGCTATGTTGATTTAAGAAGATCATTAAGAGAATTCTCTATCGGAGATAGAGTCTTCTTGAGGGTAATACCCATGAAAAGTTCCATCAATTCAACTACGTTGGATCCTCATTTTTTTGGTCATTTTGATATCATTTATAATTTTAGTCTAGTAGCCTATAGACTCGCTTTGTCACCCAACCTATCAAATATCCATGATACTTTCCATATATTCATGCTTAGGAAGTATGTTGTTGATCCTTCTCATGTTTGAAATGTTTCAAAATTGTAGATGGTAAATACCTTAGCCATTGAGGTGTTATTATTAAGTATTCTAGGGTTTCATTCTTATATCTTGAGAAAAAAAATCCTAGATCAATGTAAAATCTTGTGGGACCATTATTTTGAAAATTGTGCAAGTTGGGAAGATGTTGAGGAAAAGAGAAGGTAGTTCCTATATTTTCTGAATAAAATATATTTGGTTTCTTTCTAAAAGCATAAGAAATTGTGTTTAGTCCTAGGGTGGGAGTATGTAAAATAACCCTCATGACAATACTGCCCTTGTTGTGTATTAATGTGTGGATATTAATGCATAATTTTAATTTATTTTAGCAAGATGTGTTGATAATTGTACTTTATATTTTAAAAGTTGGATTATAATTGGAATATTACACTTTATGTCATTTTGGGAGAGATGTTTAATTCTTTTAAATGTTGGGTTTTTGGGCATGAACTAGACACATATTAAAAACAACTTGAGTCAAGATGTACCCAATATTAGGAGTTGTGGTAATGCAATAACCAAGTATTTGCGAATGATACAACTTGAACAATGAGGGTCAGGTATCCCAAAGTGGTGACATTTGGATGTATTCTTAGTAGTGAGTTCTAGGAATCTAAATTATGGATTGGTATGGAAAAATCCACTAGATCATTTACAAGATAATATAGTTATTGCACCTTGTGATGAGGTAAGAGTGACCATGCTTATTACTATGTGATTGGTAATGGTCTTAGTTAGCCTGTGGAGGTGCAAGTAACTAGGTAATAAGTCATTATGCTATAATAATAATGCATAGATAGTCTTATGTAGGGTTTGGAAAAACACATACTCCTTTAATTTTTATGGGCCTTAAAGGATAATCCTGACACTATGGTCAAGTTGTCCTATACCGATGAGGGTATAGAAAACATAGGGGACAATTGATGATATATTTTCTAAATAATGAGGTTTGGAAAGGTGAACCTCAAAATTATGGAAATTTGGCCACTCCTATCCACTTGAGTGTCATCTACAGTAATAATGAACTCAAAATATGGTTGTCTTATACTGTTGAAATATATTGGGTCTTCTTTGTGATTTAATGCTTGTGAAAAAATGTTTCTCTCCCTTGGGTTGATTTGGTGGGTTGTTACATGTTGAACCTTCTAAAAGTTAAGGTTCACTCAAATAGATCCCAACTTGCTTAGCAGAGGACTTGTTTTATCAAATTTGAGTCACTTATTCCAAAGTACATCAACATTATGAATTAATTTTGTTTTATTTTTCTCTAAATCAAAGAAAATGATATGTAAAATTTTAATTTTTAACACCTAATTAAAAATTATCAGGTTTGAAATTTGGTTGATGTCATGCTACTTAAAATAACAACATTACTAATATTTTGGATTCAAGGACAAATTTTAGACTAGGGTGGATACATGTCAAGCATGATGATACTTAAATTTCTAAATTGTACACCTAACCTAACCAAACATCAATACCATTTAAAAATTGATTATATGGATTCATAGTCCAAAATATTAAAGTAATAAGTTCTAACTCAAAAGCCAAAATTTTAGGATTAAAATTTGCAAGGGTGTTAGGGTTGTTTGAAGTATTAAATTATTTAGAACCTTGCAATAATATTGCAAGTAACTTGTAAATAGTTTGTAAATATTAGTTTTCATGTAAGCATTTCATATTTGTGGAGCTAAAAAAATATTTTTTATCTAGTAATCATTGCAAGTTTCTAATTATTAGGATTCAATAAAATATATTTCTCATATGAGAAATAAAAAGATTTATATCTCTTGTGATTTTGAGGAAATGAATATTTAATGAAAGTAGAAAGGTCAAGTCTTATGTCCAAGTTGTATATAAAAAATATAAAGCATTGCAATGAGTTTCGAATAAGTTCCACAATACATTGTAGTTACATTACTTAAGTATATATGTGTATGTATATAATATTTTCTATGAGTTATTATCATTATTATTGTTGAGTGTGTGAGGATGTAGACTTAATATTTTGATGGCGGACGGGAAAATCACACATTCTCAAACCCTACTTTTTCATTCAAAAATCTGAAAACAGTTACAGAAATAGCCCGCAGGCTTACAATAACCAGCGCTCGGCTTGGTTTTCCCACACACACTCTATATCTACGATCTTCCTATCCACCACCACTATCTATTACATTAAATTGGGTTTTTATAGAGGCCCCGACCCTCTGAAACAACTTACGCATTAATCGGGACACCAACCCGATTTAATACTCCACTCCGCACGGCCTCTGTCACCGTCGCTTCTGTCAGAAAACTCTGCATGCCCATCCTTTTCATTTCTCGTGCTTCTTGGTACTCATATGTCTTTACTACACTTTGGTGCCACATGTCATTCTAGAACGGTCCCAAAAATACCGCCTACCACGGTTTTTCATGCCATCTCTTTCTTCTTCTTCATCTTCTTCTCTTCTCATCGTGATATCGTGACATGTCGCGATATCGTGACATTTTGGCTTCCCTGCGCTCTTTCACCCTTTTGGTCATGATATCGTGACATGTCACGATATCACGACGTTTCCTCTTCCTCTCTGTCTTTCTTGCCTTCGGATCACGATATCGCGACATGTCATAATATCGCGACATTCTCCTTCCTCGTCTTCGCTTCTCTGCTCTGATCATGATATGTCACAAAATCATGACAATTCCTTCGGCATCTACTTTTCTCCTACTGGTGGTCATGATTTTGTGACAGTCACGATTTCACGACATGTCACAAAATCATGACATTCTCGTTAGTGCCTTCCTCTGTCTGCTCCTTGTCACGATTTTGCGACATGTCACGAAATCATGACAGTTCCAAATTCTCTGCCCCGGCTCTCTCTTTCATCATGATTTCATGACTGTCATGATTTCATGACATGTCACAAAATCATGACATTTCCAACTTCCCTACCTTGGCCTCGCTTTGACATTGCGATTTTGTGATGTCGCGAAATCACGACATCACGATTTCACTACTCGTTGCCAACTTTTGCCTTGCCTTCTTCTTCTTCTTCCTTAGCCGACTCTTCAGAAGTGGCCCTCCTGCCACTGGATGCTTCTACATCAGGTGCTACTGGATGCTCCTGCATCAAACACCCAGGGTTGGTGGAGAAGTGATCTTCACTTCTGCACTGTCTGGTTGCTGCCTCCTGCAACATCTCCAAACATTCATCTGCCTCTGCAGCCTGCTTCAACCCCTTCTTCTGGTCCACATAACTTCTGCCTTCCTCCAAAAAGATTCTCCCACTGTTGCATACTTCCTCATCTACAGCCTACTTCAACTCCTCTTCTTGGCCAGTTATATTTTTGCCTTCTTCCAGGAAAATCCTGGCACTGCTGCACTCTTCATTGCATGCAGCCTTTAATGGCTTCATCTTCTAATGAACCCCATCTTCTCTTCTCTTTTGTTTTTCCTCATGTTGTTTGTGCAGATCCCTTTGTAGGGCTTTCACCTACCTCTACAAATCTCTTCTAAGCAGCTCCTCTTGCAGGGCTTGCACTTGCCTCTGCAACACCTTGAAATATTTCATTATCATCATATCTCCCTCATATCCTAGTGTAACTACCTCACGTCCTACAATCTATCACACACTCAGGAACCCTAACTCACTCTTCTCTCTCTCAGAACCCTACCACAGATCCTGGCGCAAACTGCCTCACGATCGGCGATCGATTTACGCACTCAAGAACACTAGCTCTGATACCATTTGATGGCGAACAAGAAAATCACATGTTCTCAAACCCAACTTTTTCATTCAAAAATATGAAAATAGTTACAGAAATAGCTCGCAGGCTTACAACAACCCGCGCTTGGCTAGGTTTTCCCACACACACTTGAAAGCACGAGATTCCGGGCAAAGGAAACACTAATTGCAATATAACCAAAACCAAATGCGCTTAAGTCCTAGAAACGTAAAGTGCATGAAATGGAAAAGAAACGCATTGGAAGAGACACAAGCAAATGGAGAAAACACAGCCCTTTCATTAATATCCCTTGATCTCTGTTACAATGACGTCTCCTCCCTTTTCGGGGGCTAGGAGCGTTAAAAGAATTCGATTACAATCACTCAATGTTCCTCTTTCCGCGTGCCCACGATTGCAATGGGCGGGCCAAGATGATGCCGTCGCTGATGTCGATGAGTTCTTCACCTCCGCTGCTTCTCCTGCGAACAAAGAAACAACCAAGATGTCAGTAGCACCTGCTGCAAGTGAAAAGTGTTCGTTCTTCTAAAATCATCAAAAGATGCATGCAAACATTTATCTAAAGCGAGTAAACAGAATGATTCTAAACGGCCTGAAAACTTGACAGAAGACAGAAAATGTTACCAGAAGGCCATTGCCACTGAGACAGCTGGCCAATCTGCCTTCAACTGGAATTCGTCCCTGGGTGGGACGATTTTTGACTGCAATTCGTCCCTGGGTGGGACGAATTCTTCTGTGTTGAAGAAGCCGACCTGCTGCTGCTCCAATGTCGATTCTCGAGACCTGCAAAACACCTGCAAACAAGGGGGTTATGTAATTGGGGCCATTTTGGGATGACCCAGATGGTCGGATTCTCCCAATTTGGCCTCTACCCTCGGGAATTTGATCTCGCCACCTGCAAGTCAGTGAAACAACAAAGCGACACAAAACATACTAGAATCTGACCAAAAGTTACGAAATTGCAGCTATGAGTTAACCAAACATAATAACACAAAATGCAACCTAAAAAAAAGTAATCTAGAATGCTCTAAAACCTAGAAAGTGCGGGGGTGCCCAAGTGGGCCTCCCACCGTTGGCACTTGAATTCGGCGCCAATCCACTAGGGATGGGCCCAAAACCTCTTAGGATTGGGGGGTCGGCGAATTGGTTGGTTCAGGTGTCCATGTGTTGGATTTGGGTCCGATTCAAGCTTCCAAAAGCCACCCAACAACCTCCCTTGCAAAAGAGATTGGTGGATGTGGGAAGGTGAACCAAAAGGGATGCAAGTGGGTCTTCAACTCGGCAGAACTTCGTTGCTTGAAAACTCCTTCAACTTTGTATATTTTGGGTGAGAAAAGTCCCACCTTTTATAGACCCATGGGGTCTCTTTTGGGAGGGAAGCACAAATGCCATGTGTTGGTCATAGGCGCCATGTGGCGGTCTTGTCTTCCCATGAGGGAGGGGAGTCCTCCGTTGACTTGGGCTTTGATAAATGCCTTTTGTGACAGTCTTCTAACGGCCCCTCTGTCCACCTACACACGCGTGCGAGGCAAGAGTCATCAACTGACTGTTCTGGGCTGCCACTTGGCGCCATTTGTCTTTTTGCCCGTTAAGCTTAGAATTCGTCCCACCCAGGGACGGATTCAGAATTAGTCCTGGGGTGGGACGGATTCTATTTTGAATTCGTCCCTGGGTGAGACGAATACTGGGCAAAGTGTCCAAGTGTGCCAAATTGCTTCTTGACCTTACAAAATTGCTATGAAAGTGGTTAAGACCATTTGTTTAACCTCCGAGGGCTGCCCTGGGGGCTGTGTTTGTCAAAGCGATCAGTGTTTGCAGTCACATAATCGGATTGGTGCTGTTTTGGTGTCTACAGATGCCCCTTTTTGGGAAGCGCTGCGGGTGACGCAGTTCTGAGCAAAAATAGATAACCAAAGCACTAATGATTAGGGTTTCTTGGTAACCTAACCAACTTTTGATGCCCCAAGTATGGAAAGGGCATGCATTCTTGAATCCTTGCTTCGACGAGCTAAGGAATTTGATTTCAAGTATTAACCTATTTTGTTGAGGTGTGACTTGAACTTAGACATTGATCGGTCATGAACGAGGCAAAGGGCATTTTTATCCTCGGGGGGAACCTTGTGTTCATGATTCACGAAATGCCAAGTGTTTGATTGATTTGATTGTTGCTTGTTTATTGCCCCAAGCGGGAGCGTGATTGTCTTTGTCAATGATTCTTTGAATGCATGTCATTTTCCTTAATTGGGTGTGTGATTGTTGGTTGGTGACTAAGTGTGACTACCCCCTCAAGCGACGAATCGATGAGGGAATGACCTTCGTGAGAGAAGCGACGAGTCGCTTGACCCAAGATGACTTGTGCAAGGGTGCCTTTAAAGGGTTTACCGTTAAGCGTGTGCAATTTTTCCAACATTTGGACCTATTTTTGGTGGGTGTTAACCCTTTTGGTGATGTTGTAATGAGGTGAAATCATCGAAAACCTAACTTCCCGTGGAGCGGTCCGGCTATGTTAGCCTTCTTGGGGAAGTAGGAGAGAGATAATTTGAACCTCGCCATCGATTTTCTTTGCCCAGAGGTTAAGTGCAAGAGCACTTATGTCCGGAAATGTTTTTGCTTGTTTGTTTTTGTTGAATTTTGTATTGTTTTTGAGTGGGCTTTGACCCTTTTGTGATGTCGTTTGGGGATGAAATTGTCTAAAATCCGTCTTCCCGTGGAGCGGTCCGGCTATGGTAGCCTTCTTAGGGAGTATGATAGTGACAATTTGTGACTCCAATGTCGATTTTGTATGCCCTTGTTGTCAGGTGCAGTAGCAATCCTGTCGGGCAATTTTATTGTCTGTTTTTAGTGCATTTTTAGTCATTTTTTGATTTTTTTTAAGTGCTGGCCTGAATTCGTCCCTGGGTGGGACGAATTCCAGCTGGAGAATTCGTCCCTGGGTGGGACGAGCGCTAATCAGAGCGCTCGTCCCAGTCAAGGATGAATTCCAGTGCAAAAGGCCTATTTAATGGCCAAAACTTGATTTTGGGCTCATTTGTGTCATTTTTTTCTTGCGATTTTGGAGCTCTGGGAGGAGGAGGTAATTCTGCGAAGCGAAGCGCTGCTGGAATTCTCTCTGCTATCATGAGTGCACACATTGGTTCGAGCGGCGGAGCCGAAGCGAAACTTTGTAAGTGTTCCTAGAGTTTATTTTGCTTTTATTTAATGCATTGTTTTTGTGTTGACGCTTTTCAAAACTTTAAGATTTTTTGTGATGTTTTTGTTTAACGGTTAAGGTTAGAAACCCTAGAACTGAAAATTTGATCTGTTATTTTTTTTTTTTTTTGTTTGTGTTGTTTTTTTGCTTTGCAGGTTGTTAGGAGCCGGTACCGTGTACCCGTTGCATTTACTGAGGCGCGGTTGGCATTGACCGATGATGACTGGGAATGGCTTGATGCCCTTGGGCTCAAGCAGGTGGCTCGGCTGGAGCTTGTGGTTTCGGATCGGGCCTATCGATAGCCCTGATCAAGCTTTGGGATCCATGGACCAATACTTTCCATCTCTAGACAGGGAGATGATGTGACTCTTGAGGACGTCTATCATTTGCTTCGGATTTCCGATAGATGGTCTGCCTATTAGGACATCGTCGTTTGATCGGTGGACTGCTATACTTACGAGATGTTTTGGGCATGGGGGCGTGGGTGTAGCAAACCCGGTGGAGACAGCCGAGGTGGATTGCCAGCTGGCGGGATTTTGGTTAGGCGGTGGCGGGAGAGGGGGTGTTAGGAGTGAGGCACGCATTCTTGATGGGCCTCGTTTCTAACATTCTTCTCCCCGATTCGTCGAGCGAGGTTCCGATGGAACCTGCTGGATTTGGTGTGGCGGTTGGCAGAGTGCCCGATAGAGGCACCGTTGATTCCGAGATGGGGACAGACTTTGTTGGCACGGCTCTACGGGGAGCTGTAGGGGTCCGTGTCGACAGCGGAAGGGTGTCGATTGCAGTTTTTGTTGCGGTCGGGGTTGGCAGACACATAGGCTTTGAGAGGCCTACCGGGTTACCGTGGATGACTCGGGCGGCGATGGAGGATGAGGAGATTGGTTATGCAGTTTTGTGGCGGCGGTCTACGGAGCAGGGGCAGAGTCGGCGATGGGCAGGTGCCGTTGAGCACTACACTGATGCCTTTTCTCGGCTCACTCCGGGGAGGTGTTTTGGCGTCCCTATCGGGCTGTCCGGCTGGCTTGAGGTGGAGAGTGGCTCGACGGGTACGCGAGGAGCGGTGGTTGATTGGGCGGCACGGGACGGAGCATGAGTTCTTTCCGTACCGTCGGGTTACACGACAGTTTGGGGTGCGCCAGGGGTTGCCTGGTGAGCCCGTGGTCTATCGAGGCGGGGAGATGAGAGAGGATTAGAGCCACCGGTCATTGCTCCATTGGGCGAGGAGTCTGACACAGTGATTGATGTCCCGGATGTGGATGACATCGGGACTACCACTGAGTATGACTCGTGGTGGGTACTGCGGCGCTGGAGAGGAGAGGGGCCACTGGGAGGTGCGGAGGCGGCAGTGGAGGATGCTGAGGCAGCAGGGGGTGATTGGGGGGGTATGGATGATGCGGACATGGTGGATGTGGGAGATGAGGATGTGGGCTTGGGTGTTCCGGAGCAGTCGGACATGCAGGATGTGGAGGAGCAGTGGGAGCCTGAGCAGGCTACTGTCCCCGCGAGTCCTATGCGTCCGACAGATACAGAGGAGGTGGGGTCAGATGTAGGCATTGAGATTGCTCGACTGTGAGCTACTGCGGATGCGGGATCTAGAGTTGGGGGATGCGAGGCGGGAGCTGGGGGATGCACGGTAGGAGAGGGATCTTCTGCGGGCTCAGTTGGCAGAGCGGGATAGAGTTTTGGCGCAGCGCGATGATGCATTGTCTATCTATCATCGGCGAGAGGCAGAGTGGTGTCTGTACCGGATAGACTTGGAGAGGGAGGTCATTCGCCTTGGTGGGCGGCTACCTGAGCCTTCGGTCGGTGGATCTTCACGGCGGACAAGGGATAGTCTGCGAGCAGTCAGCATCATCTCGTCGCAGGCGGTTAGATGAGGGGGTGGTAGCAGGCATGATGCGGGGGCTAGTAGTAGCCGCCCTGCAGGGTCCCGTAGGACCCACACCACGGGGGTAGTTCCCGTCGCACCGATCCTGCGTGATCATGGTGGTCGACGCCTTAGGTTGGGTTTTTGGATATGATTGCGGGGTCTGAGGACCGGTTTTGTAGCCTGCGGGCATCTTTTTGATGATATATATATATATACCGGTTTTATTTTTGGTTTTGTACATGTGATGATGTGATTTTTGTTATGCATGTTTATTTATTTTGATGAATGCAGATGTTATGATGAATGTAAATGTTTTTGATGTCTATGTGATATGCGAGGTGAAATGGATGAATGACATTTGTGATGATTGCACTATAGGTTGTTTAAGAAGCTCTTTATTTACATGGTTTTTCTTTTTTTGTATTTTATGATGGTATCATAAGGATGATAAGTAGCGCAGATGGTTTTGGAATGAATGTAAGGTTTTATGAGATTCGATCAGTTTTAACTCACCATCCATGATTGTACTTTATCTTACAAGACTTTTTGACCAAGGTATGAATCAGACTTGTTTTTGACCAGGTTATTTCATATCCCTGTGTGTGCAATTGAGTTCATTTAGTGGTATTTGTTAGGATACCGCCGATTGCAAAATGGGCTTTCAACCGAACCTGTACTGAGGATCACCTAATTAGCTCCACGAATTCCTTTGTTGTATGTACTAAGATTAATCTGCGGTGTAATCCAGGATGCCATAAGCTAGCTCATCCACATGCAAATATTGATCTGTACGCAAGTTAATGTGACAGATATATCGTCATGCGGGAGGTTTACTACATTACCCATTGGCTATCAACCAAATTGGTGCTGAAGCTTGCCTTATGACCTATAGAATGCTTGAGAGTTCCAGGGATTCAAGGTCAACTCCCTTCTTTTCTTCAATTGTATTGGGATACTTGCTCATTGTAGTGATGAGATCATTGTTCATTTTGATTTGTTTTTCTTTCGAGCAAGGGATTGGGGTTATGGAGTGACCAAAATCACTATTGTTTGTGCCTTTTGATGTGTGCACTGTAGTTTGTCAAATTTTGGAGTTTTGACATTTTGCAAATTTTTTGTGTTTTGCAACTGTTGAGAACTTTAGGGATTCTTAGGGAATTGGGTAGGGAGGATGCTTGTCCTTTTGCCAACTCTCGGCATTCTAGGGGTCATTCGCACAGGGGGATGAGCAAGATAACCGTTTCGCTTGTGGTGACCTAGATTATTTTGCTAGGTTTCGTCTTTCGTTCACACAATTTGGGAATTTTAGTGTTTTGATTTGTGTTGGGATGTTACGTAACAAGGTGTATTTCAAGTATGACTCTACCTTCGTAAAATCTGTTCGACTTGATACACTACATGGCTAAAGAGGAAAATGATGACTGAATTACTGAAACTCTTGGTACATTCCCAGACCATTGACTGTAGTGTGGTAAAAGTTATGCTTGGTGTTTTTGTTGTTTTTGTAACATGAGACAATGCGGAACAAGATGGACTATCAGAGCTATTGCAGCTTATGGTGCCTTTGACCTGTATGACTACAAATATGCAATGTATGGATGCAATGCTTAATGCGGCTATGTATTTTTGTAATTTTGATGGATTGTTTTTGGTGAAGGTGAAGATGAGGTGCGAGAATATGAATTTTTTGATGAATTTGAGTATGCCTAGAATTGAGATGCAAATCTTTGTTGTTTTTGATGATTTTTGTTGTTTTGTTTTTTGAATTTCTTGATTTTTTTTGACCAAGCGATTGCGATAATCGTTGGAGCTTTTTGGGTTTGACCAAGTGATTGCGATAATCCTTGGAGCTTTTGGGGTGACCAAGAGATTGCTATAATCCTTGGAGCTTTTTGGATTGACCAAGAGATTGCGATAATCCTTGGAGCTTTTTGGTGACCAAGAGATTGCGATAATCCTTGGAGCTTTTTGGGTGACCAAGAGATTGCGATAATCCTTGGAGCTTTTGGGTTGACCAAGAGATTGCGATAATCCTTGGAGCTTTTTGTATTGACCAAGAGATTGCGATAATCCTTGGAGCTTTTGGGTGACCAAGAGATTGCGATAATCCTTGGAGCTTTTGGGTGACCAAGAGATTGCGATAATCCTTGGAGCTTTTGGGTGACAAGATAATCCTTGGAGCTTTTGGGTGACCAAGAGATTGCGATAATCCTTGGAGCTTTTTTGGGTTGACCAAGAGGTATTCCTTGGAGCTTTTTGGTGACAAGAATGGATAATCCTTGGAGCTTTTTGGGTTGACCAAGAGATTGCGATAATCCTTGGAGCTTTTTGGGTGACCAAGAGATTGCGGATAATCCTTGGAGCTTTTTGGGTTGACCAAGAGATTGCGATAATCCTTGGAGCTTTTGGTTGACCAAAAGTTGACCGAGATTGCGATAATCCTTGGAGTTTTTTTTTTTTTGGGATATGGCTTTCTTAGATATGAAATGGTCGCAAATGATTGATATTCAAGGGTTCTGTTTCCTTGATACCGTCAAGAGAAGCTAGCCGGTACGTCTCGGGTCCTATTTTACTATCAATGACATAAGGACCTAACCAATTTGCCATGAATTTGTCCCTCATATGGGACGGCAAATTAGAGTTTTGTTGGTTTTCCTTCAGAACCAAATCACCAACCTGAAAGTCTCTTAGGTGAACTTTCATGTTGTAAGCTTTCTTAAGCCGCTCTTGATAGATACGTAAGTGCTCGAGAGCATTAACGCGTCGTTCGTCAAGCAACGTAAGTTGGTCTAATCGGGCCTGCTGCGGTGTTATCATCGATGAACTCCTGCATTGATATGCGCAGGGAAGGAATTTCCAACTCGAGAGGCATTACTGCCTCTGAGCCATACACCAGTGAAAACGGAGTTGCCCCAGTGGGCGTCCGAATGCTAGTGCGATAAGCCCAAAGGGCAAGTGGGATTTGTATGTGCCAATCCTTATGACTGTCTGCGATGGTCTTTTTAAGGATGGCGACTAGCGTTTTGTTTGACGCCTCTGCTTGCCCATTTGCTTGCGGATAATAGGGTGTTGAAAAGTTGTGCTGAATTTTGTACTTTGTGGTTAAAGCACGCACGTCTTTGTTCTTGAATGATGGCCCATTATCCGAGATTATTTTGGATGGAATACCAAAATGACATATGATGTAATGCAAAATGAACTCCGCAATGCGGGGTCCTGTCGTAGAGGTTAACGGAATTGCTTCCACCCATTTGGTAAAATATTCTGTGGCCGTTATGATAAACGTGTGACGGCCTGACGATGCAGGGGAGATCTTTCCGATTAGATCGAGGCCCCACTATGAAAATGGCCAAGCAGACTGGACTGTCTATAGGGCATGGGAAGGTGCGTGCATTAAATTGGCATGATGTTGACATTTCACGCACCTCTTGACATACGCGCAACAATCTCGCTCTAAAGATGGCCAATAATAGCCCATGCGAAGAATGCGCTTTGCAATGGCCATACCACTGAAGTGGCCGCCACATGTACCGTCGTGCGCTTGGGCGACTGCCCAAGTGGAATCTTGTTGGTCCAAACATCGAAGAAGAATTCCGTCATAGCTGCGACGATACAAAATGTCTCCTATCAAGACATATTTTGCCGCTTTCTGTTTGAATGTTCGTTTTGCGGCGTGCGTCAATCCAAAGGGAAGATTACCTAACTTGAGGTAGTCTCTTATGGGTAAATACCAGTCCTGTTTATCAGAAACCTCGACAGTATGAACAGCCAATCCCTTTTGAAGTTCTTCCCTAACAAATGCTGATTGGGATAGAACTTGTAAGAATAGCGTTGTGTTGCTATTAATGGGAGTGGGGGAAAACAAAGACCCCCAGTTGGCACGTTTCAAACAGTCTCGGATTCGAAAGAACTTATCCGAAGATGGTTCGATCTGGATCATGTGGACTCCTGGCGTCAAGTCTGAGCTTGCGCGCTCCATCGCGGGTTGCGATAAGGTTTTGACTTGAATGGTTGTTATATCACCGGAAAGGTCTTGCGGGATTAGTGACCCCAAGGAGGCCATTGTGTCCGCAAAATGATTCGATGATCGAGGGAGTGCCTCGATGTCATACCACTCAAGTTTTGCCAGGAATTTGTCCACGAGGGCTTTATAGGCCTTTAGAACTGGGCATTTGCATTGATATACCCCTTTGACTTGATTGACGATTAACGACGAATCGCCAAAGATGTTCAATCTTTTGATGTTCATGGCGATTGTTGTCTGAAGACCTAGGAGCAAGGCTTCATATTCTGCATTGTTGTTGGTGCACTGGAAGTTTAATTTAAATGACAGGGGCATTGGAGCGCCCTGCGGTGTGAAGAATACAATTCCTGCGCCACCCCCTTGCTCGCATTTAGAACCATCAAAAAATAAGGTTATGTCGGCTCGAGACTCAGGCTCATCAGAATCTAGCGATTCTGAGACATGGAAGACCCCATCATCGGGTAGTTCTATGACCAGAGGCTGATCGTCTTCAAGAGGAGCCTCTGCTAGTTGATCGGCTATGACTTGTCCTTTTATAGATTTTTGCCCAATAAACTCAATGTCAAATTCCGTCAACAACATGATCCATTTCGCCGTGCGACTACTATGATAAGTACGACTCATCATGTATCGCAATGGATTCTCCTTAGACACAACATACGTCGTGTTGCTCAGCATGTAATGGCGTAGCTTTTTGGTAGCAAACACCACTGCCAAGCAAGTTTCTCAACGTATGCATAGTTAAGTTAGTAACCGACCGGGTGCGGCTAAGATAGTAAGTAGCCTGTTCTTTGTGAAGTTCATTCTTCCGGGCTAGCATTGCGCCCAGTGCCACCTCGATGAGCTGAGATGTATAAGTAGAACGGCACACCTGGTCTAGGTGGTGCCAATACTGCGGCGAAGCCAAGTACTTGTTTGATTTCGTCAAAGGCTGATTGGCACTCGTCATCCCAATGAAATGTGACCCCCTTGTGCAATAATTTGTTCATGGGTCGGCATTTGTCAGATAATTGCGCTATGAAGCGTTTAATCGACGCGACCTTTCCTTGCAGACTTCGAGCTGCTTGATAGTGGTTGGGGGAGCCATTTCAAGGATTGCCTTGACTTTGTTTGGGTCCACTTCGATGCCTCTCTTTGAGACTATAAAACCCAAGAGTTTTCCAGATGTGACGCCGAACACGCACTTCTTGGGATTCAGTCGACCTTATGCTCTATGAGGCGATCGAGAATCTTGCTTAAGTCATCGAGATGATCTGAGCGCAAGAGAGACTTGGCTAACAAATCATCCATGTAATCTTCCAAAGTTTTGTGCATGTAATCGTGGAAGATATACGTCATAGCACGTTGGTATGTAGCGCCAGCATTTTTAAGGCCAAAAGGCATGACCTTATAGCAAAATGTCCCCCAAGGCGTTGTGAATGCCGTTTTGAGTTGGTCTTCAGGATTGATACGAATTTGATTGTATCCTGAGAAACCGTCCATTAGGGAGAGCATTTCGTGACCTATCTGTAGCGTCTACCAATGCGTCGATGCTTGGCAAGGGGAAATCATCCTTAGGACTCGCTTTGTTTAGGTCTCGAAAGTCGGTGCATATGCGAATCCTCCCGTCGGGCTTCTTGACGGGAACCATGTTGGACAACCATGGCGGATAATCCATGCCAGATGACAAATTGTGCATCCAACAGCTTTTGCAATTCGTCTTTGACCATCAAGGCCATTGTTGGGTGCATCTTTCTTAGTTTTTGCTTTACAGGCTTGATTTTCGGATCAAGCGTTAAATTGTGCATGACTAGCTGCGGGTCTAGCCCTGGCATATCTTTGTACGACCATGCAAAAACTTCCTTCTTCTCTTTGAGAAGGGCAATATATTCGGCTTGCTCTTCGGGGGAAAGACTTACCCCCAACCTGATAATCTATGGATTCTTTGAATCTGTGCCGATGTCTACGTCAGTCGTCTCCTCGACTGACATGTGAGATCCGTCCTCCAACTGATGTGGAGTTGGGATTAAATGGATATCATCAGCTGAGTTAAGATCTACGTTTGGAACCTCGGGTTCCTCTTCAGCTTGAAAAATATCCTGAGTTGTCCTTGGGGTAAAATGAAGCATTTCACCGAAAGGCCAGTACTATGATGGTGACAATGGTGAATTGACGCGATCCCAATCGATGGCATCCATGTCTAGATGCAATGACCGTGATGGATCGGTCGGATTGCGGATGGGTGCGGTCAAATCAATGGAGATCATGTGGATGGAATGAATTTGGTCTCCAGAACCGTGGGTGTGATGACTTGATTCTTTTAGATGTTCCCTATACTCTGGATCTGGCTCTACGGGAACGGGCACGAATGGATCCTCTCTAGGTGCAAATTCATCTCTATGTGTGAAAAGGAAGGCGGGGTCTTCCCTCGGCACTGTTGTCATGATGGGATCTCGAGGTGGACGATGCTCATCTTGAATTTGGAGCCATAGGTCTAACACTTGGTCCCACCTCGCTGGGTCTACGTGCCATTCATGTCCTAACGAGTATACCCATCTGTCCCATTAGATCTTCATGAGTTAGAGCGTGGTGATTTTTTCATGCATGTCTGAGATAGATCATCTCAGTCTGAATCACTTTCATAGATCCAAAATTGTTCATTCTCTTGAGCATCTGTTGCTTGCGACGTTGAGGACTCTTCCTGTTCCAGTGAATTAATCTGGTCCCATTGCGGTTGTTCCACTCTTAGTGGAGGGACCTGATTCTCTTGAGACTGTGTTATTTCATCTGGAACCTCTAAGGGGAACAGTTTCAGAAAGATGTCTGGCAGCCGTTGATGTTCTCTTTGAGGATTAATCTCCGAACTTTCGCCTCTCTCTAGCAAAGAAGAGGGATTACTGTTGTTGCCAGGGGTGTTTGTTGACCATGGGAGGTAGTCTCCCAATGTGTATTCTGTATTCGGATTGGCATAAGGATCCAATGCCAATCCCCCTTGTTGCCTATTTCTAGGCCTTGCATATTTTCAACCAAGATGTCTAATGGCAGGGGATGGTTGAACCCTACCCCTGACTTGTCATATGGCATCTGATATCTTGGTTGGCAAAGGATCCGCATCCCTTGCTCATATCTGTCGAGCCCGTATCCATGCCAATTGCATTGGCCGAGATATTTTAGGGCAAATTCTGGGTTTGAGAGATAATTGATGTTTTCAACAAAAGGCTCTTCGTCTGTTTCCTTTTGTTGGCATGGTTCAAGACCATGATCAAAGCCCCCATACACAAAATTTGTCCGGTTCGGTGGGTAGCCTAGAGGGACGATTGTTCCAATGGGAAGGCGAGGTCTTCCCATGTCTTGTACTGACTCCGAGTGTGGGGGTTGCCACAACATTTTGCACTAAGTATTCCCCCAGGCCTGTACTGGCCATTTCAACAGTGATTGTTGATGATTGGGTGGGAGGAAACGGTAGTCCTTCCTGAGTCCATTCCATGTTTGGTGGTTCAGGAATCTTGGTTTCCGTTGCGTTGGGCGCTTCCTCTGTTGTTATTGTTGAAATTATGGGCAACCTTTCTTCTAAGGGCTTAACCTCTTCCATGATTTGTTTTCCCTTGTCCTTCTGTTGGGCCATGATAGGTGGCGTTGATGATGAAGGAGCCGATGATGAAGTCTCACCTGGTTGGGATTTTGCCTTGTTGGCCACCAGTGGTGCCTGCGGTATTGGACCTTGTTTAGATGGATTTAATTGGAAATCCAAATGCGTTGAAGGGAGGGTCGATTGAGGTATGAATTGTACCGCATTGCAATACTTGAAGGGCTCTAAGTCCATTGGGACTACATGTATTTCTCCTTCATAAGCATACTTCAAGCACTGGTGGGCGATCGAAGGGACACATTTCATATCCCTGATCCAAGGCCGCCCTAGCAGTATATTATAAGCCATTTCACCTTCCAGCACATGGCACAGTGTAGGTATTGACTTTTGTCCTACCTGGACTGGCAGAATGACTGTGCCGACTGTCGAGCATATTGCATCATTGAAAGCTCGGAGTGTGTACGTGGAGGCTGTGATGTGAGAGGCTGGCGACTTCAAATGCTTCAAGGCTGCAGTGGTTATGATGTTACTGGACGAGCCAGTATCTATCAGCACTCTCTTGTACGGAATCCCGTTGACCCGCGTGATAACGTGCAGGGGTGGATCTGCCATGTCATTTGATATCGTTTTGACCTCATCTTCTCTGAATGTGATGACCGGCTCCGTACATTGTTTCACATGTCCCACGAAGGCGTTGAAAGAATTTGCCTCGTGGGGTTGTAATTCAATGGCTTTTAAAATGTCCATAAGAGCTTCTCTATGGGGAGCTGATTGTTGAATAAGCTCGTAGATGGACAGCCTAGCCGACGTGGTCCGCAAACTCTGCGTGAGTTTGGTTCGTATCGTGACCTCAGGTCTAGGCGGAGGTAACTGCGTTGGGCGTTGTTGAGGATGCGATGTTGCCGGAACTTCCTTCGTAGCTACCTCAGGGGCAGCTATCGGGTACCTTCTGTTCCTTGTTACTATGCTAATCATTCCCACAAATCCCTGTGTGGGAAGATCTTGTCGCACCTCGTTAATCTGGAGTGGTTTTGTTTGTGCCTCGTGGGCTGGCAAGGGGTCCTTGAATACCCCCATTTGTTGGTTGTTTGGTGCGATGGGGTTGTCCACAACCAATGTTCTATTGTCGATCAAATCCTGGACTAGGTCTTTGAATTTCCAGCACCCATTCAAGTCATGTCCTCTGCGCCTATGGAATCTACAATACAATTCCTCTCTGTACCCCCTAGGCTTGGGAATGTTAGGGTCTATAATTTGGATTTCCGATAGAGTGACTAAATTTGCCGCTGACAAGCGGTCAAATAAGGAGTCCCTAGACTCCGCATATGGGGTGAAATTTTGCCTAGGGCGACGCGGGTAATTTTGCTCCTGTCTTCTATTATCTCTTTCATAAGCAGGAGGCACTTGCTCGGTAGTTAGCCTTTTGAGGCTGCGTTTCTTGCACGAGCACGGGAACATTTATCGCAACTTGGTTGACTGCGGCGTGTTGTGGTTGCGTTGTCCCAGTTTTAGTGGTTTTATTCCACTCTTTCTTCTTAGGCTTGGCAATTGCGCCTTCGCCTATCTTAATCTCTTCTATGACTCTGGCTTGCGCCAAAGCTTCTTCTAAGCTGTCGTATTGTCGCAGTAACAATAGACCAGAGATTGATTTTAAGCAACTTTTTGCGAACATCTACGTGAGATCAGACATAGGAGGACGGTAGGGTAACCTAGAAAGCAAAGCTCTCCATCGATTCCCGTACGCTGCCATTGTTTCCTCTTCAAATTGCTTGAGGCTCGCTAAATCACTTAGTGATGCCTTCTTCCTTGTGTTGAAGGCAAAGCGTTCAAGAAACGCGTCTACTAATTGATCTAAATTGCTTATGCTTGTGTTTGGGCGGGTTGTGTGAACCAATCCGAGGCGGGGCCTGCGAATGTGGTTATGAATGTTCTAAGCAACAATGCGTCATTATCTTGGATGCCGAAGCATTGGCTTAGAAATCGTGTAACGTGTTCCTGTGCGTCCTCTTCACCTTTAAAAACTGCCAATTGAGGCAACTTGAAGTGTTCGGGGTAAAGAGGTGTAGGCATTGAGGGATGCACCGGATTACTGCGGAGTAGACGTAATGTGGGTTTTTGATGCCCAGCGGCTTTTGTCTCCACCGACTCCAAACGCTCCAATAGCGCTTGGTATGCATCGAAAGATTTTATTTCTTCCTCTCTTGTTCGCTCTTGTTGCAAGTTACGGTAAACTGGAGGCCTATGGAGGGGTGGCCGAATGGCATCCTTCCTGCCTTGATGGGGAGTTTCAACATATTCCTCTTATGGTTCATACTCCTCGTAAAATTCTTGAGGAGTCTCTGGGCGAAACCTATGACCCCGATCAAGCTCTTGCTTGAAGGTACCCATCATTGTTTCGGGGAGTTGCCTCCCTCTCGAATCTATGAGGTCTTGGAGGCGAGCTTGACGAGGTCGCGGAGACCTGTCCTGCATTAACAGATTATGTCTCTCATACTTGTTCAGCTCTTTGGATGCGAGGGGTTGGCCCCCTCTCAGGTATTTCATAGCGTAACTCATCCGCTTCGCGTTGCATGCGTTCTCTATCCAAGCGGTGTCGGTACTCTATTTCCTGATAACTTGGTTTAAGCCGCATGGTTTGGGCTTGACGGGTGGTATATCTGGCGACAGTCTGGGTCAATTTGGTCTACCCTATTTTTCTCAGGAGGTTCGAATGTTTCTCCTATGTGTTTACCTCGAGTTTGCTGGTCTAAGGTTTCAATGGGTCGCTTCCCTCAGTCGAGGTAAGCGGTATGTGCTCGAGGTTTCGGCCTCAAGGGGTGATCATGATATCCTGCTGGTGCGGAAATGCAAGGTTCCCACGTTGTTTGTTGCCCTCGAGGAATGCGATGGCTTTCCTCGTACTCCCTTTCACGGGTGTAAAGGGGGTGGGCGGAGTTAGGTCGCCCTATGTAAGGAGCCCTGCGCTCCGGATTTGGTCTCTCTGTTATGATGATAGGTAAAGAAGGGACGCCATATCCACGTTGCCCCTCCAAATGGACGGTGTGCCTGTCTAGCGCTTCATCGCGCGGTGGCCACTCATGCCTAACTTCAAGAGGTGATTCTCTATTTATGTCAAGGTCTACATGTAAGGCATCTTCCCGAAAGGGGCTGCTTTGAATAGGCATACCCCATCGAGGATTCTGAATTGGATTCTTTTGTAGGTTAGACCTATAAGGCGGTATGACCAAATCCTCAGGACTGAAGTGAAGGCGACTTGTGCCTACTTTTTGTGTACCTTCCGGAGCTTCTGCCCTTGATTGGGCTTGACTGCGGGTGTACACCATTGCGGTGCTTCTATGCTATCTAAATAAGTTTTTATCTCGTTTATGACTTTGTTTGTCTACACTAAGCAGAATTAAGCACACACATTCACAAAACCGTGATTATCTCTTTTAAGGATTAAATGGTGTGTCCTAAACTGGTTTAGTGCATTTTGATGTTTTGTTTTGTTTTTGTAGGTTTTGAAGATCGTTTAAATGCATTATGACGGCTCATATAACTCCCAAAATGGTCGCCCCTTCAATATACCAACCAGGCCGATATACCAACCTCTCTATATACCCGCCCTTACGAGAGGGAGACTATAGGTACGTGAGAGCAGAAGGTACATGGTACGTAGGCGGTACGGAAGGGGGATTGTCCTGTTAATGGCACCTACCATAGAAAACTTATCCTCGTGCGCATGGGAATCACCCCAGTGACACTCGGTCTGCTTTCATCAGGATTTACGCCTAACAACAGTTGACAATCGGGAAATGGATGCAAAGCTAAGCCAAGGTGGTGATGAACCCACCGTTGGTCTTGCTCAAGGGCTGGGGTCTTACGACCAGCTCCTTGGTTTAAAATTGTTGCGTGGAGTGTGTGAGATTCATTTTATTTAGCGAAAATTGAAACAAGCATGAATGATTTTCCCTAAGTAATGCAGGATAAAAATGAAAACAGTCAAAGAAACAGAAACAGAAACAGAAATTTTAACAGAGATTATAAAAATCCCTACCTCTTCTCTGCCTGCTCCAGTTGCTTCTGAATTTCTGCTCTGAAAATCCGTAGGCAAGAATTCGTCCCTCTGGGAGACGAATTGCAGAACAGAATTCGTCCCTCCCAGAGACGAATTTGAATTCGTCTCAGGGTCAGACGAATTGCAGTTAAGAATTCGTAACAGTCAGAGACGAATAGCAGTCTGCAACAAAAAAATGTACCTGTCAAGCACAAACACAAAACTTTGATCAGTTTTCTATGATTTTAAAAATATGGGACAGGTCCCACCGTGATCGCCACTGAAAGCACGAGATTCCGGGCAAAGGAAACACTAATTGCGATATAACCAAAACCAAATGCGCTTAAGTCCTAGAAACGTAAAGTGCATGAAATGGAAAAGAAACGCATTGGAAGAGACACAAGAAAATGGAGAAAACACAGCCCTTTCATTAATATCCCTTGATCTCTGTTACAATGACGTCTCCTCCCTTTTTGGGGGCTAGGAGCGTTAAAAGAATTCGATTACAATCACTCAATGTTCCTCTTTTCGCGTGCCCACGATTGCAATGGGCGGGCCAAGATGATGTCGTCATTGATGTCGATGAGTTCTTCACCTCCACTGCTTCTCCTACGAACAAAGAAACAACCAAGATGTCAGTAGCACCTGTTGCAAGTGAAAAGTGTTCGTTCTTCTAAAATCATCAAAAGATGCATGCAAACATTTATCTAAAACAGTAAACAAAATGATTCTAAACAGCCTGAAAACTTGACAGAAGACAGAAAATGTTACCAGAAGGCCATTGCCACTGAGACAGCTGGCCAATCTACCTTCAACTGGAATTCGTCCCTGGGTGGGACGATTTTTGACTGCAATTCGTCCCTGGGTGGGACGAATTCTTCTGTGTTGAAGAAGCCGACCTGCTGCTGCTCCAATGTCGATTCTCGAGACCTGCAAAATGCCTACAAACAAGGGGGTTATGTAATTGGGGCCATTTTGGGACGACCCAGATGGTCGGATTCTCCCAATTTGGCCTCTACCCTCGGGAATTTGATCTCGCCACCTGCAAGTCAGTGAAACAACAAAGCGACACAAAACATACTAGAATCCGACCAAAAGTTACGAAATTGCAGCTATGAGTTAACCAAACATAATAACACAAAATGCAACCTAAAAAAAAGTAATCTAGAATGCTCTAAAACCTAGAAAGTGCGGGGGTGCCCAAGTGGGCCTCCCACCGTTGGCACTTGATTTCGGCGCCAATCCACTAGGGATGGGCCCAAAACCTCTTAGGATTGGGGGGTCGGCGAATTGGTTGGTTCAGGTGTCCATGTGTTGGATTTGGGTCCGATTCAAGCTTCCAAAAGCCACCCAACAACCTCCCTTGCAAAAGAGATTGGTGGATGTGGGAAGGTGAACCAAAAGGGATGCAAGTGGGTCTTCAACTCGGCAGCACTTCGTTGCTTGAAAACTCCTTCAACCTTGTATATTTTGGGTGAGAAAAGTCCCACCTTTTATAGACCCATGGGGTCTCTTTTGAGAGGAAGCACAAATGCCATGTGTTGGTCATAGGCGCCATGTGGCGGTCTTGTCTTCCCATGAGGGAGGGAGTCCTCCGTTGACTTGGGCTTTGATAAATGCCTTTTGTGACGATCTTCTAACGGCCCCTCTGTCCACCTACACACGCGTGCGAGGCAGGAGTCATCAGCCGACTGTTACGGGCTGCCACTTGGCGCCATTTGTCTTTTTGCCCGTTAAGCTTAGAATTCGTCCCACCCGGGGACGGATTCGAAGAGAAATCTGGGGTGGGACGGATTCTATTTTGAATTCGTCCCTGGGTGAGACGAATGCTGGGCAAAGTGTCCAAGTGTGCCAAATTGCTTCTTGACCTTACAAAATTGCTATGAAAGTGGTTAAGACCACTGTTTAACCTCTGAGGGCTGCCCTGGGGGCTGTGTTTGTCAAAGCGATCAGTGTTTGCAGTCACATAATCGGATTGGTGCTGTTTTGGTGTCTACAACACTCTATATCTATGATATTCCTATCCACAATCACTATCTATTACATTAAACTAGGATTTTATAGAGGCCTCGACCCTCTAAAACAACTTATGCATTAATCAGTACACCGATTAATACTCCACTCTACACGGCCTCTATCACCACCACTTTCATCACAAAACTCTGCGTGCCCATCCTTTTTTTTTCCTATGCTCCTTGGTACTCGTCTGCCTTTACTGCACTTTGGTGCCACGTGTCATTATGGAACGGTCCCAAAAATATCGCCTGTCATGGTTTTTCATGCAATCTCTTTCTTCTTCTTCGTCTTCTTCTCTTCTCATCGTGATATCGTGACATTTTGGCTTCCCTACACTCTTTCACCCTTTTGGTCAAGATATCACGACATGTCACAATATTGCGATGTTTCATCTTCCTCTTTGCCTTTCTTGCCTTCGGGTCACGATATCACGACAATTTGTGATATCACGACGTTCTCCTTCCTCGCCTCTACTTCTCTGCTTCGGTCATGATTTCACGACATGTCACAAAATCGTGACAATTCCTTCGGCATCTACTTTTCTCCTGCAGGTGGTCACAATTTTGTGATAGTCACGATTTCGCGACATGTCACAAAATCATGACATTCTCATTAGCGCCTTCCCCTGTCTGCTCCTTGTCATGATTTTGCGACATGTCACGAAATCATGACAGTTCCAACTTCTCTGCCCCGAATCTCTTTTTCATCGTGATTTCGTGACATGTAGTGAAATCATGACATTTCCAACTTCCCTTCCCTGGCCTCGCTTTGACGTCATGTTTTCACGACATCACGAAATCACGACGTCGCGATTTCGCTACCGCTACCAACTTCCGCCTTGCCTTCTTCTTCTTCTTCCTTAGATGACTCTTCAGAAGTGGCCCTCCTGCCACTGGATGCTTCTGCATCAAGTGCTGCTGGATGCTCCTGCATCATATTCTATGAAAAATTCTAATAATGGTATCATATTTTATCTTTGAAGTGTTGTAGAAAAGAGAGAGTTTGAGAGAAACCATTAAGAGAGTAGTTTAGCATTGAAAGGAGCAACAATGAAGAGAAAGAGAATGATTGGAATAATTAAAACAATTATAGGAAGTGATAATATCATGAGTGGAAGCATGGACTAGAACTAATATTTATAGTATGTAGGAGTGAAGTGCATGAGATAGATAAAGAGACCAAACATAAGAAATGATAACAGAAATCAAAGGAAACTCATAGAAGCAAAAAAATAAATGGATAATGTTGGAATATATTACATTATTTGGTACATGTTAATGTACCATATTGGGTACATATCTATATTAGGATAGTTTCTTAGATTAGGGTTTGAGTATTTACTTTATGTAATAAATAAATGCACAAGTATTATTATAATGTGTAATGATGTAAATGTGCATGTTGTCCATGTGTACATGAGTCTAGAATAGTAATATAGTGAGTCATAGAAATATGAAAGGCCAAGATTCATACTCCATTATATATTGGACTTTGTAGTAGAGAAATTTGAGGGAGTTAGAGAGAGTGCATGAGCACATTAGAGTAGTGCTCAAGTTAGATACAATGTAGAGCATGAAGAATGGAGCATTTGAGGTCTCCATATTTTGTATGAAGATCCCATTTTTATGAGCTTTCATTAATGGAAATTTCATGAGTATTTTAAGAAGTTTATCATGATATTTACATACTTAATATATTACCATTATCATATATTTAATATTGCATGCTCATTTTATACCTTGTGGTTGCATTTCCTTAAGTATATAATATCAAAAGCTAATAGTGGTATTAGAGCATAAGGTAGATTGATAGGAAATAGAGAGAGCCACAAGAGAGATTGAGAAGAGATAGGGATATATCATTTTTAGAATTTCTAAAATTGCTATTTGACTAGAGTATTTCCATAGGGTTGTAGAAAAACTCGTAAATACTGGGACTTAGCATGGATTTGTTTTCCACTATATTGAAAGATAACTAGTTATGTTTATTTATTTATAGAGATCTAGAGATTTGCATGGATTTTTTTACTACTATCTAAGTTTTTTTGCTGAAAAAAATTAGTTCTTAGAAGTTGAGAAGCCTCCTAAAATAGATAGAGAGGAATTATTTATCTTTGATTACCTAAAAGTCTATGTACTTTCCTCATGTAGGGATTAGTTCTTTGTTGCAGAAAAAGTAGATATTAAAGAAATGTTAAATTTTGAGGCTAAATACTTAAGATAAATTAACCTTAGGATATCAAATAAATTTACCAATAAATATATATAATAATGGTAATATTATGCAAGTATAAAATAGAGAAATATCTCTAATAGCTACTCATAAATATACCATAAAAATGCTCACAAAAATGGTGTCATAGCTCTGTAAGTACCAAGTAATATCATTACAAGTCATGTCATCTTACATATTCACATTACTTTGAATATATAATGTAATGTGACTCTTCATATAGAGCACTCTTGGCCTTCACACTTCTAGACTCTTCAACTTCCTATTCTATGGACTCATGTGCACATGGACAACTATGCACATTTACAATACCAAAATACTTTGCACACTTGTGCATTTATTACATTAAATAATAACTCCTAATATAAGACACACTTTCCTAATCTAAGGATGAACCAAATAATGTAATATACTCGAACACCTACTTTTATTACATTATTTGGTTATTTAAGACTTTATTCTTCAATATGGATCTTCATTCTCTAACTCACTTTGCATTGTATTTCTTCTTGGTCATGCTCTTTTTCCTCTTGCGTGTATTCATCATTAGTGCATTTTATAGAACTTGTATTTATAATAACAAGTGAATTTTGGATGAGTTTTTTCTCCATAATATTTGCATGGATGGAAATTCTAGCAATTTGCTTTTTCATGACCAAATTTATTGTAGTAGGTACATTGTAATATTGTCCCAACTTCTTTATCAATTGACTTGGAAGAATAAAGCTTATCCAATTCCTTGATGAAATAATCAAACCAACTTTGTATAAATCTATCTTTGGTTCTTTTTTAGATCTGTAATTCATATTTATTAATATAGATATTATCAAATCTATTTATTATCCTATTAGAAATTAACTCTTTGGTACCTAGTTTATCCATACTATTAGTTTGTGAGTTTTCAAAAATAATTCTTGGTCATATTGATTCTCCTCTTGCATTTTATTTCTCATTTTTAGAATCAAGTATGTCTTTGAACCATCTCAAATCCTTGAATCCTGTATACTTAATAAATATTTCCATAGTTTAATTTTAAAGTAATGTTTCTCATAACCCTTAGTAAAAATTTAATCCTTTGAGATTGATTACCCTTCTATTTACTTTGTCACAAAAAATATAAACTCTAAATTTATTAATTCCTATGTTGATATTGAATACCTTATAACTCCAAGATTATAAATTTAGATAAAATATATTTTAAATTCTATAAGTCTAATTTGATGTAGAAACACTTATTACTCCATATTTTGCTAAATTGCAAATATCCCAAAAACAAATTGTAGCTTCAAATAATTAAATTACAAAATGTTGAAATTATTTATCCAATATCTTCTACCCAAAATTCAATCCTTTATATAACATGTCTAAGATTTCAAATATTAATTCTATCTTCTCCATAATAACTTTCAACCTTAGAGAATAATAGTTATGAATATATTTATTTCTCTTTCACAAAACTTATTATGATTTGTAATTTTTTTACCTTTGTTCTCTTTCACAAAATTTATTATATTTAGTACTCTAGTTGTTGTTCAACTTTTCTAGGTTTATTGTCTAATAAATCTTCCAAAATCTTCTCCAGAATTCTCCAAACTCATAGCTCCTTATCTTCTTCTGATTTTGTTCATAAATCTGATTTTGTGGCTTCCAATATTCAAATTTGTTCTTAAAAATATTGAAGGTAGAAGCTATTTATACTACCCCAAATGTTGTCCAAAATCTACACTTATGCAGTCAATTCCTTCATTCTTTCACTATCCAAAAATTGTAACAAAAATCTCCAAAAAAAATTATTCTATTACTATCCAAACGCCTTCAATATCTTGCTCACAAAAAATCCAAAATCGACCCAAGTCTTCTCCAAGTCATAGCTCTAGGCTTCCTTCAATTTTTTCTCCTACAAAATTTTTAATCCCCACTTAAAACCTGCAAACTTCTCCTATCAATTTAACTTTAAAAACCTTTATGGCTATCCTTAGATTTTCCAAAACTATGGGCTCCTCAATATTCTCTTCTCCTACAATATTTTTATCAAATTATGACTTCAAAATTGTTCTCCTACAGAATTTACTTTATCAATAATTTGAATGTCTTAAGACCTTCTAATCCCTTCTCCAAAATTTGGAAAACTTATTTCCCAACACTTCTTCCATTTTTGGATGGAAACAATTGTACCAAATATCCTTTATCAAAAACTTCTCCTTGCTCATAATCTCTTACTTCTTGCTTTCTTCAAAACATATTCAATGGTTGCTTCTCCAAATTTATAATAAGACTTCTTGTAGCATTTTTATTTTTCTTCCAAATATCCTTAAGACCACTTCTCTTGGGTCTTCTAATTTTGCAACTCTTCAACTTCTCTACTCAATGCATCAATGAGACCCATCCTCGGTCTTCTCAATATTCCAACTATAGGAATTCTATAATGAGATCTCTTTCTTGTATCTCCACAATCTGCTACTTCTTAATATCTTGAATCTATGAAATCTATTGCTACTATAATACACAATAGAACATTTTCTTAGTCCTTCACTTATCTCCAATGTTTAATATATAATGAGAACCTTTTGTGCAAGTCTCTAAAATATCCAGTATCTAGTCTTCAATCTGCAATATTCTATCTCCAACCTTCTATCTTTCAAAACTAGAAGTTCTTCAATATGACCTATTTTGGGTCTCTTCAACTTCTACAACCTACAACTCCCTATATTCAATTTGCAATATTCTATGGGAAATCTATTCTCGAGTATCCTAAATATTTGATCTCTAATGAGGTCTTTTTCTTAGACCTCTTCAGTCTCTAATTTTCTACAACAAAGAATTTATCCCTACACAAGGAAATCACATACTTTTATATAACGAAGGTAAAATTTATCTCTATCTATTGTAGGAAGCTTCTAAACTTTTGAATGTTAATTTTTTACAACCAGAAACTTAGATAGTAATATCAAATATAATAGAATTTCCAAAATTCTAAAATAAATAAACTTCACTAGGTATCCTTAAAACTAGTGGAAAGAATTGTGTGTTGAGCACTAGTCTTCACAATCATGTGGAAAGACTCTAGCCAATCTAGAATTTTTAGCATCTTTCAATATACCAAATTCTCCAATAGGACCTCCTTATTGGGTCTCTTAATCTCCTCAATATTATCATCATAAAGGTCTATCTTTAAGACTTGAATTCTACTATTCTAAATTTATTCTCTGAATAGGAAACTCTCCAGTCTTCCCTAGTTTCTATTTCTAGAGATAATCTCATCACCTTCACTAGTTTCACCTTAACCAGTAGAAATATCCCTTGTAACTTTAAAACATGTTCAAGTCAAAAACTTGTTGTGGATATGATACCACTGTTATATTTTAAGTTTTAATACTTAAGATAAATTAACCTTAAGATATCAAATAAAGTCACCAACAAATATCTATAATAAT
The DNA here is from genome assembly GCA_028583015.1 of Wollemia nobilis. Lineage (NCBI taxonomy): Eukaryota > Viridiplantae > Streptophyta > Pinopsida > Araucariales > Araucariaceae > Wollemia > Wollemia nobilis. Next base: position 7,097,042 of record JAQPPZ010003193.1, on the reverse strand, counting down.
GACAATATTTTGCAAGTATAAAAAACAAAAATAACTCTAATAACTACTAATATATATACCATAAATAAACACTCACAAAAATGGTGCCATAACTCTACAAGTACCAAGTAATGTCCTTACAATTCATGCCATATTACATTTTCATATTACTATGCATATATGATGTAACATGACTCTTCATATGGAGCACTCTTGGCCTTCATAATTCTAAACTCTTTAGCTTCCTATTCTATGGACTCATGTGTACATGGACAACTATGCACATTTATAATACCAAAATACTTTACACACTTGTACATTTATTACATTAAATAATAACTACTAATCTAAGACACACTTTTCTAATCTAAGGATGAACCAAATAATGTAATATACTCCAAAAATAAATATAAGACTCAATAAAAAAGTCCCCATTAGAAATTGGAGATTAAGGAGACTCAAGAAGGAGGTCCCTATTGAATATTGAAGACTACAAATCAAGGAGGAGACCCAAGAGAAAAATGACATTGAAGAACTTCTAGATTTATAAGATACAAGTTTGAATATTGAATATAGAAGAGGACGAAGAAAAGTCCTATTGAATATTTGAGAAGCTAAAATAATTGAAGACCCAAGAGAAGAGGTCTCAAGAAAACTTGGAGTGAGAAAAAAATAAGAAGGCTAGAGAATCCCTATTGAATAAATTAGAGAATTTGCTATTGGATAATATTTGAAGATAGCTCAAGATAGAATATTGCAAGGAGTAGCTCCTAAAAACAAGAATTTGGTACAATTATCGCCATCCAAAAACAAGCCCCAGATGAAAGATAGATTTGGCAACAATTTTACCAAATTTTAGAAAGGATTCGTGAATATATAAATACATTCAGATTCTTCATAAAGAGGCCAACTAAATAGGCCAAGTTTGAAGTCAAAATTCAACAAGAGCTAATGAGAAGAAAAAAAGGTATAAGAGATCACCAAATTGAAGACTTCCATTAAAGGCTTGAAGGCTGATTTACAAGGAGGATTGGACAGTATTTGGTCAAGAAAATGTGCTACAAATTTTAGAAGTTAAAGACAACATTTGACAACATTATAGCTACAAAAATAGTCACTCTTGGACAGCAATTTAAAGGAGTTATAGAGATGCAAATTGAAGAAGTTTATGATCTGATTTGGATAGCAAAAAGAGTTTCTGGATTAACAAGTTTAGGTCAGCAAAGTAAAAATAATTGAAGTAGTATGTTTTGTAAATTTGGGGCAGGAAAAGGGTGAACCAAATCACCAAGAAATCTAGCTACAAGAGGAGACCAAAAGGTATGCAATACTATTGCAATAAAATTTTATTATTTGAAATTCCACATTAGAATAAAATAAATATTATTGTGATGCATTCATGTATGTGTTTAAAGGATGATTGGATAATTATTTTATTAAGTTAAGAATTAATATTTAATATTTATGTGAATGGATAATATTAACATTCGATATTAATCAATCAATTATATGAGGTAAGAAACTTGTACCTCTAAAAGAGAGGGTAAAGCCCCTACCACTATAGTAAGCTTACAACCTAAATATTAGTATTTTTAAAAACTAACATAAATTTTATCTAAATTTGAAAGTTATCAAGTTTATATCTTCAAGGCTAGATAAGATAGCATACCCAAGGTACCAAAACTTGCAACAAAGAAAGGAGAATTTATAAATAATATAAGGAAAGAAATCATATCCTTACTATCCCTTGGAAAGTAAATAAGTTGTAGCAGAAAATAGAAGTATCATTCTACTTGAAAGGCATAAATTTTGGCATAAATTAGAAGCTTGGAGTCATTATAGAAGAGTAGCCAATAAGGAGAATCTATCATGGAAGAAAGACCACCATTACCATGTCTTGTCAAAGAGAATATATATCACCATATTGGTTAATAAAGCCATTATTTCAAAAAATCTAGTGCAACAATTTAAAAATATATAATATTAAAAGGGAAAATATATAGCTATTTGTCTATCTAAAGCTACATACAATAGTTGGCAATATGTTACAACAAAATATCCCAAAGTTAAGCACTCAAGAGTAGTGCCATTTACGTAGAAAAGTTCCAAGTGAGTCAACTTCCAAGCAACAAGGTAAGAGCACCATCAAGAAGATGATATCAACCATTACCAAGATTGAGCAACCACCAAACAAGTGGAAGAACCACTAGGTCAACATAGAGGAGCTACCACATTTATCAAAGAATATTACCTAGGGCACCACCATCATACAACCAAGAACACAGTTGAGGAAGAGTTTCATCATTGAAGGAGCATTGGTATGGTTAAGTGAACACCATTAGGGTTGCATAAACTCATTACAAGTCTAGTCAAAGGAGAACAATGAGGGGATAATTATCATTTGAAATAAAACTTGCTACATAACAAAAAAATAAGGTAGAACACTTGAGTTTTAACTAGCATAATGCATAAAGAAGAAAGAACAATATAATAGGTCGGATATTTCTCATTAATGAGTGTTATATTGGAAGGAGAAGCATTGAAGAATATAGCAATTATATGGGAAGATATAAGGTTGGAATATACCACTTGGTACATTAAACACATAGCATTAACCATCGTGAGGAGATTCTAATCATGAAGGAAGTAATAAAATCACTACAAAGGGCAGTGCAATGATAACTTGAACATTATCAAAGAGGTAGCAAGTTATAAGGTTCATCTACAAGTATTGCAAGTGTAAAAGGATAAGTCTTACCAAGGATACAAAACATCAACAACCAATGAGTATCTAGGTGCCACAGAAGAAGAAAAAATACATATTCCAAGTATCATGATAGAAGGAAAGAGCCAAGTAACACCTTCTACTTATATTAAAGTGATACTTCAAAGTGCATACAGAGATAATGTAGAGAGAATATAATGAAGAGAAGAGAGTAAAGTGCTATAGATTAGAGCATTTGTGCTACATTGAAGGGAAGAAAAAGATGTAGTCAAAGCTGGATTTTGAGTTTTGAGTGCATTGAATGCATCATAGTGGAATGAGAGCATTGCGAGAATGTAGGGTGCAATATAAAGTAAGCAAGAGAAATCCTTTGGAGCACTCCATTAAAAGAGGTAATAAATATTTAATCTAGTCTATAATATTTACAAATGATACAAGGCATAGTATTCAATTCAAGTTAATTATTTCATTATATTCAAGGTTTTTTTATAAATTTTGAAATAAGGTATAGAAGTATTATTGAATGCCTTAGAATTTTTTTATGAAAGAAATATTTATAAAGGTTTTAGAAATTGCCTCATTCAAATTGCATAGAAATATTTTTGCAAATAGTTTAAATTGGAGGTATAAGGATTTATACATTGAAATAGAAATATTATATTTGCAAATACATTTGTTTCTAAATTTCCAACTAGGGAGTTATAAGGAGTTCAACACCAAATTAAATATCTTGAAATTTAGGAACTATATCATTATTGAAAGAAGAAAAACATAAAATTGCTAGAAATTGGGAAAAATATATTTGATATTAGTCTCTTGCTCAAATTAACGAGACATAAGGACTCCAACTTAAAGGTCTTGAAAAACAGAGAAATCCTTCAAAATTGAAAGTACATCAAAATAAATTTAGATTTTTCATTCATAACTAGGGAGAAATAAGGTGAATAATAGAGGTTTAACATTAGGGAGATAAGAGGGATTTGTAGAAGGCTACATAGACCACACATCTATTGATATTGTAACATAAACAAGGAAAGCATGTAATCTAAGCATACATTTGACAAAACAAGAAAATAACAAAGGGAAGATCTCTTTTATTAATAAAATAAATCTTGTTAAAAATTTGTTCCTCTTAGAGATACCAAATCTTGATACATTTTTTACAATGAGCAAATAACCCCAAAATGGAGGAAGATGTGTTTCAATTGGTCTTCATATCTCCATCAACTCTACTTGAGGGCTTACAAGGATGCCTCCTTCTCCATTTTCCAAGAGGAACTTGATATTGAGAGTGCCTTGAAGCCTACAAGATCTTGTAACCTGCATACAAGAAACAACAAAGCACAATTAAAAGCATATGAGGCCTCTCATGATGAGGCTTTTTTCAAGAAAATACAAGAAGTATGGCTAACTTGAAAGAAAATATAAAATATGCAAATATGCTTACAAAATATCTAAACTATTGAAATCATACTTGAAAACAAGTAGATCTAGCTAATCTAACATGTAATTTGCAATAAAAGCATGAAATGAAACTAATATAAGATGATTATTGAAATCTAGCAAATGTGACCAAAATCAAGGTAAAGCTACCTCTAATATTATAAATTAAATAGTCAAATATTTGTTACAATACTAATCTATGCTAGATTAAACTATTTGCATGGATGGAAATGGGAATATACTACTAAAACAAAATAAAATGAGTATCAAACCCTAGTCACGGGTATTAAACGCAGCTGGCTCTATTAGCTATGGGTGGCAACCACGACTGAGGGAAAACTCCTCTTTCTCTTGGAACCAAGACCAAAAACTCACAAATCCTCCAAGTAATTGATGCTCAAGGGTTGCCTCGATGTTCTGTAATATATTGGTAGTTGAATTCACTAGAATTGGAAATGGAAGTATGTCAATTGGTAAGCTTGATCCTCAAGCTCTTGAAATATCCATTACTTAATTTGGTATGATTATCCAAATGGAAAACAAGTATGCACTCCTTAGGGGTTACAAATGGCTTTTCAATTTGATAGGGCTTTACTGCATTCAAACCCGGGATCAATCTAGACCTCTCTCTAATTTTGAAGGGATTCATATAGTCTTCCTAACTCCTCATCCTAGCTTCCTTTAGAAGCCAAGATAAAGAATTGATAGGCTGGGGTAGTTGGGAGGAAACATCCAGGAGCTTGCTCACCCAAAACTACATAATATCAGTTGCACATGGCTATTACAACTAATTTTATCTCGGCTCAGGAAGCCAATACAGTTACAGGGCTAGCCACGGGTGTCAAGTGCAACTGAGATCTTAGCTGCAGATGCCATCCACGAATAAGTTTGAATAGGCCTAGGATACCTAAAATGAATGGTTAGAACCACTTATTTTCCTTGGAAAGGTCCAAAATCATTCATATGGTCTACAAAGATGCCCCGTATGAGTAGTCTCCTAAACATTATGTGTTTTAGGTGTCTACAAGATTCAACTCAAAGTTAACCTAGAAATCTAAATATTTTAGCAAGGCCATTCTATATTCAAAACACTTGCAAGATATAAGGTATTCTAAAAAACTTAAGAATTGAAAAGATATTATCTTACTTGAGAGTCATAAGGTAGATAAATTCAAAGACTTTAAAAGATAAAAGGTTCTATCAAAGATGTTCTCCATACTAAAGAGCTAAAAGTAATTATACCTAGAGAGTTAACTATTGTTTGATCATTCACTAAATATTAGGAAAACAAGATATTCTACAATATTTGAAGCATTAAAAGATAGTATTTGACCGTATACTCGGAATACTAGGGATTCATAAGGAATTCAACCTCAACAGTTTTGAAAGTTAAAAGATTCTATCAAATCTATTCACAATATATAATACTAGGGAGCTATAAGAAATTCCACTTCAAATATCAAATTAGAAGAAGCATGGATATAATAGTGAGGAATGCATTCTATAATTAAGAACTATTTCATAAGTTGAAATTTTATTCACAAAACTTAATAGATACTTTTTATGGATACAAGTATTTGTCAACTAATAAAAAAGAAATATTCTCCTTTTTTATCAAGGAAGCAAAGAAGAAAATTTTATGACATTAATTTTTTATCTTCATGAAGTACTTTTCAAGGCTTGGTGGGATACTCAAACATAGTTATATTTACATTAGAAGAATGTTTGATGATATATTTATCATTAATTATTTTTGAATTCTTTCAAAACATGAAACAAAATGAACATATTAGCAATGAAATACTAAATCCTGGACAATACTATTGTGATGATATACTAACTCATCATAAATAATATTTATCACTAGTTAAAATGAAAAATAAATAAGAAAAAGATGAAGGAAGAAGAAGCATGGCAGAAAAATAAATTATGAAGATAAAATAAAATATTTTCAAGTTGAATGTAGATCAAAGTGAACTAAAGGAACAAGATGAAGATACTAATTATTTACTTGATCAAGATACAATCAGAGAGTACAAAGAAGAAAGCAGAAAAGAAGAGCTCAAGTTTTAGAGCTAGGATGAAGACAACATTGAAGACTAAAATATTTAATAACCAAATAATGTAATACAAGGGGGTGTTGGAATATATTACATTATTTGGTACATACTAACGTACCATCTTGGGTACATATATTGATTAGGATAGTGTCTTAGATTAGGATTTGAGTATTTACTTTATGTAATAAATAAATGCACAAGTATTATTAGAATGTGCAATTATGTAAATGTGCATGTTGTCCATGTGTACATGAGTCTAGAATAGGAATATAGTGAGTCATAGGAATATGGAAGGCTATTATTTATACTCCCTTATATATTGACCTTTGTAGTATAGAAATATGATGGAGTTAGAGAGAGTGCTTGAGTACATTAGAGTAGTGCTCAATTTAGACACAATGTAGAGCATGAAGAATGAAGCATTTGAGGTCTATATTTTGTATAAAGATACCATTTTCATGAGCTTTCATTAATGGCTATTTCATGAGTATTTTTAGAATTTTATTATGCTATTTACATACTTAAGATATTGCCATTATCATATAGTTAATAATTCATGCTTATTTTATACCTTGTGGTTATATTTCCTTAAGTATATAGTATCCAAAGCTAATAGACAAGCTAGGTGAAGGAATGATTTGCCCATCTCCAATCAAAGTGATAGAAGAATATTGAAGGGATAACATTCAAGTGTGGACAAGGTAGCTTGAAAAGTAAAAATACAAAGTACAAATATTGTAAGGAGATATAATGTCAACGTCATAATGTAATAGTACTTTATATAATACATAGACACTGAAAAGAGTAATGATAGATGCAAAGGTATTTGAATAATTTTCACCCAACATTATAAGTTCAAGAAATAATTAAATTGGAGGATGTTCTAAATTAGAAAGTGATAAGAAGGAAATTTTATTAAACTAGAAAGGTCATTTTTAGAAGAAAAATATCTTTAAAAGAAATATTTGAAGAAGATTAAAAGAAGAGAAAATAAATATATATAAGAACAAAAATTTGATTCATATTGAAAGGAATGTTGGAATAATTACATTATTTGGTACATTCTAATCTACCATCATGAGTACATATATAGATTAGAAAAATAGTCTTAGATCAGGATTTACTTTATACAATATAATGCACAAGTTTGCCATGATATTTTGGTAATATAATGTGGATAGTTATCCCTATGTACATGTGTCAATAGATTAGGAAGATGAAGAGTCATAGGAAGAGTGAGGCCCAAGAGAGATCCATATGAAGAGTCACAATCCATTCTATATATGGATGTATTGATGTAAAAGAGATATGGCGAAGGATAAAGTCACCTTAGTAAGCAATGGAAGGTGATGTAATATGATGTATTTTGATATTTTCATTCAATGTATTTTTGAGTATTTTTTGTGGAAAACATCCTAGAAGGGATGTCACTTTTGGGTAAGACCCAAGGAGGTAGGGGTATCTCTTCCACAAAAATTACCTAGGGCTCGCACTTGGCCTACCACCTTTGATATACTCAAAGTGCAAACATAAAAAATAAAAAACAAGAACACACAAACACAAACACACAAAAAGTTAAAAAAATCATGCTCCTTGAGTGTGCCAAAAAGATAAAGCACAACCAAACACACACACAATAAGATAAAAAAACACAACACAAACCACATAGAAAAAACACAAGAACAATATAACAAAACACAAACATAACAAAAAACAATAAAACACTACAAAGACACAACCAACAAAAACATGAAAAACAAAAACAACCAAAACCTAAAAAATAAAATAAAATAAAACAACCAACAACAGACAACAAAGGAAAACAAAAATGAAGAAAAAAATCACACATCAAAACACAAAAATACCAATTAAGACAAACATACGGAAACACAAGCCCAAGAACAAAAAAATATAAGGAAAAAAAAAAAAAAAAAACAACAAAAACACAAGAACAACAAAAAACAACACAAAAACACAAAAATAAAACAAAAGAAGAAAACACACATAAAGAGAAAATAAAAAAGAAAAAATAAAACACAACAATGACCTTTCTAGACCAAAAGACTTTTAATGCAAGAATCAACAGAAGAAAATAAATAAATTTTATTTTGAGCTAGGGAACTAAAATACCCTGATCGAACCAAAGAGAAGCAAAAATAAAGCAAGAAGAAACTATGTACCTCTAGAACTAGAGCCATTTAAATAAAAGAAGAGCTTCCCTTATTTGTGAAGCTTGATATCTAGGAGGGTGGTTGTAGCAAGTAATATCACCTTTTTCCAAATCCCAATTAGCTAAAGCATCAACACTCTTATTATGATATCTAAACACATGATTGTAATCAACTTTCAAAAATTCCATCTAGATTAACTGAATCTTCTCAATAATTCTTTTTATTATCCAATAAACCTTACGATTCTTAGGAGTATTCAAAATATTAATCATGAGTTGAGAGTCAGACTCAACTAGCACCTTTTCCCATCCAACCTTAGTAGCCTCTTGAAGGCCTCTAAGGATACCATACCCATCAAGAAGTTTATTGGATAGAATACCCAAATTATTAGCAAAAGTAAAAACTAGGGAGCTATATGAAGTGTACCAGTTCCTCCCGCACTAGCTTTTCTAGGGTTCCCTCTAGAGGCTCCATCAGTATTGAATTTTTCAAAATCCTTAGGAGGAGGTTACCAATTCCTTGTTCTATCCATATTGCAATTACTCTCATTCCCTTTAAGCTAGTTGCTCTTAGAATAATTAATATTCAATATGTGCATCACTTGATCCCATATTTAGTGGTAGTTTTAGGGGTGATTAAGGAGTTGATGGAATGATTCAACTAAGTTGGCAATGGTATTTTTCCAAATATAGTGAATATCCTTCCTTTCTTGATTAAAAATCCAGTTTTTCCTTTCATTCCAAGTATTCCAAATAAGAATGGTAGAACCCAACCAAACTAACTACCTAATAAAATGATCAAAACCCGCTTTATTATGCCAATCCCTTCAAATTTATTCAAAAGTAACAAAATTGGACCATTGTAAGCCAAGTAAAGTGGCCATTCTCCTCCATAGCTCAGAGGCTAAAGTATATTAAATAAAAATGTGGTTGAGAGTTTCCATATTTTCTCCACATATTTCACATCTAAAACAACCATGAAAATTGCGCTTCATAAGATGCTCCCTAGCAAGCACCCTATGATGCAATAAAAACCAAGTAAAGAACCTCACATTAGGCTAGAAATTTTGAACCCACAACTAATAAAATATGTTAGATGATTGGTTGGTATTATTATGGCATAAGGCCAAATAACCTTGACCAACTGAATACTCACCCTTAGTAGTGTTCTTCCATCTAAAACAATATTTATCATGGGACCAAGAGAGAAATATCATATGAAGGATGCATTGGATATCTTATCTTTGCCTTTCAAGGATTTGAATACATCAATCCTCAATAGGGATCCAATATATACCAAACTATGAATTACTAGTATGGTACCGATAATAATTAGCCACCTTTATCCAGTTAAATCGGTGAAGATCCTCCATCCAAGGCCTCCAATCAGGAAAATGAGTTTTCAAAGGCTTGTGACCATCCCAAGAATCTATCCACAAATTTTTCTATTGACCATTATGAATGATCCAAAAAAAAAAAAATTTATAAAATCCTCACTAGTCTTAAGAACTACTAAAATGGGAGAACCTTTAGAAGGCAATTGATAGCAAAGAAGGTCTTCAGGACTTTTATTCTTAGTATATTTAGCACAAAGATTTTGGTCCAAAGAGCATTGGGGTTATGCAAAATTCTCCAATATAATTTAGCAGCTAAAGCTTTGTTGTTATTAATAGCAAACTAGAATACTAACACACCTTCATTCTTAGGAAGACATAAAGTATCCGATTTCACCAAGGCCCATTTTATTTTCTCCTTAGTACCACTCTAGAGAAACAGATGACTGATTTGATCTAGTTCACAAAGAACAGTCTTTGGGATATTCAACATGGTAGAAACATAAATAGGAATAGTCTAAAGGATTTATTTTACTAAGGTGATTCTACCCCCAAAATAAAGCCACTTATTGGTCCACTTTCCAATTTTCTTCTTGACTTTGTCCAACAACCAATTCCAATATTTTTTTTTGTCTTTGAATATTGATGGGAATACATAAATAAGTTATTGGAAGGGAGGTCTTCTTATATCTTAATTTATCTAAGACCATGGATTCCTATCTGGTAGAGCAGTGAAAGAAAATGACTTTAGATTTATCTTCATTGATCAATTGCCCGGTAGCCTTAGAAAAATAGCTAATGATTTACTAAAAATTAGAAGCATCCTTAACTGTAGCTTTACCTAAAATAGTAGATTCATCAAAAAATTTAATATGAGAGATAGTTATAGCTCCATGAGCAATGGTAACTTCCTTAAGGGTTTTGTTTTCTTTCTTTTTGGTTATATTCTTACCTGAGCATTCAACAATAATGATGAATAAATAAGGGCATAGGGGGTCACCTTGCCTAATACCTCTAGAAGCTAGGAATAACTTAGAAGACTTGCCATTGATAATAACTAAGTAAAAAACTGAAGAGATACATCCCATAATCCAATCCATCCAATATTGAGAGAAACCAAATTGCCTCAAAATTTTGATAAGGAAGTGCCAATCCACTCTATCATAAGCTTTGGATAAGTTTAACCAAATGAATATGGAAGGATATTTTTGCATATCCATGGAATTGATGGCTTCCTGAGCAAGAACTATCTCATCCACTATTTTATGCCCTTCCACATCAGCCCCTTATTCAAGGGAAATAATATTATGCAAAAGAGGCTTCAACCTTTCTATCATGATATTAGTAATGATTTTGAGAAAAACATACATAAAGTAATAGGTCTAAAATATGAGATATGTTTAGCCTCTTGAGATTTTGGAACAAGAGTAATATAAGTTTTATTGATAACCTTAAAAATTTCTTTGGCTTTCCTGGATTCTTCCACCACCTCTAATAAATTAGCATGAAGGATATCCTAGAAATATTGGTAGAACTCAATGGTAAAACCATCCGTCTGGGATTTTACCCTTTTTATTTTTTAAAAACTACAAGTTGAAGCTCATTGATAGTAACAAGAGCAGTCAAAATAGAGTTCTCCTCAGAAGTGATAAGAGAAGGGATTGCTTGAAGAATATTTTTTTGAGAAGTCGAGTCAAGAGGGGTAGCAGTAAAAATATTGGAAAAGTAATTGATAACAATAGAGTTCATACCATCCCAAGTGTAGAAAACATCTCTAGAATATGATTTCAGGGAAGAAATAAAGTTGTGATATCTTCGAGTTAGAAGATATCTGTGGAAGAAATTTGTGTTTTGATCACCTTCTTTGAGCCATTGCATTTTATATTTTTGTTTCTATAATAATTCTTCTCTTTTTTCCCATTACTTTGATTGAGTTGTGAATTTAATTTCATCTACACTTGTAATCTCTATGAGGCCATCTAAATGGATTTTCTTATTCAAATTTTTAAGTTGAGAAATAACATCATGTTATTTTTATGAACATCCCCAAACTCCTTCTAGTTTCAAGTCTTGATTTTGGATTTAATGTATTGTAATATTTTGGTAAAATAGAATATCTTAGTTCCATACCTAGGTTTATCTTCCTTCCATCCTTGTTGCACTCAAGGTTTAAAGGAACTGTCTCTAATACACATTAACTAAAAATTAAAAGGAGAGAAAATCACATTGGTTTTCCATATTTCCACCATGACTGGCCAGTGATCCAAACCAGCATTGTTAAGAGTCTTCACTTTAGGAGTATTTTTGAGTATTTGGCATTAGCATTATTTAAGTTATTATCTAGTAGATTTTGAATGTATATGATTGATTGATCAACTTTATTATATCTTTCATATTGCAATTATATTATTAATATTGAGGCAATATTATTTTGAGTATTTCCTCATCAAAAGATAATAGTGGTATCAGAGCTATGATAGATCTAGATATAAAATGAAAGAGACTCAAAATTCATTATATATATCAAAATAAAGAGTATTTATACTAGTTAAGAAGAGACCAATAATGATAAAATAATTTCCTCTAGAAAAGTAAACCAGAGAAGATAAAGAGAATTTCCTCTGGAAAATTAAACTAGAGAAGATAAAGAGAATTTCCTCTAGAAAAGTAAACCAGAGAAGATAAAGAGAATTTCCTCTCAAAAAGGAACTAGATAAGATAAATAAATTACCTCTGGAAAAGAACCAATAAAGATAAATAAATTTCCATTTTTGAGTAGGAATGTGATGAGAAAATAATTTTCCTACTGGATGTTGGTGTTCAAATTTCACCTTCTGACACTGTAGACATTGTGCCACAAGATCGATGATATCTTTCTTCATGCTAGACCAATAAAAGGTCTTTTTCATATTTTCCCTCATCTTAGATCCTCCAGGATGAGTGGAATAAGGCTAGTTATGAGCTTCTTGCATAATCAATCTCATTATATCACCCATTTTAGGGATGACCACACATTCCTTAAAATTGAAAGTAAAATTGAATATATGAATCATGCCTTCAATATTTTAATGATTTATTTCTAAACCATGTCTTTCATAGCTAGATTTAATCTTATTTGGGGTTGTCTTACTGGATAACATCCTTCCTGGATAAAAATATGATGGGTACAAACATTTGGATGTATCTCTTTCATATCCTCATAGTTCTATGCAAATTTTGATTGATATTCCTTAAGCATGTCTATTAATTGTGATTATTGTATGCTTGTGAGCTCATCACTGATATTCAAGGTCCTTAATAGTGTGATATCTATTTGGTTGTATTTTTTTGTGTTTGTATCTATCTCCATTATCTCATGTTAAAGAATATTTAAGTAACAGTAATATGGTATCCTTTGTTGAGACTGATTTGTGCTTGCTTCATTAATAGCCATGGTAGATTCAGATGAACAACCATTGTCTTGACCTTGACCCTTGTTTTGATTTCCTAACATTAATGGTAATGGTACCTCGACCTCTTGTTGAATATTTTCACTCAGAACATTAATTGACAAGGTTTGGATTTCATCAAAATCATGAGGGAAATCATACCATAATTTCTTTGGAAATTTGTCTTCTATTGTTAATTCATGAAAGAAGCTAAGGTCTTTATTATTTTTTCCATAAAAAATAGTCATATTACCCAATATAAAACTAATGTAAGCATCAAATTTTGCAAGCCATGGGTGCCCTAGAATTAAGGGATGTCCCCCTAACATTTTTTTAGGTTTTAATACTACAAAGTGTATAGGATATTCCCATGAACTTACGAATACTATAACATTTTTTAGTTTTCCTTATGGCTTGATAGTAGACCTATCTGCGAGTTGTAGTACAATAGAAGTTGATTGCAATTTATGTACCCCTAAAAATTTTATTGTTTCTTTGGTCATGATATTAATAGTAGCTCCTAAAGTTAGCAAAATATTTTGCAAGACTATGTCACCAATGTGTACAATGAGTATAGGTATTCCAGGATCTGTGTATTTTTGTAATGACCTACCTCCCATTATTATCTCATACAATTTTACAATGACTTGAATAGTTTGGGCTCCGTTCTTCTTTTTCCTTATTGATTTTCTCCATATGTTTTTAATGAGCTTGGAATAGATGGGTATATCCTTGATATCTTGTAACATAGGGATATTGATAGTAATATTTTCTAATTCCTGAAGGAAGTTAAAGACTAGCTTAGATGGTTCTTTTGGTATTGCCAATATTTGAGGAAACGGTACCTTTACTTCCTTCCTTTGAGGAATTTGGATTTATTACTATTTTTTTGGAATGTTTTTTTGGTGAATTTCCTATTTCCTTCTAATTTTTATCCTCCTTTTCGAATAAATCTGCAGTGGGGTTTTCAAGCTCTGTGAGAGTTACATTTTTTTCCAATACTTTTCTTGATCTCAATTGAATTTGTTGACAAGGTACTATAGATATAGAACACGTCTCACTAGTTTCATAGGCTTGTTGAATGTTCTTGTTTTTTTTAGGTTTAGAGATTGGTTGAGCTAGAAGAGGAGGTTTCTTAGGAGGATTATTATTATTAACTAGAAATGGAAGAAGTCTATTTTTAGGTAGATTTTGAGGGGCTTGTCCCTTAAATTGGTTTTTAAATTTTTGTTGCTATAATAGAATTTGGGACCAACTAGATCCTCCCTGGTTGTATTGACCACTAGTATTCCAACTATTTTGACTAGACATTCCTTGATTCCATGGTGGATTTCCATTAGTATTGGTTGTAAACTTGGCCCATGGAGGTATGTTCCAATCATGGTTATTTGAATAAGAATTCCAATTTTCCTAGTTTGGTGCATTAGACCATTGATTAGACCTTTGCAAGTTGGAATAACTAGGTTTTGACCAATTTGATGATCCATTAAATGGACCATTTTATATTTGGGCTACAAAATAAACGTCTTCTACATCTTCAACTTCATGTTCCTTTATGACAGCTTTAACAATGGAGATGTATTTGTAGTTTTTAGTTTTGTGACTTTTATCACAAATTTTACAAGTAGAAATATTGGAAATGTTACTAATGTTGAGAGGGCATTCTCTCAGATTATGCTTTTTCCTACATCTATGAGAGTACATCTCTTCACTTTCTTCTCCTTTTGACTTTTAATCCATTAAATCCAAAGATGTAGTCAAGGTACTTAACAAGTTAGTTTTAAAACCTTCCAACATGTTTCTAATTTTTGTTCTCATCACTCCTCCTATAGATGTATATTTATTACTCCTTAGAGGTTTGTTTCTTGAATAGTTTCTAAAAAGGTTCACAATCTCCTCAAATGCCATAATATGGTATCTCCTTTTGCTATGAGGTTAAGAACCTCAAGGACATCTTCTTTTAGTCCTTTTAGAAAGAGTTATTTTAATATTTCTTCATCAAGTTCTATATTTACTCTAGATCCAACAAATATAAATTTCTTAAGGTAATCCTCCAAATATTCTTCTTCTTTTTTATTCATGCAGAATAGCTCAACTTTATTATCCCTAAATCTATAGCAATCTTGATATCGTTCAAGGAATAGCTCTTTTAATCCTTGTTCTCCATCCCATTGATTACAAATATTTTCTCCTAGACCCATGAACCATATTAAAGCTACATATTTAAGAGTAGAGGAAAAAAACCTTAGCTTTTGTTCATTGGCAGTTTAAAAGCAAGCTTGGCACACTACTTCAAATTCAAAAATAAAAGCATCCAAATATTTGTGTGGTTTCCCATGGAAGGTGGGCAATACAAAAAAAAATACTAACTTATATTCTATTGTTATCCCATCTGTGTGTAACATTGGAAAGGTAATGTATTCCTTTACCCATATCTCATTTGGTATCTATTCTATCTTTGTTCATCCCCCTTTGGGTTTATTATACTTTTTCCTACCCACTTTGTTGATCAGCCATGATTGAATGTAATATTTCAAGAATTGGACCAGGTATGGATTTCATAAAAATGGAATAAAGATCTATATGATTGTTAAATTATGGTTCTGGTAATAAGTATGAGTCGGGATATTGTTCTAGAATTTTACCTTGATTGGTTGATGTTGTTGTTTCAATTTATTCGAACTTATAAATTCCAGACTGCCTACTAAAGTCTCTTTGGAAAATTTCTTTTTATTTACTGATATTTATAAATTTTCCCTTAGATTCTCTAGGTATGCTCATAAATTTTCTAAGTTTCCTTATTTTTTCAACACATATAATCTTCCTTGAATAGTCTATGAATGTTGTTGATGTAATCAATTTGTTTGGGTGTCATGAAGTTTTCTTCTTAAAAATTAAAATGGTCTACCACTAATTGAATCAATTGAATGAGAAAAACTTGAGTTGGAATGGGGTCAAGATTTCCAAATTATAACTTACAATGTAAATCTTGACACAACTCCCTAAAGCACACAACTCTAGGTATCCTTTGATATTTCTTGCTATATTCTAAGGCTACTTCTTTCTTTTCTAGGTCTCCGAGGAAATTGTGAATGAGGAGGGAGTCTTAAAAATATTGATTCCAAGGGTAAATTGTTGGATTTACTATTGCTCTTCTATCCTAAAGCCAATGATCACAATTCCTTTTAAGATCTAGGTAAGATGAATGGCAGTTTATCCCTAAAGTTTTAGCTATGTCAATCCTTTTGATTTCCTTTAGTTCATCTAATTTTTATTTAATAATGTCAATGTGTTCATACATAAATTCCCACTCTTTACTAGATGCTCTATTTCCTTGCTCAAAAAGAAGGTTAACTTCTTGTTTTATCAATAGTTCTCTAAGTGTAGATTTATTCATGCTATTTTCCACCATCTAGAAACTTATTTTTATTTCTTTTTTCTCTCTCTAGTTTGGTTTTGTTTGGGTTTGGGTTTTGATTTTCTATTTTAATCCCACTATTGTCAAGTTTAGATATAAATCACATCAAATGAATTTATAACTATCCTTAATACAATAGGTAACAATTGAAATAAAATTCCACAACCATCCTAATATTTTGCTAAAATAAGGTGTGACTCACATTCTTATGAATATTTATACA
Source organism: Wollemia nobilis (assembly GCA_028583015.1). Classification (NCBI taxonomy): domain Eukaryota; kingdom Viridiplantae; phylum Streptophyta; class Pinopsida; order Araucariales; family Araucariaceae; genus Wollemia; species Wollemia nobilis. The sequence continues at coordinate 7,080,262 of JAQPPZ010003193.1, read as the reverse complement.
ATCAATATTAACACATTAGGATCAAAATAAAATACTATTGGAAAAGTAAAATTTACTAAAAATAAAATGTTATATTATTACTATTTATTTGATTGTTCATAAGGGTTTCACTATGGGTGTGTTACTCAGCCATACCTACTTCTTGCTTCTGATAGGGTCCTAAACCAATTTTTAGGTTTTATTTTAGTATGTGTGTCTCACTTAAGCATACCTACTTCAAATTTTTCTCATAGGTCAATTTCAAACTAAACAATAATAATCACCTAAAGCTAGAAAATTTGGAGGAAATAAAATTTACTAAAATAAAAGGTAAGCTATTACTAGTTATTTCATTATTAGGAGGGTTTCACTATGGTTGTGTCACTCAACCATACATACTTCTTATTTTTGATAGGGTCCTAAGCCAATTTTAGGTCTATTTCAATATGTGTGTCTCACTCAGGCATACCTACTTCCTATTTTGATCATAGGTCCTAAGTCAAACTAAGTAATAATAATTATCCAAAGCAGGAAATTTGCAGGAAATAAAATTTACTCAAATAAAATGTAAACTATTACTACTTCTTTGATTATTATGAGGGTTTCACTATAGTTGTGTCACTCAACCAAACTTACTTCCTACTTCTAACAGGGTCCTAAGCCAAGTTTAGGTCTATTTTAGTATGTGTGTCTCACTCAGGCATACCTACTTCCTATTTTTCTCATAGGTCCTAAGTCAAACTAAGCAATAATAATTATTGAAAGTAGGAAATTTTTAGGAAATAAAATTTGTAGGAAATAAAATTTGTAGAAAGTTAAATTTGTAGAAATTAAATTCTAATTATGAAATCAGTAAGACTGATTCTTCAAGAGAAATTAACCTAGCAACATCGAATGAAGAGGCTTGTTGGGACCATATCGTACCACTCTGATTCATATGCATCCCAAGGACTCATACGTACCTCTTTCCACATACAAGTAAGCCTCACATTTTTCCATTTCCAAACATCTTTTCTAATTAACCACTACAACAATACTCTCCCAAAAAATGGTGCCAAAATAATTGGTTGTAATAGATTACATTTAATTTATCAATTCAAGGGTAAATAAAGGTTAGATTTAAATAGTAGGTATCCGGTATAGATTGTACCATGGGTATCAATGCTAAGCTTAGTTAAAATTTCTTTCAGTTTTAGGTGTTTGCAAAAAATATAATAAACAAAAATTAAATTATGTAGAAATAAAAACAGAATGAAATTTATTATTTCTACAGTAAGTATGATAATTACCTATTGATGAATTTATCTATTAAATAATTTATCTATTGTTGAGTATCCTTGTGCAGCTAGTTTTATTTGCCTATTTTGAATTTATGTTTTATAAGAATACAATTTAATTTATTTTATATTCTAAGGTTAATTAACTATTTCTAATCTACTGTAGGGGTGAGAGCTTAGAGACTAGTTGTAGGAGTGGGCCCTACCTCCTAAAAGATAGTTTAAGTATTTTTCCCCTAATTTACTTTATCTCAATAACTAAAATGCATAACTACTACTAATCATCATTCTATTCTATAAATGTAGGATTGTACAGTTACAACTATATATAATAAATTAAGTAGTAAATACAAATGACATAGTTACCATCTACGAGGAATAAAGTACTAATTTGATTGCTGGAAATTCAAATGTACATGGTGGCACAATTCTTGAAAAATTATACAATTCCCCATAGTTTAGACATTAGATATTTCTTCCTTAGACTTTTTAATATTAGACCTTTTCAAATGTCTCCCTATGTAATTTATATTATGACTTGTACAATTCTAAATAAACTCTTCCACATATTTTGCCATGTGGAGTTGTGGACTTGATAATGTGATAACTATGCACTAACAAGAATAATCTAAACTAATGAAATTCCTAATTCTACTTGGACTCAGTAAACATTCTAAGTGATCCAAGTGACATTTTATAAATGTACTTAACAAAACTATACTAATTTAAATATTTTGCAATATGTACAATATAATTATATATCCTTTAGTTTCAAAAAATGTATAACAATCTTGCGTATAAATCTAATCAACCTAACAATATTCTAATTATACAATATCTACAAAATAAAGTGATAACAACTTTATTAATCACAATATCCTCATGAAAAATATGTGACAAGTCAACTAATCTAAGCTGACTGTAATCCTTTTATTGCCATGTGAGAGCATCATGTTGTCATTGATGTGGCGTATGACATTGGTCAACTCTCTTCGGTAACTGTTGGTAAGAATTCTCTTCGATAACAGTCTTTAGTAGCTACTTTCTATAACATACTTTAAAAATAATATTTTGTAACATACTTTAGCTACCATATTTCATCATAGTCTTTAGCCACTATTCTATCACCATGCCTAGAGCTTCCTTAATCGTTTGTCCTTACATCCATCTCCTCTCGTCTAAGATATATCTCGAGGCTTGTGTTGTTGCATCATGCATCTTTGGAACACCCTTCAATACTTTCCTATATAATTACCCATAACTTGGATATATTTTACATAAAATACATACATGTGTTAAATTTATCTGCAATCATATTTTTACTTACAATTCATAGAAATAAATAGAAACAAATAACTTAAAATACATTATAATCTCAAATTATATATAAAAATGAAACAATCTACAATGAAAATATGTGCCAAATAATCACTCATCAGAATTCATCCTTATCATTATTTGATGTAAATTTTCTATAATGGATGCTTGTGACTTAATTAACCATTATTTGGTACTCGTGTGTTACATTAACAATGTATATGATGCATTTATTAAGTATTTGAGGAAGTGATATATAGGGTTTATTATCTTCGAAGGTTTTCCTTGAAGAGCATGTTAATATTATTAATTAACAAATATGATGATCCCATGCTATTTAAATACAATAAACTAGCCTAGGCCCCATGAAGGGAACCTGCTTCTATCTCTCACATTTATACTTTATAAAATTAATTAGACTAGGATGTCCAGGGATGCCAATATATACGTAGATATACATCACTAACCTAAGATCACCAACATCCACAACGATGCCCCTATGGGCATCGATTGGTGGTTAATAACACCATAAAATGATAATAGTTTTATATCACACTCTACCTACAAAAGATATGCATGTGGGATAATCATACCCTTCTTGATGATTGTATAAACATTGTTTAGTGGGTATTCGATTTGTGTAAAATTTAATTGCTATCTACATAATTAGATGAATTGTAGACCCAAGGTATGTAGCACAAAAATTGAGAGTCTAAACTCCAAGGCTTGATAGGTAACCGTTTCCCCATTTTATGGTTGAATTTAGACTGTCTTAGAAGTAAAGTAAACATAGCCATATGAAATATGAAATAACACCTATGAATACATAGAATTCCAATGCACAATTGATTTTTGGTCAATCTTGTGTACATAGAGTTATGTTTACATATAAGCCTTGCTTCGAAGTCATATTGCATTATCAATATCGAATGCAAAGGCTTGAATATTATGTAGGTCTATGCAAATAAAGAGAGTATCTCTATAAAAAATCATGGGTTGGTACCGTGCAGGACATACATGGGTAGTTAAATGGTTTAAAATCCCCACTTATCTAGTAATAAGAATAATCAAGCACCAGCTAAGCCACATGGTGACTTTGAAACCACATCCCTACTCCTTTATACCTTTCAACAAGATCATTCCATTTCTAGATTATCTACGATAGATCACCTTATATTACACTTGCTATTATAAGGAATTAATCCCACATACCGCATAGGAGAACATGATAATGCATATAACTTCACCAAGCCTTGGAGAGTGACTAATCAGGCCTTGGATAAGTGCTTGGCTAGGATCTATTCACCTCTTAATACTATTGAACTACCCATCCACCAAATAGACAAATGACTTGCTGCCACATAGAAGATTTATCTTTAGAAGTGGATTTACTTTTTGTCATTGAGATTTAGATTTAGAAGTGGATTTGTCTTGTTGATTCATCATTGGCCTAGAATGATCTACATAAAACCCTTTTAAATTTAAAGTAAAATTTAGCCCCATTACACCCAAAAAGCTAGTTTTGGAGAGTGGAATCCATCACATCTACTGATCTAGTTATGGAGAGTGGAATCCATTACTTACAGCAAGCTAGTTGTGGAGAGTGGAACCTATTGTATCCAAAAAGCTAGTCATGGAGAATGGGACCTAGTCAAAGGGGCTAAGGTTCTAGTGAATGGTCAATGGTGGAGGTTAAACATTAAAAATTTGATCAATGGTAGTAAATTGAGCCTGACCAAAAGTTTGGTCGTAGAGGCCTTGAGTAATTTGAAAGTTGCATGTAAACCAACACTAAAAAAACCCACTCAAGCTTTTTAAAGGATATTTAAAGCAATTGTTTATAAAGACATAATATTAGACCAAATTCTAAGGCAGATTTGGTATGGAAGGATGAAATAAAATCATCAAGGTTCAGACCCAAAATTATATAAGTTTATAATAAAAATTATAATTTGAGAATTATAGCCTAATCCCTTAGATAGATTACAAGGCTAGTTTGTGTCAAATAACTATGTAATCTAGTTTTAACAAATTGCAAGACAAAATTTGTGATTTTAAGGGTATTTGGTTTGATAGATTGCAAAACAATTTATGACTATCAGGAAAATATTTTGGGATTAAAAATAATCTTGTTTTATAGGTTACAAGACAAATATGTAATCTTGTTTGATAGATTACAAGGTAAAATTGTTCTATATTATGTGATATTAATGGATAGATTATAAGATTAATTTATGTCTAAGGTGTAATCTTGTTTATTACAAGACAAATTGGTAGAGATTTTGTAATATGATCTTATGGATAAAATGAAAACTATAGCAAGAGATAAATTATGGCCATAATGAAAGAAACTATAGTGTAATCTAGTTTAATAGATTGTGAAAAAAAATTATAATAAAATTTGTGTGATAGATTTGAAGATGTAGTATAATCTTATTTGATATATTATTTGTGGGTGAAATTTGTAAAGTCTAGAGTTCAATCATGTTGCAAGTTTGTGTTACAAATTGAGAAAAATATTGTAGAGACTCTAGAGTAATCCTATGGATAGACCATGAAACAAATTAATGATCGAATTATGAAACACATAGGATGATCCTGTTGATGGATTATGAGAACTATAGTATGATTTTGATCAAAAAATAATATGGTGGGAATTGTCTAAATTATGAAATATGAATAAATGTGGGAATATTAGATATGTGATCTAATATTGGAGAGAGTATAGAATCTCTCCAAGTGTGGTGGAACCTTAGATAATTTCCATACCATATTGGAGTATATGGTCTAATGATATTTAGGGTTGAAGAATGAATGCAAGTTCCATTCTTGAGAAAACTTTAATATCTTATCTCATGTTTAATATGGATACTTAGCATATTGTACTTATGATGGATTTATTGTGTATCAATCTTGGGAATGGTGTGGAAGTTCATTCTCAAGGGAATTATGGGGTTCCCTCTCCAGTAAATGTTTATTTCTCTCCTCAATATGCACTTGATGATCATTCATACACATGTAGACCTAAGAATTTGTGAATTGATGGCTTAGAGAAAGGAAATGTGGAATTTCCTTATTTGCATCATGATTGTAAAAGGAACAAATTAATTCCTTTAGTTGTATAATTGATTTAGAAAAAGGATCTAAGGGATGCCTTTCTATACTTGTAATTATGACAACTTATGTTTATGAAATGAGAGGAGAAACATATTTTGGAGGTTGAGTTTATTCCCCATGAGGGTTGCCAGTATATATGTTGCGTACTCATATTTTTTGGTTTGTGATTATTGTTATGCATGGTTATTCTACTTATCATTAGATAGGTCATGGATATTGCATTTAAATATGTTTTACTTTTCAAGAGGATAATGCAATTTACATTTTTTTAAGAGGATCACTAGAATGTTATATGATGGAATATTTCATAAGTGAGAGTGAATTATGATTGAACTTGAGGTTATATTAATTGATGCCTTTGTGTTTTTGAATGAATGGATCTTTAATATTATGTAATAGTTTATACTTTAAATCAAGTGAGAATCTTGATGTAAGTAAATTAATATTTATATTTTTTTTAATAATACGTGGATTATATTCTGCTATAAATAATAGAATTAGGAAGTAAGATTGAAATTACATTCAATTGGTTCAATAAATAAACTTCATAATAAAATTAGATATAGAAATAATTAAATCAAGGAGATCAAACATATCATGATGGGATGTAAGTTTAGATAGGATTTGATAACTCCTATCATGAGAGTCGACATTGACCATGTCATAATCCTCTCAGTTACTTGCTACCCTGTTTGATGTTGATCCAAACATACTTGGTTGTAAACTAGACATGTTAAATACGTACAAAAAATTATATCTCAGGTTTCGTTGGTAATTTGGGATTTTTATAGTTGGTATCAGATCCCAGGCTAGTTAATGGATTCTAATGATAGGTCTAGACTAGCAAAGATATGGGATTTTTTTGTAAACCAATTACTATTATTGATGAACTCTAAACTGATAAATGCATAGTAAGGGAACAATAAGTGTTTAGAAGCTACTAATATGCAAATATTTTCTCCAATACCTATATTCACTACTAAATTAGAATGGAATAGTAAGGGAACCTCCCATAAACTTGTGGAGTACCCAAGAGATCATTGAGAAATGATACTTGTCATTTGTAGTATGGAGCTAAGCTTATTCCTTACTAAGGTATTGTGTGGTAAACATATTCAAGAATTATCAAGTGGGAGAAAATATTAGATTTTGTCTCATAATGTGGAGATTAAAAGTTAATAGAACAAGTAAGGTAAAATGGTAGACATTATAGAGTTTATGAGGGTTTGTATGATAACCCCCCTAACTCCCATTGTATTATATGGGGAGAAAGTTAAGCATTGCAAATTATTGATATGATATCTTTATGATAGGATGTTTATTATTCAAGGCATACGCCTAATGTATGGGTTGAAATAGGTCTAACATGAATCTATGTTAATTTATAAATGGAAATGGATGTTCCTGTTAAAATATATAGGAGAATTCCCAATAAGCATGGTATGTTTTATTACCTATTGGTATTAATAGGAGGGTTGGACACTCCTATCCATAGGATAGACATTGACCATGTTGATTTCTATGAAGTGTAGCCTTGGACTTACTTGAGTATTCATATTTAAGAGAACCACATGGAGACTTTGCTAAATTAACCCCTTGATCATAAACTTAGCTATGTTAGTTGTAAATTTTCCTAAGAGTGTTGGGAATTGAAAGTTATCTATGGAGAAATAAGCCATAGGGTGATGGGAAGGTAAGATCCCATTCAAAATTTTCAAATGGTAATACTACCTAAGAATAAGACAAGAATCTGGATAAGACCAAGAGATCAACAAAAGAATATTTTGTTATTTACATTTTTATCAATGTTACAACATAGTCATGGTATTTGGCCAAAGCAAGGAATTGAATATCTAAAAAATGGTCGTATAAATCAAGGATAGATCCAATGGAAGACCACTAGTATGGATATGGAATCACCATACCAGATCCACCTAAAACACTCTTTGAAATGACATTTTGGTGGAGAATTATGCTCGAGGTTCCACCAAACAACTATATAGTTTGCCACCTGACCACCCACGTGGTGGTTGAGTTTAAAATAGCATTACACACTATTTAAATATGGGGTGACTCCACTACATGATAAATATGGCATTAACACTTGCATAGGAATATTTAGTGTTACACCTTGAAGATAGTAAAATAAATTCTAAAAAGCAAAACCTAAATTAAGAGAATCCCAATACATGGTTTCCTGAAGTCACAAGTGTAAAAAGTGTATAATACTTGGCTAGTGTCATCACCATCAAATAAGTAATAGTTAAAATAAAAAAAATAATGCCTAAGAAGGTGGCAAATCCTTGAAAAAGGGCATTGAAAAGACACTAGGTGGGTAAGGTGTCATACACATAAAGGGATGAAAAGGGTTTTCAAGTAAAAAAAGGTACAATGAATCCCTAAAAGGTTTATTGAATCAAAACATGATCCTCAAAATATTTTTGATTTGACAGTTTAATGAACCAATTATCGAACATGACATAAAATTTTATAAAACAAGTAAATCTAGAATACTTTTACAACAACAAGAATCATCCTATAGAACTCAAAGCAATTATATTTAGGGTTTTTATTAGGGCAAACCTCATAGTGTGCTTCATACTTATAATATTTTTCTATATGATCTACTAAGTACACACTCTATAAGAATATGGTCTCTAGAAGCATTAAAGTGAGACATGAAGCTGACTCCATAGAAGCATATCCATTAAAGGTTATTAAATCCCACACCACTTTTAGACCAAATTTTCAAGGATTTAGGAGTGTGTTGGATAATAATGATTGGAACTAGTTAAGTAATATAGGTTTAGTAGGAGTCACCTACTTATAACTAGTACTAATTGATAGGGGACACATATCAACAGTAATGGAAATATGGGATGCGAATCGAGGGACTTTCTAGTTACCTACTAGAGATATTACTATTATCGTAGAGGATCTGTACTAGATCTACTGATTACCAGTAGAAGGGTGTATAGTAATAGTCACAATAAAAGTAAAACAAATGACTGGTTTTGGAGAGAATTTTCAAATCTAGCTGGGAAGATGTCAATACCAATAAAGGTAGTATATTGTATGAACTGATTTTCACATTGAGTAGACTATCACTGGAACAAGATTTGGTAATGATGCTTATAGCAAACATTATTCTACCTGATGCACTAGGTGCATGATTCCCTTGGAATATTCTAAGGGTTGTGCATGATCTAGTAGAGTATTCCATTGTGTTTTCCTGGGTACCAACTTTACTAGCCCAAGCCTATATAGAATTATCCAATTTTTGAACAAAAAAATGAGTAAGAATAGAATGTGGTATTTTGTTAAATATATGGGCTTGGGAACATGTGGCCATTATGAGACCCCAAGGGTTACCATATTATGTACACAGCTTGGTAAATCTAGAAGTCTCTTATGCACTAAGGTGGCAAAGGGTGAAGGAGCCTCAGCTAAAGAGGCCATGAGAGGATAATTGGGAACTCTATTGCTCAATCTATGAAAATTTAAAACCCCAAGATGTGATGTGGAGACCATGGAAGATACGTCAAATATGGTTAGAATATAGTTATCATCTATCTCATGTGAAAAGATCCATATGTATGATTGGGTGAATCAACATGCATTACGAGTATTTTTAATATACTCAAGTAGTGTAGTAGTTCGGTATTAGATAAAGGATACCAAAATCTCTTGTGATTTATAGGAGAAAAGAGAGGAAATAAGTTATACCCCCATAAATGTAACCATTATCCTTAGCAACATATGAGGTCATATGGGTTCTAGTTGTGGATGATGTGGGTACAAACCCAAAATATGACTGTCGGTGGTCTACCCAGTAACGACAAGATGAGGAAAGTCCAAAGGAAGTAGAAGAACTTAGTAGGGTTCAAGTAAACCATAAACTACAAGATGATGCAGGTCCTTACAACTATTAAAGAAATGATAGTGGGCATTATGAAATAGGTAGACCTCTTATAGAGTCCCTGAAGCAACAAATTCAATGTTTGGAGGTGGAAAGAGATGTAGCTAGATCCGAACGTGATGTACTCCAATAGGAGCTAATTCAAAGGAATACTGAAGGATCAACGATGGCCATCCAGGCCAAAAATTTACAACTTTAAAAAGCAAGGGATGAGTACCGATCTACCCACTTGACATCCTACCTTAATGTATTAGTAAGTCATGGACTACTCATAGTCGATATTCCATGTGGACCTAGAAGTATCACTTGACAAGTTAGATATCGAATCGCTTCCTTGCAATAATTGGGTCTAAATTTGAATGATAAAAGGTCAAAAAATTGGCAGCAATAAAATCTTCCATATTGTATGGCTAAAAATTCAATCCTTTTGTATTATAAGGTTACGTGTTGTAATGTAACAACCCTAGTTGTCACTACATGTCTACTATTTTTTTTAAGTTCTTTTTTATCCACCTTTCGATAAGTTAAGATTATAATAATGATTTATGTCAAGATCTTCCCATAAAGAAGTAAGTAATTTGAATTGTAATAGACTAAGTAGATAGAAGCACCAACTTCTAAAATTCCTTTTAATCCAATTGTAAGTAGGAGCACCAACCCCTACAACACCATCCTACCTTCCCATAATGGTAGATGAATAATAAAATACAATGGCTATGTCTCCTTCATACATTTGCCACATGGTAAGGGACATCATTTTGGTTTAATAAATCAACTAGGAGAATAATACCTCACCAAAATAATTCCTTTCTCCATTTCTCCATACTGCCAATAAATGCTAGTGTCTTAGGAGAAACCAATAATCTATTGCTCATTACAAAAATTTCCATACAAATTGGGTTATTTGTCTTAAGCATTATTATAAAAATTTATTCTCATCAAGGTGTTGGTAGTTTTAGTGGTGGTGGTTTTTAGTTCATATGTTTTGAGTCTTGGTTTTGCTTCCATTGTTGTGTAGATTACTCATAAAGTTCCCTCTACACTACTATATTCAAAGGAAATGATTCTTATGATCAACCAAATATCACTATACATATATTACCATAACTTGAAATAAGCAACCATACAAATAATCTCTAATTACAAAAATGTTCAATAACATACAATGACAATTGCTAGCAAGCTTACACAAAATACTTTCATTTGATCATATTTCCAAAATCATACATCATCTACCATATAATTGATATGATTACATCATTTAAAAGTACTTTCTTACTAATACACAAAAACAAGTAAGAGAAATACATCAACTATTAAATAGCTTGTCTTTATCAATTCAAACCTTCAAGATTACAATGGAAATGCCTCTAAACTAGCATAAGCATAATGAATATCAAAATAGTCTTCAACAATGGTTATTCAGTTTTTCTCTGGTTTTCTTGTATATTCATGATGTGAGAGAGATGACTTTGTAAGGGATAAGGACAACTCGAATGCAAAGTATACCAATGCAACACAAGCAAGCCATGCATTCCATAATTTAATGCAATCATGCATCATAAATTTTCCATATGCATTTCACATGTTAAAGAACATCTTTAGCAATTACTCAACAATCTATAACAACTTGCATAATAAGGATTAATACACAATACAAATCATCATATGTTTGGTTTTATCTCCAAACGTAGGGAAAATTTCAATACATTTTCCCAAGGAAAAGACACCAATCCCTCCCTTCCAAAACTAAAAGTTATTATTTTGATCTTCTAGTTTCTTAGGTTTCTTTATTAAATAATTGCATATAAAGTCTATGATTTTTTAATCACATTCAAATTCTATATTAATAATAGAACCAAATTTTTAGTAAATCAACTTTTGATTCTAACATGGAATTGGTCCTCTATCATACTCAAAAGGTACATTTCTATATAAGAAAGAGTTTAGCCAAATTACTTTATATCTTCTATTCTTCTAATTTTTATATCCATTTACAAGTTTCATTAATGCAACATGTATAATTACACTTAAATATTCAAATTAAATTTTATATCTTATATAACATTCTTTTAATTTCAATTCATTCTCTACTCATAGATACTATGCACAAAGAGTACATAAAACATTATACAACAATTCCATTGAATTCTAACTCTATCTATAAAATAAAGATGAAGATCAACATTTATAACTAAAATGAACTCTCTAGTCAAGATACCAACAATATGAAACATATACAAATCATTATTATGCATACTTTATAACACATATGACCATATTCCCTTTGTAAAATTAACCTAATATTAATTTTAACATCGAAGTACTTTTAATATTTAAACTATATGGCAATGACTAATCATATCACTATCAGGACTGTTGATTAGTTCTAAAGGATATGCGGTTTATCTACAAGGAATTTCATACTTGAATATGGCATTAAATCTTGCAGTAAATATGAGATAAGTTTTCAAGGAATCAAACCTACAACACGCTATGAGGAGATTTCTAATAAAGCGACGACTGTCTATCCGAGTATGATCATATGACACTAGGAGAGCACTTACAAGCAACAAATGGGGTTACCCATAATTGCAATGTAAGGAAAACTATTAGAGACACATAGCTATTATGTGCTAGTACTGGAATAACATAGGTGTTAGATACACCAAGCGATACTGAATAAAGACATAATCTAATATTTAAATATCACACATGCATATCCTCAAAAACTATACAGATGGTCATTAAGATAATTGTATTTTTATGCTACAAATAAAGAACATTAGTTACAACACAGTTATATATAGAATGAAAACCCATATTAGCTCTATGGTGGATCGACTTCTGATATTGGGTTTGTAGACCATGGATAGGTGAAGCATACAATAAGATAGTCAAAACTAGATGATTTGTGCTGAATCAAATGACATCAAGAAGCATTTAAATGATATGACTGTATTCATATTGTTGTGGATTTGACACCACAAAACTAGGCAATTTTTACATGCATTCTTGAGGTCTCTCAATAAAGGAAATTTGATAGTCAAAGTATATACATCTACATGAACAATAGGCTACCTTATAGAATTCGAAACACATATCTGGTATTTCCAAATCTAAGGTTGATTCAAATGCAATTATTTCTAAATCGCACTATGGGGTGGACAACCGTGAACCTTAATTAAAATAGTCAGAGGATAGACCATTTAATTGGTGTTGTACTCCATAATTACAACCATTAATCATACACAATAGAGTAAAATATTAAATCCAATTGTGAGTATAAGTTTAACTATTCATGGATGCAGAGTGGACAGAGTGAACACCATGGCACACATTCCCGGCAACATGGACCAGTAAGGCTTATGAAAATAAATGCCTTTCCATTAATTAATATAAAATTGACTTCACTTAGTGCATAAAAATAAAGACGCATACGACACTGCCTACATGAGTCCACTTAGAGTGATTGTAACATAGTTGAAAATTCTAAAATACTTGGCCATAATTAGGCTTTACCAGATTTGAATGATCTTGAGTCATATTCTAAATCATTGCTCAATTTTGATCTTTAGGAAGTACTCCAATAGGCTCACGTGTCCAAAATAACCAAGTATAATCTATTTATTTCATACAACTTGATACTTATGAAATGAAATATGCAAAAGCAATCATGCATTCCAACTATATTTAAGTAAAGTGAATATAGAAATCTTCCACCTGGCGATAACCTGTAGAACCTTGATCCTCAAGACCTCCTCCAAGACCTTCTCCAGACTTCTTTAGAATAATATAGCATAGCATCTCCTCAATATCAATAATAATTTATAGACAAGAAAGATGCTCTACAATATTTTATTTCTTTTCTATATTTTCCCTTCCCAAGCAAGTTTCTCCAAGATATATTATTGTAATACAAAAAGGATTCCCTAGACACAAGACATAGATAGGTTATTTGTCCTGTGTCCCCCACTCTAAGGGCACTAATACTATTGAAAGCATGGGAAATAAGTATTGGAACTATTAAGGATAAAAGGAGAGTCTCTCCCCTTAGTACAACCATCCCAAAGTTGCCATGTGTAGGAAAGATGTAATATTTAATTTATAGGGTAGTCTTTTCATATTTTGGTCCTATAAAATTTGGACAGGTTCATAAAAGAACAAACCACCCAATTTATTTTTCAAAATAGAGTAAGCCAAAATAAATAAGCACGTTCAAAACAAATAATCTCTACTCTAGATAATGTTTAAGTTGTATGCATAAAAACATATATTTAAAAAATGTTAAAATGTCATTTCTTATTAAATATGCCTTTTGCAAGTAGAATTTATTTATGCAATTTAATTATGTAGCCAACTATATTTCATAAAAATAGCATTCAAGAACTCGATGCATATGCTCATTGTTCCCATCATCATTTTTCCTTTGAGTGGTGGGATTTTTAGAGTAATTACGTAGGTAACACTGCCATTAGGGAGGTAACTAGTGATGAAAAAACAAGAGATTTACCTGATGTGTTGTCTTTTTCATAATTTCCCTTCTCATATCTAATTGTTCAATCTTTCGCTTAAGAGAATACATGTTCCTGCAATCAATCAATGCATGCAACATCATTTTATTTTGATAGAAATCAACATAATGTAAATACATCAAGTATTACAAAGCTAGCTATAATAATACAATTATATTATTAATAAAGTTCCTCAAAGGTGGGTCATGACATACTCCCCACTTAGAATAAACACGGTCCTCTGTGTTTACTTGTAATATTACATATCAATCGAGATTAAGGCCATTGTTGATATGAGACGTTTTTCGCAGGACTGCCCAAACTACCGAACTCGTTTCGGCCATATCTCACTCATCCGGACTCGGATTGAGCTAAAATTTTGAGGGTAGATGCCTGAAAAACCCTAGAACGTCTCCACCAATTTTCATATCATTTGGAGCAACACAGATCCTAGCGCATCCCTATGTGTGAATGACATATTTGGCAAGCGGCTATGCGAGGGTTTCATCTGGGTTGAGTGCAAGCAGCTCCAGAGGTTGGTTTTTAGGGCCTTCGGGCCCTAGCGGCCAATATTTTTGTGGTTTATGCTCAATATTTTAGTAGGAAATGTTGCAGGGGATACAATATGGGTTAGAAATTTGTCTTTCAATGAGATCATACTATGAACTTGAGTGACAACGGCTTCCAATTTGCTGCACAAAAGAAAAGTGAAAACCATACCTTTCCACGATGTCTAGGGCAAGGATTAAAGAGATCACGAAACAAGTTTCAAGTAGTTGATCAAAAAATGGCTCATATCTCAAGTGAATCTGGTGCTAAGGTGCACCCACAAAATAATTCTACTATGAAAACCCCTATCAAGGGTAAGAATTTTGAAGACTCAGTCCCAAAAATGAATTTTAGGGATGCCCTTCATGGTGGACATCCTCACCCAATGCTAATATCAATATTAGGGCTTCCCATAAACCTCTAAGAATGCCTAAGATTGATCCCAGGAAAATGGAGTCAGGATGTCTTAAAGCAGTTGATGGAACTCCTATTGTTAAGCTTGATATGGGTAACATTCAGACTGGCATTGAAGATTTGGAAAAAAGAGGACTAATTTGTCGGTTCGTGGGTTTTCGTCCGAGTCTATCTACTTTCAAATTCTGGGCTACAAAAATCTGGAAAACTAAAGGTGAGTTACAAATCTCTATTTATCCAAATGGTTATTTTCTTGTTTTATTTGCTAATAATGAAGATAGAGAGAAAACTTTTCAAGGGGGTCCTTGGTTTTTTGGAAGGGCAGGGGCTTTTCATGAAGCCCTGGCATACTAAATTTAAAGCCGAAGAAGAGATGCCTTCTATAGCTCCCATGTGGGTTAGACTCTTTGGCCTCCCTATTGAATTTTGGAATCCTACTATTTTTTCTTCAATTGGAAACTCTTTAGGAACTTTTATGATGACTCGTTGATTGTACTCAAAATTTTGAACATATTATTTATGCTCGGATTTGTGTTTTAATGGATTTTGACAAACCCCTACCTAAAAAGATCACATTACAATTTGGGGAAGACACTTGGGAGCAAGTAGTGGACTATGAGAACATTCCTTTTCATTGTAGAATTTGCCATGAATATGGTCATTTGGCCAGTGCTTGCCCAAATAAAATTCCTGATCAAAAGAAAGAAGATATAAACTCAACAGGTTTCCAAATACCTAAGAAGAAGAACACTCAAAAAAACTAGTTATGAAGGATCAATCAAAGTCATCTGCTAATATGTTTGAAATCCTTTCCACAAATGATGTCCCAAGTGAGGAAGAGGAAATAATGGAAACTGAAATCTTAGAAACACAATTTAAATATGAAGGGAAGAACTCAGAGACAAACCAACAAATCAAAGGTTTTCAACAGAAAAAAAAGGAGAAAATTTACACAAGAAAAACAATATTTCAAATGTCAAAACTTCAAATAATGCAGGTCCCAATATAGACTCCGTTGAACCATCTAGTAAAATTTTGGCTGTGTATGAGCATTCTTCAAGGTTAGAAGCCATCTCAGATTCAATTGGAATAAGTCAAGAAATAGGGAAAAAAAATTGAAGATGGATTCTAATCAAAAAGTAGGTCGCAAGACCAATCAATATCATATGGTAAAAGAAGGTGAAAAGCTTGTAGAGGAAGGTAAGATTAATGCCCTTCCCAACTTTTTTAGCCCTGGTATTAATGAAGATCATCACTTGGAATATTAGAGGACTCAAAGGGAGTCTTTCAAAACAAAATGAAATTAGAAGAATGATTCAGGTAAATCATCCACATCTTGTTTTCCTTCAAGAAACAAAGATGTCAATGGAGGATATGGACTTAATTGCCAGTAAAATTTGGCTAGCTGGAAAAGTGGTTTCCCTCAGTTCCCAAGGGACTTCGGGTGGCATTGCTTGTCTTTGGGATCCAAAAGAGGTAGTTATTCACCATATGGTTGGCAGTTGGGGTTTGTTGGCTATAGCTATTCAAAGTAGACATTCCAACCAGATTATGCTCTACATTACTATTTATGCTCCGACTTCTTTGGAGGAAAAAAGAAGACAGTGGAAGGATATTACTCATATTATCTCTCATTTTCCTAAATCTTGGATCTTGATCGGAGGAGATTTCAATACCATCCTCTCTCTGGATGAGAAAAGGGGGGGAAATAGAAATTTGGACAAAAGCACCGACCTCATGAGCGAATATATTGCAAACCTCCATCTTGTGGATATCCAACCGGATAATGGCCTTATGACTTGGTCTAACAGAAGGCAAGGCTTAGCTTGTATAATGGAGAGATTGGATAGGTTTTTGCTCTCTAAAAATTTCTTAATCCATGGTCACATTCCTAAAGTGAAGACTCTTAATAATGTTGGTTCGGATCATTGGCCGATCATGGTGGAAATGTGGAAAACCAATGTGAGTTTCTCTCCTTTTCGTTTTCAATTAATGTGGCTTAGAGACATTTCCTTCAGACCTCATGTGCAACAATGGTGGAAGGAAGGTAAACCTAGGCATGGGACTAAGATGTTCTATTTTGCCAAAATACTGCAATACATTAAATCCAAAATCAAGACTTGGAACTGGAAAGAGTTTGGGGATGTTCATAAAAAAAACATGAAGTTATTGCTCATCTTGAAAATTTGAATAAGAAAATCCATTTAGATGGCCTCACAGAGAAGAGAAGTGCAGATGAAATTAAACTCACAACTCAGTTAGAGGAATGGGAAAAAAGAGAAGAAATCTTATGGAAGCAAAAATCTAGAATTCAATGGCTCAAAGAAGGAGATCGAAACACAAATTTCTTCCACAAATATCTTCTAGCTCGAAGATCTCACAACTTTATTTCTTCCTTAAAATCAGATTCTGGAGATGTTGTTTATACTTGGGATGGCATGAACTCTATTGTTGTTGATTACTTTTCCAATATTTTTGCTTGCTACTCCCCTTGACTCAGCTTCACAATATAATGTTCTTCAAGCAATCCCTTCTCTTATCACTTCGAGGAGAACTCTATTTTGACTGCTCCTATTACTATCAATGAGCTTCAACAAGTAGTTTTTAAAATGCAAAAATGGAAAACCCTAGGTCCTGATGGTTTTCCTATTGAGTTCTACCAAGAGTTCTGGGATATCCTTCATGTTGATTTATTAGAGGTGGTGGAAGAAGCCAGGAAAGCCAAAGAAATTTTGAAGGTTATCAATAAAACTTATATTACTCTTGTTCCAAAAGCTCAAGAGGTTGATCATATCTCAGCTTTTAGACCTATTGCTTTATGTAATGTTCTTCTCAAAATCATTACTAAAATCATGGCAGTAAAGGTTGAAGCCTCTTTTGCATAAGATTATTTCCCCGAGCAAGGGGGTTATGTGGAAGGACGTCAAATAGTAGATGAGATAGTTCTTGCTCAGGAAGCCATCCATTCCATGGATATGCAAAATTCTCCTTCCATGTTCATTCGGTTAGACTTATCCAAAGCTTATGACAGAGTGGATTGGCACTTCCTTATCAAAGTTTTGAGGCAATTTGGTTTCTCTAAGGATTGGATGGATTGGATTATGGGATGTATCTCTTCAGTTTCCTACTTAGTTCTTATCAATGGCAGGCCTTCTCAGTCTTTCCCAGCTTCCAGAGGTATTAGGCAAGGTGACCCGCTATCCCCTTATTTATTCATCATTCTTGTTGAATGCTTGGGTAGGACTATAACCAAAAAGAGGGAAAACAAAACCCTTGAGGGAGTTACCATTGCTCATGGAGCTAGACCTATCTCTCATCTTCAATTTGTGGATGACTCTACTCTTTTAGGTAAAGCTACAGTTAAGGAAGCTTCTAATATTAAGCAAATCATTAGCTATTTTTCTAAGGCTACTGGGCAGTTGATCAATGAAGACAAATCTAAAGTTATTTTCTTTCACTGCTCTGCTAGACAAGAATCCATGGTCTTGGATAAACTAAGATATAAGAAGACCTCTCTTCCAATCACTTATTTAGGTATTCCCATAAATATTCAAAGGCAGAAAAATAAATATTGGAATTGGTTGTTGGACAAAGTCAAGAAGAAAATTGGAAAGTGGACCAACAAGTGGCTTTCTTCTGGGGTAGAATCACCTTGGTAAAATCAGTCCTTCAAGCTATTCCTATTTATGTTTCTTCCATTTTGAATATCCCAAAGGTTGTTCTTCGAGAATTGGATCAAATCAGTCATCGTTTCCTTTGGAGTGGTACTAAGGAGAAAAGAAAATGGGCCTTGGTGAAATGGGATACTTTATGTCTTCCTAAGAGTGAAGGGGGGTTAGGATTACGGTCTTCAATTAATAACAACAAAGCTTTAGCTGCTAAATTATATTGGAGGATGTTGCATAACCCCAATGCTCTTTGGGCCAATAATCTCCATGCTAAATATGCTGAGAACAAAAGTCCTGAAGACCTTGTTCGCTATCAACTTCCTACCAAAGGTTCTCCCATTTTAGCAGTTCTTAAGACTGGTGAGGATTTGATAAAGAAAAAATTATTTTGGATCATTCATAATGGTCAACATGCAAATTTTTGGATAGATTCTTGGGATGGTCACAAGCCTTTGATAACTCAGTTTCCCGATTGGAGGCCTTGGATGGAGGAGCTTCACCGAGCTAATTGGATAAAGGTGGCTAATTACTGTCGGTACCATACTGGTAATTCAAAGGTTGGTAGATATTGGATCCCTATTGAGGACTGGCCTATTCAAATCCCAGAAAGGCAAAGACAAGATATCCAAGGCATCCTTCATATGAGATCCCTCTCTTGGTCCCATGAAAAAGATTGTTTTGGATGGAACAACACTACTAAGGGTGAGTATTCAGTTGCTCAAGGTTATTTGACCTTATGCCATAATAATCCCAACCATTCTTCTGACATATTTTCTCGATTGTGGGCTCAAAAGCTCTGGCCTAAGGTGAGGTTCTTTAATTGGATTTTATTGCATCGTAGGGTGCTTACTTGGTGAGCAACTTATGAAGCATGGTTTTCATGGCCCTTTTAGATGTGAAATGTGTGAAGAGAATGTAGAAAATATCAACCATATTTTTATTGAGTGTACTTTAGCCTCTGAGCTATGGAGGAGAATGGCCACTTTACTTGGCTTACAAGTGGTCCAATTTTTTTACTTTTGAATAGCTTTGGAGGGATTGGCCTAATCAAGAGGGTGTTGATCATTTTATTAGGCAGTTAGTTTGGATGGGTTCTACCATTCTTCTTTGGAATATTTGGAATGAAAGGAACAACCAAATTTTTAATCAAGATAGGAAGGATATTCACTATATTTGGCAAAAGACCATAGCCAACTTAGTTGAATCAGTCCATCATCTCCTTAATCACCCCCAAAACTCCCACCAAATATGGGATCAAGTGATGCAAATATTGAAGATTAAACCTTCTAAGGGCAACCAACTTAAAGGGAATGTGAGTATTAGTAAGATGGATAGGAATAGAAATTGGCAACCTCCTCCTAAGGATTTTGGAAAATTCAATACTGATGGAGCCTCTAGAGGGAACCCTGGAAAAGCCAGTGTGGGAGGAATTGGTAGACTTTCAGATGGCTCCCTGGTTTTTACTTTTGCTGAGAATTTGGGTATTCTTTCCAATAACCTTGCTGAGGGGTATGGTATCCTCAGAGGCCTTCAGGAGGCTACTAAGGTTGGATGGGAAAAGGTGTTAGTTGAGTCTGACTCTCAACTTATGATTAATCTCTTGAAGAATCCTTCTAAGAATCATAAGGTGGATTGGAGAATAAAAATAATTATTGAGAAGATTCAGTTAATCCAGATGGGATTTTTGAAAGTTGATTACAATCATGTGGTCAGAGATCAAAACAAGAGTGTTGATGCTTTAGCTAATTGGGCTTTGGACAAAGGTGATCTTACTTGTTATGGCCACCCTCCTATATGGTGGGCTTCTCAAATTAGGGAAGCTCTTCTTTCTATCATTTCTTTGGATGGCTCCAGTTCGAAGGTACCTAGTTTCTTCTTGTTTTTTTTTTTTGCTTCTCTTTGGTTCATTCAGTTTTTTTTAGTTCCCTAGCTCATTCTATTCTTTATTTTGTTTCCTCTGTTGATTCTTGCCTTAATAGTCTTCTGGTCTAGATAGGTCATTGTTTTGTTCATTTTTTATTTCTTTTTTTTTTTTGTTTTTTTTGTTTAGTTTTTTAAGGTGGGTGGGTTTTTTTTATTTTGTTTTGTTTTTGTGTTCTTTGTGTTGTTTTTTGTTGTTCTTGTGTTTTTGTTGTTTTGTTTTTTTTTTTATGTTTTTTGTTATTGTTCTTGTGTTTTTTTTCGTTCTTGTTCTTGGGTTTCTCTTTGTTTGTGTTATTTCATGTTTTTATGTGTGAGTGTTTTCTATGTTTTTTGTTTTTGTTTATTGTCTGTTGTTGGTTGTTTTTTATTTTTATTTTTTTTTAATTTTTTAGGTTTTGGTTGTGTTTATTTTTCATGTTTTTTTTGGGTTATGTCTTTGTAGTGTTCTGTTGTTTTTGTCTTGTTTGTGTTTTGTTATGTGGTTCTTGTGTTTTTCTATGTGGTTTGTGTTGTGGTTTCTTTTATCTTATTGTGCGTGTTTGGTTGTGCTTTTGTTTTTGACACACTCAAGGAGCATGTTTTTTATTTTATTTTATTATTTTTGTTGTTATTTACTTATTTTTAAATTGGTTTTGTGTGTTTGTTTGCTCCTTGAGTATGTCAAAGGTGGTAGGCCAGGTCCGAGTCCTGGGCATTTTTGGCGGAATGGATACCCCTGCCTCCTTGGGTCTTACCCGAAAGTGGCATCCCTTTTGGGATGTTTTCCACAAATAAAAAAAAAATATTACACATCAATCATTAAAATATAAGGTTTGCTTAGTTTCCACTTTCATAAGTGGTGAACGGTTCAACCTGTATTATTACATAGCATCATAAAATAAATAAGGAAAATATCTTTTCATGCCCTCAATTTTTTCCCAAGTGGAATTCTTCTCAGAATATTGGTCCCACTAGACCTTACATTGATCAATAGTGCATTTCTTCATGGTCTTGGAACAAAATTTCAAGATCTTCATAGGTTTCACCTAAAAGGTTGTCATATTTGCCATCTAAAAATTAGAAACATCTAAAGCATGATCATGATAAAAAATATATCTCCTATGTAGGGATACATTAAAAGTGTTATGGATATTTGATAGGTTAGGTGGTAATTCAAGCCGGTAGGATATATGACTTATCTTTTCCACAATCTCAAATAGACCTACAAACCTAGGATCCAATTTGGTTGATTTAATTGCACTCTCTTTAGGTTTTACTCTTAGAAATACCCTATCTCCCACAAAGAATTCCCTAGGAGTTATGTTCAAATTTGCATAACTTTTTTATCTATCCAAGGTTTCTTTGAGCCTTTGTCAGATTAGTGCTAGCTTCTCTTCCATAATTCTAACTATTTTTGGTCCAATGACAACTTGATCCTCGATATTGTCCCACAATAATTGTGTTCTACATCATCTTCCATACAAGGCTTTGAAATGGGCCATTTCAAAGAAGAATGATAGCTATTATTATAAGTAAACTCAACCAGATATAAATAGTCTTCCAAACGAGACTTTTGGTCCATGCAATACATGCATAACATATCTTCTAGAACTTGGTTTACCATTTTAGTTTGTCCATATATTTTTGGATAATATATAGAACTAATATTCAAAGTGGTGCCAACTGCATGATGGAGAGCCTACCATAACTCAGAAGTAAACCTAGAGTCCCTGTCTAATATTATCATCTCTAGAAATCCATACAACCTGAATATTTCTTTAAAAAATATATTGGCAATAAATACAACATCATCTGTAGTACTTCCTGCTATAAAGTGTGCAACCTTAGTGAGTTTATGTACTATCACAAAAATTACATCATGTTGATATTTTATTTTAGGCAAACTGACAATAAAATCCATCGAAATCACTTTCCATTTTTGAGTAGGAATGTGATGAGAAAATAATTTTCCTACTGGATGTTGGTGTTCAAATTTCACCTTCTGACACTGTAGACATTGTGCCACAAAATTGATGATATCTTTCTTCATGCTAGACCAATAAAAGGTCTTTTTCATATTTTCCCTCATCTTAGCTCCTCCAAGATGAGTGGAATAAGGCGAGTTATGAGCTTCTTGCATAATCAATCTCCTTATATCACCCATTTTAGGGATGACCACACGTTCCTTAAAGCATAAAAGTCCATAATTTATGCTATAATCATGAATCTTGTTTAGATTTTTCTCTATTTTAATCCAAATTTCACTATACTTTGGATCCTGGCATTGCATTTTCTTGACTCGATCCATTAGATCCACATGAGTATGAGTCAATGCTGCTATATGTATTCTCCTAAATAAAGCATCGACAATCTTGTTCTCCTTCCCTTTTATATACTCAATACCAAAGTTATATTCTACTAGAAATTTCATCCATCTTCTTTGCCTAGCATTTAATAATGATTGGGTGAAAATATATCTTAAACTCTTGTGATCGGTTCTTAACTCAATGGTCTACCACTAGATAATGTCACCAAATATTCAAAGCATGTACAACCACAACAAGCTCTAGATCATGAGTAGCATAATTAACTTCGTGATTTTTTAGTTTCCTAGACTCATATGCTAGTATGAAGTCATATTGAGATAGGACTCCTCCAAGTCCTTCTAATTAAGCATCAATGCAAACTAAAAAATTTCCATATGGATCTAGAATCTTCAGAATAGGAGTGGTGGTAATCTTATGTTTAAGCAAATTAAATGTTGATTCACATTTGTCAATCCACTTGAACTCTTTCTCCTTCTTTTGAAGGTTGGTTATAGGATAAGCAATTTTAGAGTAATCTTTCACAAATCTCCTATAATATCCTGATAAACCTATGAATATTCTAACCTCTAACACATTTGTTGGAGGTGGCCAACTCAAAATAGCTTTTATTTTCTTTGGGTCTACAGTAATTCCATCTGTGGATATTATGTGTCCCAAATAATGCACTTGAGGAACATAAAACTCATATTTGGACAAGTTTCCATAGAGTTGTTTTTTTCTTAACAACTCTAATACTATCTTTAAATGCTTATCCTACTCTTCTCAGCTATGAGAATAAACCAAAATGTCATCCAATAATATCAACACAAACTGATCCACTTGATTCCTAAACACATTGTTCATCAAATTCATGAAATTTGTTGATGCAGTAGTTTATTTTGATTTCTGCCCAAATATTTTGCTAACCTAGATTCATCTAGAATCTATCAATGAGCCTAGGCTTTGATACCAACTGTAACAACCCCAGTTGTCACTACATATCTACTATTTTTTTTCATAAGTTCTTTTTTATCCACCTTTCGATAATTTAAGATTATAATAATGATCTATGTAAAGATATTCCCATCAATAAGTAAGTAATTTGAATTGCAATAGACTAAGTAGATAGAAGCACAAACTTCTAAAATTCATTTTAATCCAATTGTAAGAAGGAGAACCAACCCCTACAACACCATCCTACATTCCCATAATGGTAGATGAATAATAAAATACAATGGTTATGTCTCCTTCATACATTTTCCACATGGTAAGGGACATCATTTTGGTTTAATCAATCAACTAGGAGAATAATACCTCACCAAAATAATTTCTTTCTCCATTTCTCCATACTACCAATAAAGGCTAGTGTCTTAGGAGAAACCAATAATCTATTGCTCATTACGAAAACTTACATACAATTTGGGTTATTTGTCTTAAGCATTATTATAAGAATTTCTTATCATCAAGGTGTTGGTAGTTTTGGTGGTGGTGGGTTTTAGTTCATATGTTTTGAGTCTTGGTTTTGCTTCCATTGTTGTGTATATTACTCATAAAGTTCCCTCTACACTACTATATTCAAAGGAAATGATTCTTATGATCAACCAAATATCACTATACATATATTACCATAACCTAAAATAAGCAACCATACAAATAATCTCTAATTACAAAAATGTTCAATAACATACAATGACAATTGCTAGTAAGCTTATATAAAATACTTTCATTTGATCATTTTCCAAATTCATACATCTTCTACCATATAGTTGATATGATTACATCATTTAAAAGGAATTCATTACTAATACACAAAAACAAGTAAGAGAAATACATCAAATATTACATAGCTTGTCTTTATCAATTCAACCCTTCAAGATTACAATGGAAATGCCTCAAAACTATCATAAGTAGAATGAATAGCAAAAGAGTCTTCAACAATGGTTGTCCAATTCTTATCTAGTTTTCTTGCATCTTCATGATGTGAGAGAGATGATTTTGTAACGTATCAAGAAAACTCGAATGCAAAGTATGCCCATGCAACACAAGCAAACCATGCATTCCATAATTTAATGCAATCATGCATCATAAATTTACCATATGCATATCACATGTTAAAGAACATCTTTAACAATTATTCAACCATATTTAACATCTTGCATAATAAGGATTAATATACAATCCAAATCATCATATGTTTGGTTTTATCTCCAAACTTAGGGAAAAGTCCCATACTTCTTCCAAAGGAAAGGACACCAATTACTCCCTTTCAAAACTAAAAGTTATTATTTCGATCTTCTAGTTTCTCAGGTTTCTTTATTAAATAATTGCATATAAGGTCTATGCTTTTTTTTAATCACATTCAAATTACATTTGAATAATAGAACCAAAATTTCAGTAAATTAACATTTGTTTCTAACAAGGAATTGGTTCTCTATCATACTCAAAAGGTACATTTCTATATAAGAAAGAGTTTATCCAATTTAATTTATATCTTCCATTATTCTAATTTTTTATATCCATTTACAAGTTTCATATATGCAATATGTATAATTGCACTTAGATATTCAAATTAAATTTAATATCTTATATAACATCATTTTTAATTCCAATTCATTCTCTACTCATAGATGCTATGCACAGAGAGGAGTATATAAAACATTCTACAACAATTTCATTGAATTCCAAATCTATCTATAACATAAAGATGAAGATCAACTTTTATAACTAAAATGAACTCTCTAGTCAAGATACCAACAACAAGAAACTTATGCAAATCATTCTTATGCATACTTTATAATACATATGACCATATTCCCTTTGTCAAATTAACCTAAGCTTAATTTTAACACCGAATCGCTTTTAATTTTTCAAAAATATAGTAATGACTAATCACATCACTATCAGGACTGTTGATTAGTTCTAAGGGATACACGGTTCATCTACAAGGAAGTTCATACCCAAACATGGCATTAAATATTATAGAAAATTTAAGATAAGTTTTCAAGGAATCAACCCTACAACACACTATGAGGAGATTTCCAATAAAGTGATGACTATCTATCCGAGTATGATCGTATGACACTTGGAGAGCACTTGCAAGAAATAGATAGGGTTACCCATGATTGCAATGTAAGGAATACTATTGGAGATGCATAGCTATTACGTGCTAGAACTGGAATAACATAGCTATTACGTACACCAAGCGATACTAAATCAAGATGTAATCCAATCGTTAAATATCACACACATAGATCTTTAAGAACTATATAACTATATAGGTGGTCATTAAGATCATCAAATTTTTATGCCATGGACAAAGAAAATTAATTACAACATAATTAGATATAGAAATAAAACCTATATTGGCTCTATGGTGGATCAACTTCTCATACCGGGTTTGTAGACCATGAATAGGTGAAGCATACAATAAGGTAGTCTTGCATTAGGTGGAATCAAAAGATATCAAGAAGCCTTTAAGTGGTATAACTATATTCATCTCACTGTGGGTTTGACACCACAAAACTAGGCAGTTTTGACATGCATTTCCGAGGTCTCTCAATAGAGGAAATTTGATATCCAAAGTATATACATCTACATGAAAAACAAGCTACCTTATAGACTCCAAAACACATATCTAGTCTTTCCAAAGCTAAGGTTGATTCAAAGGCAATGATTTCTAAATCGCACTATGGGGTGGACAACCATGAACCTTAATTAAAATAGCTAGAGAGTAGGATATTTAATTGGCATTGTAGTCCAAAATTACAACCATTAATTATACACAGTAGAGTAAAATATTAAATCCATTGGTGAGTATAATTTTAACTATTCATGGATTCAGAGTGGATGGAGTGAACACCATGGCACACATTCCCAACAACATGGGCTAGTAAGGCTTATGAAAATAAAGGTCTTTCCATTAATTAATATAAAATTAGCTTCACTAAATGTATAACAAGACAGAACCATATGACACCACCTCCTGGAGTCCTCTTAGAGGGACTGTAACATAGTTCTCAATACTAAAATACTGGGCCATAATCAAGCTTTACCAGAAATGAATGATCTTGATTCAGATTCTAAATCATTGCTCAATTTTAACCTTTTAGGAAGTTCTCTAATAGGCTTACCTGTCCAAAATAACCAAGTATAATCTATTTATTTCATAAAACTTGATACTTACAAAATGAAATATGCAAAAGCAATCATGCATTCCAACTCTTTTTAAGCAAAGTGAAGATAGAAATCTTCCACCTAGTGATTTCTTATAGAACCTTGATCCTCAAGACCTCATCCAGACTTCTTAAGCATAACATAGCATAGCATTTCCTCAATATCAGTACTAATTTATAGACCAATTTATTCTAGACAAGAAATATGCTCTACAATATTTTATTTCTTTTCTATATTTTCTCTTCCCAAGCAAGTTTCTCCAAGATATATTATTTTAATACAAAAAGGATTCCCTAGAGATAAGGCATAGATAGATTATTTATCCTGTGTCCCCCAATATAAGGGTACTAATACTATTGAGAACATGGGAAATAAGTATTGGAACTATTAAGGATAATAGGAGAGTCTCACCCCTTAGTACAATCATCCCAAAGTTTCCATGTGTAGGAAAGATGTAATATTTAATTTATAAGATAGTCTTTTCATATTTTGGTCCAATAAAATTTGGACAAGCTCATAAAAGAATAAACCACCCAATTTCTCTTCCAAAAATAGAGTAAGCCAAAATAAATAAGTATGTTCAAAACAATTAATCTCTACTCTAGAGAATGCTTAAGTTGTATGTATAAAATCATACATTTCAAAAATATTAAAATATCATTTCTTATTAAATATGCCTTTTCAAAGTAAATTTCTTTATGCAAGTTAATTATGCACCCAACTATATTTCACAAAAATGGCATACAAGCACTTGATCCATATGCTCGTTGTTTCCCATCACCATTTTTCCTTTGAGTGGCGAAATTTTTAGAGTGATTCCTCAAATAACACCAACATTAGGGAGGTAACTAGTAATGACAAAAACAAGATATCTACCTGATGAGTTATATTTTTCATCATTTCCCTTCTCATATCTAGGTGGTCATTCTTCCACTTAAGAGAATACCTATTCCTAAAATCAATCAATGCACGCAACACCATTTTATTTTGACAAAAAAATATATAATGCAAATACATAAAGCATTATAAAACCAGCTATAATAATACAAATAGCTTATTAATAAAGTTCCTCCAACGCGGGTTGTGAAATGTAACCCAAAAACATGTATTTAAAAATTAAAAAAAAACAATGTTTATCTAATGAGTAATTTAGATTATTTGGTTGCTTTTCATTAAGATTTGGACTACATGGTCCCTACTACTTCAATATTCTTGTTTTTTCTTGTTTTTTCTTGTTTTGAGTGGTGGCTTAGAAGGATTCCAAATAGTTGGTAGCTTTTGGAAGACCCTAAGAAGGTAATCTTCGATTAAAAATCCTATTAGGTATGTCTACCACTTGAGTTTCATCTGCAACAACTAGTTCTCAAGTTAGGAATGTCTTGGATGGTAAGAAGAGGTATTGTATGTAATTCTAACAAAATTGATGAAAGAAAATCTTATTCTAGTTAATATTTAAAACTAAATTAAATGAGTAAGGTTAGACATGAAAATGTTAATATGGGAACACTATTAGGAGGTGTAGATGGGGAATATATCCTTAAATAATAGTATTGGATCCTCTCTTAAAATAGAAGAAATTATCTTCTAATGACTAGTATGACACCTTACATACAGTAAGTGCAGTCATAGGTGCTATTAGTAAATGATAGTATGACTAGTATGACATCTTACATGGAGTAAGTGTGGTCATAGATACTATCAGTGAATGATAGTATGATTGGTATGACACCTTACATGGAGTAAGTGTGGTCATAGAAAAACTATCAGTGGATGATAGTATGTTGTGGATAATAATATGTATAACTTGGCACTTTATAAGGGGTAAGTGTGACCAAGGATATCATTATAACATCATAAATATAAGTGAATATGATCATTGCTATAGGATTTTGTTGTTCAAAGACTACATGTGTTCAAGTTCATCTCCTTACACTATTGAGCCACTAGTGAATCAAAGCGGAAGAGCTAAGTGAACCCTCTACATTTTGTGTACCTTAGGCTATTTTGAGTATTGCACTTGATATTTGTACCTCTTGAGCTATGAATCTTGCAAGAGGTTGTTTAAATATGTTACCAGGGGACATCAAGGGCGATGCACTGGTGGAGGTAAATGAGTTTACCAAGATGATTTCAAGATATATGGGTATCTTGATGTGATATTTAGGATATTATGTCTTTTTCTTTGATGAAACCTATTTATGACTTATAAAAAGGAGCTAACAACGCATAATGTAATACTCTTTTGTGAAATTTTTTGATATACCTAATTAGCAAGATTGTTTCTAACTTATTATAACAACATAATTTCATGTCATCTCTATAAAATTTCTATAGTTCTATTGTGATTTACTCTATTATCATTGGCTATGCAATGGTATATTCTTTGATGCTTTGTTTTCATGATAAAAATTGTATATTAATGATGTTTTCAATACTTAATATTGATGCAATATGGATGTTTTATTGCTATAAGAATATGGTACTGCTAATAGTTTACAATTTTGCAAGTCCAAGTACTCTTATGGATGAAATATGTTTCTTACCATCAGTATCAAGACACTATAAATAAGGAAAAGGATGACGTTTCTATTTGATTTGTAAAGAAACTAATGTTGATTTTATAGATCTTTTGCATTAACTAACCTAGGAGCTAATGAGAAAAATAGAGGACTGTGTTTAATATAATGATGGAGTATATCATAGCATACTCATTGGGACTTCCTAGAAGATATTAATTGATCCAAAGAGATCAATTAATACTTGAATTTTAACATTAACCAAACCTTACTAATTCTGCCAAGCATTAATAAAAATGAGTTAATTGATAAAATCTAAGGGATGGTAAATCCTAAATATACTATAAAATACTTAACTAAAAACTAATTATACTCTACCTGATTAAATAGGAGAGTTTGGAATACAATTGGAATTTTGTAAGGTTTGGAGAAATTAAAATGAGTATTTTGAAAAGATATTAATTATGGAAATTAATATTTTATAAAAATTGATTTAGTAAAATAAACATAATTTATTACAATTAGGTGCACAACAAAATTTATCCAATTTTAAAATAGACCAAAAAAGGAACAATATCTTGATTTAATTAATAAAAATATACATATATGACTAGTGGAGGAACTATTCTCCATTCTACATGACTCCTTCACAATAGTAATGGTGAAGACCTTGCAGTTGCACTAAGAGAAAAGGGAAGGCCAAGAATAAGCAAGGTAATCCCACCTTATCTACTCTTGTCCCTTCCACTAACTTTTAAATAATAAAAATGAATCTCACTATTTGGGTTGGTCCCAAGAAGTCTTATTTTAATATTTTATTAATAAATCCACCTTCTTGCTCATGAAGGGAATAGGAGATGGGAAAATTATAAAAGGGGATACAAGATATGGAATGAAGGGGGGGGGGGAATCTTGGGCTTAGGGAGTATGCTCTCTACATTGGTATATCAGAAACAAAAAAGTCTCAAGAGATTACCAACTTGTAATTTAAGGAGGCACATGTAAAGGTGGAAGGCATGCATGGGAGTTTGGAGGATGTAAGCATCGATGAGACTTTTTTAGGTTGTAATTCATCCTTATGATTATTTGATGTAATTTTTTCATAATGGATGTTTGTCACTTAATTATCCATTGTTTGGTACTCGTGTGTTACATTAAACATGTTTACGATACCTTTATTAAGTATTTAAGGAAGTGATATATAAAGGGTTCATTATATTCAATAGGTTTCTCTTGAAGAGCATGTTAATATTATTAATTAACAACTGTGATGATCCCATGCTATTTGTTTCCAATAAACTATATTAGGCCCCATGAAGGGAACTTGCTTCTATCTCTCATGTTTATACTTTATAAAATTAAGTATGCTATGACTATCGAGGATGCCAATATATATGTAGATATACATCACAAACCTAAGATCACCACCATCCACAATGGTATCTCTATGGCCACCACTTGGTGGTTAATAACACCATATAGTGAGAATAGTTTTATATCGTACTCTACCCACAAAATTTGTGCATGTGGGATAATCGTACCCTCCTTGATGATGGTATAAACATTTTTTAGTGGGTACTCGACCTATGTAACATATAATTTCCATCCACCTAGTTAGATGAATTATAAACCTGAGGTGTGCAGTGTGGAAATTGAGAGTCTAGACTCCAAATATTGATAGGTAACTATTTCCCTATTTTTATTGTGGATTTTAGACCATATTAGTAGCAAAGTAAACTTAGCCATATGTAAGCTAAAATAATACCCAATAATGCATAGAACCTCAGTGCACAATTTATTTTTGGTCAATATTATGTTCATAGAGTTGCATTTAAATATGAGCTTTGCTTTGAAGCAGGGTTATGCCTAAGGGGTCAGTACCAAAATCTATTTATAAAATCTAGACAAATTGTCTTGGAATCCTAACGATATTTGTAGAAGTATACATGGTGAATTGCATTTATTTGTTTCCAAAAAATTTCAAACCGTGGCAATTTTCATTAATTTATCTCCAAAAAATTTCAAACCGTGGTGAATTTTTTTGTGTTGGGGGCTATGAATATCGGTTTGCAAAATCTAAAAAATGTATGACATACTTAAAGCGTTAGGCTGATATGAAAGACTTTAGGCCTACATGACAACCGATAGCATGACGATCAGCTGCAGGAATGTCAATCAACTATAGAAATTTTGATCAATTGTAGGCATGTCGATTGGATGTAGGCATGTCGATCGGATGCAGGAATATCGATCAGATGTAGGTATGATGATCAGTTTCAAGCATGATGATTAGCTACAGGTATGATGATCGACTATAGACATGATGATCAGTTGCAGGCATGACGATCGGCTATAGGAATGTTGATTGGTTGTAGGCATGATGATCGGTTGCAAGCATGACGAGCAACTATAGAAATTATAAGTAGCTACAGGCATGCTGATCGGCTACAGTCATGTCAATAAACTACAATCATGATGATTGGTTGCATGTATGATGATTGATTGCATGCATGATGATCAACTGTAAGCATGATGATATGTTGTAGTTATGATGATAGGTTGCAGGAATATCAATCGATTATAGGCATAAGGATCAGTTGCATGCATATTAGTTGTAAGCATTTCAATGTGCTATAATAGTATCAACAAATATGGCTCTACAACTGATCATATTATGTTGAAAGACATGACTCTACAATCGATCGTCTTATGCCGATAAACATAGCTTTGTAACCGATCGACTTATGTCGACAGACAGCTCTACAACCGATCAGCTTTTGTTGATAGACATAACTCTACAACTGATTGACTTATACCAATAGATACATATATATAACTGATCAGCTTATGATAATAGACATGGCTCTACAACTGATCGGCTTTCATCGACAAACATGACTCTACAACCAATCGACTTATACCAATAGACATAGCTCTACAATCGATCGTATTACATCGATGGAGACTCCTATACAACTGATCGATTATAGTCACTTCTCTACAAAATTCTCAAGATTTTTGTTGTTTCAGAGCTATTTTCAAGTTAGAGTATTTTCGATGTATATTTATCGGTACCTAGTACAGTATATATACAGGTAGTATATGAGGTGATTTGGGCAGGAAAAATAAAATAATTTATAATTTGAAGGCAATTTGGGTGGAAAATATAAAATAATTTATAATTCAAAGGCGAATTGGGCAGGAAAATCAAAATCATTTATAATTTGAGGTTGACGAATTAAAATAAAGTTAGGTTCATGATTATCAACAATGGGCAAATTTACCCCATAAAAACTTCCACCCCATAAATTTCGAGTGAATGGCCCCCAATGAAAGGATCCAAAATTAGCATTTTAAAAATTTAAAAAAACCTAAATAGAGCCAATTTACGATATGTCATGCTTATGCATAACCCTACTTTGAAGTCATATTACATTATCAAGATCCAGGGCAGAGGCCTAAATATTATGCAGGTCTATGAAAATAAAGAGAGGGTCTCTGTAAATAAGCATAGGTTGGTGTCATGTTGGACATACAGGGTTAGCTAAATGGTTTAAAACCTCCCCTTACCCAGTAAGGAGAATAATTGAGCACCAACTAATCAATTGGTGACTCTAAAACCATCCCTGCTTGCATCTTCCTTTCAACTAGGGTATTTGCATTATTGGATTATCTACAATAAATCATCTTGTATTATGCTTGTTAAAATAAATTAATCCCACATACCACATAGGGGAACATGATAATGCATATATCTTCACCAAGTCTTGGATAGTCAATAGTCAATCCTTGTATAAGTTATTAGCTAGGATCTATTCATATCTTATTACTGTTGAAGCATCCACCCACTAAATGGACCAATGACTTGTTGTGACATAGAAGGTTTAGCTTTAGAAGTGGATTTTCCTTTCATCATTGAGGTTTATCTTCAGAAGTGGATTTTTCTTGTTGATTCGTCATTAGCCTATAAAGATCTACATAAAACCCTTTTAAATGTAAAGTAGAATTTATCCCCATTATGCCCAACAAGATATTTGTGGAGAGTGGAATTCATTTCATCCAACAATCTAGTTATGGAGAATTGAATCCATTACGTCCATCAAGCTAGTTATGGAGAGTGAAACCCATTGCATCTAGTGATCTAGTCATGCAGACTTGGACCTAGTCAAAGGGTCTAAGGTGATAGTGAACGATCACTAATGGATGTTAAATATTAAAAATTTCATCAATACTAGTAAATTGATCCTGACCAAAAGGTTGACTGTAAAGGCCTTGAGTAAGTCAGAATTTGGTTGTAAACCAATACTAGACAACTTTGTGGAAAAATTATACTTGGTAAGCCATTTGAGTTCTCTAAAGGATATTTAAAGAAGTTTTTTATAAATACATAATCTGATAATAAATTCTAAGGTAGATTTGGTATGCAAGGATGAAATAAAAGCATCAGGGTTTAGAACCAAACTGATATAAGTTCAAAAAATATTGTAATTCGAGAATTATAGCCTAATCCCTTGGATATATTACAAGGCCATTTTATGTCAAATTACTATGTAATCTAGTTTACTAATTGCAAGACAAATTTTGTGATTTCGAGGGGATTTGGTTTGATAGATCACAAAAAACTTTATGACTATCAGGACAAAATTTGAGGATTAAGAAGTAATCTTTTTTGATAGGTCATAATAAATATTATGATTGACTATAGGATAACCTTATTTGATAGGTTACAAGATAAAGAATATGTAATCTTGTTTGATAGATTACAAGATAAAATTATTATATATTGTGTGATCTTATTATAAGACTAATTTAGGTTTAAGGTGTAGTCTTGTTTATTACAAGACAAATTGGTCGGGATTTCATAATATGATCTTATAAATAAAATGAAAACTATAGCAAGAGACAAATTGTGACCAAAATAAAAAACTATAGCGTAATCTAGTTTAATAGATTGTGAAAAAAATTTGTGATAAAATTTGTGTGACATATTTGAAGCTATAGCAAAATCTTGTTTGATAGATTTTTTGTGGGCCAAATTTGTAAAATCTAGAGTTCAATCCTGTTGCAAGTTTGTGATTTACAAATTGAGGTAAAATTTATAGACTCTACAGTAATCCTATGTATAGATCATCAAACAATTTTGATGATCGAATTACAAAACACATAGGATGATCCTATTGATGGATTATGAGGACTATAGTATAATTTTGATCAAAACAATAATATGGTGGAACTATCTAAATTATGAAATATAAATGAATATGGGAAGATTAGATATGGGATATAATATTGGAGAGAGTATGGGATCTCTCCATGTATGGTGGAACCCTAGATAATTTCCATACCATATTGGAGCATATGATCTAATAATATTTAGGGTTGAATAATGAATGCAAGTTCTCTTATTGAGAAAACTTTAATATCTTATCTCATGTTTAATATGGATACTTAGCATATTGTACTTATAATGGATTGATTATGTTTTAATCTTGGGAATGGTGTGAAATTTCATTCCCAAGGGAATTATGAGATTCTCTCTTTGGTAAATATTGAGGTCTCTCCTTAATATGCACTCGATGATCATTCATAAACATGTAGATATAAGAATTTGTGAATTTATAACTTAGAGAAAGGAAATGTGGAATTTCCTTGCATCATGATTGTAAAAGGAATGAATTAATTCCTTAGTTGTGTAATTGGTTTAGAAAAAGTATCTGAGGGATGCTTTCTATACTTGTAATTATGACAATTTATGTTTTTTAAATGAGAGGAGAAACATATTTTGAAGGCTATATTTATTCCCCATGAGGGTTCCCAAGATATACGTTGTGTACTCCTATTTTTTGGTTTGTAATTATTGTTATGCATGGTTATTCTACTTACGATTAGATAGATCATGGATATTGCATTTAAATATCTTCTACTTTTCAATAGGATAATGCAATTTACATTCTAGTAAGAGGATCACTAGAATGTTATATGAGGCAATGTTCCATAAGTAAGGGTGGATTGTGATTGAACTTGAGGTTATATTAAGTGATGCCTTTGTATTTTCCAATGAATGACTCTTTAATATGATGTAGTTTTTTACACTTTAAATAAAATAAGAATATTTATGTGGTTAAAGTAATATTTATGTATTTTTTTAATAATACATGCATGATATTTTGTTGCAAATAATAGAATTAGGAAGTAATATTGAAATTACATTCAATTGGTTAAGTAACTAAACTTCCTAATGAAAGTAGAGATAGAATAGCTAAACCAAGGATAAAACATATCATGATGGGATGTAAGGTTAGATAGGATTTGGTTAATCCTATCATGAGATTCGACACTGACCATGTCATAATCATCTCAGTTACTTTCTACCCTGCTTGATGTTGATCTAAACATACTTGGTTGTAAACCGGACATGTTAAATATGTACAAAAAAAATCTCTATTACAAGAACCATAAGAAGTAGCCATCTCAAGTGAAGGTAATTGAGTTTAATCACATCCCCAAGCTCCTTGTCACTACCTTCAAGACCTACAAGAATTCAATAAATAGAAATACATGTTTGAAAATATGTGATGGGAAGAATGGAATATAAACTTAGAATGGAGATGTTTTAATATATATGGACATGATTAAATAAAAGTGATAGACACACTTTGATGTTGATACATTTGACATGATGTTTTTAGGTAAAGAACAAGACTTGGTGATGTTTTACCACCTTTTTATCAAAGAAGGAAATTTGTATATGATAGTGTATTCTAAGCTCAAGTACCTCTACCCAATTAAAATGGTAAGGAATCTAGTTGATCTATCACTCCAATATCTAGAATAATTTATGGTACAACATCCCACCATGAATAAAGTTAAGAATACATGACAATATGTACACAATGATAGTCAACTTGCAAATACAAAGGGATAAGAGGATAAGAAGGTTGTGGATAAGATTTTGCTAGTTGTCTATAAATAAAATAAAAGCAAAAGTGAACAAGATCATATTTGATGATGTTCCTCCTAGAAAAATATATAAAATGATGGCTTTACCTAAATCAAATGGGTGTTTGTGGTTAAAAATCTATTTATCATGATCAAAATATATTTTACCATCATTAGCAATAAAGAGTTCACAATAAGGGAAATATAGACTATTAATCATTCTCACTATTCAATGTACCCAAGTTTTTGAAGGTAATATTTGATAAGCATCAAGTAACCAATGATTAAAAATATTGAGTTAACATGAGTATTAAGGCCATTCAACTATCCTATTGATAAAATGGATAATTGAAGGTCAATATTACATATAAGGTGAATGGTTATGTTTGTTCCCATTTACAAGATGATGATAATTAGTAAGGCCTAGTCTGATCGGTTGTTTGTGATTGGTTGTATATCCCTAATCACAAGTGTTATGAATATTAATGTTTATCCCTATTCACAATTTTGATATTGGATACTGTGTGTGTCCCTATCTAGTTGTATTGAAAAATCATAAATAGTTGAGTTTGTTCCTATCCTTGGTTAACGTTCCTATGAGGCCATTTCCACTATTGCTTATTGTTAATAGATGTGTGTGTCCCTATTCATACTCTAAGTGGAATTGATGAACTAATGAGTGTATCTTAGTTCATCATATGATTATTTATACTAATATTATTAACCCTACCTATATTTGAATCATGATTTAATAAGGATAAAATTATTGGAATTAATTACATATAATCAAAAGTAGTTGAGTGGTTAGAACCACTCGTGCTGGAACCATGTAAAAACTAGTAGTTGGTTGTGATTTCCATCAACTATGGAAATCACATTGTTAGTATGATCTCTCTATATAAAGTAATGTAATTTATATTTAAGCAAGTATTGATCAATGAGAATTGTCTAAGCATTGTCAATACCATATAACATAATTCTATTTTCTATGGTTTTATAAAGTTCTAATAGTCTTAGTTTAGTTGTTTTCATCCATTATATCGATGTATTAGGATGACATAAATTTGGATTGGTACCATGGAATATATTTAATGGTTGAGGTTTCAATATTAGCTACATAGTCTTAAACTCATGTTATGATGAATAACCATATCTTAATATTACCCTCGTTAAAGATAAGGTCATTGAATATAACTAAGTTATAAAACATGTGAGAAAATGACTTACAATTCAATTTTATTAATTCACAAAATATACAAGGTAGATAAAATTAAAAAATAAACTTTTCTCTTTCCTTAGTATTAAATTTTATTTATATAATATTAATAAAATAGTATTTTACCCATTTTGTGTAGCTCAAAACTATCTCTATTCCTTAGCACCTCATGGATCCTTCTCTCTTGGCTGTTCTTGGTTGCAAACAATCTCCTTGGGGTGGGAGCTTCTTTGCTTGTCTACCCTTTCTCCAACCGCTTTGAGGATTTCATTCTTATTCCTATGTTCAAGGACATCCCTAGGTCCATCCTTGGGTTTTTTGTGATGCTTCTAGGATACCTTTCCTGCATATCTTGTCTTGGTGCTTATTTCAGTGGTTCTCTGGGTGTGGCCAGTGTAGGATGATTTTTTTCATGTGCAAGAGGATTATGTGGTCTGTGAAAATCCTCAACCTTATTGGTCTATTTTCCAGGCCCTATGTAGGATGTTATTTTGGTCCTATTTTTCTATGCTCATGCTTTCTTTACTATACGGGTTGTTTCATCTTGGTGGTTTATCCACTCCTTCAACCTTCATGGGGAGTTTTTCATTTGGTGGTTTTAGGCCTTGTGCTGACCTATTTTTTTGTTTTACATCCTGTTGTTGTTGTT
The DNA here is from genome assembly GCA_028583015.1 of Wollemia nobilis. Classification (NCBI taxonomy): domain Eukaryota; kingdom Viridiplantae; phylum Streptophyta; class Pinopsida; order Araucariales; family Araucariaceae; genus Wollemia; species Wollemia nobilis. Next base: position 7,041,807 of record JAQPPZ010003193.1, on the reverse strand, counting down.
GCATCCCAGGATGTACTTAGATGGGAATGTTTTCTTTTGCATCTCCTACTTTTTTTTAATTTAAATTTTTAAATGAGTGTTGGATGGGATGACCTTGTTTCAATTTAATTTTGGGTGGGTTTGCCCTGTTTAAATTTTCCTTGTAAGTGTCATTGGACAGGATGGCCCTGATCCTCTTCTCCATCCTTTTTGTATGTGATGTATGGATGATTCGGGTGGGGTGGCACTGTGTCAAATTTATTTAAAAAAATTAAGTCATGTCCTGTAAGGCTATCCTTTAGCCTATCCTGAAAGGCTATCCTTAAGCCTATCCTGAAAGGTAATACTTTTATATTTCCTCTGGTTTTTATGTTATCCTTTTCTGCGGCCTTCTTGTGACCTTTCTTTTAAAGTATTTTGACTTGTAATTAGGTTTTGGGATCCTTGATAAAAACCCATTTTAAATTTTAACCGATAAAAAAAAATAGTATTTTACCCATTATTCTTTGAGGCTAAAATTACTATATTATTTAGTTTATATATCTAGCCATTAAAATTTTATATTTGTACTTTTTTTTTAATATTTTACCATCATAAAGCAGATAAAATTTACATCCCAATTATTAGGCTAGTGTAGCAAATACAATTTCACCTTCTAAATTATATTTTTTGTAATCATAATACAAATTTTATTGAATAAAACTTTTATATCATGTAGCTAGTGTGGTTATCATGTAGAATTACTTTGTTTCAACTCTACTATTTGAGGCCTCTAGCACATAATTTTTTTTTTTTTTTGTACTACTAGAACTTACATTGATGTATTTAAAACTTTGAACTCTTCTCCACATGCTATATAGATTACTATACTAATGCTAACATAATTTTTTTATTAAGACTTCGTTACTTAAATAAAGCATCTAAAACCCAAATTTTTTTATCATTAAATTATGAAATATTGAGTCATGCTTACATCTTTTAATATCTATATCAAATAAAACCATTATCACTTATCCTTGTACATTAGAACAGAATTTGCTATTAGAAGACTACCAAACTTATAAATGAAAAGTGTAAAAAAAAATTAAAATTTTATAAATGAAGTGTTTGAAAAAAAAAACTAAAATTTAAAGTTTTAAGGAAAAAATAAGTGGTCTGAAAAAATACATGATCAACATGGTTTTATGTACAAAAATAAAATCAACAAAATTTTAAAAGAAAAAAAACAAAACTTACTAGTAAATCTATCTTAAAAATATAGGTTTGAATTTTATAGGGGTTGTCAGTAAAAATATTCTTAATTATTATTAAAATTTACCTTTGAAAATTCTAACTATTCATTCGTAGATTCTTGTTATTATTAATAATTTTATATTAGATTTATTAGTCTTAATTTCCTTATAAAAATAGTAAAATAAATATCTAAAAATGTTGTTACTTAAAACATGTAGTTTAACTTGATTCATTATGCATATTGCAATTACACTACCTTTAAAGAATCGTTAAAAAAATATTTCAGTCCTTCTAAAGTATAATATCATTTAAAAATCATGATTTTATTTTAATATTAAATTATTTTATATTTTATCTAAATGTATATTATAAAGAAATTTACTCTTAAATTAAAAAAAAATTAAAAATCAATGTCAAAATACTATACAAGAATTATTATTATTTTTTTGTTTTTTTATTTTATTAAAATTTTAATTAACATTTTCAAGTTAAAATTAAAAAAACATAATAATTTTTTTTATTATTTTTAAAACCATAAATGTATAGTAATAAAAATCTTTATATTATCATTTTCTAATACCATATTTTACTTAGCTTTAATTTTTTTTCTAAAATTTGAAAATAATTTCATAATAAAACTTAATAAAATTTATAATGCCTATTTATTTTTTAATTATAATAAACAAACCATAATTCTAATTATCTATTCTTTTCTAAAACAATCAATACACTAATTAAAAAACATTTTTTAATTTTTATTTATATTGAGATGAGCAAAACATAGTAATAATTTTCCATTATTTTAAAAACAATGAATACTCTTTCTTGAAACCATTGTATCCTTCCTTTTAAAAATCCTTCTATTGTTATTTTTACCAATGCCATGTATACCATACTCAACTTCTTTTTTTAAATGTTACTATTTTAAAAGTTCTATCAACTACTTAAAAATAAAAAATAAACTAATAAAAAAACTTCATATTATTATTTTTCCTATTACCATTCTACTCTATGTATGCATCTATATTATTTTATATTTGATTCTTAAAATCCATAACATAATATATATATAATACTGGAAAACACACCATCCTCTATTTGTAAAGAAAATATATTTTCACACTGTTTGTATGTTAAAATTTCTCCCCCACATGCATTTTTCATGGTCTAATTTACACCTAGTCTTTGAATATTCAAAGTTCTTATTTTGTCTTAGTTCTTCTTAGTCTCTCTGGTATATTTGGTATATTTGTGTCTCTATAGATGTATATAGAAAAAGGCTAAAAATAAAACAACTACCGCATTTTATTTTAAATAGTATAAAATGTATATATTATACTTTCTTTGCCTAGAATGAACACAAGCTATTATAACCTACTTTATCATTGCAGATGGTGTCATGCCTAGTGATTCATGATAGCTTTTATTGTATATGAACTCCAATAGGTATATGTCTTTCCACTTTGTATGTTGATCCATGGAATACATTATTAGCATATCCTATAACATCTGATTCACCCTCTTAGTCTGCCCATTTGTATCAAGGTGATAGGTGGTACTAATATTCAATCTGCTTCCCAGTACTTCATGCAAAGCCTGCAAAAATTTAGAGGTAAAGTGAGAATCTCTATCCAATATTATTACTTCTAGAAATCAATGTAGCCTTACCACTTCCCTAGCAAACTTATTCGCTACTGCAAGTGCATCATATTGCATATTGCCTTGTATAAAATGTGCAATCTTGGTTAACTTGTCCACAACTACCAAGATTATATCATAAGTGAATCTTATCTTAGGCAAACCCGCTATAAATTCCATTGATACAACTTATCATTTTTACCTATGTATCTCATGTGGGTACAACCTACCCAGTAGATGCAGATGGTTCACTTTCACTCTATGGCACTCTAAGCACCTAGCCACATAATCAGTGATATCATTTTCATACCTAGCCAATAGTAGATCTTTCTCAAGCTTTCACACATCTTTGCTCCTCTAATATGTGCTAAATAAGGAGTGTTGTGTGCCTCCTAAAGGATTGTTTCTCTCAATCCACCTGCATTTGGAAATGCCAACATATTCTTATAATACAACAAGTCCTTATATACAAAACCTACATCCTACAAGTTCTTACCCCATTTGAGCATTGTAGGACTAGAAAAATTCATCTTTTTATTACTGATTTTTAATTTGATCTAGCAAATCATATTTATATTTTATCAATGCAGCAATACACCCTCTCCTACTCAAAGCCTCAATAGCTTTATTCTCCTTACCCTTAATATACTCAATACCAAAATTGTACTTAGCTAGAAACTCCATCTAGCTTCATTGCCTAGCATTTAATAAGGGTTGAGTAAATATGTATCATAAACTCTGGTGATTTGAATTTAGTTCAAATGGTTTCCCAAATAAATAGTGCCTCCATATCTTAAGGGTATGCACAACAACTACCAACTCCAAGTTGTGAGTGGCATAATTCACTTCATGCCTCTTAAGCTTACTTGACTCGAATGCAATAACCACATCATATTGGATCAAAACTCTCCTAATCCTTTAATTGATGCATCAATATACACTATAAAATGCTTATTATGATCAGATAATTGTAAAATTGGTGTGATTGTTAGATTTTCTTTCAAAATTTGAAAATCCTCTTCATACTGCTCTATCCATTTGAAGGTTTTATATTTCCTTTTAAGGTTTGTAATGGGTTGGGTAGTTTTTGATAACCCTCTCATAAATCATCTATAATAGACTGCAATCCTAATAAAAATTTATACCTTAATCATGTTAGTAGGTGCTAGCCAATCAATAATTGCTTCTATTTTCTTGGAATTGACTACAATCCCCTTGATAGAGATAATATGTCCTAGATATTGTACTTGTGGAGTGTAGAATTCACACTTTGATAGTTTTCCATATAATTGATTCTTTCTAATAATTTCAAGTATAGTTCTCATATGTTGATCATCTTCCTCATTATTAGAATAGATCAATATATTGTCTAGAAACACAAGCACAAATCTATCCATTTGCTCTCTAAAAATGCTATTAATGAGATTTATAAATGCATTTAGGGCATTAGTTAGCCCAAAAGGTAGGATCATAAACTCAAAATGGTCATACCTTGTTCTAAAAGTTGTTTTGAAAGTGTCTTATTTTTTAATCCTAAATTGATGATAATCATACCTCAGATCAATCTTTAAGAAGATGATTTCTCCCTTTAACTGATCAAATAGATAATCAATTCTAGGTAAAGAGTACCTATTTTTTATAGTTACCTTATTCAGCATCCAGTAATCTGTGTACATTCTCAAGGTGCCATTTTTTTTCTTAACATACAGGATAGAAGCCCCTATGGTGACACACTTGGCTTGATTAACCTTTTTTTCCAAAAAATCCTAACGTTTCATTTTGAACTCTTGTAGCTCAATTGGAGTTATCCTATACAGTTCCCTTGTAATGGATACAAATTTAAGTAATAACTCAATAGGAAATTCAAAATCCCTCTAAGGAGGTAACCTTAGAAGGTCCTCAAGAAACACATCCTTGAATTCTCTCAAGATAGGATGATTTTGGAAGAGGTCTGATCCCAACTCAATTTCCTCTTTCTTATTCATTTTAACTACAAAAACCATTCCTTTCTTCCTAATGGCTTTCTTTATCTACATTACAATTAATAAATATGGCCTAATTTCACCACGACCACAATGAATCCTGATTCTTTAATCAGATTCATCCAAAAACTCCACCCATATTTCCTCAAAGTTTAGAAAAGCTTTATGGTTTTTTAGTTAGTCAACATCAAGAATGATGTCGAAAGCATGCAAATATACCACATACAAATACCAATTATTTTTTCTTAATGGTAAAATGATATGAGGGTCAAACAGACATTGGTTGACTTGGTGGGTTTCCCCTTACCTCTACTCTACCTTCCAATCATTAGCCAAAACCCTAGGTCTTTTAGGTATGTCCCTCACTAATTGTGTGGAAATAAATCTATCAGTTGATCCACTATCTATCAAAATATGTACATATTTATCAAAAAATGTACCACCAAGCAAAAATGGATTAACATAGCCAACAAGTATGGGAATATCTATCATCGTAAATATCTTGTGGATGCCTTATTTTGGGGCTTTCTAATGAATATCAGCTCTGTGGAGGCACTTGTTGGCATAATGAGCTTCTTGGCATATGTAAAATTTGCTTGGAAGGGCTCTGTTTCCTATATTATTATATTCATTCCTACCCTAAACAATAGTTTTCCTAGTATTCTCCTATTTTACTAGTCTCTGATCTTATATTTTGAAGAACTCTTTTCCATCCCTTCTGAACTTATTGCCCTAAAAGTTAGCTCTATTTTTGCATCCCTGTCTATTTTGGTCTCCACTTTTAGGTTTCTTTTTTTGCTCTTTTTACCACTTCATGAACCTAGAACTCTTCCACTTCTTGAGCTCATATTTTTTCTTTAGATAGCTTTTGATAATTAAAGTATATTTATTTAGTATCCTAATTTGCTTCTTCTTTCTATGCCAAATCAAAATCTATAGAAAGATCCACAAGGTTGTGAATATTCACTACTATCATGATTCTAGGATGCAATCCTCGAATAAATTTATGAACCTTCCTCTCTTAATTACTTTTATATTGGTATGCATACTTTAGTAACTGAATAGACTTCTAGTGGTAATCTCGTACTAACATAGTTTCTTATCGTAGATTACAAAAATCACCAAATTTCTCCACATAATATTGTTTGGTCAAAAATATATCCATAAATTCCTTAAAAAAATCCTCCAACTTGAGGTTTGCATCTTTAGAATTATGCCCTTTCTTATAGGACTTCCACCAATCTAGGGCTACTTCAATCATATTCATAACTGCCAATGTAGTTTTAGATTCAAATGACAAAACTACTAGGGAAAAGTATGACTCTAGTTCACTTAGCCAATTTTCTGCTACATCACCATCACCTTTCCCATTAAAATTGGATATTATGACCTTCTTAAGGTTCCTATCCAACTCTTTACTCACTCTAGCCCTACCAGTATTGGATCTTGTAGGTTCATTGGGTACTTCCTCTGCCCTGCCTATTCCAGTTTCTCTTTCCATGGTCAAGTCTTCTATGACTTTCTATAGTTTAAAAATCAACTCTCGTTGTTGGACCATATGAGTTTTATGTTAGACCATCTCTTCCTTTTTTGATCCATGTGTGTTTGTAATAATTGTACAACCTTTGCAAGGTTTTTTTCCTCCCTACCAGAATTTTTCGGGGAGGCTCATTCAACCCTTTCATCCTTATTTAATTTTAAGGACCTTCTCATCTTATTCCTGACTTGGGTCCCCTTATAGATCTTTTGGTGACTTCTTCCTCCCTGCCTCCCGCAAGATTTCTCGAACACCCACCCTGTAACATTTATGCCATTTGACTTATAGGTGAAATAAGTAAGATAAAAGGTTTACATTGTTCTAGACAAACTATTTATTCAAATTCTTCAACTTAATATCCTTTTCAGCTCTGAGACCATATGTAACAACCTTGATCTACTCACCTGGTTGCACCACAAGAAAAATAGTGATGCAATTTTTTAAGGTAATTTTTTTTACTAAATTTAATGTATACAATTATTAAAGTGCTTTCATGATCATAGCAAATGATTTTATATTCAAATCATTTTGTCTCACCCATTGAGTCTTAAACATGTATTTTTAAATTAGTATAGGCATATCAAACCACTTTTGGGTTCAGGACTATTGCAGATAGCCATCCAAGTGGACCAGATTGGCTAAATCCTATAAAAGGTGCCATTTGTGAAATCAATTAGCCTCATTTATCATCCTTGTGTTTTGGTATGAGGCTAGAACCACAACTGGGGTTATCCTTTAAGATCCATAAAACCTAGAGGATGGACGCTTACTTCCCCATCCTTATCATACTGAACCCTCGAGTAACTAGTTAACTTATTTTAACAATGTATGAAAAGGTGCTTAGCGTAATATACCCAATGTTTAGTTAATTATCCCCTACCTAGAATTAGCTAGAGCAATGTCAACACCATGATCCTAGAATTCCACACTCCAGAATTTCTACCTCAACTTACTTCTCTATTCATGCAAAATGCCTAGCAAGACATGATGTCATAACAATCAGCAAGACATGACATCATAACAATCATTAAGAACACATCTCAATCATCATCACGAAGGCATCCAAAGTTGGATTTGGGTTTCATTTAGTCTTTTCATTTTTTATCACCTTAGCACACTAACAAGCAACCTCATACACACTTCTAAAATTACAAATATAATGAAAATTACTCACTATTAAATCCACATTATATATATATGATTTATTTAGTACTTTTTATTTAATAAAATAATAATCATATAAAAATTTAAATTTGATATCCACTTAACAAAATGTGGCTTCCATGCCACAAGCATATTCATTGTCACCTTATTCAAATGTAAATTTCAACTTACATCAAAGTAACAGATATTTATTCAAAACAAGTGCACATACAACAATTAACATTCACAATGCATCTATATGAAATGCATTGACGTGAGTTTCCATGTACTCACGATTTGAATCATCACTTCCCTCTTTCCTTTTCCACTGACCAACTCTATCTGCCAAAAGTGTATACCTGATCCTGCATTCACAATGGACATCAACAATACCATGCTTCATAGGGAAAGGTAAGTATAATGCATTAACTAGTTTATAGTCAATGATCGTGTGACAAGGGTTGTTACACCTTGAAGGAAAAGCACTCAAATTTGAATTGTAGGGTGCGTAAAAGAATTTTTGTCAAACAAGAACCTTGCATCCGAAATTGATAATAAATCCTATAGCCTTGAAGCAACCACCAACAATAGGAATAAATATGATAGCCAGGTCTCCAACTTAAAACTTTCCTTCCCAAATATGAAAACAGAGATCTAATATCAAGGGTATTCAAATTAGAATCATGATCCCTCCCAATAGAGAGCACAAAATTAAAAATCCCACCCATCAGGAACTTTGCAACATATATTTATCATACAAAAGAGAGTAGATATTTGGAGCCAAATTGGAATCAAATCCAACCAATTTGAATCTCAAGGTACAAAGAAGATTTTTCCATCCAGTAGGTGCCCTACAACCGAAGATGTAGATCACCAATCGTAGGAACACATTGTACAGTTATATTCCCAACTTAAAAAAAAACCCAAAGAGGAAATTAGACATTTAAATTCCCAAACAGAAGAATACATATTCCATAAGGTATCATAAAGAAGAATAAACATTCATAACTAGCCTAGGTTGGAATCAACTACAAGAGAAATCCCTATCCAAAGGGAAGATAAGATGGTAAAATCATGAAAAATATCATTCCATGTGATCTAGAGCTTAGATCATTAGATAAATATTCTCATCGAGTGGGAGCCTTACATCTAGAGCTCAATTTAACTAAATAAAATTATTGCCTAGAGGGAGAAAGAAACAATAGTTGACCATCAGCTAAAGAATATAAATTTAGAACCAAGCCAATATCTAGTAAGAGGCTAGAGCTCTTGCCACTAGTACAAATATCTGCATATCCTGTACTAGTCACCAAGATCCCTAGCCCCCACCACAAACTGGTCCATAATTTCATCCAACAACATGGCTAGTTGTTATGTTTTCTTAAGCTAAACCATACTTCCACCTAGCACCTTAGTTCCATCAATCAACCTAGCATTCCACCCAAAAAACTAGCTTGCTGCTATAGTTCATCCAACCAAACAAGAAAACCCAACAATCCAAAATAAACTAACCCAACCTTCTACCCAACAAATCAATCTGTTGTTGTAGTTCTTCCAACCAAACAATAAAACTAAACAACTCAAAAAAACTAATCCAACCCTCTATCCAACAACACATCCAATTGTTGTGGTTCCTTTAGTTGACCCAGCCTTCCACCCAACAAATCAACTTGCTATCGCAATTTCTTCAACCAAATTAGTTTTCCACCTAGTAACAAAGGCTTCCAAAATTATAGAGTTCCATAGATCATATTAAGAACTATGTACAATCGTATAAAATAGAACCAATAATATATTATATTGAGATTTCTCTAATTAAGATAATACCAAAGATGCCCTTATGGGTACAAATATACCTTAAATATTTTTTTATTTTTATTATATTAATATCATAAATCTAACATACAAAATATTGAGGTCTGAGGTGTAGACTAATTGGTTTGACCAAACCCCATAAGGGGGAAAATATTCAAGGTTCAAATCTTGGGCCTCGTCGGACTAAACACTTATCCCTTTCTTAGTGCTTTCAATGGCGTAAAAGTTTTAAAATGATTATGGCATGTTAGTTATAAGGGCATACTACATGAAGCATTGTGTGGTGGATTCTAGGGTGCATAGCGTAGAATACTATCCCAGCCATAAAATCCAAACAACCTAGAAAGATTCGTGGCCGCTACCAATTCCACCATGTAAATTCAAAAAAAAAAGCATACAAAAGATTGACAAAGCATTGTTCTTTAGAGGATTGGTACATCTATGTTTAGGTCAAAAGCATGTTAACATATTTACATATTATAATATGATCATGATCTATAAAATAAAGAAAAATACTGTATATCTTAATATTTATATTAAACAATAAGGATCAAACTTCAAATAAACATATTTTCATAAGTATTCCATATATCTGACAAAGTGATAGAAAATATTTATAAGAATATTTTATGACAAAGTGATGGGAAGTATTTGTGACAATGTTCTCTAGTAGTAGTTGATCATAAAACATTGTTGGGATACCAAATATCCATAGATGTGAAAGTAGGACGATGCCAAATTTGAACTGAACTAGTTGAACAATATTCAAGATCACATTATAGATGATAAAATGGTAGGATATCTTGGATTAATTATACTATGATTTTAGTTGAGTAGATAAATCTAAAAGAGAATTGTTTTCTATATAATTGTAGATAAGGGATCATATTGTAGATAAGGTATCATATTCATGAACAAAATGATGATATAATTTTAAAAGAAAAATATAAAAGTGTGGGTAAAATTGAAGTATTTAAATAGACCATTATGTGAATACAATTATTTCTACAATTTTTAAAATATTTATTTCATTATAAAATTGATTGAATTAACATTTTTAAAATCTTAATTTTACATGGTTATAGATAAAAAGGTCTACTTATTTATTTGTTTATTTTTAAATTTATAGTTTTAATATGGATTGATTGTTATCTATAAAATACTCTAATTATATATATATACACACACACACATGTAGAAAAAGGTATTCTACCCCTTTTTGTAAAATCTAAGGAGTGTAGGGAAGATAAAGAGCAAAATAACTAAAACTAGAAGAAAAGAAAGTTGAGTATACCCACAAGTTCGAAGTGTCTAGTAACAATAGTGTGGTAGCATTCACTAAATCTCTAAAAATAAATGAAAGCAAGGTTTAAAGTGAAAGAGTGCTTAGCCCAATGATGTAATGTGCAAAAGGAAGAAAACCAAGACTCTCATCAAGGTATGAGGAAGAATTGTAAGAAAAATAGTGCTAATAAAAGTTTTGATCAAAAATGAAGGGGAGATCAGGCAAAAGAGGGTGGTAACCAAATTTCAAAGGAACTATATTCACCACTGAAGAAGTGACCTTGAGCCTGTTTGAGGTATTATATTATTTTCTCCCTATTGTAAATATTTAGAATAGGATGTGAGTTTTAATTTTATATATAATGTATGTGTCAAGTTAGAACATGTGAGCATGTGTCATGTACTTAAGTGTGTGAGGTGTTTACATAGGAAGTGAAGATTTTTGAGTGATATATCAAGTTTAGAAGTAGGGAGTTATATGCGGTCGTGAGATACTTTATTTTTATGTAATATGTGAGACTTATTATGTAATAAAGGAATTTGAAGAGTCAAGTTCTCACGTGAGTCAGAGGAGAGTTAAAACCAAGAGTCATATAATGTGAAAAGTCTCATGTATCTTTATATTAAAGACAAAATCATGTAATAGACATTGAATAAGCTTTGCTTTATGCATTGCTTGAGTTTCATCAATAATATTTTTTGGTGTGATTTATGTGATATAGATGTTCATTTGATATATGAACGATACTGATATTGATGTATTGATCCCATAATTTCATTAACCTATGAGGAATATTATGATATTTCTAATAGAGATATTAGATTCATGTTTGTTAGCTATCGAGGATGGAGAGAATGTTGATTTAAGAGGATATGTTATAAAGAGAACAAAGTAAAAAAGGATCCTATATGGATTGGAAGGAATCCATATTGAAGGAAACACTTTCAAATTCTAAAGTTATGGCTAGTATTTCTAAAGGAACGTTGAAGGAGAGAAGATTAGATATTGAATGAAGATATTGAAGATAGAATAATGCAGTAAAATTCATGGAGTTAGAGGAGAGTGCAACTAGAGTTGGAGTTGATAGTTTTGGCAACAAAGGATGCTATATTTGAAATTAGCACACAAAATAGTGCTTGAGATTATTCAAGATAAGGAACACCAAAATGCCTACAATAAAGAACAAAAATATGTTGTGATAGCATATAAGAGGAAGGAAGTGCCTAGATAAGAGGAAAAAGTGCTTAAGAATAACGTCTAAGTGGAATTTGAAGTTGCATAGAAGAACATGGACATACAAACTAGAGAAGGAGATTGATAATCCTATTTTGAAGAGTAACCAAATATGAATAAGAAAGCTCTAAGGAGAGCTTGTAGTAGTCTAGAAAAAATCAAAGAGCCCATATTATAGAGATAATACAAATAGCAATGCAAACACAATAGTGGAAAGGTTGGAATAAAACATTAGCCTTTGACAAGCAAAAGGTTAGAGTAAATTATTGTGAAGTTTCATTTAGTAAAATGATTTCTAAAAATGGTGTATAGCATTTCTATATTCTAAATATCACATACTTAGGGAGACAAATTTCCATAGAAAGTGCTTACAAGAAATGCAATAAAGACAATATCCAGACTGGTTGTAGTAGAACCTATAATGTCTTAAGATCTTCAGCGTCAATATGTAACATTTGTGACATGAAAAGTAGGTTGTAATTTGTAATTTGTAACATATTAGGAGCATGAATATGCACATAAATATAAGGTACAATCCTTGATTTATTCACAATTACATTTTTACTTGAAAAATAAATATTATTGGAAAGTGAAGGAACTTTTCAAGGAAATTAATATAGTAAATTAATATTGCAAAGAGGGAAAACTATTGAAGGATAATTTATAAAGCGAGAGATATAAGAAGGTTTAAAAAAATAGTGGGAGATGAAATTTTGGAGGATGAAATTAAATCCAAGAGTTGTAAGGAAATGATAATAAATTTATTTTTAATAGAATAATTTTTGGTAGTTATAAGAAGTTGAATAATAAATTGATATGAGAGCTATAAGAAGGAATGATTAATTATTTGAAGGATAAATTAATTGAAGAGGATAAGTTGAATTGATTTGCTAAAGTGGAAGAATTAAATTGAAGGAAAATAAAATTTTACTAGGAGAAGATTAAATTTTAGGACCTCAAAATTGAATGTGTGGAAGAAAAAAAAGGATGCACCCATCTAGGTTGCTAGCCTCAGATACATTTCCTTAAATTTATATACACTCAGATAGGAGAGCACAACTATGAACCCATAATTTTGGAGAACAATGCTTTTGCATGCAATGATATATTTGGTAGGAGATATTTACGTTCACCAAGGGATTTATGGATTCCCTAATCTATTTTGATGTATTCAATAATGATAAATCCCTAGGTTTATGTAACCACCAAAAAGGCTCACATCCAATGGTGATTCCTATTGTGATAAATGGTAAATATATATCATGCATACAATAAAATAAAATTGAAAACAAATGAAACAGGAAAGAAAGCACTTTATTCCATTATATTCAAAGCCAAAATCCAATTACAAGTACGTCCCTCTTAAGGATATTCATTTTTGCTACAATATTACAATAGGAGTGCACAATTGTTTTCCCTCTTAAGGGTAGGTGTGATCAAAATGCCCCTCAGGGTGACACGAAGTGCTCTAGGGTGTCGATGACCCTCTTATTCGCAATGGGGAAGGGGTTGGATGTTTTATCTCTCCTTTAGAATTGTTTCCCACGGTCAAGAAACAACAAGAATTTCAAAAAGATAGGCAACCTCTCATGATGAGGCCCTTTTAGGTAGAATTTTTAATGAAACCATTAACATGCATAACTAAGAAAGCATAAAGAAAGCTGCTAAACTATGCAAAGAGAATCAATATTTATGTAATAGCATAAAGTGAAATAGCATCTACACTATGTATGGATCAAATATAGAAAATGAAGCATAAACATGCATAAAGAAAGCATTCTAATACTAATTGAAACATAAGCATAAAATGTGAATCTAGCCTAGTTCTACAGTCAGAAGTCTTCTAAAATTGTATTAAATCAACAAAATGGCTAATCTAACGTAACTAGCTGGACATAAAAGAAAATAGTAAGGTGATTTGTCACCTATTGCAAATCGTAACTCTGGTGAGTGGTCTACACTGTGAACCATAGTTGACAGTCACGGTTTGACCTCTAATAATTTTACCCTTAAAATTAGGGGTAGTGGGCTCAATATCCTTGTCCAAATTGATGTTCAAGGGTCACCTTCATTGTAATCAGACTGATTTGGTGATCAATTCGATGTAAAGAGCCTTCGTTTGCTCAGATTTGTATTTCTTGATCCTCTTAACCACCTAGGGCATCCATAATGCAATTCATCATGAATGGTGGCAAAAGGGATGGGAATTAAGTGCAATAGCTCTATCTCTTAGTATGATCAGTTTGAGTATACAATTCACCAGGGGTTCGCTGCTCAAATCTCCAGTGCTTGCTCTCTCTTTTTCTCGCCATTTGGCAGGGGTATTTATAGCATGCCCCTAGGGCTAGGGGTGGCTTCATTGAGAAGCCAAGACCAAGAAGGTTGGTTAGGACAGTTGGGATGGAAGCATATAGAATATTTTATCCTTCAACTACCTCCTTCTAGATCTTTTGGTTGTTCCAATCAATTTGGCTCGAATGGAAGGCCTAACTGAACTTCAGTTAAGACCGTAGGTCACAGTTGCGGTCCAGAATGCAAACCATGGTTTAGACTGGAGACCGTAGTTCTGGGCTACGGTTCAAACTACTTAGGCCAAAATGCCTAAATTGAGTGGTTAGAACCACTACTCTATCTTGGAGTCTATCCAAGATCCTCCATATGGTCTTGTATCATGTCCATATGAGTAGTCGCCCTTGACATGACATATTTTAGGTGTCTACAGATGCCCCTTTTGAGATGCGTTGTGATATCGAACAACGTTGAGCAAAAATAGACCTAAAACTATGTCGAAGGTTCTATGATGATCATTAGTTAGATCAACATTAGATGCCCCATATCCTACAAAAGGACACGCATCCTAGAATCATTGTTTTCAACTAGGTGAAAGGCTTAAATTTTGTGCTTTGGCATTTTTGGGTATAATCGGGTAGGACCAATGGATGGAGTGACAAAGGCTTACACTTGGTGCTTTAGAAATTTTGGGTATAATCAGGTAAAATCGATAGCAGAGCAACAAAGGCTTACCTCATCATATTTGATTTTTTCCCCCGTAAAGGGTAAGCTTATGATAGTTGTTGACAATGATTTATAAGACAAACACAATTTTGACAAGATCAAGGGATCTCTGATCTCAGGGATCTCCTACTGATTTAAATTATGATTTGATATTTATGACTGCCCCCTCAAGCGATGAGTCAATGAGGGTAATTACAATGTAAGGAAGCGACGAGGTTGCTTGACCACTATGAATGATCTGAATAAACTTAGAATTTAGCATTTAATACTTGGCAAGGCCTAATCAGCTATGATTGCAACTATTGATAGTAATTGCCTATTTCTATCCCATGGAATGGTCCAACCATGAAGGCTTTCTTAGGGAATCAAAATTAAAGTAATTCCAATTAAGCATGTGTTGAATCATATTATCGATGATCTGCTAAAATGATCATATAAGAATTACAATAAATATATCATTCCCCTGGAGAAGTCTAGCTATCTAGGCCTTCTTAGGGATTGAAATGAAGCATAGCAAATTCACGATGATGAATTTTCCCCAAATGTCCTTATGGTATTTTACTCATCTTGCCGGATTGCATGGATCGTAAGTCACTGCAACCGCCAAGTGTATAAGGTAAAGAACTAGGTACAAGGCACATTTGGATTTTGAGTTATTTGATTTTTTTGTTATTTTTATATTTTTGAGATGCACGTGGATGCACTGCTTTTATGATGTGATATATGGATGACATACACTAGATATCTATTTTATATATGATGATGATATGCAATGATCTAGATGTTTATATGTGCTATATTATGGATGCATATGGATGTGATGTTTACTTAAATGCATATTTGATTTTGCTTAATGGCATGCATTTAATTTTATGACACTGTCACGATATGCTAATGTAATGTATGTAATGCACTATTTACATTATGGTAATCTAATGGGAATGAACCCGTATGCTTTAATCACTTAAAACATAAATAATGAATGTAAACTATGTATATCAATTTTAAAATGCGACACCACAGAATGTATGACAACCATGCAAAATAATTGATAATTCTCATTACAATAATTGAATCAATTAATCACCCATATATGAAATGTAGTGAAATAGATTGGTATAATGTTAATGAATGAATATTTCATTCTGTATATTTTTCTTTGCTGCACTATATAGTCAGTGGCCGTCTAAACATCATTTCTGACATTCATGCAGTATATATCCTATATGTTTGATTGTACTTTGTAAAATGCATTATGATGAATGAATGACTCGTATTTTTGATGTTTAATGATATTTGGTATCTTGTTGCTATTAGAGAATTTTTTTGGGGTTTTCCTTGAAACTCAAACACCCTAGTAGAGCTCTCCAAAAATCACATACTAACTATACAAGGATTTTATTGGACAAGGCTTTTGCCATGACAAACCCAACTATTCATTATCCCTGTGTGTGCATGTGAATATTTTCAGATAGACCATAAGCATACCTCGTATGTCATTTGAGACTCTTTCAACCCATATGTGAGATAAGGTTCCTCATATGATCATACCATCCTTGTTTTAGCTTTGATTAGACTTATACAACTAGACAATCCTAGGTACCTATAGCTAGCTCATCTTGTAAATTTATCAGGGCTACCCCTCCAAATGCAGGCATAATTCTTTCAACCCATTGCTACTTTTGGGGATCACCCAATAGAACTACCCCTTTGATTGCAGGCGAGACTCTTCCAACCCATTGTTGCGATCCAGGATCACTCTATGGCTTTCAAAAGGTGGACAATCTAGGGATTCAAGTTCTCACCCTTCCTACTTGCTCATATGTAGTGATAAAAATCACTGTTAGTCCACGTGTTACCATTTTCTTTGAGCAAGGGATTTTTATAGTACTTTTGATTCACTATGTCACTTTACATTTGATTTGAACTTTTTACTTTGAAATTTACACTTTGTAACTTGGGATTTATAACTTTGGGATTTATAGGGAAAATTCTTGTCCTTTTGCCAAAGTTCACCTTTCGAAACTGACTATTTGCAAGATAAGTAGGTCGTGAAACCCATCTCTCTAGATACCTAATACTGCTTTCACAAATTTCATCATCTCTTGTCTTAGCAGTATTTTATATGGTTTTGCTTAGTGACAGGATTCTGATATGTTGAAGCACTATCCCAACTAATTACCTTGTCTATAATAGCAAAGCAAGCTTTGTACAATATCTGAAGAACCCACTAGGTATGGCTAAGTGACTAGAAAACTTAATATACATACATGTTTCTCCACAACAGGTATCATGTATGAATGTAATGAATTATGATAAATGCAAGGGTGCATGATTGAAACACAAATGTGTGATCGTTTGTAAGATTTTGATAGACACATTACACTCTACTATGGAATACAACGGATGACAAATGCCTAAATGCAATATGATGATGTGAATGCATATATGAAAATGCAAACTACAAAAGCAAATATTTTTGGATTTTATGCTTTACCAATTTTTTTGAAATTCTATATATTTTCAAATTTTTATACATTTTTGAGCTTTCATATTTGACCAAACAATGAGTATATAGGCCTTTGGATATTTTTAGGGTTGACTAAGCAATTTTTAGAAATCCTTGGAGGTTTTTGAATTGACCAAAGGTCTTACATATGCCTTTGGAACATTTTATTTGACCAAACTCTCAGCAAGAGGGCATGGAGCCTTTTAGGATGACCAAGAAGCTATAGGAACTCTCGAAGCCTTTGGGTTGACCAAGCGATTTTAGAAATCCTTGGTGCCTTTTTGGGATGATCAAGTGGATTTAAGAAACCCCTTAGAGCCTTTGGGTTGACCAAGTGATTTTTATAAATCCTTGGTGCCTTTTTGGGATGACCGGGTGACTATAGGAACTCTCGGAGCCTTTTGACTGACTTGACCAAGTGGTTTTTAGGAACCCTTGGAGCCTTTTGGAGATGATTGAGCGGTTTTAGGTAAACCCTCGGAGCCTTTTGATTGACTTGGCCAAGCGGTTGGAGATGACCGAGTGGTTTTAGACAACCCTCAAAGCCTTTTGACTGACTTGACCAGGCATTTTTTAGGAACCCTTGGAGCCTTTTGGAGATGACTGAGCGGTTTTTGGCAACTCTCAAAGCCTTTTGACTGACTTGACCAAGTGATTTTTAGGAACCCTTGGAGCCTTTTGGAGATGAACGAGCAGTTTTAGGCAATCCTCGAAGCCTTTTGGAGATGATCGAGTGGTTTTAGGCAACCCTCAGAGCCTTTTGACTGACTTGACCAAGTGGTTTTTAGGAACCCTTGGAGCCTTTTGGGGATGACTGAGCGGTTTTAGGTAAACCCTCAGAGCCTTTTGACCAACTTGACCAAGCGGCTTTTAGGAACCCTTGGAGCCTTTTGGGGAGGGTACGCTACCCTAGATACCCCTAGTGTGTGTGTCACTCGATGAAAGTGAGGGAGGTTTTCTACCTCTAAGATCCTCACTTTGCCTCATTGAATTTGGCGTGGATGGTGGGAAAGGCATGCTACATTGAAGACCCCCCGCATGAATGTTATCTACTGAAATGTAATCATATTGCTTAGGAAGAGTGACAAAAATCAACTCTCCCAATTGAGGCATGGATATCAGTGGATTACATGTGTCTAGGTGTGGGTGAATGAGAGAACCATCCTCGCAGATAGCGTCTTGTTCTAACAGGTTTTACATTATTTTATTAAATGGATAGCAACTGCAAATGTCATTCCCTCACATATGATGATAAATGCAAAAGAGGATTTCATCCATGGACCCATATTTGTACTTTCTTCATTTTATCTTAGGCAATACCAATGCATTTGCCTTGTACAAATTTTGGAATAAAGTTGTAGTAGTCATCTGAAATGCAAATACTTGTGGAAGAGTCTTGTTAGGCCTATGAGGCGATGGGTGCCTTTGAGGTGATGATTGGGATGAGGAAAACTCTATTTTAGTAGGTTGGGATACTATAATCGAACCATATACATGATAAATCTGACTATATATGAGGTTTTGTACCTTATGATTGAATCCATAGCAATCGTGAATGTTGTGACCCTCCATTCGATGATAGAGACAATAATGATCCTCTCTATAACCCTTAGGTTTGACTCAATTTGGGTCTATAGGTTTGATGTCAGGTAAGGTGATGACCTTAGATTCTTGTAGATTTTGAAGAATTTCAGACATAGACTCGTTTAAAAGTCCAAATGCACTGTGACTATCTTGGATATCTAATCCGCATTGGTTTATCATGAGGACCCAATGGTTGAGTTAGCCAAATTAGCTCTTGCTTTTGCTGAAGCTTTTCCTGTGGTTGCACAGAAAGTGGTTCAGCCTTAGATGTGGGTTGCTTTTGTAATTCTAGGTTTTCAATACGGTTCACGCTACTGTGCAACATCTTATCATGCTCATCCATTTGATGTTCCATTCTATCTATATGACTTAGAACATATTGTAATACTGACAAACAATTCATGCGTATTTCCAATTACTGGTTTGAAATACCCTTACCTATTGAAGAAAATGAAAAAGTAGATGCTAAAGATCCACCAGATAAGTGCACATCACCAATTTCCTTCCTTTGAGCTGATGTGGCTACTTCTTTATGATTCACTTTGTTAGTGTCATCCACATGCTCAGGTTCATGACTTAGTTCATATTTTTGTTTCATTTTGTACTATTGAATTGTGTAAGCCTGAGTACCCCCATTTTGATGTGGGGAAGGCACCCATTATTTCTCTTGAAGAGGCACCATGAGCAATGAGTCAGGAGTGACTAATTTCAAAGGTTTTGGCCCTTTCAATGTGGAAGCAACATTTGATTGCCCCCTCTTTTGATATATCTTCTTTAGAATCCCTTGATCCTCTAGCTTAATGTCGACCATTCCCATGAAATCTTGAGAAGGTGCTTTAGCTTTCAGACCAGTTGTAAGTAAATCATCAACTAGTTGAGATGATTCTATATCAGTCATGTTAACTGATGTTTTCTTCTCCTCATCAGGTAATATGATACCATGATTTTTGGCGATGGGAGAGGGTAGAAATTTCTTGATGCAAGCCCTAGTCAAATGTTTGATGATTTTATTTGAATGAATATCTTGAGGCTCGCACGCCACTAGAGTTTCTTGTGGCTCATCAACTTTCTTATAATATTTTAACGGCTCAAGATCATAGCGGACCACATACACTTGTCCTTGGTGTATTATTTTTAGATTTTGGTGCACTATGGAAGGCACACATTCCATATCTCTCATCCATGGTCTCCCTAGCAATATGTTATACTGCATCTCACCCCCCAAGATATGGCACAATGTAGGTATCATCTTTATCCCAACCTGTATAGGTAATATTCTTGTAGATTTTGAAGAATGACAGACATAGACTCGTTTAAAATAGTCCAAATGCACTGCGACTATCTTGGGTACCTAATCCACATTGGTTTACCATGAGGACCCAATGGTTGAGTTAGCCGAATTAGCTCTTGCTTTTGCTGAAGCTTTTCCTATGGTTGCACAAAAAGTGGTTCAACCTTAGATGTGGGTTGCTTTTACAATTCTAGGTTTTCAAGTCGGTTCACGATACTGTGCAACATCTTATCATGCTCATCCATTTGATGCTCCATTCTATCTATATGACTTAGAATGAATTGTAATAATGACAAAGAATTCATGCATATTTCCAATGATTGGTTTGAAATACCCTTGTCTATTGAAGAAAATGAAAAAGTGGATGCTAAATATCCACCAGATAAGTGCACATCACCAATTTCCTTCCTTTGAGCTGATGTGGCTACTTCTTGATGATTCACTTTGTTAGTGTCATCCACATGCTCAGGTTCATGACTTAGTTCATATTTTTGTTTCATTTTTTACTGTTTAACTGTGTGAGCCCGAGTACCCCCAATTTGATGTGGGGAAGGCACCCATTATTTCTCTTGAAGAGGCACCATGAGCAATGATTCAAGAGTGACTAATTTCAAAGGTTTTGGCCCTTTCAATGTGGAAGCGACATCTAATTTCCCCCTCTCTTGTTCTATCCACTTTAGAATCCCTTGATCCTCTGGCTTAATGTTGATCATTCCCATGAACTCTTGAGAAGGTGCTTTAGCTTTCAGACCAGTTGTAAGTAAATCATCAACTAGTTGAGATGATTCTATATCAGTCATTTTAACTGATGTTTTCTTCTCCTCATCAGGTAATATGATACCATGATTTTTGGTGATGGGAGACGGTAGCAATTTCTTGATGCAAGCCCTAGTCCAATGTTTGATGATTTTATTCGAATGAATATCTTGAGGCTCACATGCCACTAGAGTTTCTTGTGGTTCATCAACTTTCTTACAATATTTGAATGACTCAGGATCATAGCGGACTACATACACTTGTCCTTGGTGTATTAATTTTAGATTTTGGTGCACTATGGAAGGCACTATGATATGTTATACTGCCTCTCACCCCCCAAGATATGGCACAACATAGGTATCATATTTATCCCAACCTGTATAGGTAATATTTTTGTGCCGATTGTTGGGGATATGGCATCATTGAAGGCTCTCAAAGTGAATATTGACTCCTTAATGTGTGAAGATGGTAGATTTAAATGCTTCAAAGTTGTAGTTGTGATGACGTTGATAGATGACCTAGTATCCATCAAGACTCTCTTGTATGGAATTTTATTTATGCTCATTATGATGTGTAGGATAGGATCAAGTTCATCCTTAGGGATTAGCTTAATATTTTTCCTGTGAAAGGTAATCATAGGGTCCTTTTGTAAGGGAATTAGATTCATTGTTGATATGGACCATGATAGCTTATCAAATTTTGTTGAACTTTTTGGTATGTTGGGCTAATCAAGGCATTTATTACTTTGTGCTACAATATTGATCATACTGATAAAACCCTCATTAGGTGGTCCCATGTGCATCTCATTAACGTGATCAAATTGATTGTTGTCATCCTCATGGTTGTATTGAGGTTTTTTGGATATATCAATGTCTTGATTATCGATATCAAAGGGACTAGCTATTTGTAATTTGTTCTTATCCAACATATTCTACACTATATTCTTGAATGCAACACAATCCTAGATATCATGGCCATTTTACTGATGCTAAACACAATAGAGATATTTTCTATACCCTCTAGGTCTGTGGTGATTAGGATCCAAGGTGCATACTTTAGGTAATATTAGGGCCTTAGCCTCGCAAAGGCGATTGAAAATTGATGCCAAAGGTTTAGGCAATGGCATATAGTTACGACGTGGACATTTTTGTTTATCCTTGCCTGGATTCCTATCCTGTTGATTGTGATGCACGAGAGATGGTTGAGCCTGATGGTTCTCTTATTTTTGGCTCTGTGTTTCTTTTGGAATGTTTAACATGATATGGTTGACACGTGTAGGCTCAGCATACTATGGTTGATATCGTGTGCTCTTATTGTTCCATTCTTTCTCACTATGAAGCTATGGGTCTCCTTCTTCCATCTTGATATCTTCAATGACCTTGGCTTGTGCTAAAGCCTCTTCAAATGTTGTATATTGTTGCAACTGGAGCAATAATGATATGTGTGTGGCACAAATTTTTGTGAACATTCGATTAAGTTTAGCAGTGAAAATAGAGAATGGTAATCCTACCATTAATTTTCACCATCTATTCCCATAATCCATGATTGGCTCATCATCATTTTGACATAGATTGGCCAAGTCAGATAGATTAGCTTTATTTTTGGTTCCAAATGAGAAGCGCTTAAGGAAAGCATCCACCAACTGTTTGAAGTTGGTGATGTTTTTCCTAGGTAATTTATTAAACAATTTAGAAGCTACACCCAAGAAGGTCATAACAAAAGTTCTTAACATCAAGGCATCATCATGATGTATTTGGAAGCATGCACTAATGAAGACCGTTATATGCTCTTGTGCATCTTCATCACCTTTAAAATTATCCCATTTAGGTATTTCAAAATGTTTAGGGTAAGAAGGACTTGGCACTAATGGACACAATGGTTGATTGTGTATCTTGCTTAGAGTGGGCTTTTGACTAGTCATATCTTGTTTCTCGAGAGATTTGATTTTCTCGACAAGCACCTTGTAGGCTTGAGAAGAGATGATCTCTTCCTTCCAAAGGGATATTATGGGTGCAAGTGGAGGTAAGTTCCTTTAAGTGTGAGGTGGTTTATTATATTCATTAGCCACATTTAAAGAAGATAGTTCAAGATATCATTGATCCTGGTCATCCAACTCTGATCTTTCATACTGCTTGTGCTCATGCTTGTTTGGCACTAAATGCTCTCATGGCTGAGAATCCTATCGAGAAGTATTGTGAACATAATCATATACTCTCCTATTATGCAGCTCAAGGTGTGAAGTAGCATGTCTCTCATTGTGTTTTTGCTTGTACTCTCTGTGAGGAGGTAATTTATATCGATCCAATTTGTTTTATCTCTCTTCTTGCTCCTTTAAATCAAGGAGGCATTGCCCTTCTAAGTGGTGTTCATATAACCATTGTAGGTGCAACCACTGTTGTTTTGCACTTTCTTTTTCTAGCATTTTTAAACACTCACACTCAATGTGCAAATCCCTCAATTGGTCTTGAAAATTTTGTTTTCTCTGGATTGTATCTGACCTATGCGATCGATTTGTTGTGCTAGGTCTAGGACTCTAAAACTCCTTGTGAGGGTTCTTGTTTGCTTCGAATTTCTCCACAAGGTCAGCAACTCTTTTTACTCGATGAGTCAAGATTACATTGATATTATGCTCTTCCCTAGGGATGCAATTCTCATGCAAGTATGTTGTAGGGGTACCGCGTGTTCGCTGGGAACACTCACTAGGGTGTGGATAGGATGCAACTGCATGATAGTTCCTTCATCCACGGTGTAATCCTCAGTGGATCTGGTAGATCCATGAGAGTAATTATCATGATGTATGCTTCTATGCTCCAATATCCTATGTTGAGATCTTCCAACACCTTGGTCTAAGAAGTCAAAGTGATGAGACTTCCAAGGTTGTGCAAGAGGAGTACCTTCCTCACCAACACTACGATAAGACAAATGACATCCTCCATGATCGGAATGATTTGGAACTATAATAGGCATGTGAATGGTTGTCTTACCTCTATATTGCCCTTCATTGGACTGATTTGAACTCTCAGTGTAATGATATGTGGGAGGTTTAGAGGTGTTCTCGTTTAGGTCACGAGAAGATATGTTGTTAGTTCTCTTGAGCAGGGTTCCTTCATGAGATACATTATGAGTGGTGTTGTATCCTCTAAGACTACTTGAAGTGTATTCAAGTATGTTTTGGGTAGATGTACTGCCTCTAGTGTGATCTAGACCCTATGGTGCATTGCGTTTAACCTCATTCTTAGATCAGGGATGACCTCACGCATTGACCATGACCTTATAAATTTTGACTTCTGAAAAAGGTTGTGAGTGTTATATATCAAAATGACCAATGCAAAAAGCTGATAACAATGATATATAACTCAAAAATATGATTTTCGAGTCAACCTTTAGTATTTTTGGAATATTTGGCCAACCGGGGCTTGTGGTAAAATGACCATTTTTAGGAATTTCTTGGAAATTTTGAACCATGAAGAGTTAGGACCCAAAATTTCTTTGAGAGGTGCACAATGGTAAAACTAAGACAACAAAACAAATTTGGAAAGTTTTGGAGTTGTCTAGACCATTTTAGTGCAGTTTTTCTCAGTTTTCAGCCTCGAAAATAGAGTAATCATAAAACCAAAATAAAATCTTTGTTATAGCTTTGATTTACATGATTATCAAACCATTGGATGCAGAATAAAAGAGTAGAAAAACAAAATTATTATTATTAGGCTTAGGGTTTTGTCCCCAGATCAAGGATATTATGTTGATTTCCCCAACAATAATGAAACACACAAAGTAGACAATATGATTATCTCTTTTAAGGATTAAATGTGTGTCCTAAAACTGGTTTAGTGCATTTGATTTGTTGTGAATATACTCTGAAATCTTATCGTATTTTTCAAAAGTTGATGTTATACTCAATTTTTTCAAAGGTTTTCACCTATATACTCTCACAAGCCAAATATGGTAGTGAATTCCATACTCAACGAGGTAGCATAGGTACTACCAACCCTCACCCAACACACCGTGCGTAATGATACACTCTTCTAAATATGAGTGCATGCTATTTTGCATGGATAGGATAGTTATTAGGTCAGCCTTGGCCATGAGCGGGTCTCGATAATACAATTTCAAATGAGCCAACCAAGTGGTAATTACATCCACTATTGGTCTCAATCAAATGGGTTGGATGTGAGAGCCCAATGCCACTGATGTTTAAATTAAATGTCGTGTGTGTGGTTCATTTTAATTTGCATAAAATAAAAAATGCGTAATATAGCATAATGATTATTTCCTACATGTAATGTAAAAGAAATATTTTATATTCAAAGATGCATGCTATACTCTAAATGAATTTTTGACAATGCAAACTAGTATGCAAATGGCCACTACTTGGGCGTCAAACATGTAAACCTACACACAAGTTCTAATATAGCATGATGTATTCTAGAGCAGACTACAATCAAAGATCCACTATTCCTAGCAGTGCCTATCGAGAATTTTGAAAAAGAAATTTAAGGACCTAATCGATTTTTAGTTCATTTTAGCCTTAGTAAATTTACGTTTCAGTTTCTGTTCTCTGGAAAACACAGAAAAAAACAAAAAAACATAGAGTGTAAATATGGGGCCTACCTCAGGTCTTCATTCGATCTATACTTTTTTTCTATTATCTGCTTTGTCAAATGTAAACCGCAGGTCTCATCTATGATCTGCACTATAAACCGCGTTCTGAACCTACAGTTAAATTGTTTGCCCATAGCTGATAGCTACGATCTGTACCTACAAGTGCAAAAATAAGTAAAACATAGTCAGGTCCTATAAATATAGGGTTCCACCATGATCGCCATATGTAACCACTAGAAAGGCTCACACCCAATGGTGATTCCTATTGTGATAAATGGTAAAGATATAGCATGCATACAAGAAAATGAAATTGAAAATAAATTAAAAAAGAAATAAAGCACTTTATTCCATTATATTCAAAGCCAAAATCTAATTACAAGTGCGTCCCTCTTAGGGATATTCATTTTTGATACAATATTACAATAAGAGTGCACAATTGTTTTCCCTCTTAAGGGTAGGTGTGATCAAAATGCCCCTCACAGTGACATGAACTACTCTAGGGTGACGATGACCCTCTTCTTCACAATGGGTAAGTGGTTGGATGCTTTATCTCTCCTTTAGAACTGTTTCCTGCGGTCAAGAAACAAGAATTTCAAAAACATAGGCAGTCTCTCGTGATGAAGCCCTTTTAGATAGAATGTATAATGACACCATCAACATGCATAATCAATAAAGCATAAAGAGAGCTACCAAACTATGCAAAGTGAATCAAGATTCATGTAATAGCATAAAGTAAAATAACATCTACACTATGCATGGATCAATTATAGGAAATGAAGCATAAACATGCATAAAGAAAGCATTCTAATCCTAATTGAAACATAAGCATAAAATGTGAATCTAGCCTAGTTCTATGGTCAAAAGTCTTCTAAAATGCTATTAAAATCAACAACATGGCTAATCTAACCTAACTAGCTGGAAAGAAAATAAAAGAGTAAGGTGATCTGCCACCTATTGCAAACTGTAGCTCTGATGAGCGGTCTACACTGTGAACCATGGCTAATAGCCATGGTTTGACCTCTGATGAGTTTACCCTCAAAATTAGGGGCAGTGGGCTTAATCTCCTTGTCCAAATTGATGTTCAAGGGTTGCCTTCATTTTCCTCAAACTTATTTGGCGATCAATTCAATGTGAAGGGACTTTGTTTGCCTGGATTTGTGTTTCTTGATCCTCCTAAGAACCTAGGTAATCCATAATGCAATTCATCATGAATGGTGGAAAAATGGTTGGGAATTAAGTGCAATAGCTCTATCTCTTAGTATGCTCATTTTGATTATACAATTCACCAGGGCTTCGCTGCTCAAATATCCAATGCTTGCTCTCTCTTTTTCTCCCCATTTGGTGGGGGTATTTATAGCTTGCCCCTAGGGCTAGGGGTGGCTTCATGGAGAATCCAAGACCAAGAAGGTTGGTTAGGATAGTTGGGATGGAAGCCTCTAGAATATTTTGTCCTTCAACTACCTTCTTCTAGATATTTTGGTCGTTCCAACCGATTTGGATCGGATGGAAGGCCTAAGTGAACTTCAGTTAAGACCATAGGTCACAGTTGCAATCCAGAATGTAGACCACAACTATCAACCATGGTTTGGACTAGAGACCATAGGTTTGGGCTATGGTTTAGACTGCTTAGGCAAAAATGCCTAAATTGAGTGGTTAGAACCACTGCTCTATCTTGGAGTCTATCCAAGATCCTCCATATGGTCTTGTAGCATGTCCATATGAGTATTTGCCCTCGACATGATGCATTTTAGGTGTCTATAGTTTGGTAATCTATCGTAACATATAATTTGAAAATAGGAGTGAAATGCAATCTAATATGAAAAGAAACGATGCAAAAGACAAATTGGTATCCTATATGCAATTTGAGTTTTGATAATTTGCTATCTATGTTATGAAAGGAAATTTTTGTTTTCATTGTATTACAAACACAAGGATTCAAGAAGGATGAAATCACACAAATTAATCTAACATAAGTCTACATGCAATATTACTTTTTGAATGCCTCGCAAAGCAAGATAAAATGTTAGATAATTTAAATATTCTTTTGCTTTTTATTTTATTTTATTATGCTTAAAAGAGAAATTACAAATCACAACAAACAAAAATATCTATGCTATGAACTAGAAAACTAGAGGATCAAAAGTACTTACATGTTTCAATGTCTAGTGCAAATATATCATTTGGAGTCAAATACGCTCCTTGTGTGAATATTCTAACTGGAACACTTTTAGCTAGTAGATTCGTGAATAACCAATAAATAGACAAGAAAATAAAAAAATATGATTTGGGGGCTACCAAAAAACAAAATCATTTATTCTTGGTTTACATAGTCAAGCCCTCTAATTATATAAAA
The DNA here is from genome assembly GCA_028583015.1 of Wollemia nobilis. Taxonomy (NCBI): domain Eukaryota; kingdom Viridiplantae; phylum Streptophyta; class Pinopsida; order Araucariales; family Araucariaceae; genus Wollemia; species Wollemia nobilis. Next base: position 7,013,852 of record JAQPPZ010003193.1, on the reverse strand, counting down.
ATTGAGTCACCTTGCCTTGAAAGTGGATATTAAAGAATGTGTAGTAAATACGCCAATTAGAAATTTTGTAGTTGACAGATTCACTATTATGACTAAACTAAATTGATGAATAATATATTAAAAATAGAAATTTCCTATGCTATCGAAAAGATGCATAGGGACAAGTTTGGTTGAACTAGATGCTAGGATGACATAAAATTTGAGGCTTCTCAAAGATATGGTGAATATATGACCTATGATAGGTTTGGTTGGTAGATTCACTCTAGGGATTAAAATAGATGGTGACTATTAATATGACAAGATAAGGGTGCAACCACACTATGTGAATATATCAATTAAAATAAGTTTGGTTGGTGAATTTTCCCAATATGTCAATGGAATGGTAAATGTGACTATGAGGTAGCTAGGAATATCCTTTGTTGATGTGATAGGGTTTTTATGGTTGATCATGTCCTACAAGAGCTTACTAAGATACCTATGGACTAAAACAAGAGAAACTATTGATAAAAATAGTGGTTAGATCTAAAAACATAGATTATAAAAGTTCATGTTTCAAATTTGAATCATCGAAACTAAATACTAATTATAATTGACAAGAAAAACACAATGCATGATAGAAGAATATCACTAGGATTTCAAGTACAAGGTGCCTCATTTTCTTCCTTTGGAGCAATTTTTTTTTTTTTGGTAGATAATATACTATAGCATTAATATCGGGTTTTACAGGTTGACCCAAAACCTTTTACAAAAATCAGCCCAGGGTTGTTGATGAACATATCCTTACTAAGGATCCTATATATGTAAAATCTACATGCTATCAAAGCCATTACATCCAATAAGGCACATAGCCTATTATAAAAAAGAAACTTCCCATACAAAATTTTGGGTATACCTCGAGAAAACACACATGCATCATAATTACAAAAAAGAAACAGACATGGATCCCTTCCTTGAGATAATGGAGAAACAAAAATTTGTAGACACACATAGCAAAGTACTGAAAAAAACTCCCACAAGCTCTATATTGATAGTTACTCTTAATAATTTTTTGGTAATTGCTTTCTTTCGTATATGACATGCTTTGGTACCACATACTATCTTGGCTAATCAGCCTTAGAATAGTGAACCTGTTGGCTAGATTTATGGCGATGGCTATCTGGTGGTCCACATGGCTTTAGTTCGAAGTCTTATATTGTCGTTTCTTTCCTTCCCTATGATTATCAACCAACCTAAAATTACTAAGATGACTATGAGCCATGTTATCTGACATGTGACTGTCTCCATTAGTCTGTGGTATTTCCAAGCAGCATCCACGAAGACTGATAGCTCAGATAATTTTTTATTGTGATTCCAATTCAAAAAAGATACGAGAATACTCCTAGCCTTTGAACTTACAATGCCTTCCTTGTTGGTAAATTTGACTATCATTCTTGGCATTATTGTTGAATAAGCTCCTCTACTTCACTCGGGACATCATGTTCCCATTTGAAAATTCCATCACCATTGACACCCAAATTGGCTAGCTTATCAGCAATTTTGTTAGCTTCCTGAAAGACATGTTGGGCTTTTCTATCCTATCTTCCCTGGAAAAGGATCCTAGCCTCTTCAACAATTGTTTTAATCCTCCAAGGAGGTGTTTTCCAATTATTTAGGAGATTTATAACATGCATAGAGTCTTCTTCTATGATCAAATTTCCTTCTAAGTCTTGAGTCATTTGAAGGCCTCTCCACATAGCTCTAGCTTCAGCTTCATTGTTCATCCTTGTTCCCAAATATTCAAAAAATGCAAGCATCATATTCTCATTATGATCTCAGAAAATGCCACCAGTGCCTGCTCTGCAAAGATTTTCCTTAGCTACTCCATTAAAATTAAGCTTAAACCAACCCATAGGAGGTGGAGACCACTTAACATTGGCTATGGGGTTGACTACCCTAGGCACATACTCATCTAACAAGGTTAAGCTTAAATATTGAGCAATCGTGGTCTCCTGTAGATGAGGTTTACAGTTATCAAAAAGGATAAGGTTCACATTCTCATTGGAAAAGGATAGGATCCTAGTAATGATAGTTTGATTATAATGGATAGACTCATTAAATACTCTATGGTTTCTTTCTAACCACACCTACCAAAGATAGTGATTGAGACAAATTTTCCACATGTATCTAAGTCTTTGGCTTAAAAAGGGGTAAGGCCACTGGATGAAAAAATCAAGAACAATGGCCGGTTTAACCCATGAAATATTGAAGGCCTGAAAAACCCCACTTAGGATAGTCAAGGAAAAAGGGCACTCAAGGAAAATGTGATAAATGGTCTCCCAATTAGCCCTACACAGATAACAACGATTAGTGAATTTTGGCAACACTTTGTTACTTGTTTACTTTGATTGTGATTTTGGAAGAACTTAAATGTGAGAGGAATTTATTCTTGAATGCTTCCCCAAGGGACCAATTTATAGAAATTGCCCCTCCTAGAGTTTCCCAAATGGAAGGGGTGAGGTTGATGACATGCTAGATAGTTGGCTGGATGATTAGATGAATATACCTCTTGATTTAGGTTGATTAGGGCAAGTTAAGAAGTAGAAGAGAATACATCCCCTTCCTTCTATTGGCAATGATCCTTTATTCTTGTAGGTAGTTATTTGGGTAAGATTTACACCTTGGTAGGCCTTTTTAGGTGAAATTTAAAGTTTTGATTTTTAGTTGAGAATACATCACCTCAACAAATATGACATTGCTTGACCATTAGAAGTCAAGTTTGGTGGGGATAGGGAAATTTAAAGTGTTCATGAATACATTAGGCTAAATATGGATTCAGGTTAGGGTAGATTTAGTCTAAGTTGGTAGATTTTTCATTTTCAAATTTTGTCTATAGTTCTTGGGGTTGAGTCAATTCTTATGGTTAACTAGACTATTTTTTTAGTTTGCTTCGAAGATCGATGTAAAATAGCTGATCTGATTTTAGGTATATACAATTGCCCCATTTTTTATGCATTTTAAATTTTAATTAATGCATAAAAATAGTTGTAGATGCTTGCATTTTTTAGGAAATTATGATTATTGTGTTTGATTAATCAATACAAGGCAAAATATATCAAAATATTGTTTTTAGCAAAAGTGAAATTTTTTCCATGATTTTATTGGTTAAATTTCTTCTTATGGCTAGTGAAGGGTTTTAAACTAATTATTTCCCCCATATTGGGTGCCTCCTCAAGTTTATAAGGGATAAATTATAGTCATGAAGGAACTTAAATAGGTTGGATGATATATTAACGGAAGACACATTTTATCGAATTTGGGGTAAAATAAGATAAAAGGCCATAGGAAAATATTATTTTTACCATGTGTGAGATAGAGAAAGGGATCTAGAGTAAAATCCAAGGTTTGTAAATGGCATAGTATAGATGAAAAATTCATAGAATAGATAGAGTTCTAGGTGGAGAAGGCCTAAGTGGGCTTGATAGAAGTATGGGTCATTTTTGTCGATCATTATTTTTTAATTTTTCCCTTTTAGTTTTGGGACACCATGGTCGATGTATTCATCCTACAAGAGTGAATATTCCAACTCAAATATGCTAGGAAGGTGGCATATTTTCAAAATTTATAGGTTATTAGATTTAGACTATTTTGACAAATTCACCACTTAGAAAATTTATTCTTAACTAGCATATTTATTAAGAACTAAAACGTCTTTTTAAACGTTGACTAATTTTGGTTTTTTTGGTGTTGTTTTTCGTCGGTTGTAGGTGTTAGATGTGTTAGAGTGTAGAGAGTGATACCCTCACACTTTACAATATGTAATGGCTATTATAACACCTATGTATTAGGATGTATTATATATGGTGTTTTTAGTGCATTTAGTGACTATGCCTACCATTGAGCTTGACCATGCCATTTTGTTTGCACTGATAGAGTGGTGGTATTCAATGTATGATATATTTTCGCTATCTACTAGAGAGATAACAATTACTTTAGAGGATGTCTAGAGGATATTACAAGTACATATCCAAGGCATTGATATATGGATGAGCTATAATTATTATTAGACCATATCTAGGATTACTTTTAGCTATCATTTTGAGCTAAGATTCTATGGCATTAACATCAATTATATGTTATAGGTAATATTACTAGACCTATTGACAAGATTGTTATGAATTATGGTTTCAAAATTATTGGTTAGAGATATTAGTAAGAAGTTATGCACAAGGGGCTATTTAAGATTATTATCCAAATCAAGGATGATCATGTACAATATGCCTAAGGACCTATTATCTTATATAGGCTCTACCTAATTGTCCATATTTATGGCATACAAGAAGGGGGAGAACCTGGTCTATTATATTTTGCAATACATTTGGGCATGGGAGCACATAGCTATGATATGACCTATTGGCTTACCTATGGTTCTAGTAGATCCATATGTTTCTATAGGCTTCAAGTGGGATCATTCCCATGAGATATGAAGAAAATACTTAAGGGGAGTTATTATGCCAAATAAAAGTGTGATTGATGATATTTAGCATGATTAAATAGTGTGGTTCCCTTAGAGGTATCACATAGGGTGGACAACCAATAAATTTGAGTTATACAGGGTGCAAATAATTGGATGGCTATGAGGACCATGGGGAGATTTTGAACTCTATCATCCCGATATGGTTCAAATATAGTTTGGTATACTTCAAAAAATTCTTATGCTAGGAGAGTGGAGGTTCAAGAAAGGTTACTTAGGAAAGGTAGATGATATTTTGTTATCTTCCTAATCTCAAGGGATTTGTTGAGGAGGATGTGGATGATCTTCTTATTATAGATCCTAATTTGGATAATGTAGGAGTTGCCTCAAGTTATCTTTAGTGGTAACATTAGATATATCCTTATTGGATTACATCATTTATTAGGCAACCATGGATGGGACTAAGACTAAGTAGGTTGGCTTGCCATCATATCTATATGGTATATAAGGATTTGTGATATAGAGTGAGATATGGATTGATGTCATATCAATATTTGATTGTTTCTCCTCTGAACACAACTCATGAGGCTAAGGCAAGGACTAGAAGGACTGTTTAGGAGGAATCCTAGCAAGAGAAGGAGACTATGGTAAGGATTATTGAGTTATTATAGGTACTATTAGATTAGGTTCTAGTAGCATGCACCATAGCTTTATTAGAGAGAGACCGAGATATTCTGGAGAGAGATCAAATGCAAATTGATAAAGATGAAACCATAGCTAAATCAACCATAGTTGGGACTATGTTAGATTTTTGAATAGGTTAAATTACATAAAGCTTCAACCAATATCTAAAGATAAATCAAACTAATGCTACTAATAATAAAACTTGATAAAAATAATATTTACAAAAAATATCACAAAATATGACACAAATGAACACAATATACATATATTACATTAATGATACAACTTGGTTACAATGGGAGGATATTTACCTCTAATATATCATTTTTCATGACTTTTTAGTACTCTAACTATTGTTCTTCCTCTTCCATTCAAAAGTTACAATCTTTCATATTATTCATAAAGACAAATATCTCAACCTGGTGCACATCATGTGATTCTTCATACTCTTTTGATACTTTGCACTCTTTCTCATATTGCCATATATATTATAAAATATAAATTATCTACCAAACTAATATTGCAAGGGGACAAAATAATATAATATCTCCAACACCCCCCGTATTACATTATTTGGTAGGAAGGTTTTTTGCCTTCAATCTTTGATTCTTCTTTCTCTTCAATATTTAGCTCTAACTCTATCATGGCTAGATAAATAATCTATGTCTACCTTTGGATCAATGTATTTGATTTACCTTTGGATCTTTATCTCTAGGTCACTACCTATAGGTCACTACCACTGGTTCTACCACTGGGTCACTGCCTCTAGGTATCTGCCTTTAGATCTCTACCTTTGGATCACTACCTTTGGAACACTTCCACTAGATCATTGCGTTTGGAACTCTACCTCTGGGTCACCTCTATATAATCATTATCTCTAGTTCATCCACTATAAAATCATCATATCAATAGGATCATCACTATAGATGCATCTTCCAAGCTATGCTTAGTTATTCATTATCTTTGTGTGTTATGGTACCTATTTATATGGGTCTCTGTAATATATTTTCAATTTTTAATATATTTCCTTCTATTTCAAATATATTCTTAGAATAGGTAAACTCAATCTAATGCTTTTCCTATGTTGATTCTTAAAATTCTGAAACTTATTATTCATTAGTTATTCTTCAACCTAGTGGTATTAATCCTTATCTTCACTAGTTTTCCTTCAATCTAGTGGTAATACTTTTCTTTTCCAAATTTCAAGTTTTATGTAAGTAAAATTTGATTATACTTGGTTTCCTTCTATAGAAACCATACAATATTATTTTTATTTTATCTTATTCATCTATGTTCATCCATCCACAATCAAATTTTAATCTGTAGTATTTCTTTTCCTTTTGTAGATAAAACATTTGTGAATGATTATGTGCTCCACAAATTTTACAACTATGGAGATTCCAATATTTCTCTATCATATTTCAATATCTACCATAATTACTAGATTTATTTTCTATTAAAAATTTTATTTGACCATTCTATTCTTTACTGCAACTAATTCTACCAATTCATGTCACTGATTTCATGTCACTATTTCTTATTACAAACTTAGTTCCTTTCTCATTGCTGCTATTTTGACCTGTATACACAAGACCTTCACAATTAGGTCTTATTTATGGTATAATTTATTATTTAATTTCATATTCATGTTTTCCTAAACCTTTATCTTTATATACCATTTTATATATCAACTTTGGACCAATTCCTTTAGTATACTTTACAAAATGACCAAACATATTATCAAATTGATATTTATAAATATCAATACAACTTTGAGCATCACTACCTCTATCATCATTTGAATTCATATCAACATCAATCTTGCTAGCATAAGCATTTTCTAAACAATCACAAATTGTATTCAAATCACTTGTATCACATATAACATCAATTTTTGTAACAAGTTCTTCTATCTTTGTCATGAATTCTAAATCACTAGTGTCATTGCTTGCATCACAATATTTTCTTTTATTTTAACAAAAATTATAATTTACATATTTTTATTTTTGAATAATATTACTAGTATCACAACATGCATCAATAATCAATGGTTTTGATTCTATAGTATTGCAACTTGAATCTATCATCATGGGCCTTAAATCATTTGTATCACTAGAAGCATCTTTCATCACTATTTTATTCTCTACTTCTTCAACCTTTTCTTGTTTTCTCATCTTGCCTTTGAGAACTTCATTAGAAAGTAATACTATCTTCATTATTGTTCCTATATCAATAGGTAATGTGAAAACATTTTTAGAGTCTTCAATTGCTTCTTCAAGATTTGAATTTAGATATTTTTGAAGCATTGAAATTTTTTCATCTTTTGCTTCTTCCATGATTGTTTGTAAGATTTTATTTTCCTTTATTGATATACCCTTTTGTCCTTCAATGTTTGGTATCATGTATTTGATAAAACATTTCAAATTTTGCAACATTTCCTTAGCTTATTCTAATGGGTCATCTTCAATGTATATTGGTTTTTTCTTGAAGACATTGATTTTCTATTTCAATGATTTTTGGTTTTTGAATTTCTATGTTTTGATCATTTGTTTTATTTTTCATTTGATTTTTCTTTGCCATGTTCCTTTGAAGTTGACTACCATATACCTCCTTGTTTTTATGTATAATCCAATAATAATTTTAATGATAACTAATGATATTTTGAATGCAATTTTTCAATTTTCCAAAAACTATTTTGTAAACCTTATATCTCCCTAGGTTTTTACAAATTTATAAATTTCCTATAGTTTGAGGTTGAAATCCTTTTGTCTCCCAAATGACTAAATTTGCAATAATTCAATAAAATTCAATTAAATTTCAATTTTCAAAACTTTATTGAATTCCTTATTTCTCCCTAATTAAATTATTTGCAAATATTTATAGCTTTTGAATTTCAAGAAATAATAAAACAATAAAGTTTTCAAAATATTAAATAAATTTAACCTAATAATTCCTTATAAATCCAAACTTTTAAAAATATCTAAGGTTTTATACTTTTAATAGATTCCTTCTCTCCAATATAAAACTTTAATTAAATAGATTTTAATTTTTATTCTCTCCTCTTTATCTCTTAGGAAAATAGAAATTTCAAAACATTTAAAAACTTCATAAAACCCCTTATAGCTCCTAATTAAAATTATCCTTTAAAATTTTGAAATTGGACCTTATTTTCCTTGCACCCCCTTTTTTGGCACTAATACATCACTTGCTAGCTCCTTTCCTCTTACTACACTACTAATGTCTTTGTTGTGCACAATGGCAACCATATGGACCCCTGGAAATAATATTTCCCAATTTTTGGGAAACCTATCTATTGATGTAATGTTCAAATAATATATCCATAGGCTATATTCTTCTTGTGGCTACATCCCTAATAAATGGACATCAATAGTGACCAAGAATAGGCTATGGTGCCAGCCATAGCTTTGATGCATGATGGCAACCACGTGGTGTTATTTAAAAAAACTTATCGACCATTACTCCTATTGATGTAGTCATTTGTGCTTCTAGCTAGAACTCAAACCCAAATATTATATTTTGAATGTAATGTAACCATTGGACTACACATGGAATTTTGATTCTATGTATTTCAAGGTACGTAATATTTGAGTCTATGTATTTCAGGTGTAGTCAATGAATAGGCTTATTTGGATGACCAAATTTTACAAACATAACTTCTAAATTTATGTCTTTGTCTAACAATAACAATATGACCTCCTTCACTTGTCTTCTTGGTGGACGATGTTTTGTGTTCCTCACTTTGAATGGTGCTTCAACTCTATCTTTTCCACTTCCATTTCAATAGGCATCACTATGAATATGATGCTTCATTTATAGCATTTGATTAAACTTTGCAATTATTATCCATTGGATTTCTAGTTCTTGGTCACCTATTTCTAATGCCACTTCCTTGGATCACATGTTTTATTGTCCAACTGTGGTGCTCTCACATGACGTTGGCAATGACACTTTCTTCATTACAATGATGTTCTTTCCTTTTTTTTAGTACATAAAACTTACAATGCTATCTTTTATCCTTACTATTTATGTATGTTATGGAATATGATATTGAATATATCTCCTTGCACTTTGAAAGGATGAAAACACTTCTTCTATAGCACTTTCCTTTCTGAAAAATAGACTTTTATTGCACCAAAAACCTTTATATTCCTTGAATGAATAGATATGTTTATCCAATGTAGTGTAATTGTAGAAAATATGTTCCCTTGGAACGTTTCTTTGTTGCCTTATTTTTTAATTTTACACTATGAATACTTCACTTTTAATTCTATCCAATGGTGGCCTTTATCAACCTTCAATTCTGCATTTAAAATCACTATCAAAAAATTGTTGTTCTTTCTCCTTCAAATTGTTGTCTTCTTCTTCTTATTATTAAACGCTATCTTCAAAATATACCCAATGGTGGCCTCTTAACTCTCAAATTCTTTTTTTAAACTTTTTTTATTTCTATCCTTCAAACTTGACCTTCTTTTCTAGCCTATTTTTTAAGAATTTAATTGTCTTGAAGTCTTCCAAAATCCTTTCCAAAATTTGGCAAACTTCTTACCAAATCCTTCCTCATTTTGGGCTTGTTGTTATATGATGATAATTTTCCCAATACCTTCATTAAAATTATCTCTTAATAGATCTAATAACATTGTTATCTTTCTTAATAGGTTAATTTATAGAAATATTCAACCAAGATCTAAAGATAAATCAAACCAATGCTACTAACAATGAAACTTTATAACAATAATATTTTATAGAAATATCTCATGAAATATGACAAATGAACACAATATATAGAGATTACATTAATGATACAACTTTGTTACAATGGAAGAAGCTTTACCTCCAATATATCCTTTTTCATGACTTTTTAGTACTTTGATTGTTGCTCTTCCTCTTCCATAAATAAATTGCAACCTTTCATATTACTCATAAAGACAAAACTCTCAACTTGCCACATATCATGTGACTCTTCATACTATCTTGACACTTTTCATTCTTTATTATATGGTCACATACATTATAAAATATAATTAATCTAAAAAATTATTATTTTAAGGGGACCAAATAATGCAATATCTTCAATAGACTATGAGCAGTGACATAGTTGTTAGAGGTCCACTTCACTAGATGGCTAGTCTATAGGCTCAATATATAGAAGAGGTCGTAAGGAGCACCCATTATAAAGTTGTGTAGTATGTAGCTATTTATCTTGATCTCATTCTTTATCCAAGACAAGATTAGTGTTTCAACTATCATAGCAGTCAATCTAGTTTCCTCCCCATCCAACTAAGGGTGGGTCAGAGAACTAGGGCTAGGCATGCAATGCTCTTGGCATTTTGGTTTTATTTTTTGAGTGGTGTGAGAGCATCAATTTTGTATGAGATGCTTTATCCCACTAACATGATCTTAGTGTGTCAATTTTGGTATATTGTGGTGGATGAGGTCGATTATGATGTATATATATCAATTATTTGTTTTTATGAGAATGTTTATATTATTTTTAGTGGATATGTTGGTCTTATAGTTATGAGTATTTTTATGCGTATGTTTATATGATGTTATGAGTATGTTATGGATTATGAATTATAGCTATCCATCCATATGACTTAGGGGATGAAATAATTTGGAAAGCCAATGGGTTTTTTAATTTGGATTAATTTTTTGTTATATTATTATTTGGTGCATACATGAAGAAAAACATGAAACATGAAACCATTTCAAGTAAGCAAACATAAGAATCATTGTCTATTTTTTTTTATTTTCCACTAGTGTTTAATATCTAAAGTCCATAATGATATGTATAGCTTGGACTCTTTATTGCATCCCAATGATTGTCTATCTGATTCTCTCTCATGGAAGATCATTTTATGGGTATAATAAGATTGCATTAATTTTAGAAAACAAGCTATTACTACAAAAAGAGTTTTTGAGGAGACTATGATAGAATTAAGGTGATTTATATCATGATTTTTTTGGCCACAATAGCCTAAAAAATAACACCTTTTGTGTGCAAATATTTATTAAAGCTATTATAGGGGACAAAGCCAATAAAATAAAGTAATATGTAATGCTAAGAGATGTTAAATGTAATAAGTAGATCATGTTATACAAATGCGATAGAAAATATAAAGTATATACTTGATCCTAAGAGTGGGTATTTGTTAGCATTAGAGACTTTATGTAAATCCACTGCATGAAAATGCTATCCTAACTAGTAGTCATCATCATCTTATTGGAAGATACCCTATTTTCTATATGCACACATGGTCAATGCATAAATGCATACATGCAATCATAATAATAATGATCGTATGATAAATGATATATGAGCAATGTGTCAATGCTATTGGTGAAAGAGGAGAAATAAATATTATTCCCTATAGAATATTTTTGGATCTTCAAAAGTAATTTAATCATAAGATAATTTTTGCTCTCCACTTTCTCATAAGTTATGAGCTTATGCATTTTCAAGGAAGGAATATGGTGAGAAGGTAACTTTATGCTGAAGCCACCTCGATCATGAAATTATCTTCACCACTCCCTCCTTGGAAAGACTATGTGATGTAGTAAATTCAATGTTTTTAGCATACAATCTCTAAAATAATATGAGGAAGGTAATTGTTGCATCCTAGTAGAGTAAGGTAACTAGGAAGTCAAGACATGTAGTCTATGCATTTGTGTAATCATATTAGGTATAATGATGAATTTGTCAATCACTAAAATGGAATTTGTGATAGACCCTTATATAGAGGAGAAAGGTTTGATAGAGTTATTTATATCTTATTGGGTATATAGGAATGATATTGTAGACATCAAAAATTGACAATTTTGATAACATAATAAATTAAAAATAAACATACCTAAATAAGCCCTACAAAATTAAAATTAACCTAAAATCCCTAATATATTGCCTAATAAAACTTTAGAAGCATACCACAAAAATTAAACACAAATAATATAATCAAAACACATTTCCTATACCCACAAAAATAACAAAAATACCAAAATAAAATAATGATGATCCTTAATCATCTCCATGTGCCAATAGTAATTAATTAAACCTTAATTATGCTAATTAAATAAATTTACATCTCCATCATGAACCCTATTTATGAACTCTCCTACATAGAAAATGATAAAAATAAATAAAATAATAGCAAAAGCAATTAACATTAATTAAATACATCATTAAAGCCCCTTAACCATGATTTAACAATGTTCAAGGCAAAGTATTTAATGAAAATTATCTAGAAGCCTAGAAAATATGCCCCTTTTAATATTTAAATATCCCCCACATTAATATGCCACCTCACATGTACCACCCCCCTCATGCCATAAAAAGAAATTTAAAATTTAAAAATAATCATAAGTCAAAATCTGCATTAATGCCACTTGGCCCAAGGACAAGCCACATCATTATTTTACCAATTTTTAATCAGCCACACATTCCCCCATGGCCATGGGAAACTAATTTAAAATTATTTTCCCTTCCCCTAGGCTACCTCTTTCCAAAGCAATTAAATAAACTCATCCACCTCATCCTCTTATAGAATTTTCCCTCACCTACCCTGCTTATATGGATACCAAGTGGAGCCTATGTGGCACCCCACTCATCCAGCCCTAAAACTCCTATAAATACCCTTGGTCATGGCCAAGGTAAGGATACCAAAATATGCTAGTGTTATGCTACCAAAATCCTTTCATACACTTGCCTTAGCCTACTTGACCGTAATCTACAACCATAAATATTTTCCCAAAACTTCCCATAATTCCATTAACACTTTTTTGAGCTCTCGAGTCTGCTATTTTCTAGTTTATAGTTACGATATTCATACCACCTCCAAAAATATGGTCTTACCTTACCACAACCCTAGATATGGTCTTGTCTCCAACACGAAACAACAACTTCAACAACATCTCCGACAATATTTCAACGCATAAAATTATAATTTTTTATTTTTATGCATTTTGGTTTACATAGCAGCAATTATTTTGTTATTTACTATGGTTTATATCTTGCTTTAACTAGGAATAAACATAGTTGGGTTCATCTACCTTCTAAAATATTCTATTTTGGTTGTGTGCAAGTGTTTCACTCCATATTTAGAAACTCTTGGAAGTCTTCACTTGTAATCATTCACACCTCGATATCTCCTGATCACATTTTTGTTGAGGGAGAGAAGCACAAACACCATCCTTGTTGTAAAAGCCCTCTTGGGCTAATTTGTAATTGTAAAATACAAAGAGTTACATTTTGTATTGTAAAATATCACATATATTTTGTAATAAAATTCATTATATACATTGCTCTAAATGTCTTTATGTTTCATTGTTGATGGTGGTTTCTCCTCCCTCCAAAATGACATGTCCAGTGGGACCATTCCCTTGACTAGAACCTTGCCTCTATTTCATATCAATTTATATCAATAATAAGGATAAAATGCAGTCTCCTTTTTATACAACATTGTTGTTGTTTTCAACCATAGCTACACATTTTTACTAATTGTTGCTTTTCTCCTTTTAACAAGTGATAGCCTAGACTACCTAGACTGAGATGGTCACACACTGCTATACTACCTAACTAGAGACAGTATTGCCCTAGAAACACAAACCTAAAAATTATTGGATAGGCTTCCAGGTAAGTTCTACTTTTCTTTCATATCTTCTTGGAAATATAATTTAGGGCTCTTTCACACACTCCCAAGCCTCCTTAGGATTGTTTTAGCATAGTTTTTTTCCTTTCACACTTTACATAGCTTCCTTAGGCTTACCAACCTTTATAATAGTTTACCTTCCTTGGCCCTTATATTTACTCATTAGGCTTCTCATCACACAAATTTCACAAGCCTCCTTAGGATTCTCCTTTTATAACACTTTATCTCCTTGGGTTGTGTTTACACACTTGTTAGCATAGTTAGCCCCCTTTGGGATTTTCTCTTACACACTTTCACAAGTCTTCATAGGCTTCTTTAGCTTAGGTATTTGTCCTCCTTGGGATATACTTTTACACATTCCACTAGTCTCTTTTGGCTTTTAGTGTAGTCTTTCCCCCTTTGGACTCTTTCTCACATACACGCACAAGCCTCCTTAGGCTTCCATTTCAGCACAACTTGCCCCCTTGGGATTCCACTGTTCACACACACACAACATCCCTTTTTTAGCTTACTTTTATTTAGCTAGAACAATGAGTTTTAGTTGCACTTTCATTTTTCTTAGCACTTTTATTTACTTTGTAGCTTTAAATAAGCTTAGTTTTTATTTAATCTCTCTTTCTTTTTAGTTTAGATTTTAATTATTAAAGTTCTTTTATTTTACTTGTTATTTCATACATAGGCTATTAAATTTAAGGTATTTTCTCTGGTTTTACTTCAAAAATTTTGCACAAAGGTGGTAGAATAGTTTGTCATTGTATTTTACATTCTCTATGCTATTTTTTTCTATGTTGAAACATGACCACCTCCTTAGATACGGGCTATCCAATCTGCACACATTGCACAGGAGACAATACTGACCCACTCTTATTTGATCTACCACCTCCTAGGATATGATATCATACTATCCTACCACCTTATTAAAATTGGTCTTGCGTACTGACTATTTTGTCACTCTATTGTTGTATCACCTCCTCAGAGATGGTCTCACACTATCCTACCATCTCCTTGAATGTGGTTTGGCCTTTTTTTTTTTTAGTATTATTTGTTGTCTATTTTTGTATTGACTAATAAACCATCTTCTTAGATGTAATCTTGACCCTGCCATTTCCCTACAGATGATCTCCCCTACATAGCTTAATTTTGACAAAAAACAATGTTTTTAGTTATATAGTTGTTGGATTAGCATTAGTTCTAGTTTTAACATAGATATTTTTCTTTTTGTTTATTTAGAATAGATTTCACACACACTTGCACTCTATTTTACCACACTCCACATTCATATATACATTTGAGTGCAAGGATAACCTCCTTGGCGATGTTGGATTTCACCACCAACTATCAGGAGCCCTTAGAATAGCCATAGTTAGTATGATAGTCTCTTGTATTTCATCATTGATATGTTGGTTACCCTTGGTACTAGTTTGAGGTAATTGTTAGGTTAGACACCCTTTAGTTGTGGGGCTTAATAATTGGTAGAACACAATTTTCACTTATTTCCATGCTCACTTGAGAGTGAAGAGTAAGCCTTTGGGGTCTTACCCTAGGTATTAGGTAAGTAGCAAGACCTAGATAGTGAGACCTCTCTTATAGAGGTATTTTTGTCCCTTTAGGCTACCTCGTTTCCACCCTCCATCCTAGGAAGCTAGTTTAGTTATTGGTATTTTTTGGTTCGACTGAGTGGTAGGGTGCCAATAGACCTTTTTGTAGGTAGCACTTCACCACCACCTTTTGTAGTCTAGAGTAGGTTTTACACAGAACACATGAAAAACCCTATATATCTATATATATATATATATATATAGATATAGATATTTGTGTGGCTATATAGATACTTGGTGTGGTTTGTATTATTGATTATCAATTTTGTATCTATCTATATATATATAATTTTTATATTTTGTGTGATTAATATTACCCCTTAGGGTTGCGATGTATTAATCTAACCTTTTTATGTGACTAATATTTGACTATTTTTTTTGTTCTATGATTTTGACATGAAGCCAAGTTTGAGATCAAAACCAACCCACCATGGACTCTACCCAACCATCCTCTACCACATCTAACTGATGAGGTATGATTTTGTCCACCCTATAGTTAGGATTGAAATCCCCTCTTGTAAAGGAAATATACTTCTCCAAAGTTCTTTCACTTAACGTGTTATGTATATTATGATAATATGTCAATTAAGTACATAAAATATCTTAGGGATTAACAATCATTTGTTAACAAGGGCCCTAGCATAACAAATATCTTGATTTTGAAATTATTACTTGTATTTCATCAGTATAACTTACTTCCTCAAAATGAATGAATTTACCTTTAAAGATAATATTTGAGAATGCAAATCTATTTTAAACACGAACTTTAATTAAAAATGATTTATTCTTATATTAAAATTGCATGAATATAGTTTAAAGAATTTTTAATCAAGCTAACATTAATCTCATGAATTAAGCTTAAATTTAAATTGAATGATAAATAAAATAAAACTCCAATTATATAAATGTTAAACACCTTTATAATCTTTATGTTAGGGCCTTTAAAATATTTTAAACTTTGTAGCTTTGTTTCTTTTCATAAGGTAGGAAAACTTAATATATTTGAATTCTAATTATAAATTTTACACTTTATAATATGAATATTAGAATTCACATAATATTTTAAACCAAATATTCATTTATTCAAATATATATTAAGTTAAATATCTGAAATAAATAAATATAAATAATTAATGTGTATGAATTCTAATTAAAAAAGTTTTGTACTTTATAATATGAAAATTAGAACTCATGTAATCTTCCTCAATGTAATGTTCATTTATTCAAATATTTATTAAACTAAATATAAATAAATAAATTTAATCTTTTAAACTTTGAACTTTATGATTTGAGATTTAAAATTTTAATAAATCAAACTGTATAAACATAAATAATCTCAATCATGGATTTTAAAACTTTATGACATTAAAATAAATAATCCACATAATCCTTCTCTTTGAAAGTTATTTATCAAATATTTATTAAATAAAATATTTGACCTAAATAAATTTTACAACCCTTTCTGTAAATCTAAATATTTGAAATTCAACTTAGGGTTTTAATAAAACAAATTCAATGAACTTATAAATTTTATGAAATTTAAAATCAAAAGTTCATTTGATTCACTCCACTGTGAAATTTATTCACCCAAAATATTTATGGAATTAAATATTTGGGTGATAAATTCAATTTTAACCTAGTTATAAAATTTAAATCCTTTATAAAATAAACTAGGTTTTATCTTAAATATTAATGCCTCAAATAAATTAAAAAGGACTTAGGTAAAGAAATGAACTTAAATAAAACCTTCGAACAAATTTGCTACAGTACAAAAAAACACAACTTTGAAAACCAAACTCACGCAGACCAAATTTCACACAATCCTACCATAAATTTGGTACAATATTCTATGAAACTTTAATTAAGAATTATATCAATCAAATTATAAATTAAAAACACTACAATAGTGTTTAATTTTAATAAAAATTGAATTTTATACAAAATATTAGATCTTACAATGAATCCAACAAAGTCTCTGTATTCATCTACAAATGTAGCTTCTTGTAACTCTTATTCAATTTGGGCTCCTTGCAATCTTCGTATCTTCTTCTCCAACCTATCCCACCACTTTGCTATGAAGGTGCACCAATTATACCTGCAATACATGATGTTATAATTCTTCTAGGTCTCTGTGAATCATGTGTCAAAACCTCCTGCACTATATTCTTCAAATCAAGCATTATGTGCGTCTCTTAATGTCATGTCAAACTGTGTGTCCATTTATCCTTTTGATCCTATCAGTAATAACAAATCAATCATATTTCTTGAAGCTACCATGGAGACTACATCCAAATAAAAGATCACATCCGAACCTGCATAATATAACAAAATTTCATTAATCAAAAACTTAGCACAAAACTACATTATGAAATAATAATGTGACACATGTTTAAAACCCTACTTACTTTAAACAACACTTTTAAAACTATATAAAACATATAATATACTAATTAAAACTTTAAAACTATATAAAGAATAAAACGTATAACACACTAACTAACACAAAAAATGAAACACATGAAAATACATACATGAACTAATTATTTAAATAAAAACATAGAGAAACCATAACATAACTATTACATGACAAAAATAAAATCATGACATTAATAAAATATGAAATAAGAACATATAATGTAAACTAAACATATAAACATAAAGACCCATATAAAATAAACATAGAAACACTTCAAAATATTAAAATAAAATCATAATAAACTTAACAACCACAATAAGACCACACCAAAAATAACAAATACAAATAACCTATGACCAACATCAAACCATGAAACCAATTACAGAATATGAAGATGGATTTTCAATACCCGATGATGGAGAAAATAGATTACTTATTAAAGCAAAAATTTGAACAATTTTTAAATTTCAAGTGGGTCCCCATTTTGGGGTCATTGTGAAGGAATCACAACACTAACCTACTATCTGTGAGTGCATACTTAGTCACTCAATGTACCTTTTTTCTATGACATACCCCATTTCCTCATATGCCATCATAATTATGATGCCTACCATGTTATTACCACCATGGCCAATACCAAGATTATTTCTTTGGATACCTCTAGTGAGGCTAGTCCAACCCGAACCCAAAAAATCCCATCACATTTTGATCCTTCAACATCTACCTTACCCTTAATCACCATTCCACAACCTTCACCCACTTTTATTCCCAATTCTGACCTCCTATATCAACCCCTTATTGATTATTCTACTACCCAAAACCTTATCCAACTCTCTACTTCTATACCATCTCCACTTCAACAATTAATGACCCAACCCCAAATCAATGTAGTTACCCATTCCATTACACCACCCTCTACCTCCTCCTTTCTAGCTACAAATATTGGACCCTCCCAACCATCTTCTTCTACACCTCCTCCCCAATATAATGTCACCACTACCCCACCCTATACTATGGTATATGGTATGCCAATTCATGACCCCAATGCTTTTATGTCTAACATTCCACCTCCAACCAACTCTCTTTTAACTTTAGCATCAAAACCACCTACTAGAACCAATCCTCCACCTCAATATAATGTTTTCAATGTCCAACCACCACCCCAAATTCAAGCACTATCTAATCCCCCTATTTGTTCTCAAACCACTCCATTTACTCAAAAATACATAGCTTTATCCCAATCCCAAAACCAATCATTATTCCACCTCAACAATGTCCTCCAAATTGTCTCATCCATCCTTCTCACCCATAATATCAAAATATCTCTCAATAACTACACCAATCTTATTAATTTCCACAACAACAACTATGACATATACCATCCTGAAATACTTAATACACTCATCCACAAGTCCCTCAAAATCCTCCCCAACCTCAATATACCCCATCCAAAATTTCCTAATACACTCTTCCATATTTCCCTCAACTTTCTCCTCAACAAAAACCTCAATATATTGCATCCAAAATACTCCAATACTCTCGTCCACAAGTTTCTTAACCTCCTCCCTAATCACAATCAAACCTTTCTCATCCAACCCCCTCTTTCCAATTGTCCCTCTATTTACTTCAATATTATTCCCAATACCCATCATATACCACTTACCCTTCACAACTGTTACCAACTAAACCCAACACCCAAGCCTATACCTCCAACCTTCCAATTATACCCGTAAACCTCCTAATATCACTTATAATCATGCATCTTCCCTACCTATGCCATAGTCATCTTCGTAGGATGAGATACAATGATTAATTAGTCGTATGAATGCACTTGAACTTCAAATTTTAGGTATAGGTTACCAAAAGCTAACCCTTAGCCAAATTTACACCCAACCCATCCATCCATCTACACCTACCCCAGTATACCCTTATAAATTTGAATTGCTTAAACCTAAGCCCTTCACTAGACATGGAGATATGAAAGACTTCTTGAGTAGATATTTCAATGCTTGCTTATTAATTAGTGGTAGTAACCACCTCCTTCTCCACACCTTTGGTATTTACCTAAGTGGCATTGCTCTTGAGTGGTATAATGCTCTCTCAAAACATAGTATTTATACCTTTGAGCAATTAGCTAACCTTTTTCTTGAGAGGTTTTCCCTCTTGGTTAAAAATAAAGCCAACCTCACTGACCTTTATAACCTTAAACAATTTGAAGATGAATCTATTTTAGATTATGGAGCTTGATGGCAAGCAATGATCAATGAATTACCTTTCTCTTGTCCATCACTTAGATGACTCACCTCTTCACCTACATCTATAATAAATGCATCTCCTTAATCCTCCAATTACAACAATATAGGACCTTTGAAGAGGCATTATCCCAAGCCAAGGTCATTGAGGACATCAAAATCTAAGAGGGTGTCATAAAACTCAAGAAGAAAGAGTGGACTAATAGGGATCAAAATAGTAATACCACTTCTTCCAAATCACCCCAAGTCAATCAAATTGTTCTTACCACACCACCCCCTACCACCACTATCCAATATCCCACATAATCTCAACCTCAACTAACACCTCAACCATCCTCAACCCAACCCCTAGCTTCCTCTTCTACATTCCAACCTTCAAATAAGCCCCATCGGGCATCGAGACATGAGTTTACTCCCCTTGTCAATCCTTTAGCCAATATCTTATATTGCCTCATCAAATCCCAAACCATCACCCTACCAAAAATTAAACCCTTTTATGATCCCAATAGGCCCCTAACCAAATCCTATAAACCACATGTTTATTGTGTCTATCATCATCAATCAGATCATGATATTGAACATTGTATGCAATTAAAAAATGTGGTCTTGGACATGATAGAGTAGGGATAAATTTATGTTGAAAATATTTTGGCTCCCCTAATAAAAACCTTGGGATATACCAAAATATCTTACCCTAGTATACCATTATCTCCACATCCTCAACATTAATCAACCAAGTAAATCATATTGATCATAAACTAGGCTTTGTTGGGATTGTGCATGTAACTACTAGAGGTCAATGCCAAACCAACTACCAAAATCAAACCCAAGATCATTCCCAAACCCAACCCTAAAATTCTCCATATGACACAGAAAATCCCCAATCCCATTATCACCATATCCCCCAAACCATTTCCACCTAAACCTATCATCACTCTCACCCAAAAACTAACTAATTGCCTTAAACTTACCTCCATAAAATTGTCATTTTATGACCTTATTTAGCAATCTCCCACCCACCAAGATGTCCTAATAGAGATCATAAAAGCAATTAATGTTCCTCCCCATAACTCACAAGCCTTTACAAATTTCATAGGCCATATTTGTACTTGCACTAAACCAACCATTTATTTATATGACTATGAGATTAAGAAAAATCCTATGGGGGCACCTGATACCCCTATGCATATTATTGCTTCTACTAATGGATTAGAATTTAAGAGGATATTGGTTGATATAGGATCTTCCATTAGTATTATTACAATGGTGTCCCTTAAACACCTCAATATTCATTCTTCTTATATAGTCCATTCTGATTTTACTCTTTGAGCCTTCAATGATGTTCTTTGCCCCACTCCAGGCATCGTTGTTTTGCCTATCCATGTTGGTCCCAAAACTATCCACACCTTGTTGTATATTCTTGAGGAATATATACAATATAACATTCTCTTAGGATTACCATGGATGAGAGAGATGAGATGTGTTCCATATACCCTACATCATTATCTAAATTTTATGCATGATGAACCTCGTAGACACCTAAAACACATCATGTTTAGGAGACTACTCATATGGGTACCTTTGCAGACCATATGAATGACTTTGGACATTCAATACCTAGTAGTAGTTTTAACCATTTATTTAGGGCAGCCTACTCCTATGAAGCTCTAACCACTAATGGCATCAGTAGTTGTGATCCCAGCTACTAATGATCAAAGTAGCTAAGATCTAGTCATGCATGTCGATAGTAGCTAAGGGTAACTTATCCCTAGCCATGGTAAGTGAGAGAGGCTAGCATTGTAACCAACTTAAGCTTCTTTATCCGAGAAAAATTAGTTGTATTTGACCAATTTGCAATGGTTATTGGCTGGTTTTGTTTACAAAGTTTCTAGAAGCCTCTTCCTAACTGTTCCATAATAGTTGGTTTTTGATCTTGGCTTCCTTGAGAAGCCAAGGTAAGGATTTGGTAAATATATTTAAAGGCTTCCCAAAAAAATTTACTCATATTGAATTCATTGTAGTGAAGCCCTATCATATTGGAGAGAAAATTTGTATCCCTATGAGTTGTAGCTAAGTGGTATTCAATTATAGTATGACAACTATCCATGCATCAATGGAGCTTCCAAAGGCTTGAGGAGCAAGTTTTCTATTCTTCATCAATTCACTATAAATATAAGATAATCCACCACAAATCCATGTTCTGATACATAGGATACCATTGAACATTAATTGCGTAGTAAATATAGTGATATCAAACCAATATTTAGAGATTAGAGCCTTTGTCCCATGACCACTATTTTTTATAGTGGCCTGTAGGATTAGCCATCAAATTTGATAGTGGCTAGTAGAGCCAGCTACTCTGGTTTATAGCAGCTAGGGTTTGATTCACTATTTTTTGTATTTTATCCATATATTTTATATTCTTTGTAATGTCATTGTTTTTTATCATAGATTAATCATATTTTTATTCAATATTTATGCTTTATTTCTAGTATTTCATGCATTTCATCTTATATTTATGCATTTGCTCTCTTTCTTGCATTCATTTTGAAACTAGCCTCATCTTGAGAGGCATCATGTGCTATTGATGTGTCTTTTAGTTTCTTTGTGTGCAGGTGATAGATTCATTCAAGGACAAAGCATCATCAAGATCATACTTCTTGATATCAAAGAAGGAGGTAGCTAATAAGCCCTCTTATAAGAAAAGTAGTGGAGGAGTGAAAATCATTGGAGTGCATCTCTCCCCTTTGAGGGGCCACAACATTTGTAATAATTGTATCAAATTGAGGGATTCCCTAAGAGGTAAATATTGTAATCAAGAGTTATTGTGATTAATAAAGAGGACCCCATTTTTTATCATCTTTTATCTTACAATGGTTACATGATTTCTTATTTTTAATTTAATACATGATTGCAAATAGATTATATGCATAATTTTTATAGCTTTAAAAGTGGCGATCATGGTGGAAATACCCTATTTTTGTGTTGCTTTATAATGTTTCTATATTTTTATTTAATGCAGGTACAACCACTTTGAGTGCCAACAGCTAGTAGTCCAATCACCATCAGCTTCAGTAGCTAGCATTGTA
This sequence comes from Wollemia nobilis, assembly GCA_028583015.1. NCBI lineage: Eukaryota > Viridiplantae > Streptophyta > Pinopsida > Araucariales > Araucariaceae > Wollemia > Wollemia nobilis. Next base: position 6,990,697 of record JAQPPZ010003193.1, on the reverse strand, counting down.
GCCACCCTAATCAATAGTGGCTAGGAAAAAAGATAGCAAAATAGTCAGTAGATTGTTTCTTCTTTAAATGAGGATTCACTAGTAGGTGGTTCTCTCTACATTCTTATGGTTTTCTATATTTTCTCTATGTTTTAAAAATAAATTGTACAATTAATTATAGAACATAGAGAAATTATAATAAAATCAATAGAACTCCTATGTTTGCTACTAGCCATTGCTAGGAATAATGGCCTATGTTCTTAGCCACCCTAAAAGCCAGTAAATAAAATCTTATCAGCTACTATGTACAACAACTAAGTCTATTACATGTTGTCCACAGGAGTGGCCCCTATTTAAATTACTTTTTAGGTGTGCATGCTTGAAGCTTGTTCAAAGGCTACTTCATTTTTAAATTTGCATTGCATTTTCTTAATATAAAACATCTTTTTCACATTGCATTTCTGAAAATGAAACATACTTTTTTATGCATATAGTGGAAAAGTCATCGAATATTGTTTGATGCATTTCTTTTTATGCAAATTTAAAATGAACACACCACACACCATGACTCAAGTAAACATCAATGGCATTGGTCTCTCACATCCAACCCATTAATTAAGATCAATAGTAGAAGTCATTACCACTTGGTTTGCTTGTTTATTGAGAATTTTTTTTCATTACCTATCCATGGCCAAGGCCGATTCAAGAACTATCCTATTTATAGAAAATAGTACATACTCTTATTTAGAAGGTATATCACTACTTACGATGTGCTAGGTGATAATTGGTAATATCTATGCTCCTTGATTGAATATGGATTTCATCTCCATATCTTGGTGGGTAAGCAACCTAGATGTCATTATCGAGTTTATCACTACGAGTATATAGGTGAAAGCTTTAAACAATATAATAATTACATCAACTATTGCAAAAATTATAAGAGTTCAGATTGTATTCACAACAAATTAAAAAACACAAAATAAGTTTTAGGGACACAAGAAAAACTTAAAATAGATAAACACCTTATTTACATTATTTGTATCCTAAAATTTATACAAGAGATAATTTATAAAGCTAAGGTCAACACACAAGACCGTTGTCATCGATCTATGATTGAGGTGGAAACTAATGCTCCATCTAACACAAATCACACTAAAGTTGAGCCACTCACACAAAATGCTATTGAATGACATTCAACTAGTATTAGAGGTGACAACAAAACTCATGAGGGTTCTCATTATGATATACAAACTAGAGGACCAAATATAGGATCCTCTCATGATAGAAATGAGGGTGCTTCAAGACCCCCACCATAACAATATAGAAATAGACAAGATCTACCCAATGATGGGTAAAATATAGAGGGTGCATCTAATCACAAATCCATAGGAGTTACAAACCACACTGAGCAAGAAAGATATGTAATAGATTTTCATAGTATTAGAGTAAATGGTATACCTCCTGATCATCCATGGAAATCTAGGCAGCTCAATCAACTATATTAAGCTCTCGTAATATCAAAGCATAGGGCCACCTCTACCACCCACTCTCACTCCAAGAGTATCCTTAGTGAATATATATAGAGGCATACTTATGCCCAGGGTGAATACTTAAAAAAACCATAGTACAAACATCTCATCCACACATGCAGGCACGTGATAAATATCTTAGAATAATATCAATTTAGCCTCTACATATAGAGGGAAGAGTATAGCATATCCCACAACTAGAAATCATACCAATAAAACTCCTCGTATAAAGTTGCAAAGCCAAAGACCCTACATAGTAGATCACTCAGATTAGATACATAGGCTTTGTTCATATCAAATACAATGAATACTCCAAGACCAATTGAGGATTTTTACATAGAGTGTAAGCAATTGGAATAAGAAGATACACAATGATACATATTCCTTCAAAAAAATTTGTACAAACACCGCTTACGAGAACAACGTATCCTTGATCAAAAGGAGTGAGAAGAAAGAGAGAGAGAATAGGTTAGCTCAGGCTAACCTACCTCCCAATAGTGAGTATAGAGAATAGTATAATGGAAGATGTGCTATATCACACTTAAAGTTGCACACTAGGCAAGGAGAGCACCATGATCATCATAATTTCCATCACGCATCCAGGCAATAACAAAATCAACCACTAAATCATCTTGAGCCAAGTTAGTACAAATAGTCAAAAAGGGATGATTATGATCAGCAGTATCCTGAACTATCTTTAGTAAATGTGGTTGATGAACACAATTTATCATCTCAATTTCAAAGGAATTTACCTCCACATACACCCAAAAGGTTGCTTCAGGAATAAGAAATCATATATTATCGAGCTTACAGAGTCCTCACCAAGAAAATCAAATCTCTCAAAAAATAGGCATGGTTTACCAAAATCCTACCCTAATTAAAATTCATAATCAACCTCTGTGTCCCTTGACCACAAGTCTAGTATATCCTAATCACTTTGAGATACCAAACCTAGATAAGTTCTGAGGTGATGACGATGCACAAGAGCATGTAACCAGCTTCACGAATTTATGCTTTTAGATACAAAACAATGATACCTTATTGTTAAGGACTTTTATGATCACCCTTTTAGGTGCAACTCTAAAATGGTACAACCAGTTATTGAGGTATAACATCACCAACTTTGAGTATTTTATGAATTCTTTTCTTGAATTTTTTTCATTTTGCATCAAGAAAAAGTCTAATCTATCTAATCTAGATGTGTTACAATAGTATGATGATGATCTGATCATATATTATGGTAACATATGGAGAAAACTAATGGTAAAATTACCATTCTCCATTCCCACCATAGAACTCACTTGAATGTTTAATAAAAGTTATACAAAACATATATTGCTATTTCTTCAACTATAGCAATATATGATATTTGAGGATGCTTTGGTGTAAGCCAAAGTAATTAAAGATATCAAATTACAAGAAGGATATCTAAAGCTCTGAATCAAGAAATATTGGAATAACAAGAACATGTGAAATCAACAACATCATACCAAATCTATGTCTATCAACCAAGTCATGTTAAATATTCCTAAAGAGGGTAAGATCCAACAACAACAAAACTATCAGGCTCAATTGCCTCCTGTGCAATATAATTAGTGTAATAGAAACTAGATCAAAGATAAGAAACATTACCCACCTCACCATTTTATGCCATTATCAGAATATTTGGCATCTTTCTTTAACCAATTGTGTGAGGCTAAGGTGCTTCAATTGCCAAAATTTTAGCTGCTAGACCCTAACCACCCCAAGACCAAGGGGTATAGGGAATATCATTACTATCTATATCATAGACAAAAGGGGCATGACATTGAAGTATACCATGGGCTCAAACATGTGGTACAAAACATGATCGACAAGGATCAGGTAGAAATCAACAAGCCCTTGGTACCTGATAACCAAAACATGGGAATTTTCAAAGATCCCCTAACAAATCATGAGCCACAAAGGAACCCCATTGGTCAATTCAACCAAGTTTAAATGGATACTCCTACATAAGGATTTGTTGGCATGGTTAAAGTGGTTACTAGGAATAGGAGATACAATCAACCAGAGCCACTTGTAGCTCCCATTCATATCCTAGCTATGCTTCAACAAAGACCAATTAAAAACCCATTGCTAGGCCCACCAACAAGACCGATTGTTATAATTAGGAAAATACCCACTCAAATTCTACAAACAACCTTGACAAAGTTGTCAATATATGAGCTTATACAACAGTCTTCTAGGGATAGAGATATCTTCATCTATATTTTGAGATCCATAGAACTTCAACCCTAAAATAGTGTCAGGAACCCATGATCAAACTTTATAATCACAAAATCAAATAGTATTCATTGCCATAGCAAAACCACTGCTACATATCATTGCATGTGTTAACCACACTCCTTTCAAACGGGTATTTATTTATACATGCTCATTAATCTGTTAGCATACTTTAGCATTTTTTTAGTTGTTAATTTAACTTAGCAACTAGTTGCAGCGGCATCCTGTTGAGATGCGCCCATTCCGGGCTAATCCAGGAAGTCCGTTTGTTAGATTGTATTATTTAATCTCTCCCTGCAATAATTCATTTTAGTTCGTTGTTTTAACATGGCATCAGAGCCAGATTGCTACGACAATTTTTTGCAGTGAGAGAAGGTTGGAGGCAGAAGCTGTTTGCTGGGAGAAGGTTGCTGCGTTTTCTGCTGGGAGAAGGTTGCTGTGTTTTCTGCGACGTGATTTTTTTTAATCACGCCATCGTGTGATTATTTAAAAAAAAATAAAAAATCATGGGACGTAGGATGCAGGGAGCGCCAGCGCTGACCACGGGACGCAGGACGCAGGGAGGGCCAGTGCTGACTGCGTGCCCCCCATCACTGGATGCAGAGCCAGTGCAGAGCGCATGTGGTGCTCCCCCCCACTGGACGACGTCGCACGCATTCGCGACGCGTCACCCCCCCCCCCCCCGGCTGACGCAGTGTGTGTCCCATTCCTCCCCCCCCATTGGAGGCTGCGCGATGCACGGACCCTTGGCTGACGCAACGCAGCCGCACCGCGCACCCCCCCCCCGAGCGAATTTAAAAAAAAATGCCTGCGAGCGCAGCGAGCCGCGATGCGCAACAAGCACAGTTGTGGACGCTACGGCAGGAGGTCGCTGCGGAGGCAGCCACAGTGGGCTCGGGAAGCAGAGAGGAGGAGGCACAACCAGGGGTTGAAAAAGGAGGATCTCCCTGATCCTTTCGGATCAGCCCGCTGGCTCACGTGGTCGTGAGCCGTGCGGTAAGGCTCTGGGAGCCTGCAGGTCGAGGGTTCGAGGGTAAGATTTTTTTTCAAAGTTTTTTTTAATTATTATTTTTTAGTTAAAATTTTTAATTTTAATTTATTTTCTATAGTTTTAAAACTTTATAAATTAAAATTTAATTTTTAATTTATTTTTTCATAAGTTTTAAAAACTATATAAATTAAAATTATTTATTTTAACTTTAAATACATAATAATTATTAAAATGCTTTGTTAAAGAGAATTTTTTTAGGGGGGATATTTTTTTCAAAAAAATCAAAGGGGGAATGTGAGTAATTTTCTAAAAAAGCAATTTGGCAAATTGTAAAAGGTGCATTTTTGGCTGTGCCCGACACCTTGTGGGTTATTCCTGTGGGCATTTTTTTTGTTGTATGTTGCATATTTGTCTTTTGCACTATAACATTAAAAATTAAAATCAAATTCACTCCCTAAGTCCCCGGAATAATTAAAACCCATCCGTGCAATTTATTGCACTGCAGTGTTCGGTATTTGTGATACCTCTGGCCAGCACTTATAGGTAAAGCTATCGTGATTGGGCTACTATATCTGTCGCCTAATATAGCTGCTACAACGATGTCTGAGCTTGTTCTCTATAAATCGTCGAGGAGAGATAAGTTTGCCATTTTTTGCATTTTTTTTACTCCATCCACTACCCTTAATCGCTCTTGTGTTTAGGCGTAAATCCTGACGAAGTATTCTTCATAGTGTTTAGGGGAAGTTACGCCCCATGCATGAGAAGAATCTTCTATGGTAGGTGCCATCAACAAGGCGATTCCCTTTCAGTACTGCTTATGTTCCACGTATCGTATGATCTCTAAAACTCACCTATAGTCTCCCTCACGTAATGGTAGGTGATTGTTGTTGATATTTTGTAAATACCTATAGTTTCCCTCACGTAAGGGCAGGTATTTTGTATGGTATAATGGCCTAGAAAAAGGTATATCGAAAGGGGGACCAATTGGTGATATAAGGAACCTTCACTATGGCCGCTGTTGCAAAATTGATGACTGATCCTCATCAGTTATTGAAAGGTCCAAATTATACACCATGGAAACATAAGATGAAGGCAATTCTCCAAATGGAAGATTTATGGGATATTGTTACTGGAGTAACACCTAGGCCTTCACCAGCATCAGGATCCACAGGTCCTTTCGCAGATCAGATAGCTTTTGACAAGAAAGACAGTCGAGCAAAGGTGCTCATTTTGTTTGCTATTTCAGATGAAGTGCAACCTCATATAGCTGACAAAGCAAGTGGTAAAGAGGCATGGGATGCCCTTAAAACCATCTATGAGGGAAATAATGATTCCACCATTCTTCATCTTCAACAACAACTTCATAACCTGAGTTTGAGACAAGGTGAAACAGTTGAAATCTTTCTGTGCAAAGTTTCTGAATTGAAACAGAGATTGAATTCTTTGGGAGATTCTGTGGACGAAAAGCTTCTCATTTCAATTGTGATGAGAGCTTTACCTTCTTCATTTGATATGTTGATCACCTCCATCCAGGTGTCTCAATGACAAATTACCTACATCGAGTTGGTCAATCTGCTTCAACAACAGGAGGCATGCCAACTTCACAAGGATGATTCTTCCAATACAGCCCTATACACCAACAGGTAGGGTTCTAGGAAGAAAGGTAATGGGAAAAAAGGAGGCAAATTTCAGAAAGGAGGAAATTCTCAACAGGATACGAAAGGAAAAGGAAAACAACCTCAACAGAAGAAGAGGTGGTGCAAGATCTGTGAGAAAGACAACCATGACACCAACAGGTGTTGGGATAAGAACAAGCAGAAAGGACAAAACAAACCACAAAATAAAAACAAGCAACCCCAGGTGAATGTTGCTATTGAAGAATATGACTTAGATTTTGAATGGGCACACAATGTGCTCATGACTACCACAGATTCCACATAGAGGGATCTTGTTTGGTATGTTGATTCTGGAGCTAGCAAACATATGACTGGCGATAGATCGTGGTTTGAATCATTCGTGTCCAAAGAGGGCAAACCTGTCACCATTGCTGATGATAAAACCTATAGGGTTTAGGGAGAGGGTACAGTTTTAGTCACTCTTCCTGATGGCAAGTGTCAGATTGACAAAGTCCTCTATGTTCCGAGATTGGCTAACAATTTGCTGTCAGTCACACAAATCCTGGATAGAAATATGGTTGTCAACTTTCATGTTGAGAATGGCAAGAAGTTTTGTACTATTACCAGGAAGGGTAAATAGATTGCAATAGCTTCATATAAGCACGGCTTATTTGCCCTAGATGCTATCTCTACTCCACATGTTGCCATGACTATCTCTACCAAGGAGGCAACTTCCCTATGGCACAAGAGATATGGGCATCTTAGTTCTGGCTACTTACTTGAGCTTAGTAAGTATGAGATGGTAAAGGGTCTTCCTTCCCTTTCTGCCACATTGCCAGTGTGCTCTGACTACTTGGCAGGAAAGCAACATAGAGTACCATTTGAGAAGAGCTCAACAAGAGCACGAAAACCTGTGGAGTTAATTCACACCGATCTGTGTGGTCCTTTCACACCCAACAATTGTGGAGGGAAGAGGTACTTTCAGTTATTCGTAGATGACTACTCATGAAAGATGTGAGTTTTCTTTCTCCAACTGAAATCCAAAGCTTTCGCATTCTTCCAGTAGTTCAAGAAATCCGTTGAGGAGTCAGGAGCTTCTATTAAAACCCTCTACTCAGATCGAGGGGGGGAGTTTACCTCTAAAGAATTTTTTGCATTCTTAGATAAGCATGGAATCAAGAGATAGTTAACAACTGCCTATACTCCTCAGAAAAATGGAGTTGCTGAGAGAAGGAACCGTTCTATCATGGAAATGGTTCGTTGTATGCTCACAGGAGCTACTCTTGGGCAACAATATTGGGCAAAAGCTGTCACCACTGTAGTATATCTGTTGAATAGGGCACCCACCAAGGCCCTAAAAGGAATGACTCCACAAGAAGCATGGAGTGGTCGAAAACCCTCCATATCTCATCTACGTATTTTTGGATGTCACGCTTTCATGCACATACCGAAAGAGAAAAGGAAGAAGCTAGATGAGAAAACACTGAGATGTATTTTTCTTGGTTATGATGAGCACTCTAAAGGATATTGTTTGATAGATCCTTTGACCAAGAAAATTCATGTCAGCAGAGTTGTTGTCTTTGATGAAGCTTTCACATCACAGAGCACATCTAAAGTACACCTAGATATTGTGGAATCTAAGGAAGAGAAGATTCCTTCGTCAACACAGACAGGAGGTCCTTCTACATCTTCTTCAACACCACCGAAGAAGAATCCAAAATGGTGTACAAATACAATTAGAGATACAAATTTATCCACTCCTCCCAATTTGAACTTGGATAGACCTCGTACACGTAGTATGGCTCAAAAGGAAAAAGAAGCCAAAGAAACTGGTGAGGTTGATGATCTTAGTCAATCTTTTGAGGAACTTTCTATAACTCCACATACAGAAGTAGAGGATATGGATATTGATGATGACAGGGCGTTCATGTCTACCATAGATGATATTGAACCTGCATCAGTGCAAGATGCTCTTAGTGAGCCTCAATGGAAGGCCGCTATGGATACAGAGTATGAGTCTTTGATGAAAAATAAAACTTGGAAGCTTGTTGATCTGCCGCATGGAAAGAAACCCATTGGCTACAAATGGGTATATAAAGTCAAGTACAAGGCAGATGGAACAATTGATAAGCATAAGGCCCATCTTGTTGCAAAGGGCTATGCTCAAAAGGAAGGCATTGACTACGAGGAAAATTTTGCACCTAATGCTCAGATGACCACAATTCGAGTTATGTGTGCTATGGCAGCACAATATGGGTGGAAAGTTCACCAGATGGATGTCAAAAGTGCCTTTCTAAATGGTGATCTCCAAGAAGAAGTCTACATGACTCAGCTAGAAGGATTTGAAGTGGAAGGCCAAGAGCAAAAAGTTTGCAAATTGGTCAAATCCTTATATGGTCTGAAACAAGCTCCTCGAGCTTGGTATATAAAAATGGACAATCACCTTATGCAACATGGATTTAAGAGATGTCCGTCAGATGCAAACCTCTATTTCAAGAAACGGGGTTCCGAGATAGTGTTGCTTGTACTCTATGTTGATGATCTGTTCATTACAGGGAGTTCAGAAACTATGATCTCTACTTTCAAAAGAAACTTGTGTAAATATTTTGAGATGACAGATCTCGAACTTCTCCATTACTGTCTTGGTCTGGAATTCAGCTAGAAGGAGCACTCCATCAAAGTGTCTCAGAAAAAATATGCCAAGACATTGCTAGAAAAATATCGCATGACTGATTGCAAGACAATGGCAACTCCGATGGAGAATGGACTTCAGTTATCACGATATGATGATTCATCGCAGGTAGATGGTATTCTCTATTGACAGTTGATTAGGAGTCTCATATATCTGACCAATACTAGGCCAGATCTCGTATTTGTTGTCAACTATCTTTCGAGGTTCATGCAGGAGCCTAAGACCACTCATTGGAAAGCAACAAAACATGTTCTTCACTATGTCCATGGTACTATGGAATATGGCCTAGAATACAAGAGGAACAACAAATTCTTCTTGCAAGGATACACGGACTCCGACTATGCCGGATCATTTGATGATCGCAAGTCAACTTCTGGATAAATTTTTCATCTGGGATCACGTCCTGTCTCTTGGCATAGCAAGAAGCAACAGGTGGTTGCTATTTCATCAACAGAGGTAGAGTATCGTGCCGCACGTGAAGCTGTGTGCGAAGTGATATGGTTGCGTCGCATTCTGACAAGTATGGGCCATCCATCAAAATCTCCAATACACTTGTTTTGCGACAATCAGGGTGTTCTGAACCTCGTCAAGAATCCAGTCCATCATGAAAGAACAAAGCACATTGACACACAATGTCATTTCATTCGAGATAAAGTTCCAAAGCACCGAATTCAGCTTCATCACATTCCCATCGATGCTCAAGTTGCAGACATATTCACTAAGGCACTTGCACGTGTCAAATTTGAATTGTTTCGCAGCTCTCTTTGTATTGCAAAATTATGTAAGGGGATGTTAGTATAGCTATTAGTTATTACATTACCCAAATAATGTAATAAAGGGGGATGTTAGCATACTTTAGCATTTTGTTAGTTGTTAAATTAACTTAGCAACTAGTTGCAGCGGCATCCTGTTGAGATGCGCCCATTTCGGGCTAATCCAGGAAGTCCATTTGTTAGATTGTATTATTTAATCTCCCTGCAATAATTCATTTTAGTTCGCTATTTTAACATAATCAATATAATAACCACAAAAGCCTTGGAATACCTAAATATCTCTAAGTCACATATTATTGCCTTAACTTTTATACTGTGAGCATTCAGCGATGCATTGTGCTCAATAGTAGGCACAATAGTCCTTCCTATTCAGGTGGGGCTAAAAACCATCTCGATGATGTGTCATGTTTTAGAAGGTTCTATGAAATACAACATCCTTCTAGGTCATCCATGGATTAGGGACATGCATTGTATCCCCTCAATTTTACATCAATGCATCAAGTATGTGCATGAGGTATAGGTACATGCGGTCTTGTTAGATGAATATCCATTTAAATATTTGAATCAGGTTGACTTTTTGGGTTATTTCATCCTCTCATCTACTCACTTGAATATTTGATCTACATATCCCATTAGACATCTAGAGAGTAAATCAAAATCAATGCAGGTCAATCCTTCTACGTCAGCACCACCACTAACCCCTAGGACAACAACTACTTCTAAAAAGCCTACAATATCATCAAAACCAAAGGATGATCAGAAGCTAAAAGAACCTTTATTCAAATAGAAACCTATGGTGATCCAAAATATAGCAATCATGGAGATTCCAAATCCTATGGAGGAGAAAAATTCACACAATATAGTCAAGGAGGTACCTCAACCTGCCTCGTCTATATCATCAATTGTATAATCTACACCACAAGTGATGATTCACTTAGTTAATCCTAGGTTATCTGAGTATCTTGTGTAGAATGTAACTTTCATTCCTATAATTGAGTCTACATAAGACATGGGGAGGCATCAAACTTCCCATTTTCCTATTGGGATGGTGGTACCATAGGGGGGCCACCAAATCAAACTAATTTCATCTACGAGGGCTTAGATAAAGTCATAGATCACTTGCCAATGGAATATTATGATGATGAACCATTCATAGCTAATTTTCATTATCTATACAACCGTGATTTCACCTTTAGGTATTTTGAACATCACCATTATCATGGTTCCAAGCTAGGCTTGTTTGATCAAGAATGTAGAACTCTATTTTAACCATAGTAACAGCTAATGACTGATAGTTTTGGTCTGGGATATCACATTAGAGGTCAACATGAATTGCTAGCCATATCTTTAAATTTTTTAAATCTAGGATTTAGAGAGGATGTTGTATAGAATCCCTATCATCCCAAACCTTCACATTCATAGAGGGGTAACTATCATGTGACTATGGTTACCATAAAACCACCATTATCCTATCATGATAACATCTCTATAGAGGATAAATTAGAAAGCATTCCAAGGATCGATTGGGTTATTGGAAATAATGAGTATGTTGACGATGTTGGCATTGAACCTCAAAAGTATAGCATAAATGGAGAATCCAATTAAGAATCCATTTCTAAAGAAGATGAATCAAGCTACAATTATGAAGAAGATGATAGTGAGTACTTCTCTGATGATGATGAATATGGTGATGAGATCAAGATGGCCTACCTAGGACCTTGACATCTATGTCATCATAGGGAACCTATGGATATGGAGGAAGTGTATCATACAGTCTTTCTAGGTCCTCCCATTTCGAGATGACCAGTGAACTTAGAGGAGATTTATCATATGGTTTTATCTAGTCCTCCAAACTTAAGATAGTTTCTTTCCCTAGAAGATACAATTTTCTTATCTATTCCTAGAGTAAACCCGATTATCCCTATATTGCCTGAGCCACATCTAGAGCATGGGGGACAATCCAAAATTAGTGAATTTCATCCATGTCATCCTAGAGATTTCCTTTTTACCATAAAAATGATATCTATTGATATGACCACACAAATCTACAATCCATATAATCTTTCAAAACCATTTCATCTCAATCTTGAGGCCATTAATTTTGATCATGTCAATTCACCTCTAGATCCTGAAGGTTTCTTCCCTAATGAAGAAATGTTACAACCGTTCCATTTTGTGCTAGGTTGTGCACATGATGTTTATCATGTTGAGGTTAACCTTGATTTGTTAGAAGCTATAAACCCAATTTATGACATCCATTTAATCCCTACACCTCACCAGCTTGAGGAGGGATCACACATGTTAATAGAGGAAACTTTCAAAGTGGATATCAATAATGATCCTACTAATCCTAAGAAAGTTAAATTCAAAGAAATATTATCTCCTAAGGAATGATAAAACCTAATACCTCTATTGAAATAGAGACCTTATCTCTTTGCTTGTACTTATAAAAACATGTCAGGGTTATATCCAAAGTTGGTTGTCCATAACCTTTCATTGGACCCCACTAAGAAGTCGATCAAGCAAAAACTTTGGAAAATACATCCAACCATAACCTTGATGGTTAAATATAAACTGCAAAATCTATTGGATGTATATTTCATTATTACCATTGACTATATAAAATGGGTATCTAACAGGTACCCGTAGGAAAACCTAATGGAAGAATCTACATCTGCACAAATTTTAGGAATCTCAACAAGGCAACACTCAAAGATTCATTTTCATTGCTGAATATTGATGCTCTTTTTGATGCAATTGTAGGTCATGAGATGCTCTCACTCATGGATGGTTTTTCTAGTTACAATCAAATTTAGATTAAACCTAAATATCAGCATAAAACTACCTCCACCACTCCATGGGGAATATTCTACTATAAGGTTATGCCATTTGGCCTTAAAAACACTAGTGCAACATATCAACAGGCTATGACATATATTTTTCATGACTATATGCACAAGATATTAGAATATTATATTGATGACTTATTGGTTAAGTCATAATTGTGTGAAGAGCATATCGATGTCCTTAGAAAAGTCTTCAATATCCTGATTGAGCACAATATCAGGTTGAATCCCAAGAAATGCATCTTTGGTGTAACTTCAAGAAAACTCTTGGGATTCATCATTTGTAAATGAGGGATAAAATTAGATTTAGTGAAGGTAAAATATATACTATAAATGTGTCCCCCAAAAAATCAAAGAGCTAAAAAGCCTATAGGGAAAGGTATCATCCATAAATAACTTCATCATGCAGTTATCAGATAAGTGTCGACCCATGAATCAATTGCTACACAAGGGGGTCTCATTTAATTGGGATGAATACTACCAAAAATCCATGCCACTAGTACTAGCTCTACCAAGACCAGATGTGCTATTTTTTCTATATGCATCTTCCATTGAATTTGCACTAGAAACTATGTTAGCCCAAAAGAACAAGCAAGACAAATAACAGGTGATATACTACATAAGTCGCACCTTGGTTAGCTATGATCTAGGATATGCATACGTAGAGAAACTATGTTTAGTAGTGATATTTGCAACTAAGAAGTTGCACCACTATATTTTGATTCATAAAATATATGTTATATCAAAACAAAATCATTTGCAATACATGATGATAAGAACATATCATAATGCATGTACTACAAAGTGGATCATGCTATTGAGAGAATTCAACCTAGAATTCATCATTCAAAATTCAATCAAAGGATAGGTCATAACTGATCAAATGGTAGAGGTACCTCTTCAAGATCATAAGCCTTATATCATAGAACTTCTCAATGATGTAGTCTTTGCATTATCAAAGTCACCAGAAGTCAAAGAACCAGATAATAAAGCTAATATGTCTTTATTTTTTGATGGTTTGAAATATGAGCAAGGTCTATCATAGGGATTATATTTTTTATGTCACAAGATACTTCAATGCCTTTGTCATTTAAACTCAACTTCTCTTGCACCAATAACAATGTTGAATACGAGGCCCTTATCTTGGATCTTCAAATATTGCTCACCATGAAGATTAGAAAGTTGAATATATTTGGTGACTCCCTTATCTTAGTAAACTAGGTTAAGGGAATATATCAATGTAGGATTCCTATAATGAAAGCATATAATGAACTTATGGAAACTTACTTAGACCAACTAGAACGGTATAACATCGAGGTAATACCTCCAATATCAAACATATTCATAGAAACCATGATATCTTTGGGATCCTTAATCCCTTAGAACCCATATGTTGACTTTACTACCATTCACATAAAGAAACTCTCGTAATATACGATGTTGCATGAGGCTTTAGATAATCATGAAGTAGTCCACATGATTCATATAGAACAAAAACATAAGTAGTTCTATAAAGCTAGATACTTTCTAAAGAATACACCTTAGGGATCCTTGATCTCGTAGGGTCCTAGAGAGAATGGTACTACCATTCACCATAAGGTTGTCTCCAAATTTGTATTTGTACACATTTAATTATAGTGGGAATAAGTCATCTTATCTGTCGAATTTGTTGCTTATCAAGATTGGTTAACCCAATTACATGATTTTATTAAGCTTAGAATAATCCTATAGGGATTGTCACATACCGTTAAAATATCATTCAAAAAAAAAGTGACCAGATATGTATTGTTAGGAGATATCTTATATCATTGTAGCTACGATGGAATTTTGCTTCATTGTCTTGAGCCCCAAGAATCAACTTGGATGATTTCACAAGCTCATGATGATACATGCAATGGCCATTTCAATGACATGGCCATCATCAAGTGCATCCTTCTAATGGGTTACTATTAACCCACCATGGAGAAGGATTTATGTACGTATGTTAAGAAATGCATTAAATGCTAGCACCATGCTAATCTTATGCACCTACCATCATAGGCCTTACAACCTATTCAAGCGGCTTGCCCATTTTATTTATAGGGATTTGATATAATTGGCAAGATCTCTCTCCAATAATTGGGTCAAAATATGTTTATCATAATAGCCATTGAGTATTTCACCAAGTGGGTGTAAATGATCCCCTTAAATTCTACTAGAGCACATATTACGGAGTTCATACTTCACAATATCATCTATCATTTTGGGATCCCATACAAAATAATCTCGGATAATAGAACTTAAATAAAAAATAAAATTGTAAGGGCTTTAACATCCAAGTATAATATTCAACACTATTTTGTAACTTCTTATCATCCATAGGCTAATAGGCAATTAGAGGCCTCGAATAAAGTAGTAGTAACCATCTTGAAGAAAATCATAAAATAAAATCATAAATATTGACATATTCAACTGCCTCTTGCACTATGGGCTTATAGAACTAGCATATAGACACCCACTGGGGCAACCCTATTTTCACTGGTATATGTTATAAATGCCATCATGCACTTGGAATTAGAAATTCCAACACTATGCATTGCATTGAAAGATTTCATCGATGATGATACTGCATAGCAATATCACTTAGATCAACTGACTCTTGTTTATGATCATCACGTGAATGATCTTGAGCATATCCACATTTACTAAAATCAACTAAAACAAGCTTATAACAACAAATTCCACCTAAGGGACATTAATATTTGAGATCTTGTACTCAAAGATAACCAATAGAACTCAAACTTGCCACCGCATCTGTGATACAAATTTATGGCCAATTGGTTAGGTCCATTCATCATTTCATAAAATATTGGACCTGGTACCTATCACCTAACATCACTTTAAGGTGTTTAGGAGCTTGAGCCCCTCAACATCCTTCACATAAAGATATTTCATACTAAAAATCCAAATAAAAATCATAAAATTATTGAAAATCCAAAAATAATTGATAAATAAAAAATTCAAAAACAAATCAAAACATCAAAAACACAAAAATATTTACATTTTGCATTGCATCATATGCATTTAGTAGTTGCATTGCATTAGGCATTTCCATCCATTGCACTTGCATTAGGATAGTGTGTGTTTACAATCTTACAAATGACACCACCTTTGTATGCCAATCATGCATCTTTACATCATCATCATCCATCACCCTTGTGAGTAATTATGTTTTTCAAAACAACCCTTCCAGTTGCTCTGAGGTATATACAAGGGCTTTGTGGTCATTCAACCATACCTAGTTGTATTTTCATATTTTGTAGAAATCTACCTTTGCTTTTGGATATGAGGTCTAGTTTGGGTAGTACCTGGCATATATCAAAATCCTATCATAATTTCAAACATTAACAATCCTAGTTTGAACAAGGAAAAGATGAACACTACAAAGTGGTCCTAGTCACCTTAAGAAAAATATTTTTGCTTGCCTATCTTGTGATGTGCATGGTATAGGATGTTTATCATTAGTAAAAGGACAAGATCCCCCTCCACCCAAATAAATCCCTTACTTTACATAAAATAAGCAAATTCTGAAAACAAATCAAAGAAAAATAAACAGTGATTTTTATCACTAAGCAAATTCTTTGATCCAATAAAACAAAATATAAAATAAATAGTGATTTTCATCACTAAGCATGAGCAAGTATCCTAATAAATGAAAAGAAAATAAAGGGTTGCAGAGCTTGAATCTCTGGAATGGTCAGTATTTTAAAACCATTGAGTGATCTCCATTACAGCAATGGGATGATTGAATCTCGCCTAGTAATGGGATATTTCTAAGCAATTTATAGATGTGATAGCTTTATATGGCTTATATCACCTAGTAGTTTAGTCCAACTACATCCAAACCTAGGATCATGATGAACATATGGTGATTATCATTACAGTAATGGACTGAATGAATCCCTCCTAGAAATGAAGTAGTCTTATGTGTCATCTAATATATTTAATTACACATAGAGATAATGAATATTTGGGTCTTTATAACAAAGATTTTTATATTTTAGGAGTCTCGTGTAGTCGTTATACAACTTTTTATTAATAAAATAGGGTGTTTGAGTCTCATGAAAAACCTTAAAAATTCCTTATAGCAAAAAATCATCTCATCAATCAATCATAATTTTTCTTATGAGTTTTTTGTTTATTATAAGATGTGAATGGAATAGGATAGATACTGGATGGATATCAGCAATGATATTTAGATGGTCATTGACTATTTTGTGCATATATTTTAATTTACAAAATCTTATAGGGAAAACCTAACATCTCACATCATTTCATTTCACGTATGGATGCCTAAGTGATTAATTCTTATGATAACAGTTACCATTTTTATTCATGATTATCATATATTTTATGGTGTCATCCATTAGTTTGGTAAACACATTAGATTCATTCATTATGTTTTAAGTGATTAAAGCATACAGGTTCATTTGCATTAGATCATTCTCATGTAATTAATGCATTACATACATTACACTTATCATGTCATATCACTTAGATTAAAAGCATAAACAATTGAAATAAATTAAACATGCATTTAACATACTTATTGCATCCATGTAAGCATACATCTAGATCATAGCATCTAATCATACATCTATCATATAGCTAGTGCATGTCATCAGTACATTGCATACATATAGCATAATCAAAGCATCATATAAGCATTGCATCCATAACTACATCACATGAAAATAAAGCAAAAAACATTATACACATAATGAGAAGTAAATTATTATATATGTGTTTGTGTGTGTGTGTATAAATCATAAGTACATGAGGTACAAAATGTCTATAGGCTACAATAGTGTAGGTCCTAAAACCTTACACTCAAAAATAATACAAGCTAAATCGTGACATATCAAGTAGGGTATGCACCCCTAAGTTTCCTCCACCATCAGCTCCCTCTCTGTGAGGTTGTCTAGAGCTGGTACCCATTGATCTCTCAGATCGTGCCCCCAACCTATGATTGGGCTACACTAAAGACTACCCAAACTCACTCCATCGACTCCTATGAGATCCTCCTATAGTAGACCATGTAGGTAGAGTACCACCAAGCATAGCCACCTTCCCCTCTAGCTACATGATATATGCACCATCAGACTGACACCCAACATCGTACTAACTAATCAAACCCTGTTGTCTAGTCACCTAATCCTACAACCCTGTGACATCTCCTAAAATAGGTGTACCCATTGTGACCTGTCCTGCTTTCACTTATCCTAATCCAATAGGAGTAGCCCCTAGCTATATCCTAAGAGCATCTCTATCAATAGTCTTGGCATCTAACTGTACCTATAGAAGATACCTCTATGCAGTGACATGATCTATAGTGGTCTGAGCTAAATCCATCTAAGCCTACAAAATGGTCCTCTCCTATACATACCCTTGCAATTACCTCTACCCTGCACTAAGTTGGCTCTACATAATAGTGAGAGATGTATCTTTCTCCATGATATATCTTTGTGCTATATACAACTATACCTATAGACTATGTACCTGAGCTCGTAGCTAGGATACCTCATCATCTAGGGCATCCTGCTCTACCAAAGCTGTAACCTGGTGTAGTGTGAGTTGCATATTTACCTTTATATGGTGGTAGATAATTGGCTCCTCTAGCACATACTTCTTGATTTCAAACTATCTAGTAATCTAGGATAAGTGGAAGAACTTCCTCACCCCTCTATGGTTCCCAATGACCCATCTATCATGCCTCACTCAGGTCAAGTACTTGTATACCTCCTCTCATGTAGGATAATCTAAGTAAGACCTCTACATAATCTAGATCACCTGTAGCCCTATTAGTGACCTCATATAATGGTCCTGATATCTAGCATGATATTAGATATGATGTATCTTTACCTCCTATGGTCATCGTGTAGTATAGCATTAGGTTGCCACTACTAGCATCACTATCTCCAAGGGTAATATACATGGTCTATCTATCTGGATGTGCTTCCATCCCCAGATCTAAAGTAGTAGGCTACAACCCATGTCTAATCAACCATGCTATGTAATCTAGTATATCTTGTTGTAGATTTTGGATAGTACTACACTCACCCAAACCATGATCAATGGATGCTTCATCGTGCTCTCCAAGAGGTCCTGTAGCATGCCCAAGAGGTTCCAAGAGAACCTTGCACCTGAATTATTTAGAAGTAGCACATTATAGATAATGTGCATCAAAAATTCCTAGTGGTGAGAGAATATATTCACATTGTACCAGTGCTCAAGAGGTACCCCGCCATGCTCAATATCTAGTAGTACTACCATCACCCTATATTTGAACACTCGAGTGAAAAATACATCCTTGGTTGTGGTCTCAGAAGATGTAATGGCCTAATAATCAATCAAGATCCTAAAAATATTGTAGACATCCTCCAAATTCACCGTCATATCACTATTTAAGAAATGGAAAGTGTTGGTCCTAGAATCCCATCGATGGGCTAGGGCTATCAAGTAGACCTGAACCAACATAATCATTGATAATAAAATGATATAACTGAGTTAAATCACCCTAAACCAATCCTAATATGCATCATCTAACTAAGGCAACATCTCGATAAATAGATCAAGCTCTCAAACTTGTGCTATTAATATCTAATGTCCAATTCAAAGAGAATAATAAATCTAAAATTCCAAAAAATAAAAAATAAAAAATCAATCAAAAATTAATTTTTTTTCCTAAGGTTCCCTAGCCACCCACGTCGACAACAGTCACCACAACCACCGTCAACATTGTTAGTGGCAAATTGCCAACTATTATTTTTGACCATTGAGGTTTCAACCCAGCTGCTTACAATGACATCGACCCCCATTTAGTAGATTGGGAGCTACCATCACTGATAACAGCTACGGGAATGACCCCATGCAAGGTCATATCCCACCCCAAAAATGCCTTAAATGAAAACCCAATCCACCTAAGCTAGCCTAATTCTAAACCTAACTAAGGGGTGAGGTTAATTACCAAAAATTTAATGAGGTTCATTTAGCTCATTAATTAATGAGGTTCATTTTAATGCTTAAATCACAAGAATGAGATGGAGAGTCTACCTTAGGAAATCTAGCTCTACCACTAGTAGATGCCTCAGGATGATCATCCATGGTGTTATATTTCAAATTTGGTAGCATTTTGTGTCAAGTTTTCTCTCCTCTCCCTTAGAGCTCACTATTATCTCAAGCCATATAGAAATAATGAACTAAAAATTACCAAAATTCCTATATATATTTTACATTTTTAGCAACTTCTCACTTCGACAATGGGCACAAATTAGGGCAACCCTAGCCATTGATGTTTATAGTGGCTATGGTATTTACAAATCTCAGCCACAAATTTTGATAGTTGGTAGTAAAAAAAAATAAATGCTCTAAATTTCTCACTGTGAGGAGCTTCAAAATGGACATCTAAGCATATCTAATGGTCCAAAATTCTCAAAAATAAAAAATAATAAAAAAATCAAATAACAAAATTTCAAATAAGCCTCGTATCTAGTTATTTACCATATACACTTGGTGGTTGCAATGAATTGCACTCCATGTAATCTGGCATGATGAGTAAATTCCCATAAGGTTATTTGAACCAAATTATTCATTGATGAGTTGAAATGTCTTCACTTAAATCCCCAAGAAGGCCATGGCAGCCTGACTACTCCATGGAAATGAGTTATTCGTTTCTATTCCTCTATAAAATTTTATCAAATCATTGAATATAGTGATTCATCACATGCTAAAATTGAATTACTATCATCTTTATTTCCTAAGAAGGCCATTGCAGTCAGACTATTCCATGAGATAGAGATTTACAATTTTTATTAATGGTTGAAATCACAGTTGTAATAGGACCTACATTACAACAACTTTAATCATCTTGAACTATTCAAATTAGTTATCTTGGTCAAGCAACTCATTTCTTTCATCACTTGTCCTTTTCCTCATTGACTCATCACTAGATAGGGTAGTCATACTCAAAGAATTCATAATCAAAATCAATAATTGAATACTTAATCTTGTAAATTGTGTTCATCTTATGAATCATTACTAACAGTTATCACAAGCTTACCCTTTTTCTGGGGCAAAATCAAATATTTTGATTTAAAACTTTTAGCGATCTATCTATCAGACTTATTGTAGCCCTAATGCTACCTGATTGAATTTGGATACGCCTTAAGTTTTACAAAATTTAAGTCTTTCATGCCATTGGAAGCAATTATTATAATGTGTGTCCTTTCTAGGATTGGTGCATCTTTTATTTACTAGATCAATGAATACCAATTAACCTATAATATGGCTTTAGGTGTCTATTTTTGCTCAGTGTCATATTTTACCACAATGTATCCTAAAAGGGGCATCTGTAGATACCTAAAACATGTCATGTTTAGGATACTACTCATATGGGCACATTTACAAACTATATGAATGACTTTGGACCTTTCCAATACCTAGTAGTGGTTCTAACCACTCATTTAGGATAGCATAGTCCTATGCATATCTAGCCATTTATGACATCAATAGCTGCAATCCCAATCACTAATGATCAAAGTGGCTAATATCTAGTCATGCCTATCAATAGCATATATGGACAACATGCCCCTAGCCACACTGAGTGAGAGTGGATAGCCTTGTAACCAAGTCGAGCTCCTTGAGATGAGAAAAATTAGTTGCATTTAACCAATTTGCAATAGTTATTAGGTGGTTTTGTTTATGAAGTTTCCAAAATCCCATTCCTAAATAATCAATGCTAGCTGGTTCTTGATCTTGGCTTCCTTAAGAAGCCAAGGTAAGAATTTGGAAATTCTATTTAAAGGCCTCCCAAAAAGATTTATTCATCTCGAATTCATTGCAATTAAGGCCTATCATATTGGAGAGCAACTTTGTATCCCTATGAGGTGTAGCTAAGTGTTGTATGATTGCAATATGACAACTATCCATGCATTAATGGAGCTTCCAAATGCTTGCAAAGAAATTCTTCTATTCTTCATCAATTCATCTCAAATCCAAGATAATCCACCACAAATCCATTTTCTGAGACATAGACGATTATTGAACATCAATTACATAGTAAATCTAGCGATATAAAACCAATATTTAGAGAGAAGAGCCTTCACCTCATGGACGCTACTTTTCATAGTGGCTTGCAGGATTAGCCATCAAATTTGATAGTGGCTAGCAGAGCCAGCTACTCTGATTGATAGCATCTAGGGTTTGATTCACTATTTTCTATATTTTAGCCATAGATTTTACATTCTTTGTATTTTCATTGCTTTTTTATCATAGATTAATCATATTTTCATTTAGTATTTATTCTTTATTTCTAGTATTTCATGCATTTCATCTTATATTTATGCATTTGCTCTTTTTCTTGCATTCATTTTGAAACTAGCCTCATCTTGAGAGGCATCATGTGCTATTGATGTGTCTTGTAGTTTCTTTGTGTGTAGGTGATAGATCCATTCAAGGACAAATCATCATCAAGATCATACTTCTTGATATCAAATAAGGAGGTAGCTAATAAGCCCTCTTATAAGAAAATTAGTGGAGTGAAAATCATTGGAGTGCATCTCTCCCCTTTGAGGGGCCACAATATTTGTAATAATTGTATCAAATTGAGGGATTCCCTAAGAGAGAAATATTGTAATCAAGACTTATTGTTATTAATAAATAGCACCCCATTTTTTATCATATTTTATCTTGCAATGGTTACATGATTTCTTATTTTCAATTTGTTACATGCTTGCAAATAGATTAGATGCATGTTTTTTACAACTTTATAAAACCATTTAAATACTGCAATTTTATCATTGATCCCTCACAACCTTCACTCCCCACTACACATTTTTCTCTTACACCTAATACCAATACCTCTACTCCTTCATCACACCCCACACTATTTCTCATGTCTTAGCACTAATAATGGCTCAATCCTAGGCTCATACTCCTATTCAAACCTCTCTTTAATTACCCAAAACCATAGGTCATCATCCTGATCATATCACCAGCTCTATCCCTAGTCCTACCACTCCCATTGATCAAGAAGAAGAGAATCCCCATGTCATAACCCAAACCTCAATTAATCCTTCATCCTCATCCCATGATATTTCCTCAAGCACTATCCACAATTAGTCGCATATGACTCTACTCCAATCCCCTCACTCAAAGACACCCCTACCACTTACATAATTCATTCCTCACCTTCCACCATAATCCCACATGTTAATATACATATGACTAACCCAGACATAGGTGAATATCTTATACACAATGTGACTAATAAAAACCTAACACATGTAGATTATATCAAAGATTTTGGTAGACCCTGTGATATACCTTTAGCTGTTGGTATTGTTGTATCTTTAGGTTCATTACCTAACCATACTGATTTTGTTTTTGAGGGACTCGACACACCCACATTACCATCCACCTCCATCCCCTTCCAAGAATATTTTTGTGCTACCATTGACTTCCTCTCCAAGCCATATTGTATCCTATACTATTTTTAAAAATGCCATTGATAGGGTTTTATATTAGGCAACTACAAGAAAGGCATTTGTACCGTCATTGACCTACCAGGTCAATTACCTAATACTCAAGTAGGCCTTGGCTACACATATATGCCCTCCCTTTCCTTCTTAACAAAATACCTTCCCATTGACGAGGAGAATGAGGAGGAGATAAACCACCATAATATCACACCTTCATCATACCCCCACATCCTCATGATATATGTTGACCTCTTCACTCCTCTCTACCTTCCTACTGAGCCTCACCACTTATTACATATCCAACTTGATGCCATTGATATGAGCCTTGTTTCCACACCCTAAGTCTAAATGACTTTCTACCCATCCAACAACTTCTCCCATACACCCTTAACCATACCTCATCCTCTTCCATTACCATATACACTATCGATACAATTAATATTCATCCCACACTTGAATCCACTAATGAACCACTCTTTATACCCACAATGCACCAATTGTAGGAGGTTTCTCACATGTTAATAAAAAAACCCTAGATATAGACCTTAGCTCCAACCGCGCTAACCCACAAATAGTTAAAATAGGAAAAGGCCTCTTTTAAAAGGAGAAAAACTAGTTTATTACATTCCTAAAATAATATAAGTGAGTGTCTGCTTGATCTTACAAATATATTTCTGGATTAGATCCCAATTTGGTAGTCCACAACCTTATATTGACTCTTGATTCCTAGCCCATTAAACAAAAGTTGCATCCAGAAAAATTACAAAAACTACTTTATGTGGGCTTCATATAACCCATCGACTACCCTGAATGGGTTGCTAACAAGGTACCTATTTCTAAACCTAACGGGTGGATATGCATATGTACTGACTTCTGAAACCTTAACAAAGTGTGTCCCAAGGATGACTTTCTACTACCCAATATTGATACAATAGTAGATGCTACAATTGGACATGAGATTTTATTTCTTATGGATGGTTTCTCAAGTTTTAATCAAATCTATGTTAATTCTATTGACCAAAACAAGACCTCCTTCATCACTCAATGGGGACCTTTTTTACAAGGTGATGTCCTCTGGACGTAAGAACACTGGAGCCACATATGAGAGAGCTATGACTTACATTTTTCATGATTACATGCACAAAATTATGGATGATTATATCGATGACCTCCTTGCTAAATCCAAACATAGACTTGATCACCTTGATGTACTACAAAAAAATTTTGATCAACTTTTAGAACACAATGTTAGGCTTAACCCTAATAAATGTGTCTTCGATGTTACTTGGGGAAAGCTCCTAGGCTTCATTATTTCCAAATAAGGCATTCAAGTGAACCCCAATAATTTCAAGTAAATAACTAGCATGCCTCTCCCTAGGAACCTTAAAAAATTAAGGAGTTTTCAAGGTAAAATTCAATCCATTCAAAGCTTCATAGTCCAATTATCTGATAAATGCAAACCCTTAAATCACCTTTTACAAAAGGGGGTTGCCTTTGAATGTACTATTGAGTGCTAGGATGCTTTTGATAACATAAATAAATACCTTGATTCTCCATTGATTCTCACTTCTAAACTAGACACCCCTTTCCCTTGTACATATTTTCCATTTACTTTTCCCTAGGGACAACACTCACACACAAGAATGATCTCAATCATGAGTAGGTCATTTACTATGTTAGTAGAACCCTTGTTAGCTACAAGAGATATTATCTAATAAATGCAAACCCTTAAATCACCTTTTATAAAAGGGGGTTGCCTTTGAATGTACTCTTGAGTGCTAGGATTCTTTTGATAACATAAAGAAATACCTTGATTCTCCATTGATTCTCACTTCTCCTAAACTAGACACCCCCTTTCCCTTGTACATATTTTCCACTTACTTTTCCCTAGGGACAACGCTCACACACAAGAATGATCTCAATCATGAGTAGGCCATTTACTATGTTAGTATAACCCTTGTTAGCTACAAGAGATATTATCCTTATGTAGAAAAATTATGTCTTGTTGTAGTATTTACCACTAAGAAAGTACAACATTACATGCTAAATCATACTGCATATGTGGTGGTCAAAGAGAACCTCTTGCACTATATGATGAGTCAAACATATAAAAATAGTCAAACTACCAAATGGATTATGCTCCTTAGCAAATTTGATATCAAATTTATTAGCCAAAAATCCATTAAAGGTTTGTTCATTGTTGATCAACTTGTGGAATCGTCTTTATATAACACTAAGCCTCTCAAAATTGAGCTTCCTGATGATTCTATTTTTTCTATTGATGAAATAGAAGAATTTATACCACATGAAGATGATGTTGACCAGACCTTATTCTTTGATGGTTCAAAATGTGAGCAAGGCGGGGATTCAATAGTAGTCCTAGTCACTCCACAAGGGGTTCCTATCCCATTTTCATTTAAATTGGACTTTCCTTGCACAAACAACAATGCAGAGTATGAAGCTCTTATCCTTAGACTTTAGACTATCTTAGCAATGCAAATTCATTGCCTTCACATATTTAGTGACTCCCTAATAATTGTCAACCAAATTAAGGAAGTCTATCAATGTAAATTTCCAATCCTAAAATCTTACAAAGAAATTGCTAATAAGATTTTGGTCTAATTCAATTGCTATGATATTTATGCCATTCCTCACTCATCTAATTGATTTGTTGATACGATGTCCTCCCTATAATCCCTCATAACAAAAAACCCCTTTTATGATGTAACTACCCTCAATGTTAAAACCCTTATCCAATCCACCATTTATTCATCCTCACCCAAAATTGAAAGAGATGTAAATTTTATCACCATTGAATCCCCCATCCTCCAAACCTTTCATATTAGAACCCTTCTCCACACCCTAACTCATATGAACCCTTCATCTTCCCTTGAACCCCCAACCAATAAATATCCCTCCATCATAAATCCACTCTTTAAAACCTTTATGCAAACCATATCCCAACCCACACCATCTAACTTTAGCATTATAAGAGTGTGCCAAGCCACCACCATTTCCTCAAACTCTTATTCTATCTTATTTACCTAATTACACAACTACCTGAAGATTGGATCCTTCCCACTCAATTTCCTCTTTGCCTCCAAGCGAGCATTCAAGAAAAAATAAACATGATATGTTCTACTAGGGGACATCCTATAAAAATAAGTTATGATGGAATCCTAGTTCATTGTCTGGACCTCCAAGAGACCCAATGGGCCATTTTTGAAGCACATGATAGTACATTTACAAGCCACTTTAGTGGATTAGCTATTATTAAATGGATTTTACAAATGGGATATTGCTAGACCACCATGTAACATGATTGCTTCGAATATGTTAGAATATATATTAAATTCTAAACACATTCTTATTTGAATCATGTGTCTTTCCAAGCCCTTCAGCCCATACAAGCCTTTTGGCCATTTTTCCAATGGGAGCTAGACTTGATTGGAAAAATTTATCCCTCTTCTTTTGGATAACACATTTTTATTATAATGACTATTGAGTATTTCACTAAATGGGTAAATGTGGTCTCTCTTTCCTCAACTACTGGTACTAAAATCATCGAGTTTATTCTCCACCATATTATATGTCATTTTGGGATACCATCCAAGATCATTTTAGATAATGGTCCCCCATTCAAAAATAAGAGTGTTTGCAAACTTTACCAAAAATACCATATCCACCATAGCTTTTTCTCCTCTACTACTCACAAGCTAATGGGTAGCTAAAGCAACTAATAAAACCATTTGTTCCATCCTAAAGATGTTTTTTAGAGAAAATCACAAGGACTAGCACCTACAACTACCTCTTATGCTATGGGCTTATTGTACTAGCATTCATATACCTACTAGGTAACTTATTTTTCATTGGTCTATGGTGTTGAGGTAGTTATACCTTTAGATCTTGAAATTCCATCACTCTGTATTTTCTTGAACGAGTTCATTGATTATGATATAGCTCATCAAGCATGGCTCTATCAATCAATCCTTCTTGATGAATTTTGAATTAATACCCTTTATCATCACCAAGTTTATCATGATGACATCAAGCAAGCCTATGATCATAAGGTTCATTCTAATGAATTCCAAGTAGGTGATATTGTCCTTAAAGCTAACCTTCAATAGTCTCACATCCCCCCTCACTTATGGGACAAGTTTGCAACCAATTGGTTAGGACCTTTGAGTGAAAATGTTTACCCTTCACCAACTCTTCCCTTCAGGAAGAGATTCCCTTTTCTTGAAGGAGCATAACAAATTTTGAAGATATTTATGGAGGGGCTGAAGATATCAAAGTAGTAGCAATAGTCGTAGGACAAACCAAAACATCGAGTAGATGGCAGAATCAACCAAGGTGGGTGACAAGAATGTGTGGACACCCACCTTTAAAATTTTAGTGAAACTTCTTGAAAGACCCACCCAACTTGTTGGGAAAACATTTCAAAGGGCTAGCGTGATCAGAAAAATTGTACAACCCTACCCTTGTGAAGAATATAGACTCCCACACATCCTGGGTATGGAGATACAAGTGCAAAATGGGTGAGATCTAATAAAAATACCCCCCACTCCTAAATTCCCCCATGGATGGAAATAATAAAGCACCCACCTGATGCACAAGATCCCTACCACTACCCAAATTTTGAAGATGAAGATGTACATGCAATTGCAACAGTTTAGGTACCTAACAACATAAGTGTATGTGATAAATTTTTGATGCATTGATCCCAAGGCATCTCATGATATGTCACTTGCTACCTGACCATAGGATCTCCAGTTGAGGAGAATGATGAGGTAGATGAAAAAAATAGACTAGGTAGAATATCAAATATCCAAATTAATCATGAAGCACCTTTCACCTTCTAGAATATCTACATCTTCCAGAGGTGTAGTGTACCAGGGCAACACTCATTAGCTATATAAGTCATCTTCCCACTTGCCACCATTAATATCCAAATTTTGATATTGATGTAAATATGATTATAAATAGTGTATTTTTGGCCATTCATAAGGGCGAATCTTTAGCCATTACAATTCTTATGTAAGTTTTCCCTTATGTAAATACAAATTATGCACTGTTTGGTCTCTAGCTATGTCCTCTTGTTCTTTATTATATGCATGAATTTTCATTTCTATTTGATCATTTAAGTCATCCCATGTTATTTTGTTGTCTATATTCTATGAGATTTACTTGAGTGTCCTAGGAGTGAGTAATTTTAAATATGAGTTTGGGGTTTATTTTTTTTGAAGCCAATCAAATATGAGTGCTTTGATTCTACATCCTATATCTCATGCACTTGTTCGTTGGTTCTGGAATTCACCTCCTTCCTACCATTGATAGGAGCTAGAACAAATATATGGTTAGGTGATTTGATAGGTGCTAGATCTATATCTCATATGACGTATTACACCTACATAAGTCTTGATGCACCTCTATCCATACTTATAAGTTTTAGCTATAGCCTACCTTTATTTCTTTCCTTCTCTTTTTCTTTTCCCTATTTTGTGATGTAGAGTAGCTAGAACCACCCCCAAAGGAACTAGCCTCCTCTAGAGATAGTTCACCCTATATCTCAAAATGGTGACCATTATATGATGCTTGGCATTGATCCACACTCCTTGCCCTACCTATGATGTTGGATTGGCGACCAATAGTTTTTGGTAACTCTTCTAGGGAACTCACTAAGTCCCCATGTTTTAGGAAATTAGAGTTTTGTGGCTCTCTTATTTATCTAGATATTATCCAAGTCACCTAGCAACTAGAAATGTGTGATATATCTAGATCATAAGATCAGTCACCCACCCATGCTTAAGATCCAAATATCCCAGAGGATGCAAGGTATGGTGAGCAGTCTTGATCTCATTGAAAGAGATAGTATGTTCACCTGGTGACTTCAACTCTAAATTTGACATCACAACCAAGATATATAAATATTGGTGCCTTAATGGCTCAGCCATTATTCCCCTAGTGGAACAATCCTGGTCCTCTCAATCTCCCCCATCGACATGATATTCTAGAAGCCACCTTCAATGCCCTACCAAAATACATTTGTATTAAGGTAGTAGTAAATGAATACTTTGAAAATATGGCTTCTCTAGCCACCCTTCATAATATCATGCATGAATATGTGATGATCAAGCTATTGGTTGCTTCCCTTGAAGGTAGAGCATGGCTCTAGTACAAAACCCTACAGCCTAGAAGCATCTCTACATGGGTGGATCTAGTAGAGCCTCTCATGGATATATTTGGAAAATTGGAGGACCCCTTCTAGTCTCTAAATCAATTCACATTTATCAAGAGGAACCCTCTTGAAAGTGTGGTGGAATTCAACGTCTATTTTGAGAAGAGTTGGAAGAGGATTCCATGACAAATCCTCCCAACCTCCACCCAGGTGTATCTATTCTACATCTAGGTTCTTGGTCCTAAGCTCAGATTCCTTCTACACAATCATGGAAAACTAGTTTCCCATAAATCTACAAGAAAGCTATCATAGTCGAGCAAATTTTAATTTGGATACTCCATCCAATTAGTTCCTTTCAAGATATGGTGTTAGATCATACAACAAGCATATACTAAGAGCAGGCGTACCATGATGACCACATCCATGAAGGTAATATAAAATATCAATACTAGACCTAGTAGTATCTGGGTGAGGATGTGGATGCCCATGAGTGGGAGAAAAATCCATTGATGGAGGAAGAGTCAACCACGAGATTTGCACAACTAGCTGATCTCAAAAAGAAATAACATGAAAAGCTGGTCCCTAATAGCTCACTATATAAAAGGTAGAATACAATAGCAAGAGCTATTACCACCCTAGGATTTAATGGTCTGAGCACTCAGATGCTTAGGTAAAGCAAGAATAATTATAATTTTATTGTAATTATGAGCCAGTGTGGATGGTGCTAGATGAACCACAAGTGGTGCCTCAAATACAATGTAATTGGTCCAACTACTATAGATTTAGAAGATGATTTATGGATGACACCTTGGCTTAGGTGTGCTTGTCTCACCATAATTTTATAGCTAATAAATAAACCCTTGTATTATGTAGGGCTAGTGCATTGGTAATCACAAGTATTATCATTGACCATTGGTGCAACAAGGCCCTATGAAAAGTTACTAGTTGGTTAGGCATTGGAGGGCATCAACCAAGATTTTTTCAAAAATTGTTTAGGAAATATAAGATTTCCCTTCATCTCTATGTTATCTTCCTAGTTTTTTGTTCTTATATCCATTGTTGTCATGATCCTATAGCCCAATGGATACATTCAACAATTTTCAAGACCTCTCACTTGTCCCTAGGAGTTGTAGTAAGCCTTGGAACTCACAAATGCAAGCACAAGGTAAGGTAGGCATGCTATAAATAGCCATTGTGTTAAGATTTAATTAAGACCATAAATTACAAATCACAAGTTGTGGTTGAAGCTAAATGACCTCTTGCTTGATAATGGTTAGTAAAAGAGGATAATTAATGGATTATGTAAAAAATATAGCCTAGGGTAGCAGAGATAAAATACAATGGCAATATGTCTTCTCTTGGAATATCTTAGGTATTTTGTGGGTTGTTCTTAGGATAATTCAATCCATAAGAATACCTCATGGAAGATGGTCTATGCTCTATTGTTTTC
Organism: Wollemia nobilis; assembly: GCA_028583015.1. Taxonomy (NCBI): domain Eukaryota; kingdom Viridiplantae; phylum Streptophyta; class Pinopsida; order Araucariales; family Araucariaceae; genus Wollemia; species Wollemia nobilis. The sequence goes on along the minus strand of JAQPPZ010003193.1, from coordinate 6,959,864 downwards.
ACTTGATAAGCTTTAAACTACTTTTCCCTTCGTGTCTCCTTTTTTCCCTACCCTTTCCTCCACTTTGTTACCTATGACTCTTATAGTTGGTAATAAAGGCTTCATTGTCTCTATTGTTTCCTATCCCTATTTCCTCCTGTGTGCCTTTCATAGTAAGCTTATTGAGCATTTGATTACTATTTCCACTACTTGTCTTCCTCCTACTCTTGTCGGCATTAGTTCTCTAGATGTTGGTTGCCTTGGCCTTGTCCTTATAGCTTTCTTTTCCTTGTTTCTACCTTTTAATTTCATCAGTTTGGTCCAAGTCCCTTTCCCTCCACTCTAATTTTCATTGTATTAGATGTACCATTTATTTCATATCCTTATTTTTGTCATCCTTTTCTCTCTCCCCTTCCTTCCTCTATTTCATTTCTCTATTGTATTTCCTAATCCTTCTAGGTTCCTTTTTTTCCTCGAGGTGGAAAGCCCCTGTAAGTCACTAGAAGTGTGGGTAAAATTTTATACCCTTCACCCACTCTTCCCTTTAGGAAGTGATTCTCTTTTATTGAAAATATCTCACCAAATTTTGAAGACATTGATGGAGGGGTAAAATATATCAATGTAGCAATAGTAGTCCCAGAGTAGATCAAAACATCAGATAGATGGCATAATCAAGCAAGGTGGGTGATAAGAGTGGGCAGAAAACTGCCCTTAAACTTTAGGTATAAATTCCTAAAATATCCACCCAACTTGTTGGGCATACATTTCAAAGTACTAGCATGGGTGAACAAAATGTACAACCCCATCCTTGGGAATAATATAGACTCCTACCCATCCCGAGTGGGATCTACAAGTGCAAAAGGGGTAGGATCTCAAAAAAATATGCACCCTTGATCCCCAGTTCCCCTATCGGTAGAAATAAGAAATCTCCTGCTCGATGTGCAAGACTCTTGACACCACCCAAATTTTGAATATGAAAACATACACACAGTTGCAGCAGTTTAGGTACCTGACAACGTAAGTGTATGTGATATATTTCTAATGTGTTGATCCCAAGGTGTCTCATGACCTATCCCAAGGTGTTGAGGATAATATGAGGCAACTAAGAAATAATGAACTAGGCAGAAGATCTAAAGGTCCATATTAATACTAAAGCACTTATCACCTTCTAGAAGATCTACACCTTCTAGAGGAACGGTGTACCAGAATAGTGCTTGTCAACTACAGAAGTTATTTTCTCATCGGCCATAATTAATATCCAAATTTTGATATTGATGTAAATATGACTATAAATAGTGGAATGTTAGCCATTCCTAAGGGTGAATATTTAGCCATTACAATTCTTATGTAATGTTTCCCCTATGTAAATACAAATTCTGCATCATTTGGTCTCTAGCTATGTCCTCTTGTTCTTTACTGAATGCATGAATATTTATTTATTTTTGGTCATTTAAGTCATCCCATGTTATTCTGCTATCTATATTTTGTGGGATTTACTTGAGTGGCTCAAGAGAAATTTTGAATATAGGTTTTGGATTTATTTATACTAAAGGCAGTGAGATAGGAGTGCTCTGATTTTACATCCTGGATCTCATGCACCTATTTGTTGGTTCTAGAATTTGCCTCCTGCCTACCACTGATAGGAGCTAGAATAAAGATATAGCTGGGTAATCTATTAGATTTTAGATATGTGTATCATATAGTATTACACCTACATAATTCTTGATGCAGATCTACCTGTCCTTGTGAGTTCTAGCTATGACATTCATTTATTTCTTTCCTTCCCTTTTCCCTTTCCCTTGTTTTGCATCGTAGATTAGTTGGAACCACCCCCAAAGGAAATGGCCTCTTATGAAGATTGTATGCCCTATCTCCCAACATGGTGGTCATTCTATGTTGCTTGGCATTGATCCACCTCCCCTTCCTTGCACATGATGTTAGATCACAAACCAATAGAATCTTACATTATTAAGCAAAAAAATGACACGAGATATTATAGACTTGCTACTCTTGAGGGTGATGAGGAACCCAAAAATATAAATATTCTTCACCTATGGGTCTTTTATGTATAATATACATACATATATATATATAGCTATATATTTATATGTATACATATCCACTACAATATTTGTACATACCTTTTATTTCTTTCTATTGATAAATATATGTTTATTTTTATCTCCTATATTGATCACATCCCAATCCTTTTACTTCATCCCCCATCTACAATGACATAATTATATTATCACCTTTTTTTTCAATCATGGTGACCATGTTCTCCACATGCCCCATTTTTTATCATGGAAGATGCTTACCTCATTAACCATCCACCTTTCCTTTCATATGCAAGGGTATATATGTGATCTTCACAATCAATTTCTTCTTGCATCCCTTTTCTTTTTCTTATCCATTTCTTCATATCCCAATGACCTTTCTATCACTTAGCCATACCTAGTATCCTCCTCAAGTGTGCATGTATCCCATTCAAAGCCATGATTATTTGGAGCCTCCCTTCATGACCTATTGAGACATCCTAGAATCCACACATTACACACACAATTAATATTATTTTTTATTAGGTAAGGATGACATCATGATGAGTCCTAATGCTTATATTTGCTCATCGTATTGTTTTTTAGTGATCCAAAACCATAGGGTTCATGCTCTCATAAAAATATTTGAATTATGATGATAAAGCTTGAATCCTTGTGCATATTAGATAACTCCATCGGGGCTATAGATGCTTGGTTGGTAGTGGATAAATGTTGATGGACCATATGCTATCTTCACTGGGTCTATAGATGTATAACTAGTAGTGGAGTATGCCTTCACAATGAGCTTAATTTTTCTCATTAGTACTATGATTAGTTAAGTCTAAACCTACTCAAAATTTTGTTAATGAACTCACTACACACACAGTGGTTCTAGGAAATTTTGATATGTCTCAAGGGACCCTCTAATATTAATGGCCTTGTATGGGTACTTCACCACTTGAGAGGAGCACTACGGTGTTTGAGTCTCATGAAATCTTCCTCATTTTCTTCTGTTCCTTCTTCTTCCATTCCTGTCTCTATTTTATCCCATGGACATTATATACTCTTGTGTATTCAAGGAAAGATTTTTTATTAATGAGATAAGTGCTTTCCATTACCCTCATGATCATCATTATCCATTATCCATTTACTATTATGATCATATCATTTATCTATTATTGTTCCATTTCCCTTGTTACATATCATCCTTTTAACATCATTATTATCCATCATACATTTTCTTAAGTTCATTATCCATTATACATTAATTATTTATTCTCTTATGTTTAGTATTATCCATCTACATTAACCCCTCTTATCATATATTATTTATCCACACAAAAGGCATACATACATTCACACATAAACACAATAAGGCATAAAATCATATATGTATATATCCATCCAAATAAAGTACCATACATCGTTCTTGTAGGTAGTCCATAAGTATCAAAAATACATTTCTATATCAAAAAATTACAATAGGTCCTATAGGAACTCATGGATCCTAACCACTGCTCATCAATGATTTCTCACCTCTATCTCCACCTTCACCCGTTTGGGGTCCTCATATCTCTCGCTCACTCTTATCCCCTCCACTGGACTATGACCCGATATCCTTGTTAAAGTAAGGCACTTGTGCACTAGAATATGGCGCTCCTAAATCTACACTCCTACTCCTACTCTAAGATCATGATCATGAGAAGAATTTAGAGGATGGGATGCCATGAATTATAGGGGTATTCTCTAATATCCAAATCCACTCTTGTCCCTTCTTAAGGGCCCCCAATGCTAAAGACTTTCTTCTACTCATCTCCATGTACAACTGCTAGACTCTATTGTTTAGCTCTAAGTGATCTCTCCTCAAGTGCTCTTGATCTTCACTCTCTTACATGTGCTCAGATTTTAACCTCCCTATATGGCATTGAAAGGCATCCTACTCTACTATAAGCTCATCCTACTCTAGGATCCATTGATCTAGCCTCACTACTAGCTCATTATGCTCTGTGAGTAGCCTCCCAATCTTGCAACTACCTCACTCATTGATCTCTCTCCCTCTCCACCACCCTATGTATATTGATCATCCCAATATTATAAATCTATCGAAGGTCAACTATCTTCATTGCATGCTATCTCCTCAACCTCTTTATCTCCTCCTTGGTTACCTGCAACTAATCTAGGGTATTTTCCCTATCCTCTAGAGCCTATAACCTATCATTTTTTAGTACATACACCTATATCCTTAGCTATTCTATAGTAGTATCATCCACATCCCCTCCTCCAGCCTCCATAAGGATATTATGAGACTACCACCAAGCCTCATAATACATTATCACACATGAATCCTCCATACATTCCATATCCACCACCATATCATAATTATATCCTACACTCATCACCTCCCCATGAGGCAAGTGCCTTATTGGATCGTCAAAATCAAACTTGAGTTTCTCCTTTAAAAAAAAAATTACTATTTTTGGGTAATTTGTTATTTTTGGCCAAAAGCTACCCTACTTTTAGTAAGTCACCAAAAAATCCAAGACAGCCCCCTAAATTAACACACATTATTTTATTTCCCATATTAGACCTCCTAAAAAATATCAACACCTATCCATGTCTAAAAAGTCATTAAATTCCAAATATTCTCTTCTAGTTTTTCTAAAAAATACTAAATCCTATTTTAGGGGTACTAGATGAAGGATTTAGGGTCTGATAACACACTGGAATATATTCAAGGCTTCTATAAATCCCTCAACATGATTTTTTACTCCTATTTATCTAGCCCTAAATAAAATTTCAATTCTATCCAACGGTCAGATCAAAAGTTATTCCCTCTAGAAGATAGGCTATTATGGGCTTTTTGAGATCCAATTAAGAGATAGTGAGAGGCCATCATTCAACTATAATAATTGTAATTATAAAATATTGCTATTATCAAGCTTTATGTAACAGGTATTTTTGACCAACTTATACCACTACCACACTATAAATAAGAACTAGTACAATCACAATCAATAATATGGGCCATCATGAAGATAGTTGCAGTTATGGACCATCATCAAAATAGTTATAATTTTTTGTAATTATGAACCATCATTAAGATTTGAATGAGAACCAACTTTCACGCTATATGAGAGGGTTATTACAACATAAAAAAGAACCAAGTTTCTGCACAATAATTTTACAAGAGGTATACCAATGTGCCTGTCCTTGTTAGTTGTATTTTTCTTCATGTCTTATCTAGTCACCTCTTTTTCTTCCCTATTATTGTGCAATTTTTTCTAAGGAGGTTCCCAATTTACTGAGATCATTTCTAGTCACTATGGCTAGAAACTAAGATATCCTGTATTACATCATTTGAATAAAGAGTTGCAGTTCTCTATTGCATTATTTGAATAAACAATTTGTTTGTACCAGTTCAATGAGATCTAGTTATTCTGATCAAACTCCCATTATAATGATCTATTATTTAATGCAATCATATTTCCTCATTTTAGTAGTTTTATGTACAATTTTGTGTGTTCTCCCATTTACATGTTACATCATTTGAATGTGTAAATAACATCTTCTTTGGCTGGCATGTTGATTTATTTCTATTAAATTATTTGAATGGATGTGATTGGATTAATTTTATCTTGTTCCCCTTCTATATTCACCATTTTTTAAGTCTGGCTACAATTTCCCAATGGATAAGGCACCAATCTATAGCTTGAACCACTAGCTAGGAGTTACTTTCAAACTTGGTCAAATTTTATGTTACAATTTGATTTCATTTTTGCAAATATCGATGAGAGTGAGCATATAAGAAATATTGTAGGATAATCTTTGAGGTTCACTTACCCTACTTGGTCTGTCTAGAGTCTTAGAATAATAGTTTCTTGAGTTAAAGAGGTGGATACACTAGAGTCCATAGTGTTGATTGGATCGGGGAAGTCTTGTAGTGTGACAAATCTATTAAGGGTGTAGGAATTTTCCCAAATAATTGTTGGTACCATTATTTGGTATGATTATAAAAAAATTTGTGTGGTATTAGTCAGCCAATAGTTTTTGGTATCTTAGTACTCTTTTGTGTTTGTATTTCTCATAGTCTTTCCTAGAGTAAAATTTGTGAGAGTTGATTGAATATCAAGCTAAGCAATCTTGGCCTAAGTATTATTAAATATATTGTTCCTTCTTTGCACATCTATGTTAGCAACTCTAAATGAACTCAAAAATTTAAAAATCAAAGGAGGAGATGGATTTGATGTCTATAAGAAGAAGTGGAAAAATAGTGCATGCTAGAATTCCAAATCCTAAGGTATTCTTCAAATCTCATAGCAAAACTTTAATTATTGTTATTCCTATTTTTAATCCAAATTCTAGTTTAAATTGGTCTTGTACTATGAATAAAATACCTACAATAAATCAATTTGTAGTGAGTATGGAATCCCCTAATGTAAACCAAAATATCAATATCAGTAAAAATGTTAATCAAAATGTCAATGCTAACCAAAATATCAATCATTGGAGAACAAATAGATATAGAGATTTTGTTTTACCTACAAATCTAAATTATCTTTTTGGTAAAGCTCATAAGTCCTTGCCTAAATTCCAAGGAAACAATATTAACACTGGTTAAGATCACATTAGAGATTTTTTGTATGTAATGGATAGTCTTGAAGTAGATGATGAAGATGTTTTCCTTAGACTATTCTTTCAAAATTTAGAGAAAGATGCTTGAGAATGGTTTAACAACCTTGGAGCTAGTACTATCCATATTTTTCAAGAGCTAGAGCATACTTTCCTTAGGAAATATGAAGAGAGTAAGAATGAACAATCCTTGCTGATAGAATTGACTACCATGAAAAAGAAAAAAATGAATCAGTGGAATATTTTAATGGAAGATTATTTAAGACCAGAAATAAGATTCTAGTAGCATTAAAGCCAAATGATGATCAGTCCATTTATTTATGTAAAAATGATTTTCTTGGAGATTTTAGTTATGAGTTGAGACAACAAGTAGTAACCACCATTGATATATGAATGGAAAGAGATATTGAAATAGAGATGCATATTACTAATAGTTATAAGATGAAAGCATACTCTTTAGAGCTCAATCAACCTAAAAGGAAATTTAAGAAGGTTGAGTTCTCTATCCCTAAGAAAATAGATTAGGATATTATGAAAAAATAGCTAATCAGTTGAGTGAGATGTTTACTAATTTGAATAACAGGTTGGCTAGACTTGAAAAAGGTAAGGATAACATTATAAAAAATTCATAGGATAGTAACAAATAACATGAAGATAACATGCCTCATTTCAAAAGGAATTTTAGTAGAAATTGGAATAACAATGAGTATGAAGAGGGAAACAAATTCCAAATCCCATGCCATAAAATAATATAGCATCATATCATCCATTTTATTTTTTTACTTGTGATGCACCACATAACCCTATTGATTGTGATATTTATCTAAGTATACATTCTAATGTTGATTTAAATATTGAATATGAAGATGAATATATTAGAATTATTGTATGCTGGACTCATGAGGATGAAACCAAAGAATAGATATTTAAAAGGGATATGGACATATGTATCAGTAATATTGATAAAACAACCTTAGTCTTTGGAGAGGCATCAACCTCAAGTGAGCTTTCTGATACCAAATTTGATAGAATGAAGCAGGAAAAGCTTATACATACAATAGAAGAGGTTGACTCTTTAGAAATAATACATGCTATCAATATTAGGAACATAATAGTGGAGGAAAAAGTTGATTAAGGGACTACACAAAAGGAGAAAACTATAGGAGTGATTTAAAAAAAAAAGCTAAATCAGATGAAGCTGCAAATGATTCTTAAAAGCTTAAAGTAGAGGAAATTATCCAAAAGTAGCAGAATAATATGGTTAATCAAATAAGTAGAAAAGGAATTGATGATATTTTTAAAGGTTTCTAGACAGAAGGTCACCATCAGTTTGGAGAATTAATTACTATTCCAAAGTACTAGTATCAGGTATGTAGAGCCTTAAAATTAATTGATCAGTTAGGAGGATAACCTAAAACTCCCATAGGCCTTGAAAATAATGTAGTCAAAGCCCCATATTTAGTTAAACCATTTTACATATCACTAAGGTATACATTAGGCTATGGATACCAATATGTTATTCATAATTTCATGCTTGATAGTGTTGCTTCTATGAATGTGATGTCAAAATAAGTTGTTGATCAACTAGGTTTGATTTGTCAAAAAGAGCATCTCCCTATTTTTGTCATGGATAATAGGAGAGTACCTTGTGTAGGTATTATCACTAGACTTATTTTCCACATTGAACAATATCCTAATAAAGGTGTGGTAATGGATGTTATTGTTGTAGATGTGAACCATTTCTTTTTTATCTTACTCTCTAGGAATTCAACAAAGTAGCTAGGTGGTACTATTTAGTTGGATTGGTCATATTCCACTATTCCAATGTAGGGTAAGGAAAATAGAATCCTTCAACAAATATTAAATTAAATTCAAATATCCTAATAATAATATGGTTAATGTCATGAATTATTTTGAGGAAAAAGACATGGGGGTTTACTCTATTTCACATTCTTCTTTCTTTTTAGAAGTACTTGATGCTGAGGATATGGATCCAAAACTAAAGGCTGAAGCAGATGTAGAAATTGATAGAATTTTTACTTATGAGTTATGGACTATGACCTTTGATGTGGTAAAATCTAAAGCAGGAGTAGGAGCTGGAGTACTGTTGACAAACATCACTAGTAGCTATCTTGGCATACCATACAAGTTAGAATTTTCTTGCACAAATAATATTGCAAAATATGAATATTTATTGCTAGGACTAAGGAAATCCAAGAAACTAGCTATTAATTACCTCAAAGTTAGTGGGGATGTTGAGCTTATAATTCAAAAAGTCAAAGGGAGATTTCAAACAAAACACCCTATATTAAATCAATATAAGCAAGAAATGTTGAATGAAATAGATATATTTTTGGCTTTTGATCTATAATTTATTCCTAGAGCACAAAATCACAATGCTAATCTATTAGACAGTAGTGCTTCTAGAACAAAATACCTTGAGTTAAACACTTGGCTTATGGAAAGGTTCTCAACCATATCTGTTTGTAAGCCATCCATACCTAATAATATGGTATATTTACAAGTTTTTCATGATGATATATACATTAATGATTTTATGACTATGCAAAATGAATTTTTTGATGTTATTTGTGATGAAAGTGATGAAGAAAAACTAAAGGATGTTATTGGATAACCTACATAATTAATACAACTGAAGACCAATAGGATCCCTAGGGGGTTGGTGTATTTAGAGAGCTTGTTTGATGACTTTGATAGAGCATATAAACCTCTACTTTAGGAATATAAGGTAGATGAAGTTAATATCAAAATAGAGGAAGAGCCCAAGATTGTTAGGATTAATAAAGCTCTATCAAGAAAAGAGAAGCAACAATATATCATTTTTTTTAAAATAACATGGATATTTTTTCTTGGAGTTATGAAGATTTGAAGACTTTATATACAAAGGTAATGAATCACATAATATCCCTTTATAAATATACCAAAAATTTTAGGTAAAAAAAAAGGAATGTCAATCCCGCTTTGCATCCAATTATGTAGAAAGAAGTGCAAAAGTTATTGGATACCAAAATAATCAGGAAGGTGAGATCTTTGACTTGGTTGGCAATCCTGGTTCTAGGTAGAAAAAATAATGGTGAGATTAGGCTTTGTGTAAATTTTAGGAATTTTAATAAGAGCTCTCTTAAATACAACTATCCACTTCCAAATATGGGGCAATTACTTCAAGTAGTGGTTAGGTCATTAAGAATGTCTTTATTAGATGGATTTTCATCTTATAATCAAATTGTAGTGAATCTATAAGATAGACATAAAATAACTTTCACTACACCATGAGGAAAATTTGAATATCTCAGGATACATTTGAATTGATAAATGCAAGGAAAATATTTTATAGAGCAATGGATGTTGCATTTAAGATATTGATGTTCAAGATAGTGGTAGTATATCTTGATGATATTACATTTTTTCAAAAATCCTAAAGATCATTTTGTGTATCTAACTAAATTTTTTGATAGGTGCAAGGAGTTTGGTATATCTTTGAATCCTAGAAAATGTGTGTTTAATACCACACAAGGTAAACTTCTTGGGCATATTATTTCAAAATATGGGATAAGCATTGATCCACAAAGAGTAGAAGCCATTGCTAAAATTTCCCCTCCTAAGAATTTTAAAGGAGTTAGATCATTATTTGGAAATATTAAATTTATTACGAGGTTTGTCCTTGATTTCGCTTAGATTGCGAAACCTATAAATGATATGGTAAAAACATGGGGAAATAAGATGGATAGAGGAAAATACTGCAATGTTTTAAAATAACAAAGATGCAATCACTCAAGGTCGGCTGTTAAATTGTCCTAATTACTCCAAATATTTTGAGATCTACTCATTTGCCTTAGAACACACTATTGTTGTAGTTCTAGCTTGAAATGGGGAAGAGAAAAATGAAAGACATATAGCTTTATGAGTACAGGATTGAAGGGTGCCAAACTAAAATACTATATGCTAGAAAAATAAGCTTATGCATTAATCAGAGCATTCAATCATTTCAAATGTATCTTTCAATACAATAAGGTAATAGCCTATATTCTCTACATTGTTGTTAAAGATATTTTCACTTAGCCTAAACCTTTAGGCAGTCCTACAAGATGGATGGCTAATTTATTACAGTATGATGTGGAATTCAAAGCAATGCATATTGTTAGAGGACAAGGACTGGCAAAGCATATGGCTAAAGAGGATACTATGAATAACACTATTGTAGTGGATGAGCAATAAGAAGCTAGAGCAGTTGATAATTTTGAAGATAGTCACTAATAATGGTAACTATTTCACTTATTTTTAGATGATTGAATTTTGTGCTAGGTACAACATAGAGCTTTCTCATTCTATGAATTACTACCTTCAAAGGAATGGTTTAATAGAATCCTAAAATAAGAATTTGATCACAATAATCAGAAGAGCATTAGAAAAAAATAAAAGAAGTTGAAATAGTAAGCTAAAGTTTACTTTATGAGCTAACAAATTTATCTATAAAAATAAGCATAAGAAAATATCCTTATGAGCTAGTTTATGGTGAGAATGCCCCATTACCCCCTCAGGTGGAAAGTCATGCTTTATCTTTGCTTCTTCAAGATCATGAAAATCCAAATGTCTTGCAAAGAAAACTTGATCAAATTATGAAATTTCAAGAAGTTAGAAAGGATTCATTAATGAAGATAACTATGCAAGGTCATAAAATAGCACCGTTATTCAATAAGAAATCCAAAGGTAATATTTCTAAGGGAGGAGATATAGTGTTGTACTAGGATACCAAAAATGATAAACATGGTGAGAAAGGGAATTGGAAGCCCAAATGTTTTGGCCCTTATCAATTCCTTCATAATGTAGTCCAACATACTTACAAATTCCATCCTTTGGATGGTACAAAATTTTCAATTCCTATCAGTGGCCAGCATTTGAAATTATATTGTAGATTGTCAAAATATTCTAAAAATCTACATAATTGCAATAATAAAATCAATTTGATAAAGAAATTTATGTAACCATTAGAACACAAAATTGAAGAAAGAAATGGGTCATTCTAATTAATATTCAAAAGATATTGTACATCAAGTTACAATAGGTCCCTCTTAGGGATACCAAATTGATGCATAATTATAATAAATCTCAAGAGTAGATGTATTCCAATAGATTCTTCTAAAATTCCCCTAATATGATTATGGAGGGTTTCCTTTGCAACCTTCAATTGATGATGTTAAGGAAATGGTCTTTATAATAACTTAGCTCTTGATTAGACCTATAACCTACACATAAATAAACTACAAAAGGATCAATAGCATATGAAATTATCTCAAGATTATGCTTGTTTCTTTATAGGTGCAAATAGAAATCAAGTGCATGAGATAATAAGAAAATGCAAGAAAAAAGTAAAATAATGCATTAAATACTGATAAATATAATGCTCATCTATGTCAAAAATCAAAATGAAAGCATCTAAGACTAATTCAAAGAGAAAAGATAGGAAAATTGACTATCAACACTAGGCCATTGTTCATCAGAAGAGCAAACTCTATTAGCCGCCATCAGTGTTAGTGGTGGCACCTATGGGTTGCTATTGAAAATAATGGTCATCATATAGATACTTTGTTCTCTATGCTCGATGCATGGAAACAATCAATTTGAATGCCAAATTGATGCTCAAGGGTCTATCTCATGGAAAAACAATGATATGGCAAGAAATCAACTCAAATATATGGTAAATTAGTATTGAACAGGATGTGTTTAATATTCAAGCTCTTGAAACCTTCATGAGTGAATATGTAAGCATTATAATAAGAATTTGGAAGAACTTTGTTACACCTCAAATGGAATCAATTCTCTCCTCGATTTGGTAGCACTCCATTATGGCAATTACTCATGAAAATATCTATTTAAATTGGCATCACTTCATTAGGGAAGACAACCACATTTTTCTCTTATTTTTGGGAGCCTTAAAGAGACTTACCAAATTGGGATCCTAGCTTGGAGGATAAGCCAAGAATCAAGATTCGATTGGGCTGAGGTAGGTGAGGTGATGCTTCTATAAGCTTCTAATGAATAACCACTAAAGAATTGTTACCTTGTAATGGATTTTACTCGTCTTAGGTAGCTCGAGTTTGTTAGAGATGAGGTTGTCTTAAATTAGAGTGGCCTAGTCTATGGCTATCATCACCTCCATTTACCATGAGGTCACCACTAGAGGGAACATCGATGTAGGTTAAAAATGACTAGCTTACCTTGTTTGAGTGGTTAGAACCATTGTTAGATCTTGGGAAGATCCAAGATGAGTCATATGGCCTAAAAAGGTGTTCACATGAGTAGCCTCCTCAATATAACATGTTTTAGGTATCTATAGATACCTCTTTTTAGGATGCATTATGGGAAAATACAACGCTGAGAAAAAATTGGCAACCTAATGTCACATTGTAGGTTGATTGATATTCATTGATCTAGTCAACATTAGATACCCCAATCATGGAAAGAGCATACATCTCTGAATCATTACTTCCAAAAAAATGGAAGGCTTAATTTGGGTTTGGTAAATTTTTCAACCATGGAGTAGGCCTAGGGTCTTCAAACATCATGTTTCAAGCATATCAAGGATTGGTTTAACATTTTTAATTTTTTCCAAACAAAAGGGTAAGCTTATGATAGATGTTATCAATGATTCATGGATGAAAACAATTAGCATAATTAAGTATCTAATTATTGACTTCAATTATGATTTTTATGATTATGACTACCCCCTCAAGTGACACAATGATGAGGATATGTGAAATGATGAAAGCAGCGAGTTGCTTGACCAAGATAAATTGGATGAATTGACCAAAGGTATATGCTTATTTGGAGCTTTTTAATATTTAACCAAAGGAAACTAGGCATCTTTGGAGAATTTTAAAATTGTGACCAAATTCAACTAGGTCTCTTTGGAGCCTTTTGAGATTTACCAAAGGACTTGGGTGTCTTTGGAGCCTTTTGATATTGACTTACAGACTTGGGCATCTTTGGAGCCTTTTGAGATTATGACCAAAGGAAAATAGGCATCTTTGGAGCCTTTTGAGATTGACCAAAGGACTTGGGTATCTTTGGAGCCTTTTGAGATTGACCAAAGGACTTGGGCATATTTGGAGTATTTTTATATTTGACCAAAGAAAACTAGGCATCTTTGGAGCCTTTTTGAAATTGAGATAGTGAGGCAAAGGGCACAACCTTTGAAACCATGTTGATTTTTTTATGATTGATTAAATATGGGGCAAAGGATGCAAACTTTTAGAAATCAGATAGTTTATTATGATTATATGCAATGCAAAGGGGATAAAATTTTGGAAACCTAGAAATTGAGATGTTTGGATTGATTGAATGCAAGGAAAAGGGCACAAGCTTTTGGAATCCTAACAACTTATTGATGAATAGGTGATTGGATTCTATTATACCCTTGATCGGGAAGGTGTGCTACCTTGATTTATCCTGTGTTGCTAAATTTTTAAATTGCTGATTTGGGGGAAGTATGCTATTGATAATGCCCCAATTGATATGTGAAAATGTTTGTGTGATTTGCAATTGTGCAATTTTGAACCGTTAGATGTGGTTAAATGTCCAAATTGAATTTGACGATGCATTGATTGATGTAATGCCTAGATGATATATGTATGTATGCTTAGATGCAATATCTAATGTTATATGGATGATTTAGATTTATTTATCTGATTATGAATGTGAATTCATGTTGTTATGACAAATCTGATTTGTGTGATATGCATTAATTTTATATGGATGTTCTAATGCAAATTGTACATGTATGATTTAATAACTTAAAACATAATAAATGAATCTAATTTGTGTTTATCAAACTAATGGTAGAAACCACAAAATATATGAAAATCATGAATTAAAATGTTAATACTTATCATAATAATTAATTATGTATACATCCATATGTGAGATGAAATGATGTGAGATGTAGGGCCTTTCCCTATAAGCTTTTACAAACTAAAAGATATGTATAAAATAGTTAGTGGATATCTAAATATCATTGTTGATATCCATCTAGTATCTATCCTATTCTATGAATAACCCTTAATAAAAAAAAAAATAATAAGGAAAATTGTGATTATTTTATTATATGATTTGTTGCTATGAGGGGATTTTTGAGGTTTTCCATGAGACTCGAACACCCTAGTTGACTGATCAAAAGTTGTATACTGACTACACAAGACTTATGAAAGATACAAGCCTATTAAGAATCACCCTATGGTCATCATGATCCTAAGTTTAGACATAGTTGGACTAGACTACTAGGCAATACAGGACACCTAAAGCTAGCTCATCCATAATTTAACATTGTTCTATACAAAAGAAGGTCACTAGTATGACAGACATGTTACCACGCATAAGGCTGCTCCATTTCCAAGCAAGTTTCATTCAACCCTTTGTTTTAATGGAGATCACCTCATAGTAGTTGAATACTAAAGATTCCAAGAATTCAAGTTCGTTACACCCTTCTTTTCTTTTGATTGTTTGGGATACTAGCTCATGCTTAGTGCTGAAAACCACTATTTATTTTACATTTCTATTTTTTTTGAGCAAGGGATTTTTTTAGTGATGAAAATCACTATTTATTTTGATTTGCTTTGGGAATTTGTTCATTTTGTGTAAAAGCAAGGGATTGTTTGGGTAGGGGAGAGCTTGTCCTTTTATTAATCATCAACATTCTAGATCATACACATAATAACATGAGTAAGGAAAACCTTTTACTTAAGGTGACAAGGATCACTTCGTAGTGTTATCCTTCCTTTTTCAAACTAGGATTATTAATGTGTAAAATTGTGATGGGATTTTGACATATGAAAGGTACAATAAAAAACTAGACCTCATCTTTGAAAGCCAAGATATCTTTCTAAAAAATCTGAAAAGAGAACTAGAGATGGCTAAAAGACCGAAAAACCTTAGTATACACCTTATAGCAACTGATTTGATGTTTTAAAAAACACAATTAATCACAATGGATATATGAATGATAATAATTTATGGATTCATGATGGACATACAAACATTGTTTCATGTGTAATAATATGAGCACAACCTATCCTAATTCAAGTACAATGGATGAATATGCCTAATGAAATGCAACTAAAAGTACAAAGAATAAAAATGCATAATGTAAATATTTTTGTTGTTTTTGAAGTATTGAATTGTTTTTGTGATTTTGATGTTTTCTAATTTGTTAGATTTTTGATGATTTTATTGTTTTTTATTTTAATTTTTTAGGTGGAAGGTGTGATACCTTGTGTACCCCTAGCATGTGTGGTGATTTATGAAAGCAGAGAAGGTGTGATACCTTTAAGATCTCCAATTTGCTTCACCACTTGTGATGTGGATGGTAGGAAAGGTGTTACACCTTGAAGACCCCTAGTGTGCATTGTTTTTGATGCACAATGATTGGGCTAGGAGGAGTGGTAGAAACTAACTTCCCTTGTTTTGGCATGACATTCTGTGAGATGCCAATATTATGATGGGGTAAAACAAGCGAATTGTTTATACAAATCTCATTCCATTCTATCATTTCTTTGACCATATTATTGAATAAATAATAGTTATAGATATCATACCTATTTATACAATGATAGGTACAATAGAGGCTTTCATTGTGTGATCTAGTTTTAGGTGTTCTTGGTTTTATTTTCAATAATGTGATTGCACGTGCCTCATACAATTTTTGAAATAGGGCCGAAGTAGTCATAAAAAAATTGACATACCGGTGAGGTGGCTTGCTAGGCTTACGAGGTTGTGATTGACCTTGGGGTTATATATGGGATGATGTGGCCTAAACTATGGTTGGTTGAGATGAATCATATGAGCTATCTATGGGAGGAATATCCCAATTGATAATATTGTAGACCGTATTTTTAAATACGATATAATCATTAATGTCATGACCCTTCTATCTATGGTAAAGATAAAATAGATCCTCTCTATAACCCCTAGGCTTAGTTTTATTTTGATCTAAAGTGCGTATGTTAGGTAGATTATTTTCCTTAGATTCTTTCAATTTTTGAAGAATAGTTGACATGGGCTCAGATAATGGAGTCTGAGTGTGATGTTAGCATTTTAAGCAAGGTGGACTATGTAAACCAGTTTGATAAGGTGGTTGAGCTACATGTATATTAGTCACCAGCTTAGGTTGCGCTACCTATTTTTTTGGTGTAGGTAGTGACTCATTAATTATACCTCCTTGATGATCCTAAGTAGTGAGACGATTGCCTATTTGAAATTTATTTTGACCGATCATATCTTGTATTTTGTTATTGAAGCTATAGCATGATTAAATGTCATGACCGTTTTTCTATGATATGAATAGTATAATTCCTTTTTATATCTCTTCGGTTTTAGTTTGGATCTAAGGGGTGAACATCAGGTAAAGTAATGGTCTTTGTCTCGCATAATCAATTAAAAATTGATTCCAAAAATTTAGAAAATGATGTGTAAATACGAGATGAATGGTGTTGTTGCTTTTGTACCTGATTTCAAAAAGATGCATTTTGCATTTGTGGTTGAGGCAGTTTAGCCTTACATTGAACTTTTTGTTAGAGCTCCATGTGTGTGAGTTGATGTATGATTGTTGCAAAGCATCATTTTTCTAACCCATTTGCATCTCAAATTTGGCTAGGTGATCTAGAATGTGTTGTAAGACTAATGGGGATGATGATTGCTTAGTTGTTGATGTCTCTAGATGACCAGTGATGGATGATGTAGGTGAATTGAAACTGGTTTCCAGAGGGATCTTAGGTAGATGTGAATCACAAGCATTCATTATCTGAGAAGGTGTGGATGTCTCACAATGATTTTGTTTAGTGGGTGCATCTTTATATTTTTTTTCCTGACAAAATTCCTACTTTTGTTTCACTTTGGAGTGTTTAGTTGTAACAGCTTGAGTATTCTCATTTTTGTGTGAGGGACACATTTGTTCTTGTTCTTGTGAATATTTTGTGTGAAATGAACTAGGTGTGACTATTTTTTATGGTGGTAGCACTTTTTATGTATAAACAATGTTTGATGGAGCTACCAATTATGTTGATTGATTTAGAGAAATTGTTTTCTCTATATTGATATTGACCATTCCCACAAACTCATGGGAGGATGTTTCGGTATTTGGACAAGTCATGGATGTCTCACCAATTTGTCCAGTGAGATCTGTTTGTCCTCCATATTTAGGTGAAGAACCAAAGATGGTATCTATGTATGGTGACTTGGTAGGAGGTCAGCCTAAATCCTTAATAGACTCAATGATAGGCATACATGCAACATTTTCTACTATGTACTCTTCGAAGTTAGTCTTGCTCAGGTAGTTTATAACTTGTGATGTGGTGGATGAAGATGATATGATATGATCTGATTTATTTGTAACCACAATAGGTTCTTCTCCATTGATATGAGTAAGAAAGTCCTCTAATAACATGTTTGAGATAGTTGTGAGCATTTTTGTTGTTGTCTTAGTTGATTTCTCCTTGCATAGAGAAACCAAATATGAAGGAGGTATAACAAGTGAAACCAATAGTGATAGTAGTGATAGAGGTAACTTCATGACAAACTGTAGGGTTGCATTTGGACTCTATATAAAATCATTAGTTTTGGTGTCTAGGTGCATGGGTGACATAGTAGGCTCCTGTGGATGATCTACCTATTTGTAATACTTGAAGTAATCTAGGTTGCCATGAAACACATGGACATTTCCTTCATGAATGTATTTAATGCGTTGGTGCACTATGGATGGTACACACTCCATGGATATGGCCTTCCAAGCAAATATGTTGTACTGTCTTGAACCCTCTAGGACATAGCACAATGTATGTATGGTATTTCATCCAACCTAAATGGGGGGGACTATTGTGCCAAAAATGGTAGATACAACATCATTAAACACTTGTAAAGTGAACGTGGATGCTACAATGTTTGAATATAGGATTTTTAGATGCTTCAATGAGGTTGTGGTGATAATATTTATCATGGAACCCATGTCAAAAAATAGCCATTTGTAAGTTATCCTATTGATGCACCTGAATATGTGCAAAGGAGGATCTACTACATTTGCAAACATAGGTTTGATCTCTTGTTCCTAAAAGGTGAAAACATGATCTTTGTACATTTGTACATGTTCCATGAAATTTGTGAAAACATCAGGATCATGGGGTTGAAATTCAATTGAACCTAAAATCTTCATGAAATTTGATATTTGGAGGACTGTTGTAGTAATTCACTCATGTACATGTTGGCTGATGGTGCATGCAAACTTTGTGTAGACCCACTTTTAATTGTGACCATCGATTGAGTTGGTGGGTTTTGGATGGAATTTTGGGATGGTGAAGGCCACGATGTAGAGGGAATGTGAACTTTCCTACTAGACCCACTTTTGATTGTGACCACCAATTGATATGGTGGGTTTTTGTTATGCATTGAAAGTGATGAAGGATATGATATAGAAGGAATATGGACTTCCTTGCTAGACATCTTGATAGATTGGCTATGACTGGTAATAGTCTATGGTCAACATTGATTGATAGAATTATCTACTTGATCACTTAAATAACCCATTTGTGTTATGGTGGTAGTACTTTGGTGTTCTGGTTTCCTACATGAGGCATTAGATTCATGATGACTATCAGGGAATCATGCAAGAATTATGATATCCTCAGGTCTATAGTGGATGTGATGACTATCAGGGCATCGTATGGGAATGATGAGATCCTTAGGCTTATAGTGAGTGTGTCAACTATCTGGGCATCATGTAAGAATGGTGAGATCCTCAAGGGGAATAGCTTCATGATGACTATCATGGCATCATATAAGAATTATGAGATCCTCAGGTCTATAGTAGGGTCATTCAAGGCCTCTCTATAAGTTTTCTACTCTACAAGATCATGGCTGAGCTCGATTATGTGTAGTTATCATGATGTGTTGATTTGAGCAAACAATAATGAAGAAAATTTTGAATTACAAAAAGGTTGTGGGTGTTATATATCAAAATTATTAGTGAAACGAGCTGATCGCAATGAACTAAGATTCAAAAAAGTGATTTCTAGAGCAAAATTTATATTTTTTGAATATTTGGCCAATCGAGGCTCATGGAAAAATGATCAAATTGAGAAATTTAGAGAAAACAAATAATTTAATCTCAAATATTCTATGAGAGGTACAAAAGGGGCTAACTTAAGACAACCAAAAAAATTTGGTGATTTTTGGGGTTGTCGTGTTGTTTTTCCCTATTTTTGACTTAAAACATTACTCAAAAATAGAGTAATGATAAAACCTGTAGAGACAAAACATGACACCAAACAAATTCTAAATAAATAAAATTTGAATAACCATATATTGCACAAAAAATGAGATTTGTATTAATTGGGGGAGCCTAAAAAATCCATTGTTACAATAGTGGATTTAATTATTCTTTGTAATAAAATATTTACATTGATTGCTAGGGTTATTTGAAAATCTAGCTTCAAAAAATGGTGGTCTTCAGTTGTGTTCTGCTCCCAACAGGTGTGATTGGGATTTTGTGTATCCAATTTTGGGCCACTCTAACTTAATCAGTTATCCAATGCTTGTATAGCACCATCAAATCTGTACACAATGACACAAAAAATGATTTAGTAATACCTGTGAGGGCTCCATAGTGTGAGACTGTATATAAGCAATAATAAATCATAACTAATCTACTGCTAATGAAGTGAATAGAAATGAAAATGCATAAAATGAAATAATAGCAAATAATGATTTACCTTGTTGCTTTTTGGTTGTATTTTGATAACTGGATTGGTTGTAGGTTAATGGTGAAGGTGTGCCCTAGAAAAACCCAAAGATCTCACTTGTCATCAGAATAGGACTCTGAAATGTGGTAGGACTCTCAGGAAGAGTAGTAGGGTGCTTGTGAAGAGTGGTAGGGCACTTAGGGCTATGGCGAAGAGTGGAAAGACACTCATAGAGAGTAGTAGGGCACTTGGATCTATAGCAGAGATCAGTAGAGTGCTCACAAAGAGTGACAGGGCATCTAGGAGGTCAGATTAGATCTGTAGAAGTAGATCTGATGATGGTGAAGGATGCGACAGTGGTGATGGTGAGAAAATGGATGGGTAATATGATGGATGGAGTGGGGCTAAGTTACAAATGCTAGATTGGAATTTTGAGGCACCTCAAAAGCTCAGGGAACCTTAGGGAACTCAAGCTATTAGAAAAATCAACCAAATACTTAGGGTATTTGAAAACTCAGGAAATCAGGACTCAGGGGTTGAGCCATAAAAATGGTTCTATTTATAATCCAACCTAGGGCATGCTAGGGTTTCAAAGACACTAATAATGTGGCTAATATTAAAGCATATCTAAGGGTGGATAATAAATTTAGGGTGTGGCATGGATTAAGGTGAATGGACAGATGAGATTAAATGAAATTGGATGGATGGGATTAATTTATTTATATAAATATATATTTATTAAATATATAATATTATTATTTAAATATATATAATAAATATATAAATATATATAAATAATAGGTAAAAATGGTGGGAAAGCATGGATGGAGGACAAGTGGCTAGATTTTGGTGTCTATAGATGCCCCTTTTTGTACGATGTTGCATGAAATACAATATGGTGCAAAAATACAAGACACCTGATCGATCTAGGCATAGAAGTAACTTCTCTCTCTTTGTGGAATTTGGAATGAAATTGAAGGCAAAAGAATAAAGAATTATGGAGTTTTTGTGTAGTTTATCCCTCAATTTGCGAATGAGTTGTGGATGAATCTCACGAGCCAATTTAAAAACAATGGAATGTTGAAATGTTGTGCAAAGAAGAAAATGTGAATGATAGAATGTGTGACCATTTTTTATCCCAATGGTTGAAGTATAATTTTTGGAAAAGGAAATATGAATGCATCTATTTTTGCCCCAACAAATGAAGGGGTTTTGGTAGAAATGATGATGATGAATGCATCTATTTTTTCCCCAATAGATGAAGGGTTTTGGGATAAATGATGATGATTACTTCTATTTTTGCCCCAATAGATGAAGGATTTTGTGCTAGATGTAGATTTCATGATCATGTAATATGTATCCTATTGTTTAGTTTCCCCAAATTTGGAGTGATTCCATTATTTTGAATAAATTTTACCATATGGCTCATTGATATGCAATATGAAGATACAAAAAATAATAATAAAGTCAACTTCAGAGGGCCTACTAGTGACTATAGAATAATTCCTCTCAATGGAACCAATCCCCCTAGCTAGAGCTAGTCGCTATGATGACTACCAAGGAAATTAGGAATGATGTGATGTAATTTTTTCCATGTTTCAAGTCCCATGAACTAGGCCATCAATGATAACTTTTTAGCAAGATTTAATTTTGTTAAAGTTTCACTTTAAATGTGAGGAAACAAATTTGATTGTGCTTTCGAACTAGGAGATATAGAATGATGATGATGACCAAGTATTATTATGGTGATTCATTCATCTTACCAAATTGCATGGACGTAAATCATTGTAATTGCCAAGTACATAGAACCAACCACTATATACAATATTCACTATAAATATGGTATATGTGGAAAGAAATGGATGATGGAGTGTGATGCTGAAATTTGAAATTTTGAGGAAGAAATGCAATGATTTTGTAAAAAATAGACTTGATTGGTGAATATTGGATACCATGTTGATCAATTTTGCATCTTTGGACACAAAATTCAATTTTATTGAGCCAAATAAACTCATATTTTTATAGAAATTTGTGGAATGATGAGAATTATGATGTAGATGATGAAGATGGTTGTTTTGTGAAAATTTGGACCAGTTTGATACATTTTGTAATTGAAATTGTGCTTTTTATGAATATTTTATTGAATTCTCTTTCACGTACTCTTTTCAAGTATAAAAAAAGGGGGATGATTTGGTGTTATAAGGAACCTTTACAATGGACACTATTCACAAATATCTATCAGATTAAAATTTGCTCAAGGGTTTGAATTTTGCACCATGGAATACAAAGATGAGAGCTATCCTTCAGGTTGAATATTTGTAGAATGTAGTGACTGGAACTACAAAACATCCTCCAACAGGTGGACCATATCAAGAGGTATTTTATCAGAAGGATAGAAGATGTATCATGTTTATTCTACTTGCTACTACATATGAGGTCTAGCCTCATATTTGTGATGACAAATATGGTAAAAAATATTGGGATGCTTTGATTACCATTTATAAAGGGAAGAATCAGTCTACTATTCTAAACCTTCAAACTCAACTACATACACTCAGTATGAAATCTGGTGAGATAGTTGATATGTTCCTATGTAGAGTGGTGGAATTGAAAGCCAAATAAAATGCTATGGGAGAGACGATGGCAGATACTCTCTTGACCTCAATCATCTTGAGAGATTTTCTAGAATCTTACAAGGTGTTGATCACCTCTCTCAACGTGTTTGGAAAAAAAATTACCTTTGTGGAATTGGTAAATTTGCTTCGAACTGAGGAGGCAAATTATTTTTAAAAATATGAAGTACCCAATAATGGCCTCTACTCCAAACAAGGGGGTAGGAAGCAAGGTAATTTTTAGAAGGGAGGATATTCATCAAAAGGAAAAGGGAAACAACCTCAATAGAAAGACAAACAATATTGCAAAATATATGATATGAATAACCATGACACCAACAGGTGTTGGTTTAAGAATAAACAACACAATGACCAATATCACAAGAAAAATACAAAGGGGAAATACAAATCACAAAATAATAATAAGCAACCCAAGGAAAATGTTGCTTATACCAAATCAGACTAAGACTCATATTCTAAGCAAGCACATAAGATGTGTATGACTCACATATCTTCTTAGAAAAAATATGTAGTGTGGTATATTGATTTCAGTACCAGTAAACACACGATTAGAGATAGATCATGGTTTGAGATATTTGAGGTAAAGTAAGGCAAGTTAATGACAATAGTTGATGATAATACCTACTGAGTCCAGGGTGAAGGTGATATTTCCATCACTCTTCTAGATGGCAAATGTCATATTGAAAAGGTTCTCTATGTTCTTGGATTGGTAAAAATTTTGTTGTCCATCCCTCAAATATTGGATAGAGACATAGATGTTGTTTTCAGTGTTGAGTAGGGTAGAAAGAGTTTTTTCATCACAAAAAAGGGAAAGCATGTAGAAAAAGGATCTGTAGACACTAAAATCATGTCAATCCGATTAGGTGACCATAAGCAATGGCTAAATTGATATTATATGGCCCCCTAGGTTAGCCCTCAGAGGTTACATAGTGGTCTTAACCACTCCTGCAAGGTTTTGGAAGGTTCTACCCCACTTTTGGGAATATTTTGGCCATATAGGCACCACCATACCACCTAGGGATGAGGGTAGATCACTACCATCCCACCCAGATATGAGGGCATGCCCTCATCCCTAGGTGGGATGGTCAAGACCTTTGATTAAAAAAAAGTCAAAATTGGGACAAATGGCACCTAAAAACTACCATTTACCTTACCTATTCAAGCATGCAAACCTGAGGGTACAAAATACTTATGAAATGCTATAGCATGGAGGCCAAAAAGTGATATTCTCTTCTCCCTATAATACATGCCAAACTTTGGAAAAATTGTGCCTCTTGCCCTCCATGTCCTTGCATGCCCATTTTCCCATGAGCCTCCTTTGGCTATAAAGTGGATCCATTTTCCAAAAAAATATAGAGAGGAGTTTTGAGACATAGCAACAAAGTGCTACCAAGATTTTCCATCAACCTTTCACACCTTTTCCCTTGAAATATCTACCTAGCAAAGGAGGTTTATGAGCGATTAAAGAAGGGACAATTTTCTTACAAAACCAATTCAATCGAATGAATTTTACCACCAAATTTGACTGCAACACTATTGAGATTGATTTTGACCAATTAACTAAGGAATTAATGACAAATAATTAGTAGAATTAGTGGTTGTCCCACCCCAGGATGATTCCAAAACTATGATAGTCCCACAATCCCTGCAAGGTATGAGGGTATATTGATGCATGATTTTCTTACTATTTTTATATAATAATATTCTAAGATAGATTAAGAACGTATTGTTCAAATTTCATGTAATTTAGAATTATATTGAATGAGATATCACATTTTTAAGATTTTATACATTTTTGGGGACCATTTGAATATACACATGAATATGTGATTGATATTGTTGAACTAAGTATGACACTGAGAGGGGGGGTGAATCAGTGTGTATTAAAAATTTAATCCAACTACAAAATAAAATCAAAATGAGCAATCACACGAACATGCATCACATAACACTAGATTTATAATGGAACCCCAATTTTGGAAAAACACTGTGCCAATGGACTGTATGGACTCCCATCCAAATACAGCCTTGAAAATGTTTTGTATTTACAATATTTTGTAGCACTAACTATAAGGAATGACACCAACCAACCTGAAATTTAGTAGCACCAACTCCAAGGAGCACCGACCCCTATTGCCAAGCATCGACCTGACAAATTTAAAAAGCTCTGATAAAAGTTTTAAATCTCATAAAAATACCATGAGTGGTCTAGCTCACAAATATTCTGTGTAACCTTTTCAATATTCTCAACTCTACACATTGATTATCTCACACCCTGCACATTTTTTTAATCAAAATGCCAAAAAACAATTCTTCACAACATGCATCGACAGTCCTTTCTACAAAAAAACCACTTCTCCATTTTATTTTAATAAATATATATGCTTCACATTGAAAAACACAACTCCTTTTTTTTAGTTACAAAAAACTACCACAACCGTTATATTCTTAGAAACTACCAAAAATTGCCAAAAATTGCCAAAAAGAGCTGACAAGGATTTTTTTAATAGTCATAACTTCCTCCTCAAATTTCCAAATGGGCTAAAAATTTAAACATATATTCTTGGATAAAATAAATACCTTCAGTTTAAATTTCAGATTTTAAATCTTCATGGATTATTTGTAGTACCTCCGACAAAGTGGCCTCTGATGCTTATTTTACACGTCACATAAACTGGAAAAAGTGCTCAAGAGACATTTTGCAACACTCACCGTTTCTTCCTACAGACTCTGTTTGGGCTACAATTTAAAACTTAAGCTCTCAGTATATACAGATACCTCCAGTAAAACATTTGAGGTCCAATTCCTCACGTATTGCTTAATATTCTTCCCACAAAGTGACCTCCAATGCAGATTTTACACGTCACAAACTGGAAAAAGTGCTACGGAGGCATTTTGCAACTACTTTCCTTTATTCCTCGGGTATCCATTTAGGATGAAATTTAAAATATAATCTCTTTGTACATCAAAATACCTCCAGTAAAAATTTTAAGGTCTAACTCCTCACAGATTTCTTAATATTCCTCCTATAAAGTGGCCTCTAATGTAGATTTTATAACTGTCCAACTAAGTGTAATTTTGTCCAACTAAGTACCGTCGATGCAAACGATCAATAAAAACATCAATATGACACCTAAAACACTATTCTAACACATTTCCTAGCATGCCAACATGATCAACATTGATTTGACCTATCCGACCATGCACTGCAAGCAAGGAGCACATATTTTTGACAACTTTTGCTACTTTGACAACTTCCTGATGATTTTTGCAACTTTTGCAAATTTGCATGAGAAACCTATAACAACTTCACCCAAACATAAAAAATATTCTCATAAGCATTAAACACCACTGTACATACTCTAAATAACCTCCAAAAAGCTGTCCACAATGTCAACCTGTCCATATGAGTGTGTTGACAACAATGACAATACTGTCGTTGCACCTTACTCAACAATCTCCCCCTTTGGAATTGTTGGCAGCACACACACAATTTCCTATAACTCTTCTCCCATTTGAAAATAAGATCAAAGGGCTACTGCAAACTCCCCTTGAGTCCATGTACAACATTCTCAGGCAAAAATTATTACACTTAGCAAAAATCACAAACATGAGCAAAAAGATAAATGAAGACACAAATGCTCCCCCTGAGAATGTGGCCCCGATAGCTAGTCAATGCTTGGGAAGTGTGAACACCCCCAATTTCTTGTAAAGGTACTCAAAAATTTCCTTGGGCAATAGTTTTGTGAAGATATCCACTACTTTCTCTGTTGTTGAAACAAAATCCAACTTAACCTCACCTTTCGCAATTTTCTCCTTAAAAAAATGGTACCGAATAGCAATATATTTTGTGCGAGAATGCATAATCATATTCTTTGAGATATTGATTACACTTGTATTGTCACATATGATTGATATGGGCTCACTAAAATTTATTCAATATCCTTCAAAGTTTATTTCATCCAAAGTACCTATGTACAACATGATGTCGCTACAATGTACTCTGCCTCTGTTGTGGATAATGAGATTAAATCCTACTTTTTTCTATGCCATGCAACAATATTATCACCAAGATAGAATGCACCTCCACTGGTACTCTTCTTTTCATCTACACATCCTACCCAATATACATCTAAATACACAATAAGGGTGAAGTCCTTACCTTTCGGATACCATAACCCATACTCCATAGTACCCTTGAGGTACCAAAAAATCCTCTTCACTACTGTCACATGAGTCTCCTTGGGACTAGCCTAAAATTGTGTTACCATACATACTACCTATAAAATATCCGGTCTAGTAGCTGTCAAGTACAGTAAGCTCCCAATCATGGATCTATACATAGTTTGATCAATAGGTGGAGATTTGTCATCCTTGCTCAACTTGCAACCTGTCGTCATGGGAGTGCTAACTGGCTTGCAATCCTACATTATGAACTTTTTTAGAATCTCTTTCACATATTTAATTTGAGAAATAAATATGCTCTTCTCCTTTTTATTAACTTGCAATCCAATAAAATACGAAATTTCACCAATCATTGACATTTCAAACTCTTTTTGCATCTTATTTACTAAATATTTACACAACTCATATTTGTTGCTACCAAATATGATATCATCTACATATACAACAACAACAATATGATGACTATTTTCTATTTTGACATACAAATTACTGTCCACCATACCTTTCTTGAACCCTTACTAAGTAATATAATTGTCTAGCCTTGCATACCATGCCTAGGGTGCCTGTTTTAAGCCATATAACGCTTTCTTCAACTTGCAAACCAAGTTGGGATCATCACCAAGTTGAAAACTATATGGCTTCTCAATATAAACCTCTTATTCAGGTTTCCCATTCAAAAATGTTTATTTCACATCCATTTGATAAACTTTTAAATTCTAGTAAACTACTAAAGCAAGAAATATTCTAATTGCCTCTAGTCTGGCCACAGGTTCAAAGGTTTCCTTGAAGTCAATACCTTCAACTTGTGCATACCCCTTGCATACAAATATTTATTTATTCCTAACTACCTATCCATATTCATTCAATTTGTTTTGAAAGACCCATTTAGTACTGATTACATTTTTATTTGCGGGTCTTGGTACTAACTCCCAAGTCTTGTTTTTCTCAATCTGATCTAATTCTTCATTTATTGCCTTTACCCAACTTTCATATTTGCTTACTTCAATGACATTTTTGGGCTCAATTATGGATAGTAAATAGTAGTTACTTACTAATATTCTTCTTGTCTGAACACCAACTATGGGGTCTCCAATTATTTGCTCTCTAGGATGACCTTTCTGCAAGCTACCTGTTTTGAATTTTTTGTTTTCTTCCAATTCTGAATCACTTTTTGAATCCTCTGTGTCAATTCTTGGTTTCTCTTTCATTTCCTCTTCCTCATATCCTTCAATGACCTCTTCATAAATTGGGTATTTCTCTTCATAGCTAATTACTCATTCCCTTCATTCATCAACTTTAACATCGTCACTTTCAACAATTTTTCTTAGCCTCTTGTTGTAACATTTGTAAGCTTTCATTTTTGATGAATAGCCAAAAAAAATACCTTCATCTGCTCTATCTTCAAACTTACCAAGGTTTTCTTCAATTCTTTTGATGTAACACTTGCTACCAAAAACTTTAAAATATCTTGTTGTTGCCTTTTTACCGAACCACAACTTATAAGGAGTTTTGTTTTCATGCATCCTCAACATGCACCTATTGTGGATGTATACCACAGTATGGAATGCCTCTTTCCAAAATATGTTTGTTACTTTGATCTCAGTCAACATAGTCCATGTCATTTCCTACACTATCTAGTTCTTTCTTTCTACCACACCATTATGCTAAGGTGTCCTAGCTACTGAAAATTGTATCCTAATGCCATATTTTTCACAATAATCTGTGAAATACTCTAAAATGAACTCTCCTCCTTTGTATGACCTTAAACATTTAATCCTTTTTCCTTTTTGATTCTCAACTTGGTTTTTTAAAACCTTGAACATCTCAAAAGCTTTTGATTTATGCTTCAAAAACAATACCCATGTCATCCTGGAATAGTCATCTATACACAACATGAAATATTTGTCACCGTTTATTCTTTGCATTCTCATGGGTCCACATAAATTTTTATGTACTAGTTTTAAAGGTTTGCTCGTGTAGTACTATTTTGTTTTAAATGAGACTCTCGTTTGATTCTCTTTTTGACATGAAGCACAAATACTATTTGATGGTTTTCCAATGGTGGGAATATCTCTCACTGCTTTATTTGAACTGATTTTTACTAGATTTTCAAAACTGATATGACCAAGCCTCTTGTGCCACAACCAATTCTCTTCTTCCTATTCAATCAAGCCAGCTCCTTTTGAAGTCTTCAAGAGAGTGTACAGGTTTCCAAATGTTCTTTATTCAGCTGCTATCAACTTCCCACTATTTGCCTTTCTAATTTCATAACCTTGCTTCTTAAAGATCACATCATGACCTCTGTCACAAATCTGACTTACGCTCAACAAGTTATGCTTCAAACCAACCACAAACAAGACTTCTTCTAACCTAATTTTTCATCACTGATATTAACTGAACCTCTGCCAACTATCTTAGCTCCACAATTGTTTTTGAATTTCACTAAACCACCTTCATATTGTTGCAACTTCTCAAATTTTTGTTTATCACCTGTCATATGACTAGAGTATCCACTATCAAGTACCCATGGTGTGGATTTATTTTGTGCTTTAAATGTCATATGTACGATCAAGGATTACTTTTCTTCCTTAGGCTACTCTTTTTCTTTCCACTCCGGTTTGATTACAATTTTGGGCTCTTGTTTTGGATTTTCTTTTTTAGTAGCTTGTGCATGTTTTTTGAGAAATTTTCTATTTTATCTTATTCCATTTGGATGAAATTTTCTTCCTTGAAATTGATTTGATGCAAATGTACTTCTACAATTTCTTGCAATATGCCCAGAGTTATGAGAATTATAAAATTCTACTGCATAATCCATCAAAGGTAAAAAAGCATTTCTACTGGAAAAATTCCTTGGTCCTACATTATACTTGCAATATGAAATCTTATGTTCATAACCATTGCATTTAAAACAATAACCAGAAAATATATGATTGAACCTGGGTGGTGGTCTTTGCCATGTTGTTGTAGGAGCCATAAATCTTCTTCTTATTTGATGTGTGACATTGGTGAAACCATCATTGTCAATTCTCCTATTGTGCCTTGCATTATTACTTTCATTTGCATGATTCATTTTTTCTCGATTAACTTGTTTCTTTTCTTCATTCTTTGTGGATTCTTCATTTGTGGCCTTTGATCCATTTGATGATTCTTCTTCATCAAAACCCAAACCAAATTTTATGCCTATAGTCTTCTGGTTATTTATGATCTTATCTAGATTTATATAACTCTCTTCACATTTGTGATAAAGGCTAATTTTATGATTCATATATTCTAGTTGCATCCTTAAACCAACAATCTCTTCTTCTAACTTGATATAATAATCTATTTTCATGGTTATTTTCACTTCGAGATATTCATATATCTTCTTGGATTCTTGTATCTACACTTTCAAACTTGTTATGATTTCATTTGCATCCTCAAGTTTTTTTGAAACTTTCTTATTCCTTTTTCCTTGTCTTCAATTCATCTAGAGCTGCAATTAGTTCCTCTTCCAAATTCACTTCTGCACCAATTTCTTCTTCATCATGTTCCTATTATTTTTCTAGTTTTTCTTCCTTGAATGCCATGAAAAGAGGTTCACATGTTTCTTTTTTAGAATAATCACTAGAGCTATATTTTGATGAACTGACATTCTTGGAGATGAAACTTTTCTTCTTGAAGTTACCTTTTTTGAAATTTAATTTTTTCTTCTAGTCACTTCTTTCTCCGTGCGATCCTTCATCACTTTTATTCTTCTCATTAAGTGGACATTTAGCTATGAAATGACCAACACCTCCATAATTGAAACATTTAAATGGTAACTTTCCTTTTTATTTGTCTTTTGTATTTTTTATTTTTCCCATGAAGTTAGGTTCCATTTCATCTAACATTTCATCTTCATTTGAATCTGGTTTCGTTTTTGCATTTTTTGAGCTTTGAAGGTAGCTTCTTTATCTGTAGATTTAGCTTTTTTTATTCCTATTTTATAGGTGGTTAAAGAACCATACAACTCATCCATAGTAAGAGTATTTAAATATTTAGATTATTCTATTGCAAAAAATTTAGAATCAAACCTTTGAGGAAAAGATCTTAATACCTTTTTGACGATTACCGAGTCTTTGATTTCTTATCCAAGTCCTCTGATAGCATTGATGAATTCATTTACTCTTAACATGTAGACCTCTATATTCTCATCTTCATTCATTTTCAGCCCTTCCAATTGTGATCTATGTGTCTATATTTTAGCTTCCTTAATCTTGTCGTCTCCTTCATGAGTGCTTTTCAGCTTATCCCAAATTTTCTTGGTGGTCTTGCATCCCATAACTTTTACCAGTTCACTATCAACTAATCCACACATGATAGCATTCTTATCTTTCGAATAATTCTCAAATATTTTCTTTACCATAGCATCAGCCGAAGGAGTAGAGGGTATTGTATATCCACTATTTACTAATTCCCAAATATCGTATCCCAAAGCACAAAGATATATCTACATTTTAAGTCTCCAAAAAGCGTAGTTGGTTCCATCGAATAACGGTGCTTTATTTGAGGAGAAGCCTTCACCACTTGCCATTGTGTCACTTCTAAGATCACCCTAGCTGGTTAAGCCTATTCAGGAACCTCGCTCTGATACCAATTATTGAACTAAGCATGAAACTAAGAGGGGGGATGAATCAGTGTGTATTAAAAATTTAATCCAACTATAAAATCAAATAAAAATGAGAAATCACACAAACATGCATCACATAACACCAAATATTATAGTGGAAACTCGATGTGGTAAAACCACTGTGCCAATGGACTATTTGGACTTCCATCCAAATCCAACCTTGAAAATATTTGGTCTTTAAAATATTTTTGCAGCACCAACTGCAAGGAGCATCGACCTCTGTTGCCAAGTACTGACCTAGCAAATTTAAAAAGCTCTAATAAAAGTTTTAAATCTCATCAAAAGATCCTAAGTGGTCTAGCTCACAAATATTCTCCTCTAAAGTCTTCTGCCTAACCTTTTTAATATTCTCAACTATGCACATTGATTATCTCACACCCTGCACATTTTTCAATCAAAATGCCAAAAAAAATTCTTCACAACATGCACCAGTAGTCCTTTCTACAAAAAAAAACCACTTCTCCATTTTCTTTTAAAACATATATATGTTTCACATTGAAAAAAGTAGCTCTTCTTTTTCAGTTATACAAAAGTACCACTCAATTGTTATATTCTTAGAAACTGCCAAAAATTACCAAAAAGAGCTAACAGGGCTTTTTGTAACAGTCATAACTTCCTCCTCAAATTTCCAAATGGGCTAAAAATTGAAACATATATTCTTGGATAAACCGAATACCTTCAGTTTAAATTTTGGATTTTAAATATTCACGTATTATTTACAATACCTCCGACAAAGTGGCCTCTGACACTGATTTTACACGTCACATAAACTGGAAAAAGTGCTCCAGAGCCATTTTGCAACGCTCACCGTTTCTTCCTTTGCACTTAGTTTGGGCTAAAATTTAAAAATTAATATCTCAGTATATTCAGATACCTCCAATAAAATATTTGAGGTCCAATTCCTCATGGTTTGCTTAATATTCCTCCTGCAAAGTGACCTCTAATGCAGATTTTACGTCACATAAACTGGAAAAAGTGCTACAGAGGCATTTTGAAATTGCTTCCGTTTCTTCCTCAGGTCTCCATTTGGGCTAAAATTTAAAACATAAGCTCTCTGTACATTATGATACCTCCAATAAAAAATTCAAGTTCTAAATCCTCACAGAGTTCTTAATATTCCTCCTGCAAAGTGGCCTCTAATGCAAATTTTACAACTGTCCAACTAAGTGCAAAATTGTCCAACCAAGTATTGGCGATGCAAATGATCAATCCAAACATTGATATGACACCTCCAACACTATTCTAACATATATCCCAGCATGCCAACATGCTCAACACTGATATGACTTGTCTGACCATGCACTACAAGCTAGGAGCGCACCATTTTGATAACTTTTGCTACTTTGACAACTTCTTGACGATTTTTGCAACTTTTACAAATTTTCACGAGCAACCTGTACCAAATACACACAAAATAAAAAAAAAAATATCATAATTATTGAACACCATTGTACATACTCTGAACAACCTCCGAACAACTATCCACTGCATCAACTTGTCCATCTAAGTGTGTTGACAACAATGATCATACTGTCGTTGCACCTTGCTCAATAGATATTTCTAATCACTAATATGGGTCCTTTTTAAATCTCATTTTATGTATAATTTCCAATTTTTATTTGATTTGGAAAAGTTTAGGTCTAGAAATTGCTCGTTTTAGGTTTTGTAGGCTTAGTAGGCACACTGCAAATATGCCACAAATTTGGATGCAATTTATATTATATTTTCAATTATATCTTCCAAAAATGATATTTTGTGCATGTCTATGTGATTTCAGATCATTCAAAGTTGTTTTAGATAGGTGCATTACATATTTACGCTTTCTAATCTATAATTGCATGTATTGCTTTTGCATGTTTCATAATCCGCACTTGTTATTTAACAAATATGGTTTCCTTGTGTGTAGGTGTAGGTTTTATAGTGCATGAGGAAGGAGCACAAGATAATAATATTGAAGAACAAAGTAGTGGCATCATAGGTTCACCCACCTCAATTGTGGGTATGAGAAAGAACATTGGAAGTGCACCTGAGTTACTAAAAGGATTTGATCCTTGGGCACCTATTTTGTAAACAAGTGTATAAATATGGATCCCTCAAGGGGACATTTATGTAACTGTGGTTTGATCCATTAAAATAATAAAATAAAACTTCATTTATCACATTTTTCTTATCTTATCACATCTTACTTGAATGCTCCTTTTGTAATGCTTACCCTACATTAGAGATAGATGCATCTTTTTTAGCATCATTAGGTGCATCACTTTTCCCCTAATTTAGTGGTGATAATGGTGGGACCCTATCCCTATTTATTTTATTGAAGGTTTAATCATTGTTTTTGGTTTTAATCTATTGCAGGTAATGGTCATTCTGACCTACAACGGCCTCTGGACTGCTACTTTTGCCATGCTAGGATGGTCACACCACCATCCTATCCTAGGATGGCCCTTAATTTGGCCACTGTACCACCTTAGGATGGCCACAAAACAAAGACTTTTCTGCTCATAATGCTATAAATAGCAAGTTCTCAAGCTATCAAGGTAAGTTCGTAAACTTTCTGTTTGCTTTTATACAATAAAAAGTTGCTCTTTTTCTATTTTTCTTGCTTGCATTATTTGCTTAAAATATTGGAAGATAGATTTTCCCTTTTTATAAATGTAAAAACAATACCAAAAAATTAAAAAAACTGAAAATAAGCTAAATGACAATGATCTTGTATAGCTTGCTTTTCGATAGGCTACCTAATATGTATACCTCCATTTAGGGTTGCATCTTGTATGTTTCTTTTTACCTAGATTTTTTGAAAGTAAAATTTACCTTTTGCATGCATTTAGTGAAATATCATTGAGTGCTTCATTGCTTAATTTATTAACCACACACACCACGTCTTACTTAAATTCTAGTGAGTTGTATTTCATCACCAACCACTAGTAGAGACCAACGATGGTGTCTTTCATCTCCATTAATTGGATCAACTCCCACAAACCCCAAATTTTGGCCAAAGCTAGCTTCAAGATCCATCATAGCCTATGGATTATAGCACATACCACTCTTCTAAGAAGTATATCATAAACTACAGGTGAATTGAGTGAGGAATGGTAGGCCTGTACTCCCTGATCGGTATGGGCTTCATATTCATACCTAGGTGGGTTTACGTGATTGAACTTTCATTATCGGTTTTCTAGCTATGATCATATAGGTGAAATCCATTTAAACATAATAATATCATCCAACAAAAGCTAAATACTTGATCGAAGGTCTTATTTACAAACAACACATCTAAAAACACAAAATATCTTAGGAAACACATCAATCCTTAAAAGAGATAATCATTTG
The DNA here is from genome assembly GCA_028583015.1 of Wollemia nobilis. Taxonomy (NCBI): domain Eukaryota; kingdom Viridiplantae; phylum Streptophyta; class Pinopsida; order Araucariales; family Araucariaceae; genus Wollemia; species Wollemia nobilis. The sequence goes on along the minus strand of JAQPPZ010003193.1, from coordinate 6,924,676 downwards.
TTTTATTGTGTGTTTCCTTTCTTGTGCATTGCTTTATTAGAAATTTGTAAAGGAGATAATCATCTAGGTTTTGAAATAGATTAACAATGGTGTGCACCCATAGCCAAGCCCACTCAAGGGTGGAAGCTGCAAAGTGTGGACTAGGAGACATGAATAATCTCCACTTTAGCCCCAAAGACTTGGTCATACCTCCTTGGCAAGCCTCTACTCATCCAAGTCCCAATACAACTAGGTAGGAACAACCCCTATAAGAAAGCCCTATGCAAGACACCCCTATGGGTTGTGGGTCTTATACAGGAGAGTGTTCTCAATAAGTAGACACATCACATGCCTTATTTTATGAAAGGAAACCATGCACTGAGGTGCAAATAGATAGATCAGTACCATGCATTCATATGCCATATAGGTCTAACATGCCTTATTATGGGCCAGAGCATGACTTCACACATTGGGTAGGGTCGATTTATCATACTTTGCCTTTACACCACCCTAATAAATTCCAACAGTACTCATCACTTAGGGTGAGCAAACTCAACCCTTACCTTCCTCATCAATGAATTAAGGCATGAGGAAATACCCAATTATCCTCAAGAATAGTATACTATGCAAGAAAAATGTACCTCTATGCCAATTGAGTATAAAGAGCATATGCCTAGACCTAAACCTCAAGTAAACATGGCTACCCTCGATTGAGGGAATCATGTGATGGAAATCATATATTATCTTGAACAAGGTAGGCCTTAGGGTGAGACTCCTATGCCTCCTAGGCCTCTAACAATAGAAAAAATCAATCAAGCAGTAGAAAGATATATGGAATGCCAAGCACATTTCAATAAGCTTTGACAATACAAAGAGTAACTAGATCGCTTGCACCAACTAGAGAAAGAAAGAATTTAATGGTAGACCAACAAGCTATTCCAAATAAACTTTACATGAGAGTGTCCCTACCCCTAGTATACATAGACAAGAATTCCCTTCAATGCAACCCACTCTCATTCGAGATAGGTATCATAGGCCTTATCCAATGTTACCTCCATGACCCCCTAGGCTGAATTGGGACTTGCCTCCAAAGCCAAACATAGGGTGCCCACTGCAGGCAACTACCCCTCTCTATAGGATGGCTCAAGAGACATCCTATGGGGCTTACATTGAGCATGAACTAGAGGTGGAATATATGGAAACACCTTATCAAGGTAGGGGTGATATCCCACCAACCCGCAATAGGCTTGATGTTTCTTGTCCTCTACCGTAGGGTCAGAGCAAGGAAGAGGAGATCAAATCCTCAGATGCATATCAGGCACTGCTATAGTATCTAGAGTTAGTAGAGAATAAGACCTTCGATTCTGGCTCCCATAAGCCTACTATTTCTAGTTATGTAGTCAACTACTCCATCTATTCTTACCTACCTCTTCCTATCTAGAATAGTTTGATATGCCTCACTTGGCTATATTTAAGGGAGAAGAATATGCATAGGAGCATGTTACCAAATTCCTAATCCAATGTTTTGGTATCTAAGATAATGATACTTTGATTTTGAGGATGTTCTTGACTACCCTCTCTGGCCCAGCCATGGAGTGGTTTACCCAACTCTCAAAGCATAGCATCTATAATTTGGATCAACTCATAGACACATTCCTATAATACTTCACCTTCAATACCAAGCAAAAGGTAACACTGGCTAACCTCACTATATTGAAACAATATGATGACGGGTCAATCACAACCTATGGCAATAGGTGGTGAGTATTGCTCATAAAGCTACCATACTTACTTCCTATGGAGGAGTTGACTCATTTGTTTACCAAGAGCTACCTAAAGTTGATCTCCTTATTGTTGCAACTATAGTAATATCCAACTCTTGAATATGCTCTAGTGCAAGCTAGAACAATCAAAGACATCAAGATTTAGGAGGGAGAAATTATGAAGCCTCACAAGAAGGAGTGAAACAAGAATGCTAAAAATAGCCCAGTGAAACCTAAGCTAGTGGCATTCAATCAGGTGGTCATTAATATCCCAAGGCTAGTGCAACCTGCACCACCTCAAAAGCCCAATTATCAGGCCACACTTGGGAACTATAACAAGGACAGCTAAAACAACCAAGGGCAAAATAAAAAATTTTACCCCAAGCAATAGTTCATACCCATTGTAGATTCTATGGACTCATTTTTTGAGTGCATTTGTGTGGCAAAGGTAATCAATCTGCAAGAGATTCGACCTATCAATCCAAATGCACTGAAGTCCAAAGGGTACTGAGAATACCTATACTATAATTTTCATAGGCAAAATGAGCATGATGTGTAGATGTGTTGTAAGTTTAAATACTTGGTGTAATATATGATTGATAGGAATGATATTTAGGTTTAAAATCATGTTGCACCCAATAATTAGTAGATGGGTGTTTTCAAAGACCCATTGCTTACCCATGTAAAGCAAGCCAAGCCAATGCCCTAGGTGAACAAGGTTCATCATGCACCCCCTAAGCAAGGGTTTATTGGCATGATTAGCATTGTAATAAGGAACAAGAGGTATCCAAGACCAATCACACCACCTAAAAATTCAAGTGATTCCTTCAACATCACGGTCATTGCCACCTCCAATGCCAAACCTCCCACCTAGGCCTATGGCCAAAATCAAGAGCAAAATCACTCAAATTTTGAGAACAAAATCTACTGGGATCTCTATTTATGAGCTCATTCAAAAATCTACACCTCATAGAGAATCTCTAATGGAGATCCTTAACGTAATCAAGTTACAGACCCAAAAGTCTAACTCCAACAATTTTGTGGGGTATGTTTGGCAATGCACGGAATAAGTGATCACATTTTGAGAAGATGAGCTCAAACTAATTTCAAATGATATGGTGGATCCCCCCTTGCACATCATCGCATGTGTAAATGGAAAACCATACAAGAGAGTGTTATCAGACACTAGGTCTTCTAACAAAATCATCACTACAATAACTCTCAGGCATCTAGGACTCCCGACATCCCATATTGTCGCATCTACCTATACCCTTTGAGCATTCAATGATGCCATATGCTCAATAGTTGGTATGATAGTCCTACCAATTTAGGTAGGGTAAAATACCATACCAACATTGTGCCACATATTGTAGGGTGATATGGCATACAGTATATTGCTGGGTAGATCTTGGATCAGGGAGATGAAGTGTGTCTGTTCCATCACTCACTAGTGTATAAAATACTACAACATGGTGTAGCAAATCCTTGATTCAACCTTACAATCAACCCATCTAGATTTCCTACCAAATAAATCCATCCAAGGTCTAACTCCATCACCATCACCTTCAATCAATCCATCACCATCTCATGCTATACCATCCTCATCATTGACTCCCTCCAATATACCCTCATTATTAGTGAATCCTCCACCAAGTGACATGGGGAAAATGCCTATTGATGAGTCTCAACCAACCATATCCACCATCTCCATAGGAGATATTCCTAGACCCATAGATGAGGATCCACCTTAAGAGGCCAACATGGAGCCAATGCAAGCCTCACTCCCATCCCCTCTCCATAGCCATAGGCCATAGTGTACCTAGCTACCATCGATTTAGGATAATACATGGTTAGGAATGTTACAACCACCCTTTCTATTGAGTTAGTGCAAGATATGGGTCAACCTCATATTCCCATAGGTACTATCATACCTTTTGGCCTTCCTCCTAATTAGACAAATTTTATTTATGGGGGCCTTGACTATGGCATAGAGCCTTATCAAAAACAAGAAGAGGATGAAGAGCCATTTTTTGAGGACATAAATTACATGTCAAATCCTAAATTTGCCATGAGATACCTTCATCTCTAAAGTTGGTACAATTATATCTAGGGCTTGTATGAGCAAGGCACTCACATTCCTTACCAGCCCCAGTATCAAATGCCTTATGCTAATTCTAGTTTGGGACATAATAAGCCTATGCTCCTTGACATCCTCATAGATATTTTGGAGTGCATGACTCTAAACTTTAGGTATGAGCTTATACGTGATCTCTACACCAACCCCAATCACATCTATTCACTAGGAGACTACTTCCCTACATCCATAAGCAACCAAGAGATATTTTTCAATGTCAATAAATATTATGAGAGATATAATGGTTAACATACCATTCCCCATAATAATGAGGAAGAAGATCTAGGGTCTCCCAATGATTGGACGTCTGATGATGAGTCAGATTATGGAGTCACACCAATTGAATCTTCTAGCTCCGATGGATAATATGCATGGATCATCCCCATGGATGATGAATACAAGTTATATCTACATATTTTCCCATTACACCATCCCATATGGTGACAAATTCTACCTTTGGAAGAGCAAGTTCACCCATAGTAGCACCGACTACCATCGGTCATTCCACCTCCACCACAACCCCCTCCATAGGTCTAGCAACACCTCGATATTAATAGACATCACCATCCACCTAGGGCAAATAATTCATCCATTAACATGATTTTCATAGACCTCCATGCACCCCTACGAGATCTGAATAACCCATCAAATCCACTACACCTTGACTTGGGGGAAATTGACTTTGATCAGGGAGATTCTTCTCCATCGCCTTTTGAGTACTGGTCTTGGGATGAGATGTTATAGCTATTTCATTTCTCTCCAAGGCCTACTCAATATTTATTCCAATATAAGGTCAAACCTGACATTCTAATTGATGATCTAAATCCAACTGATGATATTCACCCAATTCCTACTCTCCATCAGTTGGAGGAGGGGTCACATATGTCAATAAAACCAATGATTGATAAGGATATTGGGTTAGATCCTGTGAATCCTCAATGTATCAAATTAGGGAAAATATTGTTCCTGACTTAGCAAGCTGATTACATAGCCCTTCTCACCGATAAGAAATAAGTCTTTGCATGGTCCTATAAAGACATGCCAATACTGGATCTAAATCTAGTCACACATAATCTGATGCTTGATATAAAGGCCAAGCCAGTTAAGAAAAATCTAAGAAAAATGCATTTGATAATATCCTTAATGGTAAAATATGAGCTACATAAACTATTAGATGTCAAGTTTATCATATTAGTAGACTATTCACCATGGTTGTCCAACATGGTTCTCATCAAGAAGTTTTATGGGAGGATTTGCATTTGCACAGAATTTTAAGACCTGAACAAAGTGAGTCCTAAGGATGATTTCCTTTGTCGAGCATCGATGCCCTAGTAGACATCATAGTAGGCCATAAAATGTTATCCCTCATGGATGGTTTATCTAGATACAACCAGATTTACATCAATCCAAAAGACCAAATGAAAATGGCATTCATAATACCTTGGGGAACATTTTGCTATAAGGTCATGCCCTTTGGTCTATGCTGGTGCTACCTACCAATGCACCATGACATACATCTTCCATGATTACATGCATAAGATTTTGAAATATTACATGGATGACTTACTGGCCAAATTATTATTATGCCATGAGTATCTCGATAACTTGCGTAAAGTCCTTGATCACTTTATTAAGCACAATGTGAGACTGAACCCCAAGAAGTGCATCTTTGTTGTCATATCTATAAAACTCTTAAAAATTATAGTCTCCAAAATATGCATCAAAGTAGACCCCAACAAAGTCAAGATAATCCTCAAGATACCTCCCCAAACTACCATCAAGTAGCTATGAAGCCTATAGGGTAAGGTCACGTCCATCAAGTGCTTCATAGCACAATTATCAGACAAATACTGACCCATGAACAAGCTACTGTATAAGGGGATCACATTCCATTGGGATGATGAGTTTCAATATGCCTTTGATGTAATAAAACAATATTTGGGTTCATCACCAGTATTGGATCCACCCATACCAAGAGTGTCATTCCGCTTATACATCTCATCCACTAAGATTGCATTGGGCATCATGTTGATCCAAAATAATGAATTGCATAAGTAACAAGCTACTTACTATCTTAGCCACACCTTGGTCAATTATGAAATAAAATATGCATACATTGAAAAGCTATGCCTAGCGATGGTGTTTGCAACCATGAAGCTACACAATTACATGCTTAGTCATACCATGTATGTTGTATCAAAAGAGAATCCATTGCAATACATTATGATTCACACCTATCACAACAATCACATGATAAAATGGATCATGTTGTTGATGAAGTTTGACCCATAATTTATCAGATAAAAATAAATTAAGGGTTAGGTCATCATCGATCAACTTGCAGAGGCTCCTCTCCAAGATGAGCAGCCTCTCAGCATGGAGCTTCCCAATGATGGAGTCTTCCAAATATCAAAATTACCTGATTCTAATGATCTTGAGTCACATCTCGATATGAATTTATTATTTGATGAGTCTTCCAAATGTGAGAAAGGGGGTGGTTTAGAAATCATGTTTTTCACACCTCAAAGGGCTCTTATACCCCTATCTTTCAAACTCAATTTCTTGTGCACTAACAAAAATTTTGAGTATTAAGTGTTGCTCATAGGTCTTAAAATGATTGTCACCATGAAAATAGCCAAGCTCAACTTTTTTGGTGACTCCTTTCTCATCGTAAACCAGGTCAAAGGGATTTTCCAATGCAATTGTCTAGTTCTACAAGACTATAAACCTCTCATGGATAAAATTCTAGCAAAGTTTGAATGGTATGATATCGATGCACTCCCTCACTCATCAAATAATTTTGTGGCTACAATGGCCTCCATAGGGTCCTTGACATTACAGAACCCTACTAATGATATGACAACCATTAAGGCCAAAATACTATTGCAATCTATGGTTGAGTGTGAAAACACTCAATCCACATCAGAAGTGCACATGATTCAGATTGTAACCCTTCAATAAAGGTTCTCATAAATTCACAATCGCTTGAACCATGTCACTTGGGGAACTTTGTTCCCTCAAACCCCTTTTGATAGTAGTACAATGTTATTCTTACAAGTTCTTTTCCAATCAACATTTTCTTGGGATGAACTTCATAAGGATTAGGCAATTCATGCAATTGAGGCTTCCTCACATCAAGACTAATCTACCCAAATCAAGGATTACCTAAAGCTTGGTAATGTCCTTTTTTGGGTTATCACATACCACCAAAAGGACATTTAAACAAAAATTGGCAAAGTATGTCTTATTAGGAGGTATTTTGTACCATTGAAGCTACAAAGGTATCATCCTTAATTATCTAGAGTATCAAGAGTCAGGTTTGGGCAATTTCCCAAGCACACAATGATCCATGTGGTGGCCATTTTAGTAGCATGGCCATCGCAAAGCACATTATTCACATGGGCTACTATTAGCCAATATTAGAGCGATATTGTTGCACTTATGTTAAGAAGTGTGTAAAGTATCAACACCATGCTAACTTGATACATGTACCTTCTTAGGCCTTGCAACCGATTCAATTAGTTTGGTTGTTCTTGCAATGGGGGTTTGATTTAATCGAGAAAATCTCACCTGCATCTTTGAGCCATCACATATTCATCATTATGACTACCGAGTTTTTCACAAAATGGGTGGAAGCAATTCCCCTTACCACTACGATGGGATCCTACATAGTGGAGTTCATATTGCACATCATTTGTCATTTTGGTATTCCATCCAACATATTTTAGATAATGGGACATCGTTCAAGAACAAATATGTGCATGATTTTACAGTAAAGTATAATATGTAGCACAACTTTTTGATATCCTATTATCCATAAGCAAATGGGCAAGCAAAGGCATCAAAAAAAATATTGATTACCATTCTGAATAAATAGTTAAAGAGAATCACACTGATTGGCACACATAAATATCCCTTGCTCTATGGCCCTACCACACTAGTATTTGGATGCCCACTGGGACAACTTCATTTTTTCTAGTGTATGGTTTCGATGCATTCATGCCTCTGGAGTTGGAAATCCCATCATGGCACATCTCCATGTAATAGTTCATCGATGATAATACTGTAAGGTATGCTCGCTTTGACCAACTTACATTTCTTGATGAATGATGTGTCAACATCCTCAAGAACTTGCATGTTTATCAAGAATGACTTAAGAGAGCTTATAACATGAAATTCCATCCTAGAGAATTTCAATTTGGTGACCTCATTCTTAAAGAGAACAAAAAAAATTCTAATTTGTTACCCCATCTATGAGACAATTTCACAGTAAACTGGTTAGATCCTTTCATCATCACTAGTCATATAGGACCCAAAATGTACCACCTAGCCTCCCTTGAAGGCATCAAGGATCTTTAACCCTTTAACATTCTTCACTTGTAGTCTTTCTATGATTAAAGCACCATGCATCCCAAAATGCCTCAATGGTTTCTATACAACCACTTGGTCAACCTAGAAAGATCCAAGGGTTTCTACAAAACTACTTGGTCAACCCAAAATGTGCCAAGGGTTTCTACAAAACCATTTGGTTAACCCCAAAATCCTCCAAGGGTTTCTATGAAACCACTTGGTCAACCCCAAAATGCTCCAAGTGTTTTTACAAAACCACTTGGTCAACCCAAAATGCTCTAAGAGTTTCTACAAAACTGCTTGGTCAACGTCAAATGCCTCAAGGGTTTCTACAAAGCCACTTGGTCAACCCAAAAAGCACCAAAGGTTTCTACAAAATCACTTGGTCAACCCCAAAATACTCCAAGGATTTCTACACAACCACTTGGTCAACCCAAAAAGATCCAAGGGTTTCTACAAAACCACTTGGTCAACCCAAAAAGCTCCAAGAGTTTCTACAAAATCGCTTGGTCAACCCAAAATGCTCCAAGGGTTTCTACAAAACCGCTTGGTCAACCCAAAAATCTCCAAGGGTTTCTAAAAAACTACTTGGTCAACCCAAAAAGCTCTAAGGGTTTCTACAAAACCGCTTGGTCAACCCAAAATGTGCCAAGGGTTTCCACAAAATCGCTTGGCCAATCCCAAAATGCTTCAAGGGTTTCTACAAAACCACTTGGTCAACCCCAAATGCTCCAAGGGTTTCTACAAAATCACTTGGTCAACCCAAAAATGCTCCAAGGGTTTCTAAAAAACTACTTGGTCAACCCTAAAATGCTCCAAGGGTTTCTACAAAACTACTTTGTCAACCCCAAATGCTCCAAGGGTATCTCCAAACTGCTTGATCAACCCCAAATGCTCCAAGGATCAACCCCAAATGCTCCAAGGGTATCTCCAAACTGCTTGCTCAATGCAAAATGTTCCAATGGCATCCAGTAATCTTGTTGGTCACATGTACATACATATATATCAATCAAATCCAAAAACATCATCAAAACATAAAAAATATAAAAATATTGCATTGCATCACCTTGCATTCCATCTCATTATACAATCACTTGCATTAGTTATACTCATCATTGCACTTTGCATTTTAGAGTTGCTCATACATTCTTAGCACCAAGACTATACACTGGTCATCATTCAAAATCAATTTTGTCAAGATCATTATTCACATAATTACATTTTCCACTTATAATTTCCACCTACATTTTCTACTTTTTGGTATTAGTGTATGTTTTCCTCCACCTATTCATTTGTTCTAGAATGTATTTACGATTTTCGATCACTCAGTCATCTCTAGTTTTCTTTTCAAATTTTATAGAAAGCTATCCAAATTTTTAGAAGGTAGAGTCTTGCTTCGATTTTACCTTGTATACATCAAAATCCCAACACATTTTAACACAAATAAATCCCAATTTTGCACAAGGAAATATGAAACCCATTAAGTGGTGTAGGTTACCTTAAGTGAAAAGTTTATCTTTCTCATCCTTCTATGTGAATGGTTCAAAAATGCTAATAATTGACAAAATTATAAGCTCTTCCTTTTCCAATTCTCCAAAATAAATAGTGTTTTTCACCACTACCAAATAAAGCAAAATCCCAAAAATCAAAACAAAAAAAGAATAAAAAATCAAAAGCAAAATAAACAGTTGTTATCATGACTCCCCAAATCCCTTGCTCAAAGAAAAAAAAATACAAAATAAGCAATTATTTTCATCACTAAGTATGAGCAAGTATCCCAAAGCAAATAAAATGAAATAAGGGAGTATTGATTTTAAATCCCTAGAATTCCTAGCATTTGACCAACCATAAAGTGATCCTCATTATAGGTTAGGTGGCATCAAGCCTTCCTAGCAATGGTGGTATCCTTATGCATGATGATATATCTGTCATATTAGAATCTTGCTTTTGTATAGACCAATGTTTGCATGTGGATGATATAGCTTTTGGTAGCCTATACTACCTAGTAGTCTAATCAAACTATGTACAAAACCTACGATCATGCTACTCATAGGGTGATCTTCAGTACATATGGGTTGCATTAATCATGTTTGGCACTGGGGTAACCTTATGTTTATCACAAAATAAATTCACTTGCATGCACAGGTATATTGAGTATATTGGTCATCCTAGATGACTCATACCTTGTCAAAAGTCTTGCATGGTTAGTACATAATTTTTTACCAGTTTATTGGAGTGTTTTAAGTCTCATGAAAACCTTAAAGACATTTTATAACATCCTATAATTCATTCCATTTTATCACATGTATATCAGTTTACATTTTCACAAATCCATTACATAGTCTCATGACAAAATTACACATGAATCGATGCATTTTATATAGTCTATGGTGCTAACATAGTGTGTCAAATCATTATGCACATTTCATCATTCAAATAAATCAATCATCCATCACATTATGCATCCACACATATCCATATCATCAAAAACATCATAGTACAAAAACATATGCATACATGATAAGCATCCATCACAATATCATAAAGCAAATAGATACATTGCATACATCCCATAAAGTAGTAAGGAAACACATGATGACAATAAAACAACTCATATATATGTATATGTATGGGGAAAAAAGATACGTCATAGTTCTCAAACTACCTTTAGGCTACAATAAATTGGGTCCTCAAACCTCACAATCCCAAAAATACAAAAACACAAAGAGCCATCACAATATCAACAACCATGGTCATGAAAGACTCTCACCCCCACCCTCATGATGATTCTTCTAAGGACTCTATGACCTACTACCACCTACCCTGTTTACATTTTATATAGATTCAGGAACTCCCATCCTCATAGGAAGACTATCCTATACCACTCTACCAACTATGGTGTGACCCACTAGCATATGGACAATCAGGTAAGTGCCCCCTAAGGCACATCCTCCAACTCCTTAGTATAGGTCCTCTCCTATTGTCACCATGCCTGGTAGGTCTCCACTAATGATTGTAGCTATACCACCTCCTCCCATAGACTAGCCATCTCCAAAATACTAAGTCCCTCTTGACTAGGGCTCTGGGATCTCACATGTTCCTATAGAGCCACTATATTTTCTTGGGTACCCTATACTTGTTTCTAAATGAGATCTCTCTCTCTCGCTTAACCCTGATTAGCTCATAGCATAGCTTAGTATCTTTTCCACCTCATGTGACCTACTATGCTTGCACCTCCTAATACTCAACATCATCCTTCCCAAAGTCATCTTGATCTCCTAATTCAATGAGGTCTACCTGCTCATTTGCCATATGGTGATGCCCATGTCACTCACTTGCCTCTGCTTACCCCTCATTAGGAGAATCCTATTGAAACTTATCTATAGCCCCAGTTGTATCACCCCCTAGTGGTCTCTCTACTTGCCACTAGTGCATCACCCTCAAAGATTCATACTCCTCTATAGTACCAACATCATACAAGTTAGGAACATCCACTACAAGATTTGCATCCTCCCCAACTACCTCCATCATCAACCACCTCAATGTCCTCTCATCCCCATGGTGCTGATAGACCATTGGTTCACTAGGAAACCCCTACCATAACCCAAACTATTGCATGACTTGAGCATAAGTAAAATACTCATGCTCTTTCCCATGCCATCTAACCAACCATATACCTCACCTCACCTAGAAAAGCTACACCTTAGCATCAGACCATGTTGGACAATACCTATAAGGTCTCCAAAGAACATCTATTTCCTTGAGTCTTGCTAAATAATAGGTATAATGGCCCACATTGCCTACCAGTGCTGAATCTAACCTACCCCATAGGCCCACTATCATAGGATATAGTAGCCAATCTCCCTATCTACTAGTTACGCCCATGTAGCCCACGACAATCCCTACAGCCTATCCATCACTATGTGTTGCAATACCCACACCTATAGTAGAAAGTTGCATCCCAAGCCCTTATACCCATGGGAGTGTATCTTGTATAGCTCATCATACAACTATGTTAGTAATGTCATTCCACAAGCCATCACTAATGGTTGTGCCATGGTGCACTCTACCAGAGTAAACACTTATTCGATTAGGTTCCAGGAAAACTTGGCTCCTGATGAGTTTGGTAGTAGCATATTAAAGATCATCGTCATCAACAAAGCATACCTAATATCCAATACCTTGACCTCATACCAAAACTCCGCAAGTATACCCCCACTAAGAGAGTCACGTACTATCTCCTTTGTAGCCCTACCAAAGTACCTCTCCATCACTGCATCTCTTTGATCACAGTGAGTAGATACAATCAACTGCCCCTCTATCAGAATGTATAAAATCTAATAGATGTCATCCAACATCACTGTCATATCCCTTGTTGGTAGGTGGAAGGTGTTGGTGCATATATTCCATAAATCAATTAGAGCGATCAGATAAGCTTGATTGCCTACCATGGGCTCTAAACACATCACATGCTTGAGACCAATGATATCAAGCAACTCCTAGTTAATCTCTATCAATAAGTCTCTTGTGGTATCAAAGAGAGTCAAAACTTGAGACCGGATCTTGATCACTTGATATAAGTAATTTGGTCAATTGCAAGAATAAAAAATGCTTCAAAAATAGCTCAAAAATACCAAAAAAAAAACACTGCATCAAACAGGTCAAAAATATCCCAAAAAGGGTCCAAAACCCACCAAAAATAGCTCAAATTTGGTCAAAAGTAACTAAGATCAAAATGAACCTACATTTCTCATGGATGATTGGAAAGGTCCTTACTTCACTCCCCAAGAAGGCCATTGTGACTGGATCGCCCCACGGGAATAAATTTTTCCACTCATTTCTTCCATGAAGCATTAGCAAAATCATCAAAATACTTACCAAACACATGCATTTTCCAACTAGTAAAACTGAAGGAAACCCTAACAAAGTCATATGGGTCAAGCGACTCATCACTTTTATCACTGGTCATTCCCTTATCAACTTGTCACTTGAAGGGGTAGTCATACTTAACAAATCCATAAGCAAAATCAATAATCAAACACTCAATCATGCAAATTGTGTTCATCCAATGAATCATTGACAAATACAATCATGCCCTTGGTTGGGACAACAAACAACCACAAATTCCAATTAAAAAAATTCTTGGAATTTTGGAAGCATGAAGGATACAACCATACCTCTTCATGATTGAACAATATCCAAGATCAAGTCAATCGGACGTGAAAGATTATATTTGAACCAAGACCCTTGGCTTGTCAGAAGCAAGGATTCAATAATGCATGCTCTTTCCATGATTGGGGTATCCAAATTTAGTTAGTTTATTGAATAAGCCTAATCATTTAACATTTTAGTCATCTATGTTTGCTCAATGTTGTGTTGCACATAATGCATACCAAAAAAAGATATTTGTAAACACTAAAATCATGTCAATCCTATTAGGTGACCACAAGAAATGACTAAATTGATATCATATGGCCCTCTAGGGGATACCTCAAAGGTTACATTGGGGTCTTAACCACTCCTGCAAGGTTTTGGAAGGTTCTACGCCACTTTTGGGAATTTTTGGGCCATATAGGCACCATCGTCCCACATAGGGATGAGGGCATGCCCTCGTTCCTGTGTGGGATAGTTAGGACATTTGACCTAGAAAAAAAAGTCAAAATTGGGATAGATAGCACCCAAAAATTGCCATTTACCTCACCTATTTGAGCATGCAAACTTGAGGGCATAGAATCCTTATGATACGTTGAAGAATGGAGGCCAAAAAGGGAGATTCTCTTCCCCCTCCAATGCATGCCAAACTTTGGACAAATGGTACCTCTTGCCTTGCATGTCCTTGCATGCCCATTTTCCCATGAGCCTCCTTTGGCTATAAAGTGGATCCATTTTCCACACAAAATATGGAGAGGATTTTTGAGATATAGCAACGGAGTGCTGCCAAGATTTCCCCTCAACCTTTCATACCTTTTTTATTGAAATATATACCTATAAAAGGAGGTTTTTGAGTGATTCAATAGGTGCAATTTTCTTACAAAACCAAACCAATCGAGTGAATTTCACCACCAAATTTGATTAAAACACTATTGAGAGTTTTTTGACCAATTCACAGAGTAATTAGTGAGAAATAATCAACAAAACTGGAGGTCGTCCCACCCCAAGATGGTCCCCAAATTATGATAGTTCCCACCATCCCTTAAAGGTACTATGGTATATTGATGCATGATTTTCTTACTATTTTTAAATAAGAATATTCTAGTAAATATTATGAACCTACTATCCAAATTTCATGCAATTTGGAGTTATATTGAATGAGATATCATATTTTTAAGATTTTGTAGGTTTCTAGCGATTATATAAGGATACACATGAGTATGTGATTTATATTTCTAATCCACTAATATGGGTCCTCTTTAAATTTTATTTTATGTATATTTTCCAATTTTGGTTTGATTTGGAGGTGCTTAGGTCCAAAAATTGCTCATTCTAGGTTTTACAGGGTTAGTAGGCGTACTGCAAATGCACCATGGATTCAGATGCAATTTATATTCTATTTTTAATTATATCTTTCCAAAATCATATTTTGTGCATGTATATGTAATTTCATATAATTCAGAGTTGTTTTAGATAGGTCCATCACATATTTATGCTTTCTAGTCTATAGTTGCATGTATTGTTGTTGCATGTTTCACAATCCACTCTTGCTATTTAACGAATTTGGTTTCCTTGTGTGTAGGTGCAGGTTTTACAGTGCATGAGGAAGGAGCACAAGATCAGAATATTTAATAATAAAGGGGTGGCATCATAGGTTTACCCACCTCAATTATGGGTACGAGGAAGAACATTGGAAGTGAATCTGAGTTACTAAAAGGATTTGATCTCTAGACACCCATTTTGTAAAAAAGTGTATTAATATAGAGACATCAAGGGGAAATTTATGTAACCATGGTTTGATCCATAAAAATAATAAAATAAAATTTCATTTCTCACATTTTTCCTATTTTATCATGTCTTACTTGAATGCTTCTTTTGTAACGCTTACCCTTCATTAGTGATAGATGCATATTGTATAGCATAGTTAGGTGCACCTTTTTTCCCCTACTTTAGGATCATACAAGTATGGCTTGTTAATCTTATATGCCATTTCAACACCTCATATTTCCATGGTGGCAACCACAAAGGAGGCTACTTGCGTTTGGCACAAGAGATATGGGCATCTGATTTCAGGATATTTGCTCGAGTTGAGAAAATATGAGATGGTGAAAGGCCTTCTCAACCTTTCATCCACATTGCTAGTATGCTTGTATTAGTAAGGAAGCAACAATAGGTACCATTTGAGGTTATCTCTTCAAGATCTAATAAATCTTTGGAGTTGGTACACATCAGTCTATGTGGTCCTATGTCAAACAACTATGGTGGAAAGAGGTATTTTTAGTTGTTTTTTGGTGATTACTCATAGAAGATGTGGGTTTTCTTTCTCCAATTGAAGCTAGAGGTATTTGTGTACTTTCAAAAATTCAATAAGATTATTGAAAAGGAGTTAGGATGTTCTATCAAAATCCTCCACTCAGATCAAGGGAGGGAATATACCTCCAAGGAATTTTCAGCATTTTTGAATGCACATGGGATTAAGAGATAGCTGACAACCGCCTATGCTCCATAGCAAAATATAGTTGCTAAAAGGAGAAATCATTCCATTGTGGAAATGGTTCATTGTATGCTTAAGGGGGCACATCTTGAGCATGAGTATTGGGTAGAAGTAGTGAGTACAATATCATACCTCCTGAATAGAGCACCCACAAAAGATCTATAAGGAATGACTCCACAAGAACCATGGAGTGGTAGGAAACCATCCATTTCTCATCTAAGGGTTTTTTGATGTAAGGCATTCATGCACATACCAAAATAGAAGAGAAATAAATTAGATGAGAAAACATTACAATGTATTTTTCTTGGTTACAATGAGCATTCAAAGGGATATCGGTTGATAGATCCTATGACCAAGAAAACACACACTAGTAGATACGTGGTATTTTATGAATCTTTCATATTATATAACACATCTACAATTGTATACCTGGAGGAAGAGGAGCCTAAGAAAGAGAATCCACCCTCACATAACAAGGTTCCAAAATGGTATACTAGCATATTGAGAGATTCAAAGTTGACTTCACTTCTAGATCTAACTCTAGATTGACCTTGTACTCGTAGCATGAATCAATATATGAGAGTAGAGGCATCAACTTTAAAGGTTGACAAGATTTACCAATAATTTTATAAACTATCTATAGATATAGAGGAAGAAAAAGAAGCAGATATGCATGATGAAAGGGTTTATATGTCTAAATTTTATGAGAATAAACCCACAACGGTTTAGGATGCACTTAGTGAGCCTTACTGGAAGGTGTCTATGGATGCTAAACATACATATCTCATAAAAAATAATACATGGAAGATAGTTAATCTATCTTCAAGAAAGAAGCCCATTGGCTACAAATGGGTTTTCAAAGTGAATTATAAGGTAGGTGGTACTATTGATAAGCATAAGGCCCATATTATTGTAAAGGTCTATGCTCAGAAAGAAGGTATAAATTATGAAGAGACTTATGCTCCTACTACAAAAATGACTATCATTTGAGTACTTTGTGCCATGGTAGCTCATTTTGGGTGGAAGTTAAATCATATGGATGTAAAAAGTGCTTTCTTGAATGGTGATTTGCAAGAAGTGTACATGACCCAACCAAAAGAATTTGTGGTTGAAGGAAAATAACAAAAAGTTTGCAATCTGGTCAAATCCTTGTATGGGCTATAACAAGCTCCATGATCTTGGTACATCAAAATAGACAGTCACCTAGTGCAGTATGGATTCAAAAGAATTCCTTTAGATGCAAATATCTATATCAAGAACAATGGTTATAACATAGTGATTTTGGTACTATATGTGGATGATTTGATCATAACTGGCAGTTCATAGAACATGATTGATGCAATGGAAAATAATTTAAAATAATATTTTGAAATGATAGATCTAGGACTTCTTCACTATTGTTTTGGTTTAGAAGTGACTCAGAAATAAAATGCAACAAGTAGCAATGAATTGACTTGAGAAGAAATTTAATACATATCTAATGTGGTTGATGAACCACCAAATTACCACCTACCAAAATAGATTTGAGAGTGCATAGCACTATTCTAAATAATGTAATAAACCTAAACCAACGTGCTAACATCCCCCTTATTACATTATTGGAAAACACAAAGAGCATTGTGAAACAATTCAAATTTAACACATGTAAGTGCCTTGTTTAAAATATCTACAACTTGTTCATTAGTGGGAATATACTAGAGATGTATGTGGTGCTTTGAAAATTCATCTCGAATGAAATGACATCGAGTGTCAATGTGTTTGGTACGTTCATGAAATACTGGATTCTTGACAATATTAAAAACACCTTAATTGTCATAAAACAAATGAAGTGGAAGATTCTTTGGAAGACCCATGTTTGTAAGAATGTGACTTATCCACATTATATCATAGATTGCTCCACTTGTTGTGTGATATTTTTCCTTTGTAGAAGATAAAGTAACCACCTACTACTTCTTATTGTGCCAAGAGACAGGTCCAAATCCAATATGGAAAATGTATCCCAAAGTCAACTTGCAATCATCAATAAATTTGGTATAGTCTGAGACCGTGTATCCCTATAATAAGAAATTATTATTCTTCTTGTACTCTAGGCCATAGTCTATACTACCACAGACATAATTAAGAACTCTCTTTATTGCTTTCTAATGACTCACCTTAGGTTCTTGCATGAACCTTGAAAGATAATCTACAACAAAACTAAGATCTATGCTGGTATTTATCAGATATATGAGACTCCCAATAAACTGGTGATAGAGAGTACCATCTACCTATGGAGATTTATTGTATTATGATAAATTAATCCCTAGCTCCATTGGAGTCACTTTAGACTTGCAATCAATCATACGATATTTTTTTACCAATGTATTGGCATACTTATTTTGTGTTACTTTGATATGATTATTTTTTTGAGTCACTTATAAACCAAGATAATAGTGAAGAAGTCCTAGATATATCATTTCAAAATATTATTTCAAATCATATTTCACTGCATTAATCATATTCTCTGAACTACCAGTTATGATCATATCATCCACATATAGTACCAAAATCACTATGTCAAAACCATTGTTCTTGATATAGATATTTGCATCTAAAGGACTTATTTTGAATCCATGCTACACTAGGTGGCTGTCTATTTTGATGTACTAAGCTCGTGGAGCTTGTTTTAGCCCATACAAGGATTTGACCAACTTGCAAACTTTCTATTCTTATCCTTCAACCACAAATCCTTTTGGTTGTGTCATGTACACTTCTTGTAGGTCACCATTCAATAAAGCCCTTTTTACATCTATCTGATGTAACTTCCACCCAAATGGAGCTGCCATGGAACAACGTACTCGAATGGTAGTCATTTTTGTAGTAAGGGAAAAAGTATCTTCATAATATATGCCTTCCTTCTGAGCATAGCCCTTTACAACAAGATGGACCTTATGCTTATCAATAGTACCATATACCTTATACTTCACTTTGAACACCCATTTGCAACCAATGGGATTATTTCTTGAAGGCAGATTAACTAGATTCCATGTATTATTTTTATGAGAGATGTATATTTAGCATCCATAATAGCCTTCCATTAAGGCTCACTAAGTGCATTTCAAACTATTGTGGGTTCATTTTCATCCAATGCAGACATATAAACCCTTTCATAATCCATATATGCTTCTTTTTCTTCCTCTACATCTATAGATAGTTAATAAAACTATTGGCAAAGCTCATCAACCTCTAAAGTTTATGTCTTTGCTCTCATATGCTAAGTGATGCTATGAGTACAAGGTAGATCTAGAGTTAGATCTAGAAGTGAAGTTGATTTTGAATCTCTCAATGTGCTAGAATACCAGTTTGGAACCTTGTTCTATGGGGATAGAGTTTATTTCTCAGGATCCTCTTCCTCCAAGTATATATCTTTAGATTTTTATCTAATGTGAAAGCTTCAACAAATACCATGTCTCTACTAGTGTGTGTTTTCTTGGTCATAGGATCTATCAACTGATATACCTTTGAATGCTCATCATAACCAATAAAAACACATTACAAGGCTTTCTCATCTAACTTATTCCTCTTTTTTTTTGGTATGTGCATGAATGCCTTACATCCAAAAACCCTTTAGATGAGAAATAGAAGGTTTCCTACCACTCCATGCTTCTTGTGGAGTCATACCCTATAGATCTCTTGTGGATTATCTATTCAAGAAGTATGATAATATTCTCACTACTTCTACCCAATACTCATGCTCAAGATGTGCCCCCTTAAGCATACAAAAACCATTTCCACAATGGAATGATTCATCATTTCAACAACTCCATTTTTATATGGAGTATAGGTAGTTTTTAGCTATCTCTTAATCCCATGTGCATTCAAAAATGATGAAAATTTCTTGGAGGTATATTCCCCCCTTGATCTGAAAGGAGGGTTTTGATGGAACATCCTGACTCCTCAAAAATATTTTTGAACTATTGAATGTACAAAAATACCTCTGAATTCAATTGGAGAAATAAAACCCACTTATTCCATGATTAATCATCAACAAACAATTGAAAATACCTCTCTCCACCATAGGTTTTTGGCATAGGACCATACAGTTTGATGTGTACCATCTCTAAAGGTTTCTTAGCTTGTAAAGAGCTAATCTCAAATGATACCTGGTTTTGCTTCCCTAATAAGCAATATGAGCATACTAGTAATATGGATTAAAGATTGGGAAGGCCTTTCACCATCTCATATTTTCTCAACTCGAGAAAAATCCTGAAATCAAATGTCCATATCTCTTGTGCCAAAGAGAAGTAGCCTCCTTTGTGGTTATTTCTATGGCAACATGAGGTGTATAAATGGCATATAATATGGACAAGCCATTCTTGTATGATCCTATTGCTATATATTTTTCTTTTATGGTGATGATCAACACTAAAAAAAACATCTATATCTCTATCCAAGATTTGAGGGATGGACAATAAATTGTTGGCCAATCTAGGAATATAGAGAACCTTCTCAATTTTACATTTACCATCTGGAAGAGTGATTAAAATATTGCCTTCACCATGATCTCATTAGGTCTTATCATCAGCTATTGTCATTGGCTTATCTTCCTTTGCCCCAAATATATTAAACCATGATCTATCTCCAGTCATGTGTTTAATGGCACCAGAATTATACTACACTGTATCCTTATGTTGAGAAGATGTGTAAGTCATGAGCACCTTGTGTACTCCCTTAGAGTCTAATTTTAATCATGCATAAGCAACATTCCCCTTGGGTTGCTTATTCTTCTTCTATGGTTTGCATTTTCCCTTTCCCTTTTTCTTGTGATCTTGGTCATTGTGTTGTTTATTATTAAACTAACACATATTGATGTCATGGTTATTCATATCATAGATTTTACAATATTGTTTGTATTTATTTTGAGGTTGTTTCCATTTTCCTTTTGATGAAGATCCTCCCTTCTAAAAATTACCTTATTTCTTACCCCCTTGTTTGGATTAGAGGGCATTATCTGGCACTTTATCTTTCTAAAACTGATTTGCCTCCTTATTTTAGAGTAAATTTACCAATTCCACAATGATAACTTGTCTTCTAGACACATTAAGAGAGGTGATCAACACTTTGTAGGATTTTGGCAAAGCTCTCAAGATGACTAAGGTTAAGAGAGTATTTGCCACTGTCTCTCCCATAGCATTCAATTTGACTTTCAATTATACCACTCTGCAGAGGAACAGGTCAGCTATCTCATTAGATTTCATACAGAGTGTATATAGTTGGGTTTGAAGGTTTATAATAGTAGACCAATTCTTCCCTTAATAAATGGTAATCAAAGCATCCCAAGCTTATTTACCAGATTTAGCATCACAAATGTGAGGTTGGACCTCATCTGTAGTAGCAAGCAAAATAAACATGAGATATATTCTATATTTTTTATAAAATACCTCTTGATCTAGTCCTACTATTGTAGGATGTTTTGTTTTTCCAGTCACTACAACCCACAAATATTCAACCTAAAGGATAGCTCTCATCTTTGTCTTCCATGGTGCAAAATTAGAACCCTTGAGCAACTGTGAATATGATAGATATTTGTGAACAATGACCATTGTGAAGGTTATTTATAACACCAAATGGTCCCCCTTTATTTATACTTACAAATATTATGTGAAATTAAATTCAATCAAATTTATGGCACCTACCTCAAAACCCTTCCAAAGAAGGTTGATGAGTTGGAGGAGTTTAAGCCAAACAATCAGAAAGAATTAGGGTATAAAATGGAGTGAATATCAAAACTAGTTTTCCTTATTTCTCCCCAATAATTTATAGATAACAATAGCTTAGATGTCATTATTGTAGCTATATTAGGTGTTAGATATAGTAGTCCAAGCACGAAAACATCACCTGTAAATATGGACCAGAGGTACCATATATATCGAACGTTGTTGTGAAACAAATTGCACAAATAGGTGATAAATTTGGGGTCTTTTATTTGCTTTATATATTTCACTTTATGATTGAAATGCAAGAAATAGGAAATTTAAATGCAAAAACAATCACAAAGTGCCCACAAATTTAAACACTTAGGTATCGGTTTCAATCGAAAATGCACCTAGTACAATGCTAGTTTTATTACAATGATGATATTCAAATCCAAATGTTATTTTCAAATAAAAAAATTTCATCCTCATTTTGTGCTAGAATTTTTCAAAATAAAATTCTTTGGAATCCACCATTTTTGTTGTAAAATAAACAAGGATGAAAAAATTGAGATATACCTTTTCAAATGGCAAAAAAAAATATTTTCTTATCCCTCCATGGAAAAAATAGTTCCTTTCCTTTAGGGTTTAGTGGCAACAAAACAAACAAAAAAATGTTCGTTGAAAGGAAACCAAAATAATGCCTTATCCCTCCAAACAAAGAACTTGTGTCATTTTTGTTTTAAAAAAAATATGCCACTAGCTTTTGATGTCTTGTATCAATGATTGTAATTGCAAAAAAAAATGTCAAGATTACAAAAAATAATTGAAGGTGTTATAATAAAATAATACCTTTTATCTCCTATCATGTAAAAATAATTGTGGAGGAGTTAGTGGGGTTGGAAACCTTGATGTTTTCCTCCTGAGTGCCTAGCAATTTCTACCTAAATAACTTCGCTAGGCTGGTGAACGAGAAGAGAAAGGCACAATGTGCCTCTTATACTATGGAGACGCGATTAACCAAACAAAAAAAATACATGCTTGGTACCCCATGGGATTTGATACCACAACCTACTAGAAATAATATTATTGTGGGTGGGCTCACCAGTGTAGCTATAGTAGCTAACAAGTAGTTGGGAGAAACAAAATAACCTTATCTCGTGCTTTCGAATAGAAAAATAAAAAACAAATTGTATTCTCTTTGTCCCACATGCACTGTGGGAGGGCAATGATATGGTTTAAAAACTATTTGAAACACTATTTTTTTCCATTGCCTTTGAGCAATAAAGCCTAAAATTTTACCCTTGTGAAACCCAACCAATGAATGCCACATCACCTCTCCCCTACAAGAACCAATTGAATGCTACTAAGTCAGACGTCTAGTCAGCAACTACAAAGTGTCGTCTTGTATCGATTTAAATGCATCACATAATCCTCTATCTCGATCTATGTGTTTGCATTTGGTCTTTTTGTCTCTATTAGAATCAATATATGTCAGTATTAGGGTCAGTCTATGTTAGTATTAGGGTTGTTCTTGTTGTCTCTATCCATTTCAGTATGTGATAGTCTCATCCATGTTATCGTCAGTGTATGTCCATCCTGTGAGATCAGTCTACATTCGTAGATAATTTTGAGTATCTCTTATTGCCTACCAAAAAGAAAACTAGGATATTTCCAAAACATTGGAATGTGTTCTTAGGGTATTTAGTAACTACATTACCCACCGAACATCACCTTTTCCAACCACCAAGCTCTAATACCATGAATAAAATGCAACAAGAAACAATGAATTGATTTGAGAAGCAATTTAATACATGTCTAAGGTGGTTGATGAACCACAAAATAACTATTTACTAAACTGAATTGGAGATTTCATAGCACTATTTTAAATAATGTAATAAATATAAACCAATGTGCTAACAAAATAGACCTGATTGGTGAACATTGGATATCATGTTGATCAATTTTGCATATTTGGACACAAAATTTGATTTTATTAAGCTAAATCAACTCAAAATTTTACATAAATTGGTGGGATGATGAGAATTATGACGCAAGTGATGAAGATGATCATTTTATGAAAGTTTGGACCAATTTGATATGTTTTGTAATTGGAATTGTAAATTTTTATGACTATTGGTCACAAACAAAAATTATACGTCCAAACTGATTTTTGTTTTTACAAAAACTAATGTTATCATAGAATTTATATGTGGGTGAAATTTTGTGAAATTTAGAGGAGGTGAACTACCTATTTGGTCAATTTTACCTTTTTTATATTTATGCAACAAATGCCCATGCACATTTTGAGATGTAGGAAATGCTCGATTGCAGTTTTGGATGCTTTGAAATGCCCTTGCATGCTTTAGAATTCTAGAAAGTGCACATGCATGCCTAGGCTTATCTGCATTTTCTATAAATAGCCTACAGGTTGGAAAATGTAACTCATTTGTATATTTGCAAGTTTGAGAAGCTATGTTTTGAGGAGTGGAGTAGAGTGAGAAGTTAAGTGAGGTAGTTAAAATCTGGTGCAGAAGCTATCGTGGCGGAGGGAACAAGTACTACGGTTGGAGTGGAGGTAAGGTTTACCAACGTAATATCTTTGGAAACTTTTTGTGTTGTGCAAAATTTTGTTGTTTTTGTTTTTTTTCTATTGAATTATTTTGATTGTTGGAGTTACAGATTTTGGAGCCCTGACATTGATTTTATTTCCTTGTTCTTGGGATGAGGAATTTTTTTTCGGAGGTGGACTAGAGTCAACTGAAAGTAGTGGGACTAGAGGGTGCAACCCAACTTGATGTGGTGAGGGCTAATGAGGGGTATATTTCAGCTTTGGTTGAAATATGGGATGCAGATAGGGTGACCTTTCAGCTATCAGTCGGGAAGGTAACCATTACCCTTGAGGATGTGTATCTCATTATCAAGGTACCAGCGAAGGGGATGAAGGTAGAGGCATGCTATGATAAGAAGGCCTATATGAGTAGGATATTTAGGGATATATGGGAGCAGGTGAAGGTGGAGAGTAGAGTAATGCCCTACTTGACCATGTATGTGGATGAGGAGTTGGATCCCCTCCTAGCCTTGGTGATGTTCATGTTGGTGAACATAGTTGTTTCCAATAGTACTAGTTGTAGGTTCCCATGGAACCTATTGGGATTAGTGAGTGATTTTCTCACCACGTCCTAGCCATACACATGGGTGCCTACTTTATTGGTGTAGGTGTACCAAGAGATTTATGAGGTGATGTGGTGGAAGAGGAAGGGCTTGGGGTGTAGCTTTCTTATTTAGTACTAGGGATGGAAGCACTTCAGTGTGGCACGACTAGAGGATTTACCCTATAATGAGTAGGATGGTGTGTATCCCTTTACTAGGAGATGGGTAGTAGTGATGGAGGTACAACTTAGTCATTCAATGTGCTCAAGCTAGTGGTACCAGGATATATGGGTTGGACTAGTGTTTGCTTAGGTTATGTGAAGGCCTTTAAGAGATGAAAAATTCACCCATTTTCCTTAGTTTTCCTCCTAGAAAAGTGAGGTCCTCTTCAAGAGAATTTTTACCCTATCAAATCATATTATTTTTCTTAAATTTTATACCATTGGATAGGGCTCAAAAAGAGCTTTCCAACAGTATATTATATGTCCAATTCTGACATCGTTTGACTACCAAAAAAAATAAGTACATGTCTAACAAGATCATATTATGATCTCCAAGATCATATTACGATCTCCGAGATCATATTACAATCTTGTGTACGATCTCTATGATCGTATTATGATCTTGCTCAAAAAATTAAAAAACAAATTTAAATAAATGACAAACTAGTTACAATGTTATTTGTCTTTACCTGTGCAACCGTGCGACGGTTACGAGATCGGATCTGCCGATTAGCCTAACTTGGAAGGAGTTGAAACCAAATTTACTTGCAACCTAATTTCATCAGCTTGCTTATCATATTTAATTAGACATCCTTCCCCTCAAATTCCTCCGGACACTCCTAATGCATTGATATAATTTCTCATTTTAGCTCTGGTTATTTTTCTATTGTCTATAGGATCTAAGGATACGGTTGATATCAGATCAATATGATATTACAATCATAATATAATATTGCTCAGTCTGCATATGATCTCACCCTGGGTGATACAATTTTTCTTGCAACTAACTTGGGGGCAACCTCAAGCTCTAGTTTGTATCTTCTAGCACCTCATTTGCATATTTATTATTTAATTCATTATTTTCCATTGCATATAAAGTTATATTTAATCATTTGCATCCTTGGAGTTCACCAAATCACATCTACTTGCATATTTCACATAATTCAAAGCATATACATGTTATTTCCTATTAGTATTGCATTCATTAAGTCATATATGAGCTAATATATGTTCAATAAAGTCTCTAGCACATTCTATTTTCTGTTCTCTACACTCTACCCATGAAATTGCAGGTTTCTATAAAAATTAGAATTGTTGGTCTCTGATCAGGAGGGTACGATCTTGTGATCATCATATGATTTTGCAAATCATAATACGATATCGACCCTGCTACATACGATCTTTCTTGCATCAAAAATTAGAATCTTCATCAAACTTCCAAATACAGTTTAAAGTGTTAAATCACTTTTTAGGCATTGCATTGTTCATGAAAGATCTGTTTCTACTATTTTTTGTTTGTATATAAATCAAAATCACATATAAATTAGCATAGTTGCATGCTAGCCAAAAACTAGGTGTATGTGAGATTTGATTAAAGAAACATATAAAAAAAACTCCAAAATCCTAGGCATGGAAACTACCATAAAATGTTTCTTGGTGAACCCTAAACAATTCATCAAAAAATCACCATAAGAAGGTATGATGAAGTGCCTATCTTTGAGGTGTAGATCTACTATTATCCCATTCCCCTTTGAGGTGCGGATCCATAAGCCTAAAGGAGCGTGAATTTTAGACCTACATTCTTTGGTGAAGCTGACGTGAAAAAAATTAGGCATATTTTTTATCTATAAAACACAAAAAATCACAAAATTTACAAAAAAAACATATAAAACAAAACAAAAACCAAAAAGACCATTAATTTAAATTTGCACATTTTCATTCCATAGATATTAAATTTCAACATAGGAAGAACTGTAAGCGTAGATGTTAAACAAAATACCTTAATTTTTGAGAAATGGTAAAAAAATAAAGTGTGATGAACAAGACCAAGGAAACATTGAAGATAGGGTACTCATTGAAGATTATATACCTTCAGAAGATGAAGGTGATAATGGAGAAGATGAAATAGGAGATCCTGATAAACCTACATTAGATGAAAAAGGAAATGTTAAATTTGAGTCTCATAGCAAATTTACCCAATTTATAAAAAACCATATAGAAGAGTTTAATCAAGTGGTACAAATTGATAATTCAAGATAAGGTGATATAGAATCAGCCTTAGCAGCTACATTTTAGATATATACAAATCTATTATCATACATGAATTCAACAGACCAAGATAATGATCAAGCATGACCATCTAATCAAAAAATGATACATTTAAATCAAAATGTTCAAAAACCAATGACACAATGATCCAATATTGTTGCTAGCAACCCTAAAACAAATCCTAAACAAAAAAGACAACCATTCACATCCATTTTCACTCAATCTCTTAATCAAAAATGTCAAATTAGTAAAAATCTAAACAAGTGCAAAATATCAATCATTATCAATAGAAAGTTCAACAAAACACAATCCCATAGAAGATCCATAATAATGTTCCCTAGGGTTATGCATAAGGGGTCAGACCCAAAATATATTTATAAAAATTTGGCGAATCAGTTTCAAAATCCAGATAAATAGTTTCAAAACACATGTAGAAGGTTCACTATTATTAGGGGCAATGTCGAAAATTTAAACTTAAAAGGGTCAAATTATTATAAAATTGGGATGAATCGACCACCTTTGATCAAGACAATGATCTATCTAGGAGGGTAGAATATGCCATCATTAGAAGAGGATAATTTAAGAAGAAATATGAGGACAAAAATCTTAAAAACCAATATAAGAATAAACAAGTAGTGGGTGATGGAATTACTAATAATAAAAACACTTCAATGGTCAACACTGCAAAAGCCTTAAAGAAATTTGTATTGAAAATCCTTGATAAGCCACCAAGAGAATTTACAATATTAAATCAACCCTTAACTATGATTTTACCTCAATTATTGGAATAAGTTTTGATATGGTTACCTGAGGTAAGACAACCATATACCATTGTAGCTGGATATAGGGCTGATCTACATTGTAATTTTCACCAAGTGGATGGATATTCAACTAATTCTTGTAAATGATTAAAATGTTTGATACAAGATCTAATTGATAAAGGTGAAATGGAAGTAGAACAATTTCCTTCAAATAATAATCCTCAAAAAAATACCCAAAAACAACCAACCCAAAATGCTAATCAAAGCGAGATTCCCATACTAACGTGTTTTCTCGGCACCATCACCACCATCGCCAACTCAGCTTCCACCTCCCTCATTGCGGCCATCACTTCAAACTCCATGAGTATGCCATCATTATCACCCACCACCCCTTCTCCATCCACCAAATCTCTGCCACCTCTCATTGTCCGTGCTTGCTCCATTGGGAGAATCCTGTTGGCATGATTTCTAATGATTTTTTCAATCATTGGCACCTTTTGTTTAACTTGTGTAGATCCTAGAATGTGGCTTCCAATGATAGATTCATGATGAATGCTGATAACCTCACCTATTGGTAGTGGATTTAGAGGTAGAATTCCTTGATTTGTGGGCTGCATTCTTCCAATGTCTATCCGACTTCCCAAGGTCATACCGATACAAATTTCCACGTCCCCCATCTGCGTACGTGGCACATCCATGAGTAGGCCACTTCACCTAAGAAACTTACTCATTTGGAGTCTCGTGTCCTAGGTTTCTTTGGCCCAAGAAAGTAGTGGTGGGTGTTGTTTCCCTTCAAATCCATGGAGCATGCCACCTCTTCAAACAACCTAGCATGCGTGGAACATTGTAACTTGAGATTCCTCAACTTGAGACTATGAAGGGTCATGGTTTTTTCCTTCAATACTCTTAGTTGCTATCTGATCTCCTCTCTAGTCACTCACCTAGTCCATATATCTTCCCTTTATGCTTCCCTCCTGTTGGTTGGTCCTTCCACATGCCAACCCTCTTCCCTTGCTACCTGTCACCTCCTCCCTCCCTGGTTCCAGACCCCTCCCTGCTTCACATTTATAACCTTTAGGCTTTCTACCCTCACCATACTTTTCTCGCCAACCCACCATTGTTTTCGTCAGCCCCAGCCTCACCTTTCCCTATCCTCCACCCAACCTCCCATCCCCCCACCATGTTGAGTGACTTTATTGAACCAAGATCCTATGAGTCTGACATTCTGGCTGATAATATCCTCCAAGACAAAGGCTTTTTCCCCTTTCTAAACATGTTCTCTAGGGATGATATTGATATTACCATGACTTTCCTTGATTCCTGGGATAATGGAGTCGTATCTATCCATGGGCATAATTTTATGGTTGACATCCACCTGCTAGCCAACATTACCAACCTCAGCCCTGAGGGTCGATCCATTCACTGCCACAAGCATAACTGGGAAGTGGAATTAGAGAATTTCAAAGGAAATGACAAAATCTTCAAAAAGGCCAAAATTCCTAGAATATTCAGAACCAACCTTACCATCCCTTGGAATGTTGTTATGAAGCCAATTATGGAGTTTATCTATGTGGATGACCCTGACAAGTCTCTAAAAACCTACCACCTGGCTTTTGTCAATTACTTCCATGAAATCAACCCTCTGAGTATTCCATTGTTCCTTATCAACTCCATGAACCATTCCATTACATCCTAGAGAGACAACAAGAGCCATAATCTCCCTCACCATCAAGGCATGTTCAAAGTTATTTACACTTACATTCTGACTAATAGCCCCAAGTGTAACCCTACTGCAGGTAGCCCTGCCAAACCCAAACCTTCTGTTGAGTGCCTGACCCAAGCTGAAAAAAAGAAAAAGACTATTGAAGTCATGTCCAAACTGAGAGCAAGGAAGAGTATCACTTTTGACAATGTTGAGGAACCGGTGAGAAAATCAGCCAGAATCCAGAACATGGCTGCCAAGAGTAATGTGATCAAAATAAAATATGATCATGAGGAGAACAAGAAGCTCAAGGTGTTCATTATTACCTCTACTATGACAATGATGAACTGTACCATGGACATCAGGGAGGGACTCAACAATATTTTCTATGTTAGATATGGGACTCGAGGGCGATGGACCTGCTAATGTGGGTGTGGCTGCTATGAAGATCGAACTAAAGTAAGATGATCCCAAGGAAGTTGAGGAAGAGGATGGGAAGGAATATAACAAACCCAAAGTGGAGGACTGATCTCCTCCCTTCTCTATCTTATGTTTCCTTTTTGTGTTTTTCTTTTTACGACTTTTATTAGTCAGTTTGCCTTCGGCCACCCTACGTGGGGCCTTTCTATTAGTTGAGTCCTATCTCTTTTTGTTTATGGATCTAAGCAGGAGGCTGCATCCTCACCCTATGTCTATAAGGAAATATATTACAAGCTCCAAGGCTGAGGCTGTGACCTCCTTTAAGGCTCTCTTTAGTAGAATCCTCAACTGTAGTTCCATCAGTATGATACAACCTCTAGCACTGGTTTTGTATTAAGGTTTTGGGATCCTTAAAACCTGGTATGCAATTATAACTATTTTACTTATAAAAAAAAAACTTAGATATTTTTCAACATCCTTTACCCAACCATGGTAAATAAACTATGAATAAATTATAACATCATAATGACCCTCATCCAACCATATATGTGGGAAAAATTAGTAGTCTCTTGCCATATCAAAATATTCAAACCCCTTATGTGCCTACTTTATCCACAATTACAACTAGGCCAATCATATATACAAAAAGTGACATAAAAAACATAGAAATTGAAACAAAAAGTGAGATAGACATTACCTCAAACAATTCAAATAGTTCTAAAGATGAGTCAGATCAAATTATTCCCATCACAGATTTACTAGTTCCAAAAGAACCATTTCCTAGAAGAATGACCACTCGACCTTCATCTCACAAAATAATTTCAATTGAACAAATGATAAATGTTAGACCTCACTTTGGTCACTTACAAAAAAATAACATTGTGGGCACTATTGTAGCCATCACTAGACAACAAGATCAAAATTAAAATTCTCAATCACAAACTCAAACAACTAATCAAGACATGGGGATCTCTCAAAAACCCCTATTCAATCATCAACAATAGGAAACCAATCAAATATTACATCCTAATGTGTCCCATTACAATGATATCACTAATAATGTAACAAAAACTCAAGCTCAATCAAATTAATTTGATAAAGAAGAAATAAATTCTTCATCCAACCAAATTTCAAACCCCCTCTTAGTTTTGAAGAATAATAAAAAATAGGATACAAGAATAGAAAATCCATCTTTAATGTTGAAGTTTCAACCTAAAGTCTTCCTTAACATTAAAAAATAATAGGACAATCATCCATATAAGATATCTCTTTTGGAACTTTTGTAAATCTCTCCAATTCATAGGAAATCTTTGTTCTTTATTCTCTCTTTATTTATCGTCACTACAACAAGTTCTCTATTCATTTCCTCTTTATCTTCATTGCCACCTTTTGTTTGTGACCATTTATCCTTCATTATTATTTTTTTCAATAAAGGGGTAAAAATTATTGATAAAAAGTCTGGATTACAGAGTACAACTAAGCTTCCAACCAAAACTCAAATAAACAGCCAAATAGGCTAAAACCACTAGACTAGAATGACACCAAGAAAAGACAACAAGAACAAACCACATTAAGTCTGTACATCCTTGTGGATCAACTCCCACATACTCTCTCTTTCATTATTGTTATCACATCAATTTCTCTATTTTTTTCCTCTTTATTATCATCATCACCTACAATCCATCACTTTTCTTCATCTACATCTACTTATCATTCTTCATCACAACAATCTCAACTATCAACCAATCAATTTCAATCACCTACATCACAACCAAAGTGTTCTTAAAAACCTCATTTGATTTTGAAGCCACCTTAGACATGCTATAATAAAAATCACCTTGTATAGTGTATATAGATCACCAATTCAAATCATTAAAACATCAAAAACAACAAAACAAAAATAAAAAAGCATCAAAATTTCCAAAAATATTTCAAAATTGTTGTTAAGTCATCATTATGCATTGTTATTTGTTGTTATCTTTCAAAACATTTTGAGTTATATTTTAATTTATTTTGGATAAATTCAAAAGTTATCTTGAACCATACACTTAATTTACATCTTTAATGGTTTTGATTTTGTCACTTTGATTATAAATCTCTCTTGTATCGAAAAGCACTATTACTTCATTAAATAATTTTTTTTTTTGGGAAATGATCTTGCTACTTATTCAACCAAGAACACCTTTTCACATCTTAAAAATGATTTTTTTAAAATTTTGAAAAATGATACTACATAGTAGTCTTAGTTCCATAAGCAAAAAGTTTCCCTTGCTATCCTATTATGCACATGGTCTAGAATGCTGAGAATTGGAAAAAAAACAAGTTCCCCCTACCCGAATAAAATCCCTTGCCCTACATCTAATCTGGGCAAGTATCCTGAAAAAGAAAAAGAAAAGAAAAAGAAAAAGAAAATTAAAAAAAAAATAAAATAAAATAAAAATAAAATAAAAAGAAAAAGAAAAGAAGAAAAACAAAAAGCAATAAAATCCTCCCTATTCCAAAAATCAGAAGCAAAGAAGGGGGTAGTGAGCTTGAATCCCTAGAATTCCTTAGTTATTTGAAACCCATGAGGTAAGCCCCATAACAGGTGGTTTGTGCCCAACCCGCTTGGCCTTGGGTAATTATTTTCACATGGTGATGCAGGAGCATCCGACAACAACAGGGCAATCTGGCATCAACCATAATTTTTCTAAGTTTTTAGTCTTGTGCAAGGTCGAAGTTGGTCACAAAATTGTGACGTCACGATATCACGACGTCGCGAAATTGCGACATGAAACTGAAGAGAAGCAGAGAAGCAGGGAGGTCGTGATATCGCGACGTCGCGAAATCATGACATGAAATGGAAGTGAAGGTGGAGAAGAAGGGAGGTCATGATATCGCGATGTTGCGATATTGTGACATCATGAAATCATGACGTAAAATGGAAGTGAAGGCGAAGAAGCAGGGAGGTCATGATATCGCGACGTCACAAAATTGTGACATAAAATGGAAGTGAAGGCAACGAAGCGAGGAGGTCACGATATCACGACGTCGTGATATCATGACGTCATGAAATTGTGACATGAAATGGAGGTAAAGGTGGAGAAGCGAAGAGGTCACGAAATCGCGACGTCGTGATATCACGATGTCACAAAATCATGACATAAAATCAGAGTGAAGGCAGGGAAGTGAAGAGGTCACGAAATCGTGATGTCGCGATATTGCGATGTCGCAAAATCACGACAAGAAGTAGGAAAGTGGGTGCAACCGAAGGCAATGGTCATGATTTCATGACATGTCGCGATATCATGACTTGAAGGCGAGGACAGCAAGGATAAAGGGAATATGTCGCTATATCGTGACATGTCATGATTTCGTGACTTGAAGTCAAGAAGTGCAGCTGGAGGAAGAAGACGATAGAGGTCAAGTGGCGGTTACAGAGCAAGCACGACACATGGCACCAAGGTGCAGTTAAAGCGAGCTACTGCCAAGAAGTGCAGGAAACAAAAAGGATGGGTGCACAGAGTTTTTGACAAAATCGACGATGACAGAGGCCGTGCGGAGTGGGGTATTAAATCAGGTTGGTGTCCCGATTTTTACGTAGGAGGTTTCAGAGGATCGGGGCCTCTATAAAAACCTAGTTTATGTAATAGATCGTGTGATGGATCGGAGAACGGACTTAGAGAGCGCAGTTAGAGAAAACCAAGCCGAGCACTGGTTATTGTAAAGCCTACAGGCTATTGATGTAAGTGTTTTCTAGATTAATAGAGAAAAATTTGGAATTCATGGAGTGTCGTTGTCTCGTTCGCCATCAAATGGTATCAGAGCTAGTGTTCCTGAGTGCGTAAACCGATCGCCAGTTGTGAGGCAGTTTATGCCAGGATCTATGGTAGGGTTTGAAGAGAAAGAAGAGTGAGTTAGGGTTCCTGAGTGTGTAACAGATCACCGAACGTGAGGTAGTTACACCAGAATCTAAAGAGATATGATGACGATGAAAGAGTTCAAGGCGTCGTAGAGGCAAATGCAAGCCCTGCAAAGGGAGATGCACAGACAACATGAGGAAAAATAGAGAAAGAGAGAAGATGGAGTGCTTCAAAAGTTGAAGTCATTGAAGGCTGCATGCAAAGAGGTGTGCAACAGTGCCAGGATCTGTCTGGTAGAAGACAGAAGTTTATCTGGCCAGGAGATGGAGTTGAAGCAGGCTGCAGATGAGGAAGTGTGCAGTAGTGGGAGAATCTGCCTAGAGGAAGGCAGAAGTTGTTTGGGCCAGGAGAAGGAGTTGGAACAAGCTGCAGGGGCAGATGAATGTTTGGAGGTGTTGCAAGAGGTAGCAACCAGATGGCTCAGAAGTGAAGATCACTTCTCCACCAACCTCGGGTGTCTGATGCAGGAGCATCCAACAGCAACAGGGCAATCTAGCATCAACCAAAATTTTTCTAAGTTTTTAGTCTTGGGTAAGGCCAAAGTTGGTCATGAAATTGTGACGTCGCGAAATCATGACATGAAACTGAAGAGAAGGCAGAGAAGTAGGGAGGTCATGATATCACGACGTCATGATATCGTGACGTTGCAAAATCACAACATGAAATGGAAGTGAAGGCGGAGAAGCAGGGAGGTTGCGATATCATGACATCATAAAATCATGATGTAAAATGGAAGTGAATGTGGAGAAGTGGGGAGGTCGTGATATCGCAACGTCGCAATATCACAACGTCATGAAATCGCAACGTAAAACGGAAGTGAAGGCGGCGAAGTGGGGAGGTCACGATATCGCGACATCGTGAAATCGCGACATGAAACAGAGGTAAAAGTGGAGAAGCGAAGAGGTCGTGAAATCGTGACGTCGCGATATCATGACATAAAATTAGAGTGAAGGTACGGAAGTGGAGAGGTCACAAAATCATGATGTCGCGATATCGTGACATCATGAAATCATGACAAGAAGCAAGAAAGCGGGTGCAGCCAAAGGCAATGGTCACAATTTCGTGACATGTCGCGATATCTCGACTTGAAGGCGAGGACGAGGACAACAAGGATAAAGGGAAGACGACACGATATCGCGACATGTCACGATTTCGTGACATGTCACAATTTCGTGACTTGAAGTCAAGAAGTGCAGCTGGAGGAAGAAGACGACAGAGGTTAGGTGACGATTGTAGAGCAAGGACGACACGTGGCACCAAGGTGCAGTTAAAGTGGGCAAGTACCAAGAAGCATAGGAAACGAAAAGGATGGACGCGCAGAGTTTTCTAACGAAATCGACGGTGATAGAGGCCGTGTAGAGTGGGGTATTAAATCAGGTTGGTGTCCCAATTTTTGTGGAGGAGATTTTAGAGGATCGGGGCCTCTATAAAAACCCAGTTTATGTAATATATCATGTGGTGGATCGGAGAACAGACTTAGAGAGTGTAGTTAGAAAAAACCAAGTCGAGCGCTGGTTATTGTAAAGCCTGTGGGCTGTTGATGTAAGTGTTTTCCAGATTAATAGAGAAAAATTTGGAATTCATGGAGTGTCGTTGTCTCATCCGCCATCACATGGTGACATATCTGTCACATTAGTGACCTTCTTTTATACATACCAATGTCCACTTGTGGATTAGCTAGCTTTTGGTAACTTGAATTACATAGTAGTTCAGAACAATGGCATGCACAAAATCATGATTAATAAACATTTCACTTGCACACACATTGGTTCATAAATTTTTTCTTGTATCACTACCTTAATCAAAATCGGTAAATCAATTTCACAAGCACACATATTTGATCCTTGAGAGATTTTGTATCATTATGACAAATCAGAATGGATAATGAACTCACACATCACACACTGGTTCTTGATAAATTTGACTTTGTCTTTGAAATAATTTAAAATATTCCTTTGATTTTTGCTAGAAAACATTAGTTTATAATCATTTACATTAAATCCCTATCACTTCATTTTAGCACCTACAATATGTATATTGTCTTCAAAATTTTCCAACATGTGACACAATAATTTATTTTCAAAATACAACTTGTTATTTCAAAATAATATATAATCATACATTGCTTTTTGACTTCGTGATGATGGTATAATTACTAGTAACTATTTTTATCAAATTTCACATTAGAAATTCTATGCCTAGCGCAAGTCATCCTTCCCAATTTTTTATGCTTAATTCACTTTATATCACTCACAAATCCAATTTTTATCAACCTCTTTTCTCAAAATTAATTTCTTTTAAAATCAACATCTCCTTTCATTATCAGAATCCTCAAGGTTACTCTTGAGCCCACAATATGTTTGGTATTAGCAATACAAAACTTCCTCATGATAGGATCTGTTTCATGACCCAACGAGTATCAATCTCCACCAACGGTCATATAACAGCACAACATCCTTTGATGTGCATTGTTAATCCATCTATATTATCACTAAACAAAAACATATTTTTCAAAAACACATTTTACAAAAATCAAATCATTTTCTTTTATGTTAAGCATGATCATAAATATTCAAAAATCAAAGCATGATTACAAGAAATTATATAACACAAACCATCATAAGCAAGTGCAATAAATCATCCAATAAATCAAATCATACAAAGTCACATAAACCAAAGAAGATAAATATATATATATATATATAAATTGAGTTTTCCATCAAATATAGAATTTAGTGCTAAAACTCGAGGGGGAATCCTAGTAAGTAAATTAATAATTATTTTCTAAAACATCAAATTACCATGAACTATTCATTCTAAACCATCTACTATTTTTTATCCATGTCAATCATAATCATTTCTACTCAAGTGTCTACACTTTTCTTTGATGCATTTATTGTTCATAAATACGCCAAAGAGGGGGCAAAATATAGACATGAAAAATTGACCCATTTTCCTTAGTTTTCCTCCTAGAAAAGTAAGGTCATCTTCAAGAAAATTTTTATCTTATCAAATCATCTTATTATTCTTTAATTTTATACCATTGGATAGGGATCAAAAATAGCTTTCCAATGGTATATTATATGTCTAATTTTGACATCGTTTGACCCCTCAAATTGCCAAAAAAAAACAAGTACATGTCTAACGAGATTGTAATATGATCTTCGAGATCGTATTATAATATTTGAGATTGTATTACGATATTGTATACAATATCTATGATCATAATATGATCTTGCTTAAAAAATCAAAAAATAAATTTAGATAAACGACAAACCAGTTGCAATGTTCTTTATCTTTACTTGTGCAACCGTGCGGTAGTTACAAGATCAGATCTGTCGATTAGCCCAACTTGGAAGGAGTTGCAACCAAATTTGTTTGCAACCTATTTTCATTAGCTTGCTTATCCTATTTAATCAGATACCCTTATCCTTTAATTCCTCCTAGAACTCCTTATGCATCGATAGAATTTTGCATTTTAGCTCTGGTTATTTTGTTGTTGTCTGTAGGATCGGAGGATACGATTGATATTGGATCGATATGATCTTGTGATCGTAATATGATCTTTCTTAGTCTACATATTATCTCACCCTATATGATACGATTTTGCTTGTAGCTCACTTCGGGGTAATCCCAAGCACTAGTTTGCATTTTCTAGCACCTCATTTGCATATTTATTATTTAATTCATTATTTTCCATTACATATAAAGTTAGATTTAATCATTTGCATCCTTGTAGTTCACCAAATCACATCTACTTGCATATTTCACATAATTCAAAGTATATACATGTTATTTCCTATAATTATTGCATTCATTAAGTCATATATGAGCTAATCCATGTTCAATAAAGTCTCTAGCACATTCTATTTTTTGTTCTCTATGCTCTACCCATGAAATTCCAGGCTTCTATCAAAATTAGAACTATTGGTCTTTGATCAGGAGGGTACGATCTTGCGATTGTAATATGATTTTGCAAATCATAATATGATATTGACCCTACTGTGTATGATCTTGCCTGCATCAAAAATCAAAATCTTCATCAGACTTCTAGATATAGGTCAGAGTGTTAAATCATTTTTTAGGCATTGCATTGTTTATGTAAGATTTATTTCTGTTGTTTGCTATTTGCATACAAATCAAAATCGCATATAAATTAGCATAGTTGCATACTGGAAAAAAATTAGGTGTATGTGATATTTTATAAAAGGAACATATCAAAAAAAACTCCAAAAACCTAGGCATGAAAACTACCATAAAATATTTCCTGGTGAACCCTAAACAATTCATAGAAAAATCACCATAAGAAGGTACGATCAAGTGCCTCTCTCTAAGGTGTAGATCTACTATCCTCCCATTCCTCTTTGAGGCACAGATCCATCAAACTAAAGGAAAGGAGTCTACTAATATTAAACCTACAACTTGGCAAGGGACTAGGTGGACAGGAGATAGGGAGCAGTTACAGCAAGTCAAACATCTGAGGTGGATAGTTGAGAGGTAGTAGGGTGATGTGGAGTACATAAATATCTTGCAAGTGTTGTGATAGTTCGGCTTGCCACAAGGATTATCGAAGGAGCTGATGGTTTATAGGAGGTACTAATAGCGGGTTGGGTTTCCATGTCCATAGCCATGGAGATTGGTGTTCAAGAATGACGATGAGCTAGAGGTCCCTGATGTGGATAATGCAAGGATGGCCCTCGATTATGTGGCATGGTTTGGTACCCAACCAGTATGGGTACCTAAGGTGGTGATCGATGGTGAGGATGATGCTGAGAGCCTTATGGGACTCCAAAGTGACTAATACCCCTCTGAGATAGCAATCAAAGGAAGAAATTGAGAGGTGCAAGGTAGCAGACTCCTATGGTTAGCAGATGGGAGGATGAAGAGGAGGATAATATGGGGGAGATATCGGAGGTGGTAAGGCTATAGGATAATATGGAGTGGCTATGAGTGGAACAAGAGGCTTTGGTGCAATCTCATGATGAGACTATAGCACATCTATGGGCGGATCTTAGTGCATGTATGTGACTATAGCTCAAATGGAGTTGAAGCGAACAGTTGGAGGATCTAGTGGAGATGATCGAGAGATGATTACAAGGCTCCATGTTGTGTTTCTAGGCAAGGAACGTCGACACGAGATGCACTTATAGTGAATTTGGTTAATCAAGGTATAAATGCACTCCT
Source organism: Wollemia nobilis (assembly GCA_028583015.1). Lineage (NCBI taxonomy): Eukaryota > Viridiplantae > Streptophyta > Pinopsida > Araucariales > Araucariaceae > Wollemia > Wollemia nobilis. Next base: position 6,885,741 of record JAQPPZ010003193.1, on the reverse strand, counting down.
TGGATAATTTATGTATGTCTAATCATATCATGTTACCAGATCTTCCATCTTTCTTGATGATGTAGTTGACTAGGCCAGCTGAGTCTAGGCAAATTTCTAGGTCTAGGGATCCATGTAGGTCCCAGGGGTACACTCATGGGGCATTAGCTAGTTCTAAGGTGCAATTTTTGTATATGAGCCTTGGTGCTCTATTGTATATAGCCTATGGGCACTCATTGTACATGCGATATTTATACATACATACATATACATGGATTTTACCTTTTTTATTTTATGCGTTTATGAATTCTTTTGTGGTATGCATGATTTTTTATTTATGATGAATGCATATGATAAGTTATGTATTATTAATGTAATATGGCATGTTCTAATGATCATTTATAGTTTAGATATTTTCTTGACCCTTTTCTAGATTTTTTGTTTAATAAGGGGTACCATAATTGGTGGTATATAGGATGAATGGATTTTTATGTGACATGGATGGTGACACAAAAGAAGATATGGATGTTGATATGGAAGAAGATATGGATGTTGATATGGAAGAAGACATAGATTTTGATATGAAAGAAGACATGGATGTTGATATGGAAGAAGACATAGATGTTGATATGGAAGAAGATATGGATGTTGATATGGAAGAAGGCATGGATTTTGATATGGAAGACTAGCTATTTTGCAGAAACTCAAACATCCTAGTGACATCAAACAATCTCACTAAAACTGCCTAACACTTCAAGTACCAAATGTGTGTGCAGTGAATTCAGTTACCTAATCAAGAGCATGGTAATGAATCAAGGCAATCAAAAACTAATGTGTGTACAAGTGATTTCATTAACTCATCTTGAGTAAATTGGGTAAACCTATTATGGTTGAATCCAAGAGGCTAGCTTATCTGTATGAGTGGTTAGAGATATCTTTTTAAAAGAGACATGTCACCATGCATGAGCATACTCCACTGCCAGTCAAGCATCTATAGCTTTGGTGGAGGCTAACTCCATAGTCCATGAATTTTGTTATTGATTTCTTAAGTTTTGGGTATGAATACCTAACCGTCTAACTGGAAATGTAGTACGATCCTTACAACCCAATTGATCAGTGGTGTATGATATAAAATATTTAGATTTTTTATTAGGGATTTTTCCCTACTCTTTATTTTAATTTTTGGAATTGTGATAGTGGTGAGAACCACTATTTTTATGGACTATGTTGCATTATGGGACTAGCAAGGATGACCCTTTTTGCTTCAAGGTTCATACCAAGTATTGTGTTATCCCTCTTTAACACAAGATATTTTTAAGATATAAAAATAGTGTTTGGTTCAAGAATGTTCTGGATTCAATTCCCAAACTCAATATTTTTCTTATTGTATATGTGTAATGGTCCTAAAAGAACTCGACATGTATTTTGGAGGTTTCTTAAAACACTAAAAATAGTTGAGTGACTAAAAACACCTAGGATTTGTGAATGTGGCTTGTGCTAATGATAATTTGAATTTGTGGATTTTTGTGGATGACATTATGAAGGTGCCCCTGATTAAGGCGAGATGACTTTTGTTGGACCAATTAAGACATTGAACTTAATAAATAATCCCTATATGAAATGTGGAATATGGAATGTGAATGTGAATGCAATTCAATTTTATGAAATGTGAAATGCAATATGAAATATGGGTGAATGCATTATTTTTGAGTGTAAATGCAAGTGAAATGCAATGTTATGAATGAAATTTATGCAAATGTTTTTGTGTAATAGCCATGCATATATATATATATATATATATATATATATATATATATATATATATATATATATACAATAAAATCATGCATAGAATATTCTCAAGTGTATAACATTAAGTGGTTTAGATTCTTCCTCTCCCTTTAGACTGGCAATTCTATAAGTACCATTAATCACTCTTGTGTGACAATGTATGGACCTAACCAATTAGCCATGAATTTATCACGAAGATGCGACAATGCATTGGTATTTTTCTAGTTCTCTTTAAGGACAAGTTCTCCTACTTGGAATTTGTATAAATGGACTTTGGTATTATAAGCACATTTGAGGTAGTCCTAATAAACTTGTAAATGCTCTAAAGAATTAACTCATAATTCATCAAGAAGTGTGAGTTGGTCAATACGTGCTTGTCTAGTTGTGTCATCATATATGAATTCCTGCAAAGAAATTTACAAGGAAGGGATCTCAAGCTCAAGAGGTATGATTGCTTCAGCTCCATAGACCAATGAAAATGGTGTTTCCCCTATAGGCATGTGAATGATTTTTTGATAAGCCCATAATGCCAAGGTAATTTGTGTATGCCAATCTCTATGATTTTCTTTGACAAGTTTCTTGAGAATAGCAACTAAGGTCTTGTTGAAAGCTTCAACTTGTCCATTTACTTGTAGGTAATAAGGAGTCTAGAAACTATGTTGAATGTTGTATTTATCATAGAGTGCTTAGACATACTTATTCTTGAAATGCTTGCCATTTTCTGAAATTTTTTTGAGGGGATACCAAAATGGTAAATGATATGATGAATTATAAACTCCACAATTCTAGGTCCTGCTGTGCTGGTTAGAGGAATTGCCTCAACCCAATTTCTAAAGTATTCAGTGGCTATGATAATGAATGTACATTGTCCAAAGGAAGGAGATGAAATTTTACCAATTAGATCTAGGCCCCATTACAAAAATGGCCAAAGGCTTTGAATAGGTTGCAAGACTTGTGATGGTACATGATTTAAATTAGCATGTTCTTGGCACTTTTTGCAATGCTTAACATATGTGTAACAATCATGTTCCATTATGGGTCAATAATAACCCATGCATAAAATACACTTTTTGATGGCTATTCCACTAAAATGACCACCACAAGTACTATTATAGGCTGCAGCTATGGCTCTTTGAGCCTCACTAGCCTCAAGATAATGAAGGAGGACTCCGTCATAACCACGTTTATACAACACATCCCCTAAAAGAATGAAACATGCTACCTTTTACTTGAAAGTACATTTTTAAGTTCAAGATATATCAAATGGGAGTGTTCCAAAGTTGAGAAAGGCTACTATTTGGCTTGACCAAGGCTCATATGAATCTAATTGGATAAAGCAAACATCCTTTTCATATTTAGACCCAGCACGGGTAATGGTAGATTTAAAGATGATTGAAATTATGAGGGGTTGTACATATCCAAAGGAATATTTTGAAATTAATGATACAAGGGAGGCCATCATATCTGAAAATATGTTAGTCGAACATGACAATCTATTGATTTCATTCCAATTAAACTTAGAGAGCAATTTAATTGCTACTTCATGGTAAAGCTTAATAATTGGTTCTTTGCATTGGTATTCTTTGTTAATATATTTTATGATAATTTGAGAATTATAAAATATCCTAATATGCTTAATACTCATAGCTATAGCTGATTTAAGACCTAGGATTAAGGATTCATACTTTGTAGTGTTGTTTGTGTATTGGAAGTCAAGTTTGAATGACAAGGGGATATGTACCCCTTGTGGTGTGTAAAATACAACTCCAGCACCTTGACCATTCATGTACTTAGAGCCATAAAATAATAATATGATATCAATGTATTCCTCTATAATGACATCATATTATTTCTTAGTGACAGCAAATACATAATCATCTGGGAGCTTAATAATCAAAGGATGATCACTAGGTAGTGGAGCTTCTACAAGTTAATCAGTTATTACCTGATCTTTAATGGATTTTTGGCTAATGAATTCTAAGTCAAATTCAATGAGGAACATTATCCATTTTGTTGTGTGGGTGTTATTGTAAATGTGGAACATCATGTAGTGTAGAGGATTTTCTCTAGCTATGATGTATGTTGTGTGGCTAAGCATGTAATGTCAAAGTTTCTTAGTGGTAAAAATCACTGCTAAGCACATTTTTTATATATAAGTGTATTCATTTTTATAGCTAACCAATGTTCAACTAATGTAGTAGACAACTTGCTCTAGATTTTGTTCATTCTTTTGTGCAAGCATTGTCCCTAATGTAAAGTTTATTTTTGAGATATGAAGATAAAATGGGACCTCCGAATGAGGAGGAGCTAAAATTTATGAAGAAGCTAGGTATTACTTAATATCATCGAAGGATTTTTTACATTCATATATCTAAGAGAATGGCACCCCCTTTTGTATTAGGTGATTGAATGGCCTACATTTGTCAGAAATTTGCACAATAAAATGATGAATTGATTGGATATTTCCTTGTAAACTATGTAATTCCTTTAAGTTAGTTGGGGGAGGCATCTCCAAGATATCCTTGACCTTTTTAGGGTCCACCTCAATGCCTCTTTTGGAGATAATGAGTCCTAGAAATTTTCTCAAGGTAACACCAAAGACACATTTCTTGGGATTCAGCCTTACATTATGCTCTAGGAGCCAATCAAAAACTTTCTCCAACACACCAATATATTCTTATCGAGTTTTGAATTTAGTCAATATATCATCCACATAGTCTTTGATAATCATATACATGTAGTATGGAAAATGTATGTCATGACACGTTGATAAGTGGCACCTACATTTCTTAGGCCAAAATGCATCACCTTGTAACAAAAATTTCCCCAAGGTGTAGTGAATGTTTTTTTGTTTTGGTCATTAGTATTTATTTGAATCTGGTTGTATCCGAAAAAACCATCCATGAGTGAAAGCATTTCATGGACAATGTGGGTATCAAGAAGGGTATTTATGTTTGGGAGAGGGAAGTCATCCTTAGGATACACTTTTTTAAGATGTTGAAAGTCATTGTAAATGTATATCACCCCATTAGGCTTATGAGCAGGTACCATGTTTGAAAGCCACTCAGGATAATCGATAGGAACAATGAAGTTCACATCTAAGAGTTTTTGAAGCTTTTTTTTTACCAAGAGGGCCACGATAGGATGCATTCTCCTAAGTTTTTATTTAACCAACTTAGCATCAGGTTGTAAGGTGAGATTATAGACAACCAAACTAGGGTCAAGACCGGGCATGTCCTTATAGGACCATGCAAATATGCCCTTCTTCCTCTTGAGGAGAACAATAAATTTCTCTTGTTCATCAGGTGATAAAATTTTACCAAGCTTAACATTTTGGGGATTGTCTTTGTCTGAACTAAGGTCCACATTAATGGTATCTTTAATAGATATGTGGGAACCTTCCTCAAGCTGATGGGGCATAGGGATCAAATGAATGTCATATAAAATATCATAAAACTCTTCTAGCTTATCCTCATTTATTTCTACCTAGAAAACCTTGAGATCTAAAGGTGAGGGTGAAGTCAAAGGCAGCGAGGATGGAGGAATGTAGTTGGTAAAAGCCCTTAATAATTCCTTGGGTAAGACAAATTCAAAAAAGGATGGAGGCAAGGAAATATAATCCATATCGATAAGTCTTATGTCAATTAGAATTGGCTTAGTCAGATCATATGGATTACAAAGCGGGGTGAATAAATCAACAGGATTCATGTTGACTTATGAGCAAGGTGGATGAAACAGATGGAACTTAGGAATTAATTCTTAGGGGTTTGGTTCATCTAAATAGCAGAAATCAACACAAGTAAATGCATTTGTCTAAATGATATATTTACATATGCAATGTAAATAAATAAAATGTTTTTTATTTTTAATTAATTTTTTAGATTTTTTTTTGTAGTGGTGATAACCACTATTTTTGTGTTATGTACATATGTTACAAATTTGGCTTATGGAATGGCTTAATTGAATGGATGTAGTCACTCATCAATAGGTGTGTCTCACTCTTATGGAAGAAGAAAGTGAAATATGGGCTCAAGGATGGGTAACATGTTGAGATAAAACTCATATTTTTTTAAATAGGGAATGATGGGCTCTAATTACTATTCAAATTCATCTGAAATTATCGACATAATTTCAAATTCTTCATAGATTTCCTCATAAAAAAGATTAGGATGGAGGGCTTCTTCTCTTGAATTGAGGTTAAGTTTTTGAAAGGCTTATTCAAGAGAAGAGTTGGTGGAAAGTGGGTGGTAACCTAGACCTAAACGGTCATGCACCTCTTGATATGGAATATCGATAGGTTGATGCACTCCCTATTCATGCAATCCTAGGACATGGTTTTGAAAATTGACAATGTGGAAATATCAAGATGGAAATCCCATCATGTTTGAAATGTTTGTAAGAACCAGCTCTTTGGGTCCCTCTATGGGAACTATAATTGATGAAGACTCAATCCCCCCATATATAAAATTTATGTTATTTAGAGTTGAACCCATATTATAGACTACTCCTATTGCTAAAGTTTGGTTACGTGGGTGACCAAAATCCTTAGCACTAGGGATGGTGAGGTGCATTACAATGATGTATTGGACCATGTATTCACCAATACCAGGATTAGTGAGGTGGATCTCAACTTGGTATGGCATGGGAGGATCATGTTTAGGTGATGGATCAGGAAATGTTGGAAATGGATATATCTTATAATATGTCAATTTGACTTGTGAAATATTAAGTGGAGATGAAATGGATTGGAAAGTCTACTGAGTAGATAGTGATAATGTGGATGGCAATGATGTTGATGATGTGGATTGACTATGACCACATGTACATGTAGTTAATGATTATGATGATGGGGATATGGAAGTTTGATGAGGTTTGGTGATGGGGAGCTCTTCAAGAATGGTATCCTTTGATGAAGAGATTGGTGAAGTGGTGGATGGATTATATGATGGTGAAAGAAAAAGATGAGTGGAAGGAAGCATAGAATCATAAGGATTTGATATGAAATTGTAATACTTAAATGATTTGACATCCATCAGTATACAATGTACTTGTCCCTCATGAACATATTTCAAACATTGAAGTAGTATTGAAGGGACACGTTTCATTTCTCTCATCCAAGGTCATCCAAGGAGTACATTATATGCCATGGATACTTCTAATATGTGAAACATTGTGTGCAACATTTTAATCCCTACTTCTATGGGTAAAACAACAGTGTCAATTATGGAATACAAAGCATCGTTGAATATTATGAGGGTGAAGGATGACTTAATGATGTGAGATAGAGGAAGATTCAAATTATGGAGAGCGGATGTAGTAATGATGTTGATATAGGAACTAGTGTCAATTATGACTCTTTTAAAAGGCTTCTTGTCAATTATAGCCATGATATGTAATGGAGGGTTTATTTATTCCAATGATATTGGCTTAATATCAGTCATAGAATGTTATGGAAGGCTCCATGCATGTTTGGATGCTCCCAAAAAAGTCATTGAAGGCATTAGGATCTTGTTATTGTAATTCGATGGATTTTAAAACACCATTAATGTCTCTCAATGTGGAGGAGATTGTTGGATTAGCTCATAAATTAACAATTTGGAGGAATATATTTTTAGACTTGTAGTTAACTGACTACTCAATAATATGATAGGTAGAGGTGAACAATTGATAGGTGGATTTGGATGATTTGATTGACTAGGGATATGGATGGATGATGAAGGAATTGGAGAAACATGTATGGGTGGTGATGTAGAAGGTTATGACACATTTTCCTGAGGTGGTTGCCTTTGTTGGTTATTCCATTGACCTCTAGTGACCACATGAATGGCCCCTACAAACCCTTGGTATTGTTGAATATGATTGACTTGATTAGGAGTTTTGGTGGTAGCTCCTCTATAGTTGGTTGCACCTCCTTATGATGAGGAAGTGGTGTTTGAAATATACCAATGTTTTGGTTTTGTTGAGCGAGGGGATTATAAAGCTTGATCACCCCCAAGGCAATGAGATCTTGAACTAAGTATTTAAATACATGGTAATTGTTAATGTCATGCCCATTTTGCCTATAATAAGGATAAAATAGCTGTTCCTGATAGTTTTTCCCACATTTGGTGGGTTCATCAGTCTAATTTCAAGTAAAGCAAGTTTATTTGTCTCATACAACCTTCTAAAAATGGAAGCATATGACTTAGCTAAATGTGTGTATTGGAGATTTTATTTTATAGAAAATCATCGGGGATGGTTTTCCATAGCTAGAACTATGTTCTACATTGGTAGAGATTATGTTATCGAGGGGACCGCATGATATGAAATTTTTTATGGTGTTTTTTGCACAGGTTGTTGTTGTTGAGTCATTATCAACTGGCTCATAACCACTTGTTTGACTTGATTGGATTTTGTGGCTAGGGTATCCTATATTGATTTTTGTTGGCCATAATAATTTCTCTTGTATTGGCCCTTTTTTGCCATTCTTTATTTTTAGGCTTTAATATACCTTCTTGGATTTTAATATACTCAATGACACTAGCATAAGATAAAGCCTCTTAAAATGATTGATAAGTTCATAGTTGGAGCATCCAAGAGATACGTTTTAAGTAACTCTTAGTGAATAACTTAATTATCTCATCTATTGGTAGGGTGAATGGCAATTTAGTGATGATAACCCTCCAACGATTTCCAAAATAGTAGATATATTCATCATATTGCTATATTAAAGCATAGACGTCGAACAATGAGATATTATTTTTAACATTTAGGATGAAATGATCAAAGAATTGATCAATGAATTGCTCAAAAGTATAGATACTATGGCTTGGTAATTGATTGTGCCATTCTATGGCATCCCCTCCTAATATTTGAGGAAAATTTCAAACCATGAGAGAATTATCATCTTGAATTCTAAAGAATGCATGAACAAAGGTGCTCACATATTTTTTGGTATCCTCAGTTCCCTTAAATTTATCAAACTTGTGTACCATAAAGTGTGTCGGGTATGGCGGTGATGGTACTAAAGGATGAATTGGTTGATTGAAATTGGCATAAGGTTGGTTTCTTGTTTAAAAAACTAGAAGTAAATTGCATCAATTGATCTATCTATTTCTACATGGCCTTAATTTAAGGGTATTCCTCAGGAATGTGGAAGCCCTGAATTACCTGATGATTTTATGGTGATGTGGAGAAATGTTGTGGAGTGATTTAATGATGAGGATATTGGTACTGATGGCTAGGTGAATTGGATGGAATATGATAAATGAGGGATTATTGATGAAAAGATGAGGAATTATGGAATAATGTTAATGGATGAAGGTTATGTCTAGGCTAACCAATGGAAATAGGATGTGTTGAGCAAGGTGCAGCAAAAGTATTGTCATTGTTGTCAACACAGACAGATAGATCAGTTGATGCAGTTGAAGCAGGATCAGTTGATGCAGTTGAAGTAGTGGACAGGAGTTCAGAGATCAGTCAGATCATGTACAGTGAAATTTCAAGAAAACAGAAGTGACCCAGATCCAGAAAATCAAAGAAAAAGACAAGTAAGAAAACTATCGCGATATCGCGACATGTTTTCTATCGCGATATCACGACAGGTTGAGAAGTTAGAAGGCAGAAAGAAAAACGTCATGATTTCACGACATATCGAAGGAGAGAGAAGGCGCAAAGAAAATTGTCATGATTTCGCGACATGGACGAGGAGAGAGAAGGCGCAAAGAAAATTGTCACAATTTCACGACATGGACGAGGAGAGAGAAGGCGCAAGAAAAACTATTGCGATTTCGTGACATGTTGCAGGCAAAGAAGCCAAGTGGAAAAATTGTCATGATTTCATGACATGTTGCAGGCAAAGAAGCTAAGTGGAAAAACTATCGTGATTTCATGACATGTTGCAGGCAAAGAAGCCAAGTGGAAAAACTATCATGATTTCGTGACATGTTGGAAGCAAAGAAGCGCAAGAAGAGAAAGTTGTCATGATTTCGCGACATGTTGCTAGAAAATAAAGCTAAGGAGAAAAACTGTCACGATTTCGTGACATGTTGGGAGAAGAAGCGCCAAGGAGAAAAAGTGTCACGATTTCGTGACATGTCGGGTTTTCGCGACTCGACGGGAAGAAAAGCGCTAAGGAGAAAAAGTGTCACGATTTCGTGACAAGTTCCAAGAGGAAGCGTCAAGGAGAGTAAGTGTCATGATTTCATGACAGGATCAAAGAGAAAGTGCCAAGGAGAGAAGATGTCGCGATTTCACGACAGGATCGAAGAGAAAGTGCCAAGGAGAGAAGATGTCACGATTTCGTGACAGGATCGAAGAGAAAGTGCCAAGGAGAGAAGATGTCACGATTTCGTGACAGGATCGAAGAGAAAGTGCCAAGGAGAGAAGATGTCACGATTTCATGACAGGATCAAAGAGAAAGTGCCAAGGAGAGAAGATGTCACGATTTCGCGACAGGGTCGAAGAGAAGTGCAAGGAAGAGAAAGATGTCACGATTTCGCGACATGTTCCATTTTCGCTGGCCAAAGACAGAAAAGGCACAAGGCAGCGAAAGTGTCACGATTTCGTGACATGTTCCATTTTTGCGGGCAGAAGGAAGAAAAGGCACAAGGAAGAGAGAGATGTCACGATTTCGCGACATGTTCCATTTTCACGAGCGAAAGGCAGAAAAGGCACAAGGCATCGAAGATGTCACGATTTCGTGACATGTTCCGTTTTTACGAGCGAAAGGCAGAAAAGGCACAAGGTAGCGAAGATGTCACGATTTCGCGACATGTTCCATTTTCGTGAGCAGAAGGCAGAAAAGGCACAAGGGGGAAGATGTCACGATTTCGTGACATGTTCTTTTGTGGGAAGGAAAGGCCAGGGAGATGTCACGATTTCGTGACATGTTCTTTTTGGTGGCAAGACAGAAGGAGAACAAGGAGGCCGAGAATGTCACGATTTCGTGACATGTTCCATTTTCATGGTGGCAAGACAGAAGGAGAACTAGGAGGCCGAGAATGTCACGATTTCGCGACATGCTTCATTTTCACGACAGTAAGACAAAAGGAGAACTAGGAGGCTAAGAATGTCACAATTTCGTGACAGGCCGCTACAGGAAGTTAACTGGAACAAAACGATAGTTAAAGGGGCAGTTGTAGAAGAAAAACATGCAGCTAATTTTAGAATAGTTAACTGGAGTAAATGCGATAGTTACAGATGGATTTATTGATAGAATTCATGCAGCTTTTTAATAACAGTCGTAGAAGGAGAAATCGAACAGTCGTATTTATAGAATCATAAAATACATGCATGCACAGAAATAAAGACGAACAGTCATGTTCAAGAAGACGAACAGTCATACTAGAGATATACGTTGCATGTAACGTAAATGCACACTCTCTAATTACAAAAGGAGTTACACAAAGAAGAAGTTACAGTTGACAAGTGGCAGAAGTAAAAATTAAAAAGAACAGTCACGGGTTGCATGCGAATTTATGAAAGCTAAAAATAGAGACTTACATGCTATAAAAATAGGTCTGCGTGAAGAATATTGCTACTGCTGTAATTGTGAAAAGTGCTATCGTAAGAGGGTGAAAAGAGTGTTGTAAGAGAGCAACAAGCTGAGCAGTGAGTAATTACTGTGTTTTAAATTGGAGACCAGTCAGGGTCTTGTAATAGTGAAGGCATTTGTATGTCATTGATATAACTTTCAAATCTGTGATTCAAGTTGGTGCTTGGATAGGGGTTGGTGCTCCTTTCTATAGGTGTAGATAAATCAGGGGTTGGTGCTCCTTCCAATGGGTGCTGGTAAATAGATTGTAAAATTGGTGTTTTGCAAAGGCTAGATTTGGACCGTAGTCCAAGCAGTCATTCTTGAGGAGTAGCCAAATTGGTGAACCTCGTTACATTGTGTGTTGTGGTGTGCTCTCTTGTGTTTACTACTTTATCTATTTTTAGTTCTCTTTGCTTCAGTTTTAAGAATTGCAGATCAAAATTTTTAGCTACACTGATTCACCCCCCCTCTCAGTGTCATTGTGAGAATATCAATTGGTATCAGATCCAAGGTTCCTGAACAAGCTTAATCAGCTAAGGTGATCTTGGAAGGAACACAATGGCAGGTAGTGAAGGTTTCTCATCAAACAAAGCTCCTCTATTCAATGGAACTAATTACTCATTCTGGAGACTCAGGATGCAGACATATCTGAGTGCTTTAGGATACGACATTTGGGAGTCAGTAGAAAGTGGATACACAACACCCACTACTCCTCCAACAGATGTTGCCGGTAAGAAACTGTCTGAGAATAACTCCAAAGCAAAGAATGCAATAATGTGTGGGCTAGTAGACAGTGAACTGATAAGGGTCATGAGCTATAAATCGGCAAAAGACATATGGGACAAACTGAAAAGCATTCATGAAGGAGACAACAAGATCAAGGAAGCCAAACTACAAACTCATCGAGCTCAGTTCGAGGCATTACAAATGAATGACGAAGAGAACATTGAGACCTATATGCTGAGAGTCAATGGAGTCATTAATGCAATCAGAGGACTCGACGAAGAGATCGAAGATGCAGTTGTCATGAAAAAGGTACTTAGAACTCTTCACAAAAGATTTAATTCTAAAGTTTCTGCAATAGAAGAGGCTAAAGATCTAAACAATTTTAGCATGGACGAGATGCATGGTTCCTTGACTGCATACGAAATGAGAATAGGACAAACTAAGCCCATAGACAAAGAAGCTGCTTTTAAAGCACACAAGAATACAAAAGTTGAACAAGAATCTGAGGCTAAAGAGACATCGGATGAAATTGAAGCCAACTTTGTTCAGAAACTTACAAAAGGAAAAGGAAAATATAGAGGAAAGTTGCCATTTAAGTGTTTCAATTGTGGAGGGGTCGGTCACTTTGTAGCTAAGTGTCCCATGAATGAGAAAACCAAAAGTAATGAAGGGTCACACCAAGAAAGAAGTGACTAGAAAAAGAAACCAAACTTCAAGAAAAGCAATTTCAAAAAGAAAAGTTTCATATCCAAGAATGTCAGCTCTTCTGAAGATAGCTCAGGTGAAGATTCTAAAGAAGAAACAGGTGAAGCTCTGTTCATGGCATTTGAAGAAGCAAAAATAGAAGAAAAACAGGAAGATGATACAAAAAATAAGGATGAGGCTGAAGTTTATCTGGAAGGTGAGTTGGTTGCGGCACTTAAAGAGTTGAAGTCAGAAAGGAAAAAGAATAATAAAGTCTCAAGAAAGCTTGAAGATGCGAATGACATAATAAACAATTTAAAAGTATAGACAGAAGAATTTAAGAAAATGTCTGAAGAACTTGAAGTACAGTTAACCATGAGAATAGATGAGTGCAGCAAACTAGAAGAAGAGATTGTTATTTTAAGAATGCGGCTAGAAGAAAAGAATCAAAAACTGAGCTGCTATCACAAACTTGAAGGAAGTTCTGCAAAGCTTGAAAAGATTATAAATAGTCAGAGGACTACAGACATCAAGTTTGGCTTGGGGTTTGTCGAAGGAGAATCATCAAGTGGATCAAAGGCCATAACTGTAGAACCAGTAAAGAAAGAGGATAAAATCAAGGTTGACCAAAGAAAAATGAATCTTGCAAAAGAAAGCAACAATGGCAGGCATGAGAAGACTGTTGACAATGAGGGATTCACAAAAGTCACTCATCAAAGGAGAAGAAAATTTGTGGCTCCTTCTACAAATTGGCAAAGACCAACTCCCAGGTTCAATCATTCTTTTTCTAGTTATTGTTTTAAATGCAATACTTACGGTCATAAGATTTCAGATTGCATTTATAATATAGGACAAAGAAATTTTTCTAGTAGAAATGTATTTTCACCCTTGATAGATTATGCAGTAGAATGCTATAACTGTCACAACTTTGGACATATTGCAAGAAACTGTAGAAGCACATATGCAGCAAATAAATATCAGGGAAGAAGAACTCAACCAAATAGTTTAAAGCAAAACAAAAAATTCCCAGATAAACATGCACAGGCCACTGACAAAGAAAAGTCTAAACAAATGACCAAAACTATAGCCAAATCAGAATGGAAAGAAAAAGAGCAACTCAAAGAAGAAAAGGAATCCTTGATTGTCCAGACAACATTCAAAGCACAGAACAAATCAGCACCATGGATATTGGATAGTGGATGCTCCAGTCACATGACAGGAGATAAACAAAAATTTGAAAAATTACAGAAATATGAAGGGGGCTCGGTAAAGTTTGGAAATAATGATGGAGCCAAAATAGTTGGAAAAGGATCAATCAAGATAAGTGATGGAAAGATCAATTCCAAAGAAGTTCTGTTTGTAGTTGGTTTGAAGCACAACTTACTGAGCGTAAGTCAAATCTGTGATAGAGGTCATGAAGTCATCTTTAAAAAATAGGGCTATGAAGTAAGAAAAGCACACAGTGGGAAGATGGTAGCTACTGGATCGAGGACTTCTAGAAATCTATACACCCTCTCAGAAACTTCAGAAGGATCATGCTTGATTGGACAGGAAGATGAAAACCGGTTGTGGCACAAGAGGCTCGAGCATATTAGCTTTGACAATCTGGTAAAAATAAGTTCAAAAAGAGCAATAAGAGATATACCCACCATTGGTAAACCGGTAAATAGCATCCGTGCTTCATGCCAAAAAGGGAAGCAAACCAGATCCACATTTAAAGCAAAGGAATATTTCACCAAAGAAACCGTTAGAGCTGATTCATACCGATTTATGTGGACCCATGAGAACACAAAGCATAAATGGTGACAAATACTTTATGTTGTTCATAGATGACTACTCCAGAATGACATGGGTACTATTTTTAAAGCTTAAATCAGATGCCTTTGAGATGTTCAAGATTTTTAAAAAGCAGGTTGAGAATCAGATTGGAAAAAGAATTAAATGCCTAAGATCAGACAGAGGAGGAGAGTTTATCTCAGAGGAGTTTGCAGAATACTGTCAAAAATATGGGATTAGAAGACAGTTTTCAGCAGCAAGGACACCTCAGTAGAATGGTGTTGTTGAAAGAAAGAACAGGACTATGCAAGAAATGGCATGGACAATGTTGGCTGAGAACAAAATAGCCGACAGATTCTGGAAAGAGGCAGTACATACTGTAGTTTACATTCAAAATAGGTGCATGCTAAGAACACATGAAAGCAAAACACCGTATGAACTATGGTTCGGCAAGAAAGCAACAGCAAGATACTTCAAAGTGTTCGGCAGCAAGTGTTATATCAAACGAACTGAAGATAATCTTGGTAAGTTCGAAGATAGAGTTGACGAAGGTATTTTTCTCGGTTACTCAACTAAAAGCAAAGCCTACACATGTTACAACAAGCGGCTAAAGAAAATTATTGAGAGTGCTGATGTTAAAGTTGATGAAGGTAGAGAACGAGAAGTTACGTATCAAGAAAACTACCCTATTTATGAAGACGTCATTGAAGGAGATGAAGAAATAGAAAAAGAAGAAAATCAAAAAATTGACCCAACTGATTTAAGAATCGACTCAGAAGAAGAAGAGAACAATAAATTCAAAATAGGCAGCTGGCAGAAAAATCATCCCAGAGAATAGATTATTGGGGACCCAACAGTTGGTATTCAGACAAGAAGAGCAGTAATTCGAAACTACTCTTTATTATCCAGCATTGAACCCAAAAATATTGTTGAAGCAAGCACAGATGAAAGTTGGATGAAGGCAATTAATGAAGAACTAGATCAGATTGAGAAAAACAAAACCTAGGAATTAGTACCACGACCAGCAAATAAAAACATAATTGGCACTAAATGGATTTTTCAAAATAAATTAAATGAAGACGGACAGAGTTGTCGTAAATAAGGCAAGATTGGTCTCAGTAAAGGCTATGCTCAAAGTTGAAGGCATTGATTTTGAGGAAACATTTGCACCAATTGCCAGACTAGAAGCAATCAGAATGTTTCTGGCTTTAGCAGTCCATAAAAACTTCAAAGTATATCAAATGGATGTAAAATCAGCATTTCTGAATGGAAAACTGGAAGAAGAGGTTTACATTGAATAGCCAGATGGCTTCCAACTCGGTGACAATCCTGATTTTGTTTGCAGGTTAAAGAAAGCATTGTATGGTCTGAAACAGGCACCCGGAGCATGGTATGCAAGGCTGGATAACTATCTTATTAAACAGGGGTTCAAGAAAGGTATGGTGGACAACAATTTATATATCAAAACTGAGAATGGCCATCTTATTGTACTTGTTGTTTATGTAGATGATATAATATTTGGCAAGCAGCATGGATAAATATTGTAGAGACATAGCTAATAAAATGAAGACAAAATTTGAGATGTCAATGATTGGTGAACTTTCTTATTTCCTCGGATTGCAAGTCAATCAAAGTGAAAAGGGGATTTTTATCTCTCAAGTAAAATATGTGAAAGAAATGCTGAAAAAGTTCACAATGGAGGATAGTAAACCTGTCAACACTCCCATGACAACAGGTTGCAAGTTGAGCAAGGATGACAAATCTCCAGATGTAGATCAAACCATGTACAGAGTCTATGATTGGAAGCCTCATCGTATTTGACAGCCACTAGACCAGATATATTACAGGCAGTATGCATGGTAGCAATATTTTAGGCTAGTCCCAAAGAGACTCATGTGACAGCTGTAAAGAGGATTTTTAGGTACCTCAAGGGTACTATGGAGTATGGGTTGTGGTACCCAAAAGGTAAGGACTTCACTCTTATTGCATATTCTAATGCAGATTGGGCAGGATGTATTGATGATAGAAAGAGTACCAGTGGAGGAGCATTTTATCTTGGAGACAGGCTGGTAGCATGGCACAACAAGAAACAAGAATCAGTCTCTCTATCCACAGCAGAGGCAGAATACATTGCAACAACAACATGCTGTACTCAGATATTATGGATGAGACAAACACTGAAAGATCTTGGTATTCACTTCAAAGAGCCAATTTCAGTTAAATGTGATAACACCAATGCTATAAACATATCAAAGAATCCGGTTATGCATTCTCGAACCAAACATATTGCAATCCGGTATCACTTCTTGAAGGATAAAGTTGCAGAAGGTGAGGTCAAATTGGATTTTGTTCCAACTACAGAGCAAGTAGCAGTATATATTCACAAAACCATTGCCCAAGGAAGTTTTTGAGTACCTTCGGAGTAAGTTGGGAGTAGTCACATTTCCAAAGAACTCGACTATCAATTGGGATCACATTCTCAAGGGGAGTACTTATGCCTATGTTTATAGTTTTGCTCATATTCATTATTTTTGCTAACTATAACAATGTGTATCTCGAGAATGTTGTGCATAGACTCGGGGGAGTTCTGCAGTAGCCCTTTGGTATTATTGTCAAAGGGGGAGAAGAATTACAGGAGAGTGCATGAGTGTTGCCAACAATTCCAAAGGGGGAGATTGTTGAGCAAGGTGCAGCAAAAGTATTGTCATTGTTGTCAACACAGACAGATAGATCAGTTGATGCAGTTGAAGCAGGATCAGTTGATGCAGTTGAAGCAGTGGACAGGAGTTCAGAGATCAGTCAGATCATGTACAGTGAAATTCTAAGAAAACAGAAGTGACCCAGATTCAAAAAATCAAAGAAAAAGACAAGTAAGAAAACTGTCACGATATCGCGACATGTTTTCTGTCACGATATCGCGACAGGTTGAGAAGTTAGAAGGCAGAATAAAAAACGTCACGATTTCATGACATGTCGGAGGAGAGAGAAGGCACAAAGAAAATTATTGCAATTTCACGACATGGACGAGGAGAGAGAAGGCGCAAAGAAAATTGTCACGATTTCATGACATGGACGAGGAGAGAGAAGGCGCAAGCAAAATTATCACGATTTCATGACATGTTGCGGACAAAGAAGCTAAGTGGAAAAACTGTCACGATTTCATGACATGTTGCAGGCAAAGAAGCTAAGTGGAAAAACTATCGCGATTTCACGACATGTTGCAGGTAAAGAAGCCAAGTGGAAAAACTGTCACGATTTCACGACATGTTGGAAGAAAGAAGGCAAGAAAGAAAGTTGTCACGATTTCGTGACATGTTGCAGAAGAAAGAGTCTAAGGAGAAAACTGTCGCGATTTCACGACATGTTGGGAGAAGAAGCGCCAAGGAGAAAAAGTGTCACGATTTCACGACATGTCGGGTTTTCGCGACTCGACGGGAAGAAAAGCGCTAAGGAGAAAAAGTGTCACGATTTCGCGACAAGTTGCAAGAGGAAGCGCCAAGGAGAGTAGATGTCACGATTTCACGACAGGATCGAAGAGAAAGTGCCAAGGAGAGAAGATGTCACGATTTCATGATAGGATCGAAGAGAAAGTGCCAAGGAGAGAAGATGTCATGATTTCATGACAAGATCGAAGAGAAAGTGCCAAGGAGAGAAGATGTCACGATTTCACGACAGGATCGAAGAGAAAGTGCCAAGGAGAGAAGATGTCACGATTTCGTGACAGGATCGAAGAGAAAGTGCCAAGGAGAGAAGATGTCACGATTTCGTGACAGGGTCGAAGAGAAGTGCAAGGAAGAGAAAGATGTCATGATTTCGCGACATGTTCCATTTTCATTGGCCAAAGATAGAAAAGGCACAAGGCAGAAAGATGTCACGATTTCGTGACATGTTCCATTTTCAGGCGAAAGGAAGAAAAGGCACAAGGAAGAGAGAGATGTCACGATTTCGTGACATGTTCTATTTTCACGAGCGGAAGGCAAAAAATGCACAAGGCAGTGAAGATGTCACGATTTCATGACATGTTCCGTTTTCATGAGCGGAAGGCAGAAAAGGCACAAGGCAGCGAAGATGTCATGATTTCATGACATGTTCCATTTTCACGAGCAGAAGGTAGAAAAGGCACAAGGCAGTGAAGATGTCACGATTTCGTGACATGTTCCATTTTCGCGAGCGAAGGCAGAAAAGGCATAAGGCAACGAAGATGTCACGATTTCGCGACATGTTCCGTTTTCGTGATGACAAGACAGAAGGAGAACAAGGAGGCCAAGAATGTCACGATTTCGTGACATGTTTCATTTTCACGGTGGCAAGACAGAAGGAGAACTAGGAGGCCGAGAATGTCATGATTTCACGACATGCTTCATTTTTGCACGGGTTAAAGCCAGAGAAGGGCAGAACTAGGAGGCCGAGAATGTCGCAATTTCGCAACAGGTCGCTACAGGCAGTTAACTAGAACAAAAATACAGTTAAAGGGGCAGTTGTAGAAGAAAAACATGCAGCCAATTTTAGAACAGTTAACTGGAGTAAATGCGACAGTTACAGGTGGATTTATTGATAGAATTCATGCAACTTTTTAATAACAGTCATAGAAGGAGAAATCGAACAGTCGTATTTATAGAATCGTAAAATACATGCATGCACAGAAATAAAGACGAACAGTCATGTTCAAGAAGACGAACAGTCATACTAGAGATATACGTTGCATGTAACGTAAATGCACACTCTCTAATTACAAAAGGAGTTACACAAAGAAGAAGTTACAGTTGACAAGTGGCAGAAGTAAAAATTAAAAAGAACAGTCACGGGTTGCATGCGAATTTATGAAAGCTAAAAATAGAGACTTACATGCTATAAAAGTAGGTCTGCGTGAAGAATATTGTTGTTGCTGTAATTGTGAAAGTGCTGCCGTAAGAGGGTGAAAAGAGTGTTGTAAGAGAGCAACAAGCTGAGCAGTGAGTAATTACTATGTTTTAAATTGGAGACCAGTCAGGGTCTTGTAATAGTGAAGGCATTTGTATGTCATTGATATAACTTTCAAATCTGTGATTCAAGTTGGTGCTTGGATAGGGGTTGGTGCTCCTTTCTGTAGGTGCAGATAAATCAGGGGTTGGTGCTCCTTCCAGTGGGTGCTGATAAACAGATTGTAAAATTGGTGTTTTGCAAAGGCTGGATTTGGACCGTAGTCCAAGCAAGTCATTCTTGAGGAGTAGCCAAATTGGTGAACCTCGTTACATTGTGTGTTGTGGTGTGCTCTCTTGTGTTTACTGCTTTATCTATTTTCAGTTCTCTTTGCTTCAGTTTTAAGAATTGCAGATCAGAATTTTTAGCTACACTGATTCACCCCCCCCTCTCAGTGTCATTGTGATAATATCAGGATGGATAATTGTATGAATTGATGGGGGAATAGGGATAGAAAACACAAAAGGCTATGGCGTCTATGATGGACCTTGGTTGACAAGGATTATCTAAGTAGAGTTATGTAAGGGCTTAGGATTCACCTATACTTATTTTTGAGCATTTTAATGTTATCTAAGAAATTTGTTCAGGAGTTCCCATGCCTCACTAATATCTCTATCAGAGGCTAAGGGTATGGAAGATGTGGTTTGGGTAAAATTTACACTAGGTAAGGTAACTTTTGAGGTTGAAACTTGTGAGGCAGCATTGACATGTGCTTCATACAAGGGATTAGTGTAAGTGGAGGTATATGAAGTGCTAGGAGCACATGAATTTTGGGGAATGGATAAATGTGAATAAGGTGCATTTGATGCCTCAAAAATAGGGTTAGTATACTCCTGGGTAAATGTGGATGGGGGTTGGGAATAAATAGACTCTTGTTGTAAAGTAGAATCCTGTCTAGGTGAATTTGGAATGGACTCTAATATATAACTATAATACTTCATGAAAGCTTCTATTCTTTCCATGTATATATGAATAATGTGGTTGTCAATGGTAGAGGAGGTTGAATCCTCTTGGGGCATGGTCATATGGAAGGTTGTGGATGGTAAGGAACTTGAGGTACCTGCAGATAAATTTGCCTATGTCACATTCAAGGAAGCTAACATAGAAGTGGTGGGGAAGGTGGATGAAGGTTCTATTAAGTTATATTGACATATAGCTTTCTTTTGGTTTCTAGTTAATACCATAAGAAAATAAATTAAAATACATATTAAACTATCAAATGTGACACAAAATTGGAATCTTTAAAAAGCAAAAAGGAAACAAACAACCAATACTAAGTCTCAACCAGTGTCGCTTAC
Organism: Wollemia nobilis; assembly: GCA_028583015.1. Lineage (NCBI taxonomy): Eukaryota > Viridiplantae > Streptophyta > Pinopsida > Araucariales > Araucariaceae > Wollemia > Wollemia nobilis. The sequence goes on along the minus strand of JAQPPZ010003193.1, from coordinate 6,865,011 downwards.
CTTGTTCATTGATTATATCATTTTTAATGTGTATTCATTTTATGTGTCAATCTTGTGTGTTTTGATGTTCTAATATTTCTTAATGAAATAAAGGTAAAAACTATGGTAAATATAGGGCAACGATATTATTTCTAGTGATAAAATACAACAAGTTTGCTTGAGGGTGTCCTATGATTTCTATGTGCATAGATTGGTGGATGGAGATGAATGCCACTATCACCAAATCTCAAGCAATGGTTGGTGATGAAATCCAACCACTACTTTTTTGAGTGAAACGTGCTATATGTGAATTCATTTTAAATTTTTTGTTTACTAATGTGTACAAACAATGTTAAAAATAACAAATTTCATAGATCTAAACTAGAATCCAATAAGAGAATGCCAATTTCTCCAAAGGGTGTGAAATACACCACTTAAGACCCTCTATCAAAGACAATCATAGGGTTCATCCATCCCTCTACCTAGAATCACCCAATGGTATGGATAATTTTGGCACCCTAATGATATTCCTACTTAGATAAACAAAAGAAGGTGCTTCTAACCCTAAAATACAATACTATGTTATGTAATTTATCAATTTAGATGCAAACAAAATGTAACATTTTGTATTTGTGAATACATTAAAAATAAAAACCCTAATTAGAATGTGTGAATGGATGTAAACCTAAAATGCAAACTAGAATGAGTTATTTTCTATATTACTTAATGATTGTTAATTTTATGCTTAGAATCTGAAAAATATAGCAAAGAACCCAAAATACGTAAAAATAGAAACTTGGATTTTAGACAACAGACTTACTGAACAACCTATGTATTTGCTCCAAATAACTATGAAACATAGCTAGGTGCTTCTGGAATTCCCTAGAGCATTTTTGGAATACTTATAGTCATTTCTAGATGATCCCTAAGTTCCACAGAGTGTTCACGCACTTCTTACAACCTTCTGCAGCTCTTTAGAAACCCTAACAATAAAAAATGCTTGCTTTTTGCTTTTGAAAATCTGCAAAATAAGACAACAAACAACAAGTTAGAATTCAATATACATATAAAATTAAACCCTTAGGGGGTCCCACAGTGATCACCATTTATAGAGATAAAACACGACACCAAAAAAATGCTAAATAAACCGAATTTGAATAACCATATATTGCACAACAAATGAGATTTATATTAAATGGGGGAGCCTAAAAAATCCATTGTTACAATAGTGGATTTAAGAATCCTTTGTGATACAATTTTTACATTTATTGCAAGGGTTCTTTGAAAGCCTAGCTTCAACAAATGGTGGTGTCTTTAGTTGTCAACTTCTCCCAATAGGTGTGAGTGGGCTTCTACATATTTGATGTTGGGTCACTTCAGCTTAATCAGTTGTCCAATGCTTATATAGCACCTTCAGATCTACACACAATGACATGACAAATGAGTTAGTAATACCTATGAGGGATCCATAATTTGAGGCCCTCTATAAGCAATAATAAACCCCAACCGATCTGTTGCTAATGAAGTGAACAGAAATGAAAATGCATAAAATGAAATAATAACAAAGAATGATTTACCTTACTCCTTGTTGGTTGTCTTTTGATAACTAGATTAGTTGTAGGTCGATGGTGAAGGTGCACCCTATAGACACTCAAATATCTCACTTGTCATCATAATAGGACTATAAAACATAGTAGGGCTCTCAATAAGAGCAGTAGGGCACTCGTGGAGAGCAATAGGGCACTCAAGTCTATGGCAGAGAGTAGTAGGGATATTTCAGAGAGTGGTAAGGCACTCAGATTTGTGGAAAAAATCAATAGAGTTCTCATGGAGATTGACAAGGAACTCAAGAGGTCAGATCATATCTACAAAAGCAGATCTAATGATGGTGAAGGATGCGACGATGGAAATGGTGAGTGAATGGATGGGGAATATGATGGATGGAGTGGGGCTAAGGTAAAAATGTTGGTTTAGAACTCTTAGGTGCCTATAAATCTCAAGGAACCTTAGGGAACTCAAGGTATTAGTAAAATCAGCCAAAGACTTAGGGTATTCAAAAAATCTAGAAATTAGGACTCATGGGTTGAGCCATAAAAATAGCTTCTATTTATAATCCAACCTAGGGCATGCTAGGGTTTCAATGATACTAATTGTGTGGTTGAGAATAAAGCATATCTAAGAGTGGATAGTAAAATTAGGGTGTGGCATGGATTAAGGTGAATGGACGAATGATATTAAATGAAATCTAATGGATGGGATTAATTTATTTATATAAATATATTTATTAAATATATAGATATTATTATTTATATATATAAATAATATGTGGAAATGGTAGGAAATCTAGGATGGAGGACAAATGGCTATGTTTTGGTGGTGGAAATGGTAGGAAAGCATGGATGGATGACAAGTGGCTAGATTTTTGTGTCTACAAAACCAACATAACTTCTTTGTTATAGCTCCAATTTGCATGATTTTCAATTCGTTGGGTGCAGGATAAAAAATAGCAATTTACTTCCCTAAAATAGAGTAATGATAATTTTTTTTAAAACCCTAGAAATTAGGTCCCACATTGGATGTTAGGATTTTAAGTTTATTGCATGAACAAGAAATAAAATAGAGAAAGTAGACAAAATGATTATCTCTTTTAAATATTAGTTGTATTTTCTAGAAAATTGGCTTGTATGTCTTAATGCAATTAATATCTTACCACTTTCTTGTACTATTTTGAAAATTTTTGATGTAACTCTCAAATATTTAAGGTATTTCACTTGTACGCTATCACACGCTAACCCAATGATGATGTCCAAATTGTGAAATCCACCAGGATATGCAGATGAAATCCATATCTTATGAGGAAGCATAGGTCCTACCATTCCTCACCCAATTCATTGTGATCAACAATACACCTTCCAAAGAAGAGTGCATGCAATTTTTCCTAGCTACAATGGTTCTTGGAGCTAGCCTTGGCTATGGTCAGGTTCAAAAAACTCATAATGCAAGCCAAACAGGTGGTGATGAAGGCCAGCATTGGTCTTGATCAGTGGTTGGATGTCAATTCTAAATTACTTGATGTTAAATTTACAATGTGAAGTGTGTGTGGTTCATTTTAATTCATGCAAAAGTAAAATGCAAGATACAACACTCCATGATATTCACTAAATGCATGAAAATACATTTCAAATTCAAAAATATGCAAGTAAAAACATTTTATCTTTCAAAAAATTGCAATGATGATCTATATGAAACAATTTTAAGGTAGGCTACACGTAGGTAAACCCTAACAATGAATATATCAGGGGCTATCTCTATGAAAAATGGTCTACAACAGAGGCTGTCAGACAAAGTCGATCAGAAATTTGGCCACTGGATTTTGGGGTGATGAGCAATATAGGTTGTTGCTCCGAGCAACAGATGATAACAAAAAAATAGAGACCTATAATTTTTTATTTCAAATTTCTCTATGTTGTCTAATTAATTGCTATTCTATAAAATTTTAGAAAACATAGTATAAATCAAATAAGGAGCCACTTACAGGTGAAGCCTTCATTCAATGAAGATGTCATAATTGGGTTTTCTATGTTTTTTTTTAGGCCATAAAATATTTTAACGGTGGTGATTCTATCTATCAGAGCCAATAACAATGGATACTGTTAGTTGTGTCAGCTCAGAGTGGTGGTACCTACAAGAGTAAAAAAACAAGAAAACTCAATTGCAACATCTGTCTCATAGAAACATAATGATATGGTGAGAAATGGCCTAAAAAGGTGTCCACATGAGTAGTCGCCTAAACATAATGTATTTCAGGTGTCTATATATATCATTATACATAGAAGGTTTGAGAAGCAACACACACAAAAAAAGAGAACATTTCAGTATTTTATTCTTGTCCTTTTTAGGTGATTAAGGCATCTTTTTTGTTAGGTGATTAAGGTGTTCTCTTTAGGTGATTAAGAAATTTTTTTAGTATTTTCATTGTTAGGTGATTAAGGTGTTCTCTTTAGGTGATTAAGAGAATATTTCAGTCTTCTTTTCTTAGGTGATTAATGTGTTCTCTGTAGGTGATTAAGAGAGTGTTTCAGTATTGCCATTGTTAGGTTATTAACGTGTTTTCTTTAGGTGATTAATGTGTATTCTTTTAGATTATTAGGTAAGTTTTTGAGTCCATGTGGTCTACTAGAGTTTTTAGAGTTCTCAAGTGATTCATTTTCAAAGAGTCATTTTTATCACCTATCCCAATCGGAGCCTGTGTTGGATCCTTAAAATTGAACTTGAGTTTTCTCCCTTTTCAAAAAATAATTACTATTTTTGGGCAATTTGTTATTTTTGGCCAAAAGCTATCCTATTTTTAGTAAGTCACCAAAAAAGCCTAGATAGAATTGGAACACATTATTGTATTTCCCACATTAGGCATCCTAGAAAATCTCAACACTTATCCATGTCTAGATATTCATTAAATTCCAAATATTCTTTCTTCTAGTTTTTCTAAAAAATACTAAATCCTATTTTTGGGGCACTAGATGAAGGAATTAGGGTCTGATAACACACTAAAAATTATTTAAGGCTTATAAGGAATCCTTGCCACGATGTTTTCATCCTCTTTATCTAGGTCCACATAAAATTTTAATTCAATCCAACGGTTGGATCAAAAGTTATGCCCTCTGAAAGATAGACTATTATAGACTATTTTTTAGATCCAATTAAGAGATAGTGAGAGGCCATCATTCAGCTCTGGTAATTGTAGTTATAAAATATTATTATCAAGATTTATGTAACATATATTTTTGACCAACTAAGACCATTACCACACTACAAATAAGAACCACTACAAGCACAATTAATAATATGGGCCCTCATGAAGACAATTGCAATTATGGAACACCATCGAAATAGTTGCAGTTTTCATAATTATGGACCATCATCAAGATTTGAATGAGAAACAATTTGCAGGCTATATGAGAGAGTTGTTGTAGCAAAAAAATGATCATATTTTTGCATAGTAATTTTGCAAGAGGTATACTAGTGTGCCTATCCTTGTCAATTTTATTTTCCTTCGTGTATCTTGTCTAGTCACCCTTTTTTCTTCCTCATTATTGTGCAAGTTTTTTTGAAGAGGTACCCATTTTACAGAGATAATTTCTAGTTGATGAGGTTGAAAGCTAGAAGTCTCTTTGTTACATCATTTGAACAAAGAGTTGCAGTTATCTATTGCATCATTTGAATGGAGAATTTGTTTGTACTAGTTTAGTGAGATATGGTTATTCCGATTAGATTCCCATTATAATGATTTGTTTTTTAATGCAATAATATTTCTTTCTTTCAGTAGTTATATGAGAAATTTTGTGTGTTCTCCAATTTACATGTTACATCAATTGAATATGTAAATGGCATCTTCTTTCACTGGTATGTTGAATCATTTTTGTTATATTATTTGAATGGATGTGATTGACTCAATTTTATCTTCTTCCCCTTCTATCTTCATCATATTTTACATCTAGCTAAAATTTTTCAATGGATAAGACACTAGTATATAGCTTGAAATACTAGCTGGAGTTACTTTCAAACTTTATCAGATTTATGTTGTATTTTTATTTTATTTTTGCAAATTTGGATGAGCATGAGCATATAAGAAATAATGTAGGCTCACCTTCGATGTTTCCTTACCCTACTTAGTCTATCTATATTCTTACGATATTTTGTTTCTAAATTTAAGGAGGTGGATCCACTAGACTCAATAGTTTTGATTGGATCAAGGAAGTCTTACGACATGACAAATATATTAAGGGTGTAGGAATTTACCATAACATGCCTCTTTGTATCCCTACTCCAATATATCATAGGTGTTGGAGGAACTCTATATTATAAACCAAAATATCTAAGTACCCTCTCATACTGGAAGAGCTCATGTTATTCCCTATATTACCCACAATACCATCTCCTCCTCCTTATCCTCCTCAAGTGGACTCTATCTATCTCCCACCATGGACCCCTCAACCAAGGCCTCCATACTACTTATTCTACCTGCAACTATTAGAAATTAACCTGATAATACTCTAATTTACTTGGTCTATTATGACTCAGACCCCAATCCTTCTCATGTTCCCATTGTATAGCATATCCTATCTCTCTATCCAACTCTACATGTGCCTTCCATGGTAAAACTGATGGCCTCTCTATCACAAAATGCTCTTATCCCCACACCTAAAGGAGGAATATCACTTCCAGTACAAATCCCCCTCTCCTTTACACATCATACAACTCCCTATAGGTATATTCTAGTAATGTTGATATCCATGCAAAGACCATCTCATATTCAATCATGTCAGTCACTACATATAGCATATTCCATGGGAACCATGTACCTGAAGAGTCCAAAAGTATAATGTTAGATATTATACTCATCATGATTACATGGCATACAATGAGAATTTCACCTAAAAAGTGGTACTCCACAAATAATCCTCCATGACCAACATATCTCACCATATCTACTATCGATCCCCATACACTATCCTCAAAACTCTATAAAAATCCCTCGTCTCTACCACCACTATCCTATCCCCCTCTATCGATAGATGACATAACTAGTAGATATCCTTTAATATAATAGTGATATAAGCTATAGGCAACATGAATATTTTTCTCTCACAATACCACCTCTTAGAAAATATGATCAAATATGCCTAGTTGGAGTACACATTCTCCAACTGCACCACATCTCATAGCACAATCCTCCAAAGCCAATCCCAATTCATACCACCCAACCAATTCTACTGCACATCATTATATAGGTTGCTGAAGTGATTCTTCGCTCATAGCAACTCCCCTTGCCATAATAAAAATATAGAAAATAATCAATACATGTTCCTCATATTTCATTATAAACATAAATTTACATATTACAACTATCAATAAAAATATTCAAAAATTCGCACATGCCCCCCTCCATTCATCCATACTCTTCCTTAATTAATCCCACCATATTTATAAATTTACCCACACTCCCCTTTACCTAATATACCTTTACCCCCATTTAACTAACCCTTACCCTTTTACTCTCTTTTATTTCCCTCTCTTCACTTTACCCTGTTTCCTTTTATTCCCCCCTTTTCTCTTTACTCAATTTTCTTTTTATTCCCCTCCAACCCTAACCCCACTACTTACTCTAGCCTTATCCTTAATCATCTCATCATATATGGCCATGCCTAAGACCATATCTCTAGAAATGATCATGAAGATGAATGCCTCTGATGAGATGGTTCCACCATAACTTTCTCTTGACTAGATCCTCTATGCAAAGATAGTCTCTGTCAAAACCATCCTCATAGAGATAGTACCACTATTAACTATCTCTATAGAGATTGTCTTACCTGAATCCAATCCCACTATGATGACCCATTAATTTCCTCTTTTAATTTAAACCTAACCCCAACCACTACCTAACATAATTTATTGATTCATAAATTAATTAATTGTCAAACTTCTTCCCTTAATCCTAACCTATCTAAAATTCTAGTCCTACCCTCCAGACTCTTCCCCCATCCCATCTCCTTTAATTAATTAATTAATTTTACCCTTTCCTAATTCCCCCTCTCCCATATCAAATCCTTACCCACCCAAACTCCTTTCTCCTTCCATTTCATTCATTAGTTACAATTATAATATAAAAAAACAAACATAACAATTGCATAAACTATAGTTGAGAACACTTATTGGCTGCCTCCTACCAATCCCAACCATCATCATTGCACCACACCCTGATCGTCACTTCTACCTAATCCACTCATGAATACTATATTGCTTCTCCCTTGTGCTTTTTCATTACTCGTAGCCTCAAAAATGAGTCACGTGGCTGTGAAAACCTATTTTATAGTCATCAGCACTTGACCATATGATATGGTCCCATGATCGGCTAAGGTGGTTGCACGCACTCACCTAAGATGGTCTTGCATCCATATGTAGTGTTTTATCACCCTGATATTGTCTCTACTAAGGCGATATTACCTAAACTCCATTTTCCCAACCACACCTTGCTTAGATGCACCAAGATCTTCCTCAGATCTGGCTACACCCTGGCATGGCACTATTTTTTGTACACTTTCTTTGCCCCCTTGGGTGTTTTCTATTTTTTAATAAATAACTCCATTGGGCACTCTTTTTATAATCATACCCCTTTTACATTTTCCCCCTTGGGCTTTACACTTTTTGCTAGGCTCCTTAGGCTACACCCCTATTATCTTACTTTACCTTCATTTTATAAAGTGTCCATGTGGTTAAATGTTGTCTAGGTCTAATGTTATTCCAAGGCTGCATCTCTTTCCCACCATTTTAATTTTTCCACCATCTTCCCCTCCTGCCCTCCTAGGAGTCTGACTATCCTCTTCCTTGCCTTTTATCCTATTTGCCCTTCACAATTTACCTCCCCCTCTTTTATATCTCCCTTGGTCTTACCTGATCAACTTTGAGGAGACAACCTTCCTTCCTAACCTTCCCTTTGACTTTATCCACCACCACACTTCATTACTTCCATTCCCTTATATTTTTCTCCTCATTTTCTACCCTTCTCATTGACCAATTTTTTCAAGTGGCTCATCCTTGACCTTGTGACTTCACTAACACACTCACCACTTGAGGGGGTTGCCAAATACATTCTCACGATAAAAAAAAATTCACTAGATCAATTAAACAATAAAATTTTGACAAATATTTTTGCACTATGTTGTTTTTACAAACAACACATTGCAAAAAGGGGCATTTGTAGACATCAAAAATTAACAATTTTGATAACATAATAAATTAAAAATAAAAATACCTAAATAAGTATTGGATATTTGAGCATATTTTTTTGTCATTGATATCAAGAGGTTTGATTTCATAATTTGATAGAATTAATTTCAAGAGGTTTGATTAATGTCAAAAGGTTTAATGTCCTAAATTGATGGAAATATTTGTGAGAATATTTCTCTCGGTGGTTGTAATGTCCCTTTCTCGCTTCTAATTTGCTTGTCAGTTTTTAGGGTTCCCTTAGGCTATAACAGATGGGAGGGAGCTCATTGGAAGTTGTTTCAGTCTTTATCAGAATGCAGTATGCTTTCAGTGCCTGCTTTTCAGGAGTCATTCTGAGCATGGATCATTGGACTTACTATTTTTAGTAAGTCAATTTTTAGGGTTTCTGGTCAGACGGGCAATACAGTGTTATTCTTCGCCGAAAAGGGTATCCAGATTTATCTTCAGTTGGCGGATTGGATGATCAGAGGCCCGAGATTTTAATGAGCAAAGGTTTAATTATATTAAATTAAATTAAATATTTAATTTAGTATAGTTATAACTTTATGTTATAAAAAGGGGACCAGTCACTTAGGGAAAAGAGAAAATAAAATAAAGTGACATTATAAAAAGTGCAAAACCCTAAAAGTAACCCTAAATGGGTCTTTAAAAGGGTATATTAGCTCTCATTTTTGGATATTCTAAATATTTGATATTTTCTCTTAGATGTTGAAGTCACTGGCTGAGATTTCTTCTCCAAAGGGATGAACACCCTGACGCTCTTCCTAAGGATGAAACCCTTTGGGTTTGGAACTGGACAAAAACCTAGTTTTGTGCAGGTGGATTCATTTAGGGTTTAAACTTGTGCTCGAATGGTTGTAGATTTCAGTATGCATAGTTTGGATTTCTGGAAATACTTTTTTGGAAATATTATAATTTGTGCCCTAGTCATGAAATCTAAAAATTGATGCATATTTTCGTAATTTGGGTAATTTTCTGTATGGCAACTGGAGTTCTTGTTTTTAAAAAAATTATTTCAGCAATAAGATTCAAATCAAAAATTTTAAAAGTCTCAAATTAGGGGGGACATTACAATGGTATCAGAGTTGGTTTTTCTTGCCAGTCTATTCAGGGTTTTAATATTTTTTGAAAGTTTCAAATTTCATATTCTGGATGTAGATTTTTTTCTTGAGCTTCTTTGGAGAGAGTACTTGCAGAAGTGATTTCTTGTAGGGATTGAGCTTGTTTGGAGACGGAAACCTCCAGCAGGGACATCGTCTACGGGATTGAAAGATATCCTCTGGATGATTTGTGCATTTCTTCTACAGGGGATGCCAATGTGCTTCATTGTTGCAGATTATTGAAACATTTGAGGAGATTGGAGAAGGGTTTCGTGGTGCTTATTCTTTATTTTCCAGATTTCCTTACATTTGCAGCTTGGTCGTACATATTGGACATCATGGATATTAGATTTGTGAAGTATCTTGGCTAGGGTTTGATAAAATAACACCAACATATCCTTTACAACTTCCCAAAAATCTATTGAGAGGGGTTTACAGAGTTTCAAGGTAGATTTCATTCATTCCTAGCAGGTTGTACAGTCTACAGTGACCATACCAGTGTTGGAGGGGTATGTGGGAAATAGAGCCATCAAAAATCATAATTTTTGAAGGGTTTCTTGCTTGTATATTCAATACCCAACCTTAGTAATTCAGTTTACCTCATTTTCTAAGTGGAGAACGCATTGTATTTGAAGACATTAATGAAATATCAATTTTTGGGTTGCTGCTCAATTGTCCTGAAGTGTGTTTTCCAGATTTGCACATTTTTTGGGTACATCGCTATTTTGTAAATACTTTAATGGGTTTTTAGTTGTACATATCTAGTATCTAAATACCAAATTTCATTTATTTCCATAAAATAGTTTGAAATTTATGATTGGTTAAATTTAGTAGTTTATGTTTTTTTGTACCTTTTCAATATATGACAAAAAATTCAAAAGAAATCAAAACATTATAAAGGTATTGCAAACTGATGAAAAAAATTACTCGGAGGATAAGATTGCTGAAATTTTGGATAAAAATGGATAGGGAAAATTTCATAAAGGAAGATTCAAATATGAAACTAGTTTTCAAATCTAGAAGTGGTTATTCTAGTTGAAATTTTGGTGTGTAGAGATGAATAGTGCAATAACATATTGCCTATATACAAGGATGTATAGGTAGCTTCCTACCTTCCTACCGAAGGTCCCTGAGAGGTTATTAGAGGGTGAATTTTAGTATGAGTGGAGGCAAAAGCTACAAGAACTTAGAAAAAAGTGGAGGGATCTAAGCTCTAATATGAATGAGTTACAAAATATTATAACACCTAAGCATGAGCCTAAAGTCACTGAATTACTTGATCTATTCTAGTAGGAGTGGAAGGCTCTTGATGAGGGTTATCACACCCTTATGACTTATGAATATTACATTGATATGCGTATGAGGCAACAACCAAATGGATATGAGAAAATGAAACTCCTTGATAATATGAACAAAGAATCAAAACCCAATGATGATATAATTTCAGAGGCTACTAAAAATGAAGGGATCAAATCTGAAGTTGGTGTTGGAGAAAATACTTTATCCCATGAGGTTGCAGGACTTACACTAATAAGCAAGAATCAACTGAGGAGAGAACAACGTTGTTTCACATGTCAAGAGGCTTGGACTTTTGGTCACATATGTGGATACAACAAAGAAAATGACATAATGCAGCCAAACACAGAAGAGGACAACAGTAAAGTTGAGGCCTTAGAGTTGGAAAAAGATGCTTCATTTCAGGTATCATGCATAACAAGGAACCAAGATGATTTTAGTGATGAGAAAGATAGAACAACAACTTTGGATATGTATTCAGAACAATCCAGTGAGGATTGTGAGATCTTTGATATGAGGTATGAGGAATCTTGTAATTTTCCTAGCATCAGTTCATTAATGTATGATGGTGTCTTTCATGATGAAGTTTCTGTAGACCCCAAATTTGATGAAGAAATGGATATGAATGAGGATGATTCTTCACTGAAAATAGAAATGGAAAGAATCAATAGATTGTTGGATGGTGATTTCTCCAAGGAGTTGGAGACTATTGTAGATTTAGAAGAAGTTGCTACTGTTGAGGATTTTTCTCTTGGGAATGGTTCTAACCTAGTTGATGAGTCGATAGAAAATCAGATTATAATCATGCCCTATATTCAGGAAACTTGCATGGAAGAACAGAAAGTCAAAATTGATGAAGATGAATTAAATTCACCATGTGCTTCAACAAATGGAGAAGTATGCAATGGTCTTCACGAAGATGGTGAACATGCTGAGTATGACATCAAATTAGTAGTTAATGATGACACTCATGTAGTTGTTGATTCTGATATTGAGCATAGTTCTATCCTAACTTCAGAGTATGAAGTTGGTGAGTGTAGTATTTTGAGGGAGGTTGATTTTGATATTTGTGCATGGGATAGAAAATCTTAAAATTTGTTGTAAAATGTTGATTCCAATTCAATTTAAAATTGAAGAAACTAGTTGCAGGTCACAAAGGAGTAAACTGTACAAACATTAATTCACCTAGATAGCACACACGAGTTTGTTTAGTGGCTCTTTTAGGCAGCCCAGCTTGGTGAGAGATAAAAAAGTTGATATTTGGAGCTACTGTTACAGAGTTGTATACTATCAAGCAGACATTAGAGGTGATAAAAATAGATTACTTGAGGTTGCTATCCGACAGGGATCACAACTTTTAAATTGCAGAGAAGACTTCCCGAGAGCTCACCAGGAAATAAAAGGTGATTGATGAACTTTATCTTGATTTGATTTTAGCTCATTACTCTCTTTACAAACCATAAAATCAGATATCTAGGGTAGCCACTTCCTAATATTCAGAGACCATGGTGGTTAGCAGTTGATTGAGGGGATCAATAATATTGGGAATGAGGAATGATTGCTCAATAACTCAGGTGGAGCAATATGAGTATGATTTGGGTGATGATGTACCTTCTGTTGTGGATGTTCATTCATAATTTGGTGTTGTGGATGATGATACGTATTTTAACTTTGGTCCTGATGATGGTGAGAATCATAATTTAGAGGATTGTTTGGAGCTTCATAGGGGTCTAGTTGGTGAAGTTATTATGAATTGCATTGTGAGGTATGTTGATAGTTTTTATTTCAACCCTCATGTTAATGATTTTATCATGACATATATGAGTGGGAGGAAAGGCTGTTATAACGGGTTGTATACTTCACTTGGATATTAGATGCCTCCATCAAAAGGGAAGTTAATTTTTTGCTGGGATGATTGTTTGCTACATCAGGGTGGATTTAATGTAGGGACAGCGTTGTGGCCGATCAATATTCCACTTGTGCGGAGATTAACCCAACAGTATTCTTCAGTTAGTGGGAATGTCAGTTTCCCTATGAGGCCTAGTTATCTAGGATTGGGAGACACTCATTGGTTCAAGGAGCAGTGCTAATGACAGAATATGGATATGGGATCCGGGTGAGATATACCTTGGTATGAAGGCAGTTAATGTATTATCATCCATGCATGACAGGGATCATCAACCAATCAAACAGGTGTATAGCAGCGAACCTCGAAGGATTAGGAGACATCAGGTTAGTGATGGTGATGTTATCACTTGGTATGATCATCATTCAAAGCTGACTAATGGTGATTGGTTGAGCAGATTGGTTTTTCTATTGCCCAAGATCATGATTGATGGAGAGATTATAGATGTATACCATGAAGTGGTTCCATGGCAGGGGGTATTTCATGTTTTAGATTTTATCTCTCACAAGTATTATAGTTTGGATGGTTATGATGGATTAAATACTGATTTGTTGGCGAGTATAGTTCAGCTATGGCACATGGACTTTACAATTTTGATCAGAGTGGTGCAACATCAATATGGTGGTATTGACTTGATACTTGTTTGGTACTCCAGGATTCTACTTGGTTTCAGTGATGGATCAATTTTTAGTTTGGTGACAAAGACTGGTAGAGTTGTCAAATTTAGTAGATACCGATGGATGACAAGGGTTATCATCATTGTCAATTTTTGTGGTGATAGTTGGTGGTAGTATCTCTGTCATGGGATGTTCTTTAGATTCATTTGGAATCCAAGCATATAGATTGAATTGCTTGAGGACAAGCAATATTTGGGAAGGGCATACTGTAATGTCCCTTTCTCGCTTCTAATTTGCTTGTCAATTTTTAGGGTTATCTTAGGCTATAATAGATGGGAGGGAACTCATTGGAAGTTGTTTCAGTCTTTATCAGAATGTAGTATGCTTTTAGTGCCTAATTTTTAGGATTCATTTTGAGCATGGATCATTGGAATTACTATTTTTAGTAAGTAAATTTTTAGGGTTTCTAGTCAGATGGGCAGTACAGTGTTATTCTTCACCGAAAAGAGTATCCAAATTTATCTTCAGTTGGTATATTGCATGATTAGAGGCCTAATATTTTAATGAGCAAATGTTTAATTATATTAAATTAAATTAAATATTTAATTTAGTATAGTTATAACTTTATGTTATAAAAAGGGGACCAGTCACTTAGGGAAAAGAGAAAATAAAATAAAGTGACATTATAAAAAGTGCAAAACCCTAAAAGTAACCCTAAATGGGTCTTTAAAAAGGCATCTCAGCTCTCATTTTTGGATATTCTGAATATTTGATATTTTCTCTTGGAGATTGAAGCCGGTGGCTGAGATTTCTTCTCCGAAGGGACGAAAACCCCGACGGTCTTCCTGAGGACAAAACCCCTCGGGTTTGGAGCTGGACGAAAACCCAAATTTTTGCAGGTGGATTCATTCAGGGTTCACACTTGTGCTCAAATGGTTGCATATTTTGGTATGAATATTTTGGATGTCTAGAAATACCTTTTTGGAAATATTGTAATTTGTGCCCTAGATATGAAATATGAAAATTGGTACATATTTTTGCAATTTGGCTAATTTTCTGTATGGAAATTGGAGTTGTTCTTATTTTTGCAAAATTTATTTCAAAAATAAGATTCGAATCAAAAATTTTAAAAGTCCCAAAATAGGGGGGACATTACAGTGGCACATTAGGTATAAGACAACAAGAAGAAGAAAAGAATACCTCTCCTTAATTTTTGAGAAAGAATTTATAAATTACCTTGGTGGTAATTCTACAAAGGTTAAAATACCCATTAATGGTGATAAGGTTATCCCTAAAAGGAAAAGGTCCAAAAAGGTTTTTAAATATTTAAAATTATAATATTTAAATCCTTGGATTTAAATAATTATAATTAAATATAATAATTCAAAATACCAAAATTTGAATTGCAAAAGGAAGCTAACATCAAATATAAGAGTGGACATGTGTATTAATAAAGCTAAGGTTTAGCCTAAGCCTTAGTGGAATTCAAATCATAAAATCTCCCAAAGTATTTGCCTTGCATGTTCGATGTGGTGGAGGAAACAAAAAGGAGATAGCGCAAATTTTGGTGTAGAGGATTTATCAAAGCATGGATGGGGTGTGCCCCCACTCGTGTGAGGTGGTAGTCGAGTTGGAAATTATGAATTGTATAGTGGCATAGGAGGCAGAAGGCATGGGTTCGATTCACGTGAAGGTCCTTTTGTCTGCATGGTCAATTTAAGGTTTGGTTTCAATGGTAAAGGGCAAGAGGGAAGTCTTACATTTTGATTACATGTGGATTGGCTAGCCCATAAGGTAGCCTAGCAGTGGCTAGGGCACAGGGCTAGAAGGCAGCATAGGTTTGACTCCTGGTGACAGGCGGTAGCAAAGAGGGATTAAATTTTTATTAAAAATTAAATTATATCCTAAGGTCTATGGTGGCTAAGGTTTTTGCTAGGGAGTATAAGGTGTTTTAAATGGTTTTTATTTTTGCAATAAAAGAGTTATAAAAGTAATTTCTTTTTGAGAAAAAATTAAGGTAGTTGTTTTGTTAATGCATTGGGATAAAAAGTGAAGTGATATTTTATTTATCTTTTGGAAATGCATTAATGACAAGTAGGAGATATAAGGTGTAAATGAATTTTTTTCTTATGTAATTGGTAACTCTTGTTGATGAAATTTATTGGTAAAGTTAGGAATAATAAGGTGTATAAGTGGTTTGGCATTTCATTAATATTTGTATGGTGAAATATTTGTTGAGTTGAAATATTCTTGTGGAGGTTTTGAGATAGACTATTGCTATCTAACCTTGAATTGGCACAAAAGGATTTGGTTGTAAGTAAGACAGGTTTTGAAGACATATCTTCATTAAAGCAAAGAGGTATGGGCACATCATATTTTGTTTGAAGTGTTTTTTGGAATGAATGTTGTGGAAAATAAGGTGGAGTGAAAAGGATTGTTTGATAAGCATTGTTGGAAATATTTGAGTGAGTCTTATATGCTTCATTTTTTAATTTTTAGAGAACATTTGAGATAGATATTGTGAATTATTTGAGTTAGGTTTTGAGACCTACATTGTGCTATTTGTTTGAAGAAGTATGAAAATACTTGTTTAAGGGTTGTAAGCAAGTTGTGTTTCATTGGTTGAATGATTGAGTGAAACTTCTTGAGCATTGGTTTTGAGTGATATTAAAAGTGAATGTGCAAACATTAAAAATTAAATTTGTGAAATCAAGAGTGTAGATCAGAAAGACAGGTGTCATGTGCTAGATCAAATCTATCTTTAAAATAGCAATAAAGTAAGACATGTGGAAGCGATAGACTTAATTATTGAGTAGAACATATTGAGTTTTCTATATGTTCTAGAGGTTAAACAAATTCTAGATAGAATATGTCTAAACTGCTTTGAGTTAAAGGGAATTAATTTGAAGATTAGACAAAGTATTTGATAGCATTGTGTGCAAGATTTGAGATTGATTGAACATATTTTGTGAGCTATTTTGAGCATGTATTAGAACAGGTTTGAGCATATGCTAGAGCATATTTGAGCAAGTTCTTGAGAGGACTTGAAGGTAAATTTGAGCAAGTCTTGGTGAAGACTTGAGAGAAAAATTGAGCAAGTTCTTGAGAGGACTTGAAAGCAAAATTGAGCAAGTTATTGAGAGGACTTGAAGGTATATTTGAGAAAGTATTGGTGAAGACTTGAGAGAAAAATTGAGCAAGTTCTTGAGAGGACTTGAAGGTATATTTGAGCAAGTCTTGGTGAAGACTTGAGAGTAGAATTGAGCAAGTTCTTGAGAGGAATTGAAGGTAAATTTGAGAAAGTCTTGGTAAAGACTTGAGAGTATATTGAGAAAGTTCTTGAGAGGAATTGAAGGTAAATTTGAGAAAGTATTGGTGAAGACTTGAGAGCATATTGAGCAAGTTCTTAAGAGGATTTGAAGGTATATTTGAGCAAGTCTTGTGAAGACATGAAACAACATTAAGAACATTGGTAATTTTGTTTAAGCTTTGTTTTAAGGCTTGGGGTAGATATGAATAGATTTGATTGATGATTTGATCAATATTTGTGTTAAGTATTGAGGAAAAAGTTGAGACAAATATTTATAAGAAGATCTGTGAGAAGAGTTAGAGTAGATTTGTACTACACTTCGAATAGAGTTTGGTGTAAATTTGAGATAGAGTTGAGAGCAATATTTGGAAGTGATAGAGTGAAGAGGATAACAACCTACAATGGATAGATATCCATTAGCCAATATAGTGAGGATAGATGTCTTATATTAAGAGAGATCCACAAGCCAAAGTAGTGGGGGTAGAAGTATTCTAGAAGATCACCAACTAGAGTAGAGGAGATAAAGTTCTCTTGTGGATAGAGTTCCACAAACTAGAGCAAGGGGAAAGAGTTCTCCTATGGAGTGTGATCCATGAATCAGTTGTGAAGATAGATTTCTATGGATAGATATCCATGAACCCATTGAGGATATAGAGGTCTCCTAGATCAAGTTCCACAAACCAAAGAAAAGGGGAAATATTTCTCCTGTGGAGAGAGACCCATAAATTAAAGCATAGGGGATTGTTAGCATCATAACCTATATTTCCATTCCTCCTTTTAAGGGTCAGGATATACATAGGTGTCATATTTGACTTTGACTATCCTTTAGTTTAGTCAATCAAATGTCACCCATAGCTACCAAGGCTTGTACATTCTTCTTATGGATCTTTAGGCTGGTTCAACTTCTCTCAAGGACCATACACAAACAGGTCATACATTAAACAATTTTGAGTCCAAAAAAGAGCAAATATTGAGTAGATATCACCATCTAGTGAACGGTATCCCCTACTCATCCTATCACTTGCATGGTCAACATATGACCTGAGGATAAACAAAGGGATCAAGCATAATCAAAAATAAAATATTGGGTAGAAAACAAATGTCATCGCCCATAAAAAAAGAGCACCACAAGAAAATACAAAAATAGCACCACCAATCAAGAAAAAAAAAAGAGAAAAATAAAGAAAAGAGCACCAAAATTATTAGGTTAACACTAGAAGAGGGGCAAAAAACAAAAGGAAACGCCTATTGATATCACCCATGTTATTCTTATCACCTTTGGTTCTTAGGTTCAACATAACACCATGGGATGATTTCCATCGCTAGAAATAGACTCCAAGAGTCTACCTACCAGTGGAATAGTCTTACAAGTGGCAACACATCTGTCACATTAGCATATCTCTTTTTTATAGATCATTATTACGGATGGATGAGCTAGCTAGTATGGTAGCATCTACAATGGGTAATCCTACCTCCCTTAAAATGGATAAATGAACCTTACACATGCACACACATAGGTCCATGATAGATTATGAACCAACATGATTAATTATAAGTTGCCATAATACTTGTATAGCTAAGGGTCTGAGATTTTATTGTCACAACTATGTTAGTCAAACCCATTACACATGCCTTACATTATCCAACTTCCCTGAAATCATGGGATGGATCCAATCCATACAGGTAAATCTCATGATACAAGTACTTCCTTGGTGCATTTTAGTAATTCCATACATGCATCCATGCATCTATTTCATATACACTTAGTACACACTACCGCTATGCATTCATCATACATGCATTTAAAATAGCAAATCACATTCTTGAATTCATTTTACATGAATCCCAATGTCAAATTAAATCATTGCATTCATCCTACATGCATTCACTACAAAATCATATTTGATATCACATCACACTACATTAGAAACACAATAATGCATACTACTCTACCATTCATTCATATGAAATAATGATAATCGAGCTAAACCATTCATACATATGCATCTATCCATCATACATACCTACAAATTATGTTGTGCTATCTATGCAAACATAAACACAATACATTTCAAACCATCAAAACAACACATGTATATATAACAACCAAAATCAAGGTATATATATATCATCATCCAAAAAATACCCGAAGGCTACAACCTGGAACCATTCCCATCATATAGCATCCAAAATTCTCATAGGCTACAATCAAGTATATAACTCCTAACTACCACCATGAGTCTCCCCATATCCCTCATGTATTGCTTGCCTCTCTATAGCCTAGTTTGACTCTTCCCTAAACTCTAGAATTGGATCTACAATAGGTTGCTCTATAGCAAGCAGATCCTGCACCTCAACCCTAGAACCAACCTCTACTATCGGATCAACACTACACTAACTCTGATGTGAGAGTGCTTGCACTCATGACTATGTCCCAAAATGTGACACCACATGTGTATAGTTAGGAAGAGGAATCTCGTGCATTGACAAAGAAGTATCACACAATAACCTCTTCATGGCATCCATAGCTAGCTGACTAGTTAGACTCATAATATTCTGAGTCTGCCTACCCATCATGGCCCTCAGCTACTCCACCTCAGCTCCCAACTACCAAACTCTATCTTGTAACCCATGTGCCTCTTCCTTTACATCTCATCTCATTGAGATATCGATAGGAATATATTGTAATGCATCCACAAATACACCAATATCAATGGTGTCATCCATATCACCCACAATAGTATCTCTACCTATCTCTTCCTCTCTTCCAGTAGCCTACCCCATATCCACATCAACACCCACGAGCACCTGCTCCACCCTCATGTCTTGGGTCCTCGCTCCATCACCCACGTAGTGTCATGAGCACCATATAGGAACCTCCTCCTCATCACTAGCCACATCCTCATTCCTAGCTCTCCTATCAGCCCTCTCTTCCAGTGGAGGTGCCCCGATATTAGGTTCCACCCATCGATCAATCATGCCCCTGCTAGGGTCCCAAATCTAACATGCCCACCATACCTCAAACTAGGGTGTCATCCCAAAATTTGCCACATCCCAAATGTCCATAGGAGGATCCCTCTTCCCAACCCAGGGCAACACCATATGTCACTCTTCTCTATCGCCCTGCCTCCTAAAGTAAATTATAGGAGCCCCAAGGATATCCTATCGTAAGACAAACTATCACCTCACTCGATCAAACTGGAAATACTCGGTCTGCTGAGTATATCTCCCTACTATCCATCGACCCTATAGAATGGTGCATAGATGCTTGTCATTAGTAACCTACCTCACACCACCCAACTAAGGTCTCCATGTAATATCATCAAGAGTCACATCTCCAAACTTACCCCTCCAAAGTAGCAGGTCATCCTCATGTGACCTCTTAATAACCTGCTCAGCCACTATGCTCCACCTCAAAGCATAGGGAAAACACTCGTTGCCATTGAAATTCATGGTGTGAGGTAATAGATATGGCCTCTCAATAGCTATGTGCTCCCATGCCTATACATGCATCAAAGGGATCACACTCAATCCTATCCTCATACCCCTAAAAACCTCGTACAACTCTCGATAAACTTGAGCCAATAGTGCAAGTTCCCAAGAAAACACAACCCTCTTCTCAACCATGTCACTCGCCAAGTCTAGCATATTCTAGGTAAACAGAACCCCAAAATTTTTAGGCAGCACATATGTGGAGATCATCATCATGGCTGCACATTGTTAATCATATATCTTCTTCTGCAACCACAACCGCTCATAGTCCATATTCAAAATATCTATAGCTCTCCACTCTACCCCAAAGAGTCACTCCAACACTACATCCTTGCTCTCATCAGCTACTGCTCTCATAGGAAAACCCTCAATCAGTAGCCTATAGATACAATACACATACTCTAATGTAATAGTCATCTCCCCAGTAGAAAAATGAAATGTGTTCCAATCAGCATCCCACCACTCACACAATGTAGATATGTATGCCCTGTTATTGTGTATGTTGGTACACTCCCACACACCTCAGAACCATATATCATCCAACCACTTTAGCTCCTCTTCTTGATTCATCACCTTGTCAAACACACCCTTCATATTTCACACTTGATGATGGGGCTCGAGTATCTTCACCTGTTCATCCATAATAGAACACACATTAGACATCCACATAAGCGACGTAATCAAATAAAATTTCATAAACCAAAATTTATAAATTACAACCTATTTAATTTGATATGCACTTCAATACTACACAATGCACAAAACACACAACAACAAACATCGACATAAAAAAAACACATTTGGATACCCATTTTGGCATTTCATGGCAAAATTTCAAACTGACATAAAAAACAGTATAATTTGGACTCCCAATAGCCCAGTTCAAATTTACAACTACCTATTAATTGACATGCAAATCACACATAAGCCAAACAATAATACCTACAAAAAAAAATATTATTTTTGGACACCCATTTATCCACTTATTGGAAAATGTGTCAACAAAATTAAAAAACAACACACAAATCAACACCAAATTCACAATCAAATTTATCATACATACACCAAAATCGAACACACATTAGAAGACATAATTAAAAAATAACAGTCATATTTTTGGATACCCATTTGCCTACTTAGCAGTGAAAGTTCAAACAGACATTGAATACAATCTAAATTGGGCTCTCTATAGCTCATTTTCAGTTTAACATTAATCTACACCTTGGCACACAAATAAAATATAGGTCAAATGAAGTCATTCACCAAAACAAACAACATTTTTGGACACCCAAATTGCCCTTCTACGGTGAAATTTTCATCGGTTTTCAAATTTTTTACCTCTAACATGTCAAATACAATAGTCTAAGTTTGATAAATTACACCTAAGAGTGACAAATTCTGAAATCACATCAAATGAAATCAAAAAAATATAAAATTCATAAAATAGGATACCCATTTCCCACTTTAGCGGACAAACTACAAAAACATATCAATGTTAGTACACTGTTACTTCCAAAAAACTGATGATCAAACCTCACACCTACTCTACCATTCACCCGATCAAATTAGCATCAAAACAAGTATAATTTAGCAAACGATCTCATTTTTGGATACCCATTTGGCTTGTTTATCACTTCGTATTCAAATTTCAATTAAAAATTGCAATTTTTTTAAATTGGGACGAAAACCTCCCCCCCCTCATTCATATTTCTTCGGAAAAATAAAACAACAGCAAAACAAAGTAAAATATCACTTACCAATGGGTCCTTGTGCTACTGCCAGCCACTCTATGCCCTCTCTTCATTGTCACTCCCAAACTCATCCCTTGCACTCCTCTCATACCATCAAATGCCCTCACAAGTCACTTTCCAACGTCGTGCGCCATCACAATGAGCCCTCCCCATGCAAATTAGAGCTTAAATATACCTTATCCCCTGATTCACCCCTCGAGGGGTGAACTAAAACCCAATTTTCCCCCCGAGTGGTGATTTAGGTCAAAATTGCCCCCTGGGTGACGAACTCAACCAAAACACCCCAAAATACACCCAAAACCCTAGGAAAGTAGTCATTTGTCCCCAAAAACACTAAGAACCTCCCAAACTTAAATTTTAACTTTATTTGCATTCATATTTATCATGCATTGGTATTTTATCAATCATTGCATCATCAATTCACCACACTTCATTCGTCTCATTGCTAATTCCTCATTTGAGGGGGTATTCATATCCAAAGCCAGCTTTGCATGCAACCACAACATCAAAAATCCAAGTGTGATTAGCACATTTGTCTATGAAAATTTTTGCTGAATATTATCATACAAAATAATCTCAATTACAACCAGACATGGGTTATATCATGAGAGTTATGTGTGACAATGGAAATATCACCTTGGCATTCATGGAGCACAATGAATGACATAAGCAACTAATTCAGTGTAACATTTGAAAGACTTCACTCTAGCATTCATGGAGCACAATGAATGACACATGTTGAATAATTCAAATGTTAACTAACTCAAATGGTTTGACACTTGTCGCCATGTTCTCATCAATAAATCAACAACAAAAATTTAGATAGGCTTTTATCCTATTCATACTTTTGGACCACATTGATCTAGTCACAAAAGCAAAGAAGTCAAAAGTTATCATTCTCAAGAAACTAGTATGGCATCGTAAATTTCATACAAACTCAACAAAATTAGATCATTGCATCTACATTCATCCATTTCCCTTTTTAGCATTATTTTTTATCTCTTTCCTCTTTTCCTTCTTTCCTTCTTCTCTTGTTCCCATGTGGACATCAAGTTGATGTTGTATGGTCATGCTTCGAGGGGCTACATACCTTCGATTAGATTCCATTCTTTCTCTTCTTCCCCTTTGGACATCAAGTTGATGCTATATGGTCATGCTTTGAGCGGCTACATACCTTCGATTGGAGCCCATTATTTTTGTTCTTTCCCTTGGATACCTAATTATTTGGTATGGTCACACTCTGAATGGCTACATACCCTTTGATTGGACTCCATTCCTCTTCTATCCCTTTTCATTCTACACAAACCCTTCACGTTTTTGTATTAAACTGTGTTCCACACATTAAAGTACAAAAAGGGGTAAATGTAGACACCCAAAGTCATACATTGCTACTTTTGTGCATCCATAGGTGATTCCAAATATCCCTAGGCTATTGTAAGCTATCATAGTCATGCATAGTAATGCGTAGTCATGCATAGATTTCCATAGTTCACCATAGCAATATGTAGACTTCCATGTATCAATCCATTGACTTTCAGGTTCTAAACCCTCATAAGCCTTCCAAATCACATTTGGTCCATTGGGATATCATTCGATGGTCTATTTGCATGCAATTGAGGTCCCCATGGGGTATTAGTTGACCAAAACAATTAACAAGTCAATTACCAAATTCTAATTTAATGTTGACTTCACTTAAGTCACCTTTTTAGGGCAAAAGTGATTAATTAACTTCTAATTCCTAATTAATGCTAATTACACCCTCCCACATGTGTGAAATTAGGGTTTGTTAGGATGTTCTTTTAATCATGTCCTAAATTGACTTAAGATCTCCTAATCAGGATTAGTCCTAATCCATCCTCACACATGTGTGAGGATGAGATATTTCTCATAAGAAATGTGATGTTTCCACATTGCATTTCTTAACCTAACCGTAGTCAGAATCAAACCTAGGTTTAGTCTATCTAACTCCCCCCTGCACCTTGTCATTACCTATAAATAGTAGGTCATAAACCCCAAATTAGAGATCCTTCCAAGAGTTAACAAATTACAGTTACTATTTTGAAATGGAAAGCAAACATTAAACAATCATTTCTTGGAATACACAGTCTGATTCTGACACCATACAGAGGCACACCAGTTGCCTAGGGATTGACC
This sequence comes from Wollemia nobilis, assembly GCA_028583015.1. Classification (NCBI taxonomy): domain Eukaryota; kingdom Viridiplantae; phylum Streptophyta; class Pinopsida; order Araucariales; family Araucariaceae; genus Wollemia; species Wollemia nobilis. Next base: position 6,840,619 of record JAQPPZ010003193.1, on the reverse strand, counting down.
TGTCGAAACAAATTTCTAGAAGGGACCTCACAGTTTAGATCACCCTTTACCCCATGAATCTGGCCCTAATTTTCCCCCAGGTGGTGAATTGGGTTTATAGTTTCTAGATCAACCCAGATCTGGAAGGTAAGCTCCATTTTACTATTTTATGCTCTTTTACATCATTTATTTTAGATTCTATCATGTTTTTACAGTCATTTCATCTTCCTAAACATGGGGCCTAAATAAGGCAAGCCCCTTAATGAACTAAATCCCTTTTGGAGGTTATTTAGTGGATTTGGAGAGAAATAACAATAGCAAACAAGCAACCCATGTGATGGCACACATACAAAGAAGCCCACCTTCATTAAGGAATGACCGAAGAAGGCATCAAATTGATTGTAACCTTGTTAGAAATAGAATTGGATAAAAGGCAACAATTCCCTCTTGTAACACATTTTTATTAATATCAATGGAATGTAATTTCTCCATTTGATGCATTATTTTATCATGTGTTGAATTATCAAATGTTGTTTTCTAACCCTTTTAGATAGAGTAGAGAGGATAGTAGTCTCTAGTGGATAGAGATCCATCAGCCATGGTAGTGAGGACAGGTCTTCTAATTGAGGACAAGAGTCTTTAGTGGAGATAGATCCATCAGCCAGTGTAGTGGAGGTAGTTGTATTCAATAGGATCACCCGCTATAGTAGAGTAGAAGGAATTATCCTATGGATAGAGATCCACAAAATTGATTTAGGATATTGGTGTCTCATTTGGACAAAGTTCCATAAACATTGTAATAGGGAAATGATTCCCAAGAGATTGATTGAGAAAATTTTAGTGAAATATTTTCTTCGTGGAGTAGCCCACGTTGGGTAAACCACGCAAATTGTGGTGTCTTTATTGTGGGTGGTTATTTGTGCATTACTTTAATTACTACTATTAATATTTCTATCTTTACATTGCATAATATTGATTGGGAAAGAAAAATTAAAAAGTGATCTTATACTGTTCACCCCCCTCTCAGTATATGCTTGTGTTCTTCAATTGGTAATAGAGTAGGTTCCTTCAAAAGAGTTTAATATCTTGAACAAAAAGCTAACAAGAACACAATGGATTCTAAGAATGTGTCCTCAGATAATTCAACACCAGTATTTGATAGAAGTGACTATATATATTGGAGTTTGAGAATGAAGATCTACCTTATGGCTCTTGGCAATGAAATTTGGGAAGCAGTTGAAATTGGATATGATCCCTTGATTAATTCTCCTATAGATAAGGAATGTAAGCTCCTAAATAATTACAATTTAAAAGCAATGAATGGACTTTTGAGAGGTTTGCTTAGAACAGAGTCTATGAAAGTCATGCATTGTCAAACTGCAAAAGAAATGTGGGATAAGTTACAAAATATTTATGGAGATAAGAGTGTCAAGAAAGAAAAGATGTGAAATATCAAAGGAAAATTTTAAGAATTAAGAATTAAGAATGAGAAAAACATTAGTGCTTATCTACTACGAATTGATGAGATTGTTAATGCTATGCAAGGACTTGAGATGAAAATGGATGAATCAGATGTTTGTGATAAAGTCTTAAGAACTCTTCCAAAGATATTTAGTGAAAATGTTTCTACTATAGAAGTGTAAATGGATGGAGACACTTTAACAAGATATGAGTTGCTTGGTATGCTCATAGCATTTGAGATCATAACAAAATATCTTATTTACCATAATTAAGAAGCATTCAAAGCGATCAAGAAGACAAAGGATAAGAAGTCAAAATCAAGTGATGAGTCATCCGGTGATGAAGAAGCAAATTATGGTAGAAGGAATAAGGATTCAAGAAAATATAGAGATACAAGATCTGTTAGATATTTCAATTTTGGAAGGTATGGTCATTATGCAACTAACTTTCAAGAAGCAAAGAATGAGAATGATGAAGAAAAACATGATCACAGGAGCAAGAAAATAGAAAGATATAGGCACCAAAATAAAAGCAAGGATGGACAAAGCAGACAAGGAAAGAAGTTCTTTCAAAGACAAAAGAGGAGCTACTATGCGAATAAGGCAAATAGTTGTACAAGAGATGGTTATAGTTTCAGTGATGATGAATATGAAGATACACTTGAAGGACCAAAAAAGAATATTCTAATGGCATTAGAAGAAGGAGAAGGTGATCCTATAGAAGACAAACCAACAAAGAATGAAGATATGGACAAAGGCAAACAAATAGAGTAATATTCTAAAAGTATGGATATGATCTCAAGGGATAACTTATTTATGCCCTTGACATGGTAAAGAAGGGAAGAAAGCAACACTCTAAACTTGAAATTCTGTTTCAAGAATGTGATGAAGAGAGAAGATTTCTTATAGAGGATTTATAAAAATCAAAGGCTAAGGCAAAAAGGTTCAAATATAAGTTAGAAGCAAAGATCTTGGAATGTGAAAAGTTAGCACAAGAAGTGGCACTACTTAAAAAATATTTAGAAGACTCCAAATTCAAGCTAAAAGGGTTCAAAAATAGCTCAAAGAACTTGGATAAGTTCATCAATATACAAAATCCTACATCAAGCAAAATAGATCTTGGATTTGAATAGGTTCAAAAGAAATGGGAAGGAAAGTCAACATCAAGTTTTGGAGAAGAAGATACTTCAAAAGAAGATAATGTAAGAAAGAGTGAGATATTTGAGGATGAGTTGGACAATAGAGAGTTCAACAAGAACAGGAACAATGCACAAAGAATATTTAGATAGAACATCAATCATAAAAGGTCAAGAGAGACTAAGAGACCAATGAGGTCAAGATAATGAAACTTCAATGGAAGATGCTTTACATGTCACAAGTTTGGGCACATGGATTCATAGTGCAGGACATAGGAAAGACAAGAATATGGGAACAAATAATTTTTCCATGGGTATTGCTACTCATGTAATCAGTTTTATCACAAGGCAATAAATTGTAGGGTTCATGATAGAATAAGGTATGGCTTCACTAGGAGAAATATTAAGACATTTGCACCTGCAAGGAATAATAACATTAAGTGTTATAAATACAATAATGATGGTCACACAACAAAGTGGTGTAGAGCAGATATTTCATAAACAAGTAGGAACAGGAACAAGGATATGAATAGAAACAGGAATAGGAACATGAAGATGAACATGAACATGAACAAGAATAGGGACATGGACAAGAATATTGAAATAAATAGTTAGAGGAATCAAAGGATCAGATAAAAATAATATAGGATAAAGGTAAAGAATAGTACTTTCTGGGAGTAGAAATACTCCCACCCCATAATTAACCACCTCAAAATGAGGTGGGGGAGGGGCTAAGCTAAGAGGCTCATTCTTAGTCCTGATTCCCAAAGGTGAAACTTTGCCATTGATGTCAAATGGGGAGAGATTTGAGTAAGGGAGAGAGATTTGGTATTTGATAAAAGGGGGGAGATCATTGAGCCAGAGGAAGCATTGTCCCAGGGAGAGTAGTACAAAAGAAAGGTCAAGTTTTCGATAAAAAGAAGTTGGGTTACCATCAATGACAAAGGGGGAGATTGTTGGACATTTTGAGCTCATTTAGTTTTCATTGATGTCAAGGTGAAAATTTGTCATTGATGCCAAAGTGAACACATGAAGCTATCATTAACACCATTGAGTACATCATCATTAACACCATGAAGCAATGCAAAGAGATCGAGAAAATTTTTCCAAATATGTTTTATAAGGGTTTTTTTTAAAACCATGATGGCACACTAAAATATTTTTTATTAAAACCATAATGATAGTTCTATAATATTGTGATGGTAAAATTAAGGTTTTTATTAAAACCAAGGTGGCAAAATTATTTTTCATCAACCCAGTGAAGTAAAAATGACAATTTGATATTAAATCAAAGAAGGATTTAATTTTTATTAAAGTATAAATTTTATAAATTAAATTTATAACATTTAAATTCTTTTGAATTTAAATTAATTATAAATTATAATTTATGCAAGATGACATCATCAAATCGAATCATCTACTGATGTTGTATGCAAAGCAAATGAAGAGTATTTAAACCCTAAGAAAAACCTTAGGGAAGCATCAAAATTCAAATTCAAACAAAAATGAAAATCTGAAGCCTCCAAAATTTGCGAGTGGTGTATTACCAAAATAGGATAGCTCATTGTAATCAAGGAAGAGCATCGTGATCGAGGCAATGCATGGTGTTCGAAGCAAGGGACAATGCAAAGGGAGAAGCGCTTGTAGTCTAGCTTGGTGCTAGATGTAGGAGAATGCCAAAGGCTTTGAAGCCTTTGTGAGAAGGCTTAAGAAACCTTAGGGCTTAAGCTAAGCACGTTGAGTGCTTAGCGCACACGGCTAGCTTGTCGTAGCTAAGGCACCAGTCATGGAGGAGGCGGAGGAGGCACAGGTTTGAAACTCTGAGAATTATGAAAGGTGGATTCACCAAAGGTTTTTATAATTTAATTTTTGATTTTTGCATAATACTAAGGTTAAGGAGAAATAAGGGAATATTTGTGGTATTTGATTATTGTGCTAAGGTTTTAAGGTTGTATGTGGAATTTGATTAATTGTTCTAAGGTTAGGGAGTTATAATGTGATATTAATTTATTTACCTAAGTGGTAAATAGGTGCTTTATTAAGGTAAATATTATTTTACCTTAGGAGATAGAAATTAATTTGGAATATCAATTTTGTGAAATAGAAAAATTGAAGAAATTTCTATGAAGATATTATTGTCAAATATTGCTATTGAGAAAGATATATAAGGTGTATTTTGAAATTGATATATTATTGTATTTTTTGAAGTATAACACTCGTTATATAACCCTTGGCACTTGGAAAAGAAAAATATATTCCTGAAGGCAGTTTTTGAATATCATCCTCCAATAAAGAAAAAGGTATAAGCATATTCTTCCATAGTTGAATTGATTGATTGGTTTTCTAAAAAATAAGTTTGGAATGAAAAGGAATTTATTAGGGTTTCCTATTAAGTGTGTTGAGTGATTGCTTCAAGGTTTTCTAGAATAAAGAAGTGTGGTTAAAATCTTGTTTTATAAGCATTGTTGTTGAAGCCATTGATTGAGTGAAGAACTTGAACTAGGGTTTTATAAGCATTTGTTATGTGTGATTAGTTGTTGAGCATTTTTGGAAACATTTTGAGTAAGTGATCATATTCATGGACTAGGTTTTGTGAGCAAGGATTATCTCATTGAGTGATTGGTTTAGTAGAGTTGGTTGAGCCTAGTCAAGTGGATGTGTGAAGTGATTATTCAAGTTCCATAAAACAAATAATTATATATTTGGAATTGAGTTGAGAAAGTAATTGAGCATTGAGTTGAAGCATATTGAGTCTCTAACAATTATCCTTATATTTCTAAGGAAGTGATTGAAAGTATTTGAGAAGATTTGAGGTAAGTCTTTGAGAAGACTTGTGGACTTGTTGAGTAGATTGGAAAAGTTTTGAGTGGACTTGTTGAGAATATTGGACAAGTTATATGTGGACTTGTGGAGGATATTGGATAAGTTCTATGTGGAATTGTTGAGAAGATTGAACAAGTTCTATGTGGACTTGTTGAGTAGATTGGACAAGTTTTGTATTGACTTGTTGAGCAGATTGGACAAGTTCTGAGTGGACTTGTTGAGCATATTTGAGCGAGTTTTGAGTGGACTTGTTGAGCATATTTGAGCAAGTTTTGAGTGGACTTGTTGAGCAGAGTTGAGCAAGTTTTGTGTGGACTTGTTGAGCATATTTGAGCAAGTTCTGAGTGGACTTGTTGAGCAGATTTGAGCAAGTTCTAAGTGGACTTGTTGAGCATATTTGAGCAAGTTAAATGTGTACTTGTTGAGAATATTTGAGCAAGTTATGAGTGGAATTTTTGAGCATATTTAAGCAAGTTATATGTGGAATTGTTGAGAATATTTGAGCAAGTTATGTGTTTTAGGATAGGTTTGTACCAGACCAGAGACAAATATTGAGTAGAGTTGTACTAGACCAAAGGACTATGTTTAGTATAAACTTGATACAAATATTTGGAGGTTATAGAGCAAATAGGATAGTCGTCTCAAGTGGATAGAGATCCATCACCTAGGGCAGTGAGGACAAATATTCTGAGTGAGGACAAGAGTCTTCAGTGGAGAGAGATCTATCAACCAGTGCAGTGGAGGCAGTTGTCTTCAAGAGGATCACTAGCCAGAGTAGAGGATAAGGAATTATCCTATGAATAGATATCCATGAAATTGATATAGGGTATTGATGTCTCCTTTGGATAGAGGTCCATAAACATTGTAATAGGTAAAGGATTCCCAAGAGATTGATCAAGAAAATTTTAGTGAAATATTTTCTCTATGGAGTAGCCCACATTGGGTGAACCACGTAAATTATGGTGTCTCTATTGTGTGTTGTGATTTGTGCATTGATTTTATTACTATTATTGATATTTCTATATTTACATTGCATAATATTGATTTGAAAAGAAAAAGTAAAAAGTGATCTTATACTATTCACCCCCTCTCTCAATATAAGTTTGTGTTCTTCAGATGCTTATTAGAGGTATAATCATCTCAAGATCGTGTCAATATCGAGAGAATCCTAACAATAAATTTCTACCTAAGTGTTTGTACTAGAGGAGAAATCTCAAATATGGCATGATCTATTCAGGTCACTATAGATTTTATTAAATAACCAGAATTGCTCCAATGACATGAAATGGCATACCATAATTTTGTGTAAATAACTAGCACATAAATAAAACCTATAATATGCAAGCAAAACTAAATAAAGGAAGTATGTCATACAAAGGGATTTTGTTTTTAGAATTAAGCCAAGTCACATCCATGAAATTTCGAGAATGTAGCAACCAATGGAAGGAAAATTGGTCATCTCATAAATCCTATAAGAAGCACTTTCAACTTACATTGTTCCATCATGTTTTTTATTAGTTTTATATTAGATGATGAAGGAAGGTAACAATGGTATCCCTATTTTTATGAATCCCATTCCATTTTCATACTTTTTTTTCCTACCATAAAGGTAAAATTGAGAGGCATAAGAAGAAGGAAAAGGAAGGGGGTAAATTGAAAGGACTCAAATTCTGATCAGTAAAAAATTATTGATAGCTAGAATAGGGTCTCTAAATATCAAGAGCATCTAATTTAAAATAAAATTGAGATATGATGAAACATTCACTCATCTATTATCCTTTTCATCCCACTATCCCTCATATTTCCTCTATTTTTCTCTGCATTCCTTCCCCTTTCTATCACTTTATTGACTTCGTAGCCTAATGGAGAAAATAACTTGAATTATCTCTTATAAAGAACACTATTATTTAATGCATATTTCATGATGTAAATAGATTACAGTGGTTACCATGATTGTATTAGAGAGAAAGACTGACATGCATAAGTTGAACACATATAGCCCTAAAAATAAGGATTAAAAATAAAGGCATTTTTCTAGAGTGAGAACATGTATGTTGCGATTAAAAAAAGGGTGATGAAATAAAACACATGTTGCATTGATGAAGGTGTCACATATTGAAGTTCTAGTTGGCCTAAGTAAAAGAGAAATTGGACTCATCAAAAAAATTAGTGCCAACATTAACAAGAACCAGCTTAATTAAAAATCTAGTTGTTACTAACTTTAACAAGCATCTACAAAGGGTAGTCTAGGGATATCTAGTTGTTGGTCAAATATCTGCCTAAAATACAAACATACATTTGTGCATCCTAGACATGACCAACATAGAAAGGATCAAGAAAATAAATGTCCTTTGAGCCAATATCTAGACAGGGCTGGCTCCCTTACTGAATCCTACATCGATTTTAAGTTTAGAGTTACAAGAAATAAATGGTAAATGGTGGAAAGATATGGAAAACATTGCTATAAGATAAATGATGTAGTATGGGGATATACTAGTAGTATAAATTTAAATCAAGTGTTAGGCTACATATAATAGAAATAAAGGTAAAGAAACCACTTACGGTTTGTAGAGATAACTTCCAAAAGTGCATTCCAGTATTCATTCCCTCACCAATAGTATTTAAATCCAAATGCAAAATTTAAACTCAAAAAATAATAGACATGAATGTAAATAGAAATGATAAACAAAAATAAATCACACACAAAACCATTCAAGGAATCAAAAGTCAAGCATCCTTCTATTTATATAAAAAACTCAAAGTATTTTTTCTACAGAGTGTCCAACCTCCTTTGTTACATGTAAATATCTAGTATTTATAGAGGATTTCACCTCTTTTATTTAATACATATGAAGAGAAAACATCCATATATTAGGAACCATCAAGAGGAATTTTTTCCCTAAAAATATTCCTTTGGGAGCAGCGATCTAGCTTTGGTGATGAGATTCTTAGGAAATTAGTGATCTTTGATGTCACTGCATTGAAAATAAGAAATTTGGTCATTGAATCTATGTCACTACCGCACCTTGGAAATTCACCCTTACCAAGAAAGTCCACTATTTTAGAAAAATATGGGATTGGTGGATGGTGCTTTGAAAATAGTCAAAACCATTCTTTAGCATTTAATCCTGCAGATCTTCAACTGAAATTCAGGCCAAGACTATTGATGTTACTTCAAAAGTTAAATTTCATTACTCATTGGTCCTTTCCAAAAAAATTTGGATGATTTGTGCCCTTAAAAAGTCTTCTTTCTATTTTAAAATTGGTCTTTCCCAAAATATGGTGACTGGCATTTTCTAGAGTAAAATTGGGTAAAAATATATTGTATATGTTTCTTTAGTATTTGTCATCTATTCTCCCTTTTTCACCAAAACATCCTTTTATTTAAGGTGTGCATCCATATTTTAAATGCAATATAAAAACCATAAATTCATATGGTATCACCGTTTAGAGAGGGTTAAAATGAGTGTCACCCTCTTCGAGGATGAACTCACATTTTGCTTATGACAATACTTAATACCTTACCATTTACATTTTAGCTCAAAAGGAGTGAAAGTATCTCATCATCTACCTTCGAATTGCACCTTACAACATTTCATATCCTTTTGACCAAATAAGGGATGAAAAAATTCTTCTGATTACCTTTGTAGATGTCCCAAATGACAACCCATGACTTGCCTATTCTCTAGTGCTTTGAATTATGTTTCACCCAAAAGAGAGGTGATTTTGACTTATCAAATATTTGCACTACCTCTGCCTTGAAACTTACATTCACCCCAAGGAGATGTGAATGGGATTTTCACCTCTAACTTGGGGTTAAATTCTTCTCGCAACCTTCTTTACTTTTCTAAGGTAGGACCCATGATGCACCTTCCCTTTACACTGTGGTTTTACCCCAAGAAGAGGTGAAAGAGAGTTTTACCTCTCACTTGGAGTGAACTCTCTTTTGACTTTTCAACATGGCGGTTGACGTGTTTAATTTTATTTTTAAAGTACGTTCATCCCAAAGAGAGGTTAATGGAGCATTCATACCTCTTTAAGTGTGAAATCATCTTCAACTCTTTTGTTTTGAAAATTAAAACTAGGCTCCACCATTCATATTTTAACTTTTTTATTTGTGTTTTCACCTCTAAGAGGGGTGAAAAAGAATTTCACCCCTCTCTTGAGTTGAAATTGCTTTGAAATTCTGCCTTGGATATTTTAATGATGGTCCCACAAGTTAATAAACTTTTAAATGTGGTTTCGCCCCAATGAGGGGCAAAAGGGCTTTTCACCTCTCCTTTAGCATGAAACAACATTTGACTTTTCAACTATCAATGGTCGTTTACTCCAAAATTTCAATGATATTCACCTCATAAAGAGGTGAATGGGGTTTTCACCCTTCCTTGAGTATGGATTCATCATTGAATTCTTCATTCAATCACTTTTGACTTTAATTTCCTTAAAATTTGTAAAATAAGGATGTTTCATCCCCGAAAGAAGTGATAAGGGTTTTTCGCCCTTCTTCTGGGGCAAAAACAGTTTACATTTTTTTGTACTTTATAATATTCCAATGCCATCGAACTTTATAATGCCCTAAATTTCATCCATTTTAAAATCTTAAGCTGATGTTCACACCAAGGAGGGGTGAAAACAAATTTTGCCTCTCGTCCTTTAGATCAATTTTTAGTTAAACCACTTTGGTAGCGCTCCTTTTATTTTCCTTAGACATCTTTGAGTGATTTTAATTTGCTACTATTTTTTGCTCCCACGGAATGTGAAATAATATTTTCCTTTTAATTGCCATCACTTTCATCTCAAGAAAATTTTTCTAATTCCATAAACTTGTAACTTCTTTTTGTTGTTCCATTTTACTCATAAGATTAATTTTACCTTAAAACCCCATCATTTTCCCGACACAAAGTCCATGAAAATTAAAAGAAGAGGATTAAAACAAAAATTAATTGCAACAAAATATATTGACAAAAATTATTGCATTCTTCATTTATTTTACAATAAAAACTATCAATAAAATTTCAACAAAAATTATAATGTGGCAAGATGTCAAAACTACCAATATTTTTGGCGGTTCTCGGGGTATCCAACTTGCATGGATGCAATCGACCCCATGAATTTATCTATTGTACTCTCAGTTGTCCTCATTGTGAGATGCATCATTCAGTGCTTCTGGTATGGATGTGTTTTCCTGTTTCTGCTCTACTGCTGTGTGCTCCATTATTGCCTTATCCTTCTACTATACCAAAATTACACAAGGGGCCTCATAAACTATAATTGTTTCAGCCCAAGCATATATGGTGAACATGGAAGGAAGACTAAGTAAATAAAAAATATATCGTAGAGTCCCTATATGTTCTAAGCTGATGCACTTGGATATCTAAGCCAATTCAAACAATGATGAATCCATGTGGGTGAGCCTATTCATGAGTGGTAGAACTTGTACTTATGTGATTGGATCTACCCAAATTTCAATCTTTGATGTATCCTATATAAAATTCTTCTAGGCATCCTCTAATTTTTCTTTCAATAGGGGCTCATCATAATCATCTGCAAAACCTAGTAGTCCCATGTCAGCAAGGGCATCAAAATGAACAAGTTCAATGGAAAACTCGTGTTCAATCATGGTAAGTAGCTTGCTACCATCCCTCACTAGGTCTATTCTATGAAAATAATTGTACAAAGTTACTTTAGTGCTATATCAAGATCGATCCTACCAAAGTGTTGTAGGTTAGTTGGAGAGGAGAGGGCAATCCTCCAAGGGAGGTCCCAGGTTCAAATCTCCACCCTACCAAAAAGTTGAATTGGGTATCCAAAATCTAATTGATAATGTTGGTGCGAGCAAGGTCGGGTGCGACTCCCGGGTGACTTTGACAGTGTAGAACCCCCTATTCGTGGTCTCTTAGACCAAGGTGGCTCTGCAAGGGTTTTTTCTCTTGAAAAAAAAATATCAGGATCGATCCATTCCACTCATCGGGTGAGTATGCATATTGGATTGAGAAAGAGCCTGAATCCTTATTGCTGACTCTAGATGTGGCTTGAGAAAATATTTTGTAGTCTTCACTAACTACCTAGTCAATTGGATTTGTACTTGAGCCTCAGAGATATTGTAGAACTAGGCATGCTTTTATCACCATCTTCACACAACTTTCGACCAAACAGTGGTTGGTTTCCTTGATTTTCTTTATGGAGAAACCTATAGCTTTGTACCTTATCATCTAGCTAATTTTGTATAGAGTCCAATTGGGTTGTGACTATATGTACCTGCTACTCCACCACTTATTTTACTTTCTAGTAGGCTTATTCTTACTATCACCACTATTTCACATATTTTTCCATATTTTTCTATTGCGCTTTACTTTCGGCCAGAGCTTCCTCAAGATCAACAATCTTCACCTCCGCCTCATAGAATCTCTGTTTGTAGTGCTCACAGTGCAAAAAAATTAAGATCATGTTAACCTGAATGCTCCTCATCTTCTTAGTAGTATCAATCTTTGTCAGGTCCTCTATTATGACTTCATAAGCATAATCACTTGGAGTCATTTCTCCTTGTGGCTTTCAAACTTTGGGAATAATTTTGGTGGTATGGGCCTCCATCGCAACTAGATAAAAGCTGAACTTTTTGAGTGGATTCACTGGATCCTACACTTCTTTTATCTTGTGGATCTTCAACCATTATAATGAACTCAAATGAGCTTGACTGATATTTTCTACAACTGGGTATTCAGGTATTACCTCTGCCTCTAACTCAAGTGGCACTTGTAGCTCCAAAAATGGGATGAAGGAAAATAGATCATGTGAAAGGTTTAGCTCAAAATAAGAAGTGGAAATGGAAACAAGAGGTGAAATAGAAAAAACAAAAGGGATGGAATTTTTGGGCTCAACTGCAGTCACACTCACTCGAGGAGGAGCTTGTGTACTTACAACTGTGGAGGAAGTGATAGGAATGGAATATGTAGGGAGTTAAAATGGATTTGGGATAGATGCAAATGAACTAAAAGAAAGGGAGACCAAAGAGAAGGGAATAGAATATGGAGTATTAGTGACTGGTGGTTAAGAAGTGGGTAGCAAAATGGAATTATAAGGCATAGAAAATGGGGGAGCAATAGATGTAGAAATTGCAAGAAGAGAAGTGACAATCATTAACTACTCATGAGTGGAATAGGGAAACAGATATGTACCTTTGAGCTTGGGAACCATATGATTCAGTTATGAAGACAACTATGAGATAAGTTCCTCTTGGATTGGTTGTTACTCCATAACTGTTTCAAGATCTATGACCTCCATATGCTGGTCTAGCTACTTCTCATGAATCAATATAAGAATATAGGAAATGCTAGCCTGAGTGTTTGATACTGGTAGAGGACGATTTGTTGTAGATGAATAAACTGCTCCAGTTCTTGGTTTCTTCATATATTTAGGAAAATGAAATGCCTCTTCTATATTTATGTTTATTCATTTATGCCTTCTTTTAAACACCAACAATTGTTCCTCTTCCACATGTGTCACTTCTTAGATTGTTGGGTGGTATTCTTCAGCTATGTTTTCTTCATTATCATATTTTTGGAAACTTCAAGGTAAAACCTTTGAGAAAATTATGGGCTTATAGATGTCACAAAATTTATCATATACATTAGATAATGCTTCATCCATATTCAATACAAAAGATGTATTTTTTCCTCAATGAACCCTCATAATCCACCAATTTATGATATTTTCTTTAGATCAGGTAGGCAACTGGCTTTTCATCTAGTTGAATAGACTTGGGGGAGGAATATGTTGCTTATGCACTATAGGGTTGTACTTAGCCTCTTTCTCATAAAAATCATGCCACGGTGGAAGTGACATCATGGCCTCAACATGCCACTCCAAATCATGCCCCTCAGGATTGTTGCGATGTTACTGAATATCAGGTCATGGGAAATAATGAAACTATTTTGCATTGGCTAAAGCTATAAAATGATCCAAATGGTCATATCTCCACATATAAGGCAACTCCACCAAACCAAGATCTTAGATAGCCTCTATGAGCAATTGGTTCTGACCAACCTAGCTCACCTCAATAGTATCGAATCTAAAGGGCATTGTACATTTTATCCTTTTACCTTGGCCTACTCCATAAATATCATTAATATAATCATTCTGGTACACCACCTCCATTCCAAAAACATACTCTAGAAAAATATAGGAGCAAGAATGGCTTACCAGTGAAGCCGAAGATTCGCACAACTACACCCTGAGTTAACAAGAAAATATCACCATTTTCCATAGTGACAATCATTTCTATCATTTCCTATGGCACTATCTCACATTTTCCATAAATAAGCTCAGTGGCAGGACCTAAAAACAAGTAGTTGACATTATAAAATGACTCCCTCCTTGACATATTGGAGTCCACATGTAAACTGGCAAAACCCTGTTCGCCTCATCAACCTGCTTAATAGCTATAAAGGAAAAGTGTTGGTGCATATAGAAAAATAAATACCAACCTAGAAATTATGTGTGATTGAATTATTTCAACTCTCCAGTATTCATATTCTCCAAATAAATGTACATATTTCACACTATGAAATCAGCCCAGTCAAAATAAATTAGATCTGTATTCACTGTCATTGATATTGGGGCATATAACTCAACCTATGAGATGCACTGCACAAGGGTTGTCTACCAATTGAAGACTTTGGAATTTATGAGGAGGCCAGTAATCCATGATAGCATTGAAAACAAATCCAGGATCTTAAAATCTAAAAGTGGTTTTGGTAAATTCGGTAGCTATCCTATTTGCAGCTCCCTGATTAAATGCATCTCCATAAACTACCATATTGACACTGTAGACAAATACTTTTCTTCTTGTTCGTTAAGATGTAAATTTTTAAAGACTACATCAGAGGGAGACTTCACCACAAAAAAAAATGCATCCCAAATTATGTTGGAAGAAATGGTGAAAATCTCTTCCCCATTTTCTTTTCAAATAACCTTGGTAGCTAGGTTATAAAATCTAGAAATTATCCTCACCAACTTTGGGCAAGAATGGACATGAGTGCATAGGTACCAGAAAAACTATGCATAATATGCCACAATTATTGGAATCTTTGGTATCTATCTCTATTTTATGTTAAATTCCATGTCTTAGTGTTGTTTGACTATACCTTTGTTAGTGATGATGCAATATCCAATTTCTACCATGGCATTAGAGTACGAGTCCAAATCAATATTTTCATTTTTTTGGGCCTTCTTGGAATCCTTTCCACCCTCCACTTTCTTCTTGGTTCACTTCAGTTCAATGACATCTTTTGGATCTACAGCTTTTTTGTCCATTGTGGATACTCTGGAAACTTAGGAAGCACAATACAAATTTTGCAACTACCAGCTTTGAAAATGTACCATAAAAACTTAAAAAAATTTCTTCTTTAAACAATTTTACCTATCTTATTTATAGATGACACCTCCAACTACTAGTGTAAATGCAGCGTATCTTCTTTGTGAATTCGAGCAAGTATGGGCCTCATTACACTTGGCATGGGCCTCATTACACTTGGTAGGCATGATTAACAATGATTTTTAAATTGTTGTCAATTATCCTTTCATCCAAAATCATCTTTGGAAGTTGTGCTTTGCTGCATTAACCCTCAAAAAGTGCACTTTAGGTTTCCAATGACAACTCTTGGAAAATAAATTCACCACGTATGAACCAATGAATGCTCTTGTGGTGAAATTGAAATATCTTACTCTTTAGGAACATCAAAACATTGCCCAAGGTGAATCTGGGTGAAACCACTTTGCTTCAGGCACTCCAGAAATGTGGTAAGATATCAACTAGCATTTTTAAATTTCATATTTCACTAAAAAAGGTGTTTTATGGGTGAAAATGCTTGGTACGACACTTCCTTTCTTCCCATTTTCTCTCAAAAATCACCTCCAACCTATTTTATGCTTTCTCAAGCCTGATCCCTTCTTTTAAAACAATCTTGTGTCTGAATTTTAGAAAAAGCAAAATTTAAAATTAACTCACTTTTCCTACATAAGCCTTTTAACTTGGAGTTGCAAATTTAAATATTTACTTTTTGCTTTTGCTTCAATTTTTTAATTTTTCCCTCTTTTTTAAAAAAAATTCATGCAAAATTAAAAAAAAAATCGACTTCTAATTTTTCTCTTTCTTTTTTTTTGCTTGTTTTTTCTTTATCTTTTTTTTTTTTATATATATTTCTTGTGCTCCTTGCCCCTTTGATTTTAAAAACAAATCAATTTATAACTTGGAGCATTAAAACACTTGCTTGAAAATTTTTAAAATAATTAATTTTAATTTCATCCGAAATTCATAATATTATTCGTAAAAAAGCTTTTCGGGGCAAAATTAAATTCTTGAGGAAGAAGAAATATTTTTAGGGTGAAAATGATTTTTATTTTATTTTATTTTATTTTATTTTATATTTTATATTTTATATATATTGATAAAAGTAATAAAAATAGTTATTAAAAGGTAAACATTGTGCATATTTACATACTTGTGTCACTGATTTTATCACCAAAAATAGGCCTTCAGATGAGGACCATTAACTGGGATTGATAGCTCTTGACCATCCATGTCCTAAAGGTGGTATGCATTGGCTGAATTTACTCCTGAAACTTGGAATGGGCCTTCCCAAATTACCTCAAGTTTATGGTGCTTTCCTGGCTTGGCTTTGTTCTTATTCCACTTAAGAACCAAATATTTTATTTTAAACTTTCATTAAGGCATGCTTTTTCTGAACCACTTCTGCTTCTTGAAATGTTTAGTGGAAGCAACATATGCCTTCTCTCTTTCTTCCTCAAGCTATAGAAGTTGGGATAATCTTTCTCTTATGGGGTTAGGTTCATCATCCCAATCATTGAGCATATGCAAGGTCTGGAGAATTGGAAGCTCAATGTGGGTAGGCAAAACCACTTCCTTACCATACAACAAGGAGTAAGGAGAAGTTTTAATGGACTTCTTGATTGATATGTGATCTACCCACAAAGCTTGATTTAGTAGTAGATACCAACTCCTTTTTTTGCTTCTAAGTGTTCTCATCATAATCCAAAGAAAGTTCTTGTTCGTAGACTTGGCTAAGCCATTTACCTACAAATAATAATTAGAGTAATTTTTCAAATAAATTCCATACTTGCTTGTAAACTCCATAATCTTTGCTCCAATAAAGGGGGTCTGGTTATCAGTCACAATGGCATCTGGTACGTCGAAATGGCATAATCAGCCCTTCGAGGAAAGAGATAATTTTCACCTAATATAATTTTTTCATTGGTATTACCTTCACCCACTGAGTAAAGTAGTCAGTTATTGTCAAAATATATTTATGCTCAACAAAAAAATGAGGATCAATGGCCCCAATAAATTCTAAATTCCACTATTGAAACAAAGCTTCTACCTGGATTGGATATAGAGGTAAGGATACCTATTAATATTATTGATATATCATTGAGAGTTATCATAGCTTAGATCAATTTATGTGTGTCTACAAAAAGAGAGCCAAAAATATTCAGCCTAGATAATTTTCAAAGCCATAGGCCTCCCTGCATAGTGTCCACCAGACAAGCCAAAGTGGAACTCTTCCAAAATTTTCTATTTTTTAGAATATTTAATGCACCTAAGGATCACTCCATCTATGTTCTTATGGAATAACCCACTCATAAGTAAGACATATCTAAGGGCATGTAGTCTAAACCTTCACCTTTGTGAGAAATTGATGTGAGATGGACACTTTATTGATGTGAAAAATTTAATTAGTTACTTCGTCCATTCACGATCTCCTATTTTTTGGTTAGCAAGATTACTATCACTGATAACCTCATCATGTAATGGTACTGGTGACTAAGAAGATACACTTTTAACCAACTCCTGACAAAGTGCTTGACTGTGAACCAATTTGGTTGGTCAAATATCTACATCATATTCTTAAATATTGAATATCCAGTTTGCTCTTTTGTCACCAACCTCTCCTTGAATGATAAAAATACTGACATCTGGATGAATAACATAGACAATAATCTTGCTTTGTGATATGAAATATCAAAATTTCTTCAAGGACTTCATAACCACATAAACTTAATTTTCAATGAAATTATATTTTCCTGGTGCGATTGAATGACTTGACTTAGAAAAGTGATTGGTTGTTCATTCCCATAATATTTCTTTTGTGTAAGCATGACAACATAACTTTCCTACTCGTCCACTACATAAAGGATAAATTCTTAGAATAGTTTGGATTGATCAACACTGGTTCTTGGACTATCCTCTCTTTAATTTCTTGGAATGCCTTCCTCCTTATCTCTATCCATTTGAAATATAAATTTTTCTTCAAGAGTTCAGTCACCGACTTCACTACCTAAGTGAAATTAGTGATGAATAAAATTTATTTAGCTAAAAATTGACTATAGGTCCTTCTTATTGGCTGGCAGTGGTAATTTTAAGAGAGCTTCAGCTCTTGTAGGGTCAATGGCTAATCGTTCTTTTGAAATGACATGTTCCAAAAGTTTTTCCTCCTTGACAACAAAAATATATATTTTTGGGTTGATGGAGATACCAAAATCCTGACACTTTTCAAACACCTATATTATATGAAATACATGTTCTTCCTTGTGATGTGAAAAAATAGTCATATCATCAAGATATATCACAATTATTCTCTTCATCAACTCCCCAAAGACAACATCCATCACTCTTTGAAAAGTGGCACCATCATTCGAAAGACCGAAAGGTATTCTTTGATAGATGAAAGTGCCCCACTTAGTAGTAAATGTTGTTTTATGTTGGTTTTCATCCTTTACCCAAATCTTATTATAGCCAAAAAAACCATCAAGCAATGAAACTCTTTACACTCTAGAAACAATATGGAGGATCTGGTCAATTTGCAACAAGGAATAATAGTCTTTCAGATACCTCTAGTTTAGATTAAAAAAATATATGCATAGGAGAATATATCCATTTTTATTTCATATTAGAACTAAATTTGCCACCCAAGTTGAGTGTTTGATAGGGTAAATGCTTTTTGCCTCATCAATACTTCAATTTTTAGATTAACAGGTCGTTGTTTATGCTGAAAGGATTTTACCCCTTTGTACAATTCAATGGTGTGTTGAATCATATTTTTGTCATACCATTTCAAATCATGATAACTTCATGTGATAATTTTAGGGAATTGATAACATAGCTCCTTAATTTCCTCTAGCTCTTCTAGAGTATAGTATATTTTGACTTTGATCATCTTATCAAATTCTAGTTGTAATTCTTCATACTCCTCATCAACCTTAATATTGTGCTTCTCCACTCTATCATTCTGTTCAAATAGGCTCACGAGTGTAATTAATCCTCTAGGAATGTTATTATTTTTTAACTAAATCATCCCTTCCATTTCCTCCTCAACCAGTATTATTTCTTCTGCGCCACTAGCTTCCTTAATCAATAAACTGACTATTTACTCATTGCAATCAAACAATTGCCAATAGAGGTTTTTATCAAGGACCGAAGGTCTAAAAATCACCCTTATGATCTTTGGTGTCCTTACCACTTGCCCAATGGGAGAGAAGTTAGCACCAAGGGATTCCAAGATGTCTGTATGTTTATTCTATTCTCGCAAAATTGATTGAACATTCAATGTTGTAAAATACTTGAACATATCATACCTTATTGTGGTAGACCTTAAAATAATGTTGCTTTGATACACATTTTTTAGTAATATTATTGACAATGAGCTCAAAATCTCTAAAAATCTACAATTATTTGATTCTAAGCTTCTTCGCTATCTTCATGCCAAGGCATAGTGCTTTGTATTTGGTGGCATTATTTGTATAGCTCCAGGTTAACTGGTATGAGTATATTTTTGTACCCCAAAGGAGAAATAAAACAATCATAGCTCCTGCACCATTCTTACATCTTGTACCATAAAAATATAAATTCAATAACTGATTGAAGAGGAGGCCTTGGAATTCCAAAACTTCGGCTTCAACCTTTTTAGGTTTGGTTATTGTGTAGCAACCGATATCTATCTCTACCATTGCATTAAAATCCATCAACAAATATTCATCTTCCAAACGAGGTTCAACAAGAGCTTCCTCCATCAGATCTATTTCTTGCAACTCTTCTATCATCATGTTGACTGAGCTTGTGGAATTTTCTTCTTATTCAAGTTTCACTATATGAAAAGTGGAAGGTTTTTCATTATAGATCCAAACTCTTATTCCCTTGAAAGGAATCTCCAAGTGTGAATAGTCTAGGGAAATATATCCTCCTAGATTTGCTATAAATTCCCTCAAAAGGAACATGCTAAAATATAGTCCTAAATCAACCACCACCACTTCCTGAATGACAGTAATCTGAGGTATGCTATGCAAAACAATGGGAATATATTTAATCATGCACACCATTTTGACTGGGGTCCCATCCAACTATAATATGTCTGGACTACTCCTTGTGTACTCCATCCCCATGACTTCACATACCGCCTTTGGCATAATAGTAGTCACAACACTAGAATTGATCATGTAATTATGTACAATCCATACCTCCATCCTAAGAGACAGGTAGAATGGGGGTGGTTTATTCTTACCAGTGGCAAAAGCTATTAGTATCTATATTAACACTTTTTGGGTGGGGTTTTATTTTTATTATTTTCTAACTTGAGAGACTCCTACAATAGATCAACCTATCCACGAAGTTGTAATACATCATATAAACTCACCTTTGTAGGTATTATCTTCATCTCTTCAACAATGTTATAGTCAAAGTCACTAGAGTCTTCCCCTTTAATAGCTTGGTTATATTTGTTTTGGTACTGCTAAGTATTTTGTACCCTTTGACACTTGGTCAATGATGGGTACTTGAGGTATTCTTTGGCTTGTTCTTTCACCTCAATTTTTACTTGAGTGGTTGTAGGTTGTGAATTTGATGCCTTTACC
This sequence comes from Wollemia nobilis, assembly GCA_028583015.1. NCBI lineage: Eukaryota > Viridiplantae > Streptophyta > Pinopsida > Araucariales > Araucariaceae > Wollemia > Wollemia nobilis. The sequence continues at coordinate 6,820,299 of JAQPPZ010003193.1, read as the reverse complement.
CACAACTTTTCTTGAGCTCCTATGGACAAGAGATTTTTCAACAAGACAAGATCTTGTTGCTTAAGCATTGCACTAGATCCTTTTGCTTGTGGCTATGCCTTTTCACCTTGTACCTTCTATTTAGTGGGGTTATTTAGTGGCTCTATCTCTACTGGATCAACGATTACTAGCTTCTTCCCAGCCCTCATAAGAATTGAGACTTTCTCCAAGGAAGGGACCATGAATTTATAATTGACTTTCGTGATCATATTGATCTATCCACTGGAAAAAATTTCTATTAATATTTGTACATAGTTCAAATGAACCATACACATATCTTTGCCATGAGGATAATTATAGGTAGATCACCAATATGTCCATTCTAATGTACCAACTTCTTCATTTACCAATATGGTTGTATTTCTCTCATAACCTTTGCTAGTCAAAGTTGGTTGCTCTCTAGTAATTGGCAGTGTTTGAAATCTCTTTGATCAAAAGTCATCTTCAACTTGCTTCTTCTTAATGGATGTGATTTTATTTGATATTTTCCTTAGTTTTGAATTACGTGATTGCATCTCCTATAGTAACTTCATGTGAGGATCAAGATTTGAGGGCACTGTAGGTGTTGGCAAAGGTAGAGGTATTGGTGAAGAAGGCAATGCTGGAATAGGAATAGGAGTAGGTAATTATAGAATAGTTGGAGTTGGTAATTATGAAACTAGAACTGATGCAATTTGAGGTGAACTTGAGCTTCATGAAGGAATAGAATACATAGAAGACATGGGTTGTGAAAATGTACCAGGGTATAAATGTTGTGGAAGATCAGGAAGAATAAGCATTGTTACCTTTGGAGGTAGCTTACCTATGGCAATCAGATCTGCTTTGAACTTTTGTATTTACATGTACAAATATGGAAATGTATTGACATTGGCTTGTCGTATGGTCATACCAATATCGGAGTTGAAAGCTTGAAGATAGTAAAATGTGGCTTGTTCAAAGTTTGGCTGAATATCATTAGAAAAATTTTGCCAACTTTTATCAAACCTGGTATTGAAATATACTATTTTCTCCTATGAATGTCTTTGGATGTTTATGAATTGGTGCCATAAGAAAAAGGGATCATCTTGCTCATGGAAATTCTTAATAAGCAATTCTGCCAACTGGTCTCATGTGGTGATAGTAGCGGATGGCAAAGATCAATACCAATACAACTTTACTCTGAGAGATAACACAAGCAATCTTACCATAATTTCTTCATCTGTGATGTTGTGAATTATCACCAAAGAAGCCACATCCTAGACATTCTTATAAGCAGTCTTATCTGTACCATCATAGGTGGGAAAAGCCTTCAATGTTGCTTGAGTGTCACCTTCTTCGAGGGTGAACTCACCTTTTGCTTATGACAATACTTGATGCCTTACCATTTATGTTTTACCTCAAAAGGAGCGAAATTCTCTCATCATCTACCTTTGAATTACACCTTACAAAATTTCATATCCTTTTGCCCAAATAAGGGGTAAAAATATTATTTTTATTACCTTCGTAGATGTCCCAACCGATAGCCCATGACTTACCTCTTCTCCAGTGCTTTGAATTATGTTTCATCCAAAAGAGATGTGACTTTGACTTGTCAAATATTTGCACTACCTCTGCCTTGAAACTTATGTTCACCCCAAGGAGATGGAAATAGGATTTTTACCTCTAACTTAGGGTGAAGGTCTTCTCCCAATATTCTTTACTTTTTCAATACGTGACCCATGACGCGCCTTCCCTTTACATTGTGGTTTTGTCCCAAGGAGTGGTGAAAGGGAGTTTTACCTCTCACTTGGGGTAAACTCTCTTTTGAATTTTCAATATGGTACTCTATGTGTTTAATTTTCTTTTCAAAATATGTTCACCCCAAAGAGAGTCAAATGGAGCCTTTGTCCCTCTTTAAGGGTGAAAGCACCTTCAACTCTTTTGTTTTGATAATTAAAATTAGGCCCCACCACACAATTTTTAAATTTTCTATTTGTGTTTTTACCTCTAAGAGGGATGAAAGAGATTTTCATCCCTCTCTTGAGGTGAAATCACTTTGCAATTCTGCCTTGGCTATTTTAATGACAGGACCACAAGTTAATAAACTCTTATATATGGTTTCATCCTGATGAGGGGCAAAAGGGATTTTTACCTCTTCTCTGGTGTGAAACAACCTTTGAAATTTCAACTATAAATGGTCATTCACTTTGGATTTTACTCCATTTTCAATGACATTGACCTCATAAAGAGGCAAATGGGGTTTTTGCCCTTCCTTGAGGGCGGATTCACCCTTGACTTCTTCATTCGACCACTTTTGACTTTACTTTACTTTCACTTTGTAAACTTAGGGTGTTTCATCCCTAGAAGAGGCAACAAGGATTTTTTACCCTTCTTCTAAGGTGAGAACACTTTATGTTTTTATTTACTTTGTAATCTTCCAATACCATCAAACTTTATAATGTTGTAACATTCGCCCATTTTAAACTATTAAGATGATGTTCACCCCAAGGAGGGGTGAAAAAGGATTTCACCTCTCACCCTTTAGATCAATTTTTGGGTAAAACACTTTGGCAGTGCTACTTTTATTTTCCTTAGAAATCTTTGGGCGATTTTAATTTGCTATTGTTTTTTTCTCCCACGGAATGCAAAATCATGTTTTCCTTTTAACTGTCGGTACTTTCATCTCAAGCAAATTTTTCTAGTGCCAAAAACTTTTAACTTATTTTTCTATTGTTGCATTTTACACATAATATTTATTTTGCCTTAAAACCCCATTATTTTCCCAGCACAAAGTCCATGAAAATTAAAAGAAGAGGATTAAAACAAAAATTAATTGCAACAAAATATATTGACAAAAATTGTTGCATTCTTCATTCATTATACTTCACTTCTTTTACAATAAAAATTGTCAATAAAATTTCAAAAAAAATTACAATGTGGCAAGATGTCAAAACTACCAACATTATTACATGAACATCTTTAGGGATAGCCATGCAAAAATTCAAATAAATGCTAAGTTCTATAGTACTCAATGACTTTGAAGACTATTACCACGATGACTTCATGAGAAATAGGATGATGAAAGGAAAATTCATAGATGTTTGTAATATAACCTAAAGTAGTTAGGATGAGTGAACATTCACCTAAAGCTATAGACCTGGACTTGAAATCATTTTCAACTATAGTGGAATATGCTCATGGAATTTGCAATTTTGTAGGAGTTGCTTGCTTTCAGGTATCTCTACTTTCAAAGCTTTATCTTCTATTAGGAGTATTTTTCTCCTCTTTCCATCACTGTATTTCACATACCTCCATTACCCACTTCTATATTCATCTCATCACCTTGTCTCCCTATGTATATTACCACAAAACTCTAACATTCACATTCTTCATCTCACTTGCCTTCTCCATCCCATGTAACCTTCACCTCTCCTTTTTGCTACATCAATTCTAATTTCTATTATTAAATTATTTTAATTTTTATATCCATAGCCTTCACCCATTTCCATAAGCCTTACCCTTAATTAACTTATTTTCTAACTCCATTCCTTGTAAAATATTTATTGCCCCATAGATAAGGCTTTCTAGGTCCTCAGTTTTACAAGTAAAAACCCCTATAAGTCATCAATAATGTAGGTGAATTTTATCACCTATGTCCACTATGTCATATAGTTGATACCATGTAATTATTTTGCTAAAATAGAAGTACAAAAATCAATATGTAGTACATTAAGAGTTAATTAGAAAGACACCAAAGGAGGCTACATGTAATGACCCACCCCAAAATGAGTCTTTTGATTATAATTATAAATGACTTTAGTTTAAATTAATATTTTATGCTTCTTGGATAAGGTACTATTGATGGACTTTTTTTTGCAAGTACATGTCCTCAAAGAGAGAAATGACAAATGATGATGGTGTGAAATATCACCGTGGTGGGGTATTCACATTGCTAGGGATGAAAGAAGCCCTACTAGTGATACACTCAACAATGGCTCATAGTACATAAGAGCTCAAATAGTTGCATTCATATAGGTGCATTATGAATATGAATGCATTATGAATGTATACCTTGTATTTAAGAGTGTGTACCTTGTATTGTGTTTGTATGTTGTATGCTTTTAATTGAATGTATACTTCTTGTGAAAATTCCCCAATGACAAGGAAGATGCCAAAGCATGGGAGCTATTCCCATGTGACACATGGTTACATCATATTGCAAGTGTGGGAAGAAGAGCTGGAGGTATAAAATTTTAAGGTAATTTAGATAAGTATTTAGTATTTGAATTATTTATAAATAAAAATAATTGTTAAATAAAAATAGTTATTAAATAAAAATAATAATAATAAATTTTAACTTAAATATGTATATTGTTTTAATGCATTTAAACTTCATTTTAATAGATGCATACATAATTATTAAATAAAATATATAATAATAATAATTTAAAAATGTATATTGATGCATACATGGTGCATCCCTATAATCTAAAATAAAAATTAGCCACCTAGTGAATATGGTTGATTGGGTATATGCATGAAGCTCTATCTATCTATAAAATCCCTCTCACTTTCTATAAATCTGAGAATGGAGGAGCTAAGTGAGGAATGCACCTGGGAGGAGTTAAATTGAGAAGGAAAATAAAAATGATAAGTTGGTATTTCCAGATAGAGTATTTACAGGTCGTACTTCTCCAATTATGTTGATGACATAGTAATAATTTTATTTAATTTTTGTTTAAAATGATTTGCATAATTTCATGTTGTTGTTGATCATTTGTGCTAAGTGCATTATGATGGAACTTTTGATTTTTACACCAAATAATATAATGGAATGAGCAAAATTTTTTTGCTATTTGTTTTCACAAAAGAAAATTACTCTTTTATAAGTTTTTATTCTATGATTCAGCTAGAATTTTCTTTACTATCTCATCATGTTAAATAGTGGTCGCATATATTTTGTAAACCTAGCTATGTTTTCTTGTGTTCATCACCGTCGAGATGAGCAATGCACTGCAATGTAAGACATATTGAATCTTTGTCGAATGAAAAATCCTATGTTCATCCCTACCCAACTAGTGCACTTGTAGGGTTTTTTCCATTGTTGTTTCATCTCATATTAAACTATTTATTATTATACTCTTACCCAAGAAAACCCTTAACTTTAAATTGTTCATCTGATGCTAAATGAAAATACACATCATCATCTCAAATTATTTTATCTATCTGTGATAGGGAAGGGTTGTGGATTGTTAAACATGTTGGATTTCCCTCAACATTTGCTTTTTATTATGTTACATGCTTGGTAATTTGACATCTACCTATGTATTGGTTTTATAGTTCACATTAGTTGGGGTTTTTTGGAAATTCTGTTGAACTTAGTATTGGTAAGTAGGTTGTGTTGCTTTACAAAATAATTTACCTGAAACATTCATTAGTGTGTATTCCTTTTTAAAACTACTTAGAAGTTGGTTTTATTTATTATCTTCTCATAAGATTATATTACATTTGACATTATTGACCTATACTATTTCCTGTGTTTATAAAAATTCCTTTCAATAGATGCTTGCATTACCAAATTATGAATTACATTGTTGAATTATGTGTTGCATTGCCAAATTATGTACTGCATTGTCAAATTATGTATTACTATTTGGGGGTGGTCAAATAAAAGTAGATATAATATAGTTGCATTTATATATAACAATCATTCACATTGAGGTTCATTCTAATCCTGAGTTATTATCATCAAAACCTTTGGGTACTAGATAAATTGGAGTACCTGATTTGGAGCAGTAGTGAAACCAACAAGGTTGATGTGTGTAATATATCAAATGGTGAAGTAGCAATATTTAATGGAGGAGTAGCTTCAATATTATGTGGAGTCAGAGAGTATTTTTTGGGACTTGGATTCATCGCTAGCCATGCCTAAAGAATAATGGTTGTAAAAATATAAGCCCTTCTTTTTTTTTGTAAGGAAAAATGATAACTATATCAAGTTAAAGAAGATCATGAAAATACCCTTTTTGATATTTATTTTATTTAGTGTAGAGAGTGTAATTCTTTTATTTATAATTTAGCCTTTGAAAGCACAATATTCTATGAGTTCCACTTCTTTTCGGTGACATCCTTTAATATATTTTGAGTAAGAGCTCTAGTCTATAGATGGAGTTTGTTTAATTGTTTAATGTACCCAATTTTTATTTTAATATTTAATATTCATTTATGTATGGAGTATTGTTTTGACTCAATCATGTATTCATCATCAGTAAATGGAATCAAAAAATAGAATTAAATATTATTAATTTGGTTTACTATTAAAAGAAAATTATTAGATTTTTTCTTTCAATTTTGGAAAAGAAATAATGGCTAATATTATTAAAAACCCTCTCCTTTATTTATATTTAAATAATATGATGAAATTTATTAAGATGTAGTTAAACTCTTTTATTTTACTATTTATTACATTTGAAAGAATGCTTTTATTAAATGAATATAGCCTTTTAACCTTAGGTTTTTTTTGTAAAAGAATAACTTTCTATTAAGGCTTGTGACTAATTTTTAAAAGGAAATGTATTTATGTCTTATTTGAAGTCTTTCTCCCATGAGAAAAAGTTTTAGAATACTAAAAGTTATGTTTTTAATAATTTGTGAATAGCTAGATTATTGTTAAGAAATATTATATGCATTATCTCTTTTGAGTATCTAAATTTCTTATGATGATTATAATTAAGGCATTTTCTTAGATGATAGTTGTAGAATATAGGAAAGTAAAACCATTAGGTTGAAATTTTAACTTTAGATAAAACTTATGTCTTTATAATGGATGGACTAAGAAATGATTATTGGGTGTAGGATTCTTTTGTTATTTTGAAAATTAAATGATAGCAACTAAATACAAGCCATATTTTAATAACACACCTTTTCTATGGTTAGTATTTTACCTATGTAAAGTATAATTTATTCATTTGAATTCAGCATATTTGATGAGCTTTTCTATTATTACTTTTTAAAGTATTTTTCAGTTAAAATCTTTTATTAAGCTCATTTTGTTTCTTCTAGTAATTTGTTTATGCTTAGATGGAATAAATATAATTATAAAATCATTCTATACTAAGAATAAGCATGGTATTATTTAATGTTAAAGTTGTTTACTAATCAATATTTTTTCCACCATTAAAAACACTTTGACGTTGCTTGATTTTATAATATGTATAACTGTTCTTTTATATTTAAATAAGAAAAAAGTAGATGCACTTTATTTTAAAATAAAAAATATTTTATGTAGATGTAGTGTGTTTGTATTTCTTTTATAAGTGTAGAGACTTAAAACGCATCATGTTGAGGCAACTACTCATATGGGACATGCTAGAAGATCATATGGAAGACCTTTGGACAAATCCAAGGTCTAGCAATGGTTTTTACCACTCAATTGGGCATATTTGCCTAGTCAGTTCTAGTCATTACTGACACCCGTGGTTAGTAGTGTTGCCCATGGCTGGAAGCCATGGTCAGGATTGAAATTTAGTTGGCCTTCATCCGGCCCCAAAATTTGGTTGCAATGACCAATTGGTTGCGGATTAGAGCGGTTTGAGCGAGGAAGGATCTGGAACCTTCCATATAACAGTCTCAACTACCCAATATTGATCTTGGTTTCATGAGGAAGCCACCCCTAGCCCTTGGAAAATCCTATAAGTACGCCATATGAATTGGGGATAAGCCTAGAGAAAAGTATTAATAATTTAGTAGTGAAGCCATGTCAAATTGCATATTCACTTGCATACATTAAGAGGGACACTTTTGCTACCTAATTGAAGATTGAATTGCCATGGAGGTCCAAAAACCTAGGAGATCCAAGAAATGCCAATTCGTACAATCCATGTACAATCTGAATAATTCAACCACCAAACCTATTAGAGGACACAAATGTGACCCTTGGACATTAATTTCACAAAGTGGATCAGAGAGTAAGCCCTGATTTGGTGGGAAAGTTCACTCAAAGCTCCATCGCGGTTGTCAACCATAGTGAATAGTGTTGACCACTCATAAGATCCACAGTGAGCAAATGGGGATAGATTCCTTTGTTTTATTTTTTGTAGATTAGTTAGCTAAATTAGATTAAGTATATTAGTGGTTTAACTAGCAATTTAGAGATTCTGACCAGTAGATTCAAGATGTTTGATAAATGTTGTTCATTCTAGTAATTGACACTGTAATGATTATTTTCCATACCTCCATGCTTTCAATTTCATGATTAGGCTACTAGATAGTTAGATGTGCTTTTTATTACATGTTTTATAACAATATTTGCATTATTTACATAGTTTTAATATATTTCTTGCATTTTCTTGATTATTACTAGTTATGACATCTTTTGATATACTTTCCCCAAAAGGTCTCACCAAGAGAGGCTACCTTTGCTTTTAATAAGTTCTTGTTGTTTCTTTAACAGGGTCATGTCATTCAATGCAACAAATACCTCTAATCACGGAGAAGAAGGTCATCGACACCTTAGAGCATCTCGTGTCATTCTAAAAGGCCTATGGATTACACCTACCCTTGTGAGGGATTTTCCTATTATTGTAACATTGTATCACATTGGGTATCCCTAAGAGGGATGGATTTGTAATCTTGAATTGATGGAAATTTAATAAAAGAAACCCTTCTTTATGGTTTAATGCAATTTTTCAATTCTTGTATGCTTTATATGATTTCCAATTGTTATTATATCAGGGTGTATGCTTTTTAGGATCGTACAGAAGGTGATAATGGTGGAACTCCAAATTTTGTGCCATGGTTTACTGACTGTGTTTGATTTTTTGATGGTAGGTGCTCACCGTGGCTGACAACAGTGGACAAAAATTTAGCCCACGGTTGATAGATACGGTCTACAGTGGCAACCATACATCAGAGCTGTGGTTAGCATTAGACATAGTAGATAGCAAGGATTCAAAGATAAATTAGATGAAGACCTAAGGTAGGCCCCATTTTCACTCTGTGCACTATTTCTCTATTTGTGTTTTTCCAAAATTAGAAAAATGAAAGTTAAGTAGGATAATCATGAAATAAGGTTAAAACAAACTAGGTCCTTAGGGTTATCCTTTTCTTAATTTTTTATAGGTGCTTCTAGGAATAGTGGATCTCTAATTGCAATCCACCCTAGACTCCAGCATGCTATAATATTTCATGTGGTGGTTTTTCATGCTTGAGGCCTAATCAAAGGCCATTGCTCATCGTAAAGTTGCATTGTCAAAAGATCATGTATGATGTAGCATGCATACTTTCTGAATATAAAACATTATTTTTATGCATATCATGTGGGAAATGATCATTTGAGTGTTGTATTATGCATATTTTATTTTATGCAATTAAAAAAAAACCACACACACCACGTTCTAAAGTAAACTCTAGTGAGTTGGAAGTCACATCCAATCACTAGTAGGGTTTCAACGACGGTGGAGGTGATTTCCATCCATTGGCCCAACTTCCATGTACCCTATATTCTAGAATAATACTAGATCCAAGAACCTTTCATAGCCTAGAAAATTTGTATGTACTTCTCTTTGGAGGGTATAACGTTGACTGGGTGAAAAGGGCGAGGATCTGGTAGGACCTGTGCTCCCTGACCATGTGTGGGCTTCATTACCACACATTATAGGTTGGATTACATGACTTGGAGTTCATCACAAAGTTGTTGAGCTACGAGTATACAGGTGAAAGCCATTAAAAATTTGATAAACTCATCAATGCTTTGCAAAACATGCCTAGAGTTCTTTACTAATACAAAAAATTGAAAACACATCAAATAGTTTAGGATTCACAAATAAAATTTAAAACAAGATAATCATTATTATATTCTTTATGTTCTAATAAATCCAAATATAGATATAGGATACACATAATGGTTAAAACACGGAGGGGTCGATCCATTCATAGACCCAAGATCGAATCCCAAGATCCACTTGATACATGGAACACTATAGAACATCCTCAATCACAGGATCCTCTTGGATGATGTTCAGTGATCATTAGAGTAGATAATTCCACACGAGGGGATTTCACTATGAATACCCTAGTTAGAGGAAGTTTCAAACATTCTTCTAGGTATATATTAGAGCTTAGGGCTTCCCAGCATGGAGGTTCCCAACATGGTAGCATTTTCTGTGACCGCATTCCACGTTCGTCCATGGGCTCCACTAAGGAGTATGTCATTAAGAGATCCAAATTGGTACCCCTCCAACATGTAGCAAAGGGAGGCTCATAAATTTCATCATTCGAGTATAGACAGGCTTGAGATCCACCCATTCAAGGGTAAATATATGGGGGTGCTTCCAAGTGTAGACCCAACTGGAATCCCTATAAAGGTGAATCCTATAAGATCACCATTGATATATCCAAAGTAGGGTTAAATAGCATGCCATCAAATGAACCTTGGTATAGCAAGCAACTAGATAATTTAGACAAAGTCCTGGGATAGTTAGGCTACAAGCCTACTCTTACACCTTATCATCCTATGAGTGTGCACAACGATGGCACAATTAGGACTATCTGATAACTCGAAGAATTCTCCAAGCATTCTCATGACATATGTGCTCCTACATCTCATGCAGACATCGAGTATGCTAGAAAACCTGATGTGAATGCCATACTTACAAATTAGGCAATAGCGTGGCACACTAGTTCACTAGGATTCACACACATAAAGTCACTTGTACAGATTGCACGCATCAGAGTCCTAACATATCCAATCATACTGACATAACACAAATACTGTCATCAGAGCAAAGATGTTGGATCCTCTAAAATCAATTAGAGGATGTTCACGTAGAATGAAAATGTATCAAGAATGAAAACACTCAAGGGCAAAGGATTTTGAGAAAATGCTTATATGAGTAGCGTATGCACGAACAATGCATCCTTGACTAAAAGGAGTGCATCAAGATGGAGGACCAACTGGCTAGCACCAGTTTGCATCCTTGCAAAGAGACCAGGGAGTGTGTTGAAATATGACATGCTTTATTGCCTGACCCACGCTCTAAGTATGTGATTCCACCTACTCGTTATGCGTCACCATAGATAATTTGGTGCCCAACATCTAAGTATCATGAGCATAGGTAGTACGAGGAACAAGTGGGAGAGAGAGTAGATCAAGAATATCCAAAAATCTCCCTAGTTGAGGAGGATGATGAGCCTAGTCTCCCACCTCAATAGAGAATTAATTTACCTTCGAAGTCACCTTCGAGGTGATCTCAAGAAGAGGAGACCATTTCCTCAAAAGCCTTTAAGGCATTAGAATAAAAGGTCCAAGCCATAGAGAAGCAAGGGATGACTTATCAAAAGCTGACCTTGAACAAAATTCACAACGAACCTCTATGCACGTCAGTGCCTACTCTAGAATACCCTAAGCATTTTAAGATGTCTAGGTTGAAGATATTTAAAGGATATGAAGATGCACAAGAGCATGTGAATAGATTCTTATATATGTGCTTTCATGTTGGAAGCAACAATACCTTACTTTTGTGCACCTTCATCACGACCCTCTTAAGCCCAATACAAGAGTGGTTCAACCAATTACATAGGCATAACATCACTAGTTTTAACCAATTAGCGGATGCATTTCTTGAACGTTTCTCCTTTGGTATCAAGAAAAAGGCTAATCTTTCTGATCTGGATGCTTTATTGCAACATGATGACGAGCCAGTAATGGATTACAAAAAGTGATGGAGGAAGATGATCGTGAAGCTACCATTCCCCATCCCATACTCAAAAATTGATCCAAATGTTTATGAAGAGTTGAGCAAAGCACATCTCATTTTTTTTGTAGTTGCAGCAATATCAAATATTCGATGAGGCTTTGGCACAGGCCAAGATATCATGTTACCAGAAGGTAACTTGAAGCTTAGGAACAAAAAGGAGTGGAATAAGAAAAGTACTGAGCAACAACAGGCCAATCTGACCCATGTCAATCAGGTAGTGTTAAACCTCCAAAAAGGGGATAAAGCGCAACACAAGCAAAATTATCAAGCCCAAACTCTACTTGCGTAGTACAAAAATCCCAACAATGAGAGAGGTAAAGATAAGGAGAAATTCCCTCCTCGCATATTCACACTACTATCGAATTCGTTGGCTTCAATTTTTCATCAAATGTGCAAGGTGAAGACCATACGCTTACCTAAGGTATCATTAGCGGACCCAAATTAGTCTAAGCCAAAAGGCTATAAAGATGATTAGTATTGGATATTTCATAAAATGAAAGGCCATGACATCGAAGTATATTGGTATTTCAAAAACTTAGTGCAAAACATGATCGAGAGAGGTACACTTCTTGTTGATAACCCGTAAGCACCGGATAACCAAAATATGGGGATTTATAAAAATCCTTTATCTAATCACGAGGCACCTAAGAATAATGTTGGCCAAGTCAACCAAGTACAAATTGAACCACCTACTCATGGGTTTGTTGTCATGGTCAATGTTGTCATGATAAACATGAGGTATGAACAACCAAATCAGCCTCTAGTGCCTATTAGAGTGCATGTTGTGCCTCTTCCATGGCCAACCCAAAATATTACAGGCCCACCAACCAAACTGGTGGTGACCATCATAAGTAGGTTGGTTCAAAACCTACAGATAACTCTAGTGAAGTTATCAATATATGAGCTTATTAAGAAGTCTCCTAAGCACAGGGATATGCTTATGGATATTTTAAGGTCTATTGAAGTTCAATCCCAAGATCCTAAAGCATTTACACACTTCGTAGAACATGTGAAATAGTCCCAAGAACCGGTCATTCAATTTCATGATCATGAATTCAAGACAGTTTCCATTGTTATAGCAAACCTGTTTCTGCATATTATTGCATGCATAAATCATAAACCGTTTAGGTGGGTTTTGATCAACACGGGGTCAATGATAAATATTACAATAACCAAGGTGTTAACGCACTTACAATTATCCAAGATGCATATTATACCTTCAAACTTCATGTTGAGAGCATTCAATGATGCACTATGCTCGACCGTAGGCACTATAGTTCTACCTATTCAGGTAGGACTGAAGACCATCCCTGTGATGTGTCATTTCATCGAAGGTGTTATGCAATACAATATACTTTTGGGTAGACCTTGTATTATAGAAATGCACTGTATCCATTCTATCTTACATCTGTGTATTAAGTACATTCATGGGGAACATGTTCATGTGATGCCTTCCGATGAAGAGCCCTTCAAATACGTGAACCTAGTAGACTTGCCAGGGGAATTTGTGCTCCCCTCAACACACCTAGATGTGTGACAAAAAACCAATCAAAGAACCAGGAGGTAATATTGTTGGAAATAAAGCTAGTAAAAGGAGAAAAAAGGAGTAAAAAAGGTAAAAAGTTTGTTTCAATGGTAAGCTTTGGATCTTACCCCTTTTACCTTCTTGGATAGTAGTTGACTAGTCATGTAAGTTTGATTTGTACGACAGCTGATTGGGCAAGATTGGACGACAATGGCGGCAAGGCGAACCAACTCATTTTCTCTTTCTCTTTTCCTCCTTATTTCTTCTATTTCCCTATATTCCCTAAGTTCATTTATTTTTACGAGTATAAATACCAATGTAACCTATCATTCCTAAGGTTGAATATAATATTAATTTCCTATTTTTTGCTCCTAATTTCTCTCAAACCATATTTGGTATCAGAGTCGAAGCCAAGAGGGCATGAGGATCGAGGCGAGGGAAGCTTGAGGACCGAGGAGAGAGAAGCCTATAGCACATAGCCCATAGTGAGTTTGAGGTGGGGCCCATAGCATGTAGCTTGAGGTGAGATAATCCTAAAGCACATAGATCAAGGTGAAGTATGGAGCAGGCTAGCACAACAAGCACGCGAAGATAGGAGTGATGTAGAAGAACCAATAAAAGATCAGCATGTGGCAAGAGGAGAACAAGACCCACGCTGACTAGATGACTCAGAAGATGATGTGGATAGACAACATGACAGGGAAGGGAGAAACATGGTGAGGAATAGTTGGTTAATCAATGGCAAAAGGGGTGATCACTGATTGCTCGAAGGCAATAGTTTCAAAAGGCACACGCCTAGGGTTATAAACCCTTGCATTGCCTCCATCCTATTGAATGTGGGATTATTGTTTTTTTTTCTTTGCAATCAATGACAAGAGCTTGTTAAATACAAAACCCTCCTCCTCCATACTTATTCATGGGCGTAGCTCGAGTGGCTAAGGCACAGTTCTTATGATCTGGGTGTCACGGGTTCGAATCCCACTGGGCACTATTTTGCTTTGTTTTTTTGAAATTGCATGGAAAGCATAGTTGAAAAGGATCGCGGATCCTTTGAGTTTTAAATTAAACTCCATGGCACATTGGTCTAAGGTTTTGTGACTATCAAGAGGTCATAGGTTCAAATGGGCTAGAGATAAATTTTGTTTAAATTTTTTTTATTATTTAAACTTTAGAAATTTAAAATTATTAAATATTAATTTAATAAAAATTAATTTATAATTATTTTAAAACTTAGGTTTTAATGATTATAAAATTATTTTTTATTAAATATGAATATTTAATGTTTTTTAATAAGTTTAAATTTTAAAATTTTGTTGTAAAAGCCTTGAAGGCTTAATATTGTCATCCACAAATAGATTGTACATTTCACTTTTTTGTGAAATACTTAAATATTGAAAGAGAAATTGATAACTTTCCTAATAGGAAAGAGTTTGTAATAAGCCTAATAGGCTTAGTATTTTTAAAAGGTATTTGATGATCAGACCTAATGGGTGTTATCATGCAATATAAGGTGCAAAAATATTTGATGAAAAAGTAAGAGGTTATGGACTCAACATTGTGTTTAGTCAACTTCAAAACGTAGTAATCGTACATCAAAGGTATCCTGACTCAGGGTACAAAGTGGATTTTGAAGATAATTCATTTAGAAGTCAATTTGAACAATCAAAATCCATCCAAGCTGCACCACAAGAATTAGAGTACACACACTATAGCATTTTAGTGGAAATCCTAGAACCACCATCACTGGAAATCATACCAATAAGTGATGACAAAGAAGAAGTGGCAGATAACTTTGCAAATCAAGAGATCACATCCCCACATCAAGAGGAGCAAGCAATCAATGATAGAGTAGAACAAGTCATATTTGACTTAAATTTATAATCTCTTCCTTCTTCCTTCTTCTTCTTTCTTTCATTCAGCAAAGTAATTTTGTAACCATGAAATAAAGAGAGTTTTTGGTAACTATGGCCTCACACAATATCTTACCTATCCAAGAATTTAACGGTTATGACTATGAGTATTGGTCTATAAATATGAAGACCATTCTCATAGGAAGAGGTTTGTGGTACATCATAGAGGAATGCTATACAAAACCCATAGAGTGGACCACACTTAATGCAGCAGACAAGAAAAATCAAAAAGAAGAGAAAAAGAGCAATTCATTTGCTCTTTCTCATATCCAAGCCGCATTGGAGAAAAGCATATTTCCTTAAATTGCTACTTGTACGACTGCTCAAGATGCATGGAAAGCATTGAGTAATGGATTCCAAGGTAGTAATCAAGTGAAGCAAGTAAGTCTTCAAACACTGAAGAGATATTTTGAAAATCTTCGAATGAAAGATGATGAAAAAGTCGATGATTATTGTGTTAGAGTAAAAGCAATAGTAGATAAAATGGTTACACTAGGTGAAGCAATCAAGCCTGAGATAATTGTAACAAAAGTGTTGTGAACACTTACATATAAATGGAACCATATTGCCATAATTATAGAATAATCCAAAGATATTTCCCTTTTAACATTCGATGCATTAATCGGATCGTTAATGTCACATGAAGAGAGGTTTCTTGAAACTCCTTCAACCAGCTGTGGAGGTGATTATTAGGCCTTCACTTCCAATGAAAACAATGGAAGAGTATGGGTAAGGCAAGCAAAGAGGTAGAGGTAGAAGCAACTGCAAAGGAAGCATTTAGAACAGAGAAGGAAATTCCAACAGAGGAGGCAACTCATACAAAGGAGGCAATTAGCAAATAGGTGGAAATCAAAATTGAGGAGGAAATCTAGGACAAAGTGGAAATCAAGGGCGAGGAAGTGACAAGTCAAAATCAGCTTGTTTCAACTGTGGCAAGCCAGGTCACTTTGCTCGTGACTGCTGGTCAAAATCTTCACAAGGTAGCAGTAGTCAATATGGTAATTATGGAGAAGAAGATGATACCTCTGATATTTTTCTATCATATGGACAATCATAATAGAATCTAAATGACACATGGATTCTAGATACTGGTTTTTCAAACCATATGAGTGGCAAAGAACATTTATTTTCTACTCTAGATTCCACTTATAAATCCCAAATCAAATTAGGGGATGATAAGACATTACAAGTAGAGGGTATTGGAGCCATGGAGGTTCCAACCAAAGAAGGACTAAAGAAAGTGCATGACATCTATTACACTCCAAAGCTCCAAAACAATCTGCTAAGAATTGGGTAAATGATGGAGAAAAATTACAAGCTTGTATTTGATGAAGGATAATGTATAATTTTTGATAAAAATAATTGTAATCGTGTCATCACACAGGTCCCCATGACCAAGAACATGTTATTACCTCTCAAATTTGATGAGCCAGGAGGAGCTCAAATTACAAATGTAGCTATAACAAATCCAAGTGTGCTTTGGCACTTGCGATATGGTCACCTTAATTCTGCTAGCTTGAAACTTCTAACTTCTCAAGCTATGGTGACAGGACTTCCCAAAATCAATGAAAAAAAGGAGGTTTTTGAAGGATGTGCTTTGGGAAAGCACTCAAGGTCAAAGTTGTTGAAAGGACAAGAATGGAGAGCTAGCTATCCAATTTAGTTAGTACATTCAGATATCTATGGACCAATGCAAACACAGAGTCTCAAAAACTATTATTATTTTTTCACTTTCATAGATGACTTCTCTAGAATGTGTTGTATTTATTTTTTGAAACATAAAGATGAAGCTTTTGATGGCTTCATAGATTTTAGAAACAATGTAGAGAATCAAAGTGGAAATTATGTAAAATGTCCTAGGAAAAATTGAGGTGAATACTCCTCAAAAGCATTCTTGAAATATTGTAAAGCAGTAGAACAGTATGGCAGAGCGAAAAACCACACCATAGTTGAGATGGCAAGATTGATGCTATAGACTAAGTATCTAACTCATATGTACTGGGTAGAGGCTATAAGAACCAATGTATATATTCTAAATAGAAGTCCTATTTCTAGTTTAGATGATGTCACTCCTTATGAGGCGTGGTATGGAAAGAAACGTAATGTAAAGCACTTCAAAGTGTTTGGTTCTTTAGAATATGCAGACATTCTTGATGAGAAAAGGAAGAAGCTTAATCCAAAAAGTCAAGCTTGTATATTTATAGGGTATTATGAGTCTACAAAGGCATATAGACTCTACAATACCAAGACTCATAAAGTTATACTCTCCAGGGATGTAATTTTTTATGAAGGGGGAGAATGGGGTCATCAAAGAATTTTTGTAGATGATGAGTCCCAAGATGTAAATTCTTCACAAATACAGTAGGTACAACAGATGTCTCCCAAGAAAGGCACACCATCCCCTCCAAGGCCAAGCAAGAGTACTACATCAAGTACATCAACCACCAGTCCAAGTATTCCAAAGACATCAGTAAATTTTTCACTGATGGACATTGACTTGAAGAACACAAGCTTATACTGAGAGGGGGGGTGAATAGTATAAGACTTAACCAATTAATAATTTTAACTTTAGATAGCAGTGGCATCAACACAACATTAATCAAGATAGAAAGCATCACACATTGAAGACCCATTTTTAATGTGGTTCACCCAAAATGGTTGGGCTACATCCACAAAAACTTTTCTCTAAAAGTTATCTCAAAGTTCTTTGGGAATCCTTCCCAAATACAATGTTTATGAGCCTCGGCCCAAAGGAGATACCTTCCACCAATCAGAATGTATGAGCCTCTGCTCAAAGGAGATACCTTCCCCTCTACTATGGAAATGATCCCTCAGAAGATCAAATGCCTCTACCTCTTGCCAGCACATGGAACTCCTTTCCACCGAAGAAATTTTGTCTTCAATGCTTAGCCTAAGAGACCTCTACCTTCTATGATCACGTCCATAGTAGCTCAGCAACCTATACCAATCATAGTCAGTCGGTCTAGTACAAGTCTTCCTCTGTCTGTCAAATCTATCCAACTCTTGAACAAATCAATCCTCTGCATACAAGCATTCTCAAAGACTTTCCAGATCTATCCTTAGGTTCTTCTCATAGAACCAATGCACCTCTATCCTCAAGTTCTCTGATAGAACTATCAAACTCATTTCACAAGTCCTCTGCTAGGACCTGTCCAAATCTGCTCACAAGTCCCCACCAAAACCTGTCCAAAATTGTTCAAGAAACATACACATATTTTGCACTCTTACAGTCACACTTCGTCTTCTCTCAGTCATCTCTCTGCACATACTCTACACTGTCTTCACACACTCTATGCACTTTGATCAAATTTTGCACTCTGCTCTTGACGATCGAACTTCTCACTCTACGCTCTATCTCGAACATCGCAACTAATGACACAACAAACTCTTCAAAATAGCCTGCCTTTTATAATAACACTTTCAAGATCAAAACCTTAATCTTAGTTGGTTGTAACCCTAATATTTAGTCGGCTGCACAACCCTAAACTTCATCGGTTGCAAACCCTAATCTTCGTCGGCTCACATTTAACATTGTTGGCTTCAACTGCCTATGTAACTCTTCTGTATATTTTTTCGTGAAACTACAACATGTTGCGATATCGTGACACCTTTGCAACCGTACACTTTCTTTTGGATTTTGTCATGATAACGTGACTCTTCAGCATTTGTCGACTTCAACTAAGCTCTTGTCGCGATATCACGACACTTCTATCTTTGTCAACATCAACTTTACTTTTGTCATGATATCGTGACACTTCTCCCTTTTTCGACCTCCTTTCTGCTTTTGTCACGAAATCGCAACACTTCTGCCTCTACAGACTTTGTCTTCACTTCTGTCTGCTTTATTTTTTGCCTATCGTAAAATCGTGACACTTTATGCATCCGTATGTATTCTTTGCAACCCGTCGTGAAATCATGACGCTTTTAGCTTCCGTACATTTTCTTTGCTCTTTGAGTCACAAAACTGTGACATGTCACGATATCACGACACTTTTCTAACTTGCTTTCTCTCTCCTACTTAAGTCGTAAAAATGTGACATGTCGCGATATCGCGACATTTTTCTAACTTGCTTTCTCTCTCCTGCTTAAGTTGCAAAAATACGACATGTTATGATATCGTGACACTTTTCCTCCTTAGCTCTTTTCTGTTCTTCGGGTTGTGAAAACCCGACATGTCACGATATCGTGACACTTTTTCTCCTTAGCACTTTTCTTTTCTTTGGGTCGTGAAAACTTGACATGTCGCGATATCGTGACACTTTTTCTTTGTGAGCTATTTCTCTCAAACCTGTTGTAAAATCGTGAAACTTTTTCATCCGTACAATCCCTCTTGCAAATTGTCATGAAATCACGGCACTTTTCTTTGCGAGCTCTTTCTCTCTCACCTGTCAGCTTGGGGTTTGCAAAAGACCTTTGAAAATTTCATGCCGTAACCTTCATCAAAACAAATTATTTGACATCAAATCAAATTTCTTCAAAAGCTTCTTAACATCAATGACAACTTATATATTTTAGCAAAGGCAATGTACCCAAAGTACCCAAATTTTCCAACAATCCTGCCCTTTGTCATTGATGGCAAACCTTTACTAAAAACACTTCTCAAGAGCCAAAATTGAAACCAACTGTGCTAACAAATGACCAACTTCCTTTGAAGTTTTGCTCCCCCTGACTTGAAGCTTTCCTCTTCACTTTGAAGCTCTCCCCCTTACTCATATCTCTCCCCCTTTGTCATCAATGGTAAAGGGTCACCTTTGGGGCTTGGGACTAAGAATGAGCCTCTTAGCTTGGTCCCTCCCCCACCTCCTGATGAGGTGATTAGTTTTGGGGTGGGAGTACAACTCCCAATTTCTCCCTTAGATACTCAAACTTATCTCTTGGAAGAGGTTTGGTGAAGATATCTGCAATCTGCTCTTTAGTAGACACATACTCTAGCTTGACCTGCTTGTCTTGTACTTTTTCCCTTAGAAAGTGATACTTGATAGAAATATGCTTTGTCCTTGAGTGCATTACCGAATTTTTGGAAATACTTATGGCACTTGTATTATCACAACGTATGGAGATGGGTTGTTCATGCTTGACTTTGAAATCCTCCAAGGTGGTTTTCATCCATAAAACCTATGTACACCCAGCCACTGCTGCTATGTATTTAGCCTCTCGTTGTAGATAAGGAAACCGAAGGTTGTTTCTTACTTAGCCAAGAAACCAAACTCTTTCCTAGAAAGAATGCTCCACCACTAGTGCTTTTCCTATCATCAATACTGCCTACCCAATCTGCATCTGTATAAGTTGTGAGAATGAAATCATCACCTTTGGGATACCAAAGCCCAAAGTCCATAGTGCCCTTCAGATAGCTGAATATCCTCTTAACTACTATAACATGAGAATCTTTAGGAGCTGCCTGAAATCTTGCTACTAACCCAACTGCCTGCATGATATCTGGTTTGGTAGCTATAACATATAATAAACTACCAATCATTGATCTGTACAATCTTTGATCTGCCACTAGAGATTCATCATCTTTACTCATCTTGCACCTTGTAATCATTGGAGTACATACTGGTTTGCTGTCCATCATCCCAAATTTCTTCAACATTTCTTTGATATACTTTCCTTGGGAGAGAAATACACCATATTTTGATTGAGCAATCTGAAGACCTAAAAAGAATGACAACTCTCCAATCATAGACATCTCAAATTCCTTTTGCATGGTGTTAGCAAAATCTTTGCACATCTGAGTATTATTTCCCCCAAAAATAATATCATCAACATAGAAAACCATAATCAGCATATCATCACCTTCATCCTTAATATACAAATTGCTATCTGCCACACCTTTTGTGAAGCCTTGCTCATGAAGATACCTGCCAAGTCTTGAGTACCAAGCCCTAGGTGCTTGCTTTAACCCATACAAGGCCTTTTTTAGTTTACACACATAGTCTAACTATTCTGAGAGAGACACTCCTTCTGGCTGTTCTATGTAGACTTCTTCTACCAACACCCCATTTAGAAAAGATGACTTTACATCCATTTGATATACCTTGAATGATTTGAAGCTTGAAAGGGCCAAAAAAATTCTAATAGCGTCAAGACGAGCAACATGAGCAAACGTCTCTTTGAAATCAACACCTTCTACTTGAGCATAGCCTTTGCAGACTAACCTAGATTTGTTTCTGACAATCTTTCCATCCTCATTGAGTTTATTTTTGAATATCCATTTTGTGCCAATGACATTCTTGTCCTTAGGTCTTGGAACCAATTCCCAAGTTTCACTTTTATCTATTTGATTTAGATCTTCATCCATTGCTTTTACCTAAAACTTATCTGCACATGCTTCACTGAAATCTTTTGGCTCAATCTGAGATAATAATGAGACATTTGTAGAATCATGTGAAGGAATGACTCTTCTTCTTGTTTGCCTACTATTTGGATCACCAATGATCAAATCTTTGGGATGATGTTTCTGAACATATCATGAAGGAGTTTTGGGAAGCAGTTTTTGTCTTTCCTCTTCTTCATCTGAAACCTCTCTGAATTCTTCCTGACAAATTTCATCATTGAGTTCCTTGACTAGTTCTCTTATCCCTGTATTTTCATCAACCATTACATTTATGCTCTCTAAAACTGTATGAGTTCTTTTTTTGAAGCATCTGTAGGCCTTGCTTCTACTGGAATATCCAAGAAAGATTCCCTCATCACACCTAGGATCAAACTTACCCAAATTCTGATCTTCCCTTTTGATGAAGCACTTACTTCCAAACACTTTGAAGTATTTTACTGTCCCTAGTCTTTCTTTCCACAACTCATAAGGAGTTTTATGATGATTGACTCTAAGTTGGGCCCTGGTGATAATGTAGACTACTGTATTGACTGCCTCTTTTCAAAAGCCATCTAAAAGTTTTGACTCATTTAACATAGCTCTAGCCATATTTTCAATAGTTCTATTTTTCCTTTCAAATTCTCCATTTTGTTGAGGATTTCTTGCTGCTGAATATTCTCTTTTGATTCCTTGTTGCTCATAGTATTCCACAAATTCATTTGAAGTGAACTCTCCTCCTCTATATAATCTTAAGCATTTGATTCTCTTGTCAATCTCATTTTCAATCATTTCTTTGAAAGCTTTAAATTTTTCAAAAGCTTCAAATTTTTATTTGATAAAAGTAACCCAAGTCATTCTAGAATAATCATCTATAAACAACATGAAGTAGCTTTCTCCCTGAATGCTCTGAGTTCTGGTAGCGCCACATAAATTAGTATGAATAAGATCCAATGGTTTTGAAGAAGTATACCCTTTTGATTTGAAACTGGTTTTGGTCTATTTTCCATGTTGACAAGGACCGCAAATGATGTTATGGGGCCTTTTTATTTTTGGCAAGTCTCTAACTGCTTCCTTGTTACTAATATTGACGAGATTATCAAAGCTCAAATGCCCCAATATTTTATGCCATAACCAACTCTCATATTCTTGAGTTAGAAAACACTTTTCCTTTTTTATCTCACTTAGCATTTAAAGATTGTTTGGAGTCCTTGTAGCACTAGCAATGAGTTTTCCATTTTTTTCTTTACTTATCTCACATCTATCTGAAAAGAAAGATACTATGTGCCCTTGATCACAAAGTTGACTCACACTTAGAAGATTATGTCTTAGGCCTTCTACATAAAGCATATTTTCTATTTTGGATTTCTCATCCAAACTAAGAGTCCCTTTACCACAAATTTTAGCTGACCTGTTATCTCCAAAACTGACTGTTCCTCTGTTTGTTTCTTTTAAGACCAAAAACTTTTACTTTTCACCAGTCATATGTTTTGAACAACCACTATCAAGATACCATTTTTCTACTTTTTCTTGAGCATGAAAAGTAGTTTGAACTATCATTGACTTAGATTTGATCTCATTTCTCTTTTTAGTGAACTCAAGGCTAGATCTATCCAAACTGCACATCCGTGCTATATGCCCAAAATTCTTGCACTTGTAACACATGACATTTTTATTCATAAGAGGTGCAAAAGAGTTAACATTTTCCTTACTATGGCTATTCAAATACTTATTGCAATGCATAGCTTTGTGACCAAATTTCTTGCAGGGAAAAACAATAGCCATGGAAAGTATTATGTAACCTATTTTGATGCCTTGGATGATTGTTCTTCTTGTGACCAACTGGAATCCACTGCTCTTCAGGATGAAGATTGATCTTGCTCGAAGACCTTGTTTCATGAATGGTGATACCATCCTTCTTTTGCTTTTCACACGGAGTATTCTGTCTGAGAGCCAACTGTTCCAACTTCACTCTAAGAGACATAACCTCTTCTTCTAGTTTCTTGCAATCAGATTCCTTTCCTTTTAGAGCATCTATCAGAACCTGTTCAACATTCTTCCCTTATTCATCTAGAATTTTGAAGTCTATAACACTTTGAGACAATTATGAACTTGCTATCTCTTCTTCCTGACATTGATGCTTGAGAACAGAATTCTCTTCCCTGAATTTCTCAAGCTTTCTCAAAGCCAATAAGAATTCACCTTTGATATCAAACTCAACCTCTTCATCTCTTTTTGAATCTGTATGTTCCTCTGATAGATCCTTCTACAAGCTGTTAGGCTCTTTCTAGAGAGACCCGCTTTGATACCAATTGAAGAACACAAGCTTATACTGAGAGGGGGGGCAAACAGTATGACTTAACCAATTAATAATTTTAACTTTAGATAGCAGTGGCATCAACACAACATTAATCAATACAAAAAGCATCACACATTGAAGACCCATTTTTAACAAGGTTCACCCAAAATGGTTGGGCTACATCCACAAAAACTTTTCTCTAAAAGTTATCTCAAAGTTCTTTGGGAATCCTTCCCAAATACAATGTTTATGAGCCTCGACCCAAAGGAGATACCTTCCCCCAATAAAAATTTATGAGCCTCTGCTCAAAGGATATACCTTCCCCTCTTCTCTAGAAATGATCCCTCAGAAGATCAACTGCCTCTACCTCTTGCCAGCACGTGGAAATCCTTTCCACTGAAGACCTCATGTCTTCAATTCTTAGCCTAAGAGACCTCTGCCTTCTATGATCACGTCCATAGCAGCTCAAGAACTTTGTACCAATCATAGTCAGTCGGTCTAGTACAAGTCTTCCTCTGTCTGTCATATCTGTCCAACTCTTGAACAAATCAATCCTCTGCATACAAGCCTTCTCAAAGACTTGCTAGATATATCCTTAGGTTCTTCTCATAGAACCAATACACCTATGTCCTCAAGTTCTCTAATAGAACTATCAAACTCATTTCACAAGTCCTCTGCTAGGACCTATCCAAATCTACTCACAAGTCCCCATCGAAACCTATCCAAAACCTGTTCAAGAAACATACACATCTTCTGCACTCTTATAGCCACACTTCATCTTCTCTTAGTTGTCTCTCTGCACACGCTCTGCACTATCTTCGCACACTTTGTGCACTTCCATAAAATTTTGCACTCTACTCTCAGTGATCAAACTTCTCACTTTGTGCTCTATCTTGCCCGTTTTCTCAACTACCTATGTAACTCTTCTGTAGATTTTGTCGTGAAACTACATGTCATGATATCGCGACACCTTTGCAATTGTACACTTTCTTTTGGCTTTTGTCATGATAATGCGACACTTCAGCCTTTGTCGACTTCAACTAAGCTCTTGTCACGATATCACGACACTTCTCTCTTTATCAGCATCAACTTTGATTTTGTCGCGATATCGTGACACTTCTCCCTTCGTTGACCTCCTTTTTGCTTTTCTCACGAAATCGTGACACTTTTGCCTCTACAGACTTTGTCTTCACTTCTATCTGCTTTCTTTTCTGTCTGTCATGAAATCGTGACACTTTCTGCATCCGTACGCATTCTTTGCAACTCGTCATGAAATTGCGATGCTTTTAGCTTCCATACATTTTCATTGCTCTTTGAGTCGTGAAACTATGACATGTTGTGATATCGTGACACTTTTCTAACTTACTTTCTCTCTCCTGCTTAAGCGCAAAAATGCGACATGTCGCGATATCGTGACATTTTTCTAACTTGCTTTCTCTCTCCTACTTAAGTCACGAAAATGCGACATGTCGCGATATCACGACACTTTTCCTCCTTAGCTCTTTTTTGTTCTTCGGGTCATGAAAACCCGACATGTCGTGATATCGTGACACTTTTTCTCCTTAGCACTTTTATTTTCTTCGGGTCACGAAAACCCGACATGTCTTGATATCACGACACTTTTTCTCTACGAGCTCTTTCTCTCGAACCTATCACAAAATCACGACACTTTTTCATCTGTATAATCCATCTTGCAAATTATCACGAAATCATGACACTTTTCTTTGCGATCTCTTTCTCTCTCACGTATCAGCTTGGGGTTTGCAAAAGACCTTTGAAACTGTCATGCCGTAACCTTCATCAAAACAAATTATTTGACATCAAATCAAATTCCTTTAAAAGCTTCTTGACATCAATGACAACTTATATATTTGAGCAAAGGCAATGTAACCAAAGTACCCAAAATTTCCAACATGACTCTCCATCAAGAGGCAAAAGAACTTTACAACATCATCCTTCCTTTCAGATGCTAGATCAAAATTTCCAAAGAAGATTCACTAGAAGCCAAGCTAGTGAAATGAATTCAGTTCTATAGCAACTTGAGAATTTGCAATTGTATGGGGATGATAACTCCCAAGAACCTAGAGGAGATGTAGTCAATTATGCTTTATTTTCTAATGCACAACTAGAACCAACTAGCTTTGAGAAGGTATGTACTCAAAATGTATGGCAAGAAACCATGAAAGAGGAAATAACCTCTATAAAAAATGATGATACATGGGAGGTAGTAAAGCTACCCAAAGGTAAAAATGTGTTGGATGTAAATGGGTCTAAAAGACCAAGTACAATGTTTATGGAAGCATTGAGAGGCATAAGGCGAGACTAGTAGAAAAAGGTTTTACTCAAAAATATGGCATTGACTATGAGGAAACTTTTGCTCTTGTTGTAAGACAACAGACAATCATATCAGTTCTTTCCTTAGCAACCCATAAAGGATGGAATTTTCAACACATGGATGTAAAAAGTGCTTTTCTGAATGGATACTTGACAGAAGAGGTTTATGTTCAACAACCTCAAGGTTTCCAAGAATAGGGAAAAGAGAACCTTGTTTACAAATTGAAGAAAGCACTTTATGGCCTCAAGCAAGCACCAAGAGCTTGGTACTCACGCATTTATGGCTATTTTAGTGAGTATGGATTCACAAGAAGCAAAAGTGAACCAAATCTATACTACCTAAAGCATGGAGTAGACATTCTCATAGTTTGTTTGTATGTGGATGATCTAATATTTATGGGTAGTAACAATAAAATGAATATGGAGTTCAAAAAATCCATGATGAAACAGTTTGAGATGAAATATCTTGGTTTAATGCGATACTTCCTAGGGATGGAAGTGCATCAATCAAATAAAGGGATATTCATATGTCAACACAAGTATGCTCGAGACATGATCAAGAAATTTTCCATGGAGCAGTGAAAATTAGTTTCAACTCCTACTGGACATGGGATCCAATTGAGCAAGGACGATGGAGCATCAAAGGTTGACATGACCAATTACAGAAGCATGGTTGAGAGTCTGATGTTTCTCATCAACACCATTACCGATATTCAATATGTTATTTCTCTAGTTTCAATATTTATGGCTAATCCATCTGAGTTGCATTTACAAGCAACTAAAAGAATTTTAAGATATGTAAAAGGTACATTGGATTTTGGAATCCATTACCAAAAATGTAATTCTATGAAATTAGTTGGCTTCAATGACAGTGATTGGGGCAGCAACATAGATGATAGGAAATCTACATCAGGGAATTGTTTTAGTCTAGGATTAGGACTAATTACATGGAGTTCCAAGAAATAAACTATTGTAGCATTGTCATCAATTGATGTTTAGTATATAGGCATTGCTCATGCTAGTACTCAGGACCTATGGTTAATAAAATTTCTTGAAGAGATTGGAGAAATTCAGAGTGGTCCAACTCAACTGTATTGTGATAACATAAGTGCCATTCAGTTGGCATACAATCCAGTACACCATAGCAGATCAAATCATTTCGATATGAAGTATCACTTCATTTGAGATATGGTGGAACAAAAAATAGTTGGGTTTCAATATTGTAACACTTTGGATAATATTGCTGACATCTTCACCAAAGGTATAACTAAAGCTCAATATATAAATCTAAGAGACTGTATAGTTAGTCCTCTCAACTTTAAGGGGGAGAATGCTAGAAATAAAGCTAGTAAAAGGAGCCAAAAGGAGTAAAAAAGGTAAAAAATTTGTTTCAACGGTAAGCTTTGGATCTCACCCCTTTTACCTCCTTGAACGACAGCTGACTGGGCAGGTAAGTTTGGCTTGGATGGTAGCTGACTGGGCATGATTGGATGACAAGGGTGGCAAGGCGAACTAACTCATTTTCCCTTTCTCTTTTCCTCCCTATTTCTTCTATTTCCCTAACTTCCCTATATTACCTAAGTTCATTTATTTTTACGAGTATAAATACCAATGTAACCTTTTATTCATAAGGTTGAATACAATATTAATTTCCTATTTTTCGCTTCTAATTTCTCTCAAACCACAAAGATCATAAAAGTACATGCTAAGATTATAATTTCTATATCTCAGAAGTCATAGCACACGACAACTAATTCTACTAGACCATCTACATCTATAATGCACTAGTATGATAGGAAACTTAAAGTTAATATGGGAAAATAAGAAATCAAATCAGCACCCATGCTATTTTTTATTGAGACCCCTACTCCCATGGAAGTAGAGGAGCCTCGATTAGAAGTCGAAGAGGCACTTCAACCTGCTTCACCTAAATCTTCAGTAGGGTTGTCTATTCCATAGGTGATCGTACATTTGGTTAATCTCAGATTAGGGGAGTACATCATGCAGAACATGACATTCATGCCTATTATTGATAGTAACCAAGACATGGACCGATCGTGAGCCCATCACCTTTCTATAGGGATGGTGGAACCGTTATGGGTACCACCCAACAAAACAAACTTCATCTATGGAGGTCTAGAATAGATTGCATCTCCCATGCCTATGGATGAATATGATGATGAACCTTTTGTTGTAGATGTTCATTGTATTTCCAACCATGAGTATGCCATATGATAATTTGAGCATTATCATTGGCATGGTTATGGACTCGGACTATTCAAGCAGGGATGCAGGATCCCATAAAATAATGATATCAGTTACCTACTGATAGGCTTGGGTTAGAATTTTACAGTGGAGAATAGGACAAACTCTTATTGGCATATCTAGACCACCTATACCTCAATTTTGGGGTGAAATTGATTATAATCCTTATCACCCAGTTCCTTCCATTTTTAAGGGATAGTCGACTAGTGACTTATGTCACTATAAAAACACCTAAAATATACCATGAAAACATCTTGATGGAAACCAGTCCATAACACAATCCTAGAGTCAACCTGGGTCATCAAATCTGTTTATCATGTTGAGGATGCTTCCAATGTAGAACTTATAAACCTAGTAGATGACATCCACTTTATCTCTATGCCTCACCAACTTGAGGAGGGATCCCATATGTCAGTAGATGAAACCTTCAAATTGGATATCAGTAATGATCCCACCAATCCAAGGAAGGTCAAATTTGGATAAAGTCTTACTATTGATATGTGTGCCAACCTCATCCCTTTATTGAGAGATAGACCTGATATCTTTTCTTGGACTTACAAAGATACGTCGATTTTAGATCCAAAATTGGTTACTCATAATCTTTTACTAGATTTGTCAAAGAAGCCAATCAAGTAGAAACTCAAGAAAATGCATCCAAGAGTAGCCTTAATAGTTAAGGATGAGTTGAAAAAACTATTGGATGTAGGGTTTGTCATTTCTATTGACTATCCAGAATGGGTAGCCAATATGGTGCCTATAGAAAAACCTGATGGAAGGATCCAAATTTGTACGGATTTTAGAGACCTAAACAAGGCAACACCCAAAGATTCATTTTTGTTGATAAATATCAATTATCTTATAGACGCAACTATAGGTCATGAGATGCTCTTCTTAATGGATGGTTTTTTTGGCTACAACCAAATTTGGGTTAAGCTCGAAGACCAGCATAAAACCACATTCATAATGCCATGGGAATATTTTTCTATAAAGTTATGCCATTCATCCTTAAGAATGCTAGTGCCACATATCAGCGGGCTATGACATATATCTTTCATGACTATATGCATAAGATATTAGAAGACTACATGGATGACTTATTGGCAAAGTCATTATTGCATTCCAAGCATACGAAGGTCTTGAAGAAGGTCTTTGATCGCATGATAGAGCATAATGTCAGGTTGAATCCTAAGAAGTGCGTATTTGGCATAAATTTAGGAAAACTCTTAGGATTCATTATTTCAAAGTGAGGCATCAAAGTTGATCCAACAAAGGTCAAGGCTATTTTAGAGATGCGTCCTCCCAAAAACATCAAAGAATTAAGAAGCCTACATTGCAAAGTAGCATCCATACATCAAATTTTTTTCCTAATTATTAGATAAATGTTGACCCATGAATCGACTGCTACACAAGGGAGTCCCATTCAATTGGAATGAGAAATGTCAAGCAGTATTTGTTGAAATAAAGCAATACCTTATGATGTTGTCAATGCTAGCTCCACCAAGGCCAGATGTGACATTTCTATTATATATATCGGTGATCGACTTTGCATTGGGAACCATGTTAGCCCAAAAGAATGTGCAAGACAAAGAACAAGCCATATATTACATTAGTCAAACTTTGGTGAGTTATGAGCTAGGATATGCATACATGGAAAAGTTATGTTTAGCAATAGTGTTTGCTACTAAGAAATTATGACACCATATGTTAAGTCATACGACATATATCATATCAAAATAAAATCCTTTGTAGTAAATGATGAGCAAGACATATCATAATACACGTACTCGGAAGTGGATCATTCTATTGATATAATTTGATTTGGAATTTATTAGCCAAAATTCCATTAAAGGACAAGTCATAATTGATCAATTGGTTGAGGTGCCTCTAGAGAATGGTAGGCCTCTCACCATAGAGATTCTTGATGACGTAGTCTTCGCTGTATTAGAAGCGCATGAACCTGAAGAACCATATAAAAAAGCCGTTATGACCTTGTTCTTCAATGGTTCGAAGTGTGAGCAAGGGGACGGTGCAGGAATAGTGTTCACATCACAAGGTGCTCCAATGCCTTTGTTTTTTAAGTTGGACTTTCCTTGCACAAAAAATAATGTTGAATACGAAGCTCTAATTTTGGGCCTCCAAACAACTATCTCCATGAAGATCAAAAGGTTAAATATCTTTGGTGATTCCCTTCTTATTATTAATCAAGTGAAGGGACTATTTCAGTGTTGATGTCCGGTATTGAAATCTTACAAGGATCTTGTTGACATTTATCTAGCTCGACTGGAATGGTATGACATTGATGCAATATTTCATTCATACAATAGATTCGTAGACACTATGGCATATTTGGGATCCTTAATCCCTCAGAATACATATGCTTATTTTACTACCATCCATGTAAAAATATTGTCACATTCTACTATGTAGCACAAAGCATTGGATAACAAGGAGTCAATCAACATGATTCATGTAGATCCAAACAATGAATGGTTCTATAGGGATAGATATTTTATCAAGAGAGCATCTTGGGGGTCTATGAATTTGCAATATCTGATGGGGAGTGGCATTACCATTCAACATAAGGTTGTTTCCTAGTCTACATTTCCAAATGTGGAATCGCAGGGGGAACATGTTGTCTTGACAGTTGAGGCTGAAGCTTACCAAAATTTGATGTCATAGATTTATGCTTTTCTTAAGCTTGGTATAATCTCGTAAGGATTGTCACATGCCACAAAGTGCACATTTAAGCATAAAGTGACAAAGTATGTCTTGGTATGAGATATTTTGTATCGTAGAAGCTACGATGGAGTTATCATTCATTGTCTTGAGCTCCAAGAGTCATCTTGGGCAATTTTAGAAGCTCACGATGGTACATGTGGTGGCAATTTTAGTGGCATGGATATCATTAAGCGTATCCTTTGCATGGGTTATTATTGGCCCACTATGGAGAAGGACTACAATTTGTATGTTAGGAAATGTGTTAAATGTCAGCATCATGCTAATCTTATGCACTTGCCATCATAGGCCTTATAGCCCATTTAAGAGGCTTGGCCATTTGCTCAGTGGGGATTTGATATCATCGTGTTGACATAATTTCATTATTATAGCTACTAAGTATTTTACTAAGTGGGTGGAAGCCATTCCCTTAACAACAACAACAAGAGCACATATTGTTGAGTTTATACTCACCAATATCATAAGTTATTTTGGGATACCATCCAAGATAGTTTTGGATAATGGAACATCATTCAAGAAAAAAAATGTGAGAGCTTTGACGTCTAAGTATAGAATCAAACATAGTTTTGCGATTCCATATTATCCGCAAGAAAACGGGCAAGATGAGGCTTCAAATAAGATAGTTTTTTCCATCTTGAGAAATATGGTACAAGAAAACAACAAAGACTAGCACATCTAGATGCCCCTTGCTTTATGGGATTATAGGACTAGCATTTAGACACCCACTGGGGCAACTCTGTTTTCACTAGTGTTTGGCATTAATGCCATTATACCCCTAGATTTGGAAATTCCAACTATGTGCATCACATTGAAAGAATTCATCGATGATGACACTATGCGACAAGCTCACCCAGATCAATTGACACTACTTGATGAACATTGTGTGAATACCCTCGAGCACCTCCGCGTCTATCAAGACCATTTAAAATAATCTTACAATAACAAAGTCCATCTAAGAGACTTTGAGGTTGGTGACCTTGTGTTGAAATAGAACCAACATAATTCAATTTTTTTGCAAAAATGCGAGATAAATTTATGACTAACTGGTTGGGTCCTTATATGATCTTTGAGAAGATCAGACCTGGGATGTATCGCTTGACATCATTAGAAGAAATTGAGGAGATTTAACCTCTCAATATACTTCACCTTAAAGTGTTTCATAACTAAGCCAATAAATGCTCCAAGGGTATCTGTAAGTCCCTTGGTCATGTCAAAATGCTCCAAGGGTTTCTCAAAACCGCTTGGTCAATCCAAAAGGCTCCAAGGATTTCTCAAAACCGCTTGGTCAATCCAAAAGGCTCCAAGGGTTTCTCAAAACCACTTGGTCAATCCAAAAGTCTCCAAGGGTTCCTCAAAACCACTTGGTCAATCCAAAAGGCTCCAAGGGTTCCTCAAAACCACTTGGTCAATCCAAAAGGCTCCAAGGGTTCCTCAAAATTGCTTGGTCAACTCTAAAAGCCCCAAAGGCATCATAAGCCCTTTGGTCAAAGCCATAAATTTCAAAAGCCCATAAAAGTTATAAAATAATAAAATCTAAAACAATTGGAAAAATATCAAAAATTAAAAACATTCGCTTTTCATTTTGCATCATTGTATTTCATTTCATCATTGCATTACATTAGGCATTTACATCCATCGTACTTGCATTAGAATCAATTGTGTTTGAAATCTTACAAATGACACCATGTTTGTGTTTCAATCATGCATCTATGCAATATAAGTTTCATTCATTCACCATCGTGAGTAATTGTGTTTTTTAACACAACCCATCTTGTTGCTATGAGGAATATACTAGGGTTTTTCGGTCATTCAACCATACCTAGTGGTATTTCTTAGGAGTTGATAAGAAAACCTGCTTTGCTTTTGTGATTGAGGTCTAGTTAGTATAGCCCTTAGTGTATCATAATTCTATCACTGATAAACAAATTAAATAATCCTAATAAGAACTAGGGAAATATGAAATCCATGAAGCAAGACCGGGTATCTCGAGGCAAAAATATTTATTCTTGCTTATCCCCCTGTGCGAACGATACGAGAAATGTTGGCAATTGGAAAAAGGAAAAGTTTATTCCCTACCCATATAAATCTCTTTCTCACAAATGAAGGAGCAATATCCTAGAGTGATATCCTAGATCAACATCAAAGGTTGATGTCCCTTATCGATATCCTAAATTGATAGATCATGATATAGGTTAGATACTAGATGGATATCAGCAATGATATTTAGACGACCACTGACTATGTTATGCATATCTTTTAATTTACAAGATTTTATAATAAGATATATTAAATCATCCATATCATATATTAATCCATTATGGCATAATCATATCATTGCATTCCATATGTGGGTGACTAATTGATTAATTATTTTTATAAGGATTGCAAATTATGTTTCATGATTATTATACATTCAGTGGTGTCATATAGTAGATTGTTAAACACATCAATGCATTCATTCCTTATGTTTTAAGTGATTAAAGCATACATGTTCATTTAAATGCATTATCATATCATAATATCATCATAAATTAAATGCATAACAATAAATCAAAATTACACATGCATTTAAAATAAACATCGCATCCATATGCATCCATCATAATTAGTACATCTACACATCTAGATCACTGCATCTAATCAACACATCATGAATCATATAGCTATCTAGTGTATGTCATCCATACATCACATCATATAACATCAAATCAATATAAGCATCACATCCATATACATCTCATAAGCATAAATATGAAACATAAAACATATAAAAAGACAAGTACACATGATGAGTCATAAATGATCAATCTCATATATATAAATGTGTGTCAATAAATACATAGAGGTACACCAAAATTCTTGTAGGCTACATTTGTGTAGGTCCTCGACCTCACACTCAAAATGGTACTACAAGAATATCAACAAATATGTACTACATAGGGCCTGCACCCCTAGCATATGAGTCACCACAATCACCTCTACCATCCTTGTGGATCCTCTATGAGCTGGAATTGTGAGTACTCAAAGACCTATGAATCCTCTCATTCTTGTGCATCTGGTGGTTGTATTTTATGGTAGAGTACCCTATCTCTCTGGTCCTAGATCTACTTCAGTGGGTACTTGTAGTGTGAGTTTCTTCTAAAACCTTCGCACCTAGCAGCCTAATGTAACCCTCCAACTGATCGATGCAAGCAACTCTATTTGTATGCCTATCATTGCCCTCCTCCATGAGGGTATGTAAACAATGAATATTTACCATATGATCATGACCTCCTAGAAATGATTGATATGGTGTAGCCAGAGGTCCCATGATGGCCTAGGAAGATGAAGGATCTCCCCTAGCTACCCTCAGCATGTCCCTCTTAATAGTAGCTACACTCAGCCATTCTTGAGCTAGATCACACTCACTAGTGAACTCCCTGATTTGCATCTCTACTACTATAACTCTCCTCCTTATAATCCTATAGATGCCTTGTTAGGATCCTATCCTAACACCATGTTGTAATTCTCATTTACCTATGTAATAACCCACTTCCAATGTGGGGATCCCATTTTAATGTTATTATGCAATACTTAGTAATGTAGGTGGCAATAAAGGTACCTCACCAAGTGGTACCATCTCATGTAACCATTTTTATCAATATTGTAACCGATGTAGTAAGATACCTCACCAAGTGGTACCATTTCATGTAACCATTTTTATCAAGATTGTAACCGCCATTTGGTGGAATATTTTAGCTCAAGTGGCATTTTGCATGTAAGCCACCTCTTGAGCATTTAGGTAGGGTTGCATGAAGTTTTCCTTTAAAAACATATGAAGCCATGTACGAGATTATCCTTTTGCAAGATAATGAAATATTAAAGGAGGATGCACCCTCAAAGAGGCCCACAATTCAGTGTTACTATGAGATTGTTTCATTTATGTAATTGATTTTTGCATAGTGATATTGAGTTATTTGATGTATGTGAGTTATTTTTCTATATTTTGTGTTGAGTGCGCTTTATTTTAATAGTAGGTTCCTAACAAGTGGTATCAGAGAACTTTTTAGGGCTAAGTTTTGCTACAACTAAGACGATTCTTGCTAGTCATTTCGCTTGTTAGGTATAATTTTTCTGTGTTTTTTATTTCTGTTTTTTCTTTATAAAAAAAATTCCAAAAAATATAGTCATTTTTTGTTTCGCAAAAAATCATAAAATACCAAAAAAATATATAGTAGTTGTGTAGGTTAGAAACCCTATGTCGGGGGTTTTAAAATATCATGAAGGAGCTATCATTATTGGCTAAGCTAGATAGCCCATAAAGCATCTACTAAAGTGAGGTGCGATCAGGCTCCAATACCCAAGCCTCAAATAGCACTCACGCACGAAATTGAGCTCCCATGTATCTTCAGGTATATCAGGAGAAAATCTAGGTTTAAACAATATTTTATCCATTAGGAAGCTTTTTGGCCTTGTATTATCCATATTCCATGGGACACAACATCTTAGACGATTACCCTCCCGTACTGTCAGAGAGGCAGATAGTGTGCTCAAGGGTATGTGTGGAATCCTCCTTGAGTAGTGGCCTAAAATATTGATCTGAGCACTATTTTCATCACTGTGATATAACAGAGGGTGTATAGGTATTACATACTCCCTTACTTAGCATACCTGGTTCATGAAAACAAAACAAAAAAAAAGTATCATCCCCTTGCAAATCAACCCATCCCTATTTTGCTAACCTGCATTCATCATCCCCAAAAGTGAGCATACGGAGAAGGCTTTCCCTATCATAGAAAAAAACTTGCATGCACCAACATTTAAGATAATTTTTTTCAAGTGTTTGAAATAGCATGTGGTCAGAATTTGAATAGTCGGGACAACGATAGTAACAGTCCTCTATACCAGTCCAGAATTACAGACTTTTCATGTCAGAAACAGAGTTGTCAGTGTCAAAAAATTCCCTAAGGTTAGAAGCAACAACTGTGTCAGTAACCATAGTATAGGTGATAGGAATAGAGAACAGTGAGTGAAACGGTGGTTAGGGTACAAACTATACAAGTTAGTGATAGTTGATTCCAAAGGGCAAATTTTGAATCGTAACTCCAAATAAAAAATAAAGAACACCAGTAAACTCAACATAGTAGAAAAAAAATCATTGAATTTTTATTAAAATAGGGATATATCTTCACATAGAGCTCTGATTGACTCAAAAATTTAGCAAAACATTCTACACTCTATTCTAGACACAATTGTCCTTGGCAGCTCCTGGTCAAATTTTGCACCAAATTTCTAAAAATAACAAATTTTTATTTTTCTTGTTAAGGCCATAATTTTTCATCGGTCCATCAAATTGATCTAAATTTTTGGGAATAGAATCTACTTGTTATTCTACACGAAATACCCTCAAGGACTCATTGGTGAAATTTTAAGTACAAGTGGAAGAAATTACCTTGACATCGACTTGCAACCAATAGATCACAAAAAGTCAAGAAATTTAGTATATCGCCTCATTGAGCGCTCAGATAAAATAACCATCAGAGTGGACCCTATCTTAAAATTAGTGTTGCAACTCATTTCCCAAATTGAATTTTTGACCCTTACTAAAAATAGTATATCCTAAAATTCGAGGTCTATTTTTAGTAAATCAACACAAGAGGGACCACAATGGCAAGTGACACTTGAGGACAACAACAAAAGGATTTAGACTTGGGCACATTATTGGCTGACCTACAAAAATCCATTGTTAACTTGACCTCTGCAAACAAGAAAATATGCATAAAGATTCGAGAGATTTGACTGGATCAAGATAACACAAGAATCCATTTAGAAGAACAACTCATAGAGATGGAGACCAAATTGCATGGCAGTACCAAAATTGAACACCATGATAAAAACTCCAAACAAGGTCGACGAACACCAGATGACAATCACTCTGATCAGGATCCAACATTCAAAATACCTAAATTAGACTTCCCTAAGTTTAGTGGAAAGAATGTCGATGGGTGGTTATTGATGAGGCCTAGAAATGCCTCAATCATAGCATGTTTTGAACATTGAAATTGCCTAAAAACTCTTATGTTTAATCTGATATGCTAGTTAAGTTGATTTAATATGTTGTGTATTAACTGTTTGCATGATCAATGTGTTAGAAATACTATATTCTAATTTTTTACAGTTTTTGCATAGTTTTATGTTACTTTGTCATGACTTGCTAAATGAGAAGTATGCTTAGGTTGATAGCAACACTTCACTAGTTTTGTTTTGATGTGTTTCAAGCATTTGTTTATCTAAATCTAGCAAATAGTGCAAGTAAACTGTTACTTTGTAGCAAAAATTGGTTTTCCAATGTAAATTCTAGCCAGTTGCCAATGAATGGCAAGGCATGGAATTCACACATGGAGAGAGATGAAGGCTATTGCAATCTGATCCTGAGAGCTAACCCACCTGAGAAATGCAGATGAAATCACTTGAAGAGCACACAATTGTTCATTCCGAAGATCTTCGGAATGAACAGACATCTTCGAAATGAGAAACACAGTCTCTTCGGAATGAGCGGACATCTTCGAAACGAGAAATGCAGTCTCTTCGAAATGAGCCACTTATCTTCGAAATGAGAACAGAAAGTGCTATTTGACTTGTTGACTAATTTTTGACGATGGAAAAAGGGAAAGAAATATTGAAAAGGGTAAGGGAAAATATCTCCCATCTGACTTTGTCGTCCTTGCCGACCAAAGCCACCATTTATGGAAAAGATCAATTTTGATCCTCTTCTAGGATAAACCCAGGAATTGTTGCAGCATAATAGGAATAGATCTGTAAGATAGGAATGAGATATTCTCAGCTTGTAAGTAGATTTTAGGATATCTATAAATATATAGCTCCCGTCTAGGTTGAGCTAAGAAGGATTGTAGGGGAAAATAAGCAAGTAGTATAATAATAAGAAAAGTGGTATTACAGATCCTGTAACAAGTTTTTAGCAACAATACTGTAATTATGTTCTTGAATCAATAAAGTGCACTATTTTTATTCATGTTGTTGTGAATGAGTGTGAGTAAGATCTAGAGAGAGAGAAAGACTCATACCTTCTTCTGGACAAGGAGGTTGGCCACTTCTAGACCTAGGAGGAGGACTAACAACAGGTTTTTATTCTAATTTTGCTACAGCAGAATAAGTTGTAAAACTTGTCATTTCATTTCCTTGTAAACATCTAACAATATTTGCAATCTTAGTTTATTTCATGATTAGGATAATCTTGTGATTAATGATAAGTTTGGTTGTAATCTCCATTTTTAGCAAAGCTTTCAAATTACTGCAGATTGTCATTTCTAGAATTTACTATTTTTTGCAATTTACTACATTTTATGTTTTGTTGTCAACCCCTGCATAGAAGATTGACAACCTTCTATTACAGAGCATTGACAGGATTTAATTTCCATGTTATAATCAGGTTTCCATTGCTACAAAAGTAAATAGACTTCCTTTCTACAATCATAATTAGATTTCTAATTCTGCAACTGTAACTAGGGAGTTATTTCTGCAACATAATTAGATTTCATTATGTAATTGTAATTAGGATTTCATTTCTACAGTTAGTAATTAGTTTCCATTCTTGCAATTAGATTAAAGTTCAATTTATGCAATTTAGAGATAAAAATGTCCTAAATCCCCCACACAATCGGTTTCACCAATAAGACCTGTTGCTCCCAAATGACCTAAGTTATAGCCCTGTTCACTCCTTCCACAAATAGCCTTGTACACTACCCTGGATTGACAAATTCATTGAGAATTAATGATGTGCATAATGACAATGCATCATTTTGGCACCGTTGTCTAGGGAATAGTGTTGCTAGAAGGTGACAACAATCCAATAGTTGTTAATTAGATTGAGCTATGAAAATTCAGGATAAAATCTGAATATAATAGCTGGTTAAAGTAACAACTATTGACCTATAATTTATGTCATTCAAGAGTAAACATGAATGAGTAAGCCTAGGGATGAAACAGGTAGAATTACTCAAAAGGATCCCTGGCTTGTTCCATTAAGAAGATCTTCACGCCTAAGGGGTGAATCACCTGTGTTTGAACTACCAAAAAAATTGAAACAAAAATCACCAGCTTCATCATCATTAGAACATCCTGAGAAAGAAAAATCACCAACTTCATCATCATTAGAACATCTTGAGAAAGAAAAATCATCAGACTCATCATCAACAAAGGATCTTGGACCTCTTGAGAGTGAAATTTGGATAGGTTTAACTATTCCTAAGGAACAAGAAACTATGGCAGAGGGAGGCAATCTAGATAGGGATGGCCAACATGGCTATGTCCATAATGAAGGAGATGATCAGGATATGCCCCAACCTTCCAGAACATTTGAATATCCTATCCATTTGAATCCAACACAAAACTCCCCCATGAAAACCATTTCACCTTCAGTACTTCCAACCTTTCGAGGTGTTGTATCTGAAGATCCTCATCAATTTTTTTTTGAATTCAAAGTAGTGTGTCAAACCTATGACTATGTAAATGACAATAAGAAACTTAAGGTTTTTCCCTCAACACTCAAGGACTCAGCATTACGCTGGTTCATGAGCTTAGAGCCAAATTCCATCCGAACCTGGGATCAAATGGAAACTATGTTTTTAGATAAATATCAGGAGTATTGCCATGTAAGGAATAGGAAAGATGAGTTATTCAAGATTAAGCAAGAAGATGATGAAACATTAGAAGACTATCTTGATAGGTTCTCCTTTGTTCAAAGGAGATGTGGACTTGTAGAACCTGAGTTATGCAAAACCATATTTTTGAGAGGATTACAAGATGAATCCAGAGAAGTATTGGATTTGATGGGAAAAGGGGATGTAAATACTCTCAATAATGAGGAAATTGTGGGACTCTATAGGAATTACTCTCGCACTAAGCAGGGAAGAAGAAAAAAGAGTACAAATGGCACTGATGTGAAGGACCTAATAGAGGAACTTGCAAATTTTAAAACTGATATTCTAGTGCAATTGAACACAACTTTGGGAGAAATGTCTGCAAAAGCAAAAACCATAGAACCTTTGGCAATTTATTGCCCAAGATGTAGAAATAAACATGCTTTGCAGGAGTGTCCTTTGAATAAAACATCTATCTCAGCCATTTGTAGTATCTGTTCGAAGAAGCATTTGATTGATAAATGCCACCTGCTACCACAACTCAAAACTATGTTAGAGAGTCGATTGAGGAACTCAACTATGTTGGACCAAAACAAGGGGGAAATTTCTCTCAGAACCAAAATCCCCCTCGTTTTCCTACAAATTGGGGGCATAATCCTTGGACTATGCCTTGGGGACAATCA
Organism: Wollemia nobilis; assembly: GCA_028583015.1. Taxonomy (NCBI): domain Eukaryota; kingdom Viridiplantae; phylum Streptophyta; class Pinopsida; order Araucariales; family Araucariaceae; genus Wollemia; species Wollemia nobilis. The sequence goes on along the minus strand of JAQPPZ010003193.1, from coordinate 6,779,821 downwards.
AAACCACCCCAACGTCCTTGGAATTATTCTCAATGGACAAATTCCCAAGAATGGCCACAAACAAGTTGGAGTAATCCAACCTGGAATCAGAATCAGAATAATCCATCATGGAATCAAAACAACCCACCCTGGAATCAGAATCAGACTAATCCACATTGGATGCAAAATCAACCATAGTGGAGTCAGCAATACCAGTCCTATCCAAGGCAACAAAGAAATCAAGGTCAAACTCAACATTTGTTGCCTGCACCTAATCAAAATTTTCAAGAAAAATAGAACCAACCACAGCAAACACAACAGGTGAAACAACCTCAACTTCCAGCTCAATCAGTCACTAATCCAAACAACATGAGACAGGCATCCCCTGTCTATGTGGTTGAAGCTAAAGAAAATGCTGAAATAAATGTTCTTGATTGTAGTAACATCCAACTTCGTTCAGGAAAAGTTGTACCTGAACCTGTTTCAACTAAAATCAAGGAAAATGAAGAGCAAGAACCTTTGGAACCAGTTAGAGTTAAACCAACAATAGAGAAAGAAGAAGAAAAAATAGAACCACAGGCAGAACAATTACCTTCATCAAGGATAATTCCATATCTTGAAAGATTCAATACCACAACAAAAAATTTTGAGTCAGACTTGGTCAAGGAACTTAGAAAGTTAACTATATCATTGCCCTTATTGCAAGCCATTAAGGATATACCAGTGATTAAAAGTACTATCCGAGATTTGTGCATTAGAAGAGCAGGAAGAAAAAAGAAAGCATTTCCCAAGACTGTTCAGGTTGAAGGAAAGATAGCTGATCTCTTGTCCAGAAAACTAGTACCTCCAAAGTATAGTGACCCAGGGAGTCCAGTTATCATAGTTACCATAGGCTCAGTACCAATATCAAATGTCTTAGTAGATCTAGGAGCTGCAATAAATGTCATGACCAAGGATATAATGGAACAATTACAGCTCAAACATCTCAGTCCCACATTTACAGTTTTAGAAATGGTTGATAGGTCAGTTGCAAAACCTGAAGGTATCATTGAAGATGTCCCTATAGAAGTCTCTTCTTGGGAATTCCCTACAGATTTTTTGGTTTTACAGCCAAGAAATTCAGCACATGGATATCCCATCATTCTGGGAAGACCTTGGCTTGCAACTACAGCAACCTTCATAGACTGCAGATCTAGAAAAATGACTATTTCAAATGGTATTGATCTAAAATAGATCTCTCTGTATCCTCCTGCAAGACCCTCCAACAATTTTTCAGGTCAGTTATGGTTTCCTGATTCATATGAAGAACCATAAGAGGTTATTTCCACACTAGCCACCTTGGTAGTAAGGGAACACACAGAAGACCTCCATGACATAGAAACTTTAGAGAATGAAACTATCCTAATAAATGTTCTACATGAACAAGGGTTAGAAGAGGAAGCAGTAAATATCCATCAGTTGTTAGGGAATGAGGAGAACCAAAATTCTGAAGGTGAGCCATCTGTACTATCATAGGAAACATCAGTTTCACTACCACATGGGTGGCATCATCACCTAATTTTCCCTTCTCACTGTTCCATACAGGATATGCTTCCATTAGAAATCAATGAAATAGAAACTTCTTATTTCCTCCCATCTCATCATTGCCCTCTTAACTCCCTAATCACCAGGTATGAAGAAGTGAATTCAGTCCTTCCAAATACAAAACAAATAGAAATCCAGCCAGGAAAATTTCTGAACATTAACAACTGGCTTACTAGGGAAGAGGAAGAAAAATTGATAACTATTTTGCAGAAGCATGTTCATGCTTTTGCTTGGGACTACAAAGATATGTCAGGGGTTCACCCTGATATATGCACCCACAGGATTTATATTGAAGAAGTCAAGCCGGTAAGACAACCCCGGAGAAGACCGAATCCTGCCCTGAGGGATATTGTAAAGGAAGAAATTGAAAAACTTCTGGAGGTAGGATTCATTTACCCAATTTTTGATAGCCAGTGGGTCTCTCCATTGGTTATAGTTCCTAAGAAAAATGGAAAAATGAGAGTATGTGTAGACTATAGAGAGCTGAATAAAGTGACATACAAAGACCATTTTCCATTACCTTTCATAGACCAGGTGTTAGATACCCTTGCTGGAAAGAAATACTTTTGTTTTCTTGATGGATTTAGTGGGTATAATCAAATTCAGATTGCACCTGAAGATCAAGAGAAAACAACCTTTACCTATCCATGGGGAACATTTGCCTATAGGGTTTTACCTTTTGGTTTGTGTAATGCCCCAGCAACATTTCAGCGAGCGGTCTTAGCAATTTTTTCTGATCTGACTACCAACAGTGTTGAGATATACATGGATGATTTCACAGTATGTGGACAGACTTTTGACTTTACATTAGAAAACCTTGACAGAGTTTTAACTCACTGTGAAACATACCAGTTATCCTTGAATCCAGACAAATGTTTTATGATGATGGAGGAAGGAATAGTTCTTGGTCATCACATCTCTCCTCAAGGAATCCGAGGTTGATCCAAAGAAGGTGGAAATTATCAAGAATCTTCTTCCTCCTAAAACTCAGACTGATGTCAGAAGCTTCCTAGGACACATTGGTTTTTACCGTAGGTTTATTCCTAGCTTTAGCACAATAGCCAATCCCATGTTTGCCCTATTGACTAAAGATTCTGAATTCTCCTGGACTGCAAGGTGTCAGGAATCATTTGAAGCTCTGAAAGAGAAATTAGTAACTCCACCTGTGTTAAGAGGACCTAATTGGACATTACCATTTCACATACAGGTTGATGCTTCCAATACTGCAATTGGAGCAGCATTAGGACAAATTGACAATGGTGAACACTATGCCATCTACTACATTAGCAAGAATTTGATAGGAGCCGAGAAAAATTATACCACAACTGAGAAGGAATTCTTGGCAATAATTTATGCCATCAACAAATTCAGGCATTACATCACAGGTTATCAAATATTTATTCACACAGATCATACAACCATTAAGTATTTGATGAATAAACCTATGGTAAGTGCAAGAATTATTCGTTGGTTACTGTTGCTGCAAGAATTTGATATCACAATAATCAACAAACCAGGAAAAGCTAATGTTGTAGCAGATTTCTTGTCCAGGTTGCAGAACACAGATGAAGGGGAATTAGTTGAGGACACTTTTCCTGATGAAAAATTATTTGCTATATCTGTCCAATCACCTTGGTTTGCAGATATAGCCAATTATTTGGTCACAGGGAAAGTTCCTCCACATTTCACTTCAAAACAAAAAAACAATTGATCAAACAGAGTTCTTCCTTTGAGTGGATTAAGGGTATACTTTTTAAGTGCAGTCCTGACCATGTGTTACGTAGGTGCATCCGAAAGGATGAGGTATATGATATCCTTAGGGCTTGTCATGATGAACCCTCAGGTGGACACTATTCTATAAAAAGCACAATTAGAAAAATTTTAGGGACAGGATATTATTGGCCATCTCTTCACAAGGATGTGAAAAAGTACATCAGGCATTGTGATGCATGCCAAAGAATGGGGAAACCCACTCATACAAATGAAATGCCACTACAGCCTCAATTGGTTTTAGAGCCATTTGAGAGGTGGGGGCTTGATTTTGTAGGACCTATTGATCCACCTTCTCAAGGAAAGGTGCATATTCTAGTATGCACTGATTACTTGACAAAGTGGGTAGAGGTGCATGCTTTCAAACATGCTCATGAAGAGAAGGTCATCGATTTCTTGTATACTCAGATTTTTTAGAGATTTGGAGCTCCACGGTCTATCACCACAGACCAAGGACCCCAATTTGCATCTAAAGTCATTGAGGCTTTTACAGAATTATATGAAATCAAACATAGGAAATCATCACCTTACCACCCACAAGCAAATGGCTAGGTTGAAGTAACAAATAGGGAACTAGAATGAATCTTGACAAAAATAGTAGCTTTTCATAGGAGAAACTGCTAGATAAATTACCTGAAGCAGTTTGGGCTTACAATACTACTTGGAAATCCACTACTGGATTCACACCTTATGAACTAGTTTTTGGTAAAAAGCCCCTCCTACCTATTGAATTTGAGCTACTAACATTGCGCACAACATTGGAAATTGGGATTGAATTGTCACAGGCATAGACGGATAGGATTCTATAGCTGAATGCATTGGATGAACTTCGGTTGGATGCTCTGCACCAAACTGAAGTAATTCAGGAGCAGAGGAAGTTGTGGCATGACAGTCACATTCAGCAGAGGAAATTTTAGCAAGGATATTGGGCTTTGCTATTTGATTCTCATTATGAGGACTTCCCTAGAAAGCTGAGAACTAGATGGCTTGGACCTTACCAGATTGAAGAGGTATTTGACAATGGAGCAACTCGTCTATCTCCTATTGATGGGTCACGGAGAAAGTTGGTAGTGAATGGACATCGCCTCAGGGTGTACCATACACCTCTGACTAAAGAGGAATTCTTGCAGCAGCTTGACAGTTTGGATGCACAATAGGTGGAAGAGATTTCCTCTTCCACTTCAATACAATCAACATGATCATGGATTTCAAGAAAAGCAGAAAAATAAAAAAATCAAAAAAAGTAGAAAACAAAAATATGAATAAATTCTGATTGTGAATTCCTTCATGGGCATGATTTCAGGGAAATCATGAATTCCTTCACAGGCATAATCAGAATCAAACAAAAAAAATAGAGAGAAAAGGAGAGGTAAAAAAATAAGAAAAAAAGAGAAAAAAAAAAAAGAGAGAAAAATAAATAGCTCAACAGTGAAAACCTTTCCTAAGGCACTACTGAGTTGGTATGCATGAAAACCAATTTTCTGGCATGCATAACCTTGAAAATTTCTGAATCATCATTGTACAAATTCACCAACTACACTTGTTTTGAAATATTACAGAAAATCTCAGCAGAACATCAACAAAAGCAGTCATTCTTCAAAACTTGCATTAACTTGTTTTAATCAGGTATATATTTCTTACATTTCTTCATTGTAAATGATTGGTATGTAGTATATAACAATTAACCATTAGCATAAAAGGTATCCATAAGAGTTGGCATATTTAAAACATGTTTTGAGAAGGAGAATATTGGTTTCTACCTAATCTTCGAAAGGAGAATGCCAAAAATAGTGCCTGCTATCTTCTTCAGATTAATTGTTGTATTGTCTTTGGATTGAAATTGTCTTCAGAATGACTATTGCACTTTGTCTTCGAAATGAAATTGTCTTCGAAATGACAATAGAATGAATGTTGCACTTTGTCTTTGAAATGAAATTGTCTTCGAAATGACAGCAGAATGAATGTTGCACTTTGTCTTCGGAATGAAGCTTTGTCTTCGGAATGAGGATTTGCCTTCGCAATGAAGCATGATCTTTGAAATGAGGATTTATCTTTGGAATGAAGCTTTGTCTTCGAAATGAGGATTTGCCTTCGCAATGAAGCATGATCTTTGGAATGAGGATTTATCTTCGAAATGAAGCTTTGTCTTTGGAATGAGGATTTACCTTTGCAACGAAGCATGATCTTTGGAATGAAGACTTGTCTTCGGAATGAAATTTTATCTTCGGAATGAGGTATTATTTTTGCAATAAATCATAATCTTTGGAATGAACATTCAACATAATATTTCCACGTGGCATCCAAGGAAGGGAAAATATATGATCAAGAAAAATTCTTTGACTGCATACGATAAATAAACACGTGTCAGTTGAGATGTGGTTTGTTTTATCTTGCACCCATTAAGGAAGTACCAGAATCATGGGGACATGACCAACAATATGCCACCATTATTTGATGCTAATAATCATGCACGTGAAAATCTATGGGCAAAATAGAGGAGCTAAAAACAAGTGAGGTGGATCTGATGGCAAGGACATCTATGCAATCATTAACGGATAGGTGTTCGAAGAAAAAATAGAAATGCATGCCACCCTTCCTTTCGAAGACATATTTTCTAATGCAAAATGATTACGAGGTACAGTGTCGATATTGCAGTTCATTTTGAAGAAGAAAAATAGGGCAATTGAAAACCTGGAAACAAACCCTGCAAGTCTGCAAAAACCAGAAACCAACGATCCAACGAAAGAGTAGCAGTAGAAGTGAGCAGTTTTTAACATACCAAAATAGGAAAATGGGGTGAAAGACAAATATGGAACCAGCAGATACCACCCACCTCCGAGAAAATCTAGAAGTGCTATGAATTTTTGAAGATGGAGGGCTTATGCCATTTTTGGACAAATTTAATGGGTCCTCTAAAGATTTGGCCGGCATGTTCGCTCACACATTCAAAAATAACCGGGCACACATTAACGACATGAAAATTGAGGTAACCCCTAAAGTTTTAAGTCAAATTACTGAGCTTCCATTAGAGGGTCTTCCAATTTCTAGATCTGGCAAAAATACACTGGCAAATGTAGTTAATCAATTTCTGGAAGAAAATGATAGGGAGCCAGAATACTTAATACACAACAACACATGCAAGGGGGTAAAAAGGGCCAGCCTACAGGAACCCTAGGATGAAGTGGCCACATGGGTAGTAAAATTTTTAACCTGTGAAGGGCAGTATGTACTTTTATCAGGGCATCATCTCAAAATTTTGAACCACCTAAGACATGGTAGGCAACAACCAGAAGTTAGGGTAAATCTTCCCTTGTATCTGCACCAGGAGTTGAAAAATATGGCAAAAAGATATCAGGAAGGAAAAGGGAGCCCTCGCCACCATGGCCTTATTAAATTAGTCTACCAACATCATTTTAGAGGAAACCCTAGAAGCTTTGATAGGTTTTACTCTACTCTGAATGATGTAGTTTTTGGAGATGAGGATGAGGAGGAAGAAGAAATAGATGCTATTGTAGATGCTATTGCAGAAGAAGAAATAGATACTACCATAGATGCTATTGTAGAGGAGGAAACACACCCAATAGAAGCAACAGAGCACCTTTCTCCAGAACCTTCAACCTCACAAGCTAAGAAACAAAAGAAGAGAGGGCCTGGAACCAGCAGTCAAAAGAAAAAATAGAAGAAAGTTCATTTTTTTGAAGATGTTACTGATCTGTCAGAACAAGGGAGTGAAGTGCCTAGAAAAATAGGGGAAGAAACAACAAGGGAAATAGAAGCACTCCCACTAGAATCTGAAATTGTCCCCACAGCCCCTACTGTCACCAAAAAATAGAGCAAAAAGAAAAAATTTGCATCAGGAACTAGGAGGTCTACAAGACTCCACTTGAGAGAAATAGCAGAATAGGTGATAGAAGAAGAAGGTGGACAAGGTAGTCCAGATGTTACAGAAGTGCAACCAGCCCCTAAATATTTTTTAGAATTCCTTGAATAGATAATTGAGGAAGAGACTGGGCAAGACAGTTTTGAAGTTGCTACAGTTCAACAGGCCACAGAAAATGTAGATGCAATCATAGATAGTTTCATGGAACCTCCTGAACAAGAGCAGACAACTGAAGTAGAAGATGAGATAGTTGTTGAGCAGCCAACTGTAGATGATTTGTCTGCATCAGATTCTGAATCAGAAATAGAGGAGGTAGACATCACAGAATAGCTAAGAGCAGCAAGAAGTGTTGTCAAAACACAAACTAAATGGATTGAAGAAAAAGAAAATATCATTGAAATGTAGGAAAGGAAGATTGCAGAATTACAGTAGGAAGTGGCAAAATTGAGGAAGAGGTTGTCACAGTCTAAAAAATAGCCAACTGTATCTATTGATGAGGATGATTTGGCTCAATTACTTATGGATTTATCTAGGGTAGATGACTCTATTGAGGCAGACATAGGTGCTCATTCTGAAGTAGCACCCTTTCATTCTGAAGAAGTGCCCTTCCATTCTGAAGCATTGCCTTCTCATTCTGAAGATGCTCCAGAATTGGTAAAGAGCATAGAAAAGAATATTGGAGATGAGTCACAACAGGAAACACCAGCACAGGAACAGTCTAAACAGCAACATGAAATTGTTCAAGTAAGTACTCCTTCAAATGTGGTTTCTGTATTTCAAACTGTTACACCTTCAATAAAAGTAGAGGATAAGGGGGTACAAGTGGAATTATTGTCTGATGACCAACCAATAGAAATAGCAAAAAAGGGGGTACAAGTAGAATTATTGTCAGATGACCAACCAGTAGAAGTAGCAGAAAAAGGGGTAGATCTGCTACCCAGATTTCCACCTGTAGTTAGACCACCCAATACTGTATCCCTAGAGCAATATAATGCAGACATAGCCAGTTGGATGATCAGATATGAGAAACTTGCCACTAAGGTTGAAAAATTCAAATTGGAAGGTAAACAGTTAGAAGCAAAAGAAACAGAAATCAAGGCATTAAAGGAAAAAGTGACTGATTTATGTCAGATTGCTGAGTTTTTGGTCCAATTCAGATGGTCGACCAGATTTTATAGTCTCATTCTAAAGGAGAAATATCTCAGATGGCAGGTCATGAGGATTAGCTCAGGTCTCCCATACAAATTGGACACAACTACAGATTTCTTGGAAGCATATTTTGATAGCCCTATAGAACAGAAAAATCTCCTATGTGAATTATTTTTACACAACTTCTTTATTCCAGAAGAGGTAGAATTTCACCCTCAAATTTACATAGGAGATGTTCAACTGAGAGCATTCATGTCTACTTTACAAAATCAGATTTACTGGGATCAGGAGAAAAGGTAAAATAAAGAAATTGAATTAAGAGTTGAATTGTTAGTCAGAGCAGTTCAGCCAAATCATCCAATTATCACCAGACAACATTTCACCATGATGAATAGGGAAGATGTAAAAAGGATGTACTTGAACAATTTGAGGGACTATGTGACCAAATTCTAGAATTTTTGTAATAACAATTTTGTTCCAGCATTATCATTTTGCAGAAATAGATGGGTAGAACTTTCCATGTCTTTACAGAAAAGGGAACCTATCTCCCCCATTAACCTAGAATGGTCTAGAAGAAGGGTAGAAGGAGTGATACAGCTGATTGAAATCATGCAACATCACTGGATAGGTCTCAGATTTAGGCCTCCAACCATCATTACTCCAGTTCCCTTCTATTTTGAAGAAGATCCTCAACCTGATGATCAGTTTGAAGAATGGCTCAGAAACCTTCAGGAGAACAGGGGATATTATATAGGCACCAAATTGTTCTACAGATCATGGAATCTGAATATGGATATATGTGATTCCATAGCCCAATAGAATGCATGAGGACATGCATTTATATAAGTTGGGGGGAAAATGATGAGGCCTGGAAATGCCTCAATCATAGCATGTTTTGAACATTGAAATTGCCTAAAAACTCTTATGTTTAATCTGATATGCTAGTTAAGTTGATTTAATATGTTGTGTATTAACTGTTTGCATGATCAATGTGTTAGAAATACTATATTCTAATTTTTTACAATTTTTGCATAGTTTTATGTTACTTTGTCATGACTTGCTAAATGAGAAGTATGCTTAGGTTGATAGCAACACTTCACTAGTTTTGTTTTTATGTGTTTCAAGCATTTGTTTATCTAAATCTAGAAAATAGTGCAAGTAAACTATTACTGTGCAACAGAAACTAGTTTTCCAATGTAAATTCCAGCCAGCTGCCAATGAATGGCAAGGCATGGAATTCACACATGGAGAGAGATGAAGGCTATTGCAATCTGATCCTGAGAGCTAACCCACCTGAGAAATGTAGATGAAATCACTTGAAGAGCACACAATTGTTCATTCTAAAGATCTTCGGAATGAACAGACATCTTCGGAATGAGAAACACAGTCTCTTCGAAATGAGCGGACATCTTCAGAACGAGAAATGCAGTCTCTTCGAAATGAGCCACTTATCTTCGAAATGAGAACAGAAAGTGCTATTTGACTTGTTGACTGATTTTTGATGATGGAAAAAGGGAAAGAAATATTGAAAAGGGTAAGGAAAAATATCTCCCATCTGACTTTGCCGTCCTTGCCGACCAAAGCCACCATTTATGGAAAAGATCAATTTTGATCCTCTTCTAGGATAAACCGAGGAATTGCTGCAGCATAATAGGAATAGATCTGTAAGATAGGAATGAGATATTCTCAGCTTGTAAGTAGATTTTAGGATATCTATAAATATATAGCTCCCGTCCAGGTTGAGCTAAGAAGGATTGTAGGGGAAAATAAGCAAGTAGTATAATAATAAGAAAAGTGATCTGTTACAGTCCTGTAACAGGTTTTTAGCAGCAATACTGTAATTATGTTCTTGAATCAATAAAGTGCACTATTTTTATTCATGTTGTTGTGAATGAGTGTGAGTAAGATCTAGAGAGAGAGAAAGACTCATACCTTCTTCTGGACAAGGAGGTTGGCCACTTCCAGACCTAGGAGGAGGACTAACAACAGGTTTTTATTTTGATTTTGCTGCAATAGAATAAGTTGTAAAACTTGTCATTTCATTTCCTTGTAAATAGCTAACAATATTTGCAATCTTAGTTTATTTCATGATTAGGATAATCTTGTGATTAATGATAAGTTTGGTTGTAATCTCCATTTTCAGCAAAGCTTTCAAATTGCAGATTGTCATTTCTAGAATTTACTATTTTTTGCAATTTATTGCATTTTGTGTTTTGTTGTCAACCCCTGCATGAGAAGATTGACAACCTTCTATTACAGAGCATTGACAGGATTTAATTTCCATGTTATAATCAGGTTTCCATTGCTGCAAAAGTAAATAGACTTCCTTTCTGCAATCATAATTAGATTTCTAATTCTGCAACTGTAACTAGGGAGTTATTTCTACAACATAATTAGATTTCATTCTGTAATTGTAATTAGGATTTCATTTCTATAGTTAGTAATTAGTTTCCATTCCTGCAATTAGATTAAAGTTCAATTTATGCAATTTAGAGATAAAAATGTCCTAAATCCCCCACACAATCGGTTTCACCAATAAGACCCGTTGCTCCCAAATGACCTAAGTTATAGCCCTGTTCACTCCTTCCGCAAATAGCCTTGTACACTGCCCTAGATTGACAAATTCATTGAGAATTAATGATGTACATAACGACAACACATCAGTTATATCGGTTTGATCAATTCTTCTGAATCCATAATGTCCTTGTCTATCATCGGGTCCAGATGGCTTCCTTAAACCAAGAATCTGAGGCCTTACACTGGTTCTAATGGCTACAGGTTGCTAACCTCGATCTATTTTGGGAGGACATTGAGTCCTAACTACTCACCCTATTTGGCCCTAATGATTATGATGACTTTACATGTGCATTGAAAAAGCTGAAATAAACCACCTCAGTTCGTGATTACCAGACCCAATTTAATAAATTGGCCAATAAAACTAAGGGTTTGAATGAGGGATTTTTTATGAGTTTTTTTTTTAGTGGATTACGAGATGATATCCAGGCTGAAGTCAAGATGTTCAAACACCACACCAATATGGAGGCTATAATTTTAGCCTGATTTGCCGAATCTAAACTCTCATCTCAAAGGTGGACACCATAATTTTCATATAACCAACCTTCTTTCCCTCCTCGGGTCCAAAACCATACTGATAATAAACCTCCTGCTCCCAAGCGTCTAACTACAAAGGAAATGGATGCGCTTCATGCCCAAGGGTTATGTTATAATTATGATGAAAAGTTTACGAAGGGGCATAGATGTGCAAATAAGATATTGTTTTTAATAGATGTAGAGGAACTAAAAAATAGTGACCATAGTGATGAGGAGAGTGATACAACTGAGGCACCAACTCCACAGGAAGAGCAACCATCAAAAACACTAGTAGAAATTTTAGTCCATGCTCTTGCCGGGATTACCACCCCATAAACCATACAAGTTGTGGGTTATTTCAAAGGCCAATGTCTCACAATTCTTATTGATTCAAGAAATACGCACAACTTTATTGATCCTCGAGTGGCCAAATGGACCAACTGCTATATATACTCATGCAATTATTTTGAATTCATGGTGGCCAATGGAGGCACCTTACCTTGTAAAGGTAAATTTTGAAATGTTAAAATTTAGATAGGGGATTATGAACTCAAGAAAGATATGTTCACCCAATTGGGAGGATGTGACATTGTGTTAGGATCCCAATGGATGAGCACCTTGGGCACTTTCTCCTACAACCTTGTAGAACTATGGCTGCAATTTTCACAAAATGGATAAACATATACCCTCAAGGGTATCAGGGTTGGCCCTACATAAATTATTAGTTCCAATCACATGGAGAAGTTGTTAAAAATGTCTTCCTGTGGGGTCATTGCACAAATATTTTCAATTTAGCCACCCACTTCCATAGAAGATCCACTTCTAGCAGATTTGTAACTTGTTCTAACCAAGCACAATGGCATCTTTTCAAAACCAACTACTTTGCCACCTCATCACTCTCATGACCATGCTATTCCACTACTTTCGAGAAGTGCACCATCGAACATCAGACCATACTAGTATCCTCATGCTCTCAAGTCAAAAATCAAGAATATGGTACAAGAATTTCTCAAGGCAGGTGTCATTCGACCCAGTACTAGTCCCTATTCTTCTCTAATTTTGCTAGTTCACAAGAAATATGTCTCGTGACGATTGTGCATAGACTACCATGAGCTCAATAATATCACCATTAAGGATAAATTTCCCATTTTGATAGTGGATGAATTGTTGGATGAATTACATGGAGCTATGTACTTCTCCAAGTTGGACCTTCATTTGGGGTACCATCAAATTAGGCTCAAGGACGAGGATATTATGAAAAATACTTTTCGTACTCATGAAGGTCACTATGAGTTCTTGGTAATGCCATTTTGTTTGACAAATGCACCATCCATATTTCAAAACCTTATGAACAACATCTTCCATCCCTTCATGCAAAAGTTAATCATGGTTTTCTTTGATGATATATTGGTTTATAGCCACTCATGGGAATAACACCTTACCCATGTGGATCAGACATTACAATTATTGGCCCAACATCAACTTTTTGCTAAGCGATATAAGTGCCCATTTGGTCTGAATGAAGTGGAGTATTTAGGACACATTGTTTCCAAATATGGTGTCAAGGTCAACCCTAAGAAGATTTAGGCAGTTCAGGACTGGGAAAAACTCCACACTCTCAAAGAACTTCGAGGATTCTTAGGACTTACAGGTTATTACAATAAATTTATTCGTAATTATAGGAAAATAGTAGCTCCCCTCACATCTATGTTAAAGAAGGACTCTTTCACTTGGACAAGACCTGCTGATCAAGCCTTTCTTTAATTAAAGCATGTCATGACCACCACACCTATTCTAGCCATTCTAGATTTCTCTAAACCATTCATCATTGAAAGTGATGCTTACGGTCGTGGCATTGGGGCAGTATTTATGCAAGAAGGGAGACCCTTGGCCTTCACCATTAAGGAAATATTTGAGTGGAATTTGGGAAAATATACATATTACAAGGAGATGTTGGCCATATTACATGTTATCACCCATTGGAGAACATTTCTAATTGGGCACCATTTTTCCATTAAAACATACCATCACAGTCTCAAATATTTCTTAGAACAATGGGTTGCTACCCCTGATCAACAAAAATGGGTTTCTAAACTCATGGGCTATGATTATGATATCACCTATAAGAAGGGCAAAGAAAATATTGTGGTTGATGCTCTCTCTCGCAAATTTGAGGCCCTTAGTATGATATGTGCTATCTCCGCACCTATCTCCAAATGGATAGATTCCTTACGATAGAAGGTACTTCAAGATGTAGAACTACAAGCTTTGATGGCTTCACTTCAAGATAATATGACTTCATCCCCAAGCTACAATTGGTATGGTCAAGATATGCGTTATCACCAATGCCTTTTTATTCCTCATGCCTCACCACTCCGTGACCTCTTCATGAAGAAACTACACATTGCTCCCTCTGCAGGTCATTATGGATTTCTCAAAACGTATGAATGCCTCAAGTGCACATTCTTCTGCAAAGGGATGAAATAAGACATCCATGACTTCATGGTAGCTTGTGATACCTACCAAAAGATGAAAGGTGAAATAGTTTGTTCTCCGGGTACTCTTCAACCCTTGCCCATTCCAGATCAGGTTTGGACTGATATTTCTATGGATTTTATCGAAGGGTTACTTAAATCAGATGGTAAGTTTGTTATTCTCATGGTAGTGGATCGCCTTTCGAATTATGATTTTTTTTTCTCCTTGCCCATACTTACATAGCCTCCACCATTGCCCAAATTTTCCTCGATTCCATTTTTCATCTTCATGGTATGCCCACCTCTATTGTGTCCGATCGAGACCCAACCTTCACTAGTCATTTCTAGAAAGAGTTGTTTTTTTTTTTGTGGAAAACATCCCAAAAGGGATGCCACTTTCGAGTAAGACCCAAGGAGGCAGGGGTATCCATTCCGCCAAAAATGCCCAGGACTCGGACCTGGCCTACCACCTTTGACATACTCAAGGAGCAAACAAACACACAAAACCAATTTAAAAATAAGTAAATAACAACAAAAATAATAAAATAAAATAAAAAACATGCTCCTTGAGTGTGTCAAAAACAAAAGCACAACCAAACACGCACAATAAGATAAAAGAAACCACAACACAAACCACATAGAAAAACACAAGAACCACATAACAAAACACAAACAAGACAAAAACAACAGAACACTACAAAGACATAACCCAAAAAAAACATGAAAAATAAACACAACCAAAACCTAAAAAATTTAAAAAATAAAATAAAAATAAAAATAAAAAACAACCAACAAGAGACAATAAACAAAAACAAAATACATAGAAAACACTCACACATAAAAACATGAAATAACACAAACAAAGAGAAACCCAAGAACAAGAACGAAAAAAACACAAGAACAATAACAAAAAACATAAAAAAAAAAAAACAACAAAAACACAAGAACAACAAAAAACAACACAAAGAACACAAAAACAAAACAAAACAAAAGAACCCACCCACCTTAAAAAACTAAACAAAAAAAACAAAAAAGAAAAAAGAAAAAAAATGAACAAAACAATGACCTATCTAGACCAGAAGACTATTAAGGCAAGAATCAACAGAGGAAACAAAATAAAGAATAGAATGAGCTAGGGAACTAAAAAAAATTGAATGAACCAAAGAGAAGCAAAAAAAAAAACAAGAAGAAACTAGGTACCTTCAAAACTGGAGCCATCCAAAGAAATGATAGAAAGAAGAGCTTCCCTAATTTGAGAAGCCCACCATATAGGAGGGTGGCCATAACAAGTAAGATCACCTTTGTCCAAAGCCCAATTAGCTAAAGCATCAACACTCTTGTTTTGATCTCTAACCACATGATTGTAATCAACTTTCAAAAATCCCATCTGGATTAAGCTGAATCTTCTCAATAATTCTTTTTATTCTCCAATCCACCTTATGATTCTTAGAAGGAGTCTTCAAGAGATTAATCATAAGTTGAGAGTTGGACTCAACTAACACCTTTTCCCATCCAACCTTAGTAGCCTCTTGAAGGCCTCCCGAGGATACCATACCCCTCAGCAAGGTTATTGGAAAGAATACCCAAATTCTCAGCAAAAGTAAAAACCAGGGAGCCATCTGAAAGTCTACCAATTCCTCCCACACTGGCTTTTCCAGGGTTCCCTCTAGAGGCTCCATCGGTATTGACTTTTCCAAAATCCTTAGGAGGAGGTTGCCAATTTCTAGTCCTATCCATCTTACTAATACTCACATTCCCTTTAAGT
This sequence comes from Wollemia nobilis, assembly GCA_028583015.1. Taxonomy (NCBI): domain Eukaryota; kingdom Viridiplantae; phylum Streptophyta; class Pinopsida; order Araucariales; family Araucariaceae; genus Wollemia; species Wollemia nobilis. The sequence continues at coordinate 6,764,130 of JAQPPZ010003193.1, read as the reverse complement.
TGGTTGCCCTTAGAAGGTTTAATCTTCAATATTTGCATCACTTGATCCCATCTTTGGTGGGAGTTTTGGGGGTGATTAAGGAGTTGATGGACTGATTCAACTAAGTTGGCTATGGTCTTTTGCCAAATATAGTGAATATCCTTCCTATCTTGATTAAAAATTTGGTTGTTCCTTTCATTCCAAATATTCCAAAGAAGAATGGTAGAACCCATCCAAACTAACTGCCTAATAAAATGATCAACACCCTCTTGATTAGGCCAATCCCTCCAAAGCTGTTCAAAAGTAAAAAAATTGGACCACTTTAAGCCAAGTAAAGTGGCCATTCTCCTCCATAGCTCGGAGGCTAAAGTACACTCAATAAAAATATGGTTGATATTTTCTACATTCTCTTCACACATTTCACATCTAAAAGGGCCATGAAAACCACGCTTCATAAGTTGCTCACCGGTAAGCACCCTACGATGCAATAAAAGCCAATTAAAGAACCTCACCTTAGGCCAGAGCTTTTGAGCCCACAATCGAGAAAATATGTCAGAAGAATGGTTGGGATTATTATGGCATAAGGTCAAATAACCTTGAGCAACTGAATACTCACCCTTAGTAGTGTTGTTCCATCCAAAACAATCTTTTTCATGGGACCAAGAGAGGGATCTCATATGAAGGATGCCTTGGATATCTTGTCTTTGCCTTTCTGGGATTTGAATAGGCCAGTCCTCAATAGGGATCCAATATCTACCAACATTTGAATTACCAGTATGGTATCGATAGTAATTAGCCACCTTTATCCAATTAGCTCGGTGAAGCTCCTCCATCCAAGGCCTCCAATCGGGAAACTGAGTTATCAAAGGCTTGTGACCATCCCAAGAATCTGTCCAAAAATTTGCATGTTGACCATTATGAATGATCCAAAATAATTTTTTCTTTATCAAATCCTCACCGGTCTTAAGAACTGCTAAAATGGGAGAACCTTTGGTAGGAAGTTGATAGCGAACAAGGTCTTCGGGACTTTTGTTCTCAGCATATTTAGCATGGAGATTATTGGCCCAAAGAGCATTGGGGTTATGCAACATCCTCCAATATAATTTAGCAGATAAAGCTTTGTTGTTATTAATTGAAGACCAGAATCCTAACCCCCCTTCACTCTTAGGAAGACATAAAGTATCCCATTTCACCAAGGCCCATTTTCTTTTCTCCTTAGTACCACTCCAAAGGAAACGATGGCTGATTTGATCCAATTCTCGAAGAACAACCTTTGGGATATTCAAAATGGAAGAAACATAAATAGGAATAGCTTGAAGGACTGATTTTACCAAGGTGATTCTACCCCTAGAAGAAAGCCACTTGTTGGTCCACTTTCCAATTTTCTTCTTGACTTTGTCCAACAACCAATTCCAATATTTATTTTTCTGCCTTTGAATATTTATGGGAATACCTAAATAAGTGATTGGAAGAGAGGTCTTCTTATATCTTAATTTATCCAAGACCATGGATTCCTGTCTAGCAGAGCAGTGAAAGAAAATAACTTTAGATTTGTCTTCATTGATCAACTGCCTAGTAGCCTTAGAAAAATAGCTAATGATTTGCTTAATATTAGAAGCTTCCTTAACTGTAGCTTTACCTAAAAGAGTAGAGTCATCCACAAATTGAAGATGAGAGATAGGTCTAGCTCCATGAGCAATGGTAACTCCCTCAAGGGTTTTGTTTTCCCTCTTTTTGGTTATAGTCCTACCCAAGCATTCAGCAAGAATGATGAATAAATAAGGGGATAGCGGGTCACCTTGCCTAATACCTCTGGAAGCTAGGAAAGACTGAGAAGGCCTGCCATTGATAAGAACTAAGTAGGAAACTGAAGAGATACATCCCATAATCCAATCCATCCAATCCTTAGAGAAACCAAATTGCCTCAAAACTTTGATAAGGAAGTGCCAATCCACTCTGTCATAAGCTTTGGATAAGTCTAACCGAATGAACATGGAAGGAGAATTTTGCATATCCATGGAATGGATGGCTTCCTGAGCAAGAACTATCTCATCTACTATTTGACGTCCTTCCACATAACCCCCTTGCTCTGGGAAATAATCTTATGCAAAAGAGGCTTCAACCTTTACTGCCATGATTTTAGTAATGATTTTGAGAAGAACATTACATAAAGCAATAGGTCTAAAAGTTGAGATATGATCAACCTCTTGAGCTTTTGGAACAAGAGTAATATAAGTTTTATTGATAACCTTCAAAATTTCTTTGGCTTTCCTGGCTTCTTCCACCACCTCTAATAAATCAACATGAAGGATATCCCAGAACTCTTGGTAGAACTCAATAGGAAAACCATCAGGACCTGGGGTTTTCCCTTTTTGCATTTTAAAAACTACTTGTTGAAGCTCATTGATAGTAACAGGAGCAGTCAAAATAGAGTTCTCCTCAGAAGTGATAAGAGAAGGGATTGCTTGAAGAACATTATGTTGAGAAGCTGAGTCAAGAGGAGTAGCGACAAAAATATTGGAAAAGTAATCAACAACAATAGAGTTCATGCCATCCCAAGTATAAACAACATCTCCAGAATCTGATTTTAAGGAAGAAATAAAGTTGTGAGATCTTCGAGCTAGAAGAGATTTGTGGAAGAAATTTGTGTTTCGATCTCCTTCTTTGAGCCATTGAATTCTAGATTTTTGCTTCCATAAGATTTCTTCTCTTTTTCCCATTCCTCTAAGTGAGTTGTGAGTTTAATTTCATCTGCACTTCTCTTCTCTGTGAGGCCATCTAAACGGATTTTCTTATTCAAATTTTCAAGATGAGCAATAACTTCATGTTTTTTTTATGAACATCCCCAAACTCTTTCCAGTTCCAAGTCTTGATTTTGGATTTAATGTATTGCAGTCTTTTGGCAAAACAGAACATCTTAGTCCCATGCCTAGGTTTACCTTCCTTCCACCATTGTTGCACACGAGGTCTGAAGGAAATGTCTCTAAGCCACATTAATTGAAAATGAAAAGGAGAGAAACTCACATTGGTTTTCCACATTTCCACCATGGTGGCCAATGATCCGAATCGACATTATTAAGAGTCTTCACTTTAGGAATGTGACCATGGATTAAGAAATTTTTAGAGAGCAAAAACCTATCCAATCTCTCCATTATACAAGCTAAGCCTTGCCTTATGTTAGACCAAGTCATAAGGCCATTATCTAGTTGGATATCCACAAGATGGAGGTTTGCAATATATTCGCTCATGAGGTCAGTGCTTTTGTCCAAATTTCTATTTCCCCCCATTTTCTCATCCAGGAGAGAGGATGGTATTGAAATCTCCTCCGATCAAGATCCAAGCTTTAGGAAAATGAGAGATAATATGAGTAATATCCTTCCACTTGTCTTCTTTTTTCCTCCAAAGAAGTCGGAGCATAAACAGTAATGCGAGAGCATAATCTGGTTGGAATGTCTACTTTGAATAGCTATAGCCAACAAACCCCAACTTCCAACCATATGGTGAATAACTACCTCTTTTGGGTCCCAAAGACAAGCAATGCCACCCGAAGTCCCTTGGGAACTAAGGGAAACCACTTTTCCAGCTGGCCAAATTTTACTGGCAATTAAGTCCATATCCTCCATTGACATCTTTGTTTCTTGAAGGAAAACAAGATGTGGATGATTTATCTGAATCATTCTTCTAATTTCATTTTGTTTTGAAAGACTCCCTTTGAGTCCTCTAATATTCCAAGTGATGATCTTCATTAATACCAGGGCTAAAAAATTTGGGAAGGGCATTAATCTTACCTTCCTCTACAAGCTTTTCACCTTCTTTTACCATATGATATTGATTGGTCTTGCGACCTACTTTTTGATTAGAATCCATCTTCAATTTTTTTTTCCTTGTTTCTTGACTTATTCCAATTGAATCTGAGATGGCTTCTAACCTTGAAGAATGCTCGTACACAACCAAAATTTTACTAGATGGTTCAATGGAGTCTATATTGGGACTTGCATTATTTGAAGTTTTGACATTTGAAATATTGTTTTTCTTGTGTAAATTTTCTCCTTTTTTTTCTGTTGAAAACCTTTGATTTGTTGGTTTGTCTCTGAGTTCTTCCCTTCATATTTAAATTGTGTTTCTAAGATTTCAGTTTCCATTATTTCCTCTTCCTCACTTGGGACATCATTTGTGGAAAGGATTTCAAACATATTAGCGAGATGACTTTGATTGATCCTTCATAACTGGTTTTTTTGAGTGTTCTTCTTCTTAGGTATTTGGAAACCTGCTTGAGTTTATATCTTCTTTCTTTTGATCGGGAATTTTATTTGGGCAAGCATTGGCCAAATGACCATATTCATGGCAAATTCTACAATGAAAAGGAATGTTCTCATAGTCCACTACTTGCTCCCAAGTGTCTTCCCCAAATTGTAATGTGATATTTTTAGGTAGGGGTTTGTCAAAATCCATTAAAACACAAATCCGAGCATAAATAATATGTTCAAAATTTTGAGTACAATCATCAGTCATCATAAAAGTTCCTAAAGAGTTTCCAATTGAAGAAAAAACAATAGGATTCCAAAATTCAATAGGGAGACCAAAGAGTCTAATCCACATGAGAGCTATAGAAGGCATCTCTTCTTCGGCTTTAAATTTAGTATGCGAGGGCTTCATGAAAAGCCCTGCCCTTCCAAAAAACCAAGGACCCCCTTGAAAAGTTTTCTCTCTATCTTCATTATTAGCAAATAAAACAAGAAAATAACCATTTGGATAAATAGAGATTTGTAACTCACCTTTAGTTTTCCAGCTTTTTGCAGCCCAGACTTTGAAAGGAGATAGACTCGGACGAAAACCCACGAACCGACAAATTAGTCCTCTTTTTTCCAAATCTTCAATGCCGAGTCTGAATGTTACCCATATCAAGCTTAACAATAGGAGTTCCATCAGCTGCTTTAAGACATCCTGACTCCATTTTCCTGGGATCAATCTTAGGCATTCTTAGAGGTTTATGGGAAGCCCTAATATTGATATTAGCATTGGGTTGAGGCTGTCCACCATGAAGGGCATCCCTAAAATTCATTTTTGGGACTGAGTCTTCGAAATTCTTACCCTTGATAAGGGTTTTCATAGTAGAATTATTTTGTGGGTGCACCTTAGCACTAGATTCACTTGAGATATGAGCCATTTTTTGATCAACTTCTTGAAACTTGTTTCGTGATCTCTTTAATCCTTGCCCTAGACGTCGTGGAAAGGTATGGTTTTCACTTTTCTTTTGTGCAACAAATTGGAAGCCGTTGTCACTCAAGTTCACAGTATGATCTATTGAAAGACAAATTTCTAACCCATATTGTATCCCCTGCAACATTTCCTACTAAAATATTGAGCATAAACCACAAAAATATTGGCCGCTAGGGCCCGAAGGCCCTAAAAACCAACCTCTGGAGCTGCTTGCACTCAACCCGAGATGAAACCCTCGCATAGCCGCTTGCCAAATATATCGTTCACACATAGGGATGTGCTAGGATCTGTGTTGCTCCAAATGATATGAAAATTGGTGGAGACGTTCTAGGGTTTTTCAGGCATCTACCCTCAAAATTTTAGCTCAATCCGAGTCCGGATGAGTGAGATATGGCCGAAACGAGTTCGGAAGTTTGGGCAGTCCTGCGAAAAACGTCTAATCAATTTTGACCATCAAATAATTCCATTTCAATACTTTTCTAAAAAATGCACTTATATTATATATCTGGAAAGAGTTGCTTAAGTTGCAGGGAATGAAGCTCAAAATGATTTCAGCCTATCATTTGCAAATAGATGGTCAAACTAAGAATGTCAACAAATATATGGAGACCTATCTTCGTTGCTTTGCATTAGATCATCCTTCTCAATGGGCGAAGTGGCTTCCTTTGGTCGAATTGTGGTACAACACGTCCTATCATACAACTACCAAACTCATGCCTCCATACATTCCAAGCAGTTCCAAGATCCATTTAGTCGACATTACTCTTTGCCAGTAGATCGATGTCCTTCACCAACTAAAGCATAATTTGGACATGGCCCAAAACCGAATGCGACAACATGCTGACCAACATCAATCTAAGTGTAGATTTTATGTGGGTGATATGGTTTTACTTCACTTGCATTCGTACAAACAATCATCCCTCCAAATCTGTCAGTGCTAGAAACTTTCTGCAAAATTCTATGGACCTTACCAAGTCCTACAATGGATTGGTTCCACTACTTACAAATTTGCTCTTCTGCCAACCTCCAAGATCCATCCTATTTTCCATGTTTTGTCTCTCAAGAAAGTTGTGGGCACACAAGTATAGGTTCAATCAACATTACTAGAATTGTATTAGGAAGGTTCCATCTTACTCGAACTAGAATAGTTACTGGATCACCGCACCCACACTCTTCGCAATTTACCATCACAAAAATTCTTGTCCAATGGTGTGGGCTCTAGCTAGAAGATGCTACATGGGAGTATCTCCATCAACTCCAACACCAGTTTCCTCAATTTTAGCTTTGAGGACAAATATTTTCTAAGGGGAAGTACATGTTAGGATCCTATCCTAACACCATGTTGTAATTCTCATTTACCTATGTAATAACCCACTTCCAACGTGGGGATCCCATTTTAAAGTTATTATGCAATACTTAGTAATGGAGGTGGCAATAAAAGTACCTCTCCAAGTGGTACCATATAATGTAATAATTTTTATCAATATTGTAACTGATGTAGTAAGATACCTCGCCAAGTGGTACCATTTCATGTAACCATTTTTTTTTAAGATTGTAGTTGCCATTTGGTGGAAGATTCTAGCTCAAGTGGCATTTTGCATGCAAGCCACCTCTTGAGCATTTAGGTAGGGTTGCATGAAGTTTTCATTTAAAAATATATGAAGCCATGTACGAGATTATCCTTTTGTAAGCTAATAAAATATTGAAGGAGGTTGCCCCATCAAATAGGCTCATGATTCAGTGTTACTATGAGATTGTTTCATTTTTGTAATTGATTTCTGCATAGTGATATTGAGTTATTTGATGTATGAGAGTTATTTTTAAATATTTTGTGTGAGTGTACTTTATTTTAATAGTAGGTTCCTAACATGCCTCTCATTGTGAGATATATTCACCTCTAGAGTGGTGATAGAGCTATCCCTATGTAGTAGCTAGGTGCATAGCATTCCCACCTATGTAGGTCAGACACATATGCTCGTAGCTGCCCAATCTCACTATTTGGTACTACCTCACCCTCCTTAAGAGCCTCCTCCTCTACCTCCACCTGGAGAACGTCCTCTACTATGCCCTAGTTGCCCTTTATCCTCTATTGAGTATGGCACCCTTGGGGATCTACCTCTATGCCATCAGCACCCTCTACCATGAATCCACCAGTTGGTCATCCGAGAGGACCCTCCCCATGCCATTGGAAGTTTTCACACTAGCCATCATAATCAGGAGTGGTCCCTGCATCAGCTAAACCTAACTCCTGAAAGTCATCATCCTCCTCTCCTATAGGAGTAACTAGAGGCCAGGTGAGGTCCCTCTCTAGTACCAAGCATCTGTACATAGTAGACATGTCAAGGATATCCTACCAAATCTTGAACTACCATAGGATGCGAGAAAAGTAGTGGTACTCATGCCAATTAGCCTTGTGGTTGACGATCCATCTGTACCTACATGCCCAACATAGGTATTGTATTGCTCCAAATTTTTTGCATCCTTACCTTCAGGCTATAGGATCCATGCCCAGAAGGAGGATGAGAAAAGGATGGCATGGAACCTCGAACTGAGAGGCCTTGCGAAGGTCCTGTCTCTCGGGGGAGGTGTATTATGGTGATTTTTTGATGGATGGTGGGTTCACCAGGAAACGTTTGAATGGCAGTTTCCACGCCTAGGTTGGGAATGTGTTTATGTGTTCAGTTTTATCTTTAAACATTTGAGTCCTAGGTTTAACCAAATGAATCTAAGTTGTTCTATTATGAAAATGCAGGCTAAATAAAATATAGAAAATAGATTTTAAATAGAAAAACAGAGAGAAAAATCTAAATTATAGAGCCATACCTGATCCGGATGTCTGATGGAGATTTTGATTTTTGAAGTAGTCCAGATCGTCTAGAATTTGACAAAATTGTCTTCGACCTGCAGGATCGTCTGAGATCTAACGAATTCATCAGACGAATTCGTCAGAGACCTGCAAACAGAGAAATAGACACAAAATGCAAAAAATGTAGCAATGCTAATAGATGATAAAGATGTAAAATGACAATAAAAATGTTAACAGATAATCCCAAACAGAAATGCTGGTAAATTATGATGTTTTAATAGTTAATCATGATTTCATTATGCAATTAGACTACATGGGTGAACTCCAAGATGTAGAATAGCAGAAAATAATAAATAAACTGACTAGATGCAAAATAGAACAGGAGATGAAAAGAGAAAAATGCAAACTCTGGGCATTGATTGCCCCCAATGCAGACTGCAGTCGAGATCATCTTGAATCGGTGCGAAATCGTCTCGAATTGAACAGGATCATCCACGATGAACTGAGCTTGCTCCGGCTGAAAAATACTAAGGTTCCTGCAACAAAATTTGGATAGGAAAAGTGCAGATAGTAATTTGGGATGTTTCAGTGCGTATAAAGTCAAGTTACAGGAAATATCAGCCAGGGGTAGGTTAAGGGGAGGGCCTAAGTTTAAATAGGCTTAGGAGGGAGGTTAGGAGGTTGGAGATCATCCCAATTTTTGAGATCTCCAATGGGGAGGGTCTGTAACGGTGCAGACACGCTTCTGCCCGGATTAGAGACATCGTTGGAATAGAGGCTAATTGAGAAAAATCAGTTTTGGGACAAGATCGTCTGGACGTCCTAGTCCAGACGAAATCGTACGATCTGAGGCGATATCGTCTGATAAGTGACGGTATCGTCAAATGGTCAAAACAAACTCTAAGAATGGCATGAGAAAGGAGGAAACGGGTTAAACAACGGTTTGGGAGTGGTTTTGGGGGTTAAAATTTGAATTTGAATATTTACTAGAGTAATTGTAATTATTTAAGGTTTTACTACACCAATTTTAGGGTGCTACATTTTGCCCCCTCTTTAGCGAATTTTCCAAAGAAAATGCGTTAAAGATGAGTTCTTCTCGATCTAAGAGAAAGCAAAAATTTATTCCCATTTTTAGGCGACAATTCTAGGTCGAATCATACGACAGCTTACTATGGTGCCCCCTCCGTTTTTTTACCCAAATCGAACGTTTGAGGTAAAAACATGGAAATTTTTTTTTTTTTTTAAGTTGTTAAGTGTTTTTGAATAAAATTAAGAAAAATGGGGTAAAACCCTAATTCATTATTACTGTTCATTTTCCTAGTTTTTAGAGCTCTGGAGACAAGATGGTTGAGATAGTGCATAGATCAACAAAGGTCCGACGTGGGCTTAGGGTAAGGATATAAACTGAATTTAGAATGCTTTAATTTAGAATTTCATGCTTTGTAGATTAGATTTGATTGATTTTTTAGCATCGCAGCCATTTTTGGGCCGTCGACGTCGTCGAGACGAAATTGTCTCGATTTCACCAAAATCGTCTCGATATCATCGATTTCATTGAAGGGAAAAATCACAATAGGTGGATAATTTCATCAAATAAGGTACGATTTCCTCATGCAAAATCGGAGATGAATTTGCTCAAATTGGGGACGATATCGTCCAATTGTGTGCGATATCATCATTTATAAAATTGAACTTATTTTAACTTGCATTTTTAATTAATGATTTATTAATGATTTTTATTGTTGATTTTGTTTATGATGCAGAGAGGATTACTAAAAAAGAGAATGGAAATACGGTGGGTTGAGGGATGACTTGGCCACCCTGTCTCAGGCAGAGCGAGATCAGCTAGCTCAGGTCGGCTTACAGCATGTGGCAAAGATGCCACAGGTTTCTACAGATATGGGGCTATTGACAACCCTAGCAGAGAGGTGGTATCCGGGTTCTTCATGTTTCTGGTTACTGACAGGGGAGATGACTCCCACACTGGAGGATGTATGGAGGATTTTGAGGATCCCCATACAAGTACGGCTGATCACTCCCATAGCCAATCAGGGCCACACGATGATGCGACTGTGTGGTGATCTGAGCTTCACCCTGGAGAAGGGCGGTGTGAATATCGAGTCACTATGCCAGATGCCTAGGGCATCTAGACTCACAAAAGTTTTGGCTGGGGTGGTAGGTGGAATTTTGCTGTGCCACCAAAGCGGATGCAGGGTACCATGGGTACTGATAGATGTGGTCTACGACATGAGAGACCACGGATATAGGTTTGCTTGGGGGAGCTTTGTACTCTACCGGTTGTATAGGATCCTTCATGGGGTCGTATACAAGAGCGGCCGATGTCTAGTTATGACATCACTACTGCAGGTTTGGTGCTAGGAGCACATGGCGATGTGGAGGCCGGTAGGACTCCCACTAACAGGGATTGACAAGGAGAGGCCCCAAGTTTTCTACTGGTGGCTTTGGAGAGGGGCACAATGACAAATAGATTTTCCAGCATCCCAGAGACTACTTGATGACCTTGTCTCTGACCAGATCACCTGGAGGCCTTAGAGAGATCATCCAGGGTGGGTCGAGGATGGCCAAGAGATGGCTCGCATCAAGCGAGCCTGCTGGCTGAGGATGGAGAGGGGAGAGGTGGAGCTCCATCGGTATGACCAGTTTTGAGGAAGTTTGGTCTACAGTAGGGGATTCCATCTCTAAGAGACTACGAGTTTTCTCGGACTGTCCGAGATAACACTATAGTTAGTGGGGCTCCAGATATGCAGTGATTCTGGAGTTAGGACGTAGATGATGCCCCAATTTAGCCAGTGGATGGGGATGATGCTGGGGTAGCTGACAACTATGATGCTTGGTACATAGGCATCCGCCCTCTTCGGATGATGAGGGATCAGGGTCCAATTCACGCAGTTATGCATCGAATGGGGAGGCGGTGCTAGGTAGCCATTGAGGCAGCACAGGGTCATGACAGGAGAGAGTAGAGGAGGCCACAGGCTCAACAGAGGTCACGACAATGGGATAGGAGGGAGGAGAGACCCCCTTCTCCATAGAGAGAGAGGTCACCATTGCTCGATAAGGGCAAGGGTGTTGACACTAGGGAAAGCAGCGAGACAGTGACTCTCCGAGCTGAGGTTTCCTTCCTATGGGCTCAGGTGCAAACATTGCAATATGAGGCTACATGGCTTAGAGCTCAGGGTGAAGGAGTGAGCACTTGATATTTAGCATGCGCTATTGCCCAGGTTACATTCTATCAGGATCTATATTACCAGGTGGTGCTAGTAGAGCAGAGGGTGCCATTACTAGCTCATATTGCAGAGCCTGTCATGATGGGGTCATCTAGGACATCATAACGATTGACATCCAGGACTCATGGCACCACACAAACTACGATGGGGCCACCTCCTCCACCTTAGGGCAGGGGAGGAGATGAGGCTGAGAGCTTGAGGGGTTCTCGAGGTGAGGCTACTGCACTACATAGAGATTGTATATTTGATTGAGAGGATTGAGTATGCCAAGATGTAGATTATGGCATACCAATCTATTTTTGATATGATGTACATATATTTGATATATATATATATAGATGAGATATTTTTTGATCATATGACTTGTCTTATGTGTTTGTATGATGCTTTTAATGTTTTGGTGTGATTTATTTGATGATTCATGTAATTATGTCATTTGAAAAATATTATGGTTTAAATGCCATGCTTTAAAAATTTAAATGAAATAATCTGATGTAACAAATTGGTTGTTGTGATGTGATTTGATAAAAAATAAAAGGGACTTTTAACAATAATTTCAAAGGACATTTTCGTTGTTATAGACCATTTCATGGAGTTGCCGCTCACTCGGTCGTCAAGCTAATCCCAGTATAGAAATATTGCTAAAAGTAAAAGGGTGCTTAAGAGACTGTCTTAAGAATTTGGTGTGATGATGCAAATGATGATGATGATGATTTTGTTTTCAGACTTTTCATGAAAATATTATGCATGAAATATTTTAAAATGATTTTTGCTAGGCATAAATTCCTAAGTGTGATAAAATGTTGAATAATTCCTTAGAAATTATACCATGGTTTCAAATTTGCATATTGACATAATGACATGAAATAGTGATAGGTGTTTGTTTTTTTTAAAGCATAATTGTATAACATAATGATTTAAGTCATGGATTTTATGATTTTTAAATGAATGGGGAATAAAATTGGTATAATGGTTTGCGCTAGGCATAGAATATTTAGATATAGACTTATACCATCATCGCGAAAATCAAAGAAGAAAATAGATTGTTTTATTGAATGGTTGATTTTTAATTTTTGAAAATAGTCAGAAATATGAAGATGAGGACTTGCGTTAGTCATAAAATTCCAATTTTAGTTTTGGAACTATACCATCGTCGTGAAAGTCGACAATATATATATATATATATATATATATATATATATATATATATATATATATATATATATATATATATATATATATGTGTGTGTGTGTGTGTGTGTGTGTGTGTGTGTGTGTGTGTGTGTGTGTTTTTTATTGTATGGTTTGAAAGAAATTTTGATTTTTGATTATGTATGTAGTTGTCTTTATACTAAACAACTATTCTTCAAAGAAAAAAATGAATTTATTCCAAACGGTGTGCAAAAAAATATTTCAAAGTATTTTAAAGACAAAAGTTAGATTTATAAGGAATCCCATGTGCATATGTGAGTTCATTTCCAATCTTGATTTATCATAATGATACACAAAATCTCTCAAATACAAATGTGTGTGCAATTGCATTGTTCATTTACCAGTTTGAGCAAGATACTATGATACAAGTGATTTGAATGAACCAAATAAGTGTTCATTAACCATGATTTAGATGCATATAACCATACCAGACCACTATGTAAGTCGAATTATCAAGAGCTAGCTAATCCATAAGCAGACATAGGTCTATACAAAAGAAGGTCACTAATGTGATAGACATATCACCATGCTAGGAGTTACCCAAGGCCAAGCAGGTTGGGCACAAACCACCTGTTATGGGGCTTACCTCACAGTTTTTGAATAATTGAGAATTCCAGGGATTCAAGCTCATCAACACTTCTTTTCTTTTCAAGGGATAGGGATATGGATTTAATTGCTTTTGCTTTTGCTTTCTTTTGCTTTTTTTTTGTATTTTTGTATGATTTTTGAGATAATTCTTGAAACATTGCTGTAATGATATAAAATAATATTTTTTTTTTCTCTTTTTCTTGAACTTTGCTTTTCTTCCTATGCTAGGGATACTTGCTTGGATTAGCTATAAAGCAAGGGATTTTTATTCTAGGTAGGGGTGAGCTTGTCCTTTTGCCAATTCTCAAATATTTTAGACCATGTGCATGTAGGATAGCAGGGGAAACTTTTCACTCAAGAAACCACGTCTACTATGTAGATGTTGGTCATGAATCCACCATGAGGAAAGTATTTGTCTCTATTGTGCCCTGGACCCACAAACCAACATTGAAAGGCCGAAAGGAAGGAATGCCTTCTGAGCCAATCTCTAGAGAAGGCCGGCTCCTTACGGGGGTTAGTAAGATGAGAGTGCAGGAAAGAGATAAAAATGCGAAAAGAATTTACAAATGAGAGTGGAGTTGGGTGGGGGGAACTAACAGTATAGCAACACACCAATCACCACTACTTACAACATTATAAGTACAAAGCATAGCCAAGAACTGTAAAGTCTAGTATACTTTTTGTATAGAGCGGTGTATGCACAACTACAATGGTCCCCTAGCAAAAATTCTCCCTACAAGGATAACTAACAGCATGACAATGCATCAATCACCACTACATACGGTAACTCAAATAGAAGGCAACCGAGAGATGTCAGAGCCAGGTATATGTGTTATGCAGAGAATTTATATGCACAGCTACAATGGTTCCCTAGCAAATATTCTCCCTACAAGGAGAACTAACAGCATGACAACGCATCAATCACCACTATGGACAACAACATAACACACAACTGATGGAACTGCTACCACATCTATTCTATGTATCCTCTAATCTATGAAGTTCAAAAGTGCTTGGCCACAAAATGACGAAATGAATCAACAAGCCATGACACAAGCAATGCTTTAGGTATATCTGACCACCAAATGCTGAAACGAATCAACGAGCAGTGACACAGGGAAACGTAAAACATACATGTAAAGGAGAGGCAGCATAAAAAATAAAAGCAGCAGAACAGAACCAGGCATACAATTTATATTTATAAGCAGAAGCACGGTTACAATGGTTCCCTAACAGACATTCCCCTTCCACCACTTTACAATGAGAATGTGGTGGGTACTTATAGCCCAGAGTCCCCCCCGTTACATTAATGGGCACAAAGTCCCAGTCAAACATTAGCTGACAAAAGCAGTCGTGAAACTGCTGATGCTGACATCTGTCGGGCTGGACTGTACTCTCGACATGGTCTCCCTAAATGTTGAATAGCCATGTGGCAATGGGTTGGGTAGAACTTTATATTGATAGGAATGCAGGTAGCTGAGGTAGGTGGAAACTCACATCAGCATTAAATGAGGCAGCTGGCATAAGTAGTGCGGCCCATGCTTGTCCTTTTGCTCGGCATGTCTTGGATTGGATCCCAAAGTTGGAAACTTTTTAGATGATAATTCTTGACATGTTTCTGCCTTGAAAGGCAGTCTATCCAACTTTGCCTAGGATTAGAGCGCAATTGGGTAGTACAGGTGAAAAACAGTGCAGTCGGGTAGCACTATTTCCCTACTACGCACCGATCAAAGGGTGCAGTCCGACTTCGCTGTGAAGTCAGGTTATGCACTGGTACTTGCTAATTCTCACTATTTTTCAGACTTTGCACAGACAAGGGAGCGTAGTTCGACTTTGCTACGAAGTCGGGTTGCACTCCAACACTTAGTCAATTTCTCTGCCAAACTGTCACCCTGCTACAAGGTGCGCTCAGAAAGAAGGACGAAGTCAAACTTCACACCAAAACTAGGCAAAGTCAAACTTTGCACCAAAACTAGGTGAATTACGAACTTCACACCAAAACTGTACGAAGTCGGACCGACTTCGCACAAAAAACTGGGCAAATTCGGACTGACTTCGCACAAAAAATTGGGTTTCCTGGTTCTGCTTCCCGGGGCCATAACTTTTGATCCGCTAACCTGATCGCCTATTATAATATATCATTGGAAATCTGGTGAGAAGATCTCAAATAATAAAATATCTAGGGCTCATTTTATCCATTTTATTGCCCCCATTTATGGCCCATGAAAACCTGAACACCTCAGCATGCTCTTTGCCGCTTGAAAGCTCCATACTTGGGCCAAAATTTATCAAAAGTTTTAATGTGGCAAAATTGCCAACATTCTTGGTGGCTTGTGGGGCATTGAGCTCGCCTTGATGTGAGGACCTAGGCCTTTATCCATTGGGCAATAGAGTCACCCTCGCTGTCCTCTTTATATCCACTGTCAGCAGCAACCTCTTTCTAAAACCCTTGGCACCCACGACACTCTGCTTCTGCCAAAAAACTTAAAAAGAAAACACTACATAGACTGAATTAAGGAAACAACTAAAAATTTGAATACTAGTTGGATTATTTATACAAAATTTTGTGACATTATTGGCATGCCGCCAACACAAATCTAATTTTGGTTGCCTATCTGATGAACTTGTAGTGTCTGAACCAGATCTGATTGTACTTCAGATGATATTTGAAGTCCGGCTGGCCTCCCAAAGTTTGTCAGTTCATGAACATGGTGCAATGTGGTAGATTTTCATTCATGCCAATACCCGTACAACTGATGAACAATGTGGCAAGGAGATTTTTCAAACGGGAGCCCTCTTTAGGTACCGATTGCAGTGATGGTTGGAGCCAATACCACCACGGTGGAGACTGTAGGTGAACATTCATTTCTCTGCTTGTGAGGTCAAGGCTGCTCACAAAACCTTGATTCCTCTAGGGTGTCTTCTATCAGCTTAAAAAAAAAGGGTGCCTGCGATCAAGAAATCTAGATCTTCAGCTCAGTCGGAGTCGCCAGGTGATTTTTCCAGATGAAGGCAAGCCAAAGATTCACCAACTCAGGCTTCCTTAAAATATGGGGACTGATCGTTTCACCTCACAGATTTGTCTATGCAAGCTTGGTAATCAGCCAGCCCGACGCGCTCGCCTGGAGAATTGGTATTAATTTCATAAAGTTAGGCTGGTTTCTTGGGTTCCTTGCTCGCCACCTTCTTGCTTGCACGAAGGCGTTAGGACCGGTCTCTTGGACTCAGAGGATTTGTTTATGTAGAGTCACCAGGTGCTCTTATTTTGAACAGTAATTAAGTGAGCACCAGTGCTTTGATTTTATTTGGGGGTGAGAAACATTCTTGTCCCACCGAGTATTCAGAAAGAAACTATCAGCTCGAGTGAGGACGAGCTTGAGATCTTCCAAATGCGAGACAAAGAGTCCCATCGGGCGTGCCAAAAACTGTTGGTCACGAATCCACCATGAGGAAAGGATTTGTCGCTATTGCGCCCTAGACCCACAAACCAACATTGAAAGATCAAAAGGAAGGAATGCCTTTTAGGCCAATCTCTGGAGAAGGCCGGCTCCTTGTGGGGGTTAGTAAGATGAGAGTGTAGGAAAGAGATAAAAATGCGAAAAGAATTTACAAATGAGAGTGGAGTTGGGTTGGGGGAACTAACAGTACAACAACACACCAATCACCACTACTTATAGCATTATAAGTACAAAGCATAGCCAAGAACTGCAAAGTCTAGTATACTTTCTGTATAGAGCGGTGTACGCACAACTACAATGGTCCCCTAGCAAACATTCTCCCTACAAGGAGAACTAATAGCACGACAATGCATCAATCACCACTACGTACGGTAACTCAAATAGAAGGCAATCGAGAGATGTCAGAGCCAGGTATATGTGTTATGCAGAGAATTTATATGCACAGCTACAATGGTTCCCTAGCAAACATTCTCCCTACAAGGAGAACTAACAGCATGGCAACACATCAATCACCACTACGGACATCAACGTAACACACAATTGATGGAACTGCTACCACATCTATTCTATGTATCCTCTAATATATGAAGTTCAAAAGTTCTTGGCCACCAAATTCCAAAATGAATCAACAAGCCATGACACAAGCAATGCTTTAGGTATATCTGACCACCAAATGCTGAAACGAATCAATGAGCAGTGACATAAGGAAACGTAAAACATACATGTAAAGGAGAGGCAAAGATAAAAAATAAAAGCAGCAAAATAGAACTAGGCATACAATTTATATTTATAAGCAGAAGCACGGTTACAATGGTTCCCTAACAGACATTCCCCTTCCACCACTTTACAATGAGAATGTGGTGGGTACTTATAGCCCAGAGTCCCCCCCGTTACATTAATGGGCACAAAGTCCCAGTCAAACATTAGCTGACAAAAGTAGCCGTGGAACTATTGATGCTGACATCTGTTGGGTTGGACTGTACTCTCGACATGGTCTCCCTGAAGGTTGAATAGCCACGTGGTAGCACGTTGGGTAGAACTTTATATTGATAGGAATGCGGGTAGCTGAGGTAGGTGGAAACTCACATCAGCATTAAATGAGGCAACTGGCATAAGTAGTGCGGCCCATGCTTGTACTTTTGCTCGGAATGTCTTGGATCGGATCCCAAAGTTGGACACTTGTCAGATGATAATGCTTGACATTTTTCTGCCTTGAAAGGCAGTCTATCCAACTTCGCATGGGATTAGAGCGAAATCGGGTAGCACAGGTGAAAAACAGCATAGTCAGGTAGCACTATTTCCCTATTGCGCATTGATCAAATGGCGCATTCTGACTTCGCTGCAAAGTTGGGTTACGCACCAGCACTTGCTTATTCTCATTGCCATTCAGAATTCACATAGAAAAGGGAGCACAGTCCGACTTCGCTACGAAGTCGGGTTGCGCTCCAACACTTAGTCAATTTCTCTGCTAGACTATCAGCCTGCTACAAGGTGCGCCCAGAAAGAAGGGCAAAGTCAGACTTCACACCAAAACTGGGCGAAGTCGGACTTCACACCAAAACTGGGCGAAGTCGGACTTCGCACCAAAACTGGGTGAAGTCGGACCGACTTCGCACAAAAAACTGGGTTTCCTGGTTCTGCTTCCCGGGGCCATAACTTTTGATCCGCTAACCCGATCGCCTATTATAATATATCGTTGGAAAGCTGGAGAGAAGATCTGCAATAATAAAATATATAGGGATTATTTTGTCCATTTTATTTCCCCCATTTATGGCCCATGAAAACCCGAACACCTTAGCATGCTCTTTGCCGCTTGAAAGCTCCATACTTAGGCCAAAATTTATCAAAAGTTTTAATGTGGCAAAATTGCCAACAGTAGCATAGCATGGACATTACAAATATAATAATTTTATTGTGAAAGGATGTGCTTGGTTTAAGTAAATAACAATATTGGTTCTTTGTGCTCAAACTTTATTTAATTGAATTTTGTGGACTTTGATATAAGAGAGATTAGTAATCATGCCAGATAAAAATCAAGATATTTATTTTGTGTTTGTGAAAGTGAGGGATTCGAAATAAATGCTAATTTATCCAAAATAATTTGAAATATATAACTGCAAAATTTGTAAGAATATATACAAATACTTTTTGGAGAAGTTTGAGAATGTTGACTCTCTCTTTCTTCTTTATTTTGTTTTGGTTTCGAAAGAGTCAAGAGTATTGTTGTTTTTATTTTTATTATTTTTGTGTGTTTTTGTTTCTGTGTAAATAGTTTGATATATTTTTAAAATAAGAAAACATGCAAAATATGTACAAATGATGAAATGACCAAATTTTATGCGTAATATCGCTTAAGATGCATAATATTCATAGGTTCTTTTAAATATTTACCATCTAAGGTAGCTAGATTATATGCTCTCGATTCAAATTTAGCAGTGATAATGTATGGTCCAAGCCAGTTGGGCTCAAATTTACCTTTAAGGTCTTTAGTTACATTAGTATTTTTTTGATTTTATTTTAAAACAAGGTCGTCGATCTCAAAGGATCGATGACTAACTTTTTTATCATATGATCTTTGAAGCTTGTTTTGGTAGGCACGGAGATGCTCCAAAGCATTGATGCATTTTTCATCTAGGAGGTCCAGCTGAATGAGTCTGCCAGCTCGATATTCATCTCCTAATTTGGTATCTTGAAGTAGTAGAGCCAAAGAAGGAACTTCTAATTCAAAGGGAAAAATGGCTTTAGCACCATAAACCAAAACAAAAGGTGAATTTCCAGTGGGGGTTCGAACACTAGTTCGGTAGGCCCACAAGGCTAGATATAATTGAATGTGCCAGTTGCGGCCAGATTTATTGACCAATATTTTGAGAATTTTACTTAAGGTTTTTTTAGATGCTTCTGCTTGACCATTACCCTGAGGATAATAGGGATTGGACCAGTGATGTTGAATCTTATATTTTTGGCATAATTTCTTGACATATTTATTTTTGAAACAAGTTCCATTATTAGAGATGAGATTTGTAGGAATTTTGAACCTACAAATGATTTGATTAAAAATAAATTTAGAAACTTGTGTGCCAGTGCAGGAAGCTAAAGGCATAGCTTCAACCCACTTCGTGAAATAATCGGTGGCGGTTATGATGAATTTGTGTCCATCAGATGACACAGGATTGATTTTGCCAATAATGTCTAAGCCCCATTTTGAAAAGGGCCAAGGAGATGAAATAGCCTGCAACTCTTGTGCAAGGGCATGGATAAGGTTAGCATGTTTCTGGCACTTGTCGCAATGGCACACATACTCATGTGCATCATTTTCCATGGTAGGCCAAAAGTATCCTATCCTAAGGAGATTTTTAGCAATGACACTACCACTGAAGTGTCCTCCACAAGATCCATCGTGGGCTTCACTTAAAGCTGATTTGGATTCTTCTAGATTCAAACATATCAATAGGATACCTTCAAAAGATCTCCTATATAAAGTATTGCCAATGATTACAAATCAACTTGCACGTCGACGTAATAACCGACGCTGGTTTCTATTAGAATTGGCAGGGAAAGTCCCATTTTGAAGAAAATCAAATATATCTATATACCAAGGTTTAGGAGTAGTTTCATTGATTAGAAACACATCCAAAGGTTCTAAGCATGACTTATTTGAAGTGGGTTCCTGGAGTCGATGAATAATGATAGTGGCATATTCGTCATCTAACTCCAAGGGTAGGAGAGATGTAGCTGCATCCATAGCATCAGCTACACGGTTGTAGGTTCGAGGAATGGCTTCTAAGGAAACTTGATCAAATAGAGACATTAATTGTAAAACATAGGCTTTATATGGGTGCAGTTTATCATCTATGTTCTGATAAACTTCATTAATTTGGTTTATGACAAGTTGAGAATCACCAAAAACTAACAGATGTTTAATTTTTAGCGCCAAGGCAACTCGTAATCCAAGGATTAGAGCTTCATATTTAGCAGTATTGTTGGTGTAAGCAAATGTTAATTTGAAGGACAAAGGAATAAGATGTTTTTGCAAGGATATTAAAATAATACTTGCACAAGCCCCACTCATGCATCGAGCTCCATCAAATTATAAGGACCATTGTTTAATATGGTCTGCCTCTAATTGAAGGCATTCATCAGGAAACTCAATGATGAGGGGATGGGTAGACTCTAAGGGTGCAACATCTAGTTGATCTGCTATGATTTGACCCTTAACAAAATTTTTTCCTATGAATGTGAAGTCAAACTCGCTTAGAGCGAGAACCCACTTGGCTATACGACCCGATAAATAAGGTCGACTCATGAGATACCTCAAGGGATCATATTTAGCAATGACAGATTTTCTGACTAAGCATATAATGGCGTAATTTCTGCGTAGAAAATACAACTGCTAGACATAGTTTTTCTAACGCTGTGTAGCGGGTTTCATAACTGATGAAGGTTCGACTAATATAATAATTAGCACGTTCTCTCTTCGCATCATCAATCTGAGCTAACATAGCTCCTAAGGCAGAATTTGAAGCTAAAATATACAGGAGAAATGGGCGATCGGATCTAGGTGGTGAAAGCACAGGTGGGTTAAGGAGGTATTGTTTGAGAAGTTCAAAAGCTTCTTTACATTCGTCGTCCCAATTAAAAAGGACATCCTTCTTAAGGAGTTTAAGAAAGGGACCAGTTTTGTCTGCAAACTTATCGATGAAGCGACGGATAACTTGAAGTTTACCTTGTAAACTTCGTAATTCAGATATATTGGTAGGTGTGGGCATATCAGTGATAGCCGCAATCTTGAAAGGGTCAATTTTGATACCATGTAAAGAAACTAAAACCCCTAATATTTTACCGGACTTAACTTTGAATATGCATTTGGTTGGATTTAATCGAATAAGATATTCTCTTAATAGATTAAAAAAATTTCTCAAATCATCTAAATGGTTATCTTCATTAATAGAGTGAGCTATAATATCATCTACATAATCATGTAGGATATCATGCATCATGTCATGAAAAATATAAATCATAGCTCGTTGATAGGTTGTGCCTGCATTCTTTAAGCCGAATGGCATAACTTTCTAGCAAAAGGTACCCCAGGGGGTAATAAAGGTTGTTTTAGCCTGATCTTCAGGAGCTATCCTGATCTGATTATAACTGTAGAATCCATCCATTAAGGACATCATCCCACTCTCGGCAGTAAATTCAATGATTTGATCCATGTTTGGAAGAGGAAAATCATCTTTAGGGAATGCAGCGTTAATATCTCTAAAATCTGTGCAAACCCTAACTTTGGTAGCTTCTTTCTTGGTGACTGGAACTACATTTGAGATCCATTCAACATAATCAATAGCTTGTATAAAAACAACATTCAGGAGTTTTTCTAACTCCCCTTTGACTAGCAGGGCCACTTTGGGATGCATTTTTCTAAGTTTTTGTTTAACAGGTTTAGCATCCGGATGGACTACTAGATGATGCATGACTACGAAAGGGTCCAAACCTGGCATATCTTCATATGTCCAAGCGAATACATCTTCATATTCTTTAAGGAATGCAATGTATTTCTCTTGTTTCTCTTGACTTAATTCTGACCCAATATTGATTATGTGAGGATTATCCTCAGTTCCAATGTTAACTTTAATGACGTTTTTGACCTCCATGTGTAGATATCTTTCAAAATTAGGTGGGGCGGGTGAGACGCCTAATTCTTGTAATTATTTTAAGGTTAATTTGGATAATTCATCTTGAGGATTAGTGGCCTCAAGTTGGGCTATATTTGTTATAGAACCATCAAAATAAAATCCATTGTGTAACATCTCTTCAACGGAGACATCGTGGAAGATATCTCCTTCCAACTCCTCATCGGAGTCAGCAATCAATTCAGGGTAAGCTATGGATAGCATGTTACATGTAAATGGCTGATTTTTTAGAGGCAAATCATCATGCCTATCCAAATAATCTTGATAACATATGAGTTGATCATCATCTTAAAAAGGGAAGGGTTGACCCTTACTTAGAAATAGGCCCACACCACAGCAGGCAGGCCATGGTTCTACCTCGAAATGTTCTTTCATACCATTTTGGAAAGGTCCCAAGCCTTTCCCTTTATATCCCATTTTAAGCATTATAGGTTTAGCTTTAATATACTCATTAGTAAAATAACAGCGAGCATATCCATCATGATGAGTTTTGACATTTCGAGGTATTCTTCCCCAGTCATATCCTTTATAAATTAATGCACAACTCCTGACTTGGTAAGTACTTCCCATGGGTTGTGGAAGGCCCAAAGTACGAGGAGATGGCAACAAGTTATTTAAAAGAATTGAATCTTGCATGAAAGCATTTGTTTTTTATGATATTAAGATTGTGGATAAATTTGATAAAATTTCATCAGAAAGAGCATAAGATGTAGAAGGATCATTCCCTATATCTTTAGATGTGGAAGGTATGATTGATGTTGATAATGTGGAAGTGTTAATGAATGTGTCTATAGGTTTTGAAATTATAGGGATAGAACATGAAGGATTGGTTGTGGATTGAAGATCTTTTTGAGGTTCTAGAGTGATTTGTTTAGAATATTGTTGATCTATATATGAGGGTGAAATGAATGGAGGAGAAATAGGTGAAGCTATGGGTGTGTGTTTCATAGTTTTAGATGAAAAATAAGAATTAGGATGTGTGGATGACAGAAGCGGGCAAAATTGCACTCCAATAGGTTCTGCCAAAGCACACATATCAAAGGGTCTAGGATCACCATGGATAGTGACCAACTGATTTTTAAATTTGAATTTAACACATTGGTGTAAAGTGGATGGGACAGCCCACATTGCATTGATCCAAGGACAACCCAAGAGTATATTGTACGATGCGGGGCAATGTACAATAAACACGATCATATCTAAGGTTCTAGAACAAACTTGCAATGGGATGGTAAGAACTCCACATGTTTCTTGTGTTTCGTCATTGAAAGCTTTTATGATCTTCATTTCATCACTTCTAAAGCCAAATCGTTGGTAGAAGTCAAAAGTGCAAATGTTTAGAGATGAACCATTATCAATCAGGACTCATTTAACAACTACATCTCCAATTAGAGCAGTAATATATAAGGGATTATCCTTATGTAAACTGTGTTGTGGGATATCTTTATCCCGAAAGTCAATACAATCAACTTCTCGAGTGATGATAGTATTGGCCATGGCTTTAGGTTGAATATTTTGAGGTACCATCATTTGGCTTAATGTAAGCATCAACTCATCCCTATGGGTAGGAGAAGATCTTAATAAATCCAAAAGGGAAATTCTGGCTATAGTATTGGATAATTGCTTATTAATATTGTAAGGCGGTTTAGGTTGAACATTGGAAGCATGATTCCCTTTATTGGGATTTTTCAAAACAAATGGAGCTGATCCATCATTCTGGTTTGGTTCTTGTTGAGAATTTTGAGTCTGTTGTCGGGTAACGACTCCAATGGTACCTACAATGTTATATTGAAGACGTTGAACTGGTCTCGATTGAGTGTTTATGGTTTTTTCATTAGAGAGGAATTTATTAGAAGAGGGTCAAGTAGTAACTCTTCTAGGAAATGGTTCTTCTGGAACCATAGCATCTGTGATGGGTTGAATAGGATCTGATTCATTTTCAGAACTATTCGATTGGTTTGAGGTGATGTCTATTTCACTTTCAGTATCTGATTCTACATCACTAGGATCTGGAGTTTGAAAATTATGTAGGGGCCTGGTCGTGACTAGGGATAAGGTTGTGTCAAATTTTTGAGGATCCTGAATAGGTAATTGTCCGCTAATAGTTCCTACATATCGGGTAGGAGGAGGAAAATTATGATGCTCAATTTGATTGGCCACCTCTTTACCATGTCTTGGTAAAGGATGTTGAAATATGTCTAATGATTGATTAGAATTTTGATTTTGATTTTGGGGAATGTTCTTTTGAGTGTTATTAGGAGTATTTTGTTTAGGTTGGAAGGCTTGCACCTCCATTTCATTATTATCAATCAGATCTTGTATTTTATGTTTCAACCTTTTACAAGCGTTGGTAGAGTGTCTAGGTCCTCTATGGAAATCACAATGTAAATTAGCTTTGTATCCAGGTATAGTTGGATCAGGTTCCCGGATAGCTGGTAATTGGATCAAACCTCTTTCGAGTAATTGAGGTAAAATAGTTGATAATGGTTGATTCAATCTAGTAAATTCTTGAGGAGGTTTATCAAGAGGTTTCAATATAAATTTTTTTGTTGTCTTCGTTGCATTGATATTAGCAACATTTATGTTGTCAGTGACTCCATCACCTACGACTTGTTTGTTTTTATATTGATTTCTAGATGTTTTCTCATCATCCTTCTTCCTAAGTTGGCCTCTCCTAATGAGGGCATCTTCTACTCTTCGAGCTAAATCTATAGCTTGATCGAAGGTAGTTAAAGTAGTAGTTGATAACTCATAAGATATTTGTTCTTGCAAATTATTGATAAAAATGTCCAACATTTCCCTATAAGGTAGCACAAAGTGTAGTTTTCCTGTCAACTACCTCCATCTAGCTAAGAAATTAGCAAAACATTCATCCTTGTCTTGTTTTAAGTTGTATCTCGATGTAGGCACTAAATTGATGGACAAAAGATTTAGCTGTTTCTTCAAAATTTCTCAAAGAATGAGTGGGCAATTGATAGTAACACTCTAATGCCAATCCATCTAAACTTTTTGGGAACATTTTTAGTAATAGCAAGTCATCATGTGATATATCATGACATGCTATCCTAAACATGCGAATATGCTCTATGGGATCTTCGGTTCCTTTATATATAGGCAGGATGGGCATGGGAAAATGCTTAGGGTATGATTGTGCTATAACTATGGGATCCAAAGGTTGACTACATGTCTCTCGATAATTGTACGAGGGATGGTAGGGATCTATCTGGTCCATGCGAGAAGCTAACTGCTTCACCATGGCTTCTAGATTACTAGTTTGCCCACCATATTGGTCCGATAGGGCATTAATATGAGATTTGTGAACATATGATGGAGGGACATGCATATTAGATGCTATATTGCTATTGTGTAAATTGTTGGTAGGAAAGGTGTTATGAAGAAATTTTGAAGTTGTATTATGATGTATCCCAGATTGTTGAAAATTGGTGTTTGTCTTCATTTTAGAATTTTGTTTACTTGAAGCATATTGATGAATATTTTGGCGAAGTAAAGCAGTGAAGGAAGTTTTATTTTGTGTGGGCATGATTTTAGGCTCAATAACAGGTTCCTTAGGAGGTTGGGTAACCTGTTGTTTTGGCATGTTCTGAATCATAGTGACCATATCTCTATTGGATGGTCCAGCCTTATAACTTTCTTGATCAACAAAGGACAAGGGATTAGTGTGCACATCAAACATATGTTCCATGGCTGCTTGAGTGTCACTAATTTGCCCTTTATCAATACGAAATGCCATATTAAGAGCGCCAATGTTATTATTGAAAAATATCCAGAAATGATCTAAGTTATCAAAAGCAATAGTTCCATCTGGAGCTATTCTAGGGGACGAGGATCCATCCTTTTTATAATTTTCTTCTTGTTCATTGTCTTCACCTAGGTCATCTTCTGGTTGATCTAGAGTTTCTCCTTCCGAAATTGGATCCTCGGGAAGGACATTTGGGTTTCTTGTTTTGTCTCCTAACCAATCTTCTTCTTCTCCTTCAGTTTGTTTACCATTCCTAAGTTTAGGCATTGTGCTTAATTTAGATTTCAGCAAATATATATATATATATATATATATATATATATATATATATATATATATATATATATATATATGCAACAAGCTTAAGAGGTATATATTAATTATATACCTACTACAATATTTAAAATGAAATGTTTTGGTTTTTGTTATATTTTTTAGTTTTTCTTGTTTTTGTAATAATATTGTAAAGATAACAAATAACACAATAAATGCAAAAAATAATACTGAAAGCAATGATCTAGTTTTCTATAAATAATTTATAAATGTCATTAATGGGCTCAAGTTCTTCAAGAGTCATGAAGTGTTCTTCAAATTGAAAATTTTCTTTCAAGAATTTAATGAAAAGGGCTATAGTGATATTATCTGTCTCGTATCTCGGTTGATAGAAGTAAAGCTCGTGGCAATACTCTCGATATAACACAGCTCGAGGAACTCTATTCCATATTTCCCTATCTGTAAGAAAGACCTCTTGGTCTTCTACACGACCTAGGAACTGGTGTATAGTGGCTGCGTTCTCGAGGTATTCCTCAAAGGTGAACAATTTTGAAGACACAAGAGCTCTCCTATAAGCTAACCATCTATGGCAGGCTCTCTGAAGTTCATGATAAAATATGAGTTGATTAGGATCCAGGATTCTATCTAGGACAAGCCTCTTGGTTTGTTTAAGTTTTATTGACCTAGATGAAATGACACCTAGTCTTCTATCAAGTTCGTCCCACAATGGTTTCTATCTGTTTCGGGCACACTAAGCACATAATTGATTTCTATGGCTGCTAATTGGTTTTCAACATTTATATTAACTGCTAATCTTTTCTTAGGAGCTACCATCTAGACATGATATGCAACTTATTATTTTCTAATGATTTTAAATGCATCTATGTTTTTTTTTTTGTTTTTTTTTTCAAAAGGTTTTAAATGCATTCACATCGAGTTCACCAAAATGTATCACTCCAAATTTTTCACATCCTTACCTTTAGGCTATAGGATCCGTGCCCGGAAGGAGGATGGGAAAAGGATGGCACGGTACCTCAGACTGAGAGGCCTTCCGAAGGTCCTGCATCTCGGGGGAGGTGTATTATGGTGATTTTTTGACAGATGGTGGGTTCACCAGGAAATTTTTGAATGGCAGTTTCCACGCCTAGGTTGGGAATGTGTTTAATGTGTTTAGTTTTATCTTTAAACATTCGAGTCCTAGGTTTGGCCAAATGAATCTAAGTTGTTCTTTTATGAAAATGTAGGCTAAATGAAATACAGAAAACAGTTTTTAAACAAAAAAATAGAGAGAAAAATCTAAATTACAGAGCCATACCTGATCCGGATGTCTGATGGAGATTCTAATTTTTGAAGCAGTCCAGATAGTATGGAATTTGACAGAATCATCTTTGACCTGCAGGATCATCTGAGATCTGATGAATTCATTAGACGAATTCGTTAGAGACCTGCAAACAGAGAAATAGACATAAAATACAAAAAATGCAGCAATGCTAATAGAGGATAAAGATGTAAAATGACAATAAATATGTTAACATATAATCCCGAATAGAAATGCAGGTAAATTATGATGTTTTAATAGTTAATCATGATTTCATTATGCAATTAGACTACATGGGTGACCTCCAAGATGCAGAATAACAAAAATAAATAAATAAACTGACTAGATGCAAAATAGAACAGGATATGAAAAGAGAAAAATGCAAACTCTGGACACTGATTGCCCCCAATGCAGACTGTAGTCGAGATCTTCTTGAATCAGTGGGAAATCATCTCGAATTGAACAAGATCATCCATGACAAATTGAGCTTGCTCCGGCTAAAAAATACTAAGGTTCCTGCAACAAAATTTGGATAGGAAAAGTGCAGATAGTAATTTGGGATGTTTCAGTGCGTATAAAGTCAAGTTACAGGAAATATCAGCCAGGGGTAGGTTAAGGGGAGGGCCTAAGTTTAAATAGGCTTAGGAGGGAGGCTAAGAGGTTGGATATCATCCCAATTTGGGAGATCTCCAATGGGGAGGGTCTTTAACGATGCAGACACACTTTTGCCCGGATTAGAGATGTCGTTGGAACAGAGGCTAATTGAGAAAAATTAGTTTTGGGACAAGATCGTCTGGATGTCCTAGTCTAGACGAAATCATCTGATCTGAGGCGATATCATTTGATCGGCGACGATATTGTCAAATAGTCAAAACAAACTCTAAAAATGGCATGGGAAAGGAGGAAACGGGTTAAACGACAATTTGGGAGTGGTTTTGGGGGTTAAAATTTGAATTTGAATATTTACTAGAGTAATTGTAATTATTTAAGGTTTTACTGCACCAATTTTAGGGTGCTACAGGTATCTAGATACCTTTTCCCATGGTGGGTATTCCATATAAGGGCACCACTGGATATCCCCAGGGTGAATCTAGGTGAACTGATCAATGTAGTGTACCAAGTCTTCTACATGAGACCTACTCCTGAACCCCTCTTGTTCTTAGGGCCAGTAGGTGGTATAGCACTAGTGAGCAACTGCAATAGTGGTTATCTATATGGGCAGCTCAGTAGGGAGCTTTGTTTGGATGTGCTACCATCCCCATATCTATAGAAGAAGGTCATAGCCAATGCCCAGTAGCCCCATATCTATAGAAGAAGGTCATAGCCAATGCCCAATATACTCTTATGGGTGATCTAATACAACTCCTGATATAATTGTGCTAGCATAGTGCTCCCATAGGATAGGATCACTGGCTCATCAGTCGAGTTGGCCATGATAGCTCGAATACAAGCTAGGAGGTTCTAGGGGAACCTCACACCTAAAGTATTCGGTAGGGCTATCTGAATAATTAGGTGCATGAATACAACCTCCTACTATGAAAATATGTTGACCTCATACCGCTCATAGATGTGGATACCACCATGGTCGATGCGACCCTGTGCCTCCACACTCTGATCCCTGAATATAGCATCAAAAATAGCCCTCTTTATCGTAAATGGAGAAGATGTGATAGGCTGACCATCAATAGGTAGTTATAATATGTGGTACACATCCTATAATGTGACCATCATCTCACCTGTAGGTAGGTGAAATGTATTGGTCTGCGCATCCTAGCGATGGGCCAAAGCAGTTAGATAAGTCTGGTCTACCCAGATGGGAGGGACATCCAGGATGTATTCAAATCCAATAGCACCAAACCACTCCCACTCTATAGTAGCAAGTAGGGGGTGTAGAATGCGAAGGATGTCGGTCTCCATTGCTCTATTAGTCAAATATTGAATAAAATAAATCAAAGAAAAATGAAAAAAAAAATTAAAATCACTCTAAAATCAACAAAAAAAAATTATTAAATATCTTTAAAATGCAATAATATGCACAAAAATGATCAAAATTTTCAAATACAATTAAAATTTTGCTTCAAAACAACAAAAAGTGGCACTTATTGCCCATAAAAGCTCTCTCTCTATATATATATATATATATATTTTTTTTTTCCAAATTTGGGTGTCGCGGGTCGAAACCGTGGCCAGCCCAATGGTAAAAAATTTGACTATTGGGATTTGAATCCTACTATGGTTGATAGGATCAACCCCTAATATACCAATTTAGAATCATGGATGCCACTTTTGGGTAGGGAGCGAAACCCTAAACAGGTCTGCCCTTCCCGAAAAACCTTGAAAAATTAAACCCACCCTATCTAATCTACCCTAAGCTAAATCCTAATCTATGATGATGTTTGTTACCAAAAGTTTAGTGTAGTTCATTTACCGATTAATTAATGAGGCTAATTTTAACCCGGTAATCAAAATTGAGGTCTCATTTTATGAGTTACCTTGGAACCCTGGCTCTCCTTCTAGTTGATGCCTTCGCTTGGTCAGCCATAGGTGTAAATTTTGGGTAATTTGGTTCGGTTTCAGCAGTGTTCTAGGTTAGTTTTATGGTTTTTACCTCTAGAGCTCTCAGGTTAACTGTTGAATTTAGGTTAAAATGACAATTTTTTAAAAATAATATCCTTTTATAATTTTCCATATTCAAGTCGGGTCGCGACTAACAACCACGGTCCTCAAATTAGGGTTTTTCGACTGCAGGTTATAGCCACAATGAGAAAAATTACCCATAGTTGAGAGTTGTAGTTAGCAAATTACATATAATATCCCTAATTTCCCCTAAGGAAAGCTTCTAGCTAACAATTTAAACACTTCAACTAAACCAAATAATTCAAATTCAACTTCAAAATTTAACAAAAAACTCATATAAATCAAAAGTCAAATGTGCCTCGTATTTAGTCATTTACCCTATACACTCGAGGGTTGTAGTGACTGACACTCCATGAAATTTGGTAGGATGAATAAATTACCATAAGGAAATTTGGGGAAAATTCATCATTGTAGAATTGCTATGCTTCATTTCAATCCCTAAGAAGATCTACACAGCCAGATTGCTCCAGGGGAATGAAGTATTCAACGCAATTATCTTATGATATTCTTAGCATATCATCGACAAATATTATTCAACATAAGACTAATTGGACTTGCTTTCATTTTGATTCCCTAAGAAGGCCTTGTGTCTAGACTACTCCATGGGATAGAAATAGGTGATTACTATTAATAATTGCAATCGTAGCTAATTAGGCCTTGCCAAGATTTTAAAATGCTAAATCCTAATTTTTTTTAGATCATTCACAGTGGTCAAGCGACCTCATCGCTTCTTTTTATTTTCATTACCCTCACCAAATCATCACTTGAGGGGGTAGTCATAATATCAAATCATACTCAAATTCAACAAAATATCTCTTGATCTTGTCAAATTGCGTTCGTCTTACGAATCATTTCCAAAGACTATCATAAGCTTACCCTTCTGCTAGGGAAAAAGCATACATGATAGTTTGTTTGTAACTCTCTTCCTTTTGGATTGACAGACATGAAAACCTACTTGGCATTGATGTTATCTGAATATCTGATGATGAGTGTAAACTCTTTCAAATTTAAGCCTTCTATCGAGTTAGAAGCAATGATTCTAAGTTGTGCATCCTTTTGCTGGACCTGGGGCATCTAATGTTGATCATATTAATGATCATCATCTAACCTACGATATCATTTTAGGAGGTCTATTTTTCTCAATGTTTTTCACAATCACAACACATCTCAAAATGGGCATCTATAGACACCTAAAATGCATCATGCCAAAATGACTACTCATATGGGACATGCTAGAAGACCATATGGAAGACCTTTGGACAAATCCAAGGTATAGCAGTGGTTTTTACCACTCAGATGGGCATCTTTGCCTAGTTAGTGCTAGCCACTAGTGGCACCCATGATTAGCAATGTTGCCCATGACTGAAAATCATAGTTAGGAATGAAATTTATTTGGCCTTCATACAACCCTAAAATTTGGTTGCAATGGCCAATTGATTGCGGATTGAAGTGGTTTGAGTGAGGAATGATCTGAAACCTTCCATATAATAAAATAAACTACCCAATAGTGATATTGGCTTCATGAGGAAGCCACCCCTAGCCCTTGGCAAATCCTATAAGTACCCCATCTAAATTGGGGATAATCCTAGAGACAAGTATTAACAATTGAGCAGTAAAGCCCTGTCGAATTGCATACTCACTTGCATACATTGAGAGGGAAACATTTGCTACCTAATTGGAGATCGAACTGCCATGGAGGTCCTAGGAGCCTAGGAGATGCAAGAAACACCAATTCATGCAATCCATGCATAATCTGAACAATTCAACCATTAAACCTATTAGAGGACACAAAGGTGACCCTTGGACATCAATTTCACAAAGTGGATCAGAGAGTAAGCCCTAATTTGGAGGGCAAGTTCCCTCAAAGCTCTGCCATGGCTGTCAGCCATAGTGAACAGTGTTAAATGCTTATCAGACCCGCAGCGAGCAAATGGGGACAAATTCCTTTGTTTTCCCTTTTTTCAAATTAGTTAGCTAAATTATATTAAGCATATTACTGGTTTAACTAACAATTTAGAGATTCTAACCTATAGATTTAGGATGTTTGATAATTTTTTTTCATTGTAGCAATTGACATTATAATGAATATTTTCCATACCTCCATGCTTTCTATTTCATGATTAGCCTACTATATAGTTAGATGTGCTTTTTATCACATGTTTTATAACAATATTTACATGATTTGCATAGTTTTAATATCTTTATTGCAATATCTTGATTATTACTAGTTATGACATATTTTGATATACTTTCCCCAAAAGGCCTCATCAAGAGAGGCTACCTTTTCTTTTAACAAGTTCTTGTTGTTTCTTTAATGCAAGATTAATAGGGTCATGCCATTCAATGCAACAAATGCCTCTAATCATGGAGAATAAGGTCATCGACACCTTGAAGCATCTCATGTCATTCTAAAAGGCCTATGGATTACACCTACCCTTGCGAGGGATTTTCCTATTATTGTAACATTGTATCACATTGGGTATCCCTAAGAGGGACAAATTTGTAATCTTGAATTGATGGAAATTTAATAAAATAAACCCTTATTTATGGTTTAATTCAATTTTTCAATTCTTGTATGCTTTATGTGATTTCCAATTGTTATTATATTAGGGTGTATGCTTTTTAGGATTGTAAAATAAGTTCTTCTATCACTATGAAATTATGGTAAATAAGAGTTCATTATTTTTTTAAGAATGAAAAATATCTTAGGTCACTATTACTTTAACTAAGGTAAAAATTTATGTTTTAAAGTTGGTTATTTTTAAAATTTAATTTCTAAGATGTTTATAAAATAATTTGATATATACACTTTCTTTACTTGATATTATAATCAGCATAAATATTTTTTTGAGGTAGAAATAAAACTGTAGTAAGGTTAGAAAACTTATCTATGAAAGTATAAATATTACCTTAGAATAAGGTGCCTTGTTAACCTCAAAATTGAACCTATATAATTAATGAATGAAACCATCAAGAAGAATGAACAAATTTTGAAACAAGTAACCTAATGCTATTTTTTATGTGAAGGTAACAATCGTGATTCAAGAAATGATCAATTTTTGATAAAAAAATTCGAAACAAGTGATATGGAACAGTATGGGACGTCACCTCTAGGTCATTGTGTAGACACCTAAAATATGTCATGTTTAGGAAACCACTCATATGAGCACATATGAAGACCATATGACCAATTTTAGACCTTTCCAAGCGCAAGCACTGGTCCTAACCACTCAAAATGGTAGTTTTATCCCATATAAGCTTAGCAGCTATAGACTAGAGTGGCCAGCTGAGCGGCTAGCTTAGTAGCTATAGACTAGAGTGGCCAAAAATCTTGGCCATTGTAGGCTAGGGTGTCCAACTAGCCAACAATTTTAACCGCTATAGGCTAGAGCATCCAAGCCCTAGCCATTGCAGATGATTAGTGGCTAAGCCCTAAATAGCAAACTTGCCATCAAACTAGCCTAATATCAGACAAAAGTGGTAGTTTGCATGCAATAAAGCTGAGCGAGGATAACTTTATATTCCTCCTCATAGCCAGTCTACATGAGAGACTCAAGTCCATATTTAGACATCAATTTAACTGGACTTCAAGCACAGAAAAAGACTCAAATTCTCATGCTAACAAATAGTTTGTATGCAAGATTCAGTCCTAGGGTTTTAGACCTAACACTAAGACCTCAACACAATATAAGGAGTGAACCTAAAAGCACTAGGGGACCTTCTTGAGACCTTATTTTACCAATTAGAGAGATTTTTGATACTTGAATAGCTTTTATTGTAGTGAAGCCCTATAAAATAGAAGAGCAAATTAGAGCACCTTTGAGGAGAAACGAAGTGCTAGCCAACTGAGGGTTTATTATCTATAAGATATTCAACACATCGACTAAGAAATGACAATTCTTTCAACATCAACAACAAGCTTAGATCTATTGCTTTGGAGTACTAGAAATAGGTTTTTATCTGAGCAACCACTGTCTTGGACAGTGACCCGCAAGCCTAATATAGGGTTTAGGATCTAGTTTATTTTATTATATTTTCTTCATGTTTTCATGTCATTAGCATAGATTTGCTTCATTTACTTGCATTCATAGCACTAGTTTCATTGCATTTATTCTCATTAAGCATATTTCATTAATCATTAGGGTTTTTGCTAACAACCTCATTCAAGGAGGCAATATCGGACATCTAAGTGTGTGTTGTTATTTCATTGCTTACAGGGCTACAGGTTCATCGAACTGGTTCTCAACATACGAAAGTACAAGGATCCCTCTAGGAATCAGACCTAGAGAAGGAGGCATCTGTAAGCCCTCATACAGTTTCATGTGCATTACCAAGAAGCCTGCAAAAGCACACCACCCCTTGCGAGGGGATATTTTAAACATCTACTGCCCTCTTTTTGTAAAATCATGTATCAAATGAAGGGTATCCCGTAGAGGGATTTATATGTAATCGAATCTTGGAAATATCAATACAAAAGCATTCATTCATTTATTTCTTCGTATTTCAGCTATGTATTTATTTTAAGCCTTTCATTTAATGCATATTAAACATTAAAATATCAAGTAAAATTACAAATAGAGTAGTGGACGATGTGCAACTTCCCCGGGGTCGCTACATATGGCGATCATGATGGGACCCCTACCAAGTTTTTATTTTCTACTACTTTATTGATCTGTGTTTTTGTGTGTAGGTTTATCCGCTCTGGTCTACAATGGATAAAAATAAACTACTTTGGTCTACAACAACCATAAATTAGCTGCTCCTACTAACTGCAACTAGAAATCACCTGCTCTGGTCAATAGCGGCCAAAACAGGAGTGTAGAAAACAGTAAAATCTCTATTTTTTGAGTAGTATTTGAGGTTGGTACACACTTCTTATGTTTTTTGATCTTCTATTTGCATCTAGTTTTCTAAAATAGTGAACATTAAGACACATTTCAATTTGGAAAACTAAGAAATGAAAGAAAGGAACTTGCATGTTGCATCTTAGGTTTTTTTTAGATTTTCTCTAGGCATTGCTAGGAACAACAACTTATGCTTGTAAAGTTCACTTGCTATAAATCATGTGTTGGTTTGCTTGCCTTGAGGCCCTTCTAGAGGCCATATTTGCACAAAAAGAGTGCATTCATTAAGACTCATATTAGTTAATGCATATTTCTGAAAAGTGAAACATTATTTATATCAGGCATATAGGAAAGAGTCATTGCTGTTGTATGATGCATTTTATTTTATGCAAATTTAAAATGAACCCCACACACGCACACATATTTTAAACATTAGGGAGTTGGATTTCATTACCAACCCTCAATTTAGTCTAGTGATGTTGGCATTCATCTCCTTTCATCGACTTGTCCCCTAGATCTTCCTAGAATGGAATAGAAAATTTTTTATAGTGGTACTAGTTACTCATGTTCAAACAGTATCCCACTATTGGAACAACCATTGGTTCTGAGTGGAAGAGCTAGGCAAACCCCCACTGGGATTTAAGTGGTGTACCCTAGTCTCTTTTTGAGAAAATCATGTTTGGCATGGGTGTTCTTGGTTTCCACTATGGATGAGTCCCCTCATTCTAAATACAAAATACTAGCAAGAAATCAGGAGCAACAACAAATATAAACACATTGAAACCAGTTTTAGGACACACATTTAATCCATAAAAGAGATCATCATATTGTTTGCTTTGTGTGTTTCTTTGTTATTTGGGACCAAACCATAACCCTAATTTTTAGGAAAATTTATTGAAAAAAAATCTACTTTTTTATGTTGCATCCAACAGATCGAGAATCATGCAAAACGGAGCTATAATGAAAAAGTTATTTTGGTTTTATTTTTACTCTATTTTCGAGGTTGAAAATAGGGAAAAACTGCACTAAAATAGTCATAAAATGGGCTAGACAACTTCAAAAAGTGCCAAATTTGTTTTTTTGTCTTATTTAGCCCATGGGGCATTTCTCCCAAAACATTTGAGTCCTAACTATTCATGGTTCAAAAATTCCTAAAAGTGGGCATTTCCCCACGGGCACCGGTTAGCCAATTATTTTAAAAATACAAAATTTTGACCCCAAATTCAAATTTTGGAGTTATAGCTCATTGTGATCAGCACATTTCACTGATCATTTTGATATATGACACCCACAACCTTTTTCGGAAGTCAAAAATTTTATAACAAAAATTATGGCCAGGAGACCTCCCATGGTGAGCAAGACCTTTGGTCTAGAGAGGGAATCAGGTTCCATATACACCACATCTCATTACACTGAGAGTTAAAATAAGCCCAATGAGAGGTAAGATAGAGGGAAGAGAGTTGCCAACCTTGTGCAATTTGAAGTAGACAAGAACCCTCACATAGAGTTGCAGAGTCATAGGCCCAATACAACAAACCAATCAAATCAGTCACAAAGGTCACATGCAATTCAGAGAGAAAAAAGCTCCAAGATCAATTGGATGAGTTGAATCAAATTTATTCAAGGTTGACTCCCAAAACCATAGCCATAGAACATTCTACATCTGGAATCTCACAAAGCATAACTTCTAAACGCACCACTCAACCTAGAGAAGCTTCAAAGAAACCCCATAGTTCACATGCAACATCTGACTATAGGGACACTTATCAACATACAAAATACACAAAGCCAATCACACTAGATAGCCAAAGCAAATAAATAGTGGAAACCTCTTCGAGGGACATGCGAATCAAAACTACATGAAAAAAAGCAGGTAGACATGAACCTTCTATAATAGCGTAGTCTAACCGTGTGCAACGATTATAAAATGCATTACACAAAGAGCGAGAGATAAGGGAAGCTCTCGAGCATGAAAAACAAAAATAAAGGTTTTTGCACCAACATGAGAAACATTTAAGATAATAAGTTGAGCAACTAGCTCGTATCAACCTACAATAAAATGGTAATGATCACCAAAGAGATAAATGCACTGCCTCACCAAACAAAGGGTGCATTAGGCAATAAGAAATCCCACAACAAAACCACCACTCAAATCATGAACAAAATAAAACTGGTGGGGAAGGGACAAACATGATAGATCAATATCAAATTCATCCTAAATCCCCTCTTAGGAGGGAGAAGAAAAGAGCAAGACAAGTGGATAGAGGGTTACCTCCATTACCACTATGAGTGGGCCTGCAATAAGAGGAACTCCTTACCTCAAATATATTCCAGGCACTTTCTGAGAAGATCAAATTATTTGAGAAGCAAGATGTAGCTGGGAACTGACCAACACTGAGTAAGATACTCAACCAACCATTGTGCCCATCAGTTCCTAGTCCTGCATATCCTAAGCACTTTAAGATGCCTAGGTTGGAAAAATTCAAGGGTGAAGAGGATGCACAAGAATATGTCACCAAATTTATCAATGGATGCTTTCATATAGAATATAGCAATGCCCTTATGCTGAGAACCTTCATTATGAAATTTTTGGGGGCTGCCACCCAATGGTTCAACCAGCTTTCCAAGAACAACATATCCACCTTTGAACAGCTAGTGAATGTATTCTTAAAATGTTTCTCTTTTGGTACGAAAAATAAGGTGAACCTCTTAAACATGGCCAACCTAAAACAATATGATGATAAGCCAGTCATGGATTATGGGGATATATGGATAAAAATCATGGT
This sequence comes from Wollemia nobilis, assembly GCA_028583015.1. Taxonomy (NCBI): domain Eukaryota; kingdom Viridiplantae; phylum Streptophyta; class Pinopsida; order Araucariales; family Araucariaceae; genus Wollemia; species Wollemia nobilis. Next base: position 6,726,317 of record JAQPPZ010003193.1, on the reverse strand, counting down.
AAATTTATCATTTTCCATCCTGATCGAATAGCTAATCTAAATGTTCACAAAAACTATGCCAAGCACATCTCATTACTATTGCAACTACAACAATATGATACATTCAAATAAGCCTTGGCTCAAACCAAGCTTATTGAATATATAAAGTTGTAAGAAGGATACCTAAAGCTCCATAGCGAGAAAGAATGGAACGAGAGCACACAACATCAAACACAACAGATCAAACCTATGGATATCAACCAGATTGTGTTAAGCATTCCAAAGGTAGCACATATCCAACAACAAGAGAACTATTAGGCTCAACCTCCTACTGTGCATTACAAAAAGCGCAATAGAAATCAAGGTAGGGGTAAATAGAAACAACCCCCTCACAACTATATGCCATTGCCTGAATCCTTGGCATCAATTTTAAATTGCCTTCATAAGGCCAAGGTCCTAAAATTGCCTAAGGAGTGCATCCTAGATCCTAATTGCCCAAAACCTAAGGGGTATAGGGAAGATATCTATTATGTTTATCATCGATAAAATGGCCATGATATCCAGGATTGTGTTGCATTAAATAATGTAGTGCAGGATATGTTGGATAAGAATGAATTATAAAACATCAATATTTTCAAAATTCTTCTCCCCAATCATGGGGCCAACAAGAATCAAGTTGAGCCTGTCAATGAGGTGCACATAGCCCCACCTGAAGAGGGTTTTATTGATATGATCAATACTACAATAGGAATTAAAATATACCTTGATCAGCCCCACATATCTAAGAGATCAACTAAAGATGATAATATATCATAGTCCATACCAAAAATAAGTTCAATGCACTTACAAAAGGACCCTGTGATTGCCTTTCATAAGCAGGAGATTAAGACAATCTCTCAGGATGAACCTAATCCTCTGCTCCACATTATAGTAAGCATCAATCGAATTCCATACAAAAGAGTCATGATTGACACTAGGTCATCCATCAACATCATCACAACTACATATTTAAAGCATTTAAATCTACCACCTTCACACATTAAGGACTCAAAATTCATATTGAGGGCCTTCAATGATGCTATTTCCCCAAAAATTGGCACAATAATCCTACCTATATAGGTTGGGATAAAAACGATACCTACATTGTGCCATATATTGGGAGGTGAGAGATAGTATAACATATTGTTAGGCAAACCATGAATGAAGGATATAGAATGCATACCTTCCATAGTGCACCAAAACCTAAAATTCATACACCAAGGATAAGTGTATGTGGTCCCCTATGACCCTGAGCCATTCAAGTATTACAAGAAGGTCGATGATACACAAGAAAAAGTGCCTTCTCAAGAGTTCATGGAAATGGTCAATAGTAAGGCAAAGGAACAAGTGGCTCTAAAGTAGATAAAACAAGATGTGGTGCAATCATATTTTGCTTCCCCATTGAAGGGATAAAAACCATTGGCATTAGTCACCCCTGATTCACTTCTCATGTTGCCTCATAAAAATAAAAAACATGTGCTCTCCCCACATCATATTGGGGATACTCAAGCTAACATAGTTCAACACCACCAAGTAAGACAAAAATATGAACTGAGTCATAAACATGAGCATGTGTATTCCACTATTGAAATGGGTCATCATGAATCCTCCACATCAACTCAAATGAAAAAATTAGTGACTTAGAGTTACCTGGTAGATCTTTAACACCTGCTCTTTTACCTCCTTCAGTAGACAATGGTATTTCAAACCAATCGCTATAAATAAACATGGGAGCCTTATCAGTATTGGAGCATATACAAAATCACCTCTATAATATAGAGGTCCAAATGGATAAAAAGAATGAGGCATTGCACTTTATCATGAACCAACTTGAGAGCCTAGAATTACGGAAGCCACCCTCATCTGAGATCAAACCACCCCCTATGCATACACAAGAAAAACCTCAACTAGAGCAATAACCAACTCAATCGCCCTAGAAACCTAGCAAGCATCCCTCATTTCTTGAGCTTGCATTATGTATTTTCAATTGATTAATTACTAAAAATACCATCACCCTACCAGATATGCAATAGTCAGATTCAAATTACCCAAAAACTTGAGGGTATAACAAGGAGTCACACTATCTAATCATAGGCAAAATGATCATGATATTCAATCATGTCAGGGTTTCATAGTCATAGTATATAACATGCTTAAAAATAAAATTTAGGTGGTCGACCAATAGACGATCTTAGTCAGCCACCCATCACTTGTAGCGAAAAGGCAAGAAGATCCCCTTGAGCTAGCCAATGACATACTAAGGGCTCAACCTGGTCCTCATACTAGGCCAAAGCATGCTAAATAATCTAAGTAGTAGCAATTAATTTGGACTCCTTTAAATGAGTCTATGTATGATATTTTTCAAAAGCTACAGGAAGCTATGGTCATCACCTTACTCGACATAAAGATTTTAGATCTAAATAGAGCTAAACCTGATGGTTATAGGGAGGACCCTTAATGCATCTACTACCGAATAGAGGGCCATGAAATTCACAATTATCATGGATTTAAGATTGTGGTCCAAGACCTATTAGAATGAAATGAGCTCCGTCTACACAGTTCACTCATTCCACTCCACCTGGATAGGGGTACATCACAAATATATGTGCCCCAATCGGGAGATTTTATTTCCATCACTCTTCCTAAGTAGGTTGATTACATTATAGTGGATAACATGTGCACTGGGGGTCTTAAAGGTAGAATACCTTCCCCATCATCCACATCAAGTTCAATGAGACAAAGTGAGGGTTCTAAAGGTATCACACCTTCCTCACTTTCATTGAGTGGCACACACATTGGGGGTATTTAAGGTATCACACCTTCCCCCCCATAATATATCAAAAATACAAAAACATTCAAATATATAAAAAATATAAAAATAATATAAAACATAAAAATACAAACAAATAAAAAATAGTAAAATAAAAAATGAAAGGCACTAGGGGCATCTTCATGTTGCTTGGTCAAATTAATCAAAAATTCTCCAAGGGCATCTTCATGCTGCTTGGTCACCTTAACCAAAAATGCTCCAAGGGTATCTTTATGTCGCTTGGTCAAATTCAAATTAATAAAAATTGCTCTAGGGGTATCTTCATGTTGCTTGGTCAAATTAATCACAAAATGTTCCAAAGGCATCTTAAATACCTTTGGTCAAATCAAATCCCAAAATGCACCAAAGGCATTGTTGAGCAAGGTGCAACGACACTATTGTCATTGTTGTCAACATAGTCAGATAGATCGATTGATGCAGTGGATAGGAGTTCAGAGGTTACTCAGGATGTTTCTGATGTTTGGGTAAAGTTGCTACAGGTTGTCCAAGAAGACCGAAGTGGCCCATATGCAAAAGAGAAGCAAAAAAGTAGAGGAAAAAAAGTGTCGCGATATCACGACATGTTGCATTTTCATAGCCAGAAGAGAAGATAAAATGCAAGGAGAAAAAGTGTCGCAATATCACGACATGTTGCATTTTCATGGCCAGAAGAGAAGATAAAATGCAAGGAGAAAAAGTGTCGCGATATCGCGACATGTTGCATTTTCGAGGCCAGAAGAGAAGAGAAAATGCAAGGAGAAAAAGTATCATGATATCGCAACATGTTGCACTTTCATGGCCAGAAGAGAAGAGAAAATGCAAGGAGAAAAAGTGTCGCGATATCGCGACATGTTGTATTTTCATGGGCCAAAGCTAAGAGAAAGAGCAAGGAGAAAAAGTGTCGCGATATCGCGACATGTTGTATTTTCACAGGCCAAAGCTAAGAGAAAGAGCAAGGAGAAAAAGTGTCACGATATCACGACATGTATTTTCACGGGCCAAAGCTAAGAGAAAGAGCAAGGAGAAAAAGTGTCACGATATCGCGACATGTATTTTCACGGTCCGATGCAAAGAGAAAGAGCAAGGAGAAAAAGTGTTGCGATATCGTGACATGTAGCATTTTTGCGGTCCGATGCAAAGAGAAAGAGAGAGAAAGAAAAAGTGTCACGATATCGTGACATGTCACATTTTCATGACTCAAGAAGGGCAAGTAGGCAGAGTAACAAAAGTGTCACGATATCACGACATGTTGCATTTTCGTGACTCGAAAAGGCCAGGCAAGCAGTGAAACAAAAGTGTCGTGATATCGCGACATGTCACATTTTCATGACTCGAAAAGGCTAGGCAGGCAGTGAAACAAAAGTGTCACGATATCGTGACATGTCACATTTTTACGACTCGAAAAGGCCAGGCAGGCAGTGAAACAAAAGTGTCGCGATATCGTGACATGTCGCATTTTCATGACTGAAAACCAAGATGGTAAAACTAAAGACTGCATAGTGACGTGGACCCATAAGTAATATTTAATGATTTTAAATCATTTAAGATGGTCATTACATGTGGAAAGAAATGGACGCATTCCCATGTGGAGAAAACGAACAGTCATGGAAGAAGAAAATGAACAGTCGTTAAAATAGAAACGAAAAGCTTTTTTGTAAACCAAAACGCATGCATGCACATAAGAGAAAAAGAATAGTCATGACCAAGAAGACGAATAGTCATGGTAGGAGAATATGGTGTCAATTATTTACATGTAATGTGCTTGACGAAATGCCTACTCTATATATACAAAAGGAGTTACATAAAGAAGGCGTTACAATTGACAAGTGGCGTATGAGAATTGAAAGGAGGAGTTACAACTGGAGTTACAAATAGAAAGGATGGTTATAAAAGGAGTGCTGCTTGGACAATTAATTTTGAGTGAATTGATCTTGCGAAGTTCATGAGAGGAGCATGAGAGGAGCGCGAGAGGCGAGTGAGAGGTGAGCGAGAAGGGTGTGTGTTGCGTGAGAGATGTTGAGTAAGCAATAGACCAGTCAGGGTCTTGTAAAAGTGAAGGCATTATTATGTCAATCTTCTGGTTTCAAAATTGAAGTCCAAGTTGGTGCTTGGCATCAGGGGTTGGTGATCCTTTCTTTTGGTGCAGATAAATTAGGGGTTGGTGCTCCTTCTAGTTGGTGCTGGTAAATCATGGGTTGGTGCTCCTTTCTGTTGGTGCAGATAAATCAGAGGTTGGTGCTCCTTCCAGTTGGTGCTAGAAAATATGGGGTTGGTGCTCCTTTCTGTTGGTGTAGATAAATCAGGGGTTGGTGCTCATTCCAGTTGGTGCTCATAAATTAGGGGTTGGTGGTCCTTTCTATTAGTGCAGATAAATCATAGGTTGGTGTTCCTTCCAGTTGGTGCTAGTAAATCAGGGTTTGGTGCTCCTTTCTGTTGGTGCAGATAAATCAGGGGTTGGTGCTCCTTTCTGTTGGTGCAGATAAATCATGGGTTGGTGCTCCTTTCTATTGGTGTAGATAAATCATGGGTTGGTGCTCCTTCTAGTGTGTGCTAGTAAATTGATTATAAATTTTTTTCTTTGCAGAGGGTGGATTTGGATGGGAGTCCAAACAACCAATTTTTTAAGAGTAGCCAAAATTGGTGAACCTCGATACATCTTGTGTTGTGTGATGCTCTCTTGTTATACTTGCTTTATTTGGTTTTAAGTTTTCATTGTTTTGGCTTTAAGAGTTGAAGATTTAAGTTTTAAAGAGCCACACTAATTCACCCCCCCTCTTAGTGTCATTGTGAGACTAACAATTGGTATCAGAGCCAGTTTCCCTTTTTAGGCTAAATTAGCTAGGGTTGATCTTGGATTAGTACGCAATGGTAGGTGGTGAATGCTTCTCATCAAACAAAGTACCATTGTTGGATGAAACTAATTACATGTTTTGGAAACTCGGGATGTAGACATATCTTTGTGCTTTGGGATACGACATTTGGGATTCAGTAGATAGTGGATACACAATACCCACCACTTCTCCAATTGATGCTGTCGGTAAGAAACTGTTTGAGAATAACTCAAAAGAAAAGAATGCTATCATGTGTGGATTAGTTGACAGTGAACTAGTAAAAATTATGAGTTGTAAAATGGTAAAAGAAATATGGGACAAACTAAGGAGCATTCATGAAGGAGATGATAAGATCAAGGAGGCCAAATTACAAACACATCGAGCTCAGTTCGAAGTATTAAATATGAATGACGATGAGAACATAGAGGCATATATATTGAGAGTTAATGAAGTAATTAATGTGATTAGAGGACTCGATGAGGAAATCAAAGATTCTATCATCGTGAAAAAGGTATTAAGATCTCTTTCCCAAAGATTTGATTCTAAATTTTTAGCTATAGAAGAAGCTAAAGATCTAAATTCTTTTAGTATGGATGAGATGCATGGTTTTTTGACTGCATATGAGATGAGAATAGGAAAATCTAAATCCACAGATAGAGAAGCTACTTTTAAAGCCCATAAAAATATGAAAGCAAAACAAGAATCCGAGGAAGAAGAGACATTAGATGAAATGGAAGCAAAATTTGTTCGAAAACTAAAAATGGGAAAAGGAAAATACAAAGGAAAGTTACCATTTAAATTTTTCAATTGTGGAGGCATTGGGCATCTTGCAACTAAATTTCCACGTAATGAGAAGAACAAAAGTGATGAAGGATCGCACCAAGAAAGAAGTAACTGGAAGAAAAAACCAAATTTCAAAAAAGGCAACTTCAAGAAGAAAAGTTTCATCTCCAAGAATGTCAGTTCATCAAAAGACAATTGCAGTGAGGATTCTGAAAAGGAAACATGTGAAGCTCTTTTTATGGCACTCAAAGAAGAAAAAATAGAAAAAGAACAAGTATGTGATGAAAACCTTGAGGTTGAAGTAGATCTAGAAGGTGAGTTAATCGCTGCACTTGAAGAGTTGAATATAGAAATGAAAAAGAACAAAATACTGTCCAAGAAGTTGGAAGAATATGGGGATAAGATTGAAGATCTCTTCTTACAAATTCATAAAGCCAAGAAAATAGAAGAAGCCTTGAAGTCACACCTGGATGATAAAGTCGATGTATGTAGCAAACATGAAGAGTAATCTAACAAAGTTATTAGTGATCTAAAGTTGTAAGAAGAAGAGTCCAAAAGGATTGAAGAAACTCTCAGGTAATAGATCAATAAAAAAGAGATTGTTTGCTATAAACAAGAAGAGACTGTTTCTTTGAAGAAACAACTAGAAGAGGCCAATACAAATCTCAAATTTGAGAAGAGCACAAAGTTGCTAGATGAAATGATAAGGCAACAAAGAAGCTCCAAGGCTAAGCTTGGTCTTGGATATGAAGTTGAACAACCTTCATCTTCCAAATATGCAGAGAAGAAGTTCACTGTTGAAGGATCGAAGCAAGAAAAGTTTGAAGCTGAATCTTCAAAAGGAAGAAAATATCAAAGGAGATCTACAACAAAGAAACCACAACAAAAGAGGTTCTATCACTCTCACTCTATTCATAATAATACTTTTAATGGTTATTGTTTTAAATGCAACCATTATGGTCACAAGGTAATTTATTGTGGATTGAATAATAGATCAAAGAGTTATGCTGGTATAAACACATCTATTGAATACCATGTGCAATGTTTTAAATGTAATGGTCATGGGCACATATCAAGGTTTTTTCCAAGAACTTTTGTATCTAATATAAGGCAAGACAGTATATTTCATTAGACACAAAGAATGCAACACAGACAGGGAATAAATCATGTGCATAAAAGAAAGGAAAATAATCATCCATCAAGGATGCACAAGATACAACCACCCAAGAGAAATGTTCAAGTTCACAAAAAGGTTCAAAATAAGGATGCAGTTGAAAAACTCAAGCCCAAGTTCAAGGAAGCTTGGAGAAAGAAAGAAGAGAGGAAAGCATGTCTCCTTGGACTGAAGGAGGCTACTCCTCTATTGCATTAAGCAAATCAAGGTAGCACATCCTCAAGGGGAGCAATCTTAAAGTTTTATTTTAATGCTCCTATGTATTTGTGTGGTTATCTGAGGATGAAAGGAAAGTATTTGGGGAGTTGTCGTATAGTTGTCAAAGTGTGGTTTAGTTCATGTAGTTGTTTATGGCGGTACCGTGAAGGGTGGTGATTAAATTGAGAGTTGTCACCATTGGTAGTATTGCTATATGTCAGTGTTGTACTTTTGATGGTTCTTACTGCCATTGTTCAAAGTTACAAAAAATTACAGTTTTGATAATTTGGTTTAGTGAAAGAGATGCTAAAAAAGTTCACAATGGAGGATTGTAAGCCAGTTAGCACTCCCATGATGATAGGTTGCAAGTTGAGCAAGGATGTGTAGATGATAGAAAGAGTACCAGTGGAGGTGCATTCTATCTTGGAGACAAGTTGGTTGTGTGGAACAGTAAGAAACAAGAGTCAGTCTCCTTATCCACAGCAGAGGCAGAATATATTGCAGCGATAGCGTGCTATACGCAAGAGAAAGTTGTGAAAGGTGAGGTTAAGTTGGATTTTGTTCCAACAACAGGGAAAGTAGTGGATATCTTCACAAAACCATTTTCTAAGGAAATATTTGAGTACCTTCACAATAAATTGGGAGTGGTCATGCTTCCCAAAAATTGACTAGCTATCAGGACCACATTCTCAGGGGGAGCATTTGTGTATTTGTTTATCTTTTTGCTCATGTTTGTGACTTTTTCTAAGAGTAATAATTTTTTTTTGAGAATGTTGTGCTTGGACTTAGGGAGAGTTTACAGCAGCCCTTTTGGTATTGTTGTCAAAGGGAGAGAAGAGTTATAGGAAATTGCACGTGTGTTGCCAAAAATTCCAAAGGGGGAGATTGTTGAGCAAGGTGCAGCGATAGTATTGTCATTGTTGTCAACACAGTTAGATAGATCATTTGATGCAGTAGACAGGAGTTCAAAGGTTACTCAAGATGTTTTTGATGTTTGGGTAAAGTTGCTACAGGTTTTCCAAGAAGACCGAAGTGGCCCATATGCAAAAGAGAAGCGAAAAAGCAGAGGGAAAAAAGTATCGCGATATCGCGACATGTATTTTTGTGGCCAGAAGAGAAGAGAAAATTCAAGGAGAAAAAGTGTCGAGATATCATGACATGTTGCATTTTCACGACCAAAAGAGAAGAGAAAATGCAAGGAGAAAAAGTGTCATGATATCGCAACATGTTGCATTTTTGCGGCCAGAAGAGAAGAAAAAATGCAAGGAGAAAAAGTGTTGCAATATCGTGACATGTTGCATTTTCATGGCCAGAAGAGAAGATAAAATGCAAGGAGAAAAAGTGTTGCGATATCACGACATGTTGCATTTTCACGGCTAGAAGAGAAGAGAAAATGCAAGGAGAAAAGTTTCATGATATTGCGACATGTATTTTGGTGGGCCAAAGCTAAGAGAAAGAGCAAGATGAAAAAGTGTCATGATATCACGACATGTATTTTTGTGGGCCAAAGCTAAGAGAAAGAGCAAGGAGAAAAAGTGTCACGATATCGCGACATGTTGTATTTTCGCAGGCCAAAGCTAAGAGAAAGAGCAAGGAGAAAAAGTGTCGTGATATCGTGACATGTTGTATTTTCATAGTCCGATGCAAAGAGAAAGAGCAAGGAGAAAAAGTGTCGTGATATCACGACATGTAGCATTTTTGTGGTCCGATGCAAAGAGAAAGAGAGAGAAAGAAAAAGTGTCACGATATCATGACATGTCGCATTTTCACGACTCAAGAAGGGAAGGCATGTAGAGTAACAAAAGTGTTGCGATATCGCGACATGTTGCATTTTCGTGACTCAAAAATGCCATACAAGCAGTGAAACAAAAGTGTCACGATATCACGACATGTCACATTTTTGCGACTCAAAAAGGCTAGGCAGGCAGTGAAACAAAAGTGTCACGATATCACGACATGTCACATTTTTGCGACTCGAAAAGGCCAGGCAGGTAGTGAAACAAAAGTGTCACGATATCGTGACATGTTGCATTTTTGTGACTGAAGGCCAAGATGGTAAAACTGAAGACTGCATAGTGATGTGGACCCATAAGGAATATTTAATTTTTTTAAATCATTTAAGATGGTCATTACACATGGAAAGAAATGGATGCATGCCCATGTGGAGAAAATGAACAATCATGGAAGGAGAAAATGAACAGTCGTTAAAATAGAAACGAAAAGCATTTTTAGAAACTAAAACGCATGCATGCACATAGGAGAAAATGAACAGTCATGACCGAGAAGATGAACAGTCATGGTAGGAGAATATGGTGTCAATTATTTGTATGTAACGTGCTTAACGAAATGCCTACTCTATATATACAAAAGGAGTTACATAAAGAAGGTGTTACAATTGACAAGTGGCGTATGAGAATTGAAAGGAGGAGTTACAACTAGAGTTACAAAGAGAAAGGATGGTTATAAAAGGAGTGCTGCTTGGACAATTAATTTTGAGTGAATTGATCTTGCGAAGTGCATGAGAGGAGTGTGAGAGGAGCACGAGAGGCGAGTGAGAGGTGAGCGAGAGGCGAGCGAGAAGGGTGTGTGTTGCATGAGAGATGTTGAGTAAGCAATAGACCAGTCAGGGTCTTGTAAAAGTGAAGGCATTATTATGTCAATCTTCTGGTTTCAAAATTGAAGTCCAAGTTGGTGCTTGGCATCAGGGGTTGGTGCTCCTTTCTATTGGTGCAGATAAATTAGGGGTTGGTGCTCCTTCTAGTTGGTGCTGGTAAATCAGGGGTTGGTGCTCATTTCTATTGGTGCAGATAAATTAGGGGTTGGTGCTCCTTCCAATTGGTGCTAGAAAATCAGGGGTTGGTGCTCCTTTCTGTTGGTGCAGATAAATAATTAATTCTTATGATAAGAATGATTATTGACATTCATGGTTGTTATACTTTCTGTGGTGTCACCAATTAGATTGTTAAAATCATATCATATGTATTTCTTATGTTTTAAGTGATTAAAGCATATAGGTTCATGTACATTAGATCACCATCATAATGCATTTCACACATTTCATTTACCATATCATAACAACATGAGTTAGATGCATACAATACACCAAAATTAAACATGCATCCACATATGCATCCATCATCATCATCTAGATCATACCATCTAAAGCATACATCCATCATCTAGCTAGCACATGTCACCAGCACATTACATACATATAGCAAAATCAAATCATTATCTAGGCATAGCATCCATCATTGCATCCATAACATAAAATCAAAAAAAAAATATTTCTAAACATAAACTGGGGCATTACTAGTATCATACCTCCCCTAATCAAAAATCAAACAGTTAAGCAATCAATTCACAAAAGGCCCCAAGGGGCATAAGCCCTTTGGTCAACTCAAAAAGTCCCAAAGGGGATAAGCCCTTTGGTCAACTCACAAAAATCCCCAAGGGGCATAAGCCCTTTGGTCAAACCAAAATGACCCAAAGGACATAAGCCCTTTGGTCAAACCAAAATGTCCCAAAGGGGATAAGCCCTTTGATCAAACCAAAATGCCCCAAAGGTAGCATAAGCCCTTTGGTCAAAAACAAAAAGCCCCAAAAGGCACAAGCCCTTTGGTCAAAAACAAAAAGTACCAAAAGGCATCACAAGCCCTTTGGTCAAAAACAAAAAGTCCCAAAAGGCATAAGCCCTTTGGTCAAACACAAAATGTCCCAAAAGGCATCACAAGCCCTTTGGTCAAAAAAAAAACCCCAAAAGGCACAAGCCCTTTGGTCAAAAACAAAATGACCCAAAGGTAGCACAAGCCCTTTGGTCAAAAACATAATGCCCCAAAGGCACAATCCCTTTGGTCAAAAAAACAATACCCCAAAGGTAGCACAAGCCCTTTGGTCAAAAACATAATTCCCCAAAGGTGGCATAAGCCCTTTGGTCAAAAAAAAAAAGCCCCAAAGGGCACAAGCCCTTTGGTCAAACCAAAATGCCCCAAAGGGCATAATCCCTTTGATCAAACCAAAAAGCCCCAAACGGGATAACCCCTTTGGTCAAAAATAAAAGCCCCAAAGGAGATGAGCCCTTTGGTCAAACCTAAATGCCCCAAAGGGCATAAGCCCTTTGGTCAAACCAAAAATCCCCAAAGGGGATAACCCCTTCGGTAAAAAACAAAAGCCCCAAAGCGGATAAGCCCTTTGGTCAAACAAAAATGCCCCAAAGAGGATAAGTTCTTTGGTCAAACCAAAATTCCCCAAATAGGATAACCCCTTTGGTCAAACCAAAATGCCCTAAATGGGATAAACCCTTTGGTTAAAAAAAAAACACCCCAAAGAGCATAAGCTCTTTGGTCAAACCAAAATGCCCTAAAGGTATCATAAGCCCTTTGGTCAAACCAGTATGTCCCAAAAGGTATAAGCCCTTTGGTCAAACCAAAATGCCCCAAAGGGGATAAGCCCTTTGGTCAAAAACAAAATTCCCCAAAGATCATAAGCCCTTTGGTTAAACCAAAATTCCCCAAAGCTAACATAAGCCCTTTGGTCAAACCAAAATGCCTCAAAATGGATAAGCCCTTTGGTTAAACCAAAAGCTCCAAAGGGGACAAGCCCTTTGGTCAAACCAAAAGCCCCAAAGAGGACAAGCCCTTTGGTAAAACCAAAATGTCCCAAAGGGGATAAGCCCTTTGGTCAAACCAAAATTCCCCAAATGGGATAAGCCCTTTGGTCAAAAACAAAATGCCCTAAAGGTAGCATAAGCCCTTTGGTCAAAAATAAAATGCCCCAAAGGGCATAAGCTCTTTGGTCAAACCAAAATGTCCCAAAGGTAGCATAAAACCTTTGGTCAACTCACAAAGGTCCCAAAGGATATAAGTCCTTTTGTCTCATAAAGACCCCAAAGGACATAAACCCTTTGGTCAACTCACAAAGGCCACAAAGGACATAAGCCCTTTGGTAAAACTCACAAAGGTCCCAAAGGACATAAGCCATTTGGTCAAACTCACAAAGGTCCAAAAAGGCATAATCCTTTTGGTCAACTCACAAAAGGCCCCAAAGGTATCACAAACCTTTGGTCAACTCCTAATATGGCCATAGGTGATCTATATATTTTGCTCCACACTATGTTTTTCTCACACAACACATCACAAAAAGGGGTATCTATAGACACCTAAAACATGTCATATTTAGGAAACCACTCATATGAGCACATATGAAGACCATATGACCAATTTTGGACCTTTCAAAGAGAAAGCAGTGGTCCTAACCACTCAAAATGTTAGTTTTAGCCCATTTAAGATTAGCAGCTATAGACTAGAGTGGCCAGATGAGCGGCCATCTTAGCAACTATAGACTAGAGTGGCCAGTAATATTAGCCACTGTAGGCTAGAGAGGCTAGCTAGCTAGCAATTTTAGCTACAATAGGCTAGAGCGGCCAAGCCCTAACCGCTACAAATGATAGCGACTAAGCCCTAAATAGCAAACTTGCCATTAAACTAGCCTAATATTGGGTGGAAGAGGTAGTTTGCATGTAATAAAACCGATCAAGGATAACTTTGCATTCCTCCTCATAGCCAGTCTACATGAGAGACTCAAGTCCAAATTTAGACATCAATTTAATTGACCTTCAAGCACAGAAAAAGACTCAAATTCTCATGCTAGCAAATAGTTTGTATGCAGGATTCAGTCCTAGGATTTTAGACCTAAACCTAAGACCTCAACACAATATAAGGAGTGAACCTAAAATCACTAGGGGACCTTATTGAGACCTTATTTTACCAATTGGAAAACTTTTTGAGACTTGAATAAATTTTCTTATAGCAAAGCCCTATCAAATCGGAGAGAAAATTAGAGCACCTTTGAGGAGTAACGAAGTACTAGCCTACTGAGGGTTTATTATCTATAGGATATTCAACACATTGGCCAAGAAATAAAATTTCTTTCAACATAGGCAACAAGCTTAGATCTATTGCTTTGGAGCACTAGAAATGGGTTTTCATCTGAGCGACCACTATCTTGGAGAGTGGCTCGCAGGCCTAGTCTAGGGTTTAGGCTCTAGTTTCTTTTATTTTGTTTTCTTCATGTTTTCATGTCATTAGCATATATTTGTTTCATTTACTTGCATTCATAGCACTAGTTTCATTGCATTTATTCTCATTAAGCATATTTCATTAATCATTAGAGTTTTTTTCTAACAACCTCATCCGGGGAGGCAATCTTGGACATCTAAGTGTGTGTTGTTATTTCATTGCTTATAGGGCTACAAGTTTAGACTAGTTTTCAACATATGAAAGTACAAGGATCCCTCTAAGAATCAAACCTAGAAAATGAGGCATATGTAAGCCCTCTTACAGTTCTGTGTGCATCACCGAGAAGCCTGCAAAAGTGCACCACCCCTTGTGAGGGAATATTTTAAATATTTACTACCCTCTTTGTGTAAAATCATGTATCAAATGAAGGGTATCCCATAGAGAGATTTATATGTAACCGGATCTTAGAAATATCAATACAAAAGCATTCATTCATTTATTTCTTCGTATTTCAGCTATGTCTCTCTTTTATGCCTTTCATTTAATGCATATTAAACATTAAAAGATCAAGTAAAATTACAAATAGAGTAATAGACGGTGCACCGCTTCCCTAGGGTCACTACACATTGAACAAGCGATACGGTGATGACTACTTGTAAATTTTATGAATATGAGTAATCTAGCATGATAAAAGGAGTAGGACCAATCCATGATAGTTGGTATAGAATAACTTGTCGTTATTCATAACATGGAAAGTAGAACCAGGCCCAAAGCCAAAGAAATATCATGGACCTACTTGACTCCAATGAAATGGATGATCAACTAGGCACTAGGTATATATGCTAACACCATTACATGTTATCACATATATTCTAACACCCTTACATGTTATCACATATTGCATAAATAAATCCAAGTATTCTTACCCATTACATAAAATAGATAAGTATAATTAAACTCAAGTATTCCACATGTAAGGAAGGGGAATTATGCATCCACCCTCTAGGTATTATGGGTCCTAGAGGATAACCCCCATCATGGATCTACACTCTCATACCAGAGCAAGAAGATGAGAAGATAGACCCATAAAATGACACCTTCTACAAGATTTGGCGATCTCATCCACTTGGAAAATCATTTACAATGGTCCTAATTTCTAAAAGTGGTATACTATACCTCATACTAATGAAACATTTTGTGATCACTAAAAATAATCTACTAAATATATATTAGGCCAAGTTTAGACAATAAACTAGCTAAGAATTTTATCTTTTTGAACCAGGGAGGTAGACTAGGTTGTACAATCAAGTGAGTCGTACTTGGGTTGTTATAGTTGGTATGAGAGCTCTAGGTTGTAAGACCCCTAGGTTGTTAGAATCTAAGAATTTATCTTGTAACTATAGCAAGCCTAAAACATAAAATTAACATAGCTCTTATGATGATCATATGGAAGACCTTGCATCTACAATCAAATTGTTTCAAGGGCAGTTGGAAAAATTCATATCCATGATCAAACTATCAGTGGAAAAGATGAATCTATGACAAAGGATGATAGAACATTTTGTTGAGCAAGAACATCAAATAACAAAAAACAAGGAAAGACAAAGAGTAAGACCAAGGTTCAAGAAGGGAATTAAGAAGACCTAGATAAATCAAATAATAAAATCAAATAATATGGATAAGAAGAAGAACTATAAGAATGATATAGATCTTTTGAGCACTAATGAAGAAAAGAAATAAAAGTCACAAGCACCGAAGATGTGTTTCTACATATGTGGAGGGTCATATCTTGCTAACAAATACCCTCAAATATTTGATCAAAGGAAAGTACCTAGAGAACAACCCCTTGAGACATATGCAACACCTAGAACTTTAAACTAGGAAGAGCAAAAATACTCCTTGACCTTAAGAGGTAAAGTTGTAAATAATAGTAGTACAATAGATAGCTTTATTTTTTACTAGAATAATCAAGGATACACTGAAAAGGCCTGATTTTTTTGTAAATGGATGGAAAGAAGAAAGAACTAGATTTAGGCAAATAGGTAGAATAAAGAAATCTACATTTTAATTAATATTTATTTGACCACCACTTTCCTTTAATTCAATAAAATACCAATAGACACATATATAAGTTCCCTTGCAAGTTATACTCAATATGATCCCTTCTTAACTTTGAAGAAATATAGTTAGAATTCATTGATGAATTCAATCAGTGAATTAGGATACATTGTAATTATAACTTTTTAGACCATCAATATTATCTACCATCTAGGTTAGAAGGCAATTAAAAGAAGTAGAGTAGTATATGTTGTATAAATGATTAAAAAATAAGGTAATCAAATAGACAAATCAGAGTGAGGAAGCCTTCAAAATTTTAGGAGAGACTGATGAATACTATGAAAAGTATCGAGCACAGGTTGAGAAAGAACCTGATAAGAAAAAAGACTTTGTAATCGGAGAGGAGTGACCAAAATTTGGAAGACATAAATCATTAGGTGGAAATATGAAAGAATTAGGAGAGGATCAGACTAGATATTTTCAATAAAATGGAATAATGGCTTATAATAATTGAACATTTTTTTTAGAAGAATAATGCACCAAGAGAATTCTCTAAAGAGAGCCAGAGTTTTTGTAAGGGATAAAATTAAAATTTTATTATAAAATTATGAAAGAGTTAATCAGGCCCTAGAAGATATACTATATAATGGAAGACAATACAAAACTCCTTTATCTTGAGATAATATAGAGGATCAAGTAGTAATCAGGTCATATATAGTAAAGGATATGGAGGAACAACTAAGAAGAATACGTCAAAAAGTTCAAAATGAAGCCTCAAAGTATTAAAAGAGCTATGCAGACCTAGAAAGGACACCAACAGAATCTGCTATGAGAAACATTCTTCTTCAGAGTGAAACCCAATGAAAGCTCCATTAACTCCTCTAAATGTGACCCTATATTTGTAAGACATTTTGAGGTTATAGGTAATATTAGTCTATCACCTATAGGTTTGATTTATACCTAACTTTTCAAAAGTCCATGACACCTTCCATGTGTCCCTTATTAGAAAATATATTGTTGATCCATCTCATGTTTGGAATGTTTCAAATTTATAGATATCTAATCTCTTGCAACTTCAAGTTCATCCTGTTTAGCATTTGGGTTTCAGGATAAAAAAAAAGTTTAAGAAAAATAAATTTAGGGCAATGTAAAGTTCAATAGGATTAATACTATGCAAAAAATACCTCATGTGGAAAATGTAGATGATATGAAGAAACAAATTTCTTTTCTTTTTGAATGAATATATATATATATATATATATATATATATATATATATATATATATATATATATATATATATATATATCTTAAAAAATGTATGTATGTGTATTAAAACACAAGGATTGTATTTAATTCAAGTGGGAGATAATGTAATGACCCACCCTAAAATTATTCTTTTGATTATAATTATAAATAACATTAGTTTAAATTATTATTTTATGCTTCTTGGATGAGGTATTGTTGATGGCCTTTTTTTTGCAGGTATAGTTCCTCAAAGAGATAAATGGAAAATTATGGCAATGTGAAATATCACTACGGTGGGGTATTTGCATTGGTAGAGATGAAAAAATCCCTACCAATGATACACTCACCAACAACTCATGAGTACATGAAAGCTCAAATAATTGCATTCATATTGGTGCGTTATGAATATTAATGCATTATGAATGTATGCCTTACATTTAAGAGTGTGTGCCTTGTATTGTGTTTGTATGTTTAATATTGTATGTTTTTGATTGAATGTATACTTATTGTGAAAATTTCCAATGACAAGGAAGGTGCCAAAGCATGGGAGCTATTCCCCTCTCACAATTGGTAACATCATATTGCTAGTATGGGAAGAGTTGTAGGTATAAAATTATATGGTAATTTAGATAATTATTTAGTGTTTGAATTATTTATAGATAAAAATAATTGTTAAATAAAAATAATTATTAAATAAAATAAATAATAATAAATTTTAACTTTTAGATATATATATATATATATATATATATATATATATATATATATATATATAGTTTTAATGTATTAAAACTTCATTTTAATAGAGACACACATAATTATTAAATAAAATAAATAATAATAATAAATTTAAAAATGTATATTGATGCATACATGGTGCATCCCTATAATCTAAAATAAAAATTAACCACCTAGCAGAGATGGTTGATGTGGGTGTATGCATGAAGCTCCATTTGTCTAGAAAATTCCTCATATTCTATAAATGTGAGAATGGATGAGCTAAGGGAGGAATGCGCTCGAGAGGATTTAAATTGTGAAAGTAAATAAATAGGAGAAGTTGGTATTTCTAAGTAGAGGATTTACAGGTCTTACTTCTCAAATTATGTCGATAATATAATAATAATTTTATTTAATTTTTTTTGGATTGTCTGCGTAATTTATTGTTGCTATTGGTAATTTGAGTTAAGTGCATTGTGATGGAACTTTTGATTTTTACACCAACTAATGTAATGGACAGAGTACAAATTTTTTGCTATTTGTTTTCACAAAATAAAAATACTTTGTTTTTGAAGCTTTTATTCTATGATTCAATTGAATTTTTTTTATTATCTAATCATGTCAAATAGTACTTGCATATCTTTTGTAAAACCAACTATGTTTACTTGTGTCCATCACCATCGGGATGAGCAATGCACTATAATGTTACACAAATTGAATTTCTATCGAATGGGAAATCATGTGTTCATCCTTGCCTAGCTAGTGCACTAGTAGGATTTTTTCCACTGTCATTTTATCTCATATTAAACTATTTATTGCAATCATCTTACCCAAGAAAATCCTCAATCCTAAATTGTTTATTTTATGCTAAATGAAGATATGCATTGTCATATCAAATTGTTTTATCTATATGTGATAGGGAAGGGTTATAGATTGTACTACATATGCTAGATTTCCCTTCATGTTTGCTCTTGACTATGTTATATGCTTGGAAATTTGACATCTACCTGTGTATTGGTTTTACCCTAAGCTTGCATTAGTTGGGGTTTTTTTTGGAAATTCTATTGAGCTTAGTATTTGTGAGCACACTCTTGCTTAAAATATAGTTCACCTAAACCTTTCATTAGTGTGACTTCCTTTTAAAACTAAGACACTGATTTTCTTTATTGTCTTCTCATAACATTATATTACCTTTGACATTGTTGAGTTATACTATTTTCTTCTTTTATAAAAATTCCTTTAAATAGATGCCTACATTTTTGAATTATGAATTACATTACCAAATTATATATTGCTTTACCGAATTACGTATTGCTTTGTTGAATTATGTGTTACATTGCCAAATTATGTATTGTATTGCCGAATTATGTATTACTATTTGGGGGTGGTCAAATAGAAGTAGATATAATATAGTTGCATTTATATATAGCATGTATTCACATCAAGCATCATTCTGATCTAGAGTTATTATCGTTCAAAACCTTTGGACGCTACAGAAACTGGAGGAGTACATAGTTAAGAGGAGTAACGAAACCAATAAGATCCATATGTGTAATATATAAAATGGTGAATTATAAATATTTAAAGGAGGAGTAGCTTTGTTATTATGTGCGGTTGGAGAGTACTTTTTGGGACTTGGATTCATCACTAACTGTGCCTAAATAATAATGGTTGTAATAATATAAGCCCTTCTATTTTCTTGTAAGGCAACATGACAACTATATCAAGTTAAAACCGATCATTAAAACACCCTTTCTGATATTCCTTTTATTTAGTGCAAAGAGTGTAATTATTTTATTTGAAATTTAACCTTTGAAAGCACAATATTAGATGAGCTCCATTTCTTTTTAGTGATATCCTTTAACATACTTTGAGTAAGAGCTTGAGTTTGTGTTTAATTGTTTAATATACCAAGTTTTTATTAAATATTAAATATTCCTTTATGTTTAGCAAGAATGGAGTATTGTTTTGACTCGGTTATTTATTCGTCATCTATAACTGGAAATGAAATATAGAATTAAATATTATTAAGTTGGTTTACTATTAAAAGCAAATGATTAGAGCTTTTTATTTTGATTTTGGAAAATAGATACTGTGAAGAAAAATATAATGGCTAAGCTTATAAAAGAACCTCTCCTTTCCTTATATTTAAATAATATGCTATAATTTATCAAGACATAGTTACACTCTTTTATTTTACTATTTATTACCTTTTAAAGAATATTTTTATTAAATGAACGTAGCCTTTTAACCTTTATAGTTTATTTCAAAATAACAACTTTCTATTAAGGCTTGAGACTACTCTTTAAAATAAAATGTATATGTCTTATTTGAATAATTTCTTCCATAAGAAAAAAATTTATAATATAAAATTTAAGTTTTTGATTGTAGACACAAAAATTTGACCCATAAAATGGTTCAAATCTCTCTTAGATGCCTAGCTAGCCACCCAAATTTGTTAAGTATAAATTTTAGACCTTTTTGCTTTTTCCCCTTGCTCTTTTTCCCTAGATTTACCAAATTCATGCCTGATCCATACTAGGTAACAATTTTACTTATCATATTCATGTCATGTATGGAGGAGGTACAAATTTAGTGTTTTAGGGATTTTTCTCACTTAAACACCTCATCCCATTGGCCCATTTTGGGGTTGGCCTTGCCCAAAATGAAATTTCACTTTCCCATCCATTTTTCCCTCCAAATATCTTATAAATAAGGTTTTGGATTCCTTATTTCTCTTGGACAAGTTGACAACAAGCTTTATCAAGAAAAATCACTCATTTGCTCATGAATTCAAGTGTATTTATATTGTAAATTATAATTCTTAGTAGAGCATGAGTTTATTCACTCTCATATTCTTTATAGGATCATTGCATCATCAAGAATGACTGAGCTAAGGTTTAGCGGGAGTGGTGGGAGTGGGGGTTTGAATTTTTTGGGCAGGAATCTCAACCAAAGTGGTAGAGGTAGAGTAGGTATGAAAGGTGCAGGTGGGAACCTCAATCATGGATCAAGTTAGGATCCATAGGAAGGTGATTAGGCTACAACATATTTGGAGTTGGGCATCACGTAGGGGTCTGACCCTCCTCAGAAAGACCTCGACAAAAAATATACAAAGGAAAATGCAGGGCCTAAGAAGTGGTTGTCTTTTGCTGAGGCTCTTAGAGGAAAAAGAAAGGAGGTTCTCTCTCTTCCACCCCTAGTTCTAGTAAATAATAAAAATTTTACCCCAACAAGTTCCATGAGACCTTTTATTTCAATGGAAGAATTCTCCCTAGTAGGCAAGTTTTTGGGAGGTAGATCGGACATGGAGACTATCAAGACTTGGGCGATGGGTAAATTGTGTTCGACAGGCTGCTTGGAGTTGGTAGCTCTAACTTGAGGGTTCTTCATTATCTATTTTAATAATATGGAGGATGCTAACCACATTTTAATAGGAGGTCCTTGGTTTTTGGGCAAAAGGAGCCTTTTTCTCAGACGATGGGGTGAATATTTTGACCTTGAAAAGAAAAATATTAACATTACCCCTATTTGGGTTCATCTCTCGAGTCTACCTGCCTAGTTATTCAATGAATATTGGTTGCAGGGCATAGCTAGAACTATAGGGGACCTGATCTCCATTGACCATATGACCTTTTCCATGACAAGGATGACTCATGCATGAATCTGTGTAAATGCTAATTTGGATAATGAATTGCCAAGGTTTGTGGAGCTAGAGTATGGAGAATACTATCGAAAATAGCTGATAGAATACGAGAACATATCGATATTCTATGCATAATGTAAAAATCAAGGACATCTATGCAATCATTGGCCTAACCTGGAAATGAATAGAGAAAAGCAGAAGTAGAGAATGCTAGACAAAATAAATTTGAGGAGTTTTCCTGGCAGAGGTGATTTCAATTAGGCAAACTATTTCTACCAAAAAAATAAAAGAGAGGGTGCAGGGTCCCAACAAGACAAAGAAAAAAAATAGGTTTTTGGCAACAAAAATACTCAGGTAAGTTCCAATCCTCTAGTTTCAAATAAATTTTCAATTTTTTCCAATATGGGAGTAGGAGGATTATCGGAAGACATATAAGCCCAGAACCTTCAGGCTAACATTTTTGACTCTCTATAATCCCCATATAAGTCAAGATCCTCAAACCCTAATGCTAAAATTACTGTAAGCCCCGTTGGCATCACAAAGCCAAACCTTAATGCCCGATATCTAGAATCCCCATCCAAGTCGAGATACTTAAACCCCAATGCTAAAAATACTTTAAGCCCAGTGGGCATCCCAAATACAAACCCTAATGTTGAAGAACTTAGGAAGAAAGTTGAGGCATTGGAAAATAAAAAATCTCATCTCCCTAACATCATCACTAGGAGCCAGGTGAATCCTACTGAGGGGTCATCCCGTAGACCATGGGAATACAGGAGAAAAGGAGAATATTTGGATGTAGGGGTGGAGATATGTGAAACTCTTTAGACTGAGGAATATGGTAGTCCGATTCTACAATAAATTGTCTCCCCCGCTTTAGTCCTAAACAAACCAGGAGCACTGTGAAGTCTCCTATAGATTTTGGTAATGAAAAAAGAAGAGGGAGAATATCAAATGCTGAGCATCAAAAAGTTAAAATAGATAATGACATTACCAATGGAAAATAGAGAACCTTGTTTCAACAGGTTATTCTAGGTTTTGAAGACAACAAATTAGGAAAATACCCTCAAGGGAGGGGGAGAGGAATAAATCCCAAACAATATAAATGAAGTTCCTCTCATATAACATGAGAGGCCTCAATGCCCTACCAAAACATAGGGAATTCAATGTAATAATAAATCAAGTGAATCCAACTATTATCATGTTGCAAGAAACAAAAACTGATGAGATTCAGTCAAAAAAAGTAGCAAAAAAAATTGGAATCAAGGAGAGATGGTTTGCAAATCATCCAGAGGAGTTTTTGGGGGCCTTATAACTTTGTGGGATCCCCAGATAGTAGAAGGCACCATTATTCAGAAATATGATAGCGTTATTAGTATTTTATTTAAGGAAATAAACAACAACAGGTTGTGGGTCCTTTCAAATATTTATGCCCTGACTTCAATTCAAGGGAGAGATCTACTATGGGAGTACTTAGGCAATCTAAATGAAATCTTCCATAATGTCCCTTGGATTTTGGCTGGGGATTTTAACACTCCTCTTTACCCTTTAGAAAAAATGGGTGGAAATGGACCACCTATCAGGAGTATGGATGAGTTCAATGACTTTGTGAACTCCAACATGTTGATGGATATAAAACTTAGAGGAGTGAATTATACCTAGAGCAATCGGTGGATAGGGTGTCATCTCATTCAATAAAGGCTTGATAGGTTTTTTTCTATCAAAGGAGGCTACAACTCTATTTCGTGATTCTACCCTATAAGCCCTTCCTAAAATTACCTCTGATCATAATACCATTTTGTTGGAGATCCCTAACTCTCTATCATTCAAGAAATCTTTCAAATTTCAATCTATGTGGATCAAACATTCCATTTTTAGAGATAACTTAATTCAGTGGTGGCAACATCCTGTCAGGGGTAGTGCAACTTTTAAACTTGCTGGCAAATTAAAGTTTGTTAAGGAAAAGCTTTGAATTTGGAACAAAGAGGTCTTTGGAAACCTCTTTGAAAATAAAAAATAGGTTGTTGAAAGTTTGAATATAATTGATTAGAGTATTCAACATGGTGATGCTGATGAAACTACTAGGCAGGAGGAACATATAAAACTGGCAGGGTTTCATAACATTTTGGCCTGTGAGGAAATCTATTGCAGGAAAAAATCAAGGGCTCTTTGGTTGAAATATGGAGATTCATATTCCAAGTTTTTTCATGTCACCATGCTTAGAAACAGAAGCAATAAAAAGATATTTTTTTTTAAAAAAGTAGATGGTTCTATTACTTGGGACTTAATAGAAATAAGAAATGAGGTAGTAACTTATTTCAATTCTATCCTTGGTCTGAAATCATAGTGCAATGAGGAGGCCAGAGATATTATATTGTAATCCATTCCTAGAATAATAAATGGGATATAAACCTTAAGCTTCTAGGTCCCTTTTCTGATGAGGAAATTAAGGAAGCCTTGTTTAGCCTAGATCCAGACAAAGCCCCGGGACCTGATGGCTTTCCCCCTCATTTTTATCAAGATTTTTGGGACATCGTGAGGATGTAATTTTTGTTGTCAGAGAATTCCAAGCAAGAAATCATATCCCAAAAGTTCTCAACTCTATTTTTATTTCTCTACTTCCTAAGAAGAAAACCCCTAAATCTATGGCTAACTTTAGGCCAATCAGTATGTGCAATATTTCTTACAAGATCCTAACTAAAGCCATTGTGAATAGAATGAGAGATGTTATGCCTTGCATCATAGATCCGTACCAGGGAAGCTTTTTTCCAGGGCAGGTCAATCTTGGATGGAGTTATCATAGTTCATGAAGATCTGCACTCTGCTCATAAGACTAACAGGTATATTTTTACGCTCAAGTTTTATATGAACAAAGCATTTGATAGGCTAAATTGGGAATTTTTTATTGTTGTCCTCCTTAAGTTTGGTTTTCACCACTAATGGGTTAATTTGATCAAAGAATTAATTTCTAAAGCATGGTTCTCGATTCTGGTTTATGGAAAAATTGCTGGTTACTTTCAAAGTCACAAAGGAATTCGACAAGGGGACCCTATCAGCCCCATGTTATTCATCATTGTGGCAAAATATTTAGGTAAAACCATAAAAAATGCTTGCAGTTCAAGGCTAATATTAGGAATCAAGGCAACATATCTTACTAGGGTTTTTTCTCACAAAAAATTCATCGATGATACCCTTATATTGACTAAGGCATCGATGGTTGAGGCCAAAAGAATTAAATACATCCTACAACTCTATGAGGACGCTGCTGGTCAGAAAGTTAATTTCAGTAAAAGAAAGTTATATTTTTTGAACACCCTCATTCATAGGCAAGGAAGGATTGTAGAAATTTTAGAGTGTGATATAGCAAACCTCCCCACTTCGTATCTTGGTCTCCCTCTTTTCATTGGTTCTCCGAGAGAGTCAATGTGGGACAAGGTTATTGAAAGAATTCAAGAAAAACTTGTTGGATGGAAAGGTCATCTTCTATCTCAAGCAGGAAAGCTGACCCTCACTAAGGCCTCTCTTCAGAGCACTCCAGTCTATTTCCTCTCTATTTTCAAAGCCCTTGTGAAGGTTTTCCAAAAAATTGAGAAACTCCAAAAAGAATTTTTATGGACTGGATCAAAGGAGAAAAAAATGATACACCTTGTAGGATGGACCAAAGTGTGCAAACCTAGGGAAAATGGGGGCTTAGGTCTGAGGAGAAGTGCTCATATGAATTTAGCTTTACTAGTTAAGCAGGAATGGCACCTCATTTTTGGTGAGGAAAATGAATGGACAACTATCATCAAACGAAAGTATCTTCAAAATATAGAATTTCCAAGTGACTTAGTTCTAATCAGAGGTTCTACTTTTTGGAAAGCATTTCTCAATTGTAAGGAAATCATCAAAAAAGGTTTAAGATGGGTTTTAGGCAATGGTGAGAGGATAAATTGCTAGAATTATAGGTGGGCTAAGGATGAACCACTGATGCAATATCCTAACTTAGCCCAAATCAGAGATATCACGAAAGAAATCATTGGCAAAAAAGTCTCCGATTATATGGTTGAGGATAGAGGTAGAATGAAGTGGAAACAAATAAGGATTCAGGGATTTCAAGCAAAATCAAATGATCTTTGTAATATTATCAGGAAACATTTTATCCCCATGAGACCTAAGGAAAATCAAGCGACCTGGGATCCTATGGAAAATAGATAGTTCACTATTAAATCAACTTACAATATTCTTCTTGATGATGAGAATTTTGTCCTCCAAAAGGACCTAGTTTGGATAAAAAATTTAATTTTAAAAATTGTAGTCTTTTCATTGCTGGTTATCCAAGGAATAATTCTAACCATTGATAATATTATGTGTAAAGGTATTTGTATCACTAATCGTTTTTATCTGTGCAAGGCTAATTGGGAGACCATTTATCACATTTTCCTTGAGTGCCCTTTTTCCTTGACTGTCCTATGTGGGGTTTTTCAGGCCTTCAATATTTCCTGGGTTAAACCAGCCACCATACTTGATTTTTTTGTCTAGTTGCCTTACCCCTTTTCAAGCCAAAGACTTAGATACATGTGAAAAAATTATCTCAATCACTATATTTGGCAAGTGTGGTTAGAAAGGAACCATAGAGTCTTTAATGAGTTTATCCATGATCATCAAACTATCATTGCCAGGATCCTATCCTTTGCCAATGATAATGTGAGCCTTATCCCTTTTGATAGCCGTAAACCTCATCTATAGAAGACCACGATTGCTCAATATTTAAGCTTAACCTTGTTAAATGAGTTTGTGCCTAGGGTAGTCAACCCTAGAGCCAATTTTAAGTGGTCCCCACCTCCTACGGGTTGGTTTAAACTTAATTTTGATAGAGCGGCTAAGGAAAATCCTAGCATAGCAGGCATTGGTGGCATTGTGCAAGATCATAATGGGAATATGATGCTTACATTTTCTAAATATTTGGAAACAAGGACAAACAACAAAGCTAAAGCTAGAGCTATGTGGAGAGGCCTTCAAATGACTCAAGACTTAGAAGGCAATTTGATCATAGAAGGAGACTCTATGCATGTTATAAATCTCCTCAATAATTGGAAAACACCTCCTTGGAGGATTAAAATTTTTTTTGAAGAGGCTAGGATCCTTTTCTAGGGAAGACAGGAT
The DNA here is from genome assembly GCA_028583015.1 of Wollemia nobilis. NCBI lineage: Eukaryota > Viridiplantae > Streptophyta > Pinopsida > Araucariales > Araucariaceae > Wollemia > Wollemia nobilis. The sequence goes on along the minus strand of JAQPPZ010003193.1, from coordinate 6,699,677 downwards.
AGAAAAGTCCAACATGTCTTTCGAGAAGCTAACAAAGTTGTTGATAAGCTGGCAAATTTGGGTGTCGATGGTGACAAACTTTTCAAATGGGAACACGATGTCCCAAGTGAAGTAGATAATCTTATTCAACAAGAATTCTAAGAATTATAGTCAAATTTACCAATAGAGAAGGCACTGTAGGTTTGAAGGCTATGATTATTCCCGTCTCTTTTTTGAAATGAACTCACAATAAAAATTATCCAAGCTGTCAGTCTTGGTGGATGCTGCTTGGAAATAACATTAAGACTAATGGGGACAGTCACATGTCAAATAACGTGGCTTCTAGTCATCTTAGTAATTTGAGGTTGGTTGATAATCACAAGTCAGGAAATAAATGACAATATAAGACTTCGAACTAGAGCCACGTGGACCACTAGATAGCCATCGCCATAAATCTAGCCAGCAGGTTCACTTCTCCAAGGCTAATTGGCCAAGACGGGATGTGGTCCTAAAGCATGTCATATACGAAAGAAAGTAATTACCAAAGAATTATTAAGAGTAACTGTCAATATAGAGCTTGTGGGAGTTTTTTTCAGTACTCTACTATGTGTGTTTGCAGCTTTTTGTTTCTCCACTATTTCAAGGAAGGGATTTGTGTCTGTTTCTTTTTTTGTAATTATGATGTAGGTGTGTTTTCTTAGGGTATACCCAAAATTTTGTATGGGAAGTTTATTTTTGATAATAGGCTATGTGCCTTATCGGATGTAATGGCTTTGGCGACATGTAGATTTTACATATATAGGATCCTTAGTAAGGACATTTTCATCAACAACCCTAGGCTGATTTTTGTAAAAGGTTTTGGGTCAACCTGTAAAATCCAGTATTAATGCTATAGTATCTTATCTACCAAAAAAAAAAAGTGTATTTCTATTGCATGTTGTTTTTTTTGTTATTTTGGTGCTTTGTTATTGCTACCCTTGGAGATTGAGTGAAGAAGTATTTAAGATTGGATAAATCCACCATTTTTGAGTTCTTCTTCCACCTCTTTATTGCTTCTTACTTTCACCATTAGCTCATCAGGTCTTGTATTTGTTTTTAGAGCATTTAGAATTCTATGTTATTCTTTTTGCACCTTATTTTTTGTTGTTTCAAACTGTGAAAATGGAATTTGATCTAGATTCATACCTTACCCATATAGGGCATGAATTTGGTCAACCAAACTCATTCCTCCTATTTAAAGGGTGTGAATTGTTAGTCTCATAATGACATTGAGAGGGGGGGTGAACCAGTGTAGCTCTTTAAAACTTAAATCTTCAACTCTTAAAGCTAAAACAATGAAAACTTAAAACCAAATAAAGTAAGTATAACAATAGAACATCACACAACACAAGATGTACCGAGGTTCACCAATTTGGCTACTCCTCAAAATGACTATTTGGACTCCCATCCAAATCCAGCCTTTGCAAAGCACTAAATTTACAATCAATTTACCAGCACCAACTGGAAGGAGCACCAACCCCTGATTTACCAGCACCAACTGGAAGGAGCACCAACCCCTAATTTATTTACACCAAAAAAAAGTAGCACCAAACCCTGATTTACCAGCACCAAATGGAAGGAGCACCAACCCTTGATTTATCTACACCAACAGAAAGGAGCACCAACTCCTGATTTACTAGCACCAACTAGGAAGGAGCACCAACCCCTGATTTATCTACACCAATAGAAAGGAACACCAACCCCTGATTTATCTGCACCAATAGAAAGGAGCACCAACCCCTGATTTACTAGCACCAACTAGAAGGAGCACCAACCCCTGATTTATCTTCACCAATAGAAAGGAGCACCAACCCCTGATTTACTAGAACATACTGGAAGGAGCACCAACCCCTAATTTATCTGCACAAATAGAAAGGAGCACCAACTAGAAGAAGCACCAACCCCTGATGCCAAGCACCAACTTGGACTTCAATCTTGAAACTAGAAGATTGAAATAGAAATGCCTTCACTTTTACAAGACCCTAACTGGTCTATTGCTTACTCAACATCTCCCACACTTCACAAAACACACACCCTTCTCACTCACCTCTCGCGCGCCTCTCACTCTCCTCTTGCTCTCTTCATAAGATAAAATCCCTTCAATTAATTTTCCTAGTAGCACTCCTTTTATAACCATCCTTTCTCTTTGTAACTCCAGTTGTAACTCCTTTCAATTCTCATACGCCACTTGTCAATTGTAACACTTTCTTCATTTAACTCCTTTTGTATATATAGAGTAGGCATTTCGTCAAACACGTTACATGCAAATAATTGACACCATATTCTCCTACCATGACTGTTCATCTTCTCGATCATGACTGTTCATTTTCTCCTTTGTGCATGCATGCGTTTTGGTTTCCAAAAAAGCTTTTCGTTTCTATTTTGATGACTGTTCATTTTCTCCTTCTTTGACTGTTCATTTTCTCCACATGGGCATGCGTCCGCTTCTTTCCACATGTAACGTCCATCTTAAATGATTTCAAATCATTAAATATTCCTTATGGGTCCACGTCACTATGCAGTCTTCAGTTTCACCATCCTGGTCTTCAGTCATGAAAATATGACATGTCACGATATTGTGACACTTTTGTTTCACTGCCTGCCTGGCCTTTTTGAGTCACAAAAATGCAACATGTCACGATATCATGAAACTTTTTCTTTCTCTTCCTGCCTACCCTTTTGATTCATGAAAATACGACATGTCGCGATATCACGACACTTTTTATTTCTCTGCCTGGCTACCCTTTTTTAGTCGCGATAATGTGACATGTCGTGATATCATGACACTTTTTCTTTCTCTCTCTTTCTCTTTGCTTTGGCCCCAAAAATACAACATGTGATATCATGACACTTTTTCTCCTTGCTTTTTCTCTTTGCTTCGGCCCACGAAAATACAACATGTCGCAATATCGTGACACTTTTTGTCCTTTCTTTTTCTCTTTTCTTCGGCCCGTGAAAATACATGTCGCAATATCGTGACACTTTTTCTCCTTGCTCTTTCTCTATGCTTCGGACCATGAAAATACAACATGTCGTGATATCTCGACACTTTTTCTCCTTGCATTTTCTCTTTGCTTTGGACCATGAAAATGCAACATGTCGCGATATCGTGACACTTTTTCTCCTTGCATTTTCTCTTCTCTTTTGGCCGTGAAAATGCAACATGTCGTGATATCGTGACATTTTTTCTCCTTGCATTTTCTCTTCTCTTTTGGCCGCTAAAATGCAACATGTCACAATATCGCGACACTTTTTCTCCTTGCATTTTCTCTTCTCTTTTGGCCGCAAAAATGCAACATGTGATATCACGACTCTTTTTCTCCTTGCATTTTCTCTTCTATTTTGGCCGTGAAAATGCAACATGTCATGATATCGCGACACTTTTTCTCCTTGAATTTTCTCTTATCTTTTGGCCATGAAAATACAACATTTCACGATATCGTGATACCTTTTTTATTTGCTTTTTCTCTTCTCTTTTGCATATGGGCCACTTCGGTCTTCTTGGAAAATATGCAACAACCTGTAACAACTTCACCCAATCATCAAAGACATCCTCATAAGCATTTAACATCACTGTACATACTTTGAATAACCTCTAAACTCCTATCCACTGCATCAACCAATCTATCTTACTATGTTGACAATAATGACAATATTGTTGTTGCACCTTGCTCAACAATCTCCCCCTTTGGAATTGTTGGCAACACACGTGCAATTTCCTATAACTCTTCTCCCCCTTTGACAAAAATATCAAAGGGCTGCTGCAAACTCCCCCTGAGTCCATGCACAACATTCTCAGGTAAAAATTATTACACTTAGCAAAAATCACAAACATGAGCAAAAAGATAAACAAAAACACAAATTCTCCCCCTGAGAATGTGGTCCCGATAGCTAGTCAATTCTTGGGAAATGTGACCACTCCCAATTTATTGTAAAGGTACTCAAAGAATTCCTTGGGCAACGGTTTTGTGAAGATATCCACTACTTGTTCTATTGTTGGAACAAAATCCAACTTAACCTCACCTTTCACAACTTTCTCCTACGTACAACACGCTGTCAATGCAATATATTCTGCCTCTATTGTGGATAAGGATACTGACTCTTGTTTCTTACTGTTCCACATGACCAACCTATCTCCAAGATAGAATGCACCTCCACTGGTACTCTTTCTGTCATAAAATCTTCTTGGATAAGTACTCTAATCTCTGCTCATCATATTATAATTTTTGTTGTACCTTGCTTTTACTTATTTAGTATAGTTTGATCAACATGCAACTCTCAGCTGCACAAAAGTTACTCCCAAATCAAAAGTGATCGACTCTCCAGGCATCCTGCACATAATTTCTTTAGCCTTTTGACTACCACCTCCCCTGTGACTGACAACTTTGCCTCACATCCATTATGCAGCTCAAGGTCTCTGGTTTCTAATGGCTGCCATGAATGTTTTCATCGCCTGTGTAGGTATTGACAGTGGACCGTTACATCTAGCATTGGAGCCTCAATCTACGTGCAGTCATCAACACTTAGTATTTTGCTTCTTGCTAGGGCATATGTCAGGGCTACTTAATGTCTTAGGCAAACGTTCTTCATGTGATTCCAGGGAGTATTTCTCCTCACTGCAATCAAGGGATTCCTTGGGCAATATCTCACATTTCTCAAATAATGCAAGACTTTCTTAGGTTCATAGGCATCTTGTCCTCCTTGGTGCTTCACCACCTGGGCGCTATTCTCTCAACGTATCTGCCTTACATGTGCCACTTGGCACTCTTGACCAACTGGATGCTAGTGCCACTGTTTGCTTTGACTCTGGCATCTCTTTGATAATGGCTACTTCTTTAGAGAAAATTAATGCTCTCTTATTACCTCCACAAACAACTACATGAACTGAAACACACTTTGAAAACTATACGACAACTCCCCCTGACTACTTGCCTTTCATCCTCAGATAACCAAACAACATAGGAGCATTAAAATAAAACTTTAAGATTGCTCCCCCTGAGGATGTGCTACCTAGAGCTACTTAGTGTAATAGAGGAGTAGTCTCCTTCAGTCCAAGGAGACACAATTTCCTCTTTTCTTTCTTTCTCCAACCTTTCTTGAACTTGGGCTTGAGTTTTTCAACTGCATCCCTATTTTGAACCTTTTTGTGAACTTGAACATTTCTCTTGGGTGGTTGTCTCTTGTGCATCCTTGATAGATTATTATTTTCCTTTATTTGATGGACATGATTTCTTCCCTGTCTATGTTGCATTATTTGTGTCTGATGAAATCTACTATCTTGCCTTAGATTAGATACAAAAGTTCTTGGACAAAACCTTGCTATGTACCCATGACCATTACATTTAAAACATTGCACATGGTGTTCAACCAAAATAACAGATGTATTTCTACCAGCATAACTCTTTGATCTATTATTCAATCCACAATAAATTGCCTTGTGGCCATAATGGTTGCATCTAAAACAATGGCCATTAAAAGCATTATTATGAATAAAGTGAGAGTGATAGAACCTCTTTTGTTGTGGTTGCTTTGTTGTAGATCTCCTTTGAGATTTTATTCCTTTTGAAGATTCAGCTTCAAGCTTTTCTTGCTTTGATCCTTTAGCAATGGACTTCTTCTTCTCTGTAGATTTAGAAGATGAAGGTTGTTCAGCTTTACATCCAAGACAAAGCTTACACATGGGGCTTCTTTGTTGCTTTATCATTTTATCCAGCAACTTTGTGCTCTTCTCAAATTTGAGATTTGTATTGGCCTCTTCTAGTTGTTTCCTCAATAAAACAATCTCCTCTTCTTGTTTGCAGCAAACAATCTCTTTCTCATGATCTGTGACCTGAGAGTTTCTTCAATCCTTTTGGACTCTTCTACTTGTAGCTTTAGATCACTAAAAACTTTGTTAGATTCCTCTTCACGTTTGCTATATACATCGATTTTATCATCCAGGTGTGACTTCAAGTCTTCTTCTATTTTCTTGGCTTTGTGAATTTGTAAGAAGAGATCTTCGATCTTATCCCCATATTATTCCAACTTCTTGGATAGTCTTCTGTTCTTTTTCCTTTCTATATTCAACTCTTCAAATGCAATGATCAACTCACCTTCTATATCTACTTCAAGCTCAAGGTTTTCATCACATACTTCAAAATTCACTCCTATATTTTCTAGTTCAATTTTATCTTCCACAGGAACTAAAACTGACTGAGATGCCTTATTGGAGGAAGATCTATTCTTCTTACCCATTGTGTACTAATCCAAGATCAACCCTAGCTGATTTATCCTGACAAGGGAAACTAGATCTGATACCAATTGTTAGTCTCACAATGACACTGAGAGGGGGGGTGAATCAATGTAGCTCTTTAAAACTTAAATCTTCAACTCTTAAAGCTGAAACAATGAAAACTTAAAACCAAATAAAGCAAGTATAACAAGAGAACATCACACAACATAAGATGTATCAAGGTTCATCGATTTGGCTACTCCTCACAATGACTGTTTGGACTCCCATCCAAATCCAGCCTTTGCAAAGCACTAACTTTACAATCAATTTACCAACACCAACTAGAAGGAGCACCAACCCCTGATTTACCAACACCAACTGGAAGGAGCACCAACCCCTAATTTATCTACACCAACAAAAATGAGCACCAACCCCTAATTTACCAGCACCAACTGGAAGGAGCAACAACCCCTGATTTATCTGCACCAACAGAAAGGAGCACCAACCCCTAATTTACCAGCACCAACTAGAAGGAGCACCAACCCCTGATTTATCTACACCAATAGAAATGAGCACCAACCCCTGATTTATCTGCACCAATAGAAAGGAGCACCAACCCTTGATTTACCAGCACATACTAGAAGGAGCACCAACCCTTAATTTATCTACACAAATAGAAAGGAGCACAAAACCCTAATTTACCAGCACATACTAGAAGGAGCACCAACCCCTAATTTATCTACAAAAATAGAAAGGAGCACCAACCCATAATTTACCAGCACCAACTGGAAGGAGAACCAACCCCTAATTCCAAGCACCAACTTGGACTTCAATCTTGAAACTAGAATATTAACATAGAAATGCCTTCACTTTTACAAGATCCTGACTGGTCTATTGCTTACTCAACATCTCCCACACTTCACAAAACACACACCCTTCTCGCTCACCTATCGCTCTCCTCTTGCTCTCTTTGCAAGATAAAATCCCTTCAATTAATTGTCCAAGTAGCACTCCTTTTATAACCATCCTTTCTCTTTGTAACTCCAGTTGTAACTCCTCCTTTCAATTCTCATACGCCACTTGTCAATTTTAACGCTTTCTTTATGTAACTCCTTTTGTATATATAGAGTAGACATTTCTTCAAACACGTTACATGCAAATAATTGACACCATATTCTCCTACCATGACTGTTCATCTTCTCGGTCATGACTGTTCATTTTCTCCTTTGTGCATGCATGCGTTTTGGTTTTTGAAAAAGCTTTTTGTTTCTATTTTGATGACTATTCAGTTTATCCTTCTTCGACTGTTCGTTTTCTCCACATGGGCATGCATCCACTTATTTCCATGTGTAACGTCCATCTTAAATTATTTCAAATCATTAAATATTCCTTATGGGTCCACGTCACTATGCAGTCTTCAGTTTCACCATCCTGGTCTTCAGTCGCGAAAATGTGACATGTCACGATATCATGACACTTTTGTTTCACTGCCTACCTGGCCTTTTTGAGTCACGAAAATGCGACATGTCGCGATATCGCGACACTTTTTCTTTCTCTACCTGCTTGCCCTTTTGAGTTGCAAAAATGCAACATGTCACGATATTGTGACACTTTTTCTTTCTCTGCCTGGCTGCCCTTTTTGAGTCGTGATAATGCGACATGTCATGATATCGTGACACTTTTTATTTCTCTCTCTTTCTCTTTGCTTTGGCCTTGAAAATACATGTCTCGATATCGTGACACTTTTTCTCCTTACTTTTTCTCTTTGCTTCGACCCGCAAAAATACAACATGTTGCGATATCGCGACACTTTTTCTCTTTGCTTTAGCCCGCAAAAATACAACATGTCACGATATCGTGACACTTTTTCTCCTTGCTCTTTCTCTTTGCTTCGGCCCATGAAAATACAACATGTCGTGATATCACGACACTTTTTCTCTTTGCTTTGGACTGCGAAAATGCAACATGTCGCGATATCGTGACATTTTTTCTCCTTGCATTTTATCTTCTCTTTTTGCCACGAAAATGCAACATGTCGCGATATCGCGACACTTTTTCTCCTTGCATTTTCTCTTCTCTTTTGGCCACGAAAATGCAACATGTCGTGATATCGCGACACTTTTTCTCCTTGCATTTTCTCTTCTCTTTTGGTCGTGAAAATGCAACATGTCGCGATATTGTGACACTTTTTCTCCTTGCATTTTCTCTTCCCTTTTGGCCGCAAAAATGCAACATGTCGCGATATCGCGACACCTTTTTTCTTTGCTTTTTCTCTTCTCTTTTGCATATGGGCCACTTCGGTCTTCTTGGAAAATATGCAACAACCTGTAACAACTTCACCCAATCATCAAAGACATCCTCATAAGCATTTAACATCACTGTACATACTCTGAATAATCTTTGAACTCCTGTCCACTGCATCAATCAATCTATCTGACTATGTTGACAACAATGATAATACTATCGTTGCACCTTGCTCAACATGAATTTAGTAAAATTAAGGTTTTGGGGGTAATATTTACACTTTAGAACCCTAATTTAGTCCATATCAACTACATTTCATACTATTATTGCATGTTTATTTTACTATATTTGCACATGTTTCAAAGATAAAATATTTATTTGCTTTCAAATAGATAGCTAAAAGTACCAAGGGGGTATGATTGTTACACCTCTAAGCCTATCTATATAGCAGCCTAAGTAGGCACCTAAACACTGATCAAATTTTCTAGGGTTTTGTGAAACTATTTTGTAGGATTGAAACTATTGGATATTTGAGATACAAGATCAATATTGAATCAATCATTGGATAATATAATTTCCTTAATAGATCTTTAGGTTGCTTGTTGTTTACTTTCTACCCACTTTTATGGAAAACCTAAATCACAAGCAAAGTATAGATATTTAATCAAATTTCATATGACTTTGAATGAATAAAAGAATATAGTATGCATCTAGGTATTTTTTTTGCATTCCCTTGGACCCTTTCTCAAAATATTTATTTCATAATATAGGGTTAGATATCATTGAATCAAAGAGTAATTCTAGGCTTAGCTCTTGTATTCTTGCATCTTGTATCTTGCATTGTTCTGTATAGAAAGGCCAAACATAGGTGTATGCTTAATTGAACACATAAAAAAGATTCCACCCCAAAATTGGAGTAAATCCTTAAACCATTCTTAGTAAACCCTTCCCTCCTTTACATTGAGTGTAGAGTTATAATGGACACTATGTCACCTTAAGGCTTCTCTACGGATTCAACCTTGAGAATCATACATCAGTCGACAATTTCCCCTCTCTACATATTTGGTAAACCCAATGTGAAGATATTTTTTAGTGGAAAAGATAGGAAACATCTTACTTTTTATTTTCTTTTAAAAAATTTTAACAAGACCACTAATTATATTTGTTAGATTAGAATACATTCTAAAAAATATTTAAAATCCTTTTTCTTGTTTTTGCTAGTCTTTAGTTTTTCTCCTTTTCACTTTATCCCATTTTATCCCTCCTAATAGCTCCCAACCTTAGGAGTGGATGAAGGCTTTTAGATATTTATGAGATATTCCAAGAGGACGATAAAATTTATAAAGAAAAATTATAATCATGAAGTAGAAGAGAAAAATGAAGATATTGATAATAGCCTTGATCCTATTAGAGCACCCAATGGGAATATTACCTTTAAATATTTTGAACATATGTGGAGTATTTACAAGCATAATAAGGATACCTTTGATATAGTTATAGAATAGGAAGCCCAAATTGAGGATGCTAGAACATCTAATTATCAAACCATTTCTCCTTGAGATGTTCATGATAATTTCTTGAGTGAATATTTGAATCCTGGTAATCATGTCTATCAGCCCACTTATGCCACTACTATAACCAACAACATTGGAAAGGATCCAAAAGTCCCTCCAACTAGTAGTTTCATTCAAAATTATTTCTCAATTTCCTCCTCAATCTGCTAATATCAACACTTTTGCTTCTATTCCAACCCCTATTAGTTATCCTCTCTAGCAAGACACCACATATCACAATAATATTAATATGTCCAATATAGGCCAAGTACTCGTTCAATAGTCTACCTATACCTTAGGGAATATAGAGGTATTGCACAATAATAATCCTGAGGTGCAAAGTTTAACTAATATGGTGAAACAATTGGTTTTAAAAGTGGATATGATTCAACCCTCTAGTTTCACCTAAAACTATAAATAAATGTGCAATGAACCCCTAGACCCTATGATTGCTTCTAGACCTTATCCTAAGAATTTTTCCATGTTGGTTCTACCTGTATACAAGGGAATGGAAGATCTAATTGAGCATTCCAAGAGGTTCAAAATAGCTTACCATGATATCATATATGATGATATGTTTCTACTAAATATGTTTCCTAATAGTATTGCTAGCATGGCATTAGAATGATATTATCAGTTACCAAGCCATTTTTTGAGAAATTTTGAAGAGACAACTGAATTATTTACTCAATAGTTTGATCCCTATGTTGAGAAAAATTTAACTATGAAAGATGTCTACAATCTAGAGCAAGGTAAAGAAGAAAGTTTTTCAGAATTCTTAGCTCATTGGAAAAGTCTAGTTGAATTATTGAGATATACTCTACACCCTTGAGATATTCTTGAGATATTCATTGGAAATTTGTATGAACAACTACCTTATGCATTACAAATTACCACTATCACATTTTTTGATCAAGCAATTGAGTTAGCAAGGAAAGTGGAACAAGATCTTAATAATAAGAGGATAACTTAAAGTGAAAAAATATAAAGCCCCTAAAAATTAGTATAAGAATAAGTATGTGGTAGGAAATAGTGTAACGGGTAGTAGGCCTATTAATAGTATTGTTAAAAACCTACAAAAAATGATACTTTAAAATCCTCCAAAAAGGAATTTCAGAAGACTTAACATGTCCATGGAAGTAGTTTTAAAGCAGCTTTTGGAAGCTAGTATGATTGAGTTACCTCCTATAAGGCAACCTGATACTATAATAAATTAGTATAAGGTTGGTTAGTATTGTACATGTCACATGGTAGAAAAACACTAGATAAATACTTTTAAAAAATTGAAACATGTGGTTCAATATCTAATTGATGCAAAATTCCTTGTTATAGAAGACTCTCACCCAAAGAATTGATCTCCTACTCAACAAGGACCTACGACTAATAAAGATAATGGAAAAAAGGTAGCTAATCAAGTATCTTATAAGAATGTACCACCTCCTCATGATAATATGGTTGGAATTACAGTAGCAACTTTAGAGTAGCAAGTGTAGAATCAAAAAATCTAGTAGTTTCAACTGAAAATGAGTTCTTCAACAAAAAAATCTCTCTTAGAACTTTTACAAACCTCTCCTACTCATGAGGAAGCCTTGTTGGAATTTTTAAGGCAAAAATTTATTCCTATAGGTATTTACCCTAGTACTATAGCCAATGGTGTAAGATCTCTTGGGATACATCATATCACATTCTCAGATGATGATATTTCTTCCCTAGACTTATGTAGGGATTATTCTCTATACATTACTACATATATTGGGGCAACCTTTATCATGAGAGTTTTGATTGATAATATTTCTTCCCTTAATTTATGCACATATCAATTTTCCCATAAGTTTGGATTAATAGAGGAATATTTAACTAAATTTGTTAACACCATTAAAACTTTCAATAATGAGTCCCAATAAGCTTGTGGCATTATTTTCATTAGGATTTTAGATACATTTTTCTATGTGGTGTCTTTCCCTACATTCTTTAATCTTCTTCTTCAATATCCTTGGATTTATGCAATGAAGGTCATCCCTTCTACTTTTCATCAATGTTTAAAATTTGAATTTAAAAATCAATATATCACCATTTTGGGTGATCCTATTCCATTTGAATATTGCTCACTAGAAGAAGAAGCTCAATTTAATTCATAAAATTCCTTATCTCATATGATTGAGCAATGCAAAAAACCAAACATGAGAGAGGAATCATTAATCAATTTATCATCACAAGATCAAGATAATTCTTCTTATCATAAGCCTCTTCTAGATGAATCTCATCAAGATTTGGAGTGGAGTGTTGAGGATGAGGGGTTGTCCTCTCCCTCTCTATTGGTTGAGTATGTCAAATATGCGGATGTTCCTCACAATGGTGTCTACTTTGATGGATCTATCCCTTACATTGCATAGGTTGAGTCTTCTAGTTCTCAAGAGGACTTTGGTTCTATGTCTCGCTAGGATCTTAAGAAACTATGGTGATTCATGTCCCACCTCATCCATATTCATCAAGGAATCCCATAGAATATTTAAGTTAGGTAAAGCCTTATCCATGGATGAGCAGGAGAAATTGATCAAATTTTTAAGAGAATTTCATGATGTCTTTGCTTGATCATTTGTTGGAATACTAGGGCTTGATCCCTCCTTTGTTATGTATCATTTTGTAGTTCACCCTAATGTCAAGCTTGTTAAGAAAAAAATTAGGAATATGCATCCTAAGGTCACCCTTTTAATCAAGGAGAATCTTCAAAAACTCCTTGATGTTAGTTTTATAAAAATCCATTGACTATTTTTATTGGATCTCCAATATCGTTCCTATGTCTAAGAAGGAAGGAATAATCAGAATATGTACTGAATTTAGGGACATTAACTTAGCATGTCCCAAGGATGATTTTACCCTACCCAACATAAATCAGATCATAGATTTCACCAAAAAATATGGAATTATTTCACTCATGATCGGTTTCTAGGATATAATCAGATTATTATTACCCTTGAAGATCAAGCCAAGATGACATTCATCACTCCATGGGGTGCCTTCTATTGGAAAGTCATACCTTTTGGCTTAAAAAAGGTATGTGCCACATATCACTGGGCCATGACTTATATTTTCATGACATGATAAATTATATTATCTAGGATTTTATGGATGATTTCTTAGGTTCCTCCATACAATGACAGGATCGTTTACATGATTTAAGATAGATTTTGAAAGGCTTTAATATTTTAGGGTTCACCTTAAGCCTACTAAGTGTGTGTTTGGAGTCACATATAGAAATTGTTTAGGCTTTCTTGTCTCTAGGTGAGGAATTAAAGTAGACCCCACTAAGATAACAACTATCATTGATATACCTCTTCTCCATACCCTGACCAAACTGCATAACCTACAAGGCAAGATTTAGGCTATTTGTCGGTTCATCACCTAGTTAGTCGATAAGATTCAAACCTTTCTTAAGCTTCTAAAGAAACATGTGGTCTTCTAGTGGGATTCTGAGTTTCAAAAATATTTTGATGATCTCAAGAAGTATCTTACTTCAACTATTTTAGTTCCTCCTATGTCTGATAAGCATTTGATGCTTTACATAGTAGCCAAAACTCACTCTTTGGGAGTCATGTTGGTTCAACATGATGATAAAAACAAAGAGTGAGCTATCTACTATATTAGTTGAACTTTGATTAGCTATGAAACTAGGTACACTCCCTTACAAAATCTTTTCCTTACCATAGTGTTTACATCCTAGAAGCTAAGGGACTACTTGCTCAACCATAAGATATTAGTGGTTGTAATGTTTGATCCTTTGTGCTATTTGATGTCTAAGTCCCATATTTCAAGTTAAACTTCTAAGTGGGTGTTGGACCTTAGTGATTTTTACTTGGCCTTCATAGGTTAGAATGCTATCAAGGGTCAGGTAATTGCTAATCAGCTAGCCTTTTCTCCCCTATAAGTTGCCCATCCTTTTTTGTTGAGTTTCTCAATAAGTGCTTTAATGTTGAAGTTGAAGAACCAAAGTCATGGACTTTGTTTTTTTATGGAGCCCTCTGCATGAAGGATATTGGTTTTGGAGTAATTTTGGTTTTCCCACAAAAATAGCTCATCTTCTTGTACTTCAATATTTTTTTCTCTTACACAAACAATACTATAGAGTATGATGCTTTGATCCTTGGACTTAGAGAAACCTTAGCTTTGTAAGTTAGATTCATTTTGGTCTTTGGTGACTCTCAAGTTGTGTTCAATAAAATTAACAATCTTTATCAGACTCAACATGATAAACTAAAACTTTACAAGGAGATTATCACCAAATTTCTGTCCTTATTCAATCAGGTAACCATAGATTCTATCCCTAGATCCTTAAAACTACCATGAAGATGCCATAGCCGCTACTACATCCTTGTTTCCTTTTAATTTGGAATATGATCAAGTATCAATTATCATTAGACAACTCCAACAACCTACATCACTTGGTTCTTATCATGTTTTGTTAGATGTTTGACCATCGAAGATGCCCCATATAAGCCATGGTATACTAACATATTTAGTTTTATTAAGGATGGATCCATGCTTGATGGCTTAGATCACAATCAGCATAAAATTTTGTGCAAAATAGCATGTTTTTTTTTTATAATTAGCAATACTTTGTATCATTGTTATTTTGAAAGCATCCTCTTGCAATGCCTTAACTCTAGTGAATCTTAACTTACTCTTAGTGAGGCTCGCAAAGGTTCATGTGGAGGTCATTTTAGCGATAATGTTATTCCCAAAAATATCCTTCAGATGGGGTACTATTGGCCTTCCATGGAGAAATATGCATGTGACCATGTTCAATGTTGTGACAAGTGTCAACTTAATGACAACCTTGCCCATGCTCCTTCTTAGCACATTCGGGTTATTTCTTCCTCTTGGTCATTCTCCATGTGGGGATTGGACATTATAGGGAAGATTAATCCAGTGTTGTATGATGGTCACAATTTTATCATAATATCGATAGATTAATTCACTAAATGGATTAAAGTCGTACCCCTAGCTATGGTGATTAGAACTCAAGTTTCTAAGTTCATATTCAACCAACCTCTTTGTAGGTTTGGGATTCATTCAATAATTATTTCTAACAAAGATACTTCTTTTAAGAACAAGGATATTCATAAACTTTATGTTAAGTAAAATGTTCAACACAGGTGGTCAAATTTGTACCACCGTCAGGGTAATGGATAAGTTGAAGCATCCAACAAGTCTTTGTTCAAGATCTTAAAGAAGTTGGTTTGTAAGACCGATCATGACTAGATTACCCAACTTTATCCTACCTTGTGGGTCTATCATACTAGTGTGTGTACTCCCACTAGTGTCTCACCATATGTCTTGGTATATGGATTTGATTTGGTATTTTATTTTAATATCAAGGTTCCCTTGTTGTGCATCTTATTGCAAAATGCCTTGATTGGTGATGAGTATCACTTTGATCATTTGCATCAACTGGAGCTACTAGACGAAAACACATTCATGTGTTGTTGGAAATTTTGAGTAGATGAGTTGTCATTTATGTCAAGAGTAAGTGCTCATTGATGACAGGATTTCAGCATTAGTCAGTGGTAGTTTCAATGGGCAGCATTAGTTTTAGGTTCTCCAATAAGTGCAAAAAGATAGTCTATTTTTAGTTAATCAAGACCCGATTCCAGGAAGTTAGATGTTGTCTAAAGTGCAAAAGAAGAAGCCCAAGTGAATAATATTATAATATATTATTTTTTTTATAATATTATAAAGGGAAGTTTTAAATTAATTATAAATTAATTAATATAATTTTATTATAAATTATTTTATAATTTAATTACCCAGGTGTTGTAGATGAGTTGGAGAGGAGAGGGAAATCCTCCAAGGGAGGTCCTAGGTTCAAATCTCCACCCTACCAAAAATATGAATAGGGTATCCAAAATTCAATTGATAATGTTGGTGCGGGCAGGATCGACGAGTGACTTTGATGATGTAGAACCCCCTGTCCATGGTCTATCAGACCAAGGCGTCCCCACAAGGGGTTTTTCACTTAAAAAAAAACACCCAAGTGTTGTAGGTGAGTTGAAGAGGAGAGGGCAATCCTCCAAGGGAGGTCCCAGGTTCAAATCTCCACCCTACCAAAAATCTGAATTGGATATCCAAAATCCAATTGATAATGTTGATGTGGGTAGGGTCGGGTGCGACTCTCGGGTGAATTTGATGGTGTAGAACCCCCTGTTCGTGGTCAATCAGACCAAGGAATCCCTGCAAGGAATTTTTTGCTTTAAAAAAAAAACCCAGGTGTTGTAGGTGAGTTGGAGAGGAGAGGGCAATCCTCCAAGGGAGGTCCCAGGTTCAAATCTCCACCCTACAAAAAAGCTGAATTGGGTATCTAAAATCCAATTGATAATGTTGGTGCGGGCAGGGTCGGATGTGACCCCCGGGTGACTTTGATGGTGTAGAACCCCCTGTTCGTGGTCTCTCAGACCAAGGTGGCTCCGCAAGGGGTTTTTCGTTTAAAAAAAAAAATTATAATTTAATTTACTTAGGTTATTTAAATTAATTATTAATTAATTTTAATATTAATTATAAATTAGTTTATGTTAATTTTAAATAAACCTAAGATGGGTTATTAAATTATAATTCAAATTTCAAAATTTGAATTCCTAGTGCCAACATGGGAGGAAATTTCTAAACATGTATAAAAGGGGTGACTACCCACCTTAGAAAATTACCATGCCTTCAAATTTGATTAATGCGAGCTTGTGCAAATTGTGTTGCATCAAAGAAAGAGTGCTTTATGGTTTTTATGGGAAGTCAAAAATGCACAAAGGTATAAGAGGAAGGTAGTCCTCCTTCCTTCACATGGGTACCAATAGCCCACACGGTGGGCTCCCAAGCGCTAAGGAACTTAGGCTTAGGGAGACGATGGTTCGAATCACACCGAAACCCTTTTGGGGGAAGAAAAAGAAAATTGTGATTGAGACAGGTTTTTCTAAGGGTATTTCTACATAAAACAAAATATATGGGCACATATTCCTAGTGAGTTATTGTTGAATGTTGTTAATGCAAATTTGGAGTGAAAAGGATTGTTTGGTAAGCATTGTTGAGTGTGTTTTGAATTAATACTTCAAGGTTTTCTGGAATAAAGAGTTGTTAATAAAACCTTGTTTAATAAGAATTTTTGTTGAAGTGATTAGTTGAGTGAAATTTAACTAGGGTTTGTAAATATCATGAGTATCATTGTTATGTGAGATTAGCATTTTTTTTGAAGAATTGGTTGAGTGAGGAACTTGAAATAGGGTTTGCAAAGATCATGAATATCATTGTTATGTGAGATTGGTTGTACAACATTATTGGAACATTTGAGTGAAAGATCATAAGTTTAGACTATTGTTTGTGAGCAAGGATTATTTCATTGAGTAATTGGTTAAGTAGATTTGGTTAAGCCTAGTCAAGTGGATGTGTTGATGTGATAGTTTAAGTTATATGAAACAAATTGCTCTATATTATGAATTGAGTTGAGAAAGTGATTGAGAGTTTGTGAGTGTGAAACATATTGAGTCTCTAACAATTTTGTATATGTTTCTATGGTAAAAAGAGTGATTGAAAGTGATTGACCATTGTGATAAATGTGAAGCATATTGAGTCTCTAACAATTATCTATATGTTTCTAAAAGAATAATTGAAAGTGATTGAGCATTGTGATGAATATGAAGCATATTGAGTCTCTAAAAATTTTCTTTATGTTTCTATGATATTGGATGAGTTCTAGTGTGAACTGGTTAAGTAGATTTGAGGCAAATCTTAGAGAAGATTTATGGATAGATTTGTTTAAGCTTTTGTGGAAGATTACAATACAAAATTGAGGAAAGAGATTGAGAGTAGAGTTGGACAAGTTCTAGTGAGGACTTGTTGAGAAGAATTGGATAAGTTCTAGTGAGGAATTTTTGAGTAAAATTGGACAAGTTCTAGTGAGGACTTGTTGAGCATATTTTGACAATTTCTAGAGAGGACTTGTGGATAGATTAGTGTGAGCTTTTGTGGAAGCTTACAAAGTAGATTTGAGACAAATATTTGAGAAGACTTGTGAGAAAAATTTATTGATTGATTTGTTCAAACCTTGAGTTAAGGTTTAGGGCAAATATAACAGAGTTGATTTGTGATTGGATCAAGATTTGTGTTAAGGCTTGAGGATAGATATTGAGAATAAATTTGTGCTATATTGAAGGACTATGTTTAGTGCAAATCAGAGGATAGAGATTGAGGACAAATTTGTTCTAGACTGAAGGAATGTGGTTAGTGTAGATTAGAGGATAGATATTGAGGATAAATTTATGCTAGACCAAAGGACCTTTTTAGTACAAATTTGAGGATAGAGTTTGGTGCAAATTTGAGGACAGGTTTATGGTAGACTAGAGATAGAGATTGAACAGATTTTACTAAACTGAAGGACTATGTTTAGTGTAGATTTGAGATAGATATTTAAAGGTGATAGAGTATAGAGGACAATAGTCTCCAATGGATAGATATCCATTAGCCAAGGTAGTGAGAATAGGTGTCTTCAATGGATAGAGATCCATTAGCCAGAGTAGTGGGGGCAGTAGTTCTTCTAGAATATCACCAGTCATATCTAAGGAGAAAGGAGTTCTATTATAGATAGAGATCCATGAAATTGATTAGGGGATTGGTGTCTCCTTTGGACAGAGGTCCATAAACATTATAATAGGGAAAGGATTCCCAAAATATTGATTAAAAAAATTTTAGTGAAATATTTTCTCCGTGGAGTAGCCCACATTGGGTGAACCATGTTAAATTGGTGTCTCTATTTTGTGTGGTGATTTGTGCATTAATTTGATTACTAGTGTTGATATTTCTATTTATACATTGCATAATATTTATTGGAAAATAAAAGTAAAAAGTTATCTTATATTGTTCATCCCCCTCTCAGTATAAGCTTGTGTTTTTCAATTGGTATCAGAGCGGGTTCATTTGGAAGAGTTTAACAAATTGAAGGAAAAGATTTCAAGAACAAAATAGATTCTAATAATATATCCTCAGATAACTCAACACTAATATTTGATAGAAGTGATTATATATTTTTTAGTATGAGAATTAAGATTCACCTTAAGGCACTTGTCAATGAAATTTGGAAAGCAGTTGAAAATGGATACATACTACCAGTTGATCCACCTACAGATAAGGAAGGTAAGATTCTACAACATTATAATTCAAAATAAATGAATGTAATTTTAAGAGTTTTGCATAGAATATAATTCATAGAAGTTATGCATTGTCAAGATGAAAAAGAAATTTGGGATAAGTTGCAAAGCATATATGAAGGAGATAAACGTGTGAAAAGGTAAAGATATGAAATCTCAAAGAAAATTTTGAATAATTAAGAATGAAGGATGAGTAAAATATTAATACTTATCTACTTAGGGTATATGAGGTTTTTAATGTCATGCAAGGACTTAGACTTAAGGTTGAAGAAGCTTATGTTTGTGATAATAACTTAAGATCTCTTCCAACAAGGTTTGGTGAAAATATTTTAGTTATAGAAGAAGCAAAGGATGGTGATTCTTTGACAAGAGATATGTTACTTGATATTCTTATAGCTTTTGAGTTAAGAACAAAATAGAAACCTAATATCTGAAAGGAATAAGCCTTTAAATCAATTAATAAGATAAATATTAATAAGTCAAATTCAATCAATGAGTCATCCAGTGATGAAGAAGCAAATTATGGCAGAAGGAATAATGATTCAAGAATATTTAAGGATGCAAAATATATTAGATGTTTCAATTGTGGAAAGTATGGTCACTATGAAACTGATTGTCAAGAAGCCAGAAATAGCAATAATGAAGAAAAATAGGATCATAAGAATAGGGAATTAGAAAGATACAGGTACCAAAAGAAATGCAAGGATGGACAAGGCAAACAAGGAAATAAGTTCTTTCAAATACAAAAGAGGAGCTACTATGCATACAAGGCAAGTAAGTACTCAAGTGATAGTGATGCTAGTTCTTCAAGTAATGATAAATATGAAGTCCTATTTCTGATTGAAGAAAAAGAAGAAGTTAAGAAAAGGTCACAAATAATTCTCAAATGTTTTAGATGTGGTAATTTTGGACATATTGAATATAGTTGTACAAGAAATGGTTTTAATTTTAGTTATGATGAATATGAGGATGCACTTGAAGGAAAAAAAGAGAATATTCTAATAGCACTAGAAGAAGAAGAAGGTAATCCTATAGAAGACAAGTCAAAATAAAATGAAGATGTTGAAAAAGGCAAAAAAATAGAGGAAGAATATAAAAAGGAGGAGTTGATCTTGAGGGAAAACTTATTTATGCTCTTAAATACTTAAGGAAGGTAAGAAAGCAAAACTCCCAACTTGAGATATAGTTTCAAGAATGTGATAAAGAGAGAGGAAAGCTTATATATGATTTAAACAAGTCAATGGCTAAGACAAATAAGTTCAAGGATAAGCTAGAAGAAAATGTCTTAGAATGTGAAAAGTTAGAACAAGAAGTAGCTCTACTAAGGGAAGAGTTATAAAATTCCAAGGATAAGTTACACAAGTTTAGAAAGAGCTCAAATATTATAGATAATATGATCAAGGTAAAAATAAGGTCAAAAAAAAAAATAGGTCTTAGTTTTGAATAGGCTTAAAAGAAACATGAAGAAGAATAAACTTTAGAAGAAGACATTGTAAGAAAAAGTGAGACTTCTAAGGATGATTTGGACAACATAAAGTTCAATAAGGAAAGGAAAAATGCACAAAGAAGAAACAGATGGAACATGAACCAACATAGAGAAAAAGAAACTAAGAGACCTATGAGGTCAAGGCAAGTAAATTTCAATGGATGATGTTTCTCATGTCATAATGTGACCACAAAAATTACCTCACACGTATATGTTTTCCTATTGCATAAATATGAAATGAAAGAACAAAATAGAAGCAATGCAAAATCGACAAGAAGTGAGAAGAAACAAGAGACATTTGTTCCATTCATAAAATATTCAATCTCAGTTACAGTTACATTCCTCTTAGGAATACCATTTTGATACTATTTACTACAATAGGAAATGCATAATGTTTCTTCTCTAGGATGGATGTGATTTTTTAAGCCATTTTGGGTGACACAAACTGCTCTAGGGTGGAGGTGATCCTCTTCTTCGTGTTGAGGAAGGACTTAGATGGATAAGCCTCCTTTAAACCTGCTTTCCTATGGTCAAGGAACAACATAAAACCATCAAAAGCATAGGAAACCTCTCATGATGAGACCCTTTTTAGGAGAAATAGCATACAGATTGCATAACAATATGAAATCAAGAAAGTAGCTAAACTATGATAAACATATACAATTCTCACAAAGATTGATGGAAGCATGAAAATAAGGAGTATAGATATCAATAAATTGAATCAATTATGTGAAATAAAGTATTATAACATGGAAATAAATCAATTATGTACTACTTGCTACAATGAAGTAGATCTAATGAAATCATTAACACGGTCAGTTAGAGTCTCTAAAATATAAAAGAAAAACATTAATATGACTAATATAACCTAGATAAACATACTATAAAAGGAACATTAATGATATCCATCATCTATTGCAAACCGCAGCTCTGATGAGCGGTCTACACTGTAAACCATGGCTTGCAACCAAGTAGGTTTTCCCTCCAATTCTAGGGTAGTGGGATCGATATTCCTTATCCAATTGATGATCAAGGGTTACCTCAATGTCCTCTGACAAGTTTTGTGGTTGAATTTACACAGTTGGGCCTCTGTTTGCCCAAATTTGCATTTCTTGGCGTTTTAGCTCCTTATGGCATGCATGGCATGAATTGACATGATGCTTGATGAATTGAAGGTTGTTTGGCAATAAATATATCTTAGCATACTCAATTGAGTCTATAATTTGATAAGGCTTCACTGCTCTAATATCCAATTCTCGCTCTCTTCTTTGATCTAATTTGAAGGGGTACTTATAGGACTACCCAAGGGCTAGGGGTGGCTTCATGGAGAAGCCAATATCAAAAAGAGGTTATTAGGATAGTTGCATTAGAATATTTCATCCTTTAACCACCCTCTTCTAGAACAATTGGTCATTAAAACTGATTTGGCTCAGATGAATGCCAACTGAACTTCAGTTAAGACCGCAGGTGACAGCTACGGTCTAGATTGCAAATTGTAGGTCTCATCCGTGGTTCATCCTATAGATTGTAGGTCTTAGCTGCGACTCATGATGATGAGGCCAAGGAGCCTAAATTGAGTGGTTAGAACCACTACTCTATCTTGGATTCTTTCCAAGATATTCCATATGGTCTTGTAGCATGTCCATATGAGTAGTCACCATCGACATGACGCATTTTAGGTGTCTACAAATACCCCTTTTGAGATGCGTTGTGAGATCGAACAACACTGATAAAAAATAGACATCCTAAAATGATGTCGTTGCATGATGATCATTAGTTTGATCAACATTATATGCCCTAGGTACAACAAAAGGATGTGCATCTTGGAATCTTTGCTTCCAACTGGGTGGCAGGCTTACATTTGATAGAGCTTGGACTCGTCATTAGGCATTCGGGTACCTTTGGTGCTACAAATAGGAGTTAGGTCTATATAACTGAAAGGAGGAGAGCTACAAACTAACTTTCATATTTGCTATTTGCCCCAAGAAAAGGGCTAAGCTTATGATAGTTTTTAGCAATGATTCGCAAGGACGAATGCAATTTTGGCAAGATCAAGGGATCTACGATCTCAAGGATCTTATATTGACTTTGATTATGATTATGATATTATGACTACCCCCTCAAGTGATGAGTCAATCAGGGTAATGAAAATGAATGAAGCAATGAGGTTGCTTGACCATAATGAATGATCTTGAAAAAAATTAGAATTGAGCATTTAATTACTTGGCTAAACCTAGCTCAATTTATGATTGCAATGATTAATAGTAATTGCACGTTTCTATCCCATAGGGTGGTCAGACTGCAATAGCCTTACTAGGGAATCAAAATTATGTGATGTCAATAAGATATATGTTGAATCAATTTGTCGATGATTTGTTGAAAAATATGTCATAGGATAAATGACATGAAACACCTCATTCTTGTGGAGCGGTCCAGCCTCGAAGGCCTTCTTAGGGATTGAAAATAAGCATATAAAATCAACGATGACAATTTTACCCCAAATTTCCTTATGGTTATTTACTCATATCGTGGGATTGCATGGATCGTTAGTCACTGCAACCGCCAAGTGTATAGGGTACATAACTGAATATGAGGTGCATTTAGCTTTTGACTTGTTTATTTCATTTTTTTTCAAATTTTTAAATTATTTAAGTGATCCTAGTGCTTTAAAATCACCAATTTTGCAAAATTAATTTCTCTTATTCAAAATATAATCCATTAGGATTCATTAATTTATCATTTAAGATATTTCCACGATGGGATTTGGATAGTTTTGATGCCCTGTGTCTAGGTCCTACAATTGAAATTTCAACTTTTGGGAACCGTAGGTCAGGGATGTGATCATAAAACCCTAATTTTAAGACCATAGGTGTCAGCTACGATTTGATAGAAATAAGAAGAGGTTTAAAAATTACTTATTTTCAAATCCCCTCATTATTCCTTGATAGTGACTGACAATTTGGAGAGATCTGGGCGACGTGAGATAAAAATTAATCCAAAACCCTACTAAAACTTAAACCAAACACCTTATACACCTCATTATGGTGGACCGCAAACAACCCTCTTCTAGCCTAGGCCTCAATGCAGGCAAGGTAATTCAAAACTGAGTTCGTGCATTCATTACCAGCTAAAAACAAACCAAATTAAGTAATGAGTTAATTGAACCTAATTAAACTGTTGGTAATGAAGCACACCCTATATTAGGCTAGCTTAGGTTTTATATATATATATATTTTCATTTTTTGGCTAGGAAATGACCCCAACAGGGTCACAGTCCTAGACCGCAGCTACCAACTGTGGTTCCCAATTGACCGATTGGGGACCGTACGTGCCAGCTATAGTTCAGTTCAAATTACAATGACCAAAAATTTAACCATTGTGTGGACCGTGGGTTAGACCTGCGGTCCCCTACCTTTAGAAAAATTTGTCAAATTTATTGATTTTTTGATAAGGTTTTCTAGCAGTTAATGCCATTTATTGCATCGATGAGATGCATTATTAGACTTGTAATCATCCTTAGCATAGTTTGTATATTTTTAGCAATTTTTAGCTTTATTAATCTCTTTTTAGGTCATTTTTAGCTATTTTTAGTTGTTTTAGTTATTTTTTTCCTTATATATTATTTTTCTTTCAGAGATTAACTTCTAAGGCTAGAGAGCCAGACCTACTCCACAACCTCCACCCATTGCTGACTGATGGGGAGCAGTAGTGGTTTGGGGTCATGGGTTTTGGTTATATATTGGATCTACCCATGATCAAGGCAAGCTTATATGACCGCATTGGACCAGATCTAGAATGCCTAGACCAACACATTTCACCTTCCAATAGGTGAAATGACCATCACCCTAGAGGATGTATATTAGATCTTTAGGATCCCTATTTACAGTCAGCCCATAACCTCCTCTACCTTCAAAAGTAGGAGAGCAGTGTTTAATGATATATTCGATGATTGAATCCAGGAGGTCCAGTGTAATATCGACCATGGGGGCATCCACATTGGGTATTGGCATGGGGAGCAAGTCTTCTCCATCCATGAGGTAGAGTTCGTGCACCTGGTCATGTAGATTGTTATTCTAGACTCCTTGAGCATGAGGATCCCTTGGAACCTTTTGGCCAATGTCAGGAGGGTGATTCAGAGCTCCACCTGATGGCCATTACTTCTATCCTATGGGAGCACTCTCCTATGTCAGTTATATCAAGAGCTATATCATATTACCAGTAGGAGCTGGGTAGGCATCAGCTGCAGCCTACTTCTTTAGATCTAGGGTTGGTAGCATATCTGAATCGAGTGACCTATGGAGTTGTCCCTTGATATTACTTATATTTATGATGCTCACTAGTGATATGTTGCATGTTAGCCCCATGAGGAGGAGGGGTTCTAGATTAGGTCCCATGCAGGGTATATTGAGCACTACATCAGCCGATTTGTAGCACTGCAGCCAAATGACATTGAGTGGCATCCATACATGGATTTCCCTATATGGCCAGAGGTTTGTGAGTGGCTACACCAAGCTCATCAAGATAGATGGGTCCTAGGCTATAAGGATGAGATCTAAAAGTATCCATTCTTCTATAGAGTCCTACGATAGTTCAGCATGATTTAGGATATCCTAGAGTTGTCGATTATCTGTAGGCGACTAGTATTAGAGGCCAATTTATAGTGGATCCATTGTACATCACTAGGAGAGGCATCATATTATTTCTAAGAGTTTGGGGTTTATGTTTTTGGGACATACCTAGTGTATGATACTTGGTGGTCCCTTCTTCAGTGGTAGGGATCTAGGCCCCTCAGCAAGGTAGATGATGAGGTTGAGGTTGATCCACAAGGGCACAATGTGCACCCACGAATTGAGGGTGGCTGGGGGGTAGAGGCTGTAGTAGGGGATGCACCAATGAAGACCGAGGAGGAGGCCCTAGATGAGGGTGAGGTACCTCCAAAAAGTGAGGTAGGGTATATTCTAGACCAGGTGGCAGATCTATAGAGCCAGGTTGGGAGGTTTCAGAATCAGATGCAACAAAGAGAGACATCTATTGCCATGATGGAGGTGAAGTTGTCTCATGGAGAAATATAGTTTTAGTAGACTAGGGGGAAGCTCATAGCTGCCACAACCTATATTATAGAAGTAGAGGGGCAGATTTAGGATCTGACTAGTGCATTAGAGTTAGTAGAGGTACACTAAGCTACGACTATAGTAGAGAGGGACTTGGCTCAATCCAAGGCTCAAAGAGGAGACCCTTCATATTCTCGTGCTATCATGGTGCCACCCGTAGCACCAAAACTCACCCTTCTAGGAGGTTGTGACCCCATGACTAAGATTATGTAGCTTACTTACCTTGTAGAGAAGGGTAATGATCTTTGTGATGTGAGAGCAACTCACATATCCCAGCTAGAGAGATGGATTATATTGATAGGTGGACATGTTCCAGCAGATCTTCATGCCTCAAGTGGTCATCAGATTGGCTCCAAGACCAGGACTATCGGGCAATCATCCGTGAGCTTGATTCATAGGACTCATAGGACTTAGAGGACACACAGGTCCTCTAGTACACACATAGCAAGTTCACATAGGAGACATAGGGATGACATAGGTGATGGCATAGATCAGGGTGTAGGGGGTGCTACAAGTGATTCTCATGCTAGGGGTGCAGGCCCTCCATAGTATGCCTAGTGATATGTTATGATGTACTATTTTTGTGTGTAAGGACGAGGACCTACATGGATGTAGCCTATGGGCATTTTTGATATACACTCTATGTACTCATTATGGACACACACACACACACATACACACACACACACATACACACACACATACACACACACATATATATATATGAGATCTTATGATTGTGTCTCATTATGTGTATTTTGTGTTTTATGTTTATGATATGCATATGGATGTAATGCTTATATTAATTTGATGTTATATGATGTGATGTATGGATGACATGCACTAGATAGCTATTTTATTTTATGTTGATGATGATATGCAGTGATCTAGATGCTTAGATGTGCGATATATGATGGATGCATATGGATGCGATGTTTACTTTTAAACACATTTAATTTTGCTTTATTGTATGCATTTAATTTATGATGATATTATGATATGATAATGCTCTATATGATGATGCACTATGTATTTGATCATAATCTAATGGAAATGAACCTGTATGTTTTAATCACGTAAAACATAAGGAATGAATGCAATGATGTTTAACAATCTAATGGATGACACCACAAAATGCATGTTAATCATGAAACATAATTTGTAATCCTGATAAACAGAATTAATCAATTAATCACCCATATATGGCATGTGATGATATGATTATGATGTAATGGATGCAAATGATATGATACGTCACTCTATATTTCTTTTTACATTTTGAAAGTATGCACAATATAGTCAGTGGTCTTCTAAATATTATTGCTAATATTCATCCGGTATCTAACCTATATCATACACACCTCATAATAGATAAACTCTCATAAACAAAAATTTTGATGTTTTTGTGATTGCATATGGAAATGATTGTTGTTGCTTGTGATTTTTCGAGGCTTTCCATGAGACTCAAACACCCTAGTGGATTTCTCAAAATCACATATTAACTGTACAAGGCTTTTATTGGACAAAGCTTTCACCATGAGGGACCTGACTATTCATTACCCCTGTGTGTGCATGTGAGTATTTTTAGATAGACCATATGCATACCCCAGATGTCAGTCTGTACTCTTCCAACCCATATGTGAGATCGGGTTCATCAAATATTCATATCATCCATATTTTAGACTTGATTGGACTATAATGCTAGACAATTCTAGGCACCTAGAGCTTGGTCATCTTGCAAATTGATCAGGGATACCCCTCAAAATGCAGGTGGGACTCTTTCAACCCATTGTTGCATTTGGGGATCATACAATAGAACTACTACTCCGGAAGTAGATGGGACTCTTTCAACCCATTTCTGTGATCGGGGTTCACTCTATAGTTTTGAATGATGAAAAATTCAAGGATTCAAGTTCTCACCCTTATTTTATTTCTTACTCATAGGGATACTTGCTTATGTGTAGTGATAAAAACCACTGTTTTTCACGTTTTACTTTTAGTGATAAAAATCATTGTTTATTCCCATTTTTCTTGAGCAAGGGATTTATATAGTGCTTTTGATTCACTATGTCACTTTAGATTTGAAATTTTGAACTTCGGGTTTGTATTTTGAGATTTTTTTTTTTTGCTCATTGGTTTAAGCAAGGGATTTATGGGTAGGGGAAATTCTTGTCCTTTTTCTAAGGTCCACCACTCTAGACCAAACTATTTGCAAGATAATAAGGTAATAAAACCCATCTATCTATATACCCAGGACCACTTTCATAGCTTTCGTCTTCCCTCATCTTAGTAGGATTTTAAATGTTTTGATTAGTGACGGGATCCTGATATGCCAAATACTATCACAACTATTGACCTCATCTACAAAAGAAAAATAATATTTCTGCACTATCTAAGAGACCCACTAGGTATGGTTGAGTGACCAAAAAACTCTAGTATATTCTTCATAGCAATAGTATGGGTTGTGTTGAAAAACACAATTACTCACAATGATAAATGGTAGATGATAAATGCAAGGATGCATGATTAAAACACAAACATGGTGTCATTTGTAAGATTGTAAACATAATTTATTCTAATGATGGCAAAAATACCTAATGCAATGCAACTATATGAATGCATGTGTGAAATAAAAATGTGTAAATGTAAATATTTTTAAATTTTATTGCTTTTATTATTTTTAAATATTTTGAGCCTTTATATTTGACCAAATGGTGAATACATGCCCTTGGAGCCTTTAGGAATGACCAAGTGATTCTTAAGAAACCTTAGAGCTTTTAGGTTGACCAAAGGGACTATAAAAACCTTTGGAACTTTTTCGGGATGACCAAGTGATTCTTAAGAAACCTTAGAGCTTTTTGGGATGACCAAGAACTTTTTAAGTAAGCCCTCAGGACCTTTGGATTTGACCAAGCAAACTTTTAGGAGTCTTTAGTGCCTTTTTGGGATTGACCAAAGGGCTTAAAAATACCTTTGGAGCCTTTTTATTGACCAAGATTTTCAACAAAGAGCTCGGAGCATTTTAGGATGACCAAGTAGTTTTAAGCAACCCTCGGGACCTTTGGGTTGACCAAGCAAATTTTTAGAATTCCTTGGTGCCTTTTGGGGATGATCGAGCGGTTTTAAGCAAACTCTTGGAGCCTTTGACTAACACGACCAAGCGGTTTAAGGAACCCTTGGTGCCTTTTGCTACGCTCTTACACATAGAACACCTTAATATGGATGATGTTGAGAGGTTCAGGCTCTTCAACACCCCCTAGCGACGTTAGGCAATAGATACCTAGACCAATATTTTCAAATATTATATAAGGTCCTAGACAATTAGCCGCAAATTTGTCTCGCATATCAAGTAGCAAATTAGAGTTCTATTAGTTCTATTTTAATATAAGATACCCAAAATCAAAGTCTCTCTGATAGAATTTGTTATTATAAGCTCATTTTAAATGCTCCTGATAAATACAAAGATGCTCAAGGGCATTCATGCGATGTTCATCAAGCAAAATTAGTTGATCTAGGCAAGCTTTCCACATGATGTTGTCATTGATGAACTCTTTCAATGCAACACGTAGCATTGGAATTTCTAACTCTAAGGGCATAATGGCCTCAGTGCATATACTAGAAAAAATGATGTTACCCCAATGGGCATCTGAACGCTAGTCATGTAAGCCCATAATGCAAGGGGCAGATGGATATGCCAATACTTGTGGTGCTCTTGTACCATATTTTTCAATATGGAAACCATTGTCTTGTTTGAGGCCTCAGCTTGCCTATTTTCCTATAGATAATATGGAGTTGCAAAACTATGTTTGATTCTATATTTAGACATAAAATTTCTCACATTTTTGTTCATAAATGACATTCCATTATTTGAGACTATCTTGGATGGAATCCCAAAATGACATATGATATGCTCAAGTATGAACTCCGCTATGCAAGCTCCAGTTGTCATTGTTAGGGGAATGGATTCCATGCATTTTGTAAAATACTTAGTAGCCATGATAATAAATGTATGTCAACCCGATGATAGAGGATAAATCTTGCAAATAAGATCAAATCCCAACTGATAAAATGGCCAAGATTCTTGGATGGGCTATAAGGCCTATGAAGGCAAGTGCGTAAGATTAGCATGATGCTAACATTTGATGCATTTCTTGACATACATATTGCAATCCTTCTTCATAGTGGGCCAATAGTAATCCATTCGAAGGATGTGTTTGACGATAGCCATGCCACTGAAATGGCCATCACACATATCATCATGAGCTTCTAAAATTTCCCAAGATGACTCTTGGTGCTCTAGAAAATTAAGGAGAACTCCATCGTAATCTCATTGGTATAGAATATCTCCTAGCAAGACATATTTAGTTGCTTTCTATTTGAATGTGCATCTTACAACACACAAAAAATTGCTCTGGGATCATACCAAATTTTAAGAAGTGTTGTATTTGCAAAATCTAGATTTGATAAGCCTTAGCTTCAACTGATAAGATGACTTTCTCCCCCTACGTATCTACCTTTGTAAATACAAATTGGGAAACAACCTTGTGGTGAATGGTAGTTCCACTCCCCATAGGACTCTGAGAGGTTAACGACCCCCAGGGTACCTTCTTAAGAAAGTATTCTACTCGACAGAACCATTTAGCTTTTGGTTCCATGCTAATCATGTTGACTGACTCTTTATTATCAAAGATTGCACGCTTCGCTATAGGATGTGAGAGCATTTTAACATGGATGGTAGTAAAATCAGTAGACAAATTCTAAGGGATTAAAGATCCTAAATATGCCTTGGTGCATACAAACCTACTTTATGAATGAGGGATTGCCTCGATGTCATGCCATTCCAACTTAGCCAAATATGTAGCCACAAGATCTTTATACACTTTCAACACGGGGTACCGACATTGAAAAAGTCCTTTCACTTGGTTGACTATGAGCAAGGAGTTGCCAAAGATGTTTAATCTTCTAATATTCATGGTGATGGCTGTGTGGAGGCCCAAAAGTAGGGCTTCATACTCAGTATTGTTTTTGGTGCAAGGAAAGTCTAAGTTAAATGACAATGGCATTGGATATCCTTACGACATGAAAAATACTATTCTTGCACCACCTCCTTGCTCGCACTTTGAATCGTCAAAGAACAAGGTCATATCAACATTATTCTCTGGTTATTTGGGTTTGAGAGCTTTAGATATGATGAAGACAACATCATATGGAAGCTCAATGGTAAGAGGTCTACTTTTTTATAGTGGTGCCTCAGCCAACTGATCAGCTATGACTTGTCTCTTAATGGACTTTTGGATTATTAATTCCAAATCAAATTTTATCAGTAGCATGATCCAATTTACAGTACATGTATTATGATACATATTGCTCATCATATACTGTAGAGGATTTTGTTTTGATATAACATACATCGTATTACTTAACATGTGTAACCACCAAAGAGGCTCACACCCAATGGCGATTCCTATTGTGATAAATGGTAAAGATATAGCATGCATACAAGAAAATGAAATTGACAACAAATGAAATAAGAAAGAAGCACTTTATTCCATTATATTCAAATCCAAAATCCAATTACAAGTATGTCCCTCTTAGGGATATTCATTTTTGATACAATATTATAATAGGAGTGCACAATTGTTTTCCCTCTTAAGGGTAGGTGTGATCAAAATGCCCCTCAGGGTGACACGAACTGCTCTAGGGTGTCGATGACCATATTCTTCATATTGAGGAAGGAATTGGATGCTTTATCTCTCCTTTGGAACTATTCCCTGCGATCAAGAAACAACAAGAATGTCAAAAATATAGGCAACCTCTCATGATGAGGCCCTTTTAGGTAAAATGCATAATGACACCGTTAACATGCATAATCAAGAAAGCATGAAGAAAGCTGCTAAACTATGCAAATTGAATCAAGATTCAGGTAATAGCATAAAGGAAAATAACATCTACACTATGCATGGATCAAATATAGAAAGTGAAGCATAAACATGCATAAAGAAAAAATTTTAGTTCTAATTGAAACATAAGCATAAAATGTAAATCTAGCCTAGTTCTACAGTCAAAAGTCTTCTAAAATGCTATTAAATCAACCAAATAGCTAATCTAACCTAACTAGCTATATAGAAATGAAAAGAGTGAGGTGATCCATCACCTGTTGCAAACCACAGGTCTGGTGAGCGGTCTGCACTATGAACTACGGTTGATAGTCATGGTTTGACCTCTGATAAGTTTGCCCTCAAAATCAAGGGCAGTGAGCTCAATATCCTTGCCCAAATTGATGTTCAAGGGTTGCCTTCATTGTCCTCAGATTTATTTGGCGGTAAATTCAATGTGAAGGGCCTTCATTTACATGGATTTGCATTTCTTGATCCTCCTAAGCACCTAGGGCATCCATAATGCAATTCATCATGAATGGTGGCAAAAGAGTCAGGGAATTAAGTGCAATAGCTCTATCTCTTACTATACTCATTTTGAGTGTACAATTCACCAAGTCTTGCCTTCTCAAATCTCCAATGCTTGATCTCTCTTTCTTCCCATTTGGAGGGGGTATTTATAGCATGTCCCTAGGGCTAGGGGTGGCTTCATGGGGAAGCCAAGACCAAGAAGGTTGGTTAGGACAGTTGGGATGGAAGCCTCTAGAATATTTTGTCCTTTAACTGCCTCCTTCTAGATCTCCTGGCCGTTCTAACCAATTTGGCTCGGTTGGAAGGCCTAAATGAACTTCAGTTAAGACCATAGGTCACAGTTGTGGTCCAAACTATACACCATAGGTGTCAACCATGATTTAGACTAGATTCTGTAGGTCTGGGCTGCGATTCATACTGCTTAGGCCAAAATGCCTAAATTGAGTGGTTAGAACCACTGCTCTATCTTAGAGTCTATCCAAGATCCTCCATATGGTCTTGTAGCATGTCCATATGAGTAGTCGCCCTTGACATGATGTGTTTTAGGTGTCTACAACATGTAGTGTCACATTTTATTAGTAACAAACACTACTACTAAACATAGTTTTTTCACATGTGCATATCCTAGCTCGTAACTCACCAAAGTTTGACTAATGTAATATATGGCTTGTTCTTTACCTTGCACATTCTTTTCAGATAACATGGCCCCTAATGCAAAGTTGGTCATCGATATATATAGTAGGAAAGGCTCCTATGGCCTTTGTGGAGCTAGTACTGGTGGTATTTCTAGGTATTGCTTTATTTCAACAAAGGCTGCTTGATAGTCCTCATCCCAGTTGAATGGGACCCACTTTTGTAGTAGTTGATTCATGGGTCGATATTTATTCGATAATTTAGCAATGAATCGCTTTATGGATGCTACTTTGCCTTGAAGGCTTCTTAATTATTTGATATTTGAGGGAGGATGCATCTCTAGAATAGCCTTGACCTTTGCTAGGTTGACTTCGATCCCTCACTTTGAAATGATGAATCCTAAGAATTTACCTAAATCTATGCCAAATACGCAATTCTTAGGATTCAACCTAACATTATTTTCAATAAAGCAATCAAAGACCTTTCTTAGGACCTCAGAATGCTCACTACGCAACAATGACTTAGCCAACAAGTCATCGATATAATCCTCTAGGATATTATGCATGTAGTTATGAAAAATATGTCATGGCCTACTGGTATGTGGCACCAATATTTTTTAGGCCAAACGATATTACTTTATAACATAGCATTCCCCACGGTGTTATAAACACAGTTTTATGCTAGTCTTCGGGCTTAATTCGAATTTGATTGTATCCAAAAAAACCATCCATTAGGGAAAGCATCTCATGACCCATTGTCGCATCTACTAGAGCATCAATGTTTGGCAACGGAAATTAATCCTTGGGTGTTGCCTTATTCAAATCTCTAAAAATCATGCAAATACAGATCCTTCCATCAGGTTTTCCTACAGGAACCATATTGGATACCCATTACGGATAGTCGATGGAAATGACAAACTCTACATCCAACAACTTTTGCAATTTGTCTTTCACTATTAAGGCTACTATTGGATGCATATTTCTAAGATTTTTCTTGACTGGCTTCTTTGATAGGTCTAACGAAAGGTTGTGGGTAACCAATTTTGGGTCTAGACCTAGCATATCCTTGTAAGTCTAGGCAAAAATATTAGGTCTCTATTTTAGTAGAGGGATGAGGTTGGCATGCTCATTAGGAGTAAGAATTTCTTAAAATTTAACCTTCCTTGGATTTGCAAGATCATTTATAATATCCACGTTGAAGGTTTACTCTACTGACATGTGTGATTCCTCCTCAATCTGATGAGGCATAGGGATCAAGTGGATGTCATCAGTTGGATTTATTGGTCCTATGCTAGAAAAATCCTCAACATGATATACATCATAAGCATAGATTGGTGCAAAATAAAATGGTTGCGACATCTCTTTGTTATGGAAGAAATCTTTAGGCTCAACACGCAAGTCAGTGCAATCCCAAACGATAGCATCTAAATTTAGATGTAGCAGTTTAGACAGATCGACCGAGTTGTAGAGTGGAGTGGTCAAATCAATGGAGACCATATTTATGGAATGAAATTGATATCCAGGACCACATGACCAAACCTCTATATCATCGATGCAACTCCCATGCCTGAGATATGACTCTAAAGGCATAGGCACAAATGAATCTTCTCTATGCAAGGTGTGGATGATTGGATCCTCTCTATGCATTGATTACAATATTGGATCATTTGGCTCAAGGAACTCCTGTACGTATGCGATGGGGGAAAAAACATGTGATAGATCACATTAAAGTTCAATAGTCTTCCTCTAAGGTGAAGTTTGAGATTGACATCTTTGTGCATGTCCTCGGTCGTGTAGGATGCATTACGGTGACAAGGTAAGGAGGTCATAAATAGGCTCTCTCTATTTCATACTCTTCATCACTATCATAATACATTATTTTATTTACCCCTACATATGGGGGGTGCTCCGGTAAATGTAGTCCCATGACTCTTATTCCTGGGTCACTATTATTACAAAGAAAAAAAAGTGGATAATAGGTTCATATATACAACAATGCTAAGGAAATTGGATATATTTCATCTGCATGGCTACTCTCACCTACGATGCACTCTTCGATCTTGCCCATTTGTTCCATGGTAAACATATGGCATAGGAATATCAAACCTATGAAGGCTAGATTAGTTTCCTCCTCAGATTGATTACCATTTGAGGATTCAACATTGGCATCATAGCTAGATCCACTTATTTTAGAGGTGGACTATTCTCCATATTTTCTATAGAGATATCCTGACTCGAGATCATCCAATATGATGGGGTTATGCCTCTTCACATCTATGTCATTGATTACATTACAAATTTGGTTACCCATGTTGCCTCTAGGGTGCATCTCTTCTTCAATCTGCTCCAAGAGCCCTTCATGCTCTACTTCGGATGGCTCAATGGTGATGACAGACACCATCAAGTTACTCCTCTAAAGGCTAGACAAATTAGGATGATATGGGTTGAAGTCCACATCGTCCCCCAGACTAAGGTACAAGAGGTCTAAATATGTTGTAAGCAAAACATCCTATCCTTGTACTTATAACCCTAGCCTGAGCCTATCAGTTGCTAATTGATAATACGGCTCAAGAATATTCCTGTCCTTTCTCAAAAAGACCATGGCCGTATCCATGCCAATGATATAGCTCAAAAATACATATGGCATACTCGAGGTTGGATAGGTAATGAACATTCACTACGAACTGTTCATCATCATATTCATCCATGGGCGTTCAAGTAGGAAGTTGATCCAGCCCTGCATAGATGAAATTAGTTTGATTGGGTGGCTCTCCCAATGGCACCATAGATCCAATAAGAAAATGATGGGCATGTGGTCAACCCATCTCTTGTGTAGTCTACACAAGATATTCATCCAACCCTGTGCTGACCAGGTGAACAACCACCCATGGTGCGGATGACCCTGCTGATGATGCAAGCAAGGTAGGTTGGGGTACCTCCTCGACTATATCTTGGGCTTCTTCCCCTTCCATGGGAGTGGCAGCCTCATTGGCAACTATTTTGAGCATATTCTTTCTTCCCTTTTCACCCATCTTCACCTTAAGCTTCCTTTCATCTTGAAGCATTGCTGATGCAATTGGTTTCAAGGAAGTTGTAGTAGTGTGCTCATATTTATTTGATATAGATGTCAATGGTTGAGCACATACTATTGGTTTATCTCGTATATTTTTTATCAGCGATGCTAGTCGAATGTCCAAGTTTGTTCATGGGTGTATGAAACCCCCAAGAAAATCCACTAGGTTCACAAACTTAAAATGTTCTTCATCTAATAACACTACATGAACCTATCCCTCGTGTATGTACTTTATGCACTGGTGTAATATAGAGGGGACGCAATGCATTTCTTGGATCCAAGGCCTCCTGAGTAGAATTTTGTATTGCATGGTGCATTCTATCACATGACACATCATAGGTATGGTATTAAGGCCTACCTAAATAGATAGGACAATTGTGCCAACCGTGGAACATAGTGCATCTTTAAATGCTCTTAATGTAAATGTGATGGGCACAATGTGTGACTTAGATAACTTCAGATGAATCGGTGCCTTGGTCATTATAATATTGATTGATGAACCAGTGTCAATAAATATCCTCTTGAATGACATGTGATTAACACATGTGATAATATGGAATGGTGGGTTAGCCATATCTATAGGAACCATCTTGAATTCATGATTGTAAAATTGGATCATGGGTTCCTGGCACTGCTATACGTGTCCCACAAAGTTGGTGAATACCTGTGCATCCTGGTATTGTACCTCAATGGACCTCAAAATGTCCATGAGAGTCTCCCTATGCTTGGGAGACTACTGTATTAGCTTGTAAATCAAAAAAATTGTAGGAGTTGTTTGTAGGCTTTGAACCAACCTACTCCTTATGATCACCACCGATCTCATTGGTGGACCTAGAATATTCTGCACTGGTCATTGATCCGACGTAGCCTATATTCTGATGGGAGTGAGGTTTATTCGGTTGTTCATATCTCCTATGTCTAGTAACAATGTTAACCATACCTATGAACTCCTAGGTAGGTGGCTTGACACGTATTTGGTTGACCTGGTCGACGTTATTATGTGGCACCTCATGATTTGGCAGTGGATTTTTATAAATCCCCATGTTTTGGTTGTTAGGTTCTAACATATTGTTAGGCACTACCATATCGCATTTATCAATAATATTTTTCACAATATGTTTGAAAGACCAACATAATTTGATGTCATGGCCCTTCACACGATGATATATGCAAAATAAATCATCTTGATACCCCTTTGGCTTGGGCTAGTTAGGATCAACCATCTTGACCTCAGGAAATATTATTACCTTAGCCTCACACAGTTGATGGAAAATCGATGTTAGCGATTTCTTCAATGGAGTGAATTGGTGAGGCAGGCGTTGTTCTTTGTTCTTGCCCTTATAATTGTTCTTGTGCTGCTCATATTGAGCAAGCGAAGGATGGGCCTGATAATTCTACCTCTACTACTCCTTATCCTCTTTTTGGAGGTTTAGCATCACCTTTTTTACATGGGTCTGCATACCCTGCTATTTTGTGGAGCTCTTCTTATATTTCCTTCTTTCCTGTTCTTGAGTTTCAGGTTGCCTTCTTGCAACTTAATGTCCTCAATCACTTTGGCTTGTGCCAAAGCTTCTTTGAATGTTGGATATTTTTGTAGCTACAACAATAATGAGATGTTCTTAGCACAACTCTTTGCAAACATTTATGTTAATTTTGTAGTAGTAATAGGGAATGGCAACTTCACCATTAATCTCCTTCATCTCTTTTTGTACTATTCAATTGGCTCGTCATCGTGTTGAGCTAGCACAACCAAGTCAAAAAGGTTAGCCTATTTCTTGATGCCAAAGGAAAAGCATTCAAGGAAGGTGTCATCTAGCTACTTGAATATGGTAATGTTGTGCTTCTTAAGCTGATTGAACCACTCTCATACTAGGACTGAGAGGGTTGGGATTAATATGTGCAACAACAAGGCATCATTGCTCATGATCTAGAAACATACGTCTAGAAATCTTGTGACATGCTTTTGTGCATATTCATCACCATTAAACTTGTCTAACCTGGACATGTCAAAATGCTCAGGATATGGCGGAGTAGGCACTAAGGGGTCCAAAGGCTCATTTTGGATTTTCTTCAATGTAGGATTTTGAAAATTCATGCCTTACCTCTCGATTGATTTTACCTTCTCAGCTAGGGCCTTATAGGCCTATGAAGATAAAAAGTCCTCCTCCCTAAGCTAATGTGGAGTTAGTTTGGGAGGTACATTCCTCTTCTATCGAGATGGAGGATGTAGATCTTCCTCCTCATCAACCTGAGAATCTTTAGGATACTCTTGATTAGCTCCATCTCCCTCTTCTTCCTCATATTGTATCTACCTATGATCTTTGAACGGTGGTGGTCGTTCTCTTTGTTGGGCACTAATATGAGTATGAGTGTTTCTACACTCCTACTGCATGTTAGCTTGTAAAAAAGCCTTTCTATGAACATGCTCTCTATGATCCTCGTGAATATATAGAAAATCCTTGACCAGCCTATCCTTATGCTCTACTCATTCATTTTGGATGAGGATACGCTCCTCACACATGTGCTGCTCATATAGTATTTGTTGAATGAGCCTCTGCGCTTGAATATTATCATCTTCAATACGTAGCCTCTCTAGATGAGCATCCTCCAATTGATATTGGAGGAGTTGTCACCTCTTCACGGATACCAGTCTATGAGATATACCAACATGATCGGCCATAACAAGCCTCTTGTATTTTTGCTCTGTGCAAGTGACCTTATGGGTTTTGTACCCATCTAACTGATTTGCGACACTTTTGCCTTTGTTTGTGTAGATGGCATTGGTGTCCTACTACATATTATGTTGTGTGCCACCATGTATGGATGGTGGGTATGTAACATGAGGGTTCTTGGAACCCTCTCCAAACTCTCTAGCAGTCCTAATAGTGCTACCACTATGCTCACTCGAGGTACACGTGGGTGGCACTGAAGGCTTACAACTAAACTACTCAAGGATGTTGCCTAACCCATCCAAATTTTTGGATCACCATCATTCATGCGGTGGTTTACCATTAGCTCCCACCTTTGCCATGTCGATAATGATCCTACGAGGCTCACTACATAGGGGAGTGTGGGTAGGCCATGCTCAAAAGTGGGTCTATCTACATGCCTCTGAATGGGCAGATCTTGATCCTATCTATATTATGAGTTTTGAGGTATGAAACCTCCTGTGGACTTAGGATGTAAGGGTACAAACTTGGCCCCTTGTATGACGTACTCGTTAGTCAATCCCGTGGATGCACGTGTAGTGCAATCACAATAATGGCTACCCAGTAGAGCACCCTCATGCTGAGAGGCTCCATAATATATTCTATTCCTAGAGGAGTGTATGGAATATCCTCTATCAGGGGTTCGCTTGATGGCATCCCCTCATATCGAGTTATCTCCTCTAATGCTTACCAAATGACGTTCGATGCACTCATGTGGGTGAGGGTTTGACACATGCTGCTATGAATTTTTTAGGGCTTGGTCATTGGCGTCAGGCTTAAGCCTTTTTTGACCCCCCTGTGTATCCACCATGATGTACCTAGTGTCTAGATGTATCTTTTATTTAATAAAATAAGGTATACAATGGTTATTATCTTGTATTAAGTTTTAATAATGAGCCCTAAACTATTTGATGTTGTTTTCAATATGTGTTGTATTAGTAGAGAAACTCTTATCATGTTTTGAAAGCTTGTTGGATGATATTCTTAGTTTAATGGCTTTCACCTGTACGCTCACAACTTGATAACTTGGAGATGAACTCCAATTCACGTAATCCAACTTATAATATATGGTAATGAATCCCACATACAGTCAGGGAGCATAGGTCCTCCCAAATCCTCACCTATTTTCCCCCTATCAGTGTTATACCCTCTGAAGAGAATACATATAAATTTTCCATGGTACGAAAGGTTCTTAGATTCGGTATTGGTCTAGTATCCAAGGGTACGTAGGATTTGGGCCAACGGATGGAAATCGCCTCCATCATCATTGAACCCTACTAGTGGTTGGATGTGACTCCCAAATCACTAGCGTTTAAGTGCCAAGTGGTGTGTGTGGTTCATTTTAATTTGCATGAAATGAAAATGCATAATATAGCACGAATGATCATTTTCTACATGTAATGTAAAAATAAATGTTTCATATTAATAAATGCATGCTATATCCTACATGATTTTGACAATGCAAGTTATGATGCAAACAACCAGTGCTTGAACCTCAAACATGCAAACCAACACACAAT
Source organism: Wollemia nobilis (assembly GCA_028583015.1). Classification (NCBI taxonomy): domain Eukaryota; kingdom Viridiplantae; phylum Streptophyta; class Pinopsida; order Araucariales; family Araucariaceae; genus Wollemia; species Wollemia nobilis. Next base: position 6,659,529 of record JAQPPZ010003193.1, on the reverse strand, counting down.
TGCTATCAAGCACGCTAGATTCTAGGGCAGACTGCACTCAGAGGTCCTATGTTCCTAGTAGCGCATTTATAATAATGTAAACATGAATGCAACTCTAGGACTTAATTAATTTCCATTATTTTTTTATTTTTCCTAGTTGCATTGAAAATTTATCATTCTAGAAAAAAATATAAGTAGATTACAGAAATAGAGAATGTCAGAAGGGCCCACCTCAGGTCCTTGTCTGATTTAGCTTTATCCCTCTACTTCCTATTGTGTGTATTCTAAACCGTAGGTCTATGGCATGGTTAAGATTGTAGACCACGTGTTGCAGTCACAAGCCAACAATGGAACCACAGATGTAACCTACGGTTTGCACCTGAAGTCAGAAAAATAATAGAGACCAGAAATAAGGGGCATAAATTGCAGAGTTTCATCATGATTGCCATATGTGACCACCAAAATGGCCTCACACCTATATGTTTTCCTATTGCATAAAGACAAAATGAAAGAACAAAATGGAAGCAATGCAAAATTGACAAGAAATGACAAGAAACAAGATATCTTTATTCCATTCATGAAAGATCCAATATCGGTTATAGTTACGTCCCTCTTAGGGATACCATTTTGATACTCTTTAATACAATAGGAAATGCATAATGTTTCCTCTCTAGGATGGATGTGAGTTTTTAAGCCATTTGGGGTGACATGAACTACTCTAGGGTGGAGGTGACCCTCTTATTTACGTTGAGGAAGGATTTAGATGGTTCAACCTCCTTTAAACCTACTTTCCTGCAGTTAACAAACAACACAAAAGCATCAAAAGCATAGGAAAACTCTCATGTTGAGTCCCTTTTTAGGAGAAATAGCATAAAGATAGCATAACAATATGAAATCAAGAAAGTAGCTAAACTATGCTAAACATATGCAATTCTCATAAATATTGATGGAAGCATGAAAATAAGGAGTATAGCTATCAATCAATTGAATCAATTATGTGAAATGAAGCATTATAACATGGAAAGAAATCAATTATGTCCTACTTGCTACAATGAAGTAAATCTAATGAAATCATTAATACGGTTAGTAAGAGTCTCTAAACTATAAAAGAAAACCATTAAGATGACTAATCTAACCTAGATAAACATACTATAAAAGGAACAATAAGGAGATCCATCACCTATTGCAAACCATAGCTCTAATGAGCGGTCTGCACTGTAAACCATGGTTGACGGCCACATCCTGCATCCAAGTAGTTTTACCCTCTAATTATAGGGTAGTGGGCTCAATATTCCTTATCCAATTGATGATCAAGGGTCGCCTCAATGTCCTCTAACAAGTTTGGTAGTTGAATTTACACAGTTGGGCCTTCATTTACCCAAATTTGCATTTCTTGGTATTCTAGCTCCTTCGAATATCCATTGCATGAATTGACATGATGCTTGATGAATTGAATGTTGTTTGGTAACAAATTTATCTTAGCATACTCAAGTGAGTCTACAATTTGACAGGGCTTAGTTGCTCTAATCTCCAATTCTCACTCCCTTCTTTGCCCTAATTTGAAGGGGTACTTATAGGACTACCCAAAGGTGAGGGGTGGCTTCATGGAGAAGCCAAGATCAAGAAGAGGTTGTTAAGAAAATTGCATTAGAATATTTCATCCTTTAACCACCTTCTTCTAGAATAATTGGTTGTTCAAACTGATTTGGCTCGGATGAAGGCCAAATGAACTTCAGTTAAGACCACAGGTGATAGTTGTAGTCCAAAATACAAACCGTAGGTCTCAACTGTGGTTCAGACTGATTAGGCCAAGGAGCCCAAATTGAGTGGTTAGAACCACTGCTCTATCTTAGAGTCTATCCAAGATCTTCCATATGGTCTTTTAGCATGTCCATATGAGTAGTCACCATTGACATGACGTATTTTAGGTGTCTACACATAAATTTGGGTACATGGCTTCACAATGTAGGACACATAAAAGACAAGAAAATGGAAACTTCAGAAGTAGGTAAATTTTCCATGGGTATTGCTACTCATGTAATTATTTGGTCACAAGGCTATGAATTGCAGGTTTCAAGATAGGAACAAATATGGCTTCACCAGGATAAATCCTAAGATATTTGCAACGCCAAGGAATAATAACATTAAGTGTTATAAGTGCAATAATGATGGACATACAACAAAATGGTGTAGAGTAGACATTCCATAATCAAGCATGAATAGGAACAAGAACAAGAATAGGAATATGGACATGGATATAACAGGAACAGGAATATGGATAGGAATAGGAACATGGACATTAATAGGAATAGTCAAAGGAATCAAAAGGATCATATGAGAAGGAAATAGGACAAAGGTAAAAAACAATGCTTGTTGGGAGTAGAAATACTCCCACCCCAGAATTAACCACCTGAAGAGGAGGTGGGTAAGGGTATAAGCTAAGAGACTCATTATTAGCCTCAATCCCCAAAGGTGACCCTTTTCCATTGATATCAAATGGGTAGATATTTGAGTAAGGAGAAGATATTTGGTTTAAGAAGAGAGTGTTGAGACAGGGGGAGTAGTTTCCCAGGGAGAGCAAAGGTCATGTTTTGGTAAAAAGAATTTGGGTTGCCATCAATGTCAAAGGGGGAGATTGTTGGACATTTTGAGTAGATGAGTTGTCATTGATGTCAAGAGTGAGTGGTCATTGATAATAGGCTTTCAACACCAGTTAGTGGCAGTTTTAGTGGGTAGCATCAGTTTCAAGTTCTCCAATAAGTGCAAAAATATAGTCCATTTTTAGTTAATCAAGACCCGATTCCAAGAAGTCATATGTGGTCCAAAGTGCAAAAGAAGAAGCCCAAGTGAATAATATTATAATATTTTTATAATATTATAAAGGGAAGTTTTAAATTAATTATAAATTAATTAATATAATTTTTATTATAAATTAATTTATAATTTAATTTACTGAAGTTATTTAAATTAATTATTAATTAATTTTAATATTAATTATAAATTAGTTTATGTTAATTTTGATTAACCCTAAGGTGGGTTATTAAATTAAAATTCAAATTTTGAAATTCGAATTACTAGTGTCGATGTGGGAGTAAATTACCAAACATGTATAAAAGGGGTAACTACCCACCTTAGCAAATTACCATGCCTTTGAATTTAATTAATGCGAGCTTGTGCGAATTATGCTTCATTAAAGAAAGATTACTTTGTGGTTTTCATGGGAAGTCAACAACGCATGGAGGTATAAGAGGAAGGAAGTCCTCCTTCCTTCACGTGGACACCAATAGCTCATGCAGTGGGCTCCCAGGTGCTAAGGTGCTTAGGCTTTGGGAGACGACAATTTGAATCACGTCAAAACCCTTTTGGGGGAAGAAAAGGAAAATTGTGATTGAGACAAGTTTTTCTAAGGGCACTTCTACATCAAATAAAATGTATGGGCACATCTTCCTAGTGAGTGATTGTTGAATGTTGTGAATGCAAAGTTGGAGTGAAAAGGATTATTTGGTAAGCATTGTTGAGTGTGTTTTGAATTAATGCTTCAAGGTTTTCTAGAATAAAGAGTTAATAAAACCGTGTTTGATAAGCATTGTTGTTGAAGTGATTAGTTGAGTGAACTTGAACTAGAGTTTGCAAAGATTATGAGTATCATTGTTATGTGAGATTAGCATTTTTTTTGAAGCAATTGGTTGAGTGATGAACTTGAACTAGGGTTTGCAAAGATCATGAGTATCATTGTTATGTGAGATTGGTTGTAAAGCATTGTTGGAACATTTGAGTGAAAGATCATAAGTTTGGACTAGGGTTTGTGAGCAAGGATTATTTCATTGAGTGATTGGTTAAGTAGAATTGGTTGAGCCTAGTCAAGTTGATGTGTTGATGTGATAGTTAAAGTTTTATGAAACAAATTGTTCAATATTCTGAATTGAGTTGAAAAAGTGATTGAGAGTTTGTGAGTGTGAAACATATAGAGTCTCTAACAATTCTTTATATTTTTCTATGGTAAAAAGAGCGATTGAAAGTGATTGATAACTATGATGAATGTGAAGCATATTGAGTCTCTAATAATTCTCTTTATGTTTCTACGAGATTGGATAAGTTCTAGTGTGAACTTGTTGAGTAGATTTGAGGCAAGTATTAGAGAAGACTTGTGGATAGATTTGTGTGATATTTTGTGGAAGCTTACAATACAAATTTGAGGAAAGAGATTGAGAGCAGAGTTGGACAAGTTCTAGTGAGGACTTATTGAGAAGAATTGGACAAGTTCTAGTGAGGACTTGTTGAGAATAATTGGACAAGTTCTAGTGAGGACTTATTGAGCAGATTTAGATAGAGAGGACTTGTGGACAGATTAGTGTGAGATTTTGTGAAATCTTACAAGGAAAATTTGATAAAAGTCTTTGAGAAGACTTGTGAGTAGAATTTATTGATTGATTTGTTCAAACCTTGATTTAAGATATATGGTGGATCTAGCAATGTTGATTTGTGATTGGATCAAGCTTTGTGTTAAGGCTTGAGGATAGATATTGAGGATAGATTTGTGCTAGACAAAACGATTGTGTTTAGTCCAGATCAGAGGATAGATATTGAGGATAGATTTGTGCCAGACCGAAGGACTATGTTTAGTGCATATGAGAGGATAAATATTGAGGATAGATTTGTGCTAGACCAAAGGACTATGTTTAGTAAAAATTTGAGGATAGAGTTTAGTGTAGATTTGAGGATAGGTTTGTGCCATACTAGAGACAAAGATTGAGTAGATTTGTGCTAAACCGAAGGACTATGTTTAATGTAGATTTGAGAAAGAGCTTTGAAGGTGAGAGAGTATAGAGGACAAAAGTCTCTAGTGGATAGAGATCCATTAGCCAGAGTAGTTAGAATAGATGTCTTTAGTGGATGGATATCCATTAGCCAGAGCAGTGGGGCAGTAGTTCTTCTAGAATATTACCAGTTAGAGCTAAGGATAAATGAGTTCTCCTATAGATAGAGATCCAAAAACTTGATTAGGGGATTGGTTTCTCCTTTGGATAGAGGTCCATAAACATTGTAATAGATAAATGATTCCCAAGATATTTATTGAGAAAATTTTAGTGAAAGATTTTCTCCGTGGAGTAGCCCATATTGGGTGAACCATGTTAAATTGGTGTCTCTATTGTGTGTGGTGATTTGTGCATTGCTTTGATTACTACTATTGATACTGCTATCTATACATTGCATAATATTGACTGGGAAAGAAAAGTAAAAAGAGGTCTTATACTATTCACCCCCATATCAGTATAAGCTTGTGCTCTTCATGTGTTAGAGCATTTATGAGCTTATCAATATAGGATCAAGTAATCTTACTATAAAAATAATTTCAATAATTATTTTGAGGTTTGGTACCTTGTCCTCAAGAAGAACCAAAAGAACACTAATGCTCGTTCTGATCTTTGAGGTAAGTTTTAGGTCAATTGGTTAGGGCCCTTTTTCATAATAACCAAGTTTAGCTTAGGTGCTTATCATATAGCTTATTTAAATGGTGAAGAGATTAAAGATAAAATGAATACAATACATATCAAAATATATTATTCATGATCCATAATTTGCATTGCATTTGAATTTAGTTTATATCATACTACTTTTTGTTGCTTGTTCATACTACATTAGGTTGCCTATCATATTTTGCATGGTTGCCTAACATTCTATTTTCTTGCATTTATGCTTATCATAATTGCATTGTTACTTGTTCATGACCACTTGATCATATAGCTTTTCAATAATTTTGTAACAATAGCAAGTTATGACACCTAGTTAGGTCATAGCTCACATGTATTACACTCTCACTAGGGCTCTGATGCCTAGTGAAGCCCTAACCTAGATTCCATGCATTTTCATCCCTTCTTATCTTCTTTTATTCCATTGTTATTTTCTTCTCTTCTCTTTTCTTCTTGTATTCCTTGACTTTAAAATTTTTTACAACTATCATTCCTCTCCAAAGTCAAGGAATACAATTCTCTTCTTAGTATATCCTTTTCCTTGCATGTTTCTTCTTATTTTATTTTTTTAGGAAGGTATATGTGTTCTTTTCCCTAATTTTTTTTTACACTTCTTCCTTCTTGACATTTCAATGGTTAAGTGATCCCCATGGGATAGGATAGATATCACATATATACCATTTATGGTATTCATATGGCTACTATCTTACACACACTACTTAACCATTGAAACTTTAAGATGGGGGTACATACACATGATATATTTTTACTTCTACGTGCTCTTATTCTCATTCAAATTCATCTCTGCTCAAGTGATGGATAGCTTTGGAACATGTTTTATTTGCTTCTCATTATTATTCCTCTTTTTTCTTCTAGTACATGCACACACTCACATTGTGGTATGCTCATATCATTTTGTCTATTCACATTTTTTACACATCACAACACACCACACATGATAGATTCATGGCCACATGAAAGGGGAAGCCTCCATATCAACCATAGGATAGATTCATGGCCACACGCAAAGGACAACCTCCATCTCAACCATTTTTGAGCATACATCCTAGCGGGTATCTTGTTGGCATTTTTGCCACATTGAAATTTTGTTGTAAATTTGCCAGTAAAACTTACAAATGCTTTTTGAGTGTTTTCACACATTGAACATTTTTTGATGGATGTAATTTCGGGTGCAATTAAAGTAAAATACTTTTTTGCTTTCCAAAATGGCTTTTTCGCTCTTCGAAATGCCTTTTGCTTTTCGAAATGCTTTTTTTTCGAAATGGCTTTTTCGCTTTCCAAAATGGCTTTTTTGCTCTCTGAAATACCTTTTGCTTTTCGAAATGCCTTTTGCTTTCTTTGTTCTCATTAATTTTAAAAAAAAATCAAGTTTCCAAGATTGGCCCCACTTATGGCAGTAGAATATTTTCCCATAAAAAGTCGAAAGAAAAGGACAAATATTGGGGTACAATTTCATTTCACATAGGATGAAAGTATTAAGTGCACATTCCAAGCAAAAGCTCGTTCTAGGCTAATTGAAGATGAAGGCCCATTTTTTGGGTGAAATTTCATGTTTTCAATGAAAATCTTCTTTGAAAAAGGATTAAGATTGATGAAGTTAATTCTTGTGGCAATATTATCACCAAAACTGCCAGGTGCTTTGGACTCCAGTGCAATATTGTTCATTTTTGAGGCACCGACCATTTCATGGGTATGCATTTCCAAGGCGCCACCATAGAGAATGAAATCAGATCGTTGATTCCTGCTGAAGCCTGATATGCCATGTGATAAAATCAGTAGATATTTTCTTTGGCATTTGTTCATTGGTTCATTGTTGTTGCCGAGGAGAGAGTTGCTGCTATTGGTGTCTGAGTGGCCGACACCTTGCCTCCACATGTATTTAATGAAAGAGGCGAAAACCTCTATAAATACTAATCAAATTTCCATTGTAAAGGAGGAGAGACATTTTGCAAGAAAACTTATCAAGTTCTCTGCGTAAATAAGAGATATTTGGCTTCTGATTTTGCAAGTGACTTTATGTGTGATTTCCTTCTATTTTATGCATTTCTCTTTTATGCTCGTATTTCTTATCTGCTAGTTAAATTTAAATTCTGCATCTGAGTTTAAATATTGTTGGTGAGGAAGTGAGTTTTGGAATGCAATCTTGGAGGTTATCTGTGCAAGGTTGTAAGTAAATTATGTTGCTCTCTTTTATTATATGCTATTCATGTGCTTGAGTGAAATTCCTATTGTTAATATTTCCCCAATCTTACATTTTTGGCCTATGGCCATATTTCCCATCTCTTTCTGTTATTTCTAATTTCTTTCCCACAACTCTAGTCTTCAACAGTGTAGGATTTAGTAAGGGAACCAACCCTCTCTGGAGATTGGTCCGAAGGACATCTCTTTCCTTCGGCCTTTCAATGTTGGTCGAGTCTAGGGCGCACAAGTGATAATATCTTGTACTTAGGCAGATTTGTGACCAACAATTTTTGGCATGCCGATGGGACTTAAAAGAGTCCATTCCTAGTAGAATTTAGGTTTGATGTTCACCTTTTTTCTGTCGAATGATTAGAACATCTGGCGACTCGATCATATCCAAAAATATTCAAACGTGGGGACGGTGAAAGCTATACTTCATGATCACAAGATCGAAGGCTAAAAAATCTGAAAACCCCATTGAGTTTTTTGAACTCGATATCCAAAAATTAGGGGAAAGCCCTAGGTTGGTCACCCCATCACTTACGTCATTCACAACATCCTCACAAATAGTTGGTGTGTTTTCTATTTCTTCAAGTCCAGTTAGTACTGCCACTAGTGTTCCTCCACCCCCACCTCATATTCCAGTTCACATGGCATAACCGCATCAACAACAACAACCACCAAGGCAGTTCCCTACATGGAACAACTTGGGAGCCTTGAATTTACAAGCACAAAACCCTAGTCCCTCAAGCTGCATTAAAAGCTTTGCCGACCTATGATGGTACTGGAAAAATTGCATATGAGCATATCCAAGATGTAGCTGCTTTGGCGATGATTCATGACATTCTAGATGAGGATGTGATGGTTAAGTTGTTGGTCTTGTCACTGAGAGGAAAATTGCTCTATTGGTACCGATCATTGGAGCCTGGCACCATTACTTCATGGGATCAGTTGGCTGAGTTGTTGATCAAGAATTTCCATGAGCAAGTTGATCCATATTCTTTGTTGCACCAATTTACCACCATTCAGAGGCATCCTCAAGAAGAGATTGTAGATTTTAATGTCTAATTTGTGCAAAGTTGGCAAAGAGTTCCAGATGGTTTGAGGCCTACGCATGAACAAGCGATATTCTATTACCTTCGAGCGCTTAACACTGATATTGGTATGGTAGTGCACCAGGCCAATGTGAACACATTTCCAGATTTGTATACACAAGCTCAAAAGGTCGAAGCTGATTTGATTGTTGTAGGTAGGCTTCCCCTGAAGGTAACCATACCCATTATTCTCGATCTCCCACAATATCTTCATTCTAGCATGTTTTCATAGCCAATGCCAGTAATGTATCCAATCCCCTCATGGAATTTGGCACCCCCTTCGATCGCTCCTATCTCGGTATCACAATAATCAACTTCTAGTTTTCCATAATTACCTACCCTATCAACTCCTCAATGACCTCCATCTGTCCCTTTTCCTGCATTACCTACACCACCAGCACCTCTACCTTTACCGACACCTCCTACCCCCTCAAATCTTGATCCTTATATGACACTTTTGCAAGAAGTGAAGTCCGCTAATTCAGCTATAAGAGCAATGGGCAATAAAATCATAGTTATTGAAAGAAAGCAAGTCGAGAGAGATTTCCAACCTAGGAGATTTCAACCTCCACCAATCACCAGGGAACAAGCGACTTCAACAAGCAAGGCCCCTGAAAGGAACCCAACTGTATCGATGAATGAGGAAGTTGGCCCCATAGATAGAACATACTGGTGCTCTACATGTAATGATCCACATGGTGAGGAGACTTGTATGGTTCATTTGAACTATGTGCAAACACTAGTTGCAAGCTCTTCTGGAGGTCAGGTTAACATGATTACTGAAATGGATCACAATTTCATGGTTCCATCCGAAGAACAAGTTTCAGTTCTCACAAGAGCTAGAAAGAAGCTAGTTATAGTAGATCTAGCTGAGATGGAACCGTTAAGGGTACCTGCTGACCCAAAGGTGCAAGATGAGAAGAAACAAGTGAAAGCTCCTGCTTCAACACCAAAGCTAGATTCACCTATTCTATTGAAATATCTTTTACCACCACAAGCGAAGGAAATATTACAAGAAAAAGCATCGACTTCGTAGGCAAGAGCTGAAACAGAGGAACAAGCCAGAGAAAAGCTCAAGTACCCATATTTGACTAAAATACAGAGGGTAGAAGCCACACAACAATATCGGAGCAAATATGAGGCCACTAACGAAAGAGGAGTCTGGTACATCCGCATACAACATTGTTGAGGAGTTGAAGAAGATTCCTGCTAAGGTTAGTCTTTATGATGCATTACAATTACCTGGGCAAGTTGATCTGTTACAAGAATCATTGAAGTCTATGAAAGATAATAGGAAAAGTCCTACCCAGACAATTTTTGCTCAAGCATTAACTACTTCAGCCACTGGAAAGAATAGACCACCCCCTTTCTATTTGTCACTCAGGATGGAGGGTTGGATAGTGCACAATTGCATGATTGATTCTGGTGCTGCGACAACTGTCATGCCAAAGGCAGTTTGTGAAGTCATGGGTATGGAGTATACAAGGAGTAGCCCTGGAGTCTTGCAGTTGGATGGGACACCTATGAAAATAGTAGGTGTGATCAAGGATATTCCCATTGTCCTCCATAGTATGCCACAAATCATGGTCATCCAAGAAGTGGTAGTAGTTGACCTGGAACCATATTTTAGCATGTGCCTCTCGAGGGAGTTCATGGCTAAGCTGGGAGGATATCTTTCCTTAGACTACTCACATTTGGAGATACCATTCAAGGGAAAGAAGATTCACATTCATAATGAGAAGCCCTCACCTTTTCACATTGAGAAGTTGGAAGAAGAAAGTTCCCCAGGAGCGGTTAACATGATGATCGAGGAGTTAGAAGAAGTTGATTTAATGGAAGAAGCATTGGGTGAGCTTCACCTTGAGGATGAGTTTTCACTCATGGACTTCAATGCGATGGTTGGAATAGACATTGGCTGCTATACTATCACAAAGCTAGAGCAGATTGAAGAGAAGGTTCTTGATTCTCTTGATCTTATTGCAGATCAATTATGGAGAATGTATTTTGATGGTGCCAGATGCAAGAATGGTGTAGGAGCTGGCGTTGTGTTGATCTCTCCTGAAGGATTGCAAAAGACTTATTCTTATAGGCTAACTTGGGGTTGCACAAATAATGCAGTTGAATATGAGGCATTATGCCTTGGATTGAAGAAAGTTGAGAAGTTGGGTATTAAATAGCTATAGATTTTTGGTGACTCTGAACTCATTATTAATCAGATCACTAATAGGTGTGTGTCAAAGCAACACTACTTGAAGGCTTATCGTAATAGAGTGTGGGACTTGTTTGAATATTTCACTACTTTAAATGTTTAGGCGATTTTGAGAGAGCTAAATAAACATGCAGATATTCTGGCCTCTCTTGGTGCTAACTACTCTCCTGTGGAGCAAGTAGTTAGAAAGCCTAAGATAGTTAGGGTAATTTATAGACCCTCAGTTCTTGACAAAAATATCTATTGGCAAGTGTTTGACAATGATGAGCAGATAGTTAATTTCTTGCTTAAAGAAACTACAAGCGTTGATGATAGAGTCCTTGTTGAAGAAGAGAGAGAAGGGATGATTCAACTAAAAAATAATCACATCCCTAGGGGACTGATTACACTTGAAATTCTGTTTGACCAGAGTGATCGGGTTGAGAAGCACAAGATTAGAATAGATGTGAAGGATTATAAAGAGTTGAATTTGGAGCCTGAGAAAGTCATCAAGGTTGGAATAGATGGCACCCTAGAAGAGCTGGAAGATATCAAGAAATTGTGTTTTGAGTATCCAGATATTGTTGCCTGGAGCTACCATGATTTGAGGGGTTATGATAAGAATGTGATCCAACATACTATAGAACTGCAGGAAGGGGTAAAACCTTTTCGTCAAAAATAATGGCCTATCAATCCCAAGATTGAAGTCCTCATGAAAGCGGAGTTGTTGAAGATGCTAGAGGCCAAGATAATCTATCCAATCAAGCACTCAACATGGGTGGCTAACCTGGTCCCAATACGAAAAATAATGGAGACATTCGGTTGTGTGTTGACTTTCACAATCTAAACCAGGCATCTTTAAAGGACCATTACCCTCTACCTCAGATCGATCAAATACTTCATGTAGTAGCTGGCGCCCAGAGATTCTCATTGCTTGATGGTTTCTCTAGGTATAATCAGATTTGGGTGAAAGACGAGGATCAATATAAAACAACATTCACCACCAAGTGGGGTACTTTCGCCTACCAACGGATGCCATTTGGACTTTCAAATGCTGGTGCCACTTTTCAGAGGGCTATGGACATTGCTTTCGGTGAGTTATTGAATAGGATTATTGTAATCTATCTTGATGATATGACTGTGTTTTCACATCAGAGAAGACCACATTGCTCATTTGAGGTAGGTGTTTGAGAAGTATCATGAGTTTGGGATCTCGATTAATCCTAAGAAGTCCATATTTGCTGTCAAATAAGGGAAGTTGTTGGGCCATGTGATCTCACAAGAAGGATTGGCAATCGATCCTGCAAGAGCTGAAGCCCTCTTGAGGCTACCATTGCCGGCCAATAAAAAATATTTGCAATATTTCTTTGGCCAAATCAATTTCATTCGTAAGTTTATTGTTGATTTCGCTCAAGTGGTGAAACCCATGACTGAGCTTTTGAAGAAAGGTGTTGAGTTTAAATGGACTGACACAAGAAAATAGGCTTTCAAGGAAATCAAGGAGAGGATTACTCAGGCTCCAGTATTGATTAATCTTGATTATTCTAAAGATTTCATTCTCTATGCGGTTGGCGAACAAGAGAGTTATGTTGTTGTTTTGACACAATCACAAGAGGATGGAGGTGAGAAGCCAATTGCTTTCTTGAGTCAGGTTATTTCTCCTCATCAAGAGAAATATAATTTTATTGAAAAACAAGTATATGCAGTAATGAAAGCATTGAAGAAATTTCGACACTTCGTTTCTCAGAGCAAAATGGTTGTGCATGTCATACACCCTGATGTAAGAAATTTTATTCTCCAAGGAGAATTAGGAGACAAGAGAGCAGGTTGGGTCTCAAAAATTCAAGAATATGATGTGGAGATCCGACCAACCAAGTTAGTTCGTGGGAGAGCTCTATGTCAGGAACTAGCCAAAAGTGCAACTTTTGAGTCATTAGATATGTTGCATGAGGATAGTCTGGATGAAAACATTTGTGCAAACCATACCGCCAACGATCTTGATTGGACCGAAGAGCTAATCGATTATTTTAACTCAGGCATATGTCCATCTCACCTTGATGCTTCACAACGTCGGAGATTCAGGTTGCAAGCTCTCAGATATACTTTGTTGCTTGAAGGGCTATTTTACAAAAATATTGATGGAATTCTTCTCAGGTGTGTGAGGGACTCCAAAAAAGAAAATATTTTAGAAGAATTTCATTCTGGACTATCGGGTGGTCATTATGCAGGAAGGCCCATGGCCTTAAAAATCATCCGAGTAGGCTATTTTTGGCCTACTTTGTTTGTTGATGCTCACAAAGTAAGTACTCATTGCGATAGTTGTCAGTGATATGTTGGTAGAATCAGAAAAGGAGCATTACCTCTTCACCCGATTCAAGTAGAAGCACCTTTTCAGTAGTGGGGCCTTGACTTTGTGGGAGTTATTGAACCTAACTCATCTGCTAGCCACAAGTATATCTTGACTACGACTGATTACTTCACCAGATGGACTGAAGCAATTCCAACCAAGAAAGTGGATCAAGCCATGGTCATCACTTTCCTTGAGGGGTTGATCACTCGCTTTGGTGTCCCAGATGCAATTATAATAGATAATGGAACTCCTTTCATAGGCACCAAAATTAGTGAATTTATGGGTACGTATGGAATTTATTTGAAAACTTCATCTAATTACTATCCATAGGGGAACGACCTGGCTGAGTCTACAAACAAGAACCTACTCAAAATTTTGAAGAGGACCCTTGGCGACAATAAGCGGAGCTGGCACTTGCTTTTGAACCAAGCATTATGGGCTGATCGCATCTCGGTAAAAAAATCCATCAAGACGTCCCCTTATTCCTTGGTATATGGTAAAGAAGTTATTTTGCCTATCCATATTGAATTACCGGCCCTCCAAACTTGGCATTTGATTAATGATGAGGATGATGAGTCTGATCCCATGAGCATGAGGTTGGCTCAACTTTTACAGTTGGAGGAAGAAAGGGAGAAATCGTACCAAGCCTTCATAGAGCATGTTGAGATGACGAAGAGATGGTTCGGTAAAAAGGCTTCTAAAAGGACCTTTAAGGTTGGCGACCTTGTATTGAAGTGGAATGAAAAGAAGTCAAAGCCCGACAAACATCACAAGTTCGAGGTAATATGGGAAGGTCCATTTCAGATCATAGGTGCCAATCAAATTAATTCTTTTTATTTGCAAGATATGGATGGTAATGCACTATCAATTCCAGTTAATGGTCTTCATTTGAAGGCCTATTATCAGTGAAAATAGAGATTATGGATGTAAATATGTACATATTTTCATTTTTACGTCTTTTCTTTCTTCTGATTTAAAAAAAAAATTGAAAAAGTGGTCAAAGACCGGGACTTCCCAGGAGGTCACCCATCCGAGTGCTACTCTAGGAAGGTTATGCTTAACTAGGTAGTTCTTAGAAAAATTGAAACCAGAAGATCAAATGGGATGATGTGTTTAGAGGATCCAAAATTTTGGAGGTGTAAAAAAAAAAAACAAACCCATTCCTTCCCTCCATGGCCTTACCTTTGAAGTTTTGAATTCAATTTTCCCTCCCTTTCCGCCTAAAAAAAAAAAAAAAATTAATAAATTTAAACATTTCCTTCTTCCCAAACAAAACCCTTTCCCTTGAAACACTTTTTGAAAATTTCTATTTCGGATTCCAAATCCCTTTTCATAATAAAATCTTCCAACTTTTCCCTCCCTTTTAAAAAACAAAAAAATAATAAAATTAAAAAAAAAAAAAAACTTTCCTTCCCTTCCAAACTCCTTTTCCCTCGAAACACCTTTTGGATCCAAATGCTTTCAAATATCTTCCCAAAAAAAAAAAATCTTATTCCTTCTATCCTCTTCCCCAAAATTCCCTTTTCGGCCCCCGAAATGCCCGTCTCGTCTCCCAAAAATGCCATTTTTGCAAAAAAAAAAACAAAAAAAAACCCACTTTCATTCAAACCCTCATGCCCCTCTTTTCTCCATGAAACTCCATTTCCATACTGCACTACCCGTCATCTCCGCATATTTCCATTTCTTCGCCCCACGTCATTCACTCCGCCCACTCATCACGCTTTTAAAAAAAAAAAAAATCATCATTGGAATGCATGTTGTGCCCATAAAATTAGCAAGATTTCCAATGGATACACATGAAAAATTATAAAAAGAGGCCAACACTCCGTTTTCAAGCAAACCATTTGTAGAGTTCCTATGTAGAAGTCTTGCCACTTTATTCTGCTCCAGGGTTTGTTGTTCTTCACTGCATATTCCAAGAAAGCTGAAGATGGGGAAGAAAGCCATGGAAGCCAAGAAGATGAAAGTGCAAAAAAAGCCTAAAATCGAAAAGAAGCAGCGAAAATCTCGAGCGGACGAGGATGAAGATGTTGAATTAAAACCCTATGATGATCGTTCGGCATAGATCAATGATTGCAATATCACCAACAAAGGAGCGGAAAAATTGCGTTTGGATGCCGAATTTGCTGCACAAAAGATGTTTGTTGAAAGTCCCCGTACTATAGCATTTCATTCCCATATTTTCTGGTACCTGTGTACACCCGTGCACCCATGTCCCGAGCTGATTTGGGCAATTGCACAATGTTATAATGCTGATTCAAGAACTATCCAAAATGCCCATGGAGAAGATTTATTCAGTATTTCAGCTAATTCCATATGGGATGCATTTGCTTGTGGTGTGCAACCTCCATCTTATGCCACACATAAAAAGCTTAATTTTAAAGAAGAGGAAGAGAGGTATCAATCCACTATTCACATGCGGCAGTTCATGGAGAGCCAGTTATTGAAGACACCATGATTTGGAGAGTTGCCAAAACTACCAGCGCCATTAAAGAATTTCAAGAGCCCAGATTTGTATTCAATGATAGCATGGCTGACGGGACTATCTTCAGATTCCATAGTGCACAAGTGGCAAGCATCATTGGTGCAACGCATTTCACAAGTAGGGTTTTATGCTCCGACCGCCATGACAACAACTTCAAACCCGATTTTCTTTGATTGGGCAGATTTTTTGGAATGGAGGATACACTCACAATTGCAAAAGGTACAAAGTGGAGAAGACATTACTTTCAGGCATTGTTCTCTTTTGGCATGGTATTTTTTCTATCATATGCACTCTCACTTTGCCTTCATAGCAATAAATAAGATAGATGAAGTAGGAAAAGCATTGCCAGTATACTCATGGACTCAAAGTTTGTCAAAGGAGTCCTATTATAATTTCAACAGGATATTTTTAGGACCCGCCTTGGAGTTAATTTATGGAGTATGCAACAGAGTGCCTCGGGCCATGCAAGCAGAAGTGGTTGATCAGAAAAGAGGTGATGTCTTTTTACTGACACAAGGCATGGTGGTTAGAATGTTTGGTTTTACTGGTAAACCTTTTTTGCTGCCATATTTTACAATCGAACACCTTTTTGCCTTGGAAGTAGCCCGACAAAGTGATTTCATAAATGATACCTATGGGTCAGGCCGGGGAAAGAAGAATACATGTGCTATGCCTTTCAAGTTTGGTGATATAACGGTTACTCAGAGTGGGCAGAATGAATTAATTGTTGAGATGCTCTATGACCATGGATTGGTTGAGCTTCCTCAATGATGGAAGTATGATCCTTTGGGTATTTTTTCCAGTCACATCAAGGCCAAGACTTTTCATTGTTGCCCTAGAGAAGACATCGTACAACAAAGGAATAATCCCAAAGGTCATGACCTTGAATGGCATGTGGAGAAGATGATGTCACTTCCTCCTTGGCATGATTTTTATGAGATGGAGGTCGAATATGATCCAAAAAATCATCCAGAGCAAGTTCCTCCTTCAGGTCTGTTTGAACAAATGAAGGTAAAATTGCCTGATTGGTCTGATGAGAAGATTGCTGACTGGTGGATCATGAGGATTCACCAAAATAAGCCCAAGGTAAATTATCCATTGGTTATGGATGATGCTTTTTCAATGATCTATGATGAACAGTATGAAAAGTACCAGCCCCTCTCCCTTGCTGATTTAGTGCCTAGAAGTATTAGCAGTCCAGATAGAGAGGAAGATATAAGGAGACAAGAGGAAGCATCAAAAGAAGAGAGGATAATTATTGAAGATGAAGAAGAAGAGCAATTTCCACTGGAGGAGCAACTTCCACAAAAGAAGAGAAGTGCAGCTATGAGAGTCCCTTTCCCTAACATAGTGAAGAAACCTAGGAGTGGGGCCCTTTCTACGTTGAGCACCAAATTGCTTCCTTCACCAACAATTGAGCCAATTGTTTCTTCGGATATATCTTCTTTGGCTCAGTTGGGACAATCAGGTCCAATGGTGACAATAATAAATCCAAATGTGGAGAAGGCAAGATCAGAAGGAGAGGACAATATTGTGGCACAACAACATTCACCATCGACTCAAATGATGTTAGAGCCCGCAGGTATGCATTTTATTTCTTCTTCTCTTTCTAACAAGCATTTGGTGACCACTATCTTTTCATCTACAGTTCCCATGTCTACTTCACCTCCAATTGCTACATCCACCTCTTCCATTCCCATTTCTATCCCATAGTCATAGGTCACTAGTGCTTCCCTAGTTTCACCCATTTCATCCTTTTCTCTTTCCTTCAGTTCATTCGCATCCACCCCAAATCCATTCTTCCTTCCATTATCCTCAGATTCATCTTCCATGCCTTCTCATCCTATTTCTTCTATAACCATGCAAGCTCCTCTTCGAGTAAGTGTGGCTGAAGCACCCTCCACTTCCATCCCTATGGTTGAATCAAATCCTCAACAAGCCCTTTTCTTGTCTTCCCCAATTTTTGTAGTATAGGAGCCACTAGCTTCTGAGATGGAGTTGCTACCTGAGCTCTCGATAGTAGAAAAAATTAGTAGGGCACGACAAAGTTCATCAATATGGTTGAAGAATCATAAGAGAAAGGATGCGCTAGCCATGGCAAAACCAATGAAGAAAGTAACTTTTGACCTAGCAACAATGGAAATGCACACGGTGACAATGGTTCCTCAGGTTCAGAAACCTCAAGGAGAAATGGTGCCCACTGATTATTCCTACCAAGCAATCATCGAGGACCTCACAAAGATGGATCCAATAGAGAAAATGGGCACCATACAAGTGGCATCAAGTTCAATTTACCTGCAAGCTGAGCATTATAAGGATTGTTTCATCAAGGCTGAAGCAAAGATCAAGGAGCTAGAGGAGGCCTTAGCAGCACAAAAGGTCAAACTAGATACTGCATAGTCTAAATCTCAATAGTGGTAGCAGTAGGCAATACGTTTGGAAGAGGAAATCATGGAGATCAAATAGGTAGCTACTCAGTTCTAGGCATCAGAGCAAGAAGCACAATTAAAGATCCAAGCCTTGCAGGACCAACTTCAGAACTTGCAGAATCAGTTGGCGATGAAAGCAATGCAATCCGTGACTCTCACCAAGGATAAGATTAAAGAAGCTCATAGTCAATTGTTGAATGATTGTAGGAAGATGGCAACCAAGGCTACATTAGTTCTCATGTTTCTTCAGGAGGTACAAGCAGTTGTTTCATATGGCGGGCCTATAGTGGACAACATAGAGCAAGATTTAGAGCCAAAGTTGGAAATGGCCATGAAGATCCAGTCAATGACTCAAATGGATCTTTGGTTTCATCCAATGAGTGAAATAGCCCATGATTGGGCAAGTGCCAAGATTACCGTGCATAGTTTTTTCTCCAAGATGGAACTACTTAAAGAAGCCCGTAGACTATAGGAGACATTTGAGCATGAGAGGCACATTTCCTTGGATCACTTTGAAACCATCGCAGCTAATGGTTTCCCTAGCTTTGTTGATGATCAAGGGAATATTCTGGCGAAGAAAGACCTGGATGCATTATGGGTTGTTTTCATGGATGATACCTCAGATATTGATAACTTGGAGGAGCCCATCACCGAAGAGCATGTACTACCATTGATGAGAAAATTCATTCGCATTGAGTCTAGATTACTGGAGCTCAGCCAAAAGGCTAAATATATTGATCTAGAAAAGGTTGAGACTTTTCGATATCTTGTGGATACACTCAAAGTTCATGAGGCAATTACTATAGATGCATGGGCTGATGCAGTTGCAGTGTATGAATCTATAGTGACACATCTCAAAAATTAGGATGAAGCTGGTACCAGTAGTCGACCATCAGATGCAATTGATAGTGGGGACTCTGCACCCAATGAATGAAGGCCTAGGATCGATTGAATTCAGGCGAGCTGAATACCCCATGAGCCACCAAAAATGTTGGCATTTTTGCCACATTGAAATTTTGTTGTAAATTTGCCAGTAAAACTTACAAATGCTTTTTGAGTGTTTTCACACATTGAACATTTTTGATGGATGTAATTTTGGGTGCAATTAAAGTAAAATGTTTTTCCTTTTCAAAATGCTTTTTCACTCTCCGAAATACCTTTTTTTTCGAAATGCTTTTTGTTCGAAATGGCTTTTTCGCTTTTTGAAATGGCTTTTCGCTCTCCGAAATACCTTTTGCTTTTCGAAATGCCTTTTGCTTTCTTTGTTCTCATTAATTTTCAAAGAAATCAAGTTTCCAAGATTGGCCCCACTTATGGCAGTAGAATATTTTCCTAGAAAAAGTCGAAATAAAAGGACAAATATTGGGGTACAATTTCATTTCACATAGGATAAAAGTATTAAGTGCACATTCCAAGCAAAAGCTCGTTTCAGGCTAATTGAAGATGAAGGCCCATTTTTTGGGTGAAATTTCATGTTTTCAATGAAAATCTTCTTTGAAAAAGGATTAAGATTGATGAAGTTAATTCCTGTGGCAATATTATCACCAAAACTGCTAGGTGCTTTGGACTCCAGTGCAATATTGTTCATTTTCGAGGCACCGACCACTTCGTGGGTATGCATTTCCAAGGCGCCACCATAGAGAATGAAATCAGATCGTTGATTCCTGCTGAAGCCTGATATGCCATGTGATAAAATCAGTAGATATTTTCTTTGGCATTTGTTCATTGGTTCATTGTTGTTGCCGAGGAGAGAGTTGCTGCTATTGGTGTCTGAGTGGCCGACACCTTGCCTCCACATGTATTTAATGAAAGAGGCGAAAACCTCTATAAATACTAATCAAATTTCCATTGTAAAGGAGGAGAGACATTTTGCAAGAAAACTTATCAAGTTCTCTACGTAAATAAGAGATATTTGGCTTCTGATTTTGCAAGTGACTTTATGTGTGATTTCCTTCTATTTTATGCATTTCTCTTTTATGCTCGTATTTCTTATCTGCTAGTTAAATTTAAATTCTGCATCTGAGTTTAAATATTGTTGGTGAGGAAGTGAGTTTTGGAATGCAATCCTAGAGGTTATCTGTACAAGGTTGTAAGTAAATTATGTTGCTCTCTTTTATTATATGCTATTCATATGCTTGAGTGGAATTCCTATTGTTAATATTTCCCCAATCTTACATCTTCGGCCTGTGGCCATATTTCCCATCTCTTTCCATTATTTCCAATTTCTTTCCCGCAACTCTAGTCTTCAACAGTGTAGGATTTAGTAAGGGAACCAGCCCTCTCTGGAGATTGGTCCGGAGGACATCTCTTTCCTTCGGCCTTTCAATGTTGGCCGAGTCTAGGGCGCACAAGTGATAATATCTTGTACTTAGGCAGATTTGTGACCAACAATATCTATTGACCATCTACCCATCTTAGCGAGCATTACACCCATAGTGGGTCATGCTCCACATTTTTCCATCTATCCATATTAGAAACTACTATACCCATAGTGGGTTTTCACTCCACTTTTGATCATATTTTTGAGCATAACACCCTAGATCCATGGTTTTTTAATAACTCTTTTCTCGCTTTTTATTTCTTTGACCTCTTTTGGAGCTTTGTGTCATATTTATTCTTTTTAATCATCTCATTATTCTATCCTTTTCCCATATTATTTCTTTTCCTTTCTTCTTTCATTCATGCATTTCATCTTATATGACTTGCATTTCATGCATTAGCTAGAATCATTTTGTGCCTAGTTACTATTGTCATGCTTCTTTTTCTGGTTGCTCCATTCCATTTTGTTTATGTGTTTTGTTTTTCTTTATTTACCTGTGTTGATTTTATTAAGGAATTTACCATTCCTTCTAAAAATCAAGGGGTTATTCCCCATCCTTAGCTACATTAATGGTAGTAACATCTCACTTTGTGTGTAAAATTTTAAAGTATCTATAGTGATACCTCTTTTGCACTACCCTTTATCCAAACCTTGCCACCCATTATTTATGTTTGTTGCTTTCTTGCCCATAGGGGTCTACATATTTATTTGATGCATTTACTTGGCCATAAATGCATCAAATAGGGGGCAATATATAGACACAAAAATTTGACCCATCAAATAGTTTAATCTTTCTTTGATCCTTAGCTAGCCACTGAAATTTATGAAGTGTAAATTTTGGGTATTTTTGCCTTTTTTCCTTGCTCTTTTTCCTTAGATTTACCAAATTTATGCATGGTCCATACTAGGTGTGAATTTGGATTTTCATATTTATGCCTTGTATGGAGAGTGTATGAATTTATCTTTTTAGAGGTCTTTCTCTCTTAAACCCCTCACCCCGTCAACCTATTTTGGGATCATCCTTACCCATAGTAAAATTTCACTTTCCTACCCATTTTGCCCTCCAAAACTCTTATAAATAAGGGTTTGGATTTCTTATTTCTCCTAGACAAGTTGAAAACAAGTTTTATTAGTAAAAATTGATCATTTTATCATGCTTTCAAGTGGATTTTTACTACACGTTATTACTTTGGTGCTTGGTGATTGCTACCCTTGGTGATTGAGTGAATAAGTCTTGATGATTAGATATATCAGCCATTTTGGAATTCTTATTCCACCTCTTCATTGCTTCTTTCTTTCCCCATAAGCTCATGAGGTCTTGCATTTATTTTTAGCATATTTAGAATTTTGTTTTCTACTTTTTGCACCTTGTTTTTCACTATTTTAGATATCAAAAAGGGAATCTGAGCCAAATTCACACCCCACCCACACAAAGAATAAATTAAGTTAACATATTCATGGCTCCTAGCTATAGGACATTAATTTGGTAAAATTATAGTTTTAGGGGTAATATTTGCACTTTAAAATCCTAATTTGCATCCCATCTTAAAGCTTTTTGTTGTGTCCATCTCAATTGCATTTCATACTCCTATTACATATCTATTTTAGTATGTTTGTGCATGTTCCAAATGTAAAATATTTATTTACTTTCGAATAGTCATCTAAAAGGACCAAGGGGGCTTGACTATTGTACATCCAAGCCTAGCTTTATAGTGGCTTGAGTAGGCCCCCAAACACTGATAAGTTTTTTAGGGTTTTGTGAAGCTATTTTGTAGGATTAAAGCTATTGGATATTGAGGATGTGATATAAATCTTGGATTAAAAATAAGATAAGATAAGTACCCTGATAGATCTTTAGGTTGCTTTTTCTTTGCTTTCTGCCCACTTTTATGGAAAACCTAGATCACAAGCAAAGTATAGATATTTGATTAAATTTCATAGGTATTTGAATGAATAAGAGCATATAGTGTGCATCTAGGGTTTTGTTTGTGCATTACCTTGGACCCTTTCTCAAAAATTTCATTTCATAATATAGGGTTATATATCATTGAATTAAATAATAATTCTAGGCTTAGCTCTTGTATTCTTGCATCTTGTATCTTGCATTGTTCTTTCATTTTCATAGCTTAGTATAAAAAGGCTAAATATAGGTGTATGCTTAATTGAACACATCAAACACTTTCCACCCTAGACTTGGAGTGAGTCCTTAAATCATTCATTTTCAACCCTTCCCCCTTTACACCAAGTGTAGAGTTATAACAACCACTCCAATCACCTCAAGGATTTCATACGGATCCAACCTTGAGAATCATATGCCAGTGCATAGTTTTTCTCCTCTACATTAATAATTTGTAAATAACTATATTATTGTTAAAAAATATTATATATCTTATATCTTTTAAGAATCTAAACTTCTTATTATGATTATGATTAAGGCATTTTCTTAGATGATAGTTGTAGAATCCGATAAAGTAAAACCATTGGGTTAAAGTTTTAACCTTGAATAAAACTTATGCCTTTATAACGAATGGACTTCGAATGATTATTGGGTGTAAGATTCCTTTGTTATTTTTATAATGAAATGATAGCAACTAAAGGCAAGAAAATTTTTAATAACATGTTCTTTACATGGTCAGTATTTTCCTTGTGTAAATTATAATGTATCCATTCAAATTTAGCATATTCGTTGAGCTTTTCTCTTATTGCTTTTGAAAGTAAAATGTTCTTTAAAGTATTTTTTAGCTAAAAGCTTTTATTAAGATCATTTTTCTGCTTGTAGCCATTCCTTTATGCTTAGCTGGAATAAATATAATTAGAAAATAATTTTATGCTAAGAATAAGCATGGTATTATTTAATTTTAAAGTTTTTTACTACTCAATATTATTTTCACTATTAAAAACACTCTTAAGATCGCTTGATTGTATAATATGTATAACTGTTCTTTTATATTTAACAAAGAAAAAGGTAGTGCAATTTATTTAAAAAAAAAAAAAGTTTTATGTAGGTGTGGTGTGTTTGGACTTCTTTTATAAGTTCTTATACCGCTATGGAATTATGGTAAATAGGAGTTCATTATTTGTGTAAAAATGAAAACTCTCTTAGGTCATTATTACTTTAATTAGGGTAAATATTTATGTTTTAAAGTTGTTTGTTTTTAAAATTTAATTTCTAAGATGTTTATAGATTAATTTGATGTATACACTTTCTTCACCTAAGCTTATAACCATAATAAGTATTTTTCTGAGGTAAAAAAAATGTAGTGAGGCTAGGAACCTTATTTATGAGAGTAGAAATCTTACCTTAGAATGAGGTACCTTGTTAAACCCAAAACCAAACCTATATAGTTAATAATTGAAACCAACAAGAAGGATGAACAACTATTGAAACCATCAAACATGATGAACAACTATTGAAACCATTGATAAGGATAAACAACTATTAAAACAAGTAATACAATGGCAAGTGTTACACAAAGGTTACAACCACGATTCAAGAAATGATTGTTTTCTAGAAATATAAATCAAAACAAGTGACAAGGGATGGTATGGGAGTTTACCTCTAGGTCATTGTGCAAGTGGTACGATGATGGTTACTTGTACATTTTGTGAATAGGAGTAATCTAGCATGATAAAAGGAGCTAGACTAATCCATGATAGTTGGTATGAGATAACTTATCATTATTCATAATGTGACAAGTAGAACCAGGTCTAGAGCAAGAGAAATGACATGGCCCTAGTTGACTCCAGTGAAGTGGATGGTAAAATAGGTACTAGACATATATGTTAACACCCTTACATGTTATCACACATTTCATATAATATATGGGTATAAATAAACCCAAGCATTCCTACACATTATTTAGAATAGATAAGTATAATTAAACTTAAGCATTCCACATGTAAGGGAGGGGAATTATGCATCCACCCACTAGGTATTATGAGATCTAGAGAATAACCCCAACTATGGATCTACACTATTATACAAAAATAATAGGATGAGAAGATATACCCTCAAAATGACATCTTCTATGGCATTTTTACAATCTCATCCACTTGGTAGACCATCTACAACAATCCTAATTTCCAAAAGTGGCATACTATGCCTCGTAATGACTAAAAATTGGGTGATAACTAAAACCAATCTACTAAAAAAAATTATTAGACCAAGTTTATCCAATGAACTAAAAAAATAATTTTATCTTTTTCAACTAGTGAGCTTGACTGGGTTGTACAATTAGGTGAATCAAACCTAGGTTGTTATATTGCAATAACAAAAAAAGTAGAGCATAATATTTTAGAAGCTCACAATAGGTAAAGAGGTAGGATTGGATACAAATAAAATAAGTAGAACACTAGCAGATAACATCTTGGTGTTGAGGCATGAAAACCTAATATCTAAATATATAAAGTAAGAAAGATAATTTGTCTAAGTATGGGAAGATACACAAACATGTGAGAAGCTAATGTTAGCAATAGGAAAATAAAAATTTGATATCTAACATTATTCAAAGGAAAAAATCAAGGGCACAATACTCAGTACCCATCACCCAGTATCTAATAGTCCAACATTAAAGTTGAAGGAATAAGGCTATCTAGATGCAATAGAATGTTGACCAAAGTATCCCAAGGCATTGGGTTTGGTATTCAACATCCACTATTATAACTTGCTAAGCTCCCTAAAGTTCCATATTTGAAAATATGATGTCAATACAGAGGACTTAGAAACCTAACAATAAAGTAATTTACGGATTAAAGACTTATGGTACATGACATCATACATGAGCATACATAACTATCAAACTCTTTAGACAATGACCATCAAGGTTATGCACAACGATGAATATTTGTAAATTACGTGAATATTTGAATTTTAAAAAATACAATTTGGTGAATTTGAGGACTTTGGATGTTGGTCCTTTCACCCAAAAATTTTGAGACAAAAAAATTTAGGTGTCGGTTCATCGTGCATTGATAATAGTATCATGGATATTTTTAAAAAATTACCAGCAATCCCGTATAAATAAAGGACTCTTTTCACCATAAAATTTCTAAATTTCTAAATTATCCCATAAAATTTTCCAAGTATACTACTATATATAATTATCACGCCAATGATACTTTTTAATTTAAAACATTCAAATTATTAGAAAATAAAAAATTCCACCGAACTTCGATCATGTGTAGAAACCATTTGATATAGAATAAAACTCTACTCAAATCCAAACCAAACTATGTTCTACACCAAACCAATTTTTGGACCCAATTCTACACTAGACTGTTATTTAGACCCAATTCTGCACTAGACTAGACCTTGTTCTACACTAGACCGAAACATGTTTTGCACCAGATCGGATCCTATTTTACACTAGACAAGACTGGACCTACACCAGACTAGACCCTGTTATGCACCAAAATAGACCCTATTCTATACAAGATCAATATCCAAATCCTTTTCTACACCAGGTCAAATTCCAGATCCTATTCTACACTAGGTCGAATTACGAATCCTATTCTACACTAGGTCAAATTCTAGTTCTTGTTCTGCACTAGGCTGATTTTTGGACCTTGTTCTACACCAGGTCAATTTCCAGACCTTTTTCTATACTAGGCCAATTTCTAGACCCTTTTCTACTTTCAAATGGACTATCGAACCCTGTTCTACTTTCGAACAAACTCCTAAACCTTGTTTTGCACTAGAATATATTATCAAATCATGTTCTACACTATGTTCTCTATCACTACTCTATATTCCATAGTTTTCACTATTTTCCTTGTTCTACATGTTGTCCCATGTTTTCTATATTTTTATTAAAACTCTTTGATTCTCTATTTCTATTCAGATCTGCTTTTTTATTATAATATTATAAATAGGTAAATTCTTTGGTTCTCTAAAGATATTGTGATGCTTTGTTTCTCTTAAGACATTGTGATTCTCTATTTCTAGTCCATTTTGTACTATAATTTGATATTTTTTGATAAGTATCTCTAATTATTTTTCAACATTGTTCTATACTAGACCAATATTTAGACCATATTCTACATCCAGATAATCATTGCTATGTTCCCATTATTTTCTCTATTTAACTCTGTTATGCATGTTGTCCCCTATTTTCTCTCTTTTTGTTAAAACTTTTTGATTTTTTATTTCTATTCATATTTTCTTTTTAGTTAAAATATTATAAATAGGTAAATGTTTTGGTTATCTAAAGATATTTTAATGATTTGTTTGGTCTATTTCTAGTATATTTTGTAATATAATCTGATATTTTTTTACATATGCATATCTAATTATTTTTTGCATGGATAGGTTTTTTGTTAAATTGATTTGATTTTGTATGTTAATTATTTTTGTTATCTTATCAGTTACAAGTGCTATCTCCAAAAATCGAAGTAATGACATAAAATAACAAAATTAAAATAAAGCATGGTAGGAAACATGTATGTATTTTCTACTAGCCAATCATCTATTTATTCTAGTTACAATATTATCTTGAGGCCTAACCGAAGTATGACCTCTTAAATATTTCATAAAATTCATAAGATCATTTTAGATTCAAAAAGTTTGTAGTTTGCTATTATATATAGTATTCTAAAAAAGGGTAGACCCATGTTTAATTTTATTGATTATAAGCACCTGTTTCAACTAGCTAATGTGCAGATCCTTCCTAGTTCCCATTGGTCTGATCAAAGTGGTTGGGAAATGGTAAAATGTCTATCATTAGTTGAGAAGGAAGACCTAAGGGAGAAAGTAAAACTTTATAGATTCATTTCACTTTATATTGATGAGGTGACGACTGTAGACAACAAATCCTAGATTTGCAGGCATGTGTACACATTTTAAAATTATGTGAGGCTTATTTTTATAGGATTACATAAGGTGGTGGAAATTTCAAATGCAAAAAATATGTACAATATTGTTGTGACTAGTTTAAAGGATATTATGGGAATAAATTATATATACATAGCCATAAATTTAATTTGTGTTGGAACTAATGGTGTTGCTATTATGCAAGGGTACAAGAATGGTATTTGTTTTTTACTCCAAACCTTAGTTGCCCCATATATGATACCCACTCATTGTATGGATCATAGAGTGAATCTTACATATAAAATTGTGATCACCTTTGAAAATTTTGGACATCATTCATGAAATATGTTCTTATTTTTATTACAGTCCAAAAAGGTTTGCAGAGTTTCAATAGTTTGCATTAGGAGTTACAAAAGGGAAAAAAATGTTAAAATATGTGGATACAAGGTGGATTTCATTGTATTAATATACACAGAGTTTTTACATAATATCAATCATTAACGGGGTTTATGCACACAAATCATGAGGTAGTTGATAAGGCAAAATATTTTCTATTCTGTTTGACTGACTTGGAAACCCTTTTAACCTTATGTGGTATTCTTCCAATGTTACAAAAAATGAACAGATTGATTGAAATTGCACAAGAGATATCCATCTATATCATTTATTTTATGAGGATGAGAAAACAAATATGTATAATTATTAATAGGTTATATGTGTTCAAAGAAAATTTTACAAATCCCTTGCTTGATAGTTGGAATACATTGACAAATGTGAATTATCCAAAAATATTTTTTAAGTTTGAAATCAATGATCATATTTGTATTGATATTCATAGAAATTTGATACCTCTTTATTTTTTTGAATGGTAATCAAGTTTAGTTGTGGATAATGTTGAAGAAGTTCTTGTAACACAATAGATTTTATGTTGTTTTACACAAAACTAAGACAAATTTATCAAAAATAGCAAAATATTTGGCAAGTGAGATAAGAGAATGGTTTTAGAGAGATGAGTTACTTGAGGCCCTGGGTGTGGTTAACCCCATGTTTTGGGGTCCTCTTACTGAATACAATTATACACATGAGTTGTTTATTAAATATATGGACATCCTTATTAAGAATTTCAGTAAAAGTGTGGAAGTCAATGGTGTTGAAATCAAAGGTATACTCAACAAAGATCTTCTAAAACAACAATCATCGCATTTTGGAAGAACAATGGTTGGGCAAACGTCACTTTTGAGTAACATCCATGAGATTGGTTCCATTGCACGTTTGTGGCAAAAAATGTATCCAAGTAGTGTCTTATAAGATACGATGAGTGATTAATTTTGTTTATATAAATTATGTGAAACAATGATTTTAGGATCTATGGAAGATGAAAGAGTTTGTAGTGCATTATCTTTTGTTAAATCTAAGCTTTGCAATAGGATGGACAAAAAATTAGAAAATTGTTTAAGAATTTATGTATCATCATATTAGTTGGATAAATTTTTGTATGACAAAGCATTGGCATACTAGAATTCCCTTGTAGGAAGAATGGGTACCATGAATATGAATCATAAGGATAATAATGATGCTTTCAATGATCATATGATGGAGACACAAATATCCGCTATTCTTAATAATAATTTTGGATAAGCTAATATGTGTTTGTTTCAACTACTTGAATTGTAATTTTTCCATGATTTTATAGACATTGATAAACATGAATTCATTTGACAGTAGATTTCACAATATTGTTTCATATTTATAAGTTTTAAAAAAATTTATTTATGCATAAATTGTATGTTTTATATCACACTGTTATTTTATAAATTGTATGTTTTATATCACATTGTTATTTTAAAAATTGTATATTTTATATCATAGTGTCTCAACTACCTTAATTTATAAATCATTATGTTTTATATTTTAAATAATAGTATTGGTATTGAACCCAGGTGTTGTAGGTGAGTTGGAGAGGAGAGGGCAATCCTCCAAGGGAGGTCTTAGGTTCGAATCTCCACCCTACCAAAAAGCTGAATTGGGTACCCAAAATCCAATTGATAATGTTGGTGCGGGCAGGGTTGGGTGCGACTCCCGGGTGACTTTGATGGTGTAGAACCCCCTGTTCGTGGTATCTCAGACCAAGGCGTCCCCACAAGGGGTTTTTCTCATAAAAAAAAATAATATTGGTATTGTATTGTTAATGTATGAATATTAACAAAAATTACTATTTCTTTTTTTGTTTGAGATGAACATAGTAAACAATATTGGCTAGAAATAAACTAAAAAATCAACACAAAATTATAAATGCAAACAACCTTTGAATGATGGAAGACACAAAATGAGCAAATATATTTTTCATTTATTCAAATAGAAATATATTATATTGTACAAAATTATTGATTGCTATCAACTTGAAAGCATTTTACACTATTAAACATCTAATTGGGAGTTTGCTACATCAATTTCACTTGGAGTTGCCTTTTATTTTTATTTATGTCCTTTTGTGATGCTCTCTCCTAGTAGTGCTCTAGCTCTAACTAGGTTTTCATGTACTTTCATAATACTCCCCACCAATGTTGCTTCTTATTTGTTTAGATCTTTGAGTATTGTTGGAAGCATTCTTTTTCTTTATACTACTCTAGTACAAGGTTCAAATCTTCATTGATCCTATCCCTGATATATTTTCTTAAATGATTATTATTCACTATTTTTTTTGAATTTTCATTTTTATTTCCATTACATTTTGTAGAAATATCTTCACCCTATTGATATTGGTGTCCATGTTCTTAAATTATCTTTTTAATTTATCAAAATTTGACTGCAAAAAGAAATTGAAAACATAATTCAAAAGAGTTATATGAAAAATTATTACTTGTCTCAATGAAATATAAAAATTTACCTGCAATAAAAATTTGAAACATACAAAAACATTTTCTTACCTCATCCACATCCCTTGTAGCCTCATCAAATTTAATTTTTTCTTTATTGGAAACTCATTGGTTATAAAAATATTGGGCTTTAGCATTAATATTCTCTAATATATTGATCATAATTTTTAAAACATCATCATTATACACAACATCTAACTTCACTAATCCTGATGTGGCCTGATGTAGCAGAACAAAAAGCTTTTCTAGTTCATATTAAACCAAAGAATAAATTAAGTTTATTTTTATAATCGGGCATTAATTTCCTTTATAAGTACTTTAGCCCAATATTACCAATCCTTCATAACTTGCAAATCTCTAAGCACAACGTGTTTTATGATTGCTTTAGTATTTTTAATAATTAAAATATTTTCATCAAAATTTAGAATGTCATCCTCACTTTGAGGACCCTAAGGATGAGGGTTGTTTCCTTGAGCAGATGATAATAATGTCTACTCAACTGTAGGGTCCTCTCTTTGTTATACTTCACCCTATGGATGATGAAGCACATTTGTTTCCTTAAAGTCTAAAATGTTCCCCTACAACAAAAAATTATCATCGTGTTGTATATTATCCAATATCATAGTTAAAAATTTTGGTGCCTGTGAATTTGTGTTAAATGTAAAATATGACCATCCATGCCCAAAACTTGGTACTGGACCCTATTATATTTTTGATAACCCATATCCAAAACTTGTTGCTACCCCTCGCAATCGATATGAAAAAGTTATTTTCCACTTCCAACATGCATATGGTCTCTCATTTGCATAGGTTGTAACTACCATTGATGTTGTGGAAGTGATGGTTGTGGTTGAAGTGGTGGCTATGGTGGTGGTATATGGCCTCTCATTTTCATAGGTTTTCATTGAGATTCAATTGAAAATAGTCAAAAAAAATTGTTACAATTATTTAGAAAATAAAATAGAAAAAAATCTTAATTCAAAGTAAATACACATTGATTTACCTAAGGATGATGAAATATGTTGAATTTGGGTGCCAATGGGGGAGGGAATAATCGCATTAGATTCATACTATACATTTTGTGCAAACCTAGGTGTATGAGAACCCCCAGGGAAAAGCGGCTTACCTCGAACATTTCTACGATCTCTATAATGGTGTCACTTTTGATACAATGTATTTAGAATCACCAATTTATTTTGGTCTGTAATCCATCATGGCAACATCCTATTTAATCTTTGTGGTGGTTGCCCTATATTGCATTTAGATGAAAATAAAAATTAAAAAATGAAAATGTGATAAAATATAAAATACTATTTCATGGTCAAAGATGGAATTACCACCTTAAATTCCTCTGGTGTCATGGCAATGACTTGTAGTTTTGCATGCACTATAGTTGGTACAAGAGTATTTTGAAAATTATGAAAACTTTAATAATAGAGTGGTAAAATATAATTAACACTACCCACAATGGGATGTTTCTTACTAGTTTGCAATTGCATGCCATGCAAATTAAACCTGATTCGATCCAAAATATACATGCACCAATTGAATCTCTCATGCATCACAGCGAACAACATAGACCAGTGCCCAAAATAGAATTTTTGATATTCCAAGAAGAATCAGTATTTCCTAGAATAACTTGATAATGGACTTCAAATTTGTATGGTTAACATCAATGATTGTTAACCCTTTTTTTGATTTGGCAATAAAATCTAGAAAAAAAATTAGATAAAAATTTACAAATTTAAAATTTTGAGCATTAAAAGAATCTAAGCAATAGAAATTATACCTGCCAAATATTTTGATCCTAGCCTGTACGTTATCTTGAGGTATCCTTTATTATATGGATATAGTTACAAAATCATTGACACTAGAGGACAATCATCGAAAGGAAGATCTATCAATATCTAGATATCTACAGGCATGATGGTGAATGATAGATTTCTATTTCATATTTTTATTTTGACTATGGACTTCTCATGGTTATAAATGACTATGATATATTGCAAGATTTTATCAATTTTGAATTGTGGCATTGAAACCAAATTTATAAAACATGCATCATTTAACCATGAAAAATATGAACTTGGGGTTTTTAACAAATCTAAAATTAAAGTGCAAGAAATATTCTTGAACTTTGGAGTAGGGGTAGAAGTAGTGGCCATTGCAAGAAGTTGGAAGTAGGAGAAATTGAATTGAGAACTAGAAGGTTACTGGTAATGGTTCACTTTTATCAAGTGTAGTCATAGAAATAAACTAGAAAAATGATAGTTGATGTCCTTTAATAGAGATAATATACGGAGTTTAAACATGGCAACATTGTAGACATGCAGTATGGGTGATCGATTGTGTGATACATGGAAACTGATCAACAGGGGGAATATTTTAAAATATGAACTTTTTTCTTCATTTGGACCATATTATACATCAGGCCTAGCATTGAATCTTATTCTACATCAGCCTTGATAGCAGACCATTTTCTACATTAGTCCTGATATTGAACCAATTATTGCATCAGGCCTGATATCGAACTGTTTTCTACATAAGGCCCAATATCAAACCAATTATTGCATAAGGTCTAATACCAAATCAAATTTTGCATCAGGCTTGATACTCGACCACATTCTACATTAGGCCTGATATTGGACCATATTCTACATCAGGCCTGATAATGGACCATATTCTGCATCAGGCCCAATATCAAACCACATTTTGCATTGGACCAAACCATATTCTGCATCCAATTTGATACCAAACCAAATTCTACATAAAGCCTAATATTGGACCATATTCTATATTAGGTTGGACCATATTCTACATCTAGTCCAAAAATGGACCATATTTTTAGGTTAGACCATGTTCTGCATCCGGTCTGAGACCGAACCACATTTTGCATTAGACTAGATCATATTCTCCATTCGATCCAAGATCGAACAACATTTATACATCAGGCTAGAATTTATTCTAGATTTGGTTTGAGACAAAATCATTTCCTGGATACGATCTAAGATAGGATCATGATTTGTATCCTATAAATCACCAAAACTTGTTTTCCACCCGATTCAGCCAAAACTTTGAAATCCACCAATGTTATAATTTTTTTATTAAAAATAAGGTAATTTTCTAGTCCTCCTACATGAATTTGGCTAGGATTCTCTAGGGTTTTGCAAAAAATTTACCATTTTTTATAAGTACATTTTGGGTTTGACCCCTTATACATAATACTGATGACCATCAAGAGTGGAGTTATCATCTAGCATTTGGTGAGAAGATATTTAGTCTGGTATAAGAAGAAAGAAGAAGTTATACTCAGTTATGACAGATACCCAATGATAAGCAGTGTGACTTCATTCCATAAAACTTCGTATAAGTAACCCAAAATCATGCACATCAGTAGGTGTGTTCATGTCGATCATCTACCAAGAATCATCATTGTTAGAAGATCTCAATAGTTGAAGCTCTTCACATCACACACTTGCCTCTACTCATCTAGCTATTCATATAATAAGGGAGTGGATTATCAATAGATGGATAACATCCAATGATGTGGTACGTAAGCCAACATCGTAATCAAATCTACATCATACATGTCAACAAAGCATATCCAAAGAAGTTAATCTTAGAAGAGCCATGTGCAATTACCACTCTCTAAGTATACCCTAAGTCTTATGATATGCTCTAAGAAGCAATCATTCTTAGATAACTTAATAAATTATAAATATATATATATACTAGAATGTAAGCCATTCTAATGGTTGGTTTTTTGTCATTTACAATTAGCATAATTGTATTGATTGAGATCATATGCCTTATTGAATGAATATTGGATTTTTGTTTTGACTATTGCTAACTTATTTTGAAAAACATGTATGTATGTCTTATTGAGTAACTACATATTTTCTATTAAATCTAGGAATGGGTATCTATGCTACAATTATTTTGCATTCTAGATTTCTATTTGAATTTGTCATTATAGTTCTAGAATGACTTAGCATCACTCATAGTTCTTAGTGATAAATATTTTGAATGCATAAGGAATAATAGACTTTTCTATTAGGTGGTTTAATTTAAATTTAGATTGCAATATTCTCTACACTATGCTTCTTGATATTGTTGAATCCATACCAGTTTTAGTTCATCTTCCTAACCCTCTATATTTCTTACTTTAGTCTACAACCCTTATTTAGTTAAATTAGCTAGGAATAAGAGTTATTTTTATTCGAAGGTTGAATTAGAGACCCCTATTTCTAAATCATCTAATCTCCAACCAAATTCTTGAGGGTTCATCTCATTGACTTAGTTGGATTTCGGAACCAAGATTAGCTAGACATTTTGTAGCTAGTATAATTGCTATTATAATTGAACTAAATTGAAGATAGATATATTGAAAATATGATAAGGACAATTTTGGTTGAACTAGATGCTAGGATGACCAAAAATTTGAGGCTCCCCAAAGATATGGCAATACACTTCCTATAATAGGTTTGGTTGATGAATTTACTCTAAGGATTAAAACAAACAACAATTGTTAATCTAACAAGATAATGGCATGGCCATATATGCAAATATGCCATTTAAAATAATTTTGGTCAATGGATTCTCCCAATTCATAAATAGAATAGAAAATCTGACTATGGGGTATCTAGGGATATCCTCTATTGATGCGATAGGGATTTTCATAGCTATTATTGTCCTACAAGTGCTTCCTAAGACACCTATGAATTGAAATAGGATAAAATTATAATAAAAATAGTGGTTATATCTAAAACCATAAAATATAAGAGTTCACACTTGTTAGTCTTACAATGACACTAAGAGGGGGGGTGAATCAATGTAGCTCTATAAAATTAAATTTACATCTCTTAATACCATAGCAATTAAAATTTATTACTATATACAACAAGTATAACAAAAGAGCATCACACAACACAAGATTTAATGAGGTTCACCAATGTGGCTACTCCTCAAAAATTGACTGTTTGGACTACCATACAAATCCAGCCTTTGCAAAGCACCAACTTTACAATCAATTTACCAGCACCCACTGTAAGGAGCACCAAATATTTATTTATCTACACCAACAGAAAGGAGCACCAACCCCTTATTTATCTACACCAATAGAAAGGAGCACCAACCCCTTATTTATCTGCACCAACAGAAAGAAGCACCAACCCCTGATGCCAAGCTGCAACCTAGACTTCAATTTGAATCTATAAGTTTGATAGTAATATATCTTTGCTTTTGCAAGACCTTGACTGGTCTTCTTCACCTTTGCATTCTCTGCACACTCTACTCTCTCTATGCAATCACTTCACACACTCTACTTCGTTACAGTCAAACTTCACGATCGTCTTCTCCTTTTTGTGCACTCTGCTCTCTTTGCAAATTTTGCACTTAGCATTATTCGACACGACTTGATCTTTGTGCACAACGACCATATTTCACACACATTCGACCATTTTTTCAATTCTCCAAACAACTCTCCTTTTATAAAAATATTTTTTTATGATGAAAACACTAATATTAGTCGACTATAAATCCTAATCTTAGTCGGCTTTCATAACAACTGTAAACCCTAATTTTAGTCAGTTGTCATCGATCTTTGTCGGCTTCAACTTAAGAAGATGTTCGGTTTATCCATCGCTTGATGATTTCATTCTGGACAGACCCTGTAATTGCCATACTCGACTTTTGATCACTCTTCGTATTTCAGCAGTATGAAATCACTTTGTAACTGCCCCTGTAAATGTCGCAGTGATGTCGGTCCACTGTCATACTTCTCATTTCATTCAAGTTCTCCTTCTTGACTTGCGCATTTACGACATGTCGTAAAATTATGACATTTCTATCTTTGTAGCTTCTTTTGTTGTTGTTGCCGCAAAAATACATGTCACGACACTTTTACCTCTATACGCTTTCTCTATTCTTTTGTCATGATATTGTGACATTTCTACCTCCACAGACTTAGTCTTTTCTTTTGTCGCAATATCGCAACATTTTCGCCTCCGTATACTTCATCTTTACTTTTGTCGTGATATCGCAACACTTCTGCTTCCATAGACTTCGACTTTGCTTTTATCGCGATATCGTGACATTTCTGCCTCCGTAGTCTTCAACTTAGATTTTGTCATGAAATCATGACACTTCTACTTCTGTACTTAGCTTATTTGCTTTTGTCACAAAATCGTGACACTTTTGCCTTTGAAGTCTTCTTCTCTACTTTTTTTGCGAAATCGTGACACTTCTGCTTTCGTACTTTACTTCTTTGCTTTTGTCACAAAATCGTGACACTTCTACTTCTGAAGTCTTACTTTTTGCTTTTGTCATGAAATCATGATAGTTCTGCTTTCGTACACTTCCTCTCTTTCTTTTGTCATGAAAATGCAACATGTCGCGATATCGCAACACTTTTAAACTTACTTTCTCTCTCCTATTTTAGTAGCGAAAATGCGACATGTCGCCAAATCACGACACTTTTCTTACTTGTTCTATTTCTTCGAACTTGTCACGAAATCGTGACACCTTTTCCTACTTTCTCTTTCTCTTCCAACATGTCGCGAAATCATGATAGTTTTTCCACTTGCCTTTTTCTCTTCCAACATGTCACGAAATCATGACAATTTTTCCTGCTTTTTCTCTCTCTTCCAACATGTCGTGAAATCGTGACAGTTTTTCCTATTTTTTCTCTCTTCCAACATGTCACGAAATTGTGACAATTTTTCCTGCTTTTTCTCTCTCTTCCAACATGTCACAATATCGCGACAGTTTTTCCTGCTTTTTCTCTCTTCCAACATGTTGCGAAATCGTGATAGTTTTTCTTGCCTGTTGTATATGTCGCGATATCGTGACACTTTTCTTACTTGTATTTTTTCTTTGATCTTTTGCATATGGGCCACTTCGGTCTTCTTAGAAAATCATTATACATACTCTGAATAACCTTTGAACTCCTGTCTTCTACATTTGATAGCTTTTGAACTTCCTATCCACTGCATCATCAGATCTATCTGACTGTGTTGACAACAATGACAATACTATTGTTGCACCTTGCTCTACAATCTCCCCCTTTGGGATTTTTGGCAACACATGTGCAATTTCCTATAACTCTTCTCCCCCTTTGACAATAATACGAAAGGGCTACTACAGACTCCCCCTGAGTCCATGCACAACATTCTCAGGAAAAATTTATTACACTTAGCAAAAATCATGAACATAAGCAAAAAGATAATCAAATACTTAAATGCTCCCCCTGAGAATGTGATCCCTGTAGCTAGTCAATTCTTGGGAAGTGTGACCACTCCCAATTTATTGTGAAGGTACTCAAAAAATTCCTTGGGCAATGGTTTTGTGAAGATATCTGCTACTTGCTCTGTAGTTGGAACAAAATCCAACTTAACCTCACCTTTCGCAACTTTCTCCTTCAAAAAGTGATACTTGATAGCAATGTGTTTTGTGTGTGAATGCATAACTAGATTCTTGGAGATGTTAATGGCACTGGTGTTATCACACTTAACTAATATTGGCTCACTAAAGCTAATACCAAGATCTTTTAGGGTTTGTTTCATCCACAATACCTATGTACAACATGTTGTTGCTACAATATATTCTGCCTCTATTGTCGATAAAGAAACCGACTCTTGTTTCTTACTGTGCCACATGACCAATCTATCTCCAAGATAGAATGCACCTCTAGTGGTACTATTTTTGTCATCGACACCTCCTATCCAATCTGCATCTGAATACGAAAGAAGGGTGAAGTATTTACCTTTCAGATACCATAACTCATACTCCATAGTACCCTTGAGGTACCGAAGAATCCTATTCACTGCTGTCACATGAGTCTCCTTGGGATTAGCCTGAAATAGTGCTACCATGCATACTGCCTACAAAATATCTGGTCTGGTAGCTGTTAGGTACAGTAAGCTCCCAATCATAGATATGTACATGGTTTGATCAACAGGTGGAGATTTTTCATCCTTGCTCAACTTGCAACCTATCGTCATGGGAGTGCTAACTGGCTTACAATCCTCCATTGTGAACTTTTTTAACATCTCTTTCACATATTTAACTTGAGAAATAAATATGCCCTTCTTATTTTGATTAACTTGCAACCCGAGGAAATATGAAAGTTCACCAATCATTGACATTTCAAATTCTTTCTGCATCTTGTTTTCTAAATCCTTACATGACTCATCTTTGCTGCTGCCAAATATGATATCATCTACGTATACAAAAAGAACAATAAGATGCCAATTTTTTGTTTTGACATACAAATTACTATCCACCATACCTTTCTTAAACCCTTGTTGAGTGAGATAGTTGTCTAGCCTTGCATTCCATGCTCGGGGTGCCTGTTTTAAGCCATATAATGCTTTCTTCAACTTACAAACCAAGTTGGGATCATCACCAAGTTGGAAACCATCTGGTTGCTCAATATAAACCTCTTCTTAAAGTTTCCCATTCAAAAACGCTGATTTCACATCCATTTGATAAACTTTGAAATTCTTGTAGACTGCTAAAGCCAGAAACATTCTAATTGCCTCTAGTCTAGCAACTGGTGCAAAAGTTTCCTCAAATTCAATGCCTTCAACTTGTGCATAACCCTTACATACCAATATTGATTTATTTCTGACTACTTGTCCGTCTTCATTCAATTTTTTTCGAAAAATCCATTTAGTCCCGATTATATTTTTATTTGTAGGTCTAGGTACTAACTCCCAAGTTTCATTTTTCTTGATCTGATCTAATTCTTCATTTATTACCTTCATCCAGATTTCATCTTTGCTTGTGTCAACAACATTTTTGGGCTCAATGCTGGACAATAGATAATAGAGAGTAGTTACTTACTACTCTTCTTTTCTAAACACCAAATTTGGGGTCTCCAATTATTTGCTCTCTAGGATGATTTTTATGCCAGCTGCCTGTTTTGAATTTCTTATTTTCTTCCACTTCTGAATCACAACTTAAATCATCTGAGTCAATTTTTTGTATCTTTTCTGTTTCGTTTTCCTCATATCCTTCAATAACCTCTTCATAAATTGGGTAGTTCTTTTCATAGCTAATTACGTGTTCTCTACCTTCATCAAATTTAACATTGGCACTATCCACAATTTTCTTTAGCCTCTTGTTGTAGCATTTGTAAGCTTTGATTTTTGATGAATAACCAACAAAAATACCTTCATCTACTCTATCTTCAAACTTACCAAGATTATCTTCAGTTCTTTTGATGTAGCACTTGCTACCAAAAACTTTGAGGTATTTTGCTATTGCCCTTTTACCGAACCACAACTCATAAGGATTTTTTATTTCATGTGTTCTCAGCATGTACCTATTTTGGATATACATCACAGTATGGACTGCTTCTTTCCAAAATATATCTGCTACTCTGCTTTCAACCAACATAGTCTGTGCCATTTCCTGCACTGTCCTGTTCTTTCTTTCTACCACTCCATTCTGCTGAGGTGTCCTGGCTACTAAAAATTGTCTCCTAATACCGTATTTTTCACAGTACTCTATAAACTCCTCTGAAATGAATTCTCCTCCTCTATCCGATATTAAACATTTGATCCTCTTTCCTGTTTCATTCTCAACTTGGTTTTTGAAAGCCTTGAACATTTCAAAAGCTTCTGATTTATGCTTTAAGAAAAATATCCATGTCATTCTGGAATAGTCATCAAAGCACAACATAAAATATTTGTCACCATTTATGCTTTGTGTTCTCATGGTTCCACATAAATCAGTGTGTATTAGTTCCAAAGGTTTTCTTGTGTAGTACTCTTTTGTTTTGAATGTGACTCTAGTTTGCTTCCCCTTTTAGCATGAAGCACAAATGTTGTTTGCAGTGTTTGTCGATGGTGGGAATATCTCTCACCGCCCTTTTTGAGTTGATTTTTACTAGATTATCAAAACTGATATGACAAAGTCTCTTGTGCCACAACCAATTTTCTTCTTCCTATCCAATAAAACAAGCTCCTTCTGAAGTCTCTGAGAGCGTGTATAGGTTGCCAAATGTCCTTGATCTAGTTGCTATCAATTTTCCACTGTTTGTTTTTTTGACTTCACAACCCTGCTTCTTAAAAACTACTTCATGACCTTTATCACAAATCTGAATTACGCTCAACAAGTTATGTTTCAAACCATCCACAAACAAGACTTCTTCTGACTTAATTTTTTTGTCACTAATTTTAACTGAACCTTTGCCAACTATCTTAGCTCCATCATTATTTCCAAACCTTACTGAACCACCTTCATATTTTTGTAACTTCTCAAATTTTTTTTTGTCACCTGTCATATGACTGGAGCACCCACTATCAAGTATCCATGGTACATATTTATTCTATGCTTTAAATGTTATTTGTACGATTAAGGATTCCTTTTCTTCCTTAAGTCGCTCTTTTTCTTTCCACTCCATTTTGATAGTAGTTTTGGGCTCTTGTTTTGCCTTTCCCTTATCAATAGCTTGTGCATGTTTTTTAGGAAGTTTTCTATTTTGTCTCATCCTATTTGGTTGAAATTTTCTTCCCTAAAACTGATTTGATGCAAATGTACTTCTACAGTTTCTTGCAATGTGCCCAAAATTATGATAGTTATAACATTCTACTGTATAATTCATCAAAGGAGAAAAATCATTTCTACTGGTGAAATTCCTTGGTCTTACATTATATTTGTAGTCCGAGATTTTATGTCCATAGCCATTGCATTTAAAACAGAAACCGAGAAAAGGGATAATTGAACCTGGGTGATGGTCTTTGCCATGCTGCCGTAGGAGCCATAGGTCTTCTTCTTCTTTGATGTGTGACATTGGTGAATCCATCATTGTCAATTCTCCTTTCATGTCTGACATTATTGCTTTCTTTTGCATGAGATTTTTTTCCTTGATCAACGTGTTTCTTATCTTCATTCTTTATGGATTCTACATTTCTGGCTTTTGATCCATTTGATGATTCTCCTTCGATGAAACCCAAACCAAATTTTATGCCTGCAGGCCTTTGGTCATTTATAATATTATCCAGCTTCATAGAACTTTCTTCATGTTTGTGATAGCAACTAATTTTGTGATTCATCTCTTCTATCTACATCCGTAAACCAACATTCTCTTCTTCTAGTTTGCAACAATAATCTATTTTCATGGTAATTTGAACTTCGATATCTTTAGATATTTTCTTGTATTCTTTTGTCTGTACTTTTAGACTGGTTATGATTTCGTTTGCATCCTCAAGCTTTTTTGAAATTTTCTTATTCTTTTTCCTCTCTATTTTCCACTCTTCAAGTGCAGAGATCAACTCACCTTCTAGATCTACTTCAGCCTTAGGGTTTTCACCACATACTTCAGAGTTCACTCCTTCCTTTTCTGATTTTACTTCTTCAAATGCCATGAAAAGAGCTTCACCTGTTTCCTCTTCAGAATCCTCACCGGAGCTGTCTTCTGATGAACTGGCATTCCTAGAGATGAAACTTTTCTTCTTGAAGTTGTCTTTTCTAAAATTCATTTTCTTTTTCTAGTCACTTATTTCTTGGTGCGATCCTTCATCATTTTTGTTCTCATTAAGTGGACATTTAGTCGCAATTGTCCAATGCCTCCATAGTTGAAACATTTAAACGATAGCTTTCCTCTGTATTTTCCTTTTCCCCCTTTTAGTTTTCTAACAAAGTTTGCTTCCATTTCATCTGATGTCTCTTCTTCCTCGAACTCTTGTTTTGCATTTTTATTTTTAAGGGCTTTAAAAGCCGCTTCTTTGTCTATGGGTTTAGATCTTCCTATCCTCATCTCATATGTAGTCAAAGAACCATACATCTCATCTATACTAAAATAATTTAGATTTTTAGCTTCTTCTATCATTGAGACTTTAGAATCAAACCTTTGAGGAAGAGATATTAATACCTTTTTCATGATGGTAGAGTATTTGATATCCTCGTCGAGTCCTCTGATTGCATTAATGATTCCATTAACTCTCAGCATATATGCCTCAATGTTTTCATCGTCATTCATATTTAATGCTTTGAACTGAGCTCGATGTGTCTATAACTTGGCCTTCTTGATCTTATCGTCTCCTTCATAAATACTCCTCAGTTTATCCCATATTTCTTTTGCCATTTTACAGCTCATGATATTTACTAGTTCACTATCTGCTAATCTGCACATGATAGCATTCTTTGCTTTCGAGTTATTTTCAAATAGTTTCTTTTCATCAGCCTCTTTTGTAGGATTGATGAGTATTGTGTATCCACTAACTACTAAATCTTAGATGTCGTATCCCAAAGCATAGAGATATGTCTGCATCGTGATTCTCCAAAATGTGTAATTAGATCCATCAAACAATGGTGCTTTGTTTGATGAGAAGCCTTCACCACCTGCCATTGTGTTACTTCCAAGATCACCCTAGCCGATTAAGCTTGTACAGGAACTTAGCTCTGTTACCAATTATTAGTCTTACAATGACACTAATAGGGGGGGTGAATTAGTGTAGCTCTATAAACTTAAATTTATAGCTCTTAATACCGCAACAATTAAAACTTATTACTAGATACAACAAGTATAACAAAAGAGCATCACACAACACAAGATTTAACGAGGTTCACCAATGTGGCTACTCCTCAAAAATTGACTGCTTGGACTACCATCCAAATCTAGCATTTGCAAAGCACCAACTTTACAATCAATTTACTAGCACCCACTATAAGGAGCACCAAACCCTTATTTATCTGCACCAATAGAAAGGAGCACCAACCCCTTATTTATCTGCACCAACAGCAAAGAGCACCAACCCCTTATTTATCTACACCAATAGAAAGGAGCACCAACCCCTAATGACAAGATGCAACCTGGACTTCAATTTGAATCCATAAGTTTGACAGTAAGATACATTTGCTTTTGCAAGACCCTGACTGGTCTTCTTCACCTTTGCGTTCTCTACACACTCTGCTCTCTCTACGCAATCACTTCGCACACTCTGCTTCATTACAGTCAAACTTCACGATCATCTTATCCCTTTTGCACACTCTACTCTCTTTGCAAATTTTGCACTTAGCATGATTCAACATGACTTGCTCTCTACACACAACGACCGTATTTCACACACATTTGACCATTTTTTCAATTCTCCAAACAACCCTCCTTTTATAACAATATTTTTTATGATGAAAACCCTAATCTTAGTCGGATTTCATAACAATTGTAAACCCTAATTTTAGTCGGCTGTCATCGGTCTTCGTCGGCTTCAACTCAAGAAGATGTTCGATTTATCCATCGCTTGATGATTTCATTCTGGACAGACCCTGTAATCGCCATACTGACTTTTGATCACTCTTCGTATTTCAGCAGTATGAAATCACTCTATAACTGCCCCTATAAATGCCGTAGTGATGTCGGTCCACTATCATACTTCTCATTTTAGTCGGGTTCTCCTTCTTGACTTGCACATTTATGACCTATCACGAAATCGTGACATTTCTGCCTCTGTAGCTTCTTTTGTTGTTGTCGCAAAAATACATGTCACAATATCGTGACACTTTCACCTCCGTATGCTTTCTCTATTCTTTTGTCACGATATCATGACATTTCTACCTCCGTAGACTTCGTCTTTTCTTTTGTCGCAATATCACGACATTTTTGCCTCCGTATACTTCGTCTTTGCTTTTGTCGCGATATCGCGACACTTCTGCTTCCATAGACTTCAACTTTGCTTTTGTCATGATATCGCGAGACTTCTGCCTCCATAGTCTTCAACTTAGCTTTTGTCACAAAATCATGATACTT
Organism: Wollemia nobilis; assembly: GCA_028583015.1. Taxonomy (NCBI): domain Eukaryota; kingdom Viridiplantae; phylum Streptophyta; class Pinopsida; order Araucariales; family Araucariaceae; genus Wollemia; species Wollemia nobilis. The sequence continues at coordinate 6,615,574 of JAQPPZ010003193.1, read as the reverse complement.
CTGCTTTCGTACTTAGCTTCTTTGCTTTTGTTGTGAAATCGTGACACTTCTGCCTTCGAAGTCTTCTTCTCTGCTTTTGTTGTGAAATCGCAACACTTCTACTTTCATACTTTACTTCTTTGCTTTTGTTGCAAAATCGTGACACTTCTACTTTCGAAGTCTTGCTTTCTGCTTTTATCACAAAATCATGACAGTTCTGCTTCCATACGCTTCCTCTCTTTTGTCACAAAAATTTGACATGTCGCGATATCGCGACACTTTTCAAACTTACTTTCTCTCTCCTGTTTTAGTTGCGAAAATGCGACATGTCGCAAAATCGTAACAGTTTTTCTTGCTTTTTCTCTCTTCCAACATGTCGTGATATCGCGATAGCTTTTCCCCTTTTTCTCTCTCTTCCAACATGTCGCAAAATCACGATAGTTTTTCTTGCCTGTTGTATATGTCGCGATATCGTGACACTTTTCTTGTCTTTTTTCTTTGATATTTTGCATATGGGCCACTTCGGTCTTCTTGGAAAATCACTGTACATACTCTGAATAACCTTTGAACTCCTGTCTTCTGCATCTGAATAGCTTTTGAACTTCCTGTCCACTGCATCAACAGATCTATCTGACTGTGTTGAAAACAATGACAATATTGTTGTTGCACCTTGCTCAACAACACTATGAATTCAAATCATAAAATAGAAACACTAATGAAAATTGACAAGAAAACCACAATGCATGCTAGGAAAAATATCATTAGATTTTCAAGTATAAGATACCTTCTTTTCATTCTCTAGAGCAAAATTTTTGATGACTCCATGAGGGAATTTTGGCAACATTTTTTTACCTGTTTATTTTGATTGTGATTTTGATATAATTTTATTCTAAGATAAATTTGTTCTTGAATCACCGGAAGAGGCCAATTTATAGAAATTTTCCCTCTTGGAGTTTTTTGAATTGGGGGTGAGGTGGCTATCATGTTAGATGGTTTGGTTGGGTAGAATGAATCATTGGCTAGATAATCAGTTGACTATACCTATTTATTGAGGCTTAGGGCAAGTTAGAAAGTGGATGGGAATCCATCCTTTTTCTTCCCTTCTTAATAATCCTTTGCACTTGAAAGCATTCATTCAAACGATATTTTTGTCCTAGTAGGCCTTTATAGGTGCAATTTAGAGTTTTGAGTTTTAGATGTGAATACGTTGCCTAAATGAATGCATAATTAGGCATATTTGCACACATCACCATTAGAATTCAAGTCTATGGAGGCAAGGAAAATTTGAATTGTTCATGAACATGTTGGATTGAAAGTGGATTTGCTTAAGGGTAAATTTACTTTGAGTTGGGGGATTCAACACTATTGAATTGTGTTTGTAGTTCTTAAGTTTGGGTCAATTATTATGGTTAACTTGACTATTTTGTTAGTTTTCTTCAAAGATCAATGTAAAATATGTGATCAAATTTTAGGTATCTACAATATCAAATTAAATTGATTAAAAAATGTGAAGAATTACATTATTGATTGATTGAATTAATTGGGACATATAAGAAGAAACTAATTTGATAAAATTGAAATTGAAGGGAGATATAAGAAGATTTGAAATTTGAAATAGATAATATGATATTTTTACTTAAATAGAAGAAAAAAATTGAAAGGATTGCATTGAAACTAATTAAATTTAAATATTGAGAAGAAAATTGAAAGGGGATATAAGAAGAAATTAATTAAAATTAAGGAAGTTAAAATTGAAAATTAAAGAATTGAATTTAAATTGATGATGAATAAAATGATTGGAGTTATAAGAAGGTGAAGAAGAACAATATTATTTTAATCAAATTGAAGGAAAATATGAAGAAATAAAAATTAAAGTTGATAATCAAATTTAAGAATAATAATAATAATTTAGGAGAAATAAGAAATTCCACATTAAAGGAAATTAATTTGAAAAATTTTGTGTGAGCAAAAGAATATTTCAAAATTATTTGAAAATCTTAAATATGTGTCAAGAGTAAGATTTTTTTATGAAATTATGATAGGCATAATGAATAGCATAAAGGGATAGAATAAAAACTAGAGGTTGAAGGAGTTCCAAAGCCGGAGTTGAAGAATGAATACAAGAATTAGATATGGAAGGAAAAATACCTTCATACCAAAATAATGTAATATAATGGGTGTTGGAGATATTACATTATTTAATCCTATTGTATTTTTTTTTATTATACTAGAGGAATCGGTAACTTGTTACAATTTTCTACACCTCTTCGTGGGTTTGAATCTCACTCCTTTTTTCCACTATAACCTCCAATTGCATCGGGTAAACATTTTACGTAGTTATCTATGCTGACATGAAATACCCATCAGTACTATAGGGCTTGAGGGATTGGAACCCTGGTCTCTACGATCCTACAGAAGAATTTTGACCATTGAACCAAGCCGTCAAACCCTATTGTAAATATTTATATTAAGGTGTAAGTGTGTGTTATGTATTTAAGTATGTGTGGTTTTTAGTTAGGGAGTGAAAAGTTTTGAGTGTTGTGTCAAGTTTAGAAGAAAAGAGTTATATGCAATCATATGATACTTTATCTTTATATAATATGTGGAACTTATTATGTAAGAAATTCATATTAAGAATCAAGTTCTCTCATGATTTTGAGGAGAGAAAAAACCAAGAGTCATATAATGTGAAAAGCCTCATGTATATTTATATTGGAGATAAAGTCATGCAATAGGAAACTTTAATAAGCTTTGATTTATGCATTGCTTGAATTTTACCAATAAAGTTTTTAGTGTGATTTATGTGATATTGATGTTAATTTGATGTATGAATGATATTAATATTGATGATATTGATTTATTTATCCTAAAATTTTATTATCATGTGAGGAATGACATTATATTGCTAACATTATTGTAGGAGATCCCCGAGTCTCATATTTAAAGAATTTTGGCATGGTAAAATAATATAGGCAATGAATCTTCACATCTAGTAGAACCAATACCCCTACAATATTAATGGTTCCAGATCTAAAGACCTTGATATTACCCACAATAAATATCATAGATCTTAAGAAACTTTTTGAAAATTCATTTTTTTATTTTGGGAAAAAAATTCCTCTAATTATATCTACAAATAATAATATCTTGTTCATTGTAAAGTATAAAAATTCATGTATTTGTGCCTAGTACATAGCCTTGTGTGTAATATTTCCTTCACCTTATCCTATATAATAATTTGGCTCAAGCCTGGCTCATTTTTTAATTAGTAATTTATCCTTTTTCTCTAGCTTGATGTAACTAGATTACATCACACACACACACACACATATGAGAAGTTGTGGTTATTCAAAATTTTATCTTGGTTCTTATGTGTGTATGTTGTGTTCAAAAATTTAAGCTACTTGAAATCACGTTCATTTCATGTTGATGATGCATGATGAACACATTTATTAATCCCACTATTTCATGAAACAACCTTAGGATCTTGGTGCATTACCTCTCATAGCATAGGATTTTACATTACTATTATTTATTTTTTTGGTTGTTTTTATCTCTTTTTCTTTTCCTTGATAATACCCTATATACTAGGCTTGTTTAGGATAACTGAGCATCGAATATCACATTTGATAAGGTTTCAACCTTAGAATAAATCCTAAAGAGAAGAACTTATATTTGTAGATAATTTTAAAGATAAGGAAAAATGAGTATGAATTTATATTAGTTGGCAACCATCAAAGAGAGTTGCATTGGAGGCCATGGATGATTTCAATACCTAGTTTCATAAAACCTAGCATCAAATTTTGGATGAAAGTAGATCTCCCCTAGGTATGGCCTTAATATACTATTTAGGATTATTTTATTTGAATATAGCAATTATGGTAAAGTCCAAGGGAGGGAAGCCTCTTCCTATGGCCTATGAGATAGTCATAAAGGTAGAAAATACCTCACCTAGATGAGAATGTTAGCTCATAGGCCATCATGCACCTCTTTTTGGGATTTTAGACTCCCCTATGGGTGTAACCCATAACCTTCCAGTATACTCTAATAACAAATTGAGTTTTGTTCTTGACTCCCTTTGTAGATCCAAATACTTAAGCTTCAATTTGGCAATCCTTGGCCAAGATGAATGAAATAAAAAAATGATCAAGATGCTCTCAAATGAGGATTTTGGTGCTAAGGAGGGAATAAAATATTTAGAGGATTGAATGTAAATATTAGAATAATCCAATACCTCCAATACAATATTAAAACCAAGGCTATAAACCTCCTCCCAATAGGTATTAGAGGCCCTTTTTCTAGGCCAACTAGGATGTGAGCCAGAATTAGTGCCATAATCAACAAATAGTAACTAACCTAACCCCCACTATAGGAAAGACTTCCTAACCCTATTCGAGATATTTTCCCTATGAAAAAAAATATGTGAAGGATTCTACAACATAGTATTGCCCATATCTAGATTTTTACCATCTAAATATTTGTTTTGGAGGATTTTTTTAGCAACCTAGAGTAGTACTAAAGGATATGGTGCTCATATAGACATCTATTAGTCATATAGGGGTAGCAAACACACATACACATAGATCCAATCTTACCCTACTTTGGCCCTCCATGACTCAAATATCATACCTCTAGAGAAATTTTTGTCATGTTGGATGAGGAGGAAGTATTGCTATATCTAGTAGAGTAGATGTTCCTACAACCAACCAACCACATGCCCAACTAAACTATGGATCCAAAAGGTAAAAAAATAACACAAGGAGAAGGATTATGTGGTCCTAGATATATAGAAAAGGTAAAACCAATCCAATAAATTATGATCCTAACCCAATATCACAAAACTAGAACATTCCAAAACTTTTGATGACCACTAGGTGGGAATCTAGGAAATTCCAAGGTATCATGTGCTTCAACTAGAGCTGGTAAAAATTTCTTAATTAGTTGAGGACAAGCCCATATCTCAAAAACAACCAAGTTTCCCTTGGAATATCTACTCCTTATAATCATTCAATGTAGTTTATCATTTAAAGAATGCCATAGTGGTAGTTTTTATATGGGATGTTTTGTCCATTCTAGAGTAGAAGGAAAACCCATAGGAATCCCTAAATAAATAGGATGAGCTAAAGTAGAAGAAACAAATAGCAATTTTTCAAGATTTTGGTTAGGTGGAAAATCAAATCATGTCCATATTTCTACTTGAGTTTGATTTATAGAGATAAATGATACATAATTATCTAATTAATTCTTGGGCAAGTAATTTAGCTATGCCAAAAGCAATGGTCAAAGCATTAGGATTGGCTTTTTAGTCAATAAAAAAAAGGGTAGTATAGCTATATGTAAGCTTGGTATAAATCCTTTGTATAACAAGGATCCTAAATCCATGCTATATTCCTACCCTTACCTCATGATCCCACAATATGTAGTGGTAATTTACCTTTTGACTACATTTGGTATTTACTTATCCAAGGATTTCATTACTAATACTGGAGGTTATTTATACATAGATTAGACACACAGTCCTTAGGCCTTAAAATGGTACTAATATCAAAATTCCTACCAAACTACTTGATAGATACCATATTGAAAAAATGCTTGCAAATGAACCAAACACCAACAAAATATTCATAGATGAAAATAAGTAGCTAGAAATTACTAGGTAGACAACACATTATTCAAACCAAAAGAAGTAGTGGATTAATGATGTTTAGGATTTTAGTTACAACACAAATTTTGAGATAATTGACATGGAATAGGATCTAAGCAAGAGTGATCTTCGACCTTATCTATATATAGAATAAAAAATATATGGGGATAAATTCAAAATATCCAAAAAGCTTCACCAATAGAGAAATCGTTTAGGGAAGATCATGAGCTACTATATTTTTCAATCATCCTAGACATTCCAAGATATCCAAAATGGATACCTCAAAATTTAAGTAGGCAAAACTTGGTGTTTGGCTTATTCTATAAAAATAGTAAAAAATTGGACCATCCAATAAAAGCCTATATGGATAGGATTTAAAAACTCCAACAACATTGTAATAAAATTAGACAATGTTAAGGTGTCAAATTTGAAATTGGCCAATTGCAAGGAGTGGCACATTACCTAATCAACCTTTCTACGTAAGGAAGGACATTAGCCACTCCCTACAACTAAAAAAAGGATATTATTTTAAACATTCTTTGTGGGATAAAAATCTAATTAATACCATTCCCTTTCAAAGTCTACCACATTTTATCTCAAACAATTGGATTCTTTGCAAGCTTAGAAGTACCAAAGCAAAAGAAAAAGGGGTAGGAAAGCTTTGGAAGATCAAGAAACCCATAATGACCATGGAATATAAGAGAAGGAATAAGGTTGCTAAGATCATCTCAATGTCCCACTTAGATTAGAAGAGATAAAATCATACCAAATATGCTAGGATATATCCTATAAGGCATATCAAGAATGCTATAGACAGATAGATAGATCCAAGATTGTCAAAAGATACACAAATACAAAGGGAATATATTTATCAAAGGTATCTCAAAAGTGAATATGAGTCCTTCACTACAATATTTTGTACTAGCTTCTTAGCCCAATTCTTAGCCCCTCGGGTATATTGTTGTTAATATTTGGTCAAAGCTTGTGCCTTATATTATGACCATCAACATAGAGTAGTTGGGGAAGAAGAAAACCACTTTAAGCTAATCATTTAAAGAGAAGCTATGTGAAAAATTATAGTTGTACCCAGGTGTTGTAGGTGAGTTGGAGAGGAGAGGGCAATCCTCCAAGGGAGGTCCCAGGTTTGAATCTCCACCCTACCAAAAAGCTGAATTGGGTACCCAAAATCCAATTGATAATGTTGGTGCGGGCAGGGTTGGGTGTGACTCTCGGGTGACTTTGACGGTGTAGAACCCCCTGTTCGTGGTCTCTCATACCAAGGCGGCCCCACAAGGGGTTTTTCGCTTTAAAAAAAAAATGATATTTGTACCAAAAGGGCCCAAATTGAACCTAAATGTCACAAGAGGGTATTATATCAAGATTGAGGATAAGACAAAATGCTTAAATCTAGAGCTCTAAAAGTCTAAATAATCCATTCTAAAATTCCCTTTAATCTAATAAGTATTCAATGAAGACATAAATCATACCTTGAACATGTTTGCATTCATTTTTAGTACTAATGATGACAAAGAAGTATAGTAGGATTGGTTAGGCATCATCCACTTGTTGAGGGATATCTCGAAGAATACAACCCCAATATTAGACTTCAATAATTTTACACTCCATCAAACTCATTAAGGGCTACATGAATTTAGGGATACTCACATCTTCAAGTTGGCTCATTTTTAGCCTATTTAGTATTTTTTTTTCATAATATCTAGTTTTTTGGGTATTTGAGCCAAAGTATGAAATACAAGATTGACTGGGAGTAGGTCATTTTATTTTGGATGGAAGTCCTCTCCCAAGACTCCTATTATAATTTTATGGATAAGTTCTTGGTACCAAATTTTAATGCAACTAAGGAAGACTAGTGCATTCTAGAAGTAGGTGCTAGGGACCTATAGTTTTAGGTTAAATGTGATTGGTACCTCTTGGAGGACATTGTAATTATATGCCTTTTCAAATTTAATAAACCCATATACCTATTGCCTAGGCACGTGATAGAAAAGATAGTCTTTTTAGAAATATTGAGATATGTAGATTTAATTGATACCACCTATAGGATTGGGAATGGAAAAACAATATTCTTTAAATTCCTAGTGCATATGGGAAATATATCTCAAATAAAGAGGAATATTGAACCCAAATTAGAATATAAGCTAAAATAATAGGGTTTGAAACCTTGAAAGATACCTAGAAATATGACTTAGATAATACGTTCCTAGCATGGCTAGCAAATACAAACATTTTTAGAAAATATATTTATGAAACTCAGTAAAAAATTGATGTGTTGGAGTACATAGGAAGGAGTTTACTCACCACTCTAGGGAGGAATTATTTCCATCCAAGCCTTAAAAAAAGTTGTATAAAGGCTTATATACAATATGAATGATGCCTATCCCAAATATCAAATCAATATTACTAATAAGAAGTTATTGTAGAAGCTAGTGTGGAGAAATAATAAGATCAGAGCCTAGTGGAAATTATACTAGAAAGAAAATTATATTGAGACGCACTTTGGGGGAACTAGACCCAAATGATGATGAAGCTCTCAATCAATGTTGTAATATGGAACACTCAAAATAATCCCCCCATAATATAGAAATGGATAATGAAGAGACCATGAGAATGAAACTATGTTAATCAACTCAAGTAAAAGAGATTTTAGTTCCAAGATCAGTTTTGGTCTTGCAAAAGAGCCACATAAACATAGTGAAGACCTCCAAAAGGTGAAACAAAGTGAAATAAGTAAAAAAAATGTAAAAAAAATTTGAATAAAGTGAAAGCTGATCTTGAAACTAGAATTATTAAAGGAGCAAAGAGAAAATTTGTACACTCAATGTACCCCTCCACCATATATTGTAACAAAAACTAATGAAACCATTCAAGTATGGAGGAGGCTATTCCAGTAGATAGAAATATGACCACAACATTTTACTTCACAACTGTAACATTCTTTGAGTCGCCCTTGTCATAACCCCTATCTCTACCACCTTCTCCACTCTTCCATAACTTGTAATCTTCCAAAAAATACCATCTACAATCCATACTACATCATAGAACCATGTTGAACTTTATCTCATCACCATCATAAAATAAGATCAACCAATTACCCTAAGCTTATTAAAACCTTTGGTCTTGACCTTAAAAAACCATTGAAGTTGCTTGGTACTTGAATCATCATATACATAGAGGAATTGGTACCTCAATATCAACAAATTCAAGATCTAACATGATACTTCAAACAACAAGAGGTAGTTAAAAGGGAAAATAACCTAAAACAATTTAAATTAGAACTTGCTAGATCCTCAAAATCCAACTTGATTTACCCCCAATTTTCAAAATTTTAGTGTCTTGCGAGTCCTTTCATTTTTGCCCTGGTTAGTTTCTTTTCAATAAATTTCGAGTCCTTGGGTCTTTTCCAGTCCTATCTCACCTTTTGAAAGCATCTTTGAAATTTTTTTGTGTCATGAGAGTCATGTCATCATTTTGGTCTCATGTCAACAATTTTGGATCTTAATAAAATTTAATTTTTTATTTTTTATCCCTAATGATATTAAATATATAATTAAATGTTTCATTTTTAATAAAATTTGATTATATAATTAATTAAAATTAATTAATTTTAATTATATTTTATATATAATAATTATTATAATATAATTATCTATATTTATTATTATTATTATGATTGTACAAGAGGTAACTCATTACAATTTTCTACGCCTCTTCATGGGTTCGAATATCACTCCTTGTTGCCACTATAACCTCCAGTTTCATCATAAAAAATTTATGTAGTCGGCTATGTTGATGTGATATGCCCACTAGTTCTACGGGGCCTGAGGGATTGGAACCTTAATCATTTATATATAATATTATATTTTATATATAATTATAATTAATTATAGTTTATATATATCATATACTTAAACAAAATAAAAAAATAAAAAAAATTAATTAAAAGTTAAATAAAAAAATAAGTAAAAAAAAAAAACTAAAAGTTAAAAAATTAAAGTCAATTTTTATTTTTAAAGGATCGGTGGATCGGCTGATTCCCTTTATATTTAAGTAAAGGTATATATATATATATATTATGTATATTATATATTATATTATATTTTATATTTTATATAATATAATTTAATAAATAAAGCATGCATGTAAATAAATGAATAATTATAATAATTATAGTTTATTGTTATAATTTAAATTTTTGAAATGAAAATTAAAATTGACTAGCCTTATAAAAAAAATGAAAAATAATTAAAAAAAAATATATTGTGCCTCATTTTTTTGTTTTGGCTAAGTTTTAATGGTCAAAAATTTTCTAAAACTATTTTTGACTGATTTCGAGAAGAATGGTGGTAGATAATTATAAGACATTTTTTATCAGTTGCGATCACTACGAGGCCATGAATGAGAGCCATTAAATGCAAGCAATATGGTAGATCAAATCTGGAGGCAGTTGCATTTTTTATGGGCCATCACCTTATTTTTAATAATAGTTGTAGTTATGAGCCATCATTGGAATAATTACAATTTTTACAATTATGGATCATCATCAAGCCTTGAATGAGAACCAATCTACAGGCTATATGGGAGAGTGGCTACAAAAACATTGAGGATCAAGAGTTTTGTGCAGTATTTTTGCAAGAGGTACACCAGAGTGCTTGTCCTTGTTAGTTGTATTTTTATTTTGTATGTATTATCTAGTCACCATCATTTTCTTCTCTATCACTATGTTGGTGTTTGTTGAGGAGGTGCCTAGTTAACTGAGATTATTTTTAGTGGCTGAGATCGAAATCTAGGAGGCTCTTTTTTACATCATTTGAATGAAGAGTTACAGTTATCTATTGCAGTTCTTTGTTGCATTATTTGAATAGAAAATTCGTTGTGTTGTCCTAGTGAGATGTGTTTATACTAATGAGACTCCCATTGCAATAATTTAATGGATAGTAAAATCTTGCCTCCTCCTTTCAGCAATTCTATGTGTAGTTTTGCTTGTTGTTCGATTTATATGTTGTCATTTGAATGTATAAATAACATCTTCTTTCACCGACATGCCTAATCATGTCCATTACATTATTTGAATGGATGTTATTGGCTTAGTTTTATCTCCTCCCATTATTTCTTCATCATATTTTAAGTCTAGCTACAATTACCTAATGGATAAGGAACCAGTCTAAACCTCGAAGCATTAGCTAGGAGTTACTTCAAAGCTTGGTAATTTTTTTATGTTGCAATTGTGTTTCCATTTTGCAAATCTGGATGAGCATCATCATATGAGAAGTATTATAGGCTCACCTCTATGGTGCCTTTACTTTACTTGATCTATCTAGACTATATGTGATAATGTATTATCGAGTTAAAGAGGTGGATCCACCAAAGTCCACAGTGCTGATTGTGAATCAATGATTTTCTTGTGGTGTTACAACCCAAATTATTAAGGACATGAAAAATCACCACAGCAAATTTGGCACCATTTATGAGGATTTAGGATTCTCGTTGCTAGGATTTCTAATACCTATGTATTTTATTTTATGTACTTTTACCTGCCAACTTAACACCAATAGTTTTTTGCATCATTGTCAGGGATAATTGTAGAACTTTTTGTATCGTAGCAGTTAGCCAATTTTGTTAGCAACTTAGTATTATTATGTGTTTTGTGTTTCTGAATCTCTCCAAGAGTGAAATTTGTGATACTTGAGTGAAAATAAAGCTAAGAAATCTTGGACCAAGTATTGTTGAAGATATTACTCTTTATTTGCACATCTATACTAGCAACTCCAAATGAACTAAAAAATTTAAAAATAAATAAATGAGGAGATAGATCTGGCATCTATAAGAAGAAGTGGAAATGAAGTGCTTGCTAGAGTGCTAAATCTTGAGGTATTCTTAAAATCACATAGGAAATGTTCAATTTCAATTCTTGTTTTTCCTATTTTGAATCTTGGTTCAAATAAATATTCTCCTACTATGAATCAAATACCTGTAGTAAATCAATATATAGTAAATCAATATATAGTGAGTATGACAGCTTCAAATGCAAATCAAAATGTCAATGTAAATCCAAAAGTATATCAAAATGCCAATGCTAATGTCAATCAGTGGAGAACCAATAGATATAGAGATTTTGTTTTACCTACAAATCTGAATTCTCTCCCTGCTGAAGCTCATAAGTACTTGCCTAAGTTTCAAGAGAACAATGTTTTCACCGATGAAGATCATGTTAGGGATATTTTGTATGCCATGGATAGTCTTGAGGTGTATTATGAAGATGTTGTTCTTAGATTAGTCTTTCAAACTTTAGATAAGGATGATTGCTAATGGTTTAATAGTCTTGGATCTGGTACTATCAATAATTTCAAAGAGTTAGAGCACATTTTCCTCAAAAATATGGAGAGAGGAAAAATGAACAATCCTTGCTGATAGAGTTAGAAACCATGAAAAGAAGAAAAATAAAATAATGGAATATTTCAATAGGAGGTTCTTCAAGACCAAAAAATAATATTCCTGTAGCATTAATACCAGATGATGATCAGTCCATTTGTTTCTACAAAAATTCTTTCCCTAGAGATTTTAGTTATGAGCTAAGGCAGAAAGCAACATCCACCATTGATATATGTATGGAAAGAGCTATTGAAATAGAGATACATATGATTGGTAGTGGTAATATGAAAGTATACTCTTTAGAGCCCAATAAACCTAAAAGAAACCCTAAGAAGGTTAATTTCTCTGTTCCTACAAAAACATATCAAGATCCAATGAACAAAATAGCTAATCAATTGAGTGAGAGTTTACTACTTTGAATAATAGGTTGTATAGACTTAAAAAAGGCAAGGAAAACATTGTAGAAAATTCACAGAGTAATAATAGATAGTAGGAAGATAACAAATCTCCTTTTAGGAAGAACTTCAATAGAAACTAGAATAACAATGGAAATGAAGAGGGAAACAAGAATCATCATGAAAATTGAAAAAAGAAAGAAATAGAAAGATATCTAAATTTTGTTCCAAATACCATGCCATAAAATAATATAGCATAAAATAATTCATTTTATTGATCTGCTTGTGATGCACCACATAACCTTTTTTATTGTGATATACATTTAAGTATGCATTCTAATGTTGATTTAAATGTTGAATCTGAATATGAAGATATTAGGATTAATGTATACTAGAATTAGGAGGATAAAACCATAGAATAGGAATTTGAAAGGGACATGGACATATGTTCCAGTGATCTTGAGCAAAGAGCCTTAGTATTTGGAGAGGCATCAACCTCAAGTGAGCCTCGTAGTACCAAATTTGATAGAATGAAGAAATGGAAGCTTATACCTACAAAAGAAGAGTTTGAATCTTTAGAAAGAATTCATGTTATTAATCTCAAAAATAGAACAATGGAGGAAAAAGTTGATGAAGGGCCTGGATAAAAGGAGAAATCTACAGGAGTGATTTTATATAAAAAAGTAAATAAGATGAAGTTGAAAATGATTCCTAAAGAGCCTGATGTAGAGGAAATTATCCAAAAGTAGAAAAGTGACTTGGCTAATAAGAAAACTAAAAAAGAAATTGATGATAAGAGAGATCAATTTGATCTGGGTTTAGAGGTTTCCAAGTAGAAGTTCAACATCAATTTTGGGGAATTAAAGACTATTCAAAAGTACCTGTATCAGGTATGCAGAGCCTTAAAATTAATTGATCAATTAGAAGGATAGTCTAAAACCCCCATAAGACTTAAAAGTAATGCAATCATAGCCCTATATTTAGCTAAGCCATTTTACATCTCACTAAGGTATACATTAGGTTATGGGAACCAATATGTTATTCATAATTGCATGCTTGATAGTGGTGCTTCCATGAATGTAATGTTAAAACAAGTAGTTAATCAGTTAGGTTTGATTTGTTAGAATGAGAACCTCCTATTTTTGTAATAAATAATAGGAGAGTACCTTGTGTAGGTATCATCACTAACATTCTTATCCATCTTGAACAATATCCTAATAAAGGAGTGGTGATGGATATTATAGTTGTAGATATGGACCCTTTCTTTTCTATCTTAATCTCTAGGCATTGGGCAGAGTAGTTAGGTTGTACTATTCAGTTGGATTGGTTATATGCCACTACCCTAATGCATCTTTTGAAAATAGAACCCTTCAATACGTATTTAGTTGAATTAAGGGATCCTAATGATAATATGATTAATGTCATTAATTCTATTAAGTAAAAATACATGGGGGTTTACTCTATATGGCATTATCCTTTCTTGTTGTAAGTACTTGATGATAAGAATATGGATTAAAAACTAAAGGATGAAGTAGATGTAGAAACTGATAGAATTCTAACTACAAATATATGGACTATGACCTTTGATGGGGAAAAATATAAAGCAAGAATAGGAGCTAGAGCTAGAGTATTGTTGACAGACATCAATGACAGCTATCTTGGCATATCATACATGTTAGAATTTTCTTGTAAAAATTATGTTGCAGAACATGAAGCTTTATTTCTAGGTCTAAATAAGGCCAAATAATTGGGTATTAATTACCCCAAAGTTAGTGGGTATGCTAAACTAATAATTCAACAAATAAAAGGAAAATATCAAACAAAGCACCCTAGACTAAAGCAATATAAGCATGCAGTGTTGGATTAAATAGATAGAATCTTGGTTTTTGATATGCAATTTATTCTTAGAGCACAAAATCACAATGCTAATCTATTGGTTATTAATGCTTATGGAGCAGAAAACCTTGATACAGATACTTGGTTTATGGAAAGGTTCCCAACCATATCTATTTATAAACCATTTGTCCATGATAATGTGGTATATTTACAATTTTTTCATGATGATATACACATTAATGATTTTGTGACTATGAAGAATTAATTTTCTGATGTTATTTGTGATGAAAGTAATGAAGAAAAATTGAAGGATGTTATTGGAGAGCCTGCGTAAGTCATACAACTAAAAATAAATAGGATACCTAGGGGGTGGGTATCTTTAGAGAGCTTGTTTGATGAGTTTGATAGACATATAAACCTTTGGTCTAATAATTTGAAGTAGATGAAGTTAATATTAGAATAGAATAAGAGCCAAAGATTGTGAGAATCAATAAAGCCCTATTAAGGAAAGAGAAGCAATAGTATATCAACTACCTAAAATATAAGAATGATTATTTTGCTTGGAGTTATGAGGATCCAAATACCTTTAATACAAAGTTAATGACTCACATAATACCTCTTCAAAATGATACTAAGCCTTTTATGTAGAAGCAAAGAAATTTCAATCCTACTTTGCATAAAGTTATGCAAAAAGAGGTGTGAAAGTTATTGGATGCCAAGATAATCATGAAGGTGAAATTTTCTACTTGGTTGGTGTAGATGCGCAATCAAACAACACTAAACAATACACTTAAATAAATTAACAAATAAATCAGAATAAACATAGATGATTGCACATAAATAAACTTTATTCTTATTGTTAGGTGGATCTCTGATATTATAACCAAATGCACCCTAGAGAGGGGTTTACAATACTTTATTATTCAATACAACAATTTCAATATGCTAGGATTCTTCAAAACCCTAGCTAAAAAATATGGGTGGTGTCTTCAGGCTCGATATAATCTCAATAGGAAGGTGAGTGGGCTTTAGGTATATATAGGCTAGACCACTCAAATGCTTCAGTAGCTTCCAATAAACTTGATATTTAAACCTAAAAATAGCAAACAACAATAGAAAGTCAATAAAATCTATGAGGGCTCCCCTATGTGAGGCCATCAATAAGAAAATTACTAACCCTAGTTGTAGAAATGAAGCTATAAATAGATCTAAAGAATAAAAAATACTTGAAATAAATAAATTACCTTGTCACACTAGTTCATTGATCTTTATTCTTCATCATTGTTGTAGGATTTGGTATGCATATACCCTAGCGACACTTGAGGGATTGCTTGATTGCATAACTAGGGTTGTGAATACCCGTAGGCACTCGACGATGGTAGGAGGTAACCATTTCCACTAAATTATGGAAGGAAGGTGCCCATAGGTGCTTTATGATGGTGTAAGACACCCAAATGTGCTTTGTGGTTATAGGATATGCCCAGAGATGCTCAAGATATTGAAATAGAATCTACAGAATCAGATCTAGTTCATGCAAAGTGGACAGTGGTGGATGCAGAAGTGATGACAAGTGATAGAAGATGAAAAGTAGTAAGGATTTTTGGGTGCTTGAGAAATTAGGGCACAAGTGCTTTGAGAACTTGAGACTTAGGGAAAAATTATAAAATTTCTTAGGGGTTGAGTCATCAAAATGACTCCTCTTTATAATCTCTCCTAGGGCACATTAGGATTTCAACGACACAATTTGTGTGGTCAAGATTAAAACATGATGGAGGATGGAGAAGAAATCTTGGTAGGTGGTATGGATTAATATGGGTGAATGGATAGGATTAAATCATGATGGATGGCTAGGATTAATTCATATAAATATACATATATTTATTAAATATATATAAATAAAATATATAAAATATTATTATTTAAATATATATTAAACAAATATATATAAATAATGGGTAAATGTTGTGAGAAACTATGTATGGATGATAAGTGGATATATTTTAGTGTCTAGAGATGTCTCTTTTTGTACCATGTTGCATGAAACATAATGTGGTGCAAAAATACAAGACACATGTTTTTGGCCTAATGCAGAAGCAACTTGTTCCTATTGAAATGCAAATATAAGTTTAGAGACAAAAGAACTTTGATTATGTAGCTTACCCCATCCATTGGTGAATGAGTGATAGATGCATCTCATGAGCTAATTTATAGATGAGTACAAATGGTTGTGGGAAATGCATGGTATGATTGTGAATGATATGAATGATACAAAAGTGATGCCATTTTTGTGCCAACTATGGAAGGAGGGTTGTTTTGAAATGTGCAAGTGATTGATTCTATTTTTACCATAAAAAAGAAAAGGGATTTTTACCAAGTATAGATACCATGATCATGTATGATGTATACCATTGTGGGAAAATCAAAGTCAAATGTAGTTGTTCCAAGTTTAGGGTGATTCCATGATGTTGAAGAATGTACCTTTCAACATCATTGATATGCAATGATGAGAAATGTAAATGAAAAAGAATCAAATTCGAAGGGCCAACTAGTTACTGTCAAATAATTCCTATGGTCGAAATCAATCACCCTAGCTAAGGCCAGTCACCATGATGACTATCATGAAAATGAATGATGAGTAATAATTTTATCCATGCTTTAAGCCCCATGAAGTAGGCCATAAATGATAACTAGAGAGAAAATTGGTCTTGGCATAGTTTCACTTGACCAATGAAGTACCAAAATTGATTTTATTTTTCAATTAATGAGATATGAGCTGATGAAGATGGTCATGTTTTTGTATGGTAGTTTACCCATCTTATCGAATTGCATGGATGCAAATAACTGTAATCTCCAAGGAGATGGAATAGACCACTAGATACAAGGTTCAATTTAAATTTGTGAACATGGAAAATGCATGAATGCGATGATTGGAATATGATGTGTTAATGAGTTCAATGATGGAATTGATGATGAAAATGATCATTTTATGAAAATTTTAACCGTTTTTGGAGCATTTTGGGGATTGATAAGAAAATTTATGCCTTTTGGGTGTAAATGAAAATTATGCATCCAAATCAGTTTGAACCCTCACAAAATATGTTATTATGATGATATTTATGCATGGATGCAATTTGGAATAATTTGGTGGAGGTAAGCTACCTTTTTTGGATTTATTTTGGTCTTTCGTCAATTCTGAAAACTAAATGTCGACGGGCACTTATTGCTTGCACAAATTATCACCATAGTTTGACATTTTTCTAAATGTAGGAAGATGCTCCAGTGTGCCAAAAAGAATCCATGGGTGTTTCAATGTGCTTGAAACAACTATAAAAGACTTGTAGAGGGGAAATCACGCTCATTTGTGCATCCATGAATTTTGAAAGCTACATCTGAGGGAATGGAGTGAAGTGAGTGGTTGGTGAGCTCCAAAAGCTATGGTGGCAAAGGGAGAATATGCAGGAGTAGGTGTGTG
The DNA here is from genome assembly GCA_028583015.1 of Wollemia nobilis. Classification (NCBI taxonomy): domain Eukaryota; kingdom Viridiplantae; phylum Streptophyta; class Pinopsida; order Araucariales; family Araucariaceae; genus Wollemia; species Wollemia nobilis. The sequence continues at coordinate 6,597,858 of JAQPPZ010003193.1, read as the reverse complement.
CTTTTCCAAGGTAAGTGCTTTTAAATTCCTTTTATTTTATGCAATAAAATTGTTTATTTTTTGTTTTAAATAATACAATTTTTTTGACATTAATGCTTTGTGTTGTGTTGTAGTTGAATATTTTAGAGGCTCAACATCAGTTTTTTCCTCTCATACTAGAAGTGAGGAAGGTATTGCAAGATAATGAGTGTGATTGTTTGGAGATGGTTGGGTTGGCTAGGGTATCTAAGATAGACGTGGTGAGGGCTAACAAGGGTTATCTTTAAATATTGGTAGAGAGATGGAATTTAGATAGGGAGAAATTTTAGTTCCCTATGGGTGAGGTGACTATGACACTTGAGGATGTATATCACATCCTCAATTTACCGATGGAGGGCTTGCATATTGAGGTTGAACACGACAAGAAATAGGAGTTGAGTCACATGTTTGGGGATGGATGGAAAAGTGTGGAGGTGACTGCTGGAGGGATTACTTACTTGTCCATGTATGTGGATAAGAAGTTGGATGCCTTACCCACTTTGGTGATGTTCATGTTGACCAACATAGTGGCCCTAAATAGTACTATCTATCAATTATATTAGAACCTTATCAGTTTGGTTGGCGATATGATTGCTACACCATAGGTGTATGTGTGGGCTCCTACCTTATTAATGCAATTTTACCAGGAGCTATATGAGGTGAGGAGGCAGAAGCACCAGGGACTAGGTTGTAGTTTACTACTACAATTTTGGGGTTGGAATCACTTCAGTGTGGCTTGACTTGTGGGTTTATAAGCTATGGGATGGGATAAGGAGTAGCCCTATGTGATGATATGGCTCATGGAATAGGAGGTACAACCGAGTCATCCTATCAAAATGAGTCTGTGGTATAGGGATTTGTGGATTGGATTGATAGTGGTGCAGGTGATATAAAGACCATGGTGATGTTCCATATGGGTAGGTAAGGGAGAGTATCTATGGTGGGTGTGGTAGGCTAGATGGGTGATTGCAAACCATACAAAGGAGGTGGAGCTAATCCAATTCTCCCAAGTGTTGTAGTGGTTCAGATTGAGGCAAGGGGTTCCTAAGGAGCCATTACTCTACAAGAATCATCAGGATGAGACTAGTCTATTGTGTGTCAATGCATGAAATGCCACACTCAAGGATGATGAGGAAATGGATCTCCCTGATTTGGATGATTTAGTGACTATAGAGGAGTATTATGCATGGTTTTTGACTCAGCCACCATGGGTACCAAGTTTGGTAGTGTACGGGATGGTGCTAGGGATGAGGTTGAGTATGCTAGTGAGGCTCCTAAGCACTGATGGCACCTTAAATATAGCATTCAAAGGAGGTAGACAAGGGGTATTATGGAGTAGGCTCCAAATTTTGGAGGAGATGAAGGGGATATGGATGATAGGGATGAGGTTCTAGATGAACCTCTTGGATAGAGTTAGGATGATTAGGCAATGTTGGAGAAGCTGGTGGTAGAGTGATATGCTATGATAGAATCTCAATATACAGAGATAGCTCAGTTGTAGGGTAGGGAGGTGATTCAAGAGGTGAAGATAGCTCGATTATAGATGGAGCTAGAGGTATGGCCATTAATATGTGGAGGTGAGGACAGGATCATGAGGCTCTAGGCAGAGCTACTAGAGGGGAATCATAGGTAGAGACATGATGTACATCACCTTTGATATCAAGATGGATATATCCAAATATTGAAGGATAATTTGATGGAGAATGACATTGGGCTTCCAAAACCACCCTCCTCATCCATATCCAGGTTGGTTAGGCCTAGTGAGTCTAAGCATACTTCTAGGTCTAGGGATCCTTCATGGTCATAGGGGTCCTCTCATAGGTATTAGCTAGTGCTTAGATGCACTTTTTGTATATGAGCCTTGGTGCTCCATTGTATGTAGCCTTTCAAGCACTCATTTTACATGCGATATTTATATATATACATGGTTTTTAATTTTTGTGTTATGCTTTTGTGTGAAAATTTTTATGTGGATGCATTTGTGTATGGATGAATATGTATATGGACAATTAATGGAAGTGATAATGCAAATGTTCTAATCATCATTCATAGTTTAAATTTTACTTGTCCATGTTTAGCATTGTTTTTTAGTTAGAGGTACCAAACATGGTGGTAGGTAGAATGAAGAGACTCATTAAATGACATGGATGTTGACATGGAAGAAGATATGGATGTTGATAAGGAAGAAGATATGGATGTTGATATGGAAGAAGATATGGATGTTGATATAGAAAATTGAATTGTTTTGCAGAGACTCAGACCTACTAGTGGTATCAAACAAACTCGCTAAATACTGCCTAATTCTTCTAAGACCAAATGTGTGTGCAATGAATTCATTTACCGAATAAAGAGTATGGTAATGACTCGAGGAAATCAAGAACCAATGTGTGTGCAAGTGAGTTAATTAAATGATCTTGTGTAAATTGGATAAAATATGTTATGGATGATACCAAGAAGCTAGCTTGTCTGTATGTATGGTCAAAGATCTCTTTAAAAGAGATGTGTCATCAGGCATGAGTGTACTCCACTACCAATCAAGTTTCTATAGATCTTGTGGAGACTAAATCCATAGTACAAGAGTTTGATATTTAGGATTTTGGGATGACTACCTAACTGTCTGACTAAAAATGTATTGCTATCCTTATAGATTGCAGGTCTATGGTGTGTGATGAAATTTTTAGAGCATTAGGGAATCAAATTCTCATCTTAAGTGTGATGATAATTGTACCCTATCCTTACTACTCTATATTTTGTATTTGTAAGGAATTGTGATGGTGGTTAAAACCACTATTTTTGTGGACTATGTTGCATGATGGGATAAGTAAGGAGTACCCTTTCCACTTCAAGGTTCAACTCACGTATGGTGTTAACCCTCTTTGACACAAGATATTATTAAGATGTGAAATTGTGTTTGGTTCAAGAATTTTTTGGAGTCAATTCCCAAAACTTGAGATTTTATTAGTGAGAATTGTGTCTTGGTCCTAAAGAAAATTTGACATGTATTTGAAGGTTTCTTAAAACACTAGGAGTGGATGAGTGACCGAAAACACTTAGGAATGATGGATATATGGATTTGCTAATGACAATTTAGCTTTATGCAATGATGCAATGAAATTTATGATGTTTTGAAGGTGCCCCTAATTAAGGCAATGTGACTTTATTTGACCAATTAACATCTATACTAAATAAATGATCCTTAATATGAAATGGAATGTATGGATGCAATGTATGAAATACATGTTTAATGAAAATTTTGTGAAAATGCAAGTATGTTATTGAAATATATGCAAATGAAATGTGTGTAATGAAATGTATGAAATGCGATGTTGTTTTCGTGTAATAGCCATGTATATATACATACATACATACATACACACATACATACATCTATATATATATATATATATATATATCACATTATGTATAGAATGCTATCAAGTGTATAAAATTGAGTGGTTCGGGTTCTTCAACTCCCTCTAGAATGAAAATCCTATAAGTACATTTACCCACTTTTTGAGTAACAATGTATGGACCTAACCAATCAGCCACGAATTTATCATGAATATGTGGTAAAGCATTGGTGTTTTTTTTATTCTATTTAATAAAAAGATATCCTACTTGGAATTCATGTAGATGAACCTTGGCATTGTAAGCATGCTTAAGGTGGTCTTGATATACTCGTAAATGCTCTAAATCATTGACTCACCTTTTATCAAGAATTGTAAGTTGATCAAGACGTTATTGTCTAGCAGTGTTGTCATATATGAATTTTTGCAATGAAATTTGCAAGGAGTAGATCTCAATCTCAAGTATGATTGCTTCAGCTCTATAGACCAATGAAAATAATGTTGCCCCAGTAGTCATGCATATGTTTGTTTTATAAGCCCATAATACCAAGGGAATTTGTGTATGCCAATATGATTTTATTTAACAAGTTTCTAGAGAATAGCAATTAAGGTCTTATTGGTAGCCTTAGCTTATCCATTTTCTTATGGGTAATAAAGAGTCAAGAAACTATGTTGGATATTATATTTCTCACAAAGTGATAAAAAATCCTTGTTCTTGAAATACTTGTCATTTTTTGAAATTATTTTTTAGGGGATACCAAAATAACAAATGATATGATGTATAAACTCCATAATTCTAGGTCTTGTTGTACTGGTGAGAGGAATTGCCTCAATCCACTTTGTGAAGTATCCAGTGGTTGTGATTATGAATGTATGTTGTCCTGAGGAAGAAGGTGAGATTTTTCCAATTAGATCTAGAATCCATTGTGAAAAGGGCCAAATACTTTGAATAGGCTATAATTCTTGTGATGGCACATGCTTTTAATTAGCATGTTCTTGACATTGCTTACAATTTTTAACATATGTGCAATTATATCATTCCATTATGGGCCAATAATAACCCATGCATACAATATACTTTGCAATGGCCATTCCACTAAAATTACCACCACAAGTACCATCATGAGCTTTAGATATGGCTCTTTTTGCTTCATTAGACTTGATACAACAAAGGAGGACTCCATCATAACCACATTTATACAACACATCCCCAAGAGAATAAAAAGAGCTACCTTTTACTTGAAAGTGTGTTCAAAAATTAGTGACATATCTTATGGGAGTGTTCCAAACTTGATAAATGCTACTATTTGGCTTGAAAAAGGCTCACATGACTCCAAATGGATAAAGAAAACATCATTTTCATCCATAGATTTAGCATGGAGAATTGCATATTTAGAGATTGTTGAAATAATGAGGGGTTGTACCTATCCTAAGGTATCCTTTGGAATCAATGATCCAAGAGAGGCCATTGCATATGCAAATCTATTAGTCGAACATGGCAAACTATTAATTTTATACCAATAAAACTTAGAGAGAAATTTCATTGCTACTGCATGATAAAGATTAATGGTAGGATATTTGTATTGGTACTCTTCGGTTACCTATTTGACAAAAATTTGAGAATCACCAAATATCCTAATATGCTTAATACCCATAGCTATGGTTGTTTGAAGACCTATGATTAAGGCTTCATACTCTGCATTTTTGTTTGTGCATTATAAGTCAAGTTTGAATGATAAGGAGATAGGCACCCCTATGGTATATGAAAAAAACTCTAGCACCTTGACCTTTATCACACTTAGAATCATCAAAAAATAGTGTGATATCGACGCCTTCCTCTGGAATGACATATTATTCTTGTTTAGTTATAGTGTGATATCAAATCATCTAGGAGCTCAATAATAAAAGTATGATCACTAGGTAGTGGAGCTTCCACAATATGATTGGCTATAACTTGACCTTTAATGGATTTTTGGCTAATAAACTCAAGATAAAATTCAGTGAGAAGCATTATGCATTTAGTGGTGGGGGTGTTATTATAAGTGCGAGACATCATATAACGTAGAGGGTTTTATCTAGCTATGATATATGTGGTGTGATTAAGCATGTAATGTCAAATTATTTTAGTGGTAAAAACCACTGCTAAGCATAATTTTTCCACGTAAGCATATCTATTTCATAGCTTGCCAATGTTCGACTAATGTAATAGACAACTTGCTCTTGATTTTTTTTGTTCTGTTGTGCAAGCATTGTCCCTAATAAAATATCCATTGCTAAAAAATAATATAGAAGGGGACCCTTGAACGAGGAGGATATAAGACTGGTGGAGAGGCTAGATATTTCTTAATGTCATCAAAGGCATTTTGACATTCATATATCCATGAAAATGGCACCCCTTTTGTAGCAGGTGATTGAATGGCCTGCATTTGTCAAAAAGTTACACAATGAAATGATGGATTGATTGAATATTTCCTTGTAAACTATGCAATTACTTTAAATTTTTTGGGGGATGCATCTCCATGATGGCCTTGAATTTGTTTAGGTCCACCTCAATACCTCTTTTGGAGATATGTAGTGAAGGTGAAGGTGAATGTGAAGGTGGGGGTGATGGAGGAATGTAGTTGGCTAAAGCTCTTAAAAATTTCTTGGAAAGGATAAACACAAAAAATAATGGGGGTGAGGAAATTCAATCTATATCAATAAGGCTCATTCCAATATGAATTGGCTTTGACAAATCGTATGCATTACGAAGTGGGGAAAATAAGTCAGTAGGATTCATGTTGACTTAATGGGGGAATGGATGGTGAAGGCAAGGGTAAATGGATGGGTGGATCATTTTTTCTAAAATCAATTCTAGAACTATGTTAAACCTGGACAACAATAAGCAACACAAATAAATGTAATGTACATGCAAAATATTTTTTGTTTTTTTGTATTTTTGAAATTTGTTTTTGATTTTTTGAAATTTGTTTTTGTTTTTTATACATATATTACAGGAAAAATGGCTAGTGATATGGATCAATGATATGGAGATGGTGGTTTACTAGTTGGATCAACTCGCTCTTGTGGAAGAAGCAAGTGAAATATGGGTTGATGGATGGGGAAAATTTTGAGGTAAAACTCATCTTTTTCAATGTGTAGAATTATGGGGTCTGATTCCTCTTTAGATTCATCAAAAATTATCAACATGAGGTTAAATTTGTTATATATTTCATCATCAGAGTCATCTATGTGATGGATATATTCTCCTAAATTTAAATTTAAGCTTTGCAAATATTGTTCAAGAGAAGAGGTGGATGAAAGTGGATGATAACCTAAACCTGAACGGTCAGGAATTTCTAAATATGAAACATTGATAATCTCATTCATTCCCTATTCATGCCATCCTAGGCCATGTCATTGCCAATTAACAATGTGAAAATACTAGGATGGAAAACCTGACATATGTTATATATTGGTTGGTGTTGGTGATTTTGGCTCATCCGGGGTAACTAGATTGGACAATGAATAAAGTCCCCCATACATAAAATTAATACTATTAGGAAATAAAACCATGTTGTATACCACTCCTATAGATAAGGGTAGATCACAGGGGCAATCATAGTCCTTAGCACTTTGAATGTTAAGCAATGTGACTATGATGTCTTGGACCAAATATTCACCAATACCAAGATCAGTGAGGTGGACCTTGATTTGGGATGATGTGGATGGAACTAACTCATGGTTGGATGATGGTATCTCACAATCTATAATTTTGACTTGTGAGACATTGGTTGATGTGGATGTGGATGAATTTGGTAATGGATTTTTGAATTGGTAATGATGTGGAATGAGTGGTGGAGGATTTTTATGATGTGGCTAATGTTGATTGAGTTTGACCGCATGTGCATGTAGTCAATGGTAATGAAGATGGGGGCATGGATGTGAATGCTTGATGTGAGTTGGTTATGGGAATCTCCTTAGGAATATGTGCTTTAGATGATGATATGGATGGGGTGGATGATGAAATAGATGATAAAATGATAAATAGATGAGTGGAAGGTAACATGGACTCATAATAATTTGAAATGAAATTGTAATACTTAAGCGGTTCCACATCCATTGGTATGCAATGTACTTGTCCCTCATGTCCGTATTTTAAGCATTGATGTAATATGGAAGGGACACATCTTATTTCCTTCATACAAGGTCATCCAAGGAGTACATTATACACCATAGACCCTTCCAAGATGTGGAACATAGTATGCAATATTTTGATCCCCACTTCGATGGGCAAAACAATAGTGCCAACTATAGAACATAGAGCATTTTTAAATGCTTTCAGTGTGAACAAAGATTTGGTGATATGATCTAGTGAAAATTTGAGATGTTGAAGGGTGGATGTAGTGATGATGTTTATGGAGGAGTTGGTATCAATTAAAACTCTTTTTATAGGCTTCCTATCAATTTAAAGCATGATATGTAATGGAGGGTCCATTTATTCCGATGATATTGGTTTGATCTCAAAATCATAGAAATTAATTGAGGGTTCCATACATGTCTAAATATTCCCCACAAATGTTTTGAATGCATTATCATCTTGAGTTTGTAGTTTAATGGATTTTAGAATATCCATTAATGCTTCATGATGTGGAGGAGATTTTTGAATTAGATCATATATGGATAGTTTATTTGAAGATATTTTTAAGATTGTGATTAATTTTCCACTCAATGAGATGATTGGCCTAGATGGACTGTTGATGGGATGACGTGGAATATGATGGGTTGAGATGGATTGGCAAAAAACTGGATGGGAGATGATGTGGTAGGTTGAGACAAATTTTCTTGTGGAGGTATGGATGGATGACTAGGTTGTTGTTGAGTATTTCATTGATTGGAGTGTTGTTGTTGACCTCGTGTTACTACATGAATAACACCCACAAAACCTTGGTATTGATGGAAATTATTAACCTAATTAGGAGGAGTATTGGTAATTGATCCTCATACTATTGGTTGTGCTTCCTCATGATGAGGAAGTGTTGTTTGAAATATCCCAAGATTTTTATTTTGCTGAGCTAGAGGACTATCAAGCTTGATAGCTCTTAACTCAATAAGGTCTTGTACTCTATCTTTGAATTGATGATATTTATTAATGTCATGCCCATTATATCTACGATAAGGACAAAATATATGCTCCCTATAGTGTTTACCACTTTTAGCAGGATCATCAGGTCTAACCTTAGGAAAGGAAAGTTGATTTATGTCATATAACCTATAGAAAATGGAAGCATAAGATTTTTCCAATGGGGTACATTGATAAGGTTGTCGAATAGATTTTTGATGTGATTGGTTGTCCATAGCTGGCACTATTGAGTAGTTGAGGGAATCATATGGTATTCAATTTTTCATAGTTGCTATTACGTGGGTTGTTTTTGAGACATTACAGGATGGCTCATGATCACTTGATTTAATTTATTGGAATTGGCCAGATTGGCCTAATTAGATTTTGATTAGCTAGAATAATTTCCTTTATATTGGCCCTTATTTTGTTATTATTTCTTCTTAGGCTTAAGAACTCCTTAGATTTTTATCTCCTCAATTGTGCTAGTCTGGGTAAGAGCTTCATCAAATGATATATGTTGTTGTAATTGTAATAACCAAGAGATGGGTTTTAAATAACTCTTAATAAAAATCGGGTCAGCTCTTCTATTGGTTGGGAAAATGGTAATTTTGTGATAACGGTCCTTCAACGGTTATTGAAAGCATAGAAATACTCATCATAAAATTATTTTAGATCATAGATGTTATATAATGAGACTTTCTTTCTTACATTGAAGGATAATATTTCAAGATATTGATCGACCAATTACACAAAATTATAAATAGTATAATTGGGTAAATGGTTATACCATTGTATAACATCTCTCCCTAATGTTTGTGGGAAGGTTCTAAGCATGAGAGAATCATTGTATTGAATTATAAATCAATAATTAATGAATGAGCTCACGTGATTGTTAGGTTTCTATGTCCTTTTAAATTTATCAAACTTCGGTATTGTGAAATCTGTTAGATATTATGGTACTGAAGGATGAATTGGTTGATTAATTAGTTAACGTAGGGTAGACTTCTAGTTTATCATGCAAGGATTATGTTGGATCAAACTATCAATTTATTGTTGCATAGCCTAGATTCTAGGGTCCTCTCCAAGAAAGTGGAAGCCCTAAATCACTTGATGATTTTGTGATGGTGAGGTGGAAATATGTTGAGGTGTGATGAGGTAATGATAACTTGGAAAAGTTAATTAATATTGATGATGATGTGGTTGATGAAGTAAAAATTATGAATGAAGATATGGATATGATGTATGAGGGATTTGGATAGGTTGGCCAATGGGAATAGAATGGGTATGGGTTGATGACGGTGTTGGAATGGAAACCACAAGAAATTTTGGTACCTAATATGGACTTTGGCTAAGAAATATGGGCTGAATGGAAATAGGTTGAGGCTTAGGGTTCACCTAAACTTATTGTTGAATGTTATATCATTTCTTAAGTAATTTTTTGAGATGTTCCCATACCTCATGTATTTCCCTATCAGTGGTTTATAGAATGGATGTGGATGAAATTGAAGAGGTATGTGGGGAATAAGTTACAATGGAAATTACAACTTGATGGAAGGCATTATATGGTATGGATGTGGGCACTTGTGAAGTAGCATTAACATGTGCTTCATACAAGGGGTTATCATGGACTATGGTATATGAGGATGGGATGGATGTGCTTGGAGCACATGATGATTGGGGCACAGATAAATATTGGAAAGATGTAGCAGACACCTCAAAAAGAGGGTTATTACACACTTGGGTAAAGCTTGAAGGCTGAGAAGAGAAAAATTCCTACTATAAAGAAGTATCATGTCTAGGTGAGTTGGGGACTGACTCTAAGATATAGTTAGTGGATTTTATAAGAGCTTCCACTCGTGCCATGTCTATGTGGGTAATGTGGTGGTCAATGGTTGGTGAAGATAATTCTATTTGAGGCATGGCCATATGAAATGATGTGGATGACACACTGTGTGAAATACTTACAAACAATTTTGAATGTCTTGCCTGTATCACACTAGGTATATTGATCACAAAAGTGGTGGTGGAATGTGATGATGAAAAATCCATTGCTGAAGTGGTTTGGTTGGTGGATATTTGATTCATTATTTTACCTTTATTTTTTGTTAATACCTTAAACTAATGAACCAAATATAAAATATGCTAGAAAATGAAATGCGGAATGAAAAACTCACAAAATCAAACAGGTAATCCAATCCTATGTTTATGCAACAAAATGTGTCTTACCTTTTTCTTTGATTATCTCATGATGATATTTTTTTTGTGGTTTTGTGTGTTTCAATGTTCTAATATGAATTAAAATGGATGAACACTATGGATAATATGAGAAAAAATATTCTTACTAGTGATGAAATCCAACAAGTTTTCTTGGGGGTAACCTATGGTGTCTAGAGGCAGATATTAGTGGATGGATATGAAACCCACCGTCACTAGATCTCAAACAATGGTTGGTGATGAAATCCAACCACTACAGTTAAAAATGAAATGTGAAGTGTGTGATTCCTTTTAATATTTCTAGTTATTTATGGTGTACGAAAAATGTTAGAAATAATTAATTTCACTAGTATAAATTAGAAGCCAACACAAGAAATATTAATTTTCCCAAAATAAGTAGAGTACACCGCTTAAGACCACTCTCTAAATAGAGAAGGGTCATCTAATTTTCCACCTTGAATCACAAAATGTTGGGGTAATTTCAATTATTCTAATGTTGCTTCTACTTACACTAGCAAAAGAAGAAATCCCAAACCCTAGAATACAAACTATTCTATGGAATTAATCATTCACATGAAAATAAAAATGTAGGGTTGTAATTGCAACACACCAAAAAAAAAGAAACCTTTAAATAGAAATGTGTGACTTGTAATTTGAGTATGAATGCAAAATTATTCTAATGCCTAAAAAATCATATTAAAATTTTTGTTTTTAATATATTATTAATGATTTTCTTTTTAACTATAAATCTGTAAAAAACATGAAAATATGTAAAATAGAGAAGTTAGGGTTTTAATGTAGACTTATAGGTAAGCCTATGTATTGTTCCTCTTATCTGTGAAATGCACATAGGCACCTATGAAATGCACCTAGGCACTTCTCGAATGTCCCATGATCATCGTGAGGTTTCTACGCACCTTCTACAACTTCTACAACTTCTTAGAAACTAGTTCTACAAAATTTATGCAACTCATTTTTTGAAAAACCTACAAGATAGAAGACAAAAATCAATGAATTAATGACAAGATAATTAGCACAAAGAACCTATTGTGGATCCCATCATGATCACCATTTTTAGATGCAAAATTGAACAACACAAAAAAATAAACTTAAATAAATGAACAAATAAAGTAGAATAAACACAAATGATTGCACAAAAATAAACTTTTATTCTTATTGACATGTGGGTCTCTGATATTACAACCAAATGCATCCCAAAGAGGGTTTTACAATGATTTATTAGTCAATACAACAATTTCAATATGCTAGGGTTCTCCAAAACCCTAGCTAACAAATAAGGGTGTCTTCATGCTCAACTTGATCTCAATAGTAAGGTGAGTGGGATTCAGATATCCATAGGCTAGACCACTCAAATGCTTTAGTAGCTTCCAATAAAATTTATATATAAACCTACAAACAACAATAGAAAGTCAATAATATCTATGAGGGCTCCACTATGTGAGGCCCTCAATAAGAAAATTACTAACCCTAGTTGCAAAAATGAATCTATAAACAGATCTAAAGAATAAAAAATACTTGCAATAAATAAATTACATTGTCACACTAATTTATTGACCTATGTTATTTGTTGTTGTTGTAGGATTTGGTGTGCAAATACCCTAGCAACACCTGAGGGATTTCTAGACTATAGAAATAGGGCTATGAACGCTCGTAGGAACTCGGTGATGGTAGGAGGTACCCAAAGGCACTCAGTGATGGAAGGAGGGTGTCCAAAGGTGATCAATGATGGATGAAGATGCCTAGAGCTACTTGATGGTAATAGGATATCCCCAAAGGCACTTAAGGAATAGAAATATAATATTTAAAAGTAGATTTGGTTCATGCAAAGTTGACGGTGGCAGATGCAGAAGTGGTGACAAGTGATGGTAGATGAAAAGTAGCAAGGAGGCTTGGATTCTTGAGAACTTAGGTCACAAGTGCTTCAAGAACTCAATATTTAGGGAAAACTTAGCAAAATTCTTAGGGTTTGAGTCATAAAAATGACTCCTCTTTATTATTTCTCCTAGGGCACATTAGGGTTTCAATGACACAATTTGTGTGGTCAAGATTTAAACGTGACAAAGGGTGGAGATTAAATATGGGTAGGTGGCATGGATTAAGGCAAGTGAATGGTTGGGATTAAATCATGATGGATGGATGGGATTAATTCATATAAATGTACATTATATAAATAAAATATATAACATATTATTATTTAAATATATATTAAACAAATATATATATATATATATATATAAATAAATAAATATATATATATATAAATAATGGGTAAATGTGGCAAGAAACTATGGATGGATAACAAGTGGTTAGATTTTGGTGTCTATAGTTGGTAAACCTATTTCTAGTTAGAAAAAATAATGGTGAGATCAAGCTTTGTGTAGATTTCAGGAATCTAAATAAGAACTCTCTTAAATATAACTATCCACTTCCAAATATGGAACAGTTGCTTCAAGTAGTGGTTGGGTCATCAAGAATATATTTATTGGATGGATTTATAGGTTACAATAAGATTGTAGTAAATTTAGAAGATAGACACAAAACAACTTTCACTACACCATGGGGAACATTTGAATATCTCAATATGCCCTTTGAATTGATGAATGTAGGGGTAACATTTCAGAGGGCAATGGATGTTGCATTTAAGGTATTTATGTTCAAGATAGTGGCATTATATCTTGATGACATTATAGTTTTTTTAACAAATCTAGAAGATCATTTTGCACATCTAACTCAAGTGTTTGATAGGTGCAAATATTTTGGTATATGAATCCTAGAAAATGTGTGTTTGAGGCCACACAAGGTGAACTACTTGGGCTTATTGCTTGAAAATATGGTATTAGCATTGATCCAAAAAGGGTAGAAGATATTGCTAAAATTCCCCTCCTAATAATCTTAAGGGAGTTAGATCATTCTTTGGAAAGTTTAACTTTATTATGAGGTTTATCCTTGATTTTTCTCAGATTACCAAGCCAATAAATGATATGATCAATAAAAATGGAGAAATAAGGTGGACAAAGGAAAATACTATAGATTTTTAGAAGATCAAATATGCAATTACTAAGGCTCCAATATTGAACTACCTTGATTACTCCAAAGATTTCAAAATCTACTCATTTTCTTTAGAACACACTATTGTTGTAGTTCTAGTTCAATAAGATGAAGAGAAAAATGAAAGGCCCATAGCCTTTATGAGTACATGATTGAAGGGTGCTTGACTAAAATTTTTCATTCTAGAAAAAAATACTTATGCATTAATCAAAGCATTGGATCATTTTAAGTGCATCTTTGGATCCAATAAGGTAATAGCTTGTATCCCCTATATTGTTAAAGATATTTTTAATCAACCTGAATCTCTAGGCAGTCTTGCAAGGTGGATGGCTAAATTACTGTAATATGATGTGGAGTTCAAAGCAATAAATATTGTTAGAGGACAAGGACTAGGAAATTACTTGGCCAAAAAAGAGGGAGAAGATATGTATAACACTATTGAAATAGATGAGTAGTAAGAAGATAAAGAAGCTGATAATTTTGATTGCCAGTGGTATGATGGCATTATGTTTTACCTTCAAATTTTGTTATTTTCAAAATACATGCCCAAAAAAAAAATAATATCCATCAAGCAATTAGCCCAAAATAACTACATTCAGGAGGGTAGTTTGTATTGGAGACACTCAAATGGTGTGTTTCTTCTCTATTTATTTGATAAAGAAGTTCCTCAAGTGTAGAAAGAATATCATTCTAGATTTTGTGGAGGTCACTTTGCTCCAAAAGATACTTCTCAAAGAAAATTGAGAGTTGGTTATTATTGGCCCTCCCTGTTCAAATATGTCTATCAATTTGTTAGAAGTTGTCATACCTATCATATTTTTGTAGGAAAAATGAATTTGCTAGCCATACCCTTGAAGCTAGTGATTTTTGAAGATCCTTTTGCTCAATGGGGAATATATATCGTAGGTAATATTAACCCAAATTATTCTGGAGGTCATAAGTGGATTATTACAACAATAAACTATTTTACCAAGTGGGTAGAAGTAGCACCTCAAGAAATCCACTATTGTAGTGGTCATCAAGTTTCTATAAGAGCACATATTGACAATATTTTGGGTTCCTACGAAGACAGTCATAGACAATGGTAACTACTTCACTTATTTTTATATGATTGAATTTTTTTCTAAGTACAAAATAGAGTTTTCTCATTTTGTGAATTACTATCCTCAAGGGAATGGATTAGAAAAATCCTCAAACAAGAATTTGATCACAAGAATTAGAAGAGCATTAGGTAAAAACAAAATAAGTTGGGCCAGTGAACTAAAGTTGGCTTTATGGGCTGATAGAATATCTATTAAAAGAAGCACAAGAAAATATCCTTATGAGCTATTTTATGGTGAGAATACTCTATTATCCCTCATGTGGAAAGTCATGCTTCATATTTGCTTCTTTAGGACCATGAAAATTCAAATGTTTTGTAGAGAAGACTTGATCAAATTATGAAGTTGCAGGAAGATAGAAATGATTCGTTGTTGAAGATAACTAAGTAGACTCATAAAACAACATGGGTGTTCAATAAGAAGGCCATAGGTAAACCTTTTAAGGAAGGAGATATAGTGTTGTATTGGGATCCTAAAAATGACAAGCATGGTGAAAAATGGAAGTGGGAGTCAAAATGACTTGGACCCTATCAAATCCTTCAGATGGTAGTCCAACATACTTACAAACAAAATTTTCAATTCCTATTAATGACCAACATTTAAAATTGTATCATTTTGTACAAAGGGCTTTAGAAGCCACCCAAAAAAAGAAGTGTTTTAGTTTTAGGTGATTAAGGAGTCCTTTGTAGATGATTAATGCTTTATTTTAAGGTGACTAAGGTGTCCCTTGTAGGTGATTAAGGTATTCTTTCTAGGTGATAAGGTGTACTTTCTAGGTGATTAAGGTGTTCTGTTAGGTGATTAGGCGAGTTTTGTATTTTTTTTCTGCTAGAGATTTTGGAGTTCTCAAGTGATTCATTGCCCAAAAGACTTTTTCATCAGCTGTCCCAGTCAAATCCTATATTGGACCCTCAAAATCCAACTTGATTTGCTCCCAATTTTTGAAATTTTGGTGTCCTATGAATCCTTCTATTTTTGACCTAATTAGTCTCCTTTTCATACATTTTTTATTCCTTTGGTCCTTTCTAGTCCCGTCTCACCTTCTGAAAGCATCTTTGAAAATTTTTGTTTCACCAAAGTCAGGTCATCGTTTTGGTCTCATATCAACATTTTTGGACCTTAATAAAATTTAATTAATTATTTTTTATCCCCAAATATCTTAAATATTTAATTAAATTTTATATATAATAATTATTATAATATAATTATCTATATATAATATTATATTTTATATATAATTATAATAATTAATGTTTATTTATAATAATTATAATATATATATATATCATATGCATGTGTATTTAAATAAACAAACAAAAAAAGTAAAAAAAAAATTAAAAGTCAAATAAAAAAAAGAAGTAAAAAAAAACTAAATGCTAAATTAAAAAGTCATTTTTTTAAAGGATCGATCGATCGATCTATTCTATTTATAATATAAATGTATCAGTTTATCATCCGATTCCCTTTATGATATAAAGGGATCGATCGATTCAGCGATTGATTTATTTTATGGTATAAAAGGATCGACTGATTCATCGATCAATTACCTTCATATTTAAGTAAAGGTATATATATTTAATATGATGTCATTGAGTTAGAAAAATTGATGGTTCAACTTGATGGCTCATCCACTCATATATTGACCAATTTAACTAGGAGGATTTGGTCATGGAAATGCTTACTTCAAAATTTATTGAAAATTCTTTAATCAATGTTTGGCTTCTCGTGAGCCAGTCTTAGAGGAAATTGGTTCCCCTCTGAAGCAAGGTGATATGATGACTTTAGGGTAGGAATCTCCAAACATTTTAAATATGTAACACTCATCATGCCTTGGTGAAGGTTCCTTAGCCAAACCTAATGTAAGAGCCAGATGGATGTGGGAGTAAGCAAGAAGGTAGGTAAGCCTTCTAACAAAATAATTAGAGGTCGAGAGGTAGAATCAGATATAGCAGATGGACTCCAAACCCAGTTGAAGTTTGAGAAGAATAATAAAGGTAAGGAACTCAAGATGGAATCTTTCTATAGATCTCCCCAATCTCTAAATGGGGGAAAAGGTATCAAATATTGTAAATGAAATTACTCTCCTGGAATATTAGAGGCCTAAATGGGCCTACAAAGAAGAGAGTTTTATTTTCCCTTAGAAATGAAGTTCAATCAGATATAATTCTTATTCAAGAAACCAAGATGGATAGACTAAATGTAGAGGCAAATAAGAATAATATATGAAAGAAAGCTAATTTTGAGGTAAATTCGGCTAATGGTGCATCTTGGGGCCTCCTTTGTTTGTGGAACCCTGCTAAGCTGGATGGTTCAATTTTATGTATTTTGGATAGGGTGATTAATATCCTATTTTTTTGTAAGGATTCAAGCTTCATATGGATAACATCTAACATTTACGCCCCAAACTCAGATCTTAAGAGGATGATCCTTTGGGAATCATTAAGCTTAATAAGGGATTTGTTTAGGGAGGAGGTCTGGAATCTTGTAGGAAAATTTTGCACCCTATTATATCCATATAATAAAAATGGTGGCTCAAATTTGAGCATGAGGAGTATGGAAGAGTTTTCCTCCTTTGTTAATAGCCAAGAATTGATGGATGTGGACCTGAAAGGCTCCAAATATACCTAGAGCAATAGGCATCTAGGAAGTCAGAACATTCAAATAAATTTAGATAGAGTTTTTGTTTCTCAGGAAGGTCTTCCTTTTTTTGGAGATGCTATTCTCAGTTCTCTGCCAAAAATAGGCTCGGATCACAACCCACTTGTTTTGGAAAAGTCTAAAAATCAAGGTTTTTTCCCTAGGCCTTTCAAATTCAAGGTTATGTGGTTGCATCATCCATAACTGGAGAAAAGAATCAAGGAATGGTGGTCATGAACTTTTTCAGGTCCACTTATCTCACAAGTGGCATCCAAACTCAGGTTTGTTAAGGCAAATCTAAAAATTTGGAATAAATATATTTTTGGTAATATCTTCCACAAGAAAAATAAATTTTAGAACAACTGAAGGAGTTTGAAGAGTTCAAATCCAGGGAGGTGACTGAAAGAGATAGATGTAAGGAAAAAGAACTGTTAACCAAGCTTCACAACACACTGACTGAGGAAGAAACTTGTGGTACTAGAAATCCAGATCACTTTGTCTTTCATAAGGGGATAGAAATACAAAAATTTTCCACACCTCCACCCTAAGGCATAGGAGTAACAATAGTATTAAAGAAATTTTGAAATCCAATGGCTCTGTTTCGATGAACATGGAGGAGATTAGGGATGAGGTGGTCATATATTTTAAATCCCTCTTGTGTTCAATAGAATATAGGGACCACCAAGTGGAGGATAGACTTCTTTAGAATATCCCCAATATGGTTACTAAAGAAATGAATTTAATGTTAACAACTCCTTTCACATATGAGGAAATTAGGGTTGTAGTGTTTTCCATGGGTGCTCTCAAAGCCTAGGGTCTAGACGGTTTTCCCCTAATTTTTTTTCCAAATATTCTGGCACCTAGTTGGGAAAGACATCTATGAGGCTTTGAGAGAAATCCAAACACTGAATGTTGTGCCTTCTAACATCAATTCTACTTTTCTTGTTCTTATTCCCAAGTCTAGGGGAGCTAAGGAATTTAAATATTTTTGGCCAATCAGTCTGTGTAATACTCTATTTAAAATCCTCACTAAATCCTTAGCTAACAGATTGAAACTTATTTTACCAGATATTATTGATCATCCCCAAAGCGTATTTATGGTGGGTAGGTAAATTCTTGATGGAATTATAGTAGTGCATGAGCTCATTCATTTAGTTGACAAGAGTGGCAGGTTGGGTGCTTTCTTGAAATTGAATATGGATAAAGCGTATAATAGGATGTCGTGGAGTTTTATACTTCAAATTCTATCTAAGCTTGTCTTCTGTTCAAGGTGGATTGATCTAGTTAAAACCTACATCTCCTCAACTAAGTTTTCAATTATTATTAACGAGTTTCTAGTGGGCTACTTTCAAAATTGTAGGGGGCTTAGGTAGGGGGACCCTTTATCCCCATACCTATTTATTTTATTGGTAGAATATTTGGGGAGAGCACTCAAAGTTGACCCTACTGTGGTTGGGATTAATCCAGCCATTAATGTTGATCCTATTTCCCACCATCAGTTTATCGATGATACCTTACTTTCCTTCTTGACCTCAATCTCATAGGCTAAAGTAGTTAAAGCCATCCTTTCTGATTATGCAAAAGTTGTAGAGTAAAAGGTGATGCATGAGTCTATCTTTAGAGGGTTTTTTTTAAAAAGGAGTTTTAAAATAATTTTTTTATTACTCAAAATGGAATTCTTTGACGCAAAAATAATTTTTCGAAAATGGTAATTACTAAAAAAGATAAATTTTGATGGAAAATAATTTACCAAAAATAGTAATTACTTAAAAATGCAGATTTTGGTGGAAAAATCAATTTACCAAAAATAGTAGTTTTTTTATTTTTAGGGCTTTAAGCTTTAGGGTTTTCTTTTAAGGTTTCTTTTAAGGCTTCAATATTTAGGGTTTTCTTTTAGGGTTTCTTTGGGGATATATATTCATTTTGTATTGCATTGTAAAATAGGGAAGTGAATCCAAGAATGATAAAAAAAAATATTTATCGGTTTATTTCTATATATTGTAGTTTTTATGTGAATGGAGGGTTTTATTGATTATTTTCATTTATTACAATTTTTATGTAATGGGAGGTATTTTATTTTGATCTCTTGCAGTTGGATTTACATCATTTGGTATCAAAGCAATTTGAATCTTATTGTGAGGAGAAAAGAGGAGAATAAAAGAGAAAAGGAGATGAGAGCAAAGAGACTCCAAGAAAATTGACACTTTATGCAGTGCTTGCAGAAGGTTTGTAAAACCTTGGAGAAAGAAATTGGCACTTTGTGTAGTGCTTGCAGGAGGTTTGTAAAACCTTGGGGAAATAAATTGCCACTCTGGGTAGTGTTTGCAAGAGTTTTTTTTATGTAAAACCTCAGAAGGAGGAATTGGCACTTTGTGTAGTGCTTGCAGAAGGTTTGTAAAACCTTAGAGAATGAAATTGGCACTATGTGTAGTGCTTGCAGGAGGTTTGAGATATAGAACCTTGAAAGGAGATTGGTACTTTGAGGAGTACTTGCAGATGTGTGGCCCTATATGGAGAGCAATTATGAGTTTGATAAAAGGAACTCATAGGATCAAAGTTCTTTTCAACCAGAGGAGAATGATGCAGGAGCCTATCTTTACAGGGTTTTTTTTAAAAGGAGTTTTAAAATAAATTTTTATTACTCAAAATGGAATTCTTTGACGCAAAAATAATTTGTTGAAAATGGTAATTACTAAAAATTATAAATTTTGATGGAAAATAATTTGCCGAAAATAGTAATTACTTAAAAAGGTAGATTTTTGTGGAAAAATAAATTTGCTAAAAATAGTAATTTTTTATTTTTAGGGATTTAAGCTTTAGGGTTTTCTTTTAGGGTTTCTTTGGGTATATATATTCCCTTGGTATTGCATTGTAAAAGGAGAAGTGAATCTAGGAATGATAAAAGAAAATATTTATCGGTTTATTTCTATGTATTGTAGTATTTATGTGAATGGAGGATTTTATTGATTATTTTCATTTATTGCAGTTTATATGTAATGGGAGGTATTTTGTTTTGATCTCTTATAGTTGGATTTACATCAAAAGGTGAGTCTAAGGAAAAGCATAATTTTTTTCTTCAACACCTCCCTAGGAGGTAGAGGAAAATCATGAGCATTCTAGAATATGAAGTGGGATATCTACCTTCCACCTACTTGGGTATGCCATTTTTTAAAGGTGGTTCTAAATATTCTCTATGGGACTCATTTGTGGAAAGAGTATAAAGGAAACTTGTGGGTTATAAAGGATTACTTTTAAGCCAAGTTGGGAAGGCCTTGCTTGTGAAAGCCACTCTCTAGAGCATTCCATTCTACTTTCTTTTGCTATTCATGTTGCCATGGAATATCTTTCGAGACCTTAAATGTATTCAAAACTCATTCCTATAGTCTGGATTTCATGATAAGAATAAATTTCCCCTGGTTTTATGGGATCAAGTTTATAGCAAGAAAAAGTCTAGGGTTTTGGGGCTAAGAAAAATGAAAACCATGAATAGAGCATTGAGGAACATAAGCTTATATTGAGAGGGGGGGTGAACAATATAAGATAAAACCTTTTACTTTTCAATACAAATTATAGCAACAATAATATCAAAGTAGTAAATAATGTGCACATCATCATACACATGAGAGATATTTTTTAACATGGTTCACCCAATGTGGGCTACTCCATGAAGAAAAAATTCTTTAAAATTTTTCTCAATGAATATTTTGGGAACCAAATCCCTATTAAAATGTTTATGGACCTTTATCCAAAGGATACATCAATCCCGTTATAATATAGTCTATAAAAATATCTCTCCATAGGAGACCTCTATCCCCACTGCTTTGATATGTAGATCTCTCTCCATAGGAGACTTCTATCCCCACTGCTATGGTTTATGGATCTATCTCCACAAGAGAACTCTTTTCCCTCTTCTCTGCTCAAATCTGATTAGATATATTCATGAATTTGATATAATATGCTCACAACAATATCTAAACCTACTCAAAAATTTACCTCTAACCTGCTCATAAGTCTACCTCAAATCTACTCAAAATTTTACCTCAAATCTGATCACAAATTTTCCTAAACTTGGTCACAAGCCTACCTCAAATCTGCTCAAAATTCTACCTCTAACTTGCTCACAATATCTGCTCAAATGTGCTCTAAAATATGCTTATAACAACTCATAACACATGCTCAAAAGGGTTTCACAAAGATACAAAACTTATCTTCAAACATAGCACAAGTAGTTCACAATCAAATGTCTCAAAATATTTCAACAATGGAAGCACACTTGTTCTCAAAATATAACACACATATTTCCACAATCATTCAACAATGAAGTTCAAATCCTAACTCAAAAATTTCCAACAATGCTTATCAAACAATTCTTTTCACTCCACCCTATGTTTCAAAACATTCACTTTAACAAAACTCTTTAAACAAGGAATAATGTACCCATATCTCTTAATTGCTCTTATAAGATATGTATTCAAAAATGATCTTTCTAGTGCCACTTCGAGAGTTAGATATCAAAATACTTTCTCAATACATCCATATGAATTTTCTTCTCAAAAGGTATTTCACCATACAAAAAATACAATAAAATATGAAACCACTATAACACCTTATTACTCCTATTCTTATATGACAATACTCAACACAACAAACCAGAAATTACACACATAAATTTCTCATATACACCTTATACCTCCTTATTAAAATAATGTACTTTTAAAATTTCAATAAGACCAACCAAAATATCACTTCATCTTATGCATCAACAAGGCACTAGCAATCTGAAATTTAATTTCCACTCCTTTTTAAATCAGAAATTAAACTCAATTTATTATACTTATGACTCCCTAGTAAATTCACCTCAAAACCCTAAAAATTAATTAACCCTTATAACTCCCAAAGTCAAACATCATATGCATACCTTATAAAAATTTGGTACCAAGCGTTGCCACTACTACTCGAACTCGTGACCTCGCTGGACCCCACACCCTAACACAAGGCAAACACTATGTGGGCTAGCCACCCACATGAGCACAAAGGAGCACATGCTCCTTCTTCTTCACCGAAACTAGTGCAAACACCTTCAACCAAAAAAAAAAGGACTCCCTGCAATTTGAATGCTAAACCAAGCTTGCCAACTAGGCTATCCACCCACGTCGGATGGAATTGGTGTTCTCCGTCTTTGACTATGCGCTGCCCTTGAAATTTGCAAAATTCATTCTCTCTATCTCCACCGCTTTCTAAATGAAATGTAAATTAATTCTCGAGGATCAATCAAACTTTGTCTTGCATAAACTTATTCTTTTTATACACTTTGCCCTTTGAATTTGGATGTCGGATCAACTTGGAAAAATTACCTCCATGCAAATTCGAATTTTGGCACCATCTAAACCTTGTTAAAAATATTATAATAATTTTAAATCTAAGGTAGATTTAAATATTATAATTTTATTTTAACCTTTGGGCCCTTTTAATTTTTAATTATTATAATTATTTAAATCTCCATAGATTTAAATATATATTTTTTTTTTCCTCCTTGGACCTTTTCTTTGGATAAAATTATTTTCAAACATAAAACCTCTTCCTTTTTCTTTTGCAAATGCCATCATGGTAGAATCATTAAACCTTTATTTTCCTTTACATAAATGACAACCAATGTCATTAACTTATGCCATTTATTCTTTGACATCAATGACAACAACATAATCAAAATTTCCAACAAGCATTGTTGGCTAAATAGGGATGAAGTCTGGCACAAAATGAAAATGTAAAATGGGTCCATATTCTAAGAGACAAATATTTAAGAAACGAAGACTTCTTACGAAGTGATCCAAATCCTAATAAAGGTTCTACTTTCTAGAGAAGCATAGTTAAAAGCCATTTTGACATCTAGTTGGGAGGAAGGTGGATTTTAGGAAATGGGCAAGACATAAAATTTTGGGGTGATAAGTGGGTGACTTATCGGTCTTTATTTTTGTACCCCAATCTCATGCAAGAAAAACCCATTATGAGTTAGATATTTGCTTTGAAAATCTATGATTTCTTTGAAGTGTTGGATGAGAGAAAGTGTTAGAAACCTATGGAATTTCCTAGATTGATGCTAGAGGAAGAGGCTGCTTGCAAATCCTTACATGATATCCTTAAAGGGATTAGTTTAATCAACAAGGATAAGTAGGACAAGTTATTTTAGAAAGCTAAAAATGATGGTCATTTCTCTGTTAAATCGACTTATGGTCTATTCGATGGTTAGATTGACCCTTGATTTCTAGCTCAATATGTGTGGAAAAATGGTCTCACAACAAAAGTAAACATATTCTT
This sequence comes from Wollemia nobilis, assembly GCA_028583015.1. Lineage (NCBI taxonomy): Eukaryota > Viridiplantae > Streptophyta > Pinopsida > Araucariales > Araucariaceae > Wollemia > Wollemia nobilis. The sequence continues at coordinate 6,574,057 of JAQPPZ010003193.1, read as the reverse complement.
TTGGCTGGTGGTACAAGGTAAGTTTTTGAATTTGAATAATCTTTAGAAAAGAGGTTTTATGATTTATAATAGATGTTTCCTATGTAAATTAATGGAAGAAACACATGAGCACCTTTTCGTAGAATGGATATTCACCTAGGAGGTTTTTTGCTTGTTGCTAAAACTTTTAGTTTTGGATTAGGTCCTCCCTAAGTATTTTTCTTCCTTTTTTGAGCATTGGAAATCCTCATTCCTCTCCCCTCACCTTCGATCCTTTTGGTCATTTATCTTTCCTCATGCTTGGTGGCACCTTTGGAAAGAAAGAAACTTGAGGGTATTCAAGAACATATCTTGTAAGCCTGATTCAGTATTTTTTAATGCAATGGTAGCAAAAATTGAGAATGTGGGTATGTTTTCCTTATATAAGGGCTCTATAGGTAAGAAAGTAGATATTGAGAAGGCACTAGGTTTGAAGTCTCAGTTGCCCTTGTTCCCCACGAATCGATTTGCTTTAGGATGGACACTGTATGGGAAACCCCTCTCCTAATTGGATGAAGTTAAATTTTGATGGAGCCTCCAAAAGAAATCATAGCATGGCCTATGTTGTGGGAGTTCTCAGAGACTCATATAGGAAAATTCTATTGGCATTTGCTAAGAATCTAGGAATCCATACTATTCATGTGGCAGAAGCTAGAGCACTCTATGAAGGTGCATTACAAGTGAGCTCTATGGACTGTAGAAAGGTTATTTTTGAGGGATATTCCTTAAACATTATCAAAATGTCAAAAAGAACTATAATCTCACCTAGACTATAGTAAATTTGATATATGAAGTTCTTAGAATAACTCAAACATTGGAAGCGGTCCAATTTAATCATATTTTTAGGGAAGGAAATAAATTTTCTAACTTCCTGGCTAACTTAGGACTCTCTCAAAATGGTGTGTCAATCTAGTGCAATGAGTTCCTGAAAGGTTTAAATCAACTAGATAATGAAGGTAGGAATAGATAAACTATTAAGTGTTTTGCTGGAGATCGAAAGGAGAGGAAGGATGAGTGAAATGGTACAATATTCATTTTTTAAGAGATACCTTTACTCAAATATTTTGAATGTGAATATAAATTTGAGTTGCGCAACAACATTAAGTAGATGGGACAAATGGCTTTTCCAAGTGTGCCTGACTCAAAGACACACTGGAACACATGTGGAGAGGAAGGTCTAGACCCAATTTCAAAAGTTTTATTTTTCTTCCCATAGTCTATGTTCTCCCCTGTGTGGGTAGCTTGTGCCTACTCTATTTTGAAATCCCCTGTGAGGGATTGTGGTGTGTTTAGTTTCATTTGTGGTTGATGTTTTTTGTTTCCTTGGCTCTTGTAGCTCTTGCGAGAGTGTGCTCTTCTCAGGATCCTAGTTTCTCATGGTGGCTTGTGTGCCCTTTTACCTCTTTATTGGTAGGATAATTTTTAGATAAGGTTTGCGAACCCTTATAAAATCTCTTCATCTACCTAATAAAAAATATTTACTATATTATATATATAATTATGTATTATGTATATTATATATTAAATTAAATTTTATATTATATATTATATATAATATTTTCTATATTATATAATATATAATTTAATAAATAAAGCATGCATGTAAATAGATGGACAATTATAATAATAATAATAATAATATTATTATTATTATTATTATTATTAATTTACATGGTGGAATCGTTAGCCACTATGAATTTGAGTAGATTGTCTGTCTTTTACGGCTACCATAGTATTCTGCACTATCCACCCCAAGAGCTACCACATAGTTCTTCATGTAGTTTGCTCCTATAACCACCTTGCCACAATAATTTTAAACCTTTTACACCACTAAAACACTAGGAAAGGAACAAGAATTCAATCCAACAAGGTACGAGATTTGAACCTTGGATCTTCTCCTCCCGTACGGGTTTTGGTCAAACCAATTGGTCTACACCTCGGACCTATTATTAATATTGTTATTGATAATAATAATTTTTTTATTATTTAAATTTTTGAAATGAAAATTAAAATTTTCTAGCCTTATAAAAAATTTAAAAAATATATAAAGTGCCTCATTTTTTGTTTTGGTTGAGTTTTAACAGTCAAAAATTTCTTGAAGCTATTTTTCAGCCAATTCCAAGAAGAATGGTGGTATATAAATATGACAATTCTTTTGATTAGTTGAGACCACTACTAGGCCATGAAAAAGATCCATTAAATGCAAGCAATATGGTAGATCAAATCTAGAGGTAGTTGTAGTTTTTATGGGCCATCACCTGATTTTTAATAACAGTCATAGTTATGAGCCATCATTGGAACAATTACAATTTTTGCAATTATGGACCATCATCAAGACTTGAATGAGAACCAATATACATACTATATGGGAGAGTGGTTGCAACAAGTATACCAAAGTACCCATACTTATCAGTTGTATTTTTTTTAATGTATCTTGTCTAGTTACCCCCATTTTCTTCCCTATCACTATGCAGGTATTTTTTGATGAGGTGCCTAGTTAACTGTGATCATTTCTTATGGCTAAGACTAGAAACCAGGAGTCTCTTTATTACATAATTTGAATGAAGAGTTCTAGTTCTCCATTGTATTATTTGAATGGAGAATACATTATGTTTGCCTAGTGAGATCTGGTTACACTGATCAGACTCCCATTGTAATGATTTATTGGATAATAAAATCTTGCTTCCTCCTTTCAATAGTTCTATGTGCAATTTTGCTTGTCATCCCATTTATATGTTACATAATTTGAATGTGTAAGTAGCATCTTATTTCATTGGCATGTTTAATCATCTTTGTTACATTATTTGAATGGATGTGATTGACTTAGTTTTATATCCCCCCTTCGTTCTTCATCATATTTTAAGTCTAGCTCTAATTACCTAATGGATAACGCACGCATCTCAAAATGGTGTGTCAATCTAGTGCAATGAGATCCTAAAAGGTTTAAATCAGCTATATAATGAAGGTAGGAATAGATAAACTTTTAAGTTCTCTATTGGATATCGAAAGGAGGGAAAGGATGAGTGAAATGGTGCAATTCTTATTTGAAGAGATACCTTTACTCAAATATTTTATATTTGAATAGAAATCTGAGTTGCGCAACAACATTAAGCAGATGGGGTAAATGAATTTTCCAAGTGGGCCTGACTCAGAGACACACTGGAATACATTTGGAGGGAAGGCCCAGGCCTAATTTCAAAAGTTTTATTTTTTTCCCGTAGTCTATGTTCTCCCCTACGTCGGTATCTTGTGCTTGCTCTATTTTGAAATATGCTACAAGGGATTGTGGTATGTTTAGTTTCATTTTTGGTTGATGTTTTTTGTTTCCTTGGCTCCTGTAGCTCCTACAAGAACATGCTCTTTGTTGTGGGCCAAACATAGGTGAATTTTGCTCCTATTTTGTCACTACCCAATAATTTAAATTGTCAACCCAAGGAGCTTCATAAAATTTAGAAGTGTCTCATACAAGATCACTTACAATACCCACTTTGAGATGAGTCTGTATAATTCTACTATTGGGGGGGTTTAAAGGATTGTCAATCATACATCCACACCACAATAATTTATGTATGAATAATTAAATTTTGAGAATGTAAATATTCATACATGCATAATAAAAGTAAACCTACTACGAAAATGAAAATAACAATACAAAAAATAAACTTATGAAAGTAGAAAACTAATCTAGGAAAGCATAAATAAAAAAAAGGGAAGGAATACTGGCTTGGAGTGGGCCCAGTCTCCAACAGCTCCCTTCTAGCTGAACACGCAGTTAGGAACTTTTGAAATTTATTATTTTTGTAAAATAATTATTACAACGCTTATACCTCCTCAGAATGATAAATGTATTCTCAATATAGATTCTAGATGATTATCAGAGAGGTCTATGTGTGTTTATATAGCACACACATAGATCTTCTATTACAATAGTAGTTTAGTACATATTAAACTGGGACAGTCTGATAAACATAATTGACATTTTATTAAATAGGCATTGTTCCTAATGGTAGCACATTCGTTGATTAGTGCATGCTTCACCTGGTGTGGGTAAGATGTTCTTGTCCGTTGGTGCAACTCCCAAAATTATCTTGCATGATGTGGAACTAGAACGACACTAGTCAACTTTGCCTACATCGCTTTACTTGGTCAACCGGTGAAGAATGGAGGTGCCTTCTCTTATGAGGAAGGTGCCTTCCTCACATGCTTTTGACAGGTTCCTTCCATATGCAGAAGGTGCATACTGATGTTGAGTGCCTTCTTCCTATGGAAGGTGCCTACTGATGTGGGTGTCTTCTTTATATGGAAGACGCTTTACCTTGTATGGGGCACCTTCCTTATGTGGAAGGCACCTAAGTATGTTGGGCACCTTATTTATACAGAAGGTGACTACCTTTTGTTGACACCTTCCTTGAACATGAAGGCACCTACCTTCTTTTGGCGCCTTCCTTGAAGAGGAAGGAGCCTACTCACCATGCCTTGATCTTGAAAGAAATAGAGTGCCAGGTCCATGAAAGACATCGATGGATCCAAATTTGTGAAAATCAACTACATTTCCACAAAAACACACAAAAACACACAAATTAGATAACACACATAATTCTATTAAATAATTACATCATAATTCATAAAAGTGCACAGTTCCTATTATATTACCGTATAATAATCGATGAAACCCATACAAAATATGAGCATTTTTGAGGCTCATCATCCCCTCATGCCTAAAATATGCCATGCCCCCATGGCATCAAAAATATAGGTAGCTCTTCATATTTCTTCATCATCATCATTTTCTAGTGGATCTGGTTGTACCTGCGGCCTGTGACTGCTTCTTTTATGGACCGACATTAGGAGGTGCGATCTTTCTTTTTCTATGCAAAACTATGGTGTTGGGGCAGCCAGCTGCTATTATCTACCTCTGCTCAATCCATTGGCTCTGCCTATTTGAGGTTCCCAACTCTGCTACTCTTGGAGGTGGTATAGCTAACGTAGTCCCTGCTGCTTGGAATGCAGCTTCTGTAGCTTGCCATAGGTTACCATTCGGAGGCCTGGAAACTACAAGAGGGATGTCAGAATTGTCCCTCCTGAGACAAACTACCTGGGCCTTGGGTAACTATGTTGCTTTATGGGTAAGCCCTACATTTTCTCTTGCAATGGTAGTGGCTTCTAATTCAGTCCCATATACCCCTCATATCTCAAAATATCTTCGTATTTTAGAGGGGCGTCCTCGGGACGACCCATAAATCTTCCAAAAATGATCGTCATCTATCAGGTTAACACAAATACCTGGGTCTCCTTGGACATTTGAGGCTGACTTCCTAGCCTCATTTGTTGCTTCCATTTCTTTTAGAAACTATTCGAAATGCTTCTACCTATCTACCAATGGTTGTATGTCCCATTCATCCTCGATCGATTCGGTGAAGGTCACCTTCACCTTATTTTGATTCATCATGGGCCCTTTTCCTTTGTCCCTAGTAGAAAGTGCGGTGGATCTAATAGGGGGTTTCTCCTCCTCTTATTATAGGAGTGGACATCACAAAAACTTTCTCTCAGGAACTGGTTCCAGTTGTCATAATTCAACTCTGCTACTGGCAAGTCGTGCCCCTTCTTCTATGAATTCAAAAAATGGTGAATTCCCTCTTTCTTCTCCAAAATCAAGCAATAGCAAATACCCTCTATCTTATACCTCTTATATGGGGCTTCCTTCATCTTGACCAGCCTCGATGATAAAATCTTCCTATCCTTCTTGGCCTTCCTGGCCACTGTCTACCTCTACATTGGAATCTTCCCTTTGTGCTTATGTATGGCAAACCATTGCTATGATCAGCCCATGGTAGGCCAAGGCAAAAGGTGCACCCCTTTTTTATTGATTCACTTCCTCCTTGAGAGCATTTTCTAGGTAGAAGGGCACGTTCATCTTCCTTCCATGCACCAGGTGATTTAAAAACTACACATGATTAATGTGCAGGTGGGAATATTTCCCTGTGCATGTGAAAAATCGAGCAATTTGCTTGAACATCTTTTGTAGGTTCATAGGAAGTCTAATTTTTGGTAGCCCTTCCTTTTCTACCTACACATTTTCTCCTAGAAGTAATAATTCGATGTATTATTTCAGCATGTCACATTTGTATGTGCACTCCCCTGTAAGAGGCAAGTCGGTCACCTGAGAGATGTATTTTAGAGTGACTGAAATATCCCTTCCATGCACTTGAGCTACGTCACCTATCAAGGAGGTAGTAAATTCTTTGGATGCCTCCATATCCTAGTTCTTATAGACCAAGGTACGGTAATCAAGCCATCCCTCAACTTCAAACTTAGTCCTGACCGCCCCCTGATCCCCTCTATATCACTCGGCCCATTCTTCTTGATGGTATGATTCTTTTATCGCCCTCCCATGGTACCTTCCCTAACCGCTCCTCTATTTTTTTGCCTTACTCTCTCAGGAAGGCACCTTCTTATAAGGAATGCACCTAACCCTAGCATTCAATTTTGGGGTTGGCAAGGTACACATCTCGATCCATAACGTTGGCACAATGTTTTAGCCATGGGGGGTGCATGATTTTTATGGTGGGGCTATTTTTCGGTACAACATAGTTCATAAATGATTATATAAAAATTTAATTAAAATTATGCACATACCTGATTGGATGCTCTGTGCATCATGGAAAATAGCGATTCATCGGTTTATGCCACGGAGGATGGCTATTTCACATGTGCGGATTACGCTGGATTTCATTGCTATGTTGTTTGAGGTTCGATGTTGAAGACAAAACTTTGATTGCCTTGAAAACCGCTTGTCTATCATCTTTGAGGCATGCGCAAGAATCCTACCCCGTAACTCTATAATATCTTTGGTTGGGGCAGATTTTTCATCATGTGGGGTATGGTTGTAATCTGGTGCTACGCAATCATGTGTTGATCTCATTCAAATCAAGGTGCACATGAAACCAAAGCATCGGCTATATGCGAAAGGTGCTTTTTTGGTGCCTTCTCGATGTAGAAGGCATTTTTTTGGTACCTTCCCTAGGTGGAAGGTGCTTCGACTTGATGGTGCCTTCCTGTTGTGGAAGGTTCTTTTGAAGAATGGTGCCTTCCTGCTATGGAAGGTGCTTTTTAAGAATGGTGCCTTCCCACTGTGGAAGGTGCTTTTGAAGAATGGTGCCTTACCGTTGTAGAAGGTGCTTTTTAATGGATGTGTCTTACTAAAATGGAAGGTGCCTTGATCATCATCATTTTTTTTTCATGTCACCTTCATGATACGAAAGGCACCTTCTCAAATTTTTTTTAGGACTCTCCTTCAGATGCCTTATTTATAAGGAAGTCGCCTTATTTTAGTTGGGCACCTTCTCTATAAGGAAGGCATCTTATTTTTGTGGGGTGCCTTATTTTTGTGGGGTGCCTTCCTTATAAGGAAGTTGCCTTACCTCTAGCTTGATACCTTCTTCACATTGGGAATGTCCACCCTCGTTAGGCGCCTTATTTGAAGAGGAAGGCACCGTTCCTCCTATGGAGAGTTTTCTTTGAATATGAAGGCTTTATACAAGATGTTTTTCTTAGTAGCACGTCATGATCATCTAGACAAGGTTGATCAAGCCTCCTTAGACTTTATTCATGCTACTGCAGCATCCTCCTGCCAAGCCTAGCATGTGATTTTCCCTTGGACGAGATTTTTTTGCCTTCGCCTGAGCTTGGATAGATGTTGCTTCTAAATTACGTGCATAGGTGTTAGGATGCTAAGCCGATTTAGGACTGGTTTTCTAGATACCTATTTTTAAGCTGTCAGGTCCTTCACCTGTAAAAGCAAACAAGAAGAAAAGAAAACTACAGGTAGTTAGACCTATTTCGTGTCTGGTAGGCCCTCTACTAGGATGCTTGTAGCTTGCATGTGGGTGTCGTACCTACAAAAACATCGTAATAAATAAAACAAACCTAAACTAACTTATTCTAGTGGACACCTCCATGTCCACCATTTTACTTACTGAGAGTTTGGTCCAGATTTACAAGGATGGGGTCTCCCCCATGCCTTCTCTAGACTCCAATAGTAAATTTTTGAACATGTTGTAGGGCCGTAGTCGATGGTCATTCACTGTCAATACAAAATTATTGTCGTTAATGGTCCTGATGCACACAAAACCATTCTTGATGAGCTCTACCACCTCATACGGTCCCATCCACCTCTGCATTAATTTTCCCTTCCATTATTGGAACCTAGAATCGTACAACAACATCCATTCTCCCTCTTGGAATTTCTTCAGCTTGATGTGCTGATCATGCCATTTTTTCTTTACTTTTATATGATCTTCGTTATTTGTAGAGCATCCATTAGGATTTCGTCTAGCTAGTTCAGCTACTGAAACCTCTCTTTTTGAGCTTCTTTCAAGATCAAATTTAATTCTAAAGAAATTCTCAATATCTTAATCTCAAAATCAATGGGCATCATTGCACTCTTCCCATAGACCATATGGAAGGGTGTGAAGCCAGTGGTCGACTTCCACATGGTGTTATACACCCATAATACCTCCAGAAGATGTGTAGCCAAATATTTTATATGTTGCTACATGATTTTTTTAGGATGTTCTCAATCTCTCTGTTCGTCACCTCCACTTACCCGTTTGCATGTGGGTGGTAGGGCATAGTCTTGTTATACCAAATTCTATATTACTTCATCAATTCCTCGATCAAATTGGAGGTAAATTGATGTCTCTCGTTTGTTGTTATCTCTCTAGGGAACCTGAATCATGTAAAAATATGAGAAAATAATAAATTGGCTATTGTTATTTCCTTTGAATCCCTCAATACTTGGACTTCCACCCACTTGGTGACATAATCTATACAGACTAAAATAAATCTTCTTCCTATGATTAATTGACCCCAAAAAATCCATGCCCACTTCTCGAAGGGCTCTAGATGCACTTGTGGTTGAAGGGGCATCTCGTCTCAATGGGTTGGTTTACCCATTATTTGGAACTTGTCACACTGCTGGCATAGGCAGCCGCATCTTTGAATAGAGTGGGCTAAGAATACCTAGCCTATAGTATTTTATATGCAATCCACTTCCACATAAAGTTTCCCTTGCATGGTTCATCGTGGCAATCTTTGAGTATTTATGAGAAATCCTGCTCTACTACACATCTCCTTATAATATGATCATGTCTTATTTTAAATAGGAGGTCTTCAACCCATAGAAAGAAGGTGTTTTTCTCTACTACCATTTGTTTTTCTCATGAGGAGAGAGTAGTCAAGGTTCTTTTTGTGGCTAAGTAATTGGCTATGTATATGTACCATGAAGTTTGATCACTGATGGTGAACAAATGTTCATCCAAAAATTGGTCTTCCACTGTCGCATGATCTGTTGGTGTCAATCTGGCTAGAAAATATGCTATGATGTTGTCCTGTAATAGTAGAAGCCATCTTATAACTCTTCTGTCAATAGCTAATTTTCTCATTAAATACCTGATAGTTGCATGGTCCGTATGGACAAACACCTGATACCCGATGATATAATGGCAAAATTTATTTATGGCATGCACAACTACAAGGAACTCCTTCTCTATCACTGTATAGTTGAGCTCAACCCCTACCAATTTTTTTTTGACATAGTAGATGGCATAAAATTCCTCGCCATCCTTCTGCCCAAGTACTACTCCAATCGTATTGTTGGATGCATTGCAATAGATATGGAAGGGTATCGCCCAATTTGGTCCCCTTAGAACAGGTGCAGATATCAACTTTTCCTTGAGTGATTGAAATGCTCTTTCATAGTCTTTCATCCAGTTGAACTCCATATCTTTAGACAATAAAGTGTGCAGTGGTCTTGCAATTTTACTAAAGTCGATGATAAATCACCAGTAATACCCAAAAGATTCAAGAAAAATTCTTACCTCTCGTTGTGTTTTGGGGCTGGGTAGGTCTTTGCTGACCTTAATTTTTATTTTTTCTACATTTATTTCTTCCATGGAGAGATGGTGTCCCAATACAATGCCCTCTTGCATCATCATAAAGCATTTTTCATTACTAAGGGACAAATTATTTTCCTCGCTTCTTTCAAGCACTCTTTCCAAGTTTGTCATTGCTTCATCAAATGTTTCACCTTAAATGATGAAGTCGTCCATGTATACTTTAACGCATCTCCTATCATGTCTAAGAATATGCTAAACATCACCCTTTGGAATATGGTAGGTGTGTTGCATAACCCTAAAGGCATTACCCTATAAGCAAACGTTCCCCAAGGGTATGTGAACATCATTTTATCTTGATCTTCTTCTCATATTTGGATCTAGTTGTATCCACTAAATCCATCCAAGAAGGAGAAGTACTTTCACCTCAAAAGTGTATCCAAGACCTGATCGATGAATCGTAGTAGGAAGTGATCATTTTTTGTTGCTTTGTTCAATGCTCTATAGTCCACACAAATCCACCACTTCCCATTCTTATTGGGGACCACCACAAGTAGTTATACCCACTCACTATCAAAAATCAGATAGATAAATCTGACAGACAAGATTTTTTGCAATTCTGCCTTGACAATGTCTTTCATTGTTGGATTCATCCTTCTTTGCAGCTGTCTTCTTGGAGTCTCCTACTCTTCGAGGTATATTCAATGGGTAAATATTTTTGTGCTGATACCTTTCATATCCAAGTAATCCCATGCACATTCCCATTGGTGTTTAACTAGGAGTTTTTATACTTTCATTAACTGTGTGGGGGTCAACCCACTATTGATTTTTAATGTCTTTCTCGATCCAACATTTATCTGCTAAACGTGGTGGTCTTGGGTGCCATATAATGGTGACTCAAGCATGGTGATGGAGGACTCTTCTTGGAGGAATTCTATGATAGTGCCATCCTCATATTCTTCCTTTGCCAATTTTTCTAACACCATCATTGTCTAGATTATGGATAACTCATCATCTCCATGCTTGGTCAATGCAGACTCTCTCGATGAATAAATAGACTATGCGGGGGGTGAAATGGTCAACCTTTTTATGTTTTGTCCATTGGAAATGGTCATCAGTCCATCATGGTAGCTGATGTAAGCATCAACTATCACCAACCATGGTCTTCCCAAGATAAGAAAGTAACCACCCAACCTAGTTTTAGATTGCAAAACCAGAAAGTCGATCGGATATTCCCATGCGTCAACCATCACTATGATATCTTCAAGCATTCCTTCTGGTGCTACGATTGATCGATCATCCAGCTATAGCACCATCAAGGTGGATCTCAAATATATGAGCTATAGCCTCTGCATGGTCTCCTAAGGCATTAAGGTGATGACTACCTCGATATTGACCAACGTATTGGTCAAGGAATGTCCCTCAATTTTTACAGTCAACACTATACTGCCTAGGTCTGCATACTTAGGATGACACATCTTACCCATCATTAAATCTACCAACTTACCCATGACATTGATATTCTGGGTTACTCTCTATCCTAAATTTCTTAAGCACATCTCCTTTATCACTTTATAATATATCATGACATCTTGGATAGCTTGAAAGAGTGGAATTGTAACTATGATATTTTTCAAGACAGAAACAATATCATACTCTAGTTGTGTTTGTTTCTTCTATTCTTACATCCAATTAGGAAATGGAGCCTTTGTTCTCTTAGAAACTTCTTCTTCCACCTCTTATATAAGAGGTGTTTCTCCTACATCTGCCTCCTCTTCTATCAACGAAGGTGTCTCTACTCCTAGCTGTCTACCTGATCTAAGTTGAATAGGATTGCAACTAATATGAGACATCAGATACATCTCACATTCTCCATTGTATGCCGATTGATTTAATCTGTTATTTGGATTTGTCATCGGTTGTGCGGGTAGCTACGTAGATCTCACTATAGGCAAGGCTAGCAGGTTTTTATGGGTTTGAGCTAGTGCTACATTCTATGGAGCCAAATTCCATGGAGCATGGCCTCTCCACTATTGCCTAGGATATTGATATGGCATCCAAGGTTGTTGGTTTAGAAATGTTGCTCCTTGGGGTGCGTTGGACCAATAATATGGCCCCCACCACCCCATGTTAGGTGTTTGAGGCTCACCTTATGGCATGTATGGTCCTTACCCATATTATGGCATTCCTACTGGTGTATTCCCCATAGGGGGTTGTGGCCAACTCATCTGATTTCCTATAAAATAGGCTTTCGTAACATCAGCATACTCCTTGATACTAGGAAATTGTAGGCACAATTGGGTCTTATGATTTAGTTTGCAGACCATGCATACTCTTTTTTTGGTAGATAAGATACTATAGCATTAATAATGGGTTTTACAGGTTGACCCAAAACCTTTTACAAAAATTAGCCTAGGGTTGTTGATGAACATGTCCTTACTAAGGATCCTATATATGTAAAATCTACATATCGCCAAAGCCATTACATCCGATAAGGCACATAGCCTATTATAAAAAATAAACTTCCCATAAAACATTTTGGGTATACCCCGAGAAAACACACCTGCATCATAATTACAAAAAAAAAATAGACACAGATCCCTTCCTTGAAATAGTGGAGAAACAAAAAGTTGTAGACACACATAGCAGAGTATTGAAAGAAACTCCCACAAGCTATGTATTGAAAATTACTCTTAATAATTCTTTGGTAATTGATTTCTTCCATATATGACATGCTTTGGGACCACATCCCATCTTAGCCAATCAGACCACGCATACTCTGACTTTGTTCTCCAAGCATGCATTCTTTGCATTCTTTCCTTTGCATTTCGGGCAAAAATAAGCTAATGCTGCTTCTTTTTCTCCAATAGTAGCTTGTCCATTTGTAATGCCAAAGACAAAAACATCTCACTTTTCAAATCTTCTAGCATATTGCCTATTTCTATTTTTGTGACCAAATTAGTTGCTTTCATGGTTCTAGAAGTGGTCTTGCCTCTCCTTCTTGAGTAGTTCTAGCATAATTGTCGGATATCTTCCATAGCATGCTAGTAGACGTCACCTCTAGAAATCATGTTGAGAGCTTCTAATGATTCATTGTTAAGTCCTCTCAAAAATATGCTTTTAAGAGACTTATCAGCTAGCTTCGCATGAGGATATCATTGAAGATTGAAATTGAATCTCTCATATTACTCTTCAAGAGACTCGTATTATTTTTGCATCATGCTTAGGACCTCTTCTTTGGAGTCTCTAGATCTCCCGAAGTCTTGATATTGCTCTAAAAAGAGCCTCTTAATTTGATCCCATGTGGCAATGTGTTTTTCTCCCAAATAATGAACCATCATAGAGTTGCATCATCTAATGTGGAAGGAAAGAGCTTCAACTTCTACATATTAGATTTGTAGTCCATAGAATTGCATAGAACATCAAAATTAAATAAAAATAGATTAGGGTCCTCGGTCAGGTATCCTCTAAAGGTAGGAAGGTGAGAAAGGGATATGCTTTTCATTTTGGTTTCTCCTACTCCTTCCTCAATTAGGAAACTAAATCCAGATGAAGCCTCTTCATTGGACATTTTTTCAAGAAATGTGGTTTCTAATGCAATTCTTATGTCCTCACAGTCATTCAAAAAATTTTGAGTCAAGGCTCTAAGGTCATCTGGTGTTATCATCCGATATTCTACAACTTTCCACAATAGTGCTTCCTTTGAGGGTTTCCTCTTAAACAACAGGTTTACAATGGTTCGCTCTTCCCTAGTTTTATGGGATGAGGAAGCACTTTGCACAAAGCGAGGATCCTCACTCCAGTGGACTGCTGGTGGTGAGTCGGGTGAATCTACTTCAAACTCAAAATGTTTGGCTGACTCAGATTTTGGTGGAATTTATTTTATAAAATGATCGTCAGGTCCTCTTCTTCTCGAAGAACTCATACAATTTCAGATGGAATATTTTTAGGTATTGCAATTAATATAGTAGAGGTGCTTCCTTGAAAATGGTTCCAAAATTTTGCAGGCCAAACACAGGTGAATTTTTCTCCTATTTTGTCACTGCCCAATCATTTAAATTGTCAACCTAGGGAGCTTCATAAACTTTAAAAGTGTCTCATACAAGATCACTTACAATACCCACTTTGAGATGAGTCCATCTAATTATACTATTTGAGGGGTTTAAAGGATTTTCAATCATTCATCCACACCATAATAATTTACGTATGAATAATTAAATCCTGAGAATGTAAATATTCATACATGCATAATAAAAGTAAACCTATTACGGAAATGAAAACAACAATGCAGAAAATAAACCTATGAAAGCAGAAAACTAATCTAGGGAAACATAAATAAAAAAATGGAAGGAATATTGGCTTGGAGTGGGCCCAGGATCCAATAGCTCCCTTCCAGATGAACATGTAGTTGGGAACTTTCGAACTTTATTGTATTTGCAAAAGGATTATTACAACACTTATATCTCCTCAGAATGACAAATGTATTCTCAATCTATATTCTGAATTGTTATTAGAGAGGTTTGTGTATGTTTATATATCACACACATAGATATTCTGTTATAAAGAAGTTATAATAGTAGTTTAGTATAGACTAAACTGAGACATTTTGGTAAATGTAATCGACATCTGCTAAAAAAGGTATTGTTCCTAATAGTAGCGCATTCGTTGATTGGTGCATGCTTCACCAGGCATAGGTAATACGTTCTCGTCCATTGGTGCAACTCCTAAAATTATCTTGCATGATGTGGAACTGGAATGACACTGGTCAACTCTGCCCACATCGCTTTACTTGGTCAACTGGAAAAGAATGGAGGCACCTTCTCTTATGAAGAAGGTGCCTTCCTCATGTGCTTTTGATAGGTGCCTTCCATATGCGGAAGGTGCATACTAATGTTGAGCACCTTCTTCTTGCAAAATGTGCCTATTGATGTGGGCATCTTATTTATATGGAAGGTGCTTTACCTTTTATGGGGTGCCTTACTTATGTGTAAGGCGCCTACGTATGTTGGGTGCCTTCTTTATCCGAAAGGCACCTACCTTCTATTGGTGTCTTCCTTGAAGAGGAAGACACCAACCTTCTATTGACGCCTTCTTTGAAGAGGAAGGCGCCTACTCACCATACCTTGATACCAACAGAAACAGAGTGCCAGTTCCATGAAAGACCTCGACAGATCCAAATTTGTCAAAATCAACTACATTTCCATAAAAACACACTAAAACACACAAATTAGATAATGCACACAATTCTATTAAATAATTACATAATCATTCATAAAAGTACACAGTTCCTATTATATTACCGCATAATAATCGATGAAACCCATACAAAATATGAGCATTTTTTAGGCTCATCACTCTTCTCATAATCCTAGTTTCTCATGGTGGCCTACATGCCATTTTACCTCTTTATTGGTTGGATCCTTTTTAGATAAGGTTTGGGGACCCTTCTAAAAGACCTTCATCTACCCAATAAAAAAAATATTTACTATATATATTATATATATATATAATTGTTTTTGATATTGGGTAAAAAAATAGGGTTTTGAAAGGTGCCCTAACCCATTTATAAGAGAGGCCTAATTATATTGAAAAATAAAAACCACAGACCAAAAAAAAAGATCCTAGCAAAAATATCACACCTTTGCTCCTAGAAATGAATTATGCTAAATAAATACTAACAAAAAAATTAATTACAAAGATACTACCCAGATAGACTAGACTTAGATTAATTATTGTATTTTAGCTCAATGATATTGATAGAAACTATGAACCCACTTCAATCAATTCTTGATTTTATTCAATCTAATAGGCTGACCTTCGGCCTCCAATGCAACTATTCTTTGTAATGATGATGGAAAGTTGTCATCCCAAATTTTATTTTGACCATTTTCCACCCCCATACTGGTCATAAAATTAGTAGCATGATTACCTTCTCTATAGATATGATCAATTACAACATAACTCATCTCTTTTAGGATCCTTGAAGTGTCATTTATAATGTTAAGTATAAACTTGTTCTTTGTTTCTCCTGATTTCAAATCTTTAATAATGTTTAGAGAGTCCTCTTAGACCATAAATTTTCTATAACCTCTATCATAAACCTATTGAACTCCTAAAAAAGGAGCTTTGGATTTTACCATATGGTTGGTTTGAACTCCATAATCCTCTGCATAAGCCCATAAAATTTGACTTTTATCATTTTTAATCACTTTACTCCCTCCTACTCTTCCTAGATTTCCTTTGGCTGCCCCATAAAAATTAAGTATTATCCAACCTTGTCTTGGTTTCATCCATATTGTGTTCATTATTTTTTGAGTTGAGTCCATTATACATGGTTTGGATTGTTTTATCTTCAACCCTTCAACAATAATTATTTATTCTCTTTTGTCATACCCTTTAACCTCTAGGATAATGGATAAATTTTCTTCAATAGCAGATTTGATTCTTTTGAATATATATACTTCATCCTTCCTCTCATTCCTAAATATGCATCTATTCCTTTCCCACCATATGCCCCATATATAGTGAGGGGGAATTAGGCTCCATAATCTCATCAGGTTCTCACTTACAAAGGGAGGTCTCCATTGGTTAAAAAAATATCTAAAGCTTTGTGGCATGCTCCACTTGACTGAAATATAGTTCATTATAGCATAGAAAAATTTATTTGAACCCTCACAATGGTTGTATAAGTGGTCTAATGACTCAACAACCTTATGGCATACAGAACATATATTTATCATTTGGAATCCTTTTTTGCATAAATTATCTATAGTTAAAATCTTATTCTGAAGGCATAACCAAAGAAAGTAAGTAGTCTTCTGTACAAAATCAGGGGACCAAACCTTATTCATTGGATAAGCTCCTCCTATAGGAGAAATATAAGCTTCATAGGCTTATTTGACAAAGAATATTCTTTCGAATAATGGTTCCATAAAAAAGAATCATCCTTGTTGATTTGGGAGATATGGAAGCTCCTAATAAAATTATTTAAATTTAGGATACCCTACTAAATATGAAATTCATCTAAATCGAAAGAAAGGTGTTTCCATTTATTTATACCATGAGTAAATTCAATGTAAAATAAACCCAACTTATCAAAGTGCCATAGTGAAACAAAGATAATTCTTTAGATTTGAATTGGAAAATAAACCCAACTTATCAAAGTGCCATAGTGAACAGTTATGAGTTCATTATTTTGAGTGAATTCTTTTTGAGGTCTCTCTAAAATCGCTTGGAAAAAGAAAGTACAAAAGAGAGAGAGACCTCAAAAAGAATTCACTCAAGCGAGTTCATACTAGTCTTTGAAGCCTCAACTGAGAGTGTACGGTATAGAGAGAGATTTTGGATATTTTTTGGAGGAAAGAAAGAAAAAAAAGGAGTATAAAATTCGATGTGTCTTCTCTAGAACAAACATCTACTAAGTTATAAGGTACTATTTTCTATGATCATCTAGAAGAAGATGCTTCAAACTGTGAGATGGAATAAACATGTGGTTTATAATTTAGTCATATATATAAATACTGCTTGCCTTGTGTAATATATAGAGAAACCTCTTCTTTTAGAATAATATTATCATTGTAGAAGACTTGGCTCTATTTCTAAGTGTTTTTAAGAGAACATAGGGGTCAAGGTTGGTTAAATATTTAGATGGATCACTGCAAAGTTATAGACTGCAAGTATATCTGCATAATGTCCAATAATAATCTCTTTAGTTTGATTATTATTTGTAAACATGTGTAAAACCTAGGTGCTACAATGGTGCTTAATGTTCTCAAACTATAGTGTGATATCTAACTAGAACTGAGGTATATGTGTGACTACAATTTGCAAGGAAGGAAACATTATCTTGTTCTATTGTTAGATCCTTGAAGACCCCCATATCTATAAGCCTATAGGCTTATTTTACATGCAAAACCTGATCCATATTTAGTGTACATTGAATACAACATTCATTGTATGGGGAAGTATCTCCTTCACGTGATGATAATGAAATTAAATCTAGCCAAACCTTAATGTTTTACAAGATGAATTTTGATTTATTTATGAATTATGAGGTAACCACCATGTGGTGCCAATATAGAACCCTCTCAAACTACCTATGTGGCACATAGTGAACGTAGGTTTCAATTAAACCTTGGGTGGTAATAGGTATTTCAAATTTATAATCCCACACCAAAGGTGGGAAGGCACTTGAGCACCTAAAATAACTCCTTCCACCTTGTTTAATAAATAACTACGATAGTCATGATCCCTTCCTAAGGGAGTTATCTAGGCCTCGCCCTAGCCATGTGGCAGGCATCAAAAGTAAGATATGGACTCATAGATGGTTTGATGTATGTTGAAAAGTGATATTCAAATATATGTGACCACCATGGAAAGTAGAAAGCCTTTTGATTAATAAAAGATGGGATATATCTTTTATTGAGTAGTAAAGGATACTACAGTATGGTTCATAGGAGAAATATTTACCTTATGATTATTAGCCAATGTTTTATTTGTTAGAAAGAATTAATTTATAAAATAAAGATAACTCCTTTCAGGTAAGATGAAGGAGAACTTATCCTTTGAATTGGAATTAAGGATTATAAAGAAACAACCTTTGGAATAAAGATAATACATGTAAATTAAAGGATGAACTAATAGTGATGAGTAATCTATTATGGTTTTGATAATTATTAAATTAAAAGAATAACCTATAGTTGTTTGCTTCATATTTGATTAAGTTTTTTGAAAATTGATTTATTGAATGGGTAAATATTGTGTTAAATCCTTATTAAAAAACATATTAGAGGAATTCTTAATGAAGTTAATTTAAAATAAACATAAAAGGACTTTATTTTAATCTTGATAGGCTTAGATGGTTAAAATATGTTTCTTTATTTGGAAATAATATGTTATGGATTTTGGGAAGACATAATAATGTTTTGCAGGCTTTGCAAAGATCTAATTCTTTACTTAATTATGAAAATAATGATTTGATTTACTGGATAAATCATTTGAGATAGAGTATTTAACTATTTATGTTTTAAAGGGAATCTTTTTGAAAAAAGAGAAATTTATTATTTATGAAGGATTGGGCATGGGGCCCAATAAATGAATAGGAACTTATGGGGGTTCCAAAAATAATAATTTGTAAGAAATTATTCAAGTAAATGACTCTTGAGTATTATTAGATTTGTAAACAAATGAGGTTTGATGTGAGGGAATTATGGGGTTCCCTTGTTCTTGTAAAAAAAAAGAACTTACAACAAGCATTTAATAAGAGGACATAAGAATTATGGATATTCTTATGCAAAAAATTAAAATTATGATAAAAGGAATGATATATTCCTTTTTGTAGATTTGCTAAAAGACTTGAAATGAAAATAAATATGGACTTTTTAAGACTAGGTTTTCTCCTAGAAAGGGTTCCCTAGATATATGACATGTCATGTATGTATCTTTTGTGAACTTGTTATGGAATTACTGTAATATATTTTGTCCTATTGCTTTGAATTGAATGTAAATAAGAAATGGAAATGTTTATTTTATTATGTTTTTCATGGAAAGTAACATTGTAAAGAATGATAGATGATTAGCTTTCCTTTATTTCTTGCAATGGTGTATGATTATGCAATTGTGATTTCTAAATTTGAAATAAAGAAAATGAATGGTTTACATTATTTTCTTAGATTTGCCTTAGGGTTTGGGAATTTTTCTTTAAGAGGTTACTGCCCATATAATGCGGAACTTAATAGACCCGTAAGGTTAGAACCATAACTAAGTGATATGTAATGTGACAATCCATTAGGGTTACAATGGGCACTTTAGTAAGGGATAACTGAAGTGTGCTCCAAGATATGACAAGCTTAGAATTCCATTGTAACAAAATTCATGTGATGGATTCTCCATTAGAGAGTTAGATACCCATATGAGAGAGATATATGCAAATTATAGTCATAGGAACCCAAATGAATGAGGGAGAATTCCTATGGAAGATTTTATTCGGTGTGGTAGTCTTTGAAAACCCTTAATTATTGATGGTTGACCAAAAGGGAGATGTCATACATGTGATAATAACCTCCATTAAGTATTTTAATGGTGCAAAATAATTTATAGTAAATGAGATGTATAAAACTATAAGAAGCTTACACCTAAACACTAGTAAATAATGATATATACTAGTACAGGATTTGACATCCATTTTTCTCAAGTGAACGAGATAGGGTTAACCCAAAAACTATGGTTAGAAAGTCCTTAAAATGAGAGAAAGGAAATGGGGTGACCACACAAAGGTATCCTTTAAGTTATATGGGTAGTGTACAAGGTAAACCCTAGAATAAGTTATGGGAGAATTGGCCACTCTTGTCCACTTGAGGGATCTTGCAAAATCTGGAACTTGTAATGTGGTAAAAGATTCTATGGAATTTATCTATATCATCATGGTTAAAATTGAACCTAAAATAAAAAAATTGGGGTTGAAATTAGGGTTATTAAAATTGGTGTCAGGGCATGGTTGTAGGTCTTTTAAGATTTCATAAGTTGAACCCTGATGTACGGATAAAAGTCTACATTGAAAATAACCTAGTCATGATTTGGTTTGATGTACAATTTGGGAAGAATGGGATCTTCCTATGGGAATGGTGTATTACAAAATATAAACTAGATTATTGATTAAAATATTGATCTTACTCTTAGTAAGATACATCATGGCAAGTAACTGTGTGAAGTGATACTCTTGAATGATTGTTAAAGAATAAATATTAGTTTTGTTTGAAAGATGAAACAAATTGATTAATTGGAAGTATACATAAGGGTTCCTAATGTAATTTGATTGTTGGTAAGGTATTATGGCACCAAGAATTAGATGAGAAAAATGAGGATCTTTTTGATCCTTTGAGATGGTAGGGGTTTCTAGGAAAGACCTTGATGAGGGTATGACCTATGAGATACCCCTACTCCAACAATTACATAGGAAAATTACATGGTCAAAAACCATAGTAAGGGTACTATGGGAAAAAATAGGTCAACATCAATTGATATTGGAAATCATTATCGAGCAAGGATACTTTAGATGTGGGGGTTGTGAGAAGGGCAATACAAGAAACATTTTTTCCAAAATAAGATATTATACCTATGGAGGGCCTCACTATGCCAATCGATGTCCATATAAAGCTAAAAGTAGTAAACAACTAGGAGGGAAAAATATCTAGATCTATTTGAGCACTAGTAATCAAAATATAGAAGGACAAGCTAACCCAATACTTTCAAAAGGTACACTATTTAATAAGAATGATAATATTTAAATAGATAGTGGAGCAACAAATAAATTCATTTCTTCTAGTTTAGTCTAGGATATACCAAAAATATTGGGATTCTTGGCAGAAATATGGAAAGTAGAGTATGGTTCTAGATAAACCTACTTTGTGGATCAATGTTATCTTGATGTACAAGTCATCTTACCCAATGGTTGCATAGAATAGAACCTATATGTAGCTCCTCTCTATACCTTTAACATTATTTTAGGAATAGATTGGTTGAAATCCCATTAGGCTATAATCAATTTCCATGAAAGATGGATTGATTATACTGATAGTGATAAATAAAAAGGTGAATTGCCAGTGAACAAGTTTCATTTTGACCTTACTTACTATCAACAATGCAACTAAATAAGACCATGAAAAAATGTGGATTGATTTTTGTGGTTTTTTGTGGTTAATTTTAATGAAGTAGAGACAAATAAAAAGGTTGAGGTGTTGGTAAACACCCAATATTGTAGAAATATAAGAATGTGTTTCCTAAAGATTTACCTGGATTGCTGCTAAAAAGGGAATTTAGTTTTATAATAGAACTGATGCCTCTAACTGAGACTATACATAGAACCCCATATAAGATAAATCTTATAGAGATGCAAGAGTTAAAGGAACAACTCCAGGGGTTGTTACAGAAAGAGTTGATAAAACCCAATGTGTCACAATAGGGTGCACCTATTCTCTTTGTAAAGAAGAAGGATGGATCACTAATATTGTGTATCAACTATATAATGTTGAACAAATTAACCATCAAGAATAGATATCCATTGCCTAGAATAGAATATTTGTTTGATAAAATGAAAGGGGCAACCATATTCTCCAAAATTGACTTGAAATTAGGATACCATAAGTTGGGAATTAATGAGGATGATACTCATAAAACTGCCTTCAAGACTCGATATGGGCACTATGAATCCACATTGCTATCATTTGGGTTATCTAATGCACCAATAGCCTTCATGAATTTAATGAACAATTTTGTTCAAAATATACTTAGATCAATTTGTCTTGATATTTTTAGATGACATTATAATATATTCCAAGAATAAGGAAAAGCATGATAAGCACATAAAGATAGTGCTTGAGCTATTAAGAGAAAACCAAATCTATGATAACCCCTCAAAATATGACTTTTATGTCTTTGAGGTACAATATCTTGGGCGTATTATTTTTTCTAATGGAATAAAAATATATCCAAAGAGATTTAGGCCACTTTGAGTTGACCACAACCCACCAAGTGATTGAAGTATAAAATTTTATGGGCAGGATACTATAGATGCTTTTTGAAAGATTACTCTAAGATTGCCTACTCAATAACCAATCTTTAGAGGAGAGAAATAGAATTTAAATTGATAGATAAGTACAAGGTAGACTTTGAGTTATTGAATCAAAAACTCACTAATGCACCAATTATAAAAAATATAGACCAACAAGGAATTTTTTTAGTATGCACAGATGCATTGTTAGAAGGATTGGGAGGAGTCCTATCCCAAGAGGAATTAGTAGTAGCATATGAGTCAAGGAAACTCAAGGAATATGAAGTAAATTATTCTATGCATGACTTCTAACTGGTAGTAGTGATGCATACCCTTAATATGTGGTGACACTATCTTCTAGGTAAACCATTTGAGCTTAGAACCGACCATTAGAGTTTGAAGTATATCTTCACTCAACCCTTTTTGAATGCAAGAAAAAGATGATGGAATGAGTTCCTAGTAGAATAAGACTTTGGTATAAAGTATATCAAAGATAAAGAGAAAAAATTTGTAGATGCCCTGAGAAGATGAAGGCATATAGCTACTATAACTTGGAGCCATGTAGACTTGATGGACCAAGTCATAGAGATGCAAACCTAGAAGCAGTTTTGTATTTATTTTCAAGTAAATATGGTAATAACTCTTAGATAAAACAAAGATTATAACATTAAGGATGGACTCTTATAATTTAAGGAGAGGGTCATCATACTAGAAGATGGTGACTCAAGGAGGAATATTATGTAGGAGGTTCATAGATCTCCTTACTCGGCTCATCCTGGAGGGGTAAAAATGAGGGAGAACATGAAAAATATTCTATTGGATATGGATGGATAAGGACATAAATGAATTTGTTGCTAGATGTATGGAATGTCATAAGGTGAAGGTTGAAAATTGATATCTAATAGGATTTTTATACCCGTATGATATACCTATTAAAAAAATGGTAGGTAATATCCATGGACATTATTATAGAACTACCGAAGAATAGATTCCAAAATAATACAATCCTTTTTGTAGTGGATAAACTGATAAAGGTTGCACACTTTGTTCCAAAAAGCACAAATGATGATGCAGTTGTGGTGGCTAACAGATTTTCCAAGGAAATATTTAGGCTACATGGATTTCCTAAAGTAATTATATATAATAGAGATTCCAGCTTCACATATGCATTTTGGCAAGCTCTACATTGAGTTATAGATATGAAATTGAATATTAGTTTTACTTACCATCTAGAGAATGATGGTAAAAATGAGAGAGTCAACTAGGTTTTAGGAGATATGCTTCACATGTATTGTATGGATCATAAATATAAATGAGAATATTTCTCTACACCTGGTTGAATTTACCTATAATAATGGGCATCATGCTTCTTTAGGAATAACTCCATTTGAAGCATTGTACAATAGAAAATGCCAAATACCCCTCTCATAGGATAATCTAAAATATCATATTTCCATTAGATCGAACATGGTTTGATATATGGAGGAACAACTAAAAATGATTAAATCAAGGCTAAAGGAAGTCTTTGATCATCAAAATAGTTATGTTGATAAAAGTGCATTCCTAGAGAATTCTCTATGGGGATAAGGTATTCTTAAGAGTAAAGCCCATGAAGAGCACCATAAAGTCAACCAATTTGGATCCTATATATGTTGGACCCTTTGAGATAACCGAGAAGATAATTCCATTTGCCTATCATCTCGCCTTTCCACCCAACCTATCCAAGATTCATGATACTTTCCATGTATCCCTGCTTAGGAAATATGTAGGTAATATTGACCATGTGTAGGATTTGTCTAACTTACAATTAAATGAACTTGTAGTGATTAAATTACAATTAGTAAATATTTTGGATTTCCATTCCAAATAGATGAGGAACCAAACTTTATAACAAAGTAAATTCCAATGGGACTGGTACTCAAAAAATAATGCTACCTGGGAAAAAGTAGTTGATATGCAAAAATATTATCCATATTTGTTTGAATGAATAAATGTAATTCTAGTCTTATTGTAGGATAATTTTGAAACATAGGGGATTATGTTTAGTCCAAGGGGTAGTATGTCATGACCCTGCCCTTGACAAATTTTTCATATAAAATATTTATTAATTTACATGTAAACATTAATGATGAATTATATGGTTTTATGAGGTTTTTATGATAAATGCCATGTTGCTAATAGACTTGTATTTTTTAAGGAATAGACACCTTTACAAATGGCCAAAAATATGATGGTTTATATAATCAAAATGACCTAACATGTTATATATATTTTAGATCTAGCTTATATATCTTGTCATTTGTACACTTGCATGCTAATTGATGTCAAATTAACATTTCTATCATGCTTTATGAAAGAACTGTGTTAATGAGATTTAATATTACTTCATTAAAATAAAAATGAATAAAGGGAAAATTTAAAAGCTCAAATATAGAATAAATGAAACAAAGACATTTCTTTAGCTTTGAATTGAACCCAACTTATCAAAGTGTCATAGCGGACAATTATGAATTCATTATCTTGAGCAAATTATTTCTAAGGTCTCTTTAAAACCTTTTGGAAAAAGATAATACAAGAGAGATATTTTGGTATTTGGAGCCTCAACTAACAACATGCGATATAGAGAGGGTTTTTGAATATATTTTGGAGGAAATAAAGAGCAACAAGGAGTCTATCCTTTGGTGAGCACTTGTGTCTTCTCCAAAATAAGCATATACTAAGATTATAAGGTACTATTTTCTATTATTATCTAGAAGAATATGCTTCAAACTATGAGATGGAACAAACTTGTGGTTTATAGTTTAGTCATGTATATAAAAAATGATTGAATTGTGTAAAACATAGATAAACCTCCTCTTTTTAGAAAAACATTGTCATTGCAGAAGACTTGGATCTATTGCTAAATGCACCCAAGATAATGTAGGTCTTGAGGTTGGTTACATATTTGGATGGCTCACTATCAGGTTATAGACTACATGTATCTTTGCATAATCTCCAATAGTCATCTCTTTAATTTGATAATTATCCATAAACATGTGTAAAATCTAGGCACTATAGTGGTGCTT
The DNA here is from genome assembly GCA_028583015.1 of Wollemia nobilis. Taxonomy (NCBI): domain Eukaryota; kingdom Viridiplantae; phylum Streptophyta; class Pinopsida; order Araucariales; family Araucariaceae; genus Wollemia; species Wollemia nobilis. Next base: position 6,548,534 of record JAQPPZ010003193.1, on the reverse strand, counting down.
GTTATCAAATTGCAGCATGATGTATCACTAGCACTGACGCATGCACATGACTATGTTTTGCAAGAAATGAAACACTGGCTTGTTCTATTGTTTGACCCTCAAAAACCCCCACCTCTGGAAGCCTATAGGCTTATTTCGTATGCATGACCTAGTCCATATTTTATGTATGCATGACCTAGTCCATATTTTATGTATGCATGACCTAGTAGAAAAAAAATTGTTATATAGATCTATAAAAAATATAGTTTGGTGATGGCATGGAGTTATCAAGATCTAAAAGGATATGACATAGACATCATCTAGCATAGAATTGAACTTACCCTCAACACAAATCCAATAAGACAAAAGTAGAGGTATGCTAATCCTAGGATGGAACCTTTTATAACAAAGGAATTAGATAAGTTGATTGAGATAAAAATTATATAACCCATCCAACACACCATATGGATCTCCAACCTAGTATAAATAAGGAAAAAATGGAGAAATCAAGTGATGGATTGACTTTAGAGACTTGAATAAGGCATTATTAAAAGATCATTATCCCATACCCTCTATGGACCAAATTTTGTAAAATATCATTGGATCCAAAATATTTTCCCTATAGGATAATTTTTTTGTAGTATAATCAAGTATGGGTAAAATTTGAGGATCAATACAAAATGAATTTCACCACCAAGTGGGGAACTTTCACTTATTAGTGAATACATTATGACTTGTATAAAATTGATGCCACATTCTAAAGGGCCATGGACATCCTCTTCAAAGTTCTTATCAACAATATTATCCTAATAAACCTAGACCTAGACAACCAAAATGTTTTCTCCAAGAAAAAGGATATCCATATGACACATTTGGAAGAATTTTATGGATGATATCGGGAGTTTGGTGCGTGTTTGAATCCCAAAATATTGTTGTGTTCCCTGAGGAATATTGTTGGTACATATCATTTGGAAATATAATGTCATCATCAATCCAAAAAGACTCTATGCCACTGTGAATATTTCTCTACCTCAACATATTATGGATCTTCAATTTTTCTTTGGGTAGATTAACATTGTCAGAAGGTTTATAGGAAATTTTTATAGCATTGTTAGGCTAATGACCCATGTGCTTAAAAAGGACAAGCCATTTAGATGGATTAAATAAGGAAAAAAGGCTTTTGAAAAAACAAAGGGTTTATAGTAGAGGCTTTATTTCTAGCTAACCTAGATTTAAATAAGGATTTTATCTAGTATTTCAGATGGGAATTCAACATTGTAGCCTTGTTTAGCCAACAATATGATAATCAACATGTAATTTACTCTTTTATCCAAAAATTGAGAGGCTATGAATAAAGTTCTAATTTTATTGCTAAGTTTTCATATGCTCTAATTAGATAATTAAATAAGTTCAAGAACCTAGTCTCAACTAATAAATCATTGCACAAATTATCCACTTGAGAATAAAAAATATATAATGGGAAGAGAAACTAGTGAAAAATAGAAAATATGGATTACTAAGTTCCTATACTTTAATATAGAAATTAAACCCACAAAGTGGGACAAATGAAGGACATTATGTCAAAAGATAACAATTTTTTTTACTAATGGAGGGGTAGGTAAGGACCTATGCCTAGTTAATACTTAATGAAGGATGTTTAGACTACAAAATGCCCACTTTGTTTTAATTTGAGATGCTTTGTTTCAACAAAAATTTTGATGATGTTTTCTTAAGGTATGTGGATAAATCTCAAACCTAGTGATTTCTCATCAAATTTGCTTCTCAGCTCAAACCACTGCTACCAATATTATGAGGGACATGTACTACTATACCACCATGTTTTTAGATGCACACCAATGGGTAATGAAATACAATAGATGCAAATTTTTCATGACAATGAAAAGGAATATGTTGGTACCTCTAAAACCCAAATTGATAGATGAATCATTCTCCCAATAGGTATTGGACTTAAACAATATGATTAACCCTTTATTTAGTGGAGGACATAAATGGATTCTCACTACCATTGACTACTTCACGAGATGGAATGAAGCATTTCTACTAAAAGAAGCTACCAAGAAGGTGATAGTTGAATTTTTGGAAGAGATAATAACCTGATTTGATGTCCTTGACACTATTGTCACTAATAATTCCAAAGAATTTAGGGGAGCAAAGATCACTCAATTTCACCACCAATACAATATATATCTAAAATTTACCTCAAATAATTATCCCTATGGGAATGTATTAGTAGAGTCCATTGATAAAAGTTTTATTAGGATCCTAAAGAGGGTTGGGTTTAACAACTAGAGGTAATGGCATATTTATATCAGGAAGACCTTATGGGTTGATATGATTACCCCTAAAAAAGTTATAGAATGTTCATCTTACACCCTGGTATATAATAAGGAGGCATGACTACCCATATCCATAGAGTTGTTGGCCTTACAATTACTCCCTTAGCTAAAATTCTAGGATAATGTTGCCATAATGGTAAGGATGGGAGAACTTATTAGGAGTAAGGAACAAAAGAATATGTCCAAAGAAAGGTTATTAAAACATAAAAGAGTAACTAAATAATAGTTTGATAAGAAAACCATCCCCAAATGTTTAAAGTGAGATATTGTGTACTCAAGTGGGATGAATATAGAAGCAAGATAGGGCACCATACTAAATTCAACACCAAATGGTGCGACCTATACATCATAACCACTTGTAAAGAAGAAAATACATTTAAATTATCAATAATGGATGGTGATGCCTTGTTGATTTCTGTAAATAGGATCTACTTAAAGAGTTATCCATAGGCTTTGATCACATCATTTTAAAAAGATAAAATATATTTATTTTGTATATATAACATTTAATATTTTGGGAAGCATATTATTTTGTGTAGGGAACAAGAAAGGGGCTCAAATCTCATGGGTGTTCAAATACTAGGAAATTTTAGATTCTACAAGCCACACTAAAGTGAGAAGGAGCACCACAAAATATGGATAAGGACATCATATTTAGAGGGGATTTCATGATAAAAAAACCATCTGATTGTATGGCATGAATGGTTGCAGTGATGTGATTAGATTGATGCTCAAAGGAGAACAACTAAACATCAATATTAAAAAATTATTGACATCCATACATTAGGAAATATTATTTCAATTTGCATAAGTTGGATATAAGGAAAATAATGGCAAATAACCTTATCCTATAGGGTTAATTTTGCATAAATTGAATCTAGCACATGGAAAATATGTGGTAATTTTCTTGCATTATTTTGATGAGGGGAATATGGATAGAGGATTGAGGATAGAGAATGCATGAATCCAGTAAGGGTGAAATTTTGCATCCACCCACTCTTATTTTTGTAGATTGATGGTCTTTCATGAAGTGGCTAATTTTGAAGATAAGCTAAAGTGTTAACACGGGACCATGAATCATCATTCCCAATAGATGACCCTACAAAATTTGAAGAATGGGCCTTAGAGTTTCCAATTTTAAGCAACAAGTGGTTCCCCTCCTCCTACTTCAATGATTCAAGTATCAAAACTCGTTGGGTAGATATCTACCCTATGGTATTTGGTTTTAATTTAATCATTTTGAAGGAAAGTAAAACATTAAGATGGTATGATGCTAAATCTAGAAGTAACGATAAAGAATGTCTGGAATAGCATGAGGAACAATTGAAGTTTCATGTAATATGATCTGATTATTATATATTAATTGGATAATTTTGGTATGGACCATTGATTGCGGTATGCCAATCGTGTCATAATTTTGTGTATATAAATCGATAATCAAATAAAAGTGCATAGGGAACATGGCCATTGTGTCATTTTGTACCTTAGTGACTCAAGTTTCTAAAAGGTATCCTTGGCTTATGAGTTCTCACCTACCATAATATCTCTCTTTTGTTTCTCTCTTCGACTTCATAACACAATGGAAAAGGACATGGTAATGCATAAAGGTCAAAAATATCACATTTGACAAGCTAGCATAGATCGAACTAGTAAGGCAATACATCAACATGAGAAGAGGCACAAAGAAAATTTCATTATAAATATCACCAAAAGTGCAATGCACATGCAATTTAAAATTCTCATGGCATGCCCGCAGTCACAAATGGGGTTTTCATTAAAGCATGCAGAAAATAAATTTGATTCAAGAATAGTTAGATTACCAAAAATTATGTACTTTCTCACTTGCTTTTCATGGTGACCTATCTATTCTTGAATTTTCTTTGGGCTAAAATGGAGCATATTTATGGGTGAGCAAGCTTCCATTCTCTCTAGGGTATATTTGGTATTGTATCCCATATTATTATCCAGTTTCATTAAGTTTTTATTGTTTGGCTATTTTTGTTCTAGCAACTACACTGCTCATCCTTTTGGATAGCTTTATTTACAACCATCAAGTTGTCTTCCTTATATATTCCTTCCCTACTACTTATTTCCACTTTATCATTTTTCTTGTGCTCCCCCATTGCTCCACTTCCTCCTATATCAAGCAGTCATCCTCAATTGCTTCTGTTGATAATTTCTCCATCCCTTCCTATTTTTTGTAGTCTATTTCATCAAAGGATGTCTTTCTGTGTTCCTATCTCCCACAAAGCAAAAGACCCCTATGAGTCACCAAGAGTGATGGTGAAATTTTACATCCCTTCACTCACTTTTCTTCCTATAGATTGATGGCCTTTCAAGAAGTGGCTAATTTTGAAGATAATACAAAGTGTTAATGGTTGAGGTGGTTTTCAAATGCCAAGCAAAAAAATGGAAGAATAGGCCACTACAAAAGAAAAGGGTGGCCTCAAAATCCCAACCCATGAAAAGGATTAAAAATTGAGAGGATGGCTAAGGGCAAGGTCAGGTAGATAAAATGGGTGAGAAAATGTTTGAAGAGTACCTCAAAACTCCACCCCATCCTTTGATAAAAAACCAAGACCCTAAAATTCCACTTAGGTAGATGAAAGAATGGGAAGGTATCATGAAGGCTATCACTCCTAAACTTCCATTTATAAGGTTCCATAAGATGAAGAATTAGGAGGATGGTGAAAAATAAGGGATGCCCAAAGTACCCGTCCAAGGCTGAGGTCATACAACATTAATTATTCCAACTACCTAGAATAAACAACTAGTGGGTGCAAAAATAAATTTGAAATATACAACTTCAAAGACAATTAATCTCTATTTTTTTTGTAGCACAAAGGGGCAAAGTAGATTGGAATTTAAGAAGCTGTAAAAATGATCAAGGGACTAGATCTCTATAAAATCACATAAATTCCTTTTGACAGTGATGGAGAGCCAAACTTGCTCAAACCAATTCTCATTCAAAAACTTGGAAAAGATCCCCCCACAAACCCTCATTTTGTGGCTATATAGCCAAAAAAACCCTAAAAAATGAAAATGATTCAAATGGGGCCCAAAATTGGGGTGCGCATCCCTCTTACAATAGAATAGCCAAAAATAAAGTTTCAAATCCTAAATCTAGATACATTAGCAGATATTAACCTCCGAACAGCTCAAAAAGCATAAAAAACTAGGTAAGTAATTTTAAAACCTAATTTCGGGGCACTAGATGATGGAATTTGGCCCCAAAAATTGGTTTTTTTGGGCAAATAGAACTTAATGGAGTCATATTTGTTTAGAACTCTCCCAACTAGTTCCCTGTCAAATTTCATGTCAATCGAAGCTACGGTTGAGAAGTTATGGCCCCGACAAAATGCACTAAAATTTAGGAAAAAGAAATAAAATTTTCAAATTTCATTGGATGCTCTTGCATTAGACACCCTGGGTGGATTGAGAAGTGACCTTCACTTCTGTACAACCAAGTTGCATCTTCTACAGGTCTGCCCTTCCACTTGACCAAATATTTTGAATACTGCCTATTCCTGGTACTTCTGCCTTCTCGAGTGTCTAGTATTTCCTCTATCTCATATGTGGCTGGAGTAGACGCTGGAATACTCCACAAATATATACTTGGTGTCTCACTACTACCTCCTTCATGGTATTCTACCAAGTCTAAAATATTAAAAATAGGTGATATATTCAGCTCACTAGGCAGTTCCACTTCGTAGGCATTTCTTGAATCTCTTTTACCTATGATCCTGCATGGTTCAAACCTCTCCATCTTTAGCTTGTTGTAGGTTTTTCTAGGAAACATTTCATTTATCAAGTGAACCATGACCTGATATCCCACTTGGAACTCCTTGAAATGCCTCTTCTGATCTATTTTGGCCTTGTACTGAGTATTCATCTTACTGATATGCTATTGTACCTCTTCATGTAAACTCTTTATGTGCTCTACAAAATCTTCAGCCTTAGCACTACTCTTTTCTCCTTTACCCATCATTCTCAACTCAGAAGCATTCCTTGGGTTGTTCCCATACACAATCTAGAATGGTGATTTACCAGTACTTTTGTTGATAGAATTGTTGTAAGCAAATTCTGCCTATGGCAAAATCAAATCCCATCCCTTGGGATTATCTCCTACCAAGCATCTTAGAATATTACCCAAACTTCTGTTCACCACCTCTATTTGTCCATCAGTCTACGGGTGGTATGTAGAACTGAACTTCAAATCTATTCTCAGCTTCTTCCACAAAGTCCTCCAAAAATAACCCATAAATTTGGTATCTTTGTCAGATACTATACTCTTGGGTAGACCATGAAGGCGTACCACCTCCTTGAAAAACAAGCCTACAACATGAACTACATCACTCATTTTATGACATGGAATAAAATGAGCCATCTTCAAAAACCTGTCAACCACAACAAAAATGGAGTCATTCCCTCATTGTGTCCTTGGTAGGCCAAGAACAAAATCCATACTGATGTCCTCCCATGGTCTCTTCGATATAGGTAATGGCTAATACAATCCTGTATTCTGTCTCACTCCCTTAGCCATCTGACACACTCTGCAACCCTGCACAAATTTTTCACATCCTGCTGCAATTGTGGCCAATGGTAGTTTTCACTAATAAGGGCAATGGTCTTATCTTGACCAAAATGTCCAGCTACTCCTCCAATATGCTTCTCCTTTATCAAATTCTCCCTCATTGAAATTATAGGAATGCACAATTGGTTCCTTCTGAATAGCATCCCATATTGGATTATAAAATCCAACCACTTAGTTATATTCAAAGTAGTAGGAGACAAACTTGCCTTCCAAGCCTCTGCAAAATCCGGATCCTCTAGAGATAAACTCTTGAGTTCTTCAAACCCAACGACTTCCACTTTCATCTCTATCAACAAATTTTGCCTTCTACTCAAGGCATCTGCCACTCTATTAGACTTCTCACTCCTATGCTTCAAAACAAAGGTATAACTCTGTAGTAATTCAACCCACTTCAAATGTCTTTGATTTAGTTTTCTCTGACTATTAATATACTGCAAAGCTTGATGATCAGTATATAAAACAAACTCTTTTGCTAACAAATAGTGTCTCCATTTCTTAAGAGCCTGAACTATAGCATAAAATTCTTGATCATAAACAAAATATTTCTTCCTGGAATCATTTAACTTCTCACTAAAATATGCAACAGGTTTACCTTCCTGACTCAACATAGCTCCAATGGCATTGCCACTAGCATCACAATCAACCTGAAATACTTTATTAAAATCCTGAAGTACCAAAATGGGTTGTTCTGTCACCTTCTTTTTCAACATATCAAAACTTGCACCTGCCTTTGCAGTCCACTTAAACTCCTTCTTATCCCCTCTCATGGTTTCTGTCAGGGGTGCACAAATACTGCTAAAGTTTCTAATGAACTTTCTGTAGAAACTTGCAAGACCATGGAATAATATTACCTCCATTATGTTCCTTGGAGTAGGCCACTCAATGATAGCCTTCACCCTCTCTAGGTCAATTTTTAGACCCTCATCTGAGATGACAAATCCTAGATACACCAACTCCTTCTTCACAAAACTGCACTTCTTCAAATTAATCAGCAACTGCTCCTCCCTCAGCTTTTCAAAAACTATCCAAAATTGCATCAAATGCTCTTCCAATGTCTTACTAAAAATTAGAATATCATCTAGATAAACAATAACAAACTTCTCTAGGAATTCTCTCAACACCTCATTCATCAGCCTCATGAATGTACTAGGTGCATTGGTTAACCCAAACAGCATAACCAACCACTCATACAAACCCTCTTTGGTTTTGAAGGTTGTCTTCCACTCATCACCCTCTCTAATGCGAATCTGATGATACCCACTCTTTAAATCAATCTTTGTGAAGTATTTAGCTCCACTCAAACAGTCCATTATATCGTCCATTCTAGGTAATGGAAATCTATACTTAATGGTAATCTTATTTATGGCTCTAGAATCAGTACACATTCTCCATTCTCCATCCTTCTTCGGTGCTAGTACTGTAGGTATTGCATAGGGAATCAAACTCTCTCTAATCAACCCCTTCCTCAACAACTCTTGAACCTATCTGTTCAACTCTTCACTCTCCATGGGAGACATTCTATGGGTTTCCTTATTGGGTAAACTAGCTTCTGGAATCAAATCAATTTGATGGCTAATATTTCTCACTGGTGGCAAACCCTCAGGCACATTATCTGACACAATATCAGGAAACTCTTCTAACAAAATTTCAACATCTATTGAAATATCCATACATTGTTCCTTCTTAACAGTAGGAATTAATGCATAACACATAGAATCCCTCTTCAGGCCATCCAAAAAATTTCTACCATCTACCAAACAGATTCTAGCACTACTGCATACCTTTTCATCCACTTCCTTCAATGGCTTCAACTTGTGACACACTCCATATTTCGTTAGAGAGTAAGTATTCGCATGCCCATCATGCACCGCACATCTGTCAAATTTCCATGGCCTCCCCAACAACAAATGGCAAGCATCCATAGGCCAAACATCACACAGAACCTCATCTTGATAATTTCCAATATGACATTTAACTAAAAGCTGCTCACTGACTAATGCTCTATGATCTTTCTGCAACCACACAATTCGATATGGATGCGGGTGCTTCCTCTTCTCCAATTTCAACTTAGCAACCATTTCTCCTAAAACTAAATTATCTGTGCTACCATTATCTATGATAACATTATAGACCTTACCTACACATTTGCATCTTGTGCGAAATAAGCTCTTCCTCTGATCCACATATTTCCCTCATTTCATCAATGCTCTTCTTGTCATCAACACTTCTCCTCCTTTTGCTTATTCATAATGTTCTGATTCAGCACCTTCATCTACTACAGTAACTCTGGCATGACCCTCAGGTCTCTTATTCATCCTCCCTTGGTGTTGGGGACACTCATATTCTGATGTCCCTCTTCCCCACAATGGAAACAGGTTCCACGAAATCCTCCTCTTCCATACCCACGTCTAGATATACCTCTTCCTCTTTGCTAAACATTGTTATGATCACAAGAGCGGTAGGTATTCTCCTATTTCTAATCTTGGTTATTACTTGTTTCACCAGTCTTCTTCTGATCTTCATATTTTCCTCCACTAGTTCTTCCACCAGTTCTTCCACCATGATCTCTTCCTCTTTGTTTGCTTTCAAATCTTCTGTTCAGCTTCTCTTCAACCTTCAAGGCAAACTGATATGCATCCTCAATTGTGGTCATCCTGACCAAACTGAGTTCTTCTTGGATATTCATTCTTAACCCATTTATGTAACAAGCTACTTTCTCCTTATTAGCCTTTGAATGGCTAGTTCTAATTGAGATCTTGTAAAAATCCTCTATATATTCTTTGACAGATTTTCTTGACTGTCTCAAACTCTGCATTTTACTCAATAGATCTAATTTGTAATCTGCAAAAACAAACTACCTCTTCAAATTCTCTACCATTCGATCCCATCTGGTTATCTTTTCCTTTCCTCTTCTATTTCTTTCTAGCTGCACTTCTTTCCACCATATGCTAGCATGGCCTTTCAACTTTGTTTTTGCAAACTTGATCCGATCTGGATCTACAACCTCCTCATACTCAAAATACTCATCCATATCATTTATCCAATCAATCAACTTCTCTGGATTGATATTCCCATAATACATGGATACATAAAACTTTTGCCTCTTCCCGATCAAAGATATGGCCCTAAATAATCTAGCTTCTACAGGATCCATTACTTCTTCATTTGATGGATCATCAACCTCCCAAGATTCATCTTCACTACGGTATTCTCTCCTTGGCTCAACCCCTCTTCATAAATCCTATTGCAGGGCTTTCACTTGCCTCTGCAAAGCTCTGAAATCTCCTTCAGGTACCACATTTCTCCCACCACCACGGTTTCTTCATGGAGGCATTCTTCCTCACTCTCTTCTCACAACCCTTCCACAAATCCTGATGCAAACTGCCTCACTTTCAGCAATCTGATCATACACTCAGGAACCCTAAGCTCTGATACCACTTGATGGAAAGCAAAACTTACTCAAACCAATTCTCATTCAAAAACTTGGAAAGATTACCTCATAAACCCTCATTCTGTGGCTATATAGCCAAAAAACCTTAAAAATTGAAAATGAGTCGGATGGGGCCCAAAATTAGGGTGCGAATCCCTCTTAAAATAGACAAGCCAAAAATAAAGTTTCAAGTCCTAAATCTAAATACATTAGGAGATATTAACCTCCGAACAACTCAAAAAGCATAAAAAACTAGGTAAGTAATTTTAAAACCTAATTTCGGGGCACTAGATGATGGAATTTGGCCCCAAAAACTAGATTTTTTGGACAAATAGGACTCTATGGAGTTATATTTATTTAGAACTATCCCAAATAGCTCCCTATCAAATTTCACGTCAATCGGAGCTACGGTTGAGAAGTTATGGCCCCGACAAAATGCACTAGAATTTAGGAAAAATAAAACAAAATTTCCCAAATTTCGTTGGATGCTCCTACATTAGACAACTACCATCCTACTTGGAATAGAGCACTAATAGATCTTCTAGCCATTCTAGAGAGATTATTCCCGTTGAATGCCATCAATGCTTTGATTTGAATGTATTGAAAAATATTCTATAAATAGTAGGATGTTGGCCTTTCCAAAGGGTGGATCTGTGGACTTTACAATTCATATGTAATTATTCATCCCTTGTAAATAATAGTAAATTACTATTTTATCTCTCTATCTATATTTCATTCTACTTTTATCTTTGATTGAATTTTTATTTCTGTGATGGTCATCTGATTTGATTCGTTTAATTCTACTATCTAGATTTCATGGGTCTAATTGGGTGGTTTTGGAATTTGTATTTACCACTAGGTATCAGGGTTTATTTCTGGAGCACTCTAATTTTTCTGAATTTTACCACATTTAACTAGATGCATGCCACATGGAAGAGGCTACCCTAATAACCTACACAATTTAGGGAGTAGATTCAGGAGACCTTATTAGATGTCTAATTGAAGGATACCATCTTGGTGATGATCTCCACTAGATTGGTCCATGACCAAAATCTACCTTTCACTATAATAAACCTCTAGATTGAGTGAGTGATATTATTGATGATGTGTCATTCCAAAAAATGTAGGTAATAGCTTAGGAATTTCTAGTTCTAGAAACCTTGAACCATCCAAAATTAATGGAAAAAACCCCTCACACATATCGCAAGGAGGAATCTATAGTAGAGGTGATTGATGATGGTAGAAATATAGAAAATATAAGGCCTTTCATATTAATTATCCCTTATCCCCTAACATCAAAATGCAAAAGGATTTTAGAATTAAGTTAGATATGATGCTCCAAATAGTTTTGGCTATAAATAGTCATGTAAAATTCATTGTAAGGAATTACAATTTGCTTGTACATGCCTAATATCTATCATTGTATGATCTTCTATTCACCTACTTATTTGCATATAATCTAGACTTGAGCCTTGAGTAGCATTTCTAAATATCATCTAACACTTTTTGGTCTCATTTCTATGTAATATTTTGATATATATGGTAGTTGTAGCTAACTTCGCTCTTTTCTACTTCTATTATGTTTCTTTAATGCATAATAATAAGTTGAAATCATGTTCAAATCCTAGTTGTTAGTGTTAAAGTTAATGTGTACTCCTTATCAAGTGTCAAGGACACATGTCAAGGAGGATCACACATGATTCTTGATATAAAGGGATAGATTTTTCCTCTTGTAATTGAGGCTCAAATCAGATCCGAGTATAGTCATGCATATACTCATTGGAAATAATTTTTTGAGTTGGACACAATGGAGGTGTCCATTTTGAGTTTTGAGGTAGTTTGATATGCTTTTTTGGGCCTCAAATATTTTTGTATCATGGAGTGCATTTTTTATTGAAATCGAAACTCCTTGGAAAATATAAGTGATCCTAGTATTTAGTGATATTCTCTATAGCACCTAGTGGATGGAGCGACTGATTATCCATGCATTCTAGTAGGATGAGAAGGTCACCATAAGGACACCTACCACTCTAGGGACTACATAATATTGACACCCTAGACTCTATCTAAAGACTATTCCACGAAAACACTTTGGGTAAACTCTTAAAGACTACAAATATATACTTCAGAAGATTCTCTTTTATCTCCTTTTTTGGGTTCTAGTCTATGGCTCATATTTTTTGTAATATAGAATGCATTTTTGGTACATCGACACTCTCAAATTATTCAAATTTTTATATAAATATGCATTTTTAGTAGATATTGACACCTTATAGATAAATATTTCACCATGATGAGGGGATCATACCCATGGTGAACCTAGTCAGTGACCTACAAAGGCAATAAACCCGAGGAAGAGGCTGACCCTAAGGCACTAAGACAAGGCTAAACTAGAGGAATAGACCTAAGGAAGTGGCTGACCCTGAGGCAATAGATCTAGACGTATACACCACAAATCTAAAATTATTATTCATAGTTGAAGAGCCAAAAGGCCAAAAGCAAAATCCTAGACACTATTCCAAATAATATAATGAAAGTCAACATTAAGGAGGAATGTCTCTAATGTTGATTTACCTTTTTTTTGGAAAGTACACATTAAGGGGGAATGTTAAAATTAATGTGTACTTTACCTTTTATTTATCCTTGACACTTATGTTTTTATTGTTGGACATTTTGAGTTCATTTAGTTGTCATTGATGTCAAGGTGAGAAGTCATCATTGTTGAGTTCATTTAGTTGTCATTGATGTCAAGGTGAGAATTCATAATTGATTTCAATGTAAACACATGAAGCTATCATTAATACCATAGAGTACACCATTACTGCCACTAGGAACAATGCAAATAATTGAAGAAGAGATGTCAAAATATTGTTTGATAAGGGTTTGTGTTAAAACCATGGTGACAATTAAAAGGTTTTTATTTAAATAATTATAAGGATATACATGTTTCCTTAAACATCTTGATGGTAGAATTAAGGTTTTTATTAAAACCATGGTGGCAGAATAATATTCACAAAATCAATGGAGTACAAATTAAAGGTTTAAATTTTATCCCAAGGAAGACTTTAATTTTTATTAAAGTCAAAAGTTTATAAATATAATTTATAAAATTTAAATTATTTTAGAATTTAAATAATTTATAGATTATAAAAGGTTTTAAAAAGGAGCACTGACGTCATATTAGTGGAGTGTCAACGTCTATGGCAAAATGGGAAATTGTGTATAAATACCACACCAAAGGACATTAGAACTTACCCTTATTCAATTAATTTATGCAACCAAAGAGAAAGAATTCATGCAATCGTTGAGGAAGAAGACAAACGCGAGTTGTTTTTAGTGGTAGAAAAAAAATATGAAAATGGAGGAGAAGTCCTCACTCCCATTGGATAATATGGTCCATTGGTAGCATATTTTTTGTGAGAGCATTGGAAGTGGAAGTGACCACGATCGATTCATGTGGTGGTTGGTTTATGTGTTTGTCTTGAGCGTCAAGGGGAAAGCCTTTTGGTACGTGCTTGTTTTGAGTGCTAGACTTAGGAGAAAGAGCACAAAGTACTCTTAAGATTTCAAACATGCGTCTAGTGCACATGGTGGTCAACCCCACGGCTAGAGCACTTGTGGAGGTTGTGATTATGGGTTCGAATCCCACTAGTGGCAAAGGTATTTTTAATTGAAATTTTTATTTTACTAATGTTTTCTATAAGGTGTTATTTGGAGTTATAAGGATTTATGAAATATTGTTTGATTGATAATTAATGTATGTTATTTGGAGTTATAAGGGTTTATGAAAGATTATTTTATTGATAATTGATTTATGTTATTGGAGTTATAAGTAAAGTAGATTTTATTTTTACAAAAGTTATTTTTGCCATTAAATCTGATTAAAGAGGTTTTGAGTTAATTTTGGTGGATTTTGAATTTATTTTTAATTGGGAAATTATAAGGTGTTATTGGATAAATATTTTATGTATGTTGATGGTTGTTTGAAAGGTGGAGTGATAAGGTGTAATTGAGTTTTTACATTACATTGTGAGAAATATTTATCTTATAACATCTTTGAGCTTGGCATAGAAGTGTTTGTGGTTGTGACAGATTTATGAGATCCCTTCATCATCAAGAAAAATGTATGAGGACATTATTCCATAGTTGAGTTGATTTATTGGTTTTATGGAAAAAAAATTGGAGTGAAAATGACTTGATTAGGGTTTCCTATTGAGTGTGTTGAGTTAATGCTTCAAGGTTTTCTGGAATAAATAATTGTTGTTAAAACCTTGTTTGATAAACATTGTTGTTGAAGCCATTGGTTGTGAGAAGAACTTGAATTAGGGTTTGAGTATCATTGCTATGTGAGATTTGTTTTATAAGCATCTTTTTTGAAGTGATTTGTGAGCAAAGAACTTAAACTAGGGTTTGAAGAGAACATGAGTATCATTGTTATGTGAGAGTTGTTTTATAAGCATTGTTGTTGAAGTGAATTATTGAGTGAAGAACTTGAACTAGGGTTTGTAAAGATTATAAGTATCATTATTATGTGAGATTTGTTGTTGAGCATTGTTGAAAATATTTTGAGTTGATGTTTATATGCTTGGACTAGGGTTTGAGAGAGGATTATTGCATTGAATGATTGGTTGAGTAGAGTTGGTTGAGCCTAGTCAAGTGGATGTGTGAAGTGATTGTTCAAGTTCCATAAAACAAACTATTCTATATTCAGAATTGAGTTGAGAAAGTGATTGAGAATTGAGTTGAATTTGAAACATATTGAGTCTCTAACAATTCTCTTTATGTTTCTATGAGATTGGACAAGTTCTGTGTGGACTTATTGAGTAGATTTTAGGTAAGTCTTTGAGGAGACTTTTGAACTAATTTTGTGTGGTGAAAGCTTACAATACTGATTTGGATAAGTTCTTGAGAGGACTTAGTGAAAATATTTGAGGTAAGTCTTTTAGGAGACTTGTGGACTAATTTTGTGTGAGCTTTTGTGAAAGCTTACAATACAGATTTGTATAAGTTCTTGAGAGGACTTATTGAAAAGATTTGAGAAAATTCTAGAGAGGACTTGTGGAGTAGATTGAGAAATTTCTAGAGAGGACTTGTAGATCAAATTTGAGCAAGTTATAGAGAGGACTACTAGAGCATATTTGAGAAAGTTCTAAAGAGGACTTGTGGAGAAGATTGAGCAAGTTCTAGAGAGGACTTGTAGAGCAGATTTGAGCAAGTTCTAGAGATGAATTGTGGAGAATATTTGAGTAAGTTATAGAGAGGACTTGTGGATAGATTACTGTGAGCTTTTATGGAAGCTTACAAGGCAGATTTGAGATAAGTCTTTAAGAATACTTGAGAGCAAAGTTGATTGATTTGTTCAAACCTTGAGTTAAGGTTTAGGGCAGATCCAAAAAATTTGAGTCAAGCCTTGAGTTAAGGATTAAGGATAGATATTGAGGATAGATTTATGCTAGACTAAAGGACTATGTTTAGTGTATATTTGAGAGTAGAGTTTGTTACATATTTTAGAACAGGTTTGTGCCAGACTAGATACAGAGATTGAGCAAAGTTGTACTAGATAGGACTATGTTAAGTGCAAATTTGATAAAAATATTTTGAGGTGATAGAGAAGAGAGGACAGTAGTCTCCAGTGTATAGATATCCATTAGACAGGCTAGTGAGGATAGGTATTCTGAGTGGGGACAAAATATTCAGTGGAGAGATATCCACAAGCCAGTGTAGTGGAGGCAGTAGTCTTCTAGAGGATCACTAACCAGAGCATAGGAGAAGGAGTTCTCCTATGGATAGAGATCCATGAACTGGATTTAGGGGTTTGGTGTCTCCTTTGGATAGAGGTCCATAAACATTGTAATAGGGAAAGGATTCCCAAGATATTGATTGAGAAAATTTTAGTGAAATATTTTCTTCATTGAGTAGCTCATATTGGGTGAACCATGTAAATTGTGGTGTATCTATTGTGTGTGGTGATTTTTACATTGATTTTATTATTGTTGTTGATATTGCTATCTATACATTGCATGATATTGAATTGGAAAGAAAAGTAAAAAGTGGTATTATATTGTTCACACCCCCCTCTCAGTATAAGCTTGTGTTCTTCAATTGGTATCATAGTGGTTTCCTTCAAAAGAGTTTAAAAACTTGAAGGAAAATCTAACAAGAACTCAATGGACTCTAAGAATGTGTCCTCAAATAATTCAACACCAGTATTTGATGGAAGTGAATATATATATTGGAGTTTGAGAATGAAGATCTCCTTGATGGCACTTGGCAATGAAATTTGGGAAGTAGTTGAAATTGGATACGATCCCTTAATTAATACTCCTACAAATAAGGAAGGTAAAATCCTACAACATTATAATTCCAAAGCAGTGAATGCACTTTTGAGATGTTTGCATAGAACAGAGTCTATGCAAGTTATGCATTGTCAAACTACCAAAGAAATGTGGGATAAATTTTAAAATATATATGAAGGAGATAAATGTGTCAAGAAAGCAAAGATGCAAAATCTCAAAGGACAATTTGAAGAATTGAGAATGAAGGATGAGGAAAACATTAGTACTTATCTACTTCGAATTGATGAGGTTGTTAATGCTATGCAAGGACTTGGAATGAAGATTGATGAATCAGATGTTTGTGATAAAGTCTTAAGAACCCTTCCAAAAATATTCAGTGAAAATGTTTCTACTATAGAAGTATCAATGGATGGTGACCCTTTGATAAGAGATATGTTGCTTGATATTCTTACAACACATGAGATAAGAACAAACTATCCTATTCCTTAGAAGTAAGTAGCATTCAAAGCAATAAAAAATATAAATGGTAAAAAGTCAAAATCAAGCAATGAGTCATCCAGTGATGAAGAAGCTAATTATGGTAGAAGAGATAAGGATTATAGAAGATCTAGAGATCTAAAATCTGTTAAATTTTTCAATTGTGGAAAGTATGGATATTTTGCAACATATTGTCAAGAAGCTAAGAATAACAATAGTGAAGAAAAATAGGATCATAGGAAAATGGAATAAAAAAGATATAGGCACCAAAAGAAAAGCAAGGATGGATAAAACAAACAAGGAAAGAAGTTCTTCCAAAGGCAAAAGAGAAGCTACTATGTGGATAAGGCAAGTAAGTACTCAAATGATAGTGATGCTAGTTTTTTAGACAATGATAAAGATGAAGTTCTTTTTATGATTGAATAAAAATAACAAGTTAAGAAAAGGACTCCAGTAATTCTCAAGTATTATAGATGTGGTAACTTTGAACATATTGAATATAGTTGTACACGGGATGGTTATAGTTTCAGTGATTATGAATATGAAGATACACTTGAAGGACCAAAAGAAAATATTCTAATGGAACTAGAAGAAGTAAAAGATTATCCTATAGAAGACAAGCCAATAGAAAATAAAGATGTGGACAAAGGTAAACAAATAGAGGAATATTTAGAGAAAGATGGATATGATCTCAAGGGAGAAATTATTTATGCTCTTGAAATAGTAAATAAGGTAAGAAAGAAAAACTCTAAACTTGAATTTTAGTTTCACAAATGTGATTAAGAGAGAAGAATGCTTATCAAATCTTAAGTTAAGTTTTAGGACATGTCTAGTAAAATTGAGTCAAGACTTGAGTTAAGGCTTGAGGATAAAGATCGAGGATATATTTGTGCTAGAACAAAGGACTATGTTTTGTGCATATTTAAGAGCAGATTTTGGTGTAGATTTAAGGATAGGTTTGTGCCAGACCAAAGATAGAGATTGAGTAGAATTATACTATATTGAAGGACTATGTTAAGTGCATATTTGAGACAAAAATTTGGAGATGACAAAGTAGAGAGGATAGTAGTCTTTGGTGGATAGAGAATCATTAGCCAGAGCAATGAGGATAAGTATTTTGAGTGGGGACAAGAGTCTTCAGTGGAGAGAGATCCACAAGCTAGTGTAGTGGAGGCAATAGTCTTCTAGAGGATCACTAGCTAGAGCAGAGGATAAAGAGTTCTCTTGTGGATAGAGATCCATGAACTTGATTTATGGGATTGGTGTCTCCTTTGGATAGAGGTCCATAAATATTGTAATAGGGAAAGGATTCCCAAGAGATTGATTGAGAAAATTTTAGTGAAATATTTTCTCTGTGGAGTAGCCCATATTGGGTGAACCACGTAAATTGTGGTGTATCTATTGTGTGTGGTGATTTTTGTATTTCTTTGATTATTGTTGTTGATATTGCTATCTATACATTGCATAATATTGAATTGGAAATAAAAGTAAAAAGTGGTCTTATATTGTTCACCCCCTCTAAGTATAAGCTTGTGTTATTCATTTATATAGGCTTATGCCCATATATTATACTTTTTCATGTATATTATATCTCCTTTCAGTACCAATAGTTAGCTTGTGATGAATGTGATCAATTTAGTTGATTACATGCAAAAAATTAGATCTTAGCGCATCAGCCGTAGTTAGCATAGTATTATTTTCTTTTATTGTTCTATTATTTCTTATGGTGTTTCTTTTCCTTTATTCTATGTATGAAATCTATGAGATTGAGTGAGCATTGACGATCAAATTTCATAAAAGAACAAACCTTTGTAAAAACCTAAAATTCATCCTCTAAGTTTCTTCCCATGCTCTCAAGATATTTTGTTCTATTACTTCATATGAGGCACAAGTGTTAGATGCATTTAACCACTACAAAATATTGAACGCGACATTAAAAAATGACAACAATAATATCTTATTATAAAACAAAATGGTTGATTCTTTAATGTTGACATAAATGTCACTTCAAATTTGTATTCGTAAACCTTGAGACCAGGTGTTTTATTACTGATTGTAGTGTAACTTTCCATTTTAGTGAGATTATTTTGATATATACATACACCATTTATATAACATGTATTGTTTTTATGATTTTTCCTTTGTTTATAGGTAAATTTTAATTTCATTCATATTTTCAAAGTAATGTGAAATCCACCAAAATATTGGTCTCATTCTTGTTGAAAGTGTAATTTAATTCCTAGCCAAGACCAACATTATAGGATTATATATTGGATAGATCTAACGAAACTGTACAATGTATTGAATTTATTATAATATAATACTATGTAAGACCTATGGACTATAGTTAACCTTTTTATGTTTAAACCCATATTATTAACTTGTAATTAACCTTAGAGAGTTTTCTATTATGTTGTATTAAGGTTAAGTTTATTTCTATTCAGGATTTTGGTATTGGTATAAATACCCCAACCACTCTTCATTTGAATAATAAAAGTGTTGTCATTATTATCTATGGATAACATAGTGGTTATTTATGGTGCTCATGGGTGCCCACTATATCTTTCTCCTTTTCAACCTTGCTTTGATTTTTATATAAGATTTGAGTGATGGATTGCTTATGTTTGTTTCTATTTTAAATAATTACTGGAGTAAGAGTGGGCCCTTGCTCCCTATTTTAGAAGAAGGTAAAATCAATCCAAAAATATATCCTAAAAACTCATGTATAATTTTAAATCAAAACATTGAACTCTGCACTTTATTGAAAACTATTATCAAAAACAAATTTTACAATTCTATTTTATGTTTCATTTCTAACTTTCTCCTAATTGATAGTGGTTGGGGACTGTTGTTGGTTGTGTGTGTCGTTTTGGGGGTTTTTCCCTTGTGGTTATTTCTAGTCTTCCCTTTCCTTGATCCAACTCTAGTGTAGACCTTGGGCTCAATGACCGTTGAGGAAGGAATTTACTGATGGTCCCTTCATCTAGTGGGGTTCCCTAACTTCGATGGGTTGTAGGGGGTGGACCAACTATTAGATCTATCTTCTTTAGATATATTAGATCTTAGGGTTCCAAAGTTCTATTTTTTTAAGGGATCTTCATTTTATTTTCTTTTTGATTCTATTTTGTGTCAATATATCCTAAATATTCTCTTCATACGACCTAGAGGTTGGTTGGACTCTAGTGGGATCTATGGATTTTATGGTGTATGTCTATGTTAGATGCTTGCTCCCATTTTCGAAGGTTTTTCTATCATCGGTATCTTTAGTTGCAGATATCCTTTTTTTTGTTGTTCTTGTTTATGCTATTTTCCTCTTGATAGGGTTCCAACTGATGTTTGGACCATGTTTTAAAGGAAGGTTGGTTTCTCCCGCTGGGCAGGATTTTTTTTATTTTATGAGCGCTCTTTGGTTACAGTTTTATTTTTTGAGCACTCAGGTTTTTTCATTTTGATTATTGGTGAGGTTTGAGGTCTTCAAAGAAAGTGGTAAATTTAAGTTTTAATCCTTATGCTTTAATTTCGTTGGGTGATTCAAGGGTTTTAATTTTAAAGTAAAAATTTATGTTTAATTTCTCTTGTCGGTTGTTGTGAGCACCATTCCCATGTTTTCCAGTAGTTTTGCCTTGTGCCCTAGCTACAGTCCATTTGGCTGGTCACGAATTTTTGGTTTGTCAAACTCTCATTGAGTGGGATTTATTTGTTTTCAATTTTTGGTCGGTCATGGATTGCTGGTTCGTCAAACTCTCGTTGAGCAGGATTTCTTTGTCTTCAATTTTTGGCCTTGTTTTTTTCTTAGTCTTTATCAAGTGCCTCAAATATCATGGTGTTTTTTCTTTGGTGCTCTTTTTTCAATTTGAATTTTAAATTTGATTTAAGGTAGGATTTTTGGATCCAACTTTTATTTGATGTATGATTCTCTTATTGGTAGTTGGATCCAATACAATTAATGTACTAAATACTTTTCTACTCTACTACTATCTTCTATGTGGGTACGTGGAGATATTTATACTAAGTCCTCCAAACTCCAAATATAGGTGGAAAATTATAAATAAATCTCCTATGCTGCTATTTCTTGATTTGCTGGTTGGTTGCAACTTAGTCCTAATTTATGACAAAATATAGTTGTGTGGTTATCCTTGCTTCTCTCTTGATAGAAAATAGGCCAAAATATGTTAATACTATTGGCCACATCTTCCCACATGACATCTGCTATTTTTGTGCAAGCAAAACTGTAGTTTTCTTGTTGCAACAATATGCACACTTGTTAGAAGTTTTTAACATCAATTGGGTCATGTGGGATCACTTCGAAGTGCATAATAATATGTAACTTGTTGCCTTTAATGCTTTCCAATAAGTTTCACTTACTCCTTTTGACTTCTTCTATGCCCTTCTTTAATGTTGCAAGTTGTTGTCTTGTATATGCTATGTACAATTGACATGCCTTGTTTCACAACAAAAAGGCTGACTTGGCACAATGCCACCTCAATAACTTGTTTTAGGTAAGGAAAATCATTCCCCCCCAAATTAACATGATGCATGCCCTCATGCATCCTAGTGGACCATAGCAATATTTAGGTTTTAGCCTTTTAAACAACATCCTTTGCCACCTGAGAAATTGCTGCAATTTTTGAATTTGCTATCATTTTTGAAAAATGCTAAAAACTTTGAAATTGTTGTAATATCAAAAATTTCTAAATTTTTTCTTAAAAATCCTAAATTTTTTTAAATATTTTGAAAACTACTGAGAAATCCTAAAATTTCTATTTTTTATTTTAATTTCTGAACTAAACAATATAAAATTGATACACTAAGCATTTTGCAATAAAGCACGTAAATTTCATTTTTTGGCAACTACAATTTTTTTCAATTTCTATAATTCCTGTAATTTTTGCAATTTCTAAAGTCTGTAATTTTTGTAATTTTGTAATTTCTATTTTATTGCTATAAAACACAAATTCAATGCATGGTAATGAGATACCCAATCTACTATGGTTTCATTATGCTCTGCTATTGATACCATATTCGGTATATGTGCTACCATTGGTGAAGGTTCATGAATTGGAAACAATTTCAACTTAAATTTTAATATCTACAATCTGAACTACAATATTAGATTTTGTCAAAATCTATTTTTTCCTCATTTTAGGTGATGTACTTACATGTATTAAGTTGTATTATACTCAAAATTCTTATGGATGTTTAGGAGCTTTTTCTAGTAGTTTTGGCTGTTTTTCTAGTAGTTCGGGTGCTTTTTCTATTCATTTTGGAGTTGCTCTGAAATGACACTGTTCATCTTCAGAACATTCCAGAGTTAAGTCTGAATTTTTTGAAGCTACATCCAAAAGTGATAAAATGGTTTATTTTCAAACATTTTCTAAAAAATTTGTTGTTGGTCCATCTCTAGGGTATGTGAGCCTTCCATAAAATCCACACTTCCCTTACCATGCCTCTGTTCAGGTGTTATTTCTTTTTTTATTATTATTTTTTTGCTGTAAAAACATCAATGGTAAAAACAAAAATTGTAGTCCCTTGCTTTAAGGTGGATTTTTTAGTGCTATAGGGTAATTATAGGATGTCTTCTTGTGTTGCCCCTTCTGGAACTTGATCTATAAAATTAGTTATAGTAGTTGGTAGAAAATAGTGCACCAACATTTGTTGTTCTCCTGCTTATGTTTGTTTCTAAAAATTATTATGAATTTCAATATGGTAATGGGGGTGGTATGGAGTTACCTCACTTTGTCACATAAAAATGTTGTTCAGATCCTCTAATATTATTTAAAATTAAAGTTTTATTCTATCCTATTAGTCTCATAATCCTTTTTTGTATGAGGTCAAAAATCTTGTTTACATTTTTCTTTATTATATACTGATGAGTGTCATTATTATTATCGTTTAATTTTCAATATTTGTCAAATACAGTGCGGTGTCCAAGGTGGTCTATGATAGAAGGCTTTGTCAAGTTACAGTTTAGGCAAATAATTCACAAGCTTCATTTAGTGAATCAAAATTTTATTTGTTTTCTCAAGGTCATACCATTCCTAATTTGCAAAATTGAAGCTAATCTAACTTACATAATTGAAATTGCAAAATTTAACACTGTATCTATAGTTGCAGGAATTGAAAATTGAATTATAGTTGTAGAAACTAACAAATTACATAATTGAAATTGCTAAAACAAAAACTATTTTACACTTGCTCAATTGAAACAATAGAAATGGAAAGTGCTAAATTGAAACTAATTGAAATCAATCCATGCTGAATTTCACAATGCTAAAAACTGTCAAAACAAAATGCTGCAAAAACTTGTTAGAAGTTTTTTGTAAAACTTGTCAAAAATTTGTTGCAAAAATTAAAGTATAGAAAAATATGGGTATCAAACACATTCAAAACATAGGTCAGATGGATGTAATCATTCTACATAAATCATGTAACCCGGGTTCAATCCCTACGATGGATATGTTTATGCATAAGAAGTATTTACTCAATAAAAAATAAAAACATTCTACATAAATCACACTTAAAACATAAAAAAGAAATATGTTAAAACAAAGGTTAGTTTTATTACACAAATTAAGCAAGAAATTGACAAGAAATTTGCTGCAGCAAGAAGTTATCAAAAACCTGCTAAGTTAACTTCCTTCCTCTTGGGTATAAGAGTGGGCCCTTGCTCCCTATTTTAGAAGAAGGTAAAATCAATCCAAAAATATATCCTAAAAACTCATGTATAATTTTAAATCAAAACATTGAACTCTGCACTTTATTGAAAACTATTATCAAAAACAAATTTTACAATTCTATTTTATGTTTCATTTCTAACTTTCTCCTAATTGATAGTGGTTGGGGACTGTTGTTGGTTGTGTGTGTCGTTTTGGGGGTTTTCCCTTGGTCTTCCCTTTCCTTGATCCAACTCTAGGGCAGACCTTGGGCTCAATGACCGTTGAGGAAGGAATTTTTCGATGGTCCCTTCATCTAGTGGGGTTCCCTAATTTCGATGGGTTGTAGGGGGTGGACCAACTATTAGATCTATCTTCTTTAGATATATTAGATCTTAGGGTTCCAAAGTTCTATTTTTTTAAGGGATCTTCATTTTATTTTCTTTTTGATTCTATTTTGTGTCAATATATCCTAAATATTCTCTTCATACGACCTAGAGGTTGGTTGGACTCTAGTGGGATCTATGGATTTTATGGTGTATGTCTATGTTAGATGCTTGCTCCCATTTTCGAAGGTTTTTCTATCATCGGTATCTTTAGTTGCAGATATCCTTTTTTTTGTTGTTCTTGTTTATGCTATTTTCCTCTTGATAGGGTTCCAACTGATGTTTGGACCATGTTTTAAAGGAAGGTTGGTTTCTCCCGCTGGGCAGGATTTTTTTTATTTTATGAGCGCTCTTTGGTTACAGTTTTATTTTTTGAGCACTCAGGTTTTTTCATTTTGATTATTGGTGAGGTTTGAGGTCTTCAAAGAAAGTGGTAAATTTAAGTTTTAATCCTTATGCTTTAATTTCGTTGGGTGATTCAAGGGTTTTAATTTTAAAGTAAAAATTTATGTTTAATTTCTCTTGTCGGTTGTTGTGAGCACCATTCCCATGTTTTCCAGTAGTTTTGCCTTGTGCCCTAGCTACAGTCCATTTGGCTGGTCACGAATTTTTGGTTTGTCAAACTCTCATTGAGTGGGATTTATTTGTTTTCAATTTTTGGTCGGTCATGGATTGCTGGTTCGTCAAACTCTCGTTGAGCAGGATTTCTTTGTCTTCAATTTTTGGCCTTGTTTTTTTCTTAGTCTTTATCAAGTGCCTCAAATATCATGGTGTTTTTTCTTTGGTGCTCTTTTTTCAATTTGAATTTTAAATTTGATTTAAGGTAGGATTTTTGGATCCAACTTTTATTTGATGTATGATTCTCTTATTGGTAGTTGGATCCAATACAATTAATGTACTAAATACTTTTCTACTCTACTACTATCTTCTATGTGGGTACGTGGAGATATTTATACTAAGTCCTCCAAACTCCAAATATAGGTGGAAAATTATAAATAAATCTCCTATGCTGCTATTTCTTGATTTGTTGGTTGGTTGCAACTTAGTCCTAATTTATGACAAAATATAGTTGTGTGGTTATCCTTGCTTCTCTCTTGATAGAAAATAGGCCAAAATATGTTAATACTATTGGCCACATCTTCCCACATGACATCTGCTATTTTTGTGCAAGCAAAACTGTAGTTTTCTTGTTGCAACAATATGCACACTTGTTAGAAGTTTTTAACATCAATTGGGTCATGTGGGATCACTTCGAAGTGCATAATAATATGTAACTTGTTGCCTTTAATGCTTTCCAATAAGTTTCACTTACTCCTTTTGACTTCTTCTATGCCCTTCTTTAATGTTGCAAGTTGTTGTCTTGTATATGCTATGTACAATTGACATGCCTTGTTTCACAACAAAAAGGCTGACTTGGCACAATGCCACCTCAATAACTTGTTTTAGGTAAGGAAAATCATTCCCCCCCAAATTAACATGATGCATGCCCTCATGCATCCTAGTGGACCATAGCAATATTTAGGTTTTAGCCTTTTAAACAACATCCTTTGCCACCCGAGAAATTGCTGCAATTTTTGAAATTGCTGTCATTTTTGAAAAATGCTAAAAACTTTGAAATTGTTGAAATGTCTAAAATTTCTAAATTTTTTCTTAAAAATCCTAAATTTTTTTAAATATTTTGAAAACTGCTGAGAAATCCTAAAATTTCTATTTTTTATTTTAATTTCTGAACTAAACAATATAAAATTGATACACTAAGCATTTTGCAATAAAGCACGTAAATTTCATTTTTTGGCAACTACAATTTTTTTCAATTTCTATAATTCCTGTAATTTTTGCAATTTCTAAAGTCTGTAATTTTTGTAATTTTGTAATTTCTATTTTATTGCTATAAAACACAAATTCAATGCATGGTAATGAGATACCCAATCTACTATGGTTTCATTATGCTCTGCTATTGATACCATATTCGGTATATGTGCTACCATTGGTGAAGGTTCATGAATTGGAAACAATTTCAACTTAAATTTTAATATCTACAATCTGAACTACAATATTAGATTTTGTCAAAATCTATTTTTTCCTCATTTTAGGTGATGTACTTACATGTATTAAGTTGTATTATACTCAAAATTCTTATGGATGTTTAGGAGCTTTTTCTAGTAGTTTTGGCTGTTTTTCTAGTAGTTCGGGTGCTTTTTCTATTCATTTTGGAGTTGCTCTGAAATGACACTGTTCATCTTCAGAACATTCCAGAGTTAAGTCTGAATTTTTTGAAGCTACATCCAAAAGTGATAAAATGGTTTATTTTCAAACATTTTCTAAAAAATTTGTTGTTGGTCCATCTCTAGGGTATGTGAGCCTTCCATAAAATCCACACTTCCCTTACCATGCCTCTGTTCAGGTGTTATTTCTTTTTTTATTATTATTTTTTTGCTGTAAAAACATCAATGGTAAAAACAAAAATTGTAGTCCCTTGCTTTAAGGTGGATTTTTTAGTGCTATAGGGTAATTATAGGATGTCTTCTTGTGTTGCCCCTTCTGGAACTTGATCTATAAAATTAGTTATAGTAGTTGGTAGAAAATAGTGCACCAACATTTGTTGTTCTCCTGCTTATGTTTGTTTCTAAAAATTATTATGAATTTCAATATGGTAATGGGGGTGGTATGGAGTTACCTCACTTTGTCACATAAAAATGTTGTTCAGATCCTCTAATATTATTTAAAATTAAAGTTTTATTCTATCCTATTAGTCTCATAATCCTTTTTTGTATGAGGTCAAAAATCTTGTTTACATTTTTCTTTATTATATACTGATGAGTGTCATTATTATTATCGTTTAATTTTCAATATTTGTCAAATACAGTGCGGTGTCCAAGGTGGTCTATGATAGAAGGCTTTGTCAAGTTACAGTTTAGGCAAATAATTCACAAGCTTCATTTAGTGAATCAAAATTTTATTTGTTTTCTCAAGGTCATACCATTCCTAATTTGCAAAATTGAAGCTAATCTAACTTACATAATTGAAATTGCAAAATTTAACACTGTATCTATAGTTGCAGGAATTGAAAATTGAATTATAGTTGTAGAAACTAACAAATTACATAATTGAAATTGCTAAAACAAAAACTATTTTACACTTGCTCAATTGAAACAATAGAAATGGAAAATGCTAAATTGAAACTAATTGAAATCAATCCATGCTGAATTTCACAATGCTAAAAACTGTCAAAACAAAATGCTGCAAAAACTTGTTAGAAGTTTTTTGTAAAACTTGTCAAAAATTTGTTGCAAAAATTAAAGTATAGAAAAATATGGGTATCAAACACATTCAAAACATAGGTCAGATGGATGTAATCATTCTACATAAATCATGTAACCCGGGTTCAATCCCTACGATGGATATGTTTATGCATAAGAAGTATTTACTCAATAAAAAATAAAAACATTCTACATAAATCACACTTAAAACATAAAAAAGAAATATGTTAAAACAAAGGTTAGTTTTATTACACAAATTAAGCAAGAAATTGACAAGAAATTTGCTGCAGCAAGAAGTTATCAAAAACCTGCTAAGTTAACTTCCTTCCTCTTGGGTATAAGAGTGGGCCCTTGCTCCCTATTTTAGAAGAAGGTAAAATCAATCCAAAAATATATCCTAAAAACTCATGTATAATTTTAAATCAAAACATTGAACTCTGCACTTTATTGAAAACTATTATCAAAAACAAATTTTACAATTCTATTTTATGTTTCATTTCTAACTTTCTCCTAATTGATAGTGGTTGGGGACTGTTGTTGGTTGTGTGTGTCGTTTTGGGGGTTTTTCCCTTGTGGTTATTTCTAGTCTTCCCTTTCCTTGATCCAACTCTAGTGTAGACCTTGGGCTCAATGACCGTTGAGGAAGGAATTTACTGATGGTCCCTTCATCTAGTGGGGTTCCCTAACTTCGATGGGTTGTAGGGGGTGGACCAACTATTAGATCTATCTTCTTTAGATATATTAGATCTTAGGGTTCCAAAGTTCTATTTTTTTAAGGGATCTTCATTTTATTTTCTTTTTGATTCTATTTTGTGTCAATATATCCTAAATATTCTCTTCATACGACCTAGAGGTTGGTTGGACTCTAGTGGGATCTATGGATTTTATGGTGTATGTCTATGTTAGATGCTTGCTCCCATTTTCGAAGGTTTTTCTATCATCGGTATCTTTAGTTGCAGATATCCTTTTTTTTGTTGTTCTTGTTTATGCTATTTTCCTCTTGATAGGGTTCCAACTGATGTTTGGACCATGTTTTAAAGGAAGGTTGGTTTCTCCCGCTGGGCAGGATTTTTTTTATTTTATGAGCGCTCTTTGGTTACAGTTTTATTTTTTGAGCACTCAGGTTTTTTCATTTTGATTATTGGTGAGGTTTGAGGTCTTCAAAGAAAGTGGTAAATTTAAGTTTTAATCCTTATGCTTTAATTTCGTTGGGTGATTCAAGGGTTTTAATTTTAAAGTAAAAATTTATGTTTAATTTCTCTTGTCGGTTGTTGTGAGCACCATTCCCATGTTTTCCAGTAGTTTTGCCTTGTGCCCTAGCTACAGTCCATTTGGCTGGTCACGAATTTTTGGTTTGTCAAACTCTCATTGAGTGGGATTTATTTGTTTTCAATTTTTGGTCGGTCATGGATTGCTGGTTCGTCAAACTCTCGTTGAGCAGGATTTCTTTGTCTTCAATTTTTGGCCTTGTTTTTTTCTTAGTCTTTATCAAGTGCCTCAAATATCATGGTGTTTTTTCTTTGGTGCTCTTTTTTCAATTTGAATTTTAAATTTGATTTAAGGTAGGATTTTTGGATCCAACTTTTATTTGATGTATGATTCTCTTATTGGTAGTTGGATCCAATACAATTAATGTACTAAATACTTTTCTACTCTACTACTATCTTCTATGTGGGTACGTGGAGATATTTATACTAAGTCCTCCAAACTCCAAATATAGGTGGAAAATTATAAATAAATCTCCTATGCTGCTATTTCTTGATTTGCTGGTTGGTTGCAACTTAGTCCTAATTTATGACAAAATATAGTTGTGTGGTTATCCTTGCTTCTCTCTTGATAGAAAATAGGCCAAAATATGTTAATACTATTGGCCACATCTTCCCACATGACATCTTGCTCAACTACCCCTAAAAATATCAGAAATTTGTTTTTAGAAGATGTTGCAATTTTACTGACTTTTTCCAGCTTTTGGACAGTAAGCTAAAAATGAGATATTCTCTCTTTTGTGCATGTTTATTTTTTTGGGGATGCTTGGGCATGATTTTAGGGATGTGTGTGCAATATTTCTCATTTCCAACTTTTTATTTGAACATGTGAAAAATGTCAACTATCTGCTATTTTTGTGCAAGCAAAACTGTAGTTTTCTTGTTGCAACAATCTGCACACTTGTTAGAAGTTTTTAACATCAATTGGGTCATGTGGGATCACTTCGAAGTGCATCATAATATGTAACTTGTTGCCTTTAATGCTTTCCAATAAGTTTCACTTACTCCTTTTGACTTCTTCTATGCCCTTCTTTAATGTTGCAAGTTGTTGTCTTGTATATGCTATGTACAATTGACATGCCTTGTTTCATAGCAAAAAGGCTGACTTGGCACAATGCCACCTCAACAACTTGTTTTAGGTAAGGAAAAACATTTAAAATACCTCAAAAAATTATGAGTTACAAATATTTTTATTTTCCATTAATTCTGCTATGATATTTTACCAATAAAATCATGCAAACACTAAAAAAATAATATATTTTAATCATATATTTGGTAGAAAACTATATTATGCATTGATTTATGGCAATTGCATATAAAAATATGGTAAAAATGAGTTATTTTTTATCCTCATCATTCCCCCCCAACTTAAATGATGCATGCCCTCATGCATCCTAGTGGACCATAGCAATATTTAGGTTTTAGCCTTTTAAACAACATCCTTTGCCACCTGAGAAATTGCTGCAATTTTGAATTTGCTATCATTTTTGAAAAATGCTAAAAACTTTGAAATTGTTGTAGTATCAAAAATTTCTGAATTTTTTCTTTAAAATCCTAAATTTTTTAAAATATTTTGAAAACTGCTGAGAAATCCTAAAATTTCTATTTTTTATTTTAATTTCTGAACTAAACAATATAAAATTGATACACTAAGCATTTTGCAATAAAGCACGTAAATTTCATTTTTTGGCAACTCTACAATTTTTTTCAATTTCTATAATTCCTGTAATTTCTGCAATTTCTAAAGTCTGTAATTTTTGTAATTTTGTAATTTTGTAATTTTTATTTTATTGCTATAAAACACAAATTCAATGCATGGTAATGAGATACCCAATCTAGTATGGTTTCATTATGCTCTGCTATTGATACCATATTCGGTATATGTGCTACCATTGGTGAAGGTTCATGAATTGGAAACAATTTCAACTTAAATTTTAATATCTGCAATCTGAACTACAATATTAGATTTTGTGAAAATCTATTTTTTCCTATTTTTATGTGATGTACTTACATGTATTAAGTTGTATTATACTCAAACTTCTTATGGATGTTTAGGAGATTTTTCTAGTAGTTTTGGTTGTTTTTCTAGTAGTTCGGGTGCTTTTTCTAGTCATTTTGGAGTTGCTCTGAAATGACACTGTTCATCTTCAGAACATTCTAGAGTTAAGTCTGAATTTTTCGAAGCTACATCCAAAAGTGATAAAATGGTTTCTTTTCAAAAATTTGCTAAAATTTTTGTTGTTGGTCCATCTCTAGGGTATGTGAGCCTTCCATAAAATCCACACTTCCCTTACCATGTCTCTGTTCAAGTGTTATTTCTTTTTTTATTATTATTTTTTTGGTGCAAAAAAATCAATGGTAAAAACAAAAATTGCAGTCCCTTGCTTTAAGGTGGATTTTTTAGTGCTATAGGGTAATTATAGGATGTCTTCTTGTGTTGCCCCTTTTGGAACTTGATCTATAAAATTAGTTCTAGTAGTTGGTAGAAAATAGTGCACCAACATTTGTTGTTCTCCTGCTTATGTTTGTTTGTAAAAATTATTATGAATTTCAATATGGTAATGGGGGTGGTATGGAGTTACCTCACTTTGTCACATAAAAATGTTGTTTAGATCCTATAATATTATTTAAAATTAAAGTTTTATTCTATCCTATTAGTCTCATAATCCTTTTTTGTATGAGGTCAAAAATCTTGTTTACATTTTTCTTTATTATATACTAATGAGTGTCATTATTATCATCGTTTAATTTTCAATATTTGTCAAATATAGTGTGGTGTCCAAGGCTATCTATGATAGAAGGATTTGTCAAGTTACAGTTTAGGCAAATAATTCACAAGCTTCATTCAGTGAATCAAAATTTTATTTGTTTTTTCAAGGTCATACCATTCCTAATTTGCAAAATTGAAGCTAATCTAACTTACATAATTGAAATTGCAAAATTTAACACTTTATCTATAGTTGCAAGAATTGACAATTGAATTATAGTTGTAGAAACTAACAAATTACATAATTGAAATTGCTAAAACAAAAACTATTTTACACTTGCTCAATTGAAACAATAGAAATGGAAAGTGCTAAATTGAAACTAATTGAAATCAATCCATGTTGAATTTCACAATGCTAAAAACTGTCAAAACAAGATGCTGCAAAAACTTGTTAGAAGTTTTTTGTAAAACTTGTCAAAAAGTTGTTGCAAAAATTAAAGTATAGAAAAATATGGGTATCAAACACATTCAAAACATAGGTCAGCTGGATGTAATCATTCTACATAAATCATGTAACCCGGGTTCAATCCCTACGATGGATATGTTTATGCATAAGAAGTATTTACTCAATAAAAAATAAACATTCTACATAAATCACACTTAAAACATAAAAAAGAAATATGCTAAAACAAGGGTTAGTTTTATTACACAAATTAAGCAAGAAATTGACAAGAAATTTGCTGCAGCAAGATGTTATCAAAAACCTGCTAAGTTAACTTCCTTCCTCCTGGGTATAAGAGTGGGACCTTGCTCCCTATTTTAGAAGAAGGTAAAATCAATCCAAAAATATATCCTAAACACTCATGTATAATTTTAAATCAAAACATTGAACTCTGCACTTTATTGAAAACTATTATCAAAAACAAATTTTACAATTCTATTTTATGTTTCATTTCTAACTTTCTCCTAATCGATAGTGGTTGGGGACTGTTGTTGGTTGTGTGTGTCGTTTTGGGGGTTTTTCCATTGTGGTTATTTCTAGTCTTCCCTTTCCTTGATCCAACTCTAGTGTAGACCTTGGGCTCAATTACCGTTGAGGAAGGAATTTACTAATGGTCCCTTCATCTAGTGGGGTTCCCTAACTTCGATGGGTTGTAGGGGGTGGACCAACTATTAGATCTATCTTCTTTAGATATATTAGATCTTAGGGTTCCAAAGTTCTATTTTTTTAAGGGATATTCCTTTTATTTTCTTTTTGATTCTATTTTGTGTTGATCTATCCTAAATATTATCTTCATATGACCTAGTGGTTGGTTGGACTCTAGTGGGATCTATAGATTTTATGGTTTATGTCTATGTTAGATGCTTGCTCCCATTTTGGAAGGTTTTTCTATCATCAGTATCTTTAGTTGCAGATATCCTTTTTTTTTTTTGTTCTTGTTTATGTTGGTTTCCTCTTGATAGGGTTCCAACTGATGTTTGAACCACGTGTCAAAGGAAGGTTGGTTTCTCCCACTAGGCAGGAATTTTTTTATTATATGAGTGCTCTTTGGTTACAGTTTTATTTTTTGAGCACTCAAGTTTTTTCATTTTGATTATTGGTGAGGTTTGAGTTCTTCGAAGAAAGTGGTAAATTTAAGTTTTAATCCTTATGCTTTAATTTCGTTGGGTGATTCAAGGGTTTTAATTTTAAAGCAAAAATTTATGTTTAATTTCTCTTTACGGTTGTTGTCAGCACCATTCCCCTGTTTTCCAGTAGTTTGCCTTGTGCACTAGCTACAGTCCATTTGGCTTGTCACGAATTGTTGGTTCGTCAAACTCTCATTGAGTGGGATTTATTTGTCTTCAATTTTTGGTCGGTCACGGATTGCTGGTTCGTCAAACTCTAGTTGAGCAGGATTTCTTTGTCTTCAATTTTTGGCCTTGTTTTTTTCTTAGTCTTTATCAAGTGCCTCAAATATCATGGTGTTTTTTATTTGGTGCTCTTTTTTCAATTTGAATTTTAAATTTGAGTTAAGGCAGGTTTTTTGGATCCAACTTTTATTTGATGTATGATTCTCTTATTGGTAGTTGCATCCAATCCAATTAATGTACTAAATACTTTTCTAATCTACTACTATCTTCCATGTGGGTACGTGGAGATATTTATACTAAGTCCTCCAAACTCCAAATATAGGTGGAAAATTATAAATAAATCTCCTATGCTGCTATTTCTTGATTTGCTGGTTGGTTGCAACTTAGTCCTGATTTAGGACAAAATATAGTTGTGTGGTTATCCTTGCTTCTCCCTTGATAGAAAATAGGCCAAAATATATTAATACTATTGGTCACATCTTCCCACATGACATCTTGCTCAACTACCCCTAAAAATATATCAAAATTTTTTTTTTAGAAGATATTGCAATTTTACTAACTTTTTCCAGCTTTTCAAGGAAAAAATTATGAGTTACAAATAAGATATCTTGTGCATGTAAGGAAAAAATACAGTAAGCTAAAAATGAGATATTATCTCCTTTGTGCATGTTTATTTTTTTGGGGATGCTTGGGCATGATTTTAGGGATGTGTGTGCAATATTTCTCATTTCCAAATTTTTATTTGAACATGTGAAAAAGGTCAACTATCTGCTATTTTTGTGCAAGCAAAACTGTAGTTTTCTTGTTGCAACAATCTGCACACTTGTTAGAAGTTTTTAACATCAATTGGGTCACGTGGGATCACTTCGAAGTACATCATAATATGTAACTTGTTGCCTTTAATGCTTTCCAATAAGTTTCACTTACTCCTTTTGACTTCTTCTATGCCCTTCTTTAATGTTGCAAGTTGTTGTCTTGTATATGCTATGTACAATTGACATGCCTTGTTTCATAGCAAAAAGGCTGACTTGGCACAATGCCACCTCAACAACTTGTTTTAGGTAAGGAAAAACATTTAAAATACCTCAAAAAATTATGAGTTACAAATATTTTTATTTTCCATTAATTCTGCTATGATATTTTACCAATAAAATCATGCAAACACTAAAAAAATAATATATTTTAATAATATATTTGGTAGAAAACTATATTATGCATTGATTTATGGCAAGTGTATATAAAAATATGGTAAAAATGAGTTATTTTTTATCCTCATCATTCAGCCCCAATTTAACATGATGCATGCCCTCATGCATCCTAGTGGACCATAGCAATATTTAGGTTTTAGCCTTTTAAACAACATCCTTTGCCACCTGAGAAATTGCTGCAATTTTTGAATTTGCTATCATTTTTGAAAAATGCTAAAAAAATTGAAATTGTTGTAATATCAAAAATTTCTAAATTTTTTCTTAAAAATCCTAAATTTTTTTAAATATTTTGAAAACTACTGAGAAATCCTAAAATTTCTATTTTTTATTTTAATTTCTGAACTAAACAATATAAAATTGATACACTAAGCATTTTGCAATAAAGCACGTAAATTTCATTTTTTGGCAACTCTACAATTTTTTTCAATTTCTATAATTCCTGTAATTTTTGCAATTTCTAAAGTCTGTAATTTTTGTAATTTTGTAATTTCTATTTTATTGCTATAAAACACAAATTCAATGCATAGTAATGAGATACCCAATCTACTATGGTTTCATTATGCTCTGCTATTGATACCATATTCGATATATGTGCTACCATTGGTGAAGGTTCATGAATTGGAAACAATTTCAACTTAAATTTTAATATCTGCAATCTGAACTACAATATTAGATTTTGTCAAAATCTATTTTTCCTCTTTTTAGGTGATGTACTTACATGTATTAAGTTGTATTATACTCAAACTTCTTATGGATGTTTAGGAGCTTTTTCTAGTAGTTTTGGCAGTTTTTCTAGTAGTTCGGGTGCTTTTTCTAGTCATTTTGGAGTTGCTCTAAAATGACACTGTTCATCTTCAGAACATTCCAGAGTTAAGTCTGAATTTTTCGAAGCTACATCCAAAAGTGATAAAATGGTTTCTTTTCAAACATTTGCTAAAAATTTTGTTGTTGGTCCATCTCTAGGGTATGTGAGCTTTCCATAAAATCCACACTTCCCTTACCATGCCTCTGTTTAGGTGTTATTTTTTTTTTATTATTATTTTTTTGCTGCAAAAACATCAATGGTAAAAACAAAAATTGTAGTCCCTTACTTTAAGGTGGATTTTTTAGTGCTATAGGGTAATTATAGGATGTCTTCTTGTGTTGCCCCTTCTAGAATTTGATCTATAAAATTAGTTCTAGTAGTTGGTAGAAAATAGTGCACCAACATTTGTTGTTCTCCTGCTACAATTTTGTTAACTTCCTTGATTTTTGGGTAAGGCCACTGCACTCATGAATACAATGTACTTCAAATATGCACCCATTGGGACTTCCCAAGATGGTCACCCTTTCGAGTTCTAATCAAGCTGGTATTACTTAATTTTTTTTCAAAACATTGAAAATATGAGCACAATGGAAAAACAATAAATGTAAGTTCAACTATGCACCAACAGAGACTTCCTAGGATGGTCACCCTTCCCAATTCTACTCCAAGTTTTTCTTAACTTTTTTCCAAACTCAAGCACAATAACAAAACAACAAATGTAAGACACACAATTTGTATAGCATTTGTACCTTGCATATTTTCAAATTTGTGCACATGTAATTTCTTTTTTTAAAATCCCTTCTGCATTTTTAGATTTTTTAAATGAAATATACAACACACATGTGCTTGGTCAAATTCAAATTTTTGCGCACTATAGATTTGTGAATTTTCAGACCTCATTTCGGAGCTCTATGATTTTTTTGCACATATACAATTAGAACTGTATTTCATTCTGAAGCTCTAGGTCATTCCAAAGATCTATGACTTTTCTACATATATACAACTAAAACTATATTTTTTCCCAACCAAGGGTAGGATAAGGTGTTTCTTGACATGTTTAGCAGGAGTTTCATATTTTTTTACCAAATTTAAAAATATTTTTTGCCAAATACTTAATTATCATACATCATGTGTTAATTCTAAATATGACTAAAATGCAAGAAACACATACCTTACTATCCCAAAAATTTATCATACACCTTACAAATTGCTACTTTCAATGATCATTAGTTGAGTATCTGAAATAAAAAAATAGAACACATGTGCAGGAGGTGAGATTTATGCAATGGTGGAACAATGATGGATAGATTAAAAATACAAATATGTTAGAAACTAGTTTTCATGTAAGCCTTAATTCAATAGCACCTTCGAAAAGGATTTCACTATTGAATTATTCATTTTTTTTTTATCTTTTCATTTTTTTCATCTTTTAATTCATATTTCATTTTTTTTGCATCTATCATTTTCTCATCAAAAGAGACTGTTATTTTTGTTATCTTTTGATGAAAGAGCCTTGGGAGATAACAATCACAAGATGTCAAATAATATGAAAGAA
Source organism: Wollemia nobilis (assembly GCA_028583015.1). Lineage (NCBI taxonomy): Eukaryota > Viridiplantae > Streptophyta > Pinopsida > Araucariales > Araucariaceae > Wollemia > Wollemia nobilis. Next base: position 6,511,708 of record JAQPPZ010003193.1, on the reverse strand, counting down.
AGTAAATCTACTAGATTACTAAAGTATGTTGTAAATAAAAATCATATAAAATATTACAATGTAGCTATGGAGGAAATAAGCACTCCATTAATAAAGCTACTGATCTACATTGTATCCATCACCAATGAATGGTGAGGCACATAGAATTGTACTATCCACTAAACTAAATTATTTGACTATGTTCCCCAACTCTATATCTATCTATCTATCTAAGAAGCCATCCTTATATAGGTAAAATAGGATACTTGGCCAACACTCTATATAGTTGTGCAAGGGATAACTTTCACATTAACACTTGTGCATATATTACATTGCATGAAGTAACTAGATAACTTGCACAAAAAGTAACCTATGTATCTTGGGGGATACATTTGCATAACCCAAATGATGGAATAAAATCTATTTCCAACACCCCATATATTAAATTATTTGGGTATTGAAGACTTTAGTCTTCAATATGAATCTTATTTATCATCTTCTGCTTTATCTTCGTAGTCTTCCTTTGTATTCTTTGTATTCATGTTCAACATGTAATTTGTGTCTTCATATGATGTAGAGTAAGCTACAACTAGAGCTTCTTATTTTATTGGATGATCTTTGGCATGTTCAAATTCATCTTCTATCTAACCACCTTTATAGTTCTCCTTGCAAGTACATTTATTTTATTCTGATTGTTGATGAATGAGCAGGGCATGATGTAATTGTACTATCATATTTTTATTTTTGATCCTTTTGTACTTGCCTTTTTGATGTATTTTTTCTTCATTTTATTCAACTTGTTCTTCTACAAATAAGTTAGAAGCATTTTGTAACATCACAATATCTTATGAGTTTTCCATTGAGTCTAGGATGTAGGTATTTTCATGGATTGAACCTATTGCTTTAATTTCATCTTGATTCATAATGAGACATGTATTGATCCCACCCATATATCCAAAGTTATCATGTAGTTTTTTCTACTAGAATTCTCACTGAGATGAGATTGAATGTTAATCCAAGAAAATACAATACTTTTTGTAGTAGAATATTTGGAAAATATCTACTTCGAGATACACATCCATATCCATTAATAGGATAAGTTTGGCTATCTGCAATTCTTAATTTGTAACCTTTAGCAACTTCAAGAAAGTCAAACTATTATATATTTCCTACCATATGATGGTTGGCTCCTGATGAGGTCTGGATAAGCCTCATTTATAGCATGTTTTAAATAGTTAAAACTGCCTAAAACTCTTGTGAATTATCTTATATGCTAGTTAAGTTGATTTAATATGTTGTGTATTAATTGTTTGCATGATTGAAGTGTTAAGGACATTATATTCTGATTTTTAATAGTTCTTGTATAGTTTTATGTTATCTTGCCATTCTTAGGTTGACAAAAACACTTCATTAGTCTTATTTTGATGATCATTAAGCATTAGTTTCTCTAAATTCAGAAAATAGTACAAAGACTTATTACTATGCAGCAAAAAACTGGTTTTTCCATATAAATTCCAGCCAGTTGCCAATGAATGGTAAGGCATGGAATTCACATCCAAGGAAGAATAAATACTATTGCAATCTGATCCTGACGTCTAATCCAACTAAGAAATGCATCCAAAACCATTTGGAGTCAACACAGTTGGTCATTCTAAAGATCTTTGGAATGAACACAGTGTCTTCGAAATGAACACAGTGTCTCCGAAATGAACACAATGTATTCGAAATGAACACAGTTTCTTCAAAATGAGAAAAGAAAACACTTTTTGACTTGTTGAATGAATTTTGGTGGTGGAAAAGGGGATAAGAAGGTTGATAAAGTTAAGGGAAAATATCTCCCATCTAAATTTTCCGTCCTTGCCATCCAAAGCCACCATTTATGGAAAAGATCAAATTGATCCTCTTCTAGGATAAACCCAGGAAATTCTATAGGATATCAGGAATAGCATATTTTATGTTTGTAATTAGATTTTAGGAATCTATAAAAGATAGTTCCCATCCAGGTTGATCTATTAGATTAGATAGAGGAGATAGAAAATAAATAGGGAGATTATAGAATAGTGATTTCAGACCTGTAACAGATTTTAGCAGAATTGTAATTATGTTTCTGAAGTAATAAAAGTGTAGTTTCAATCCATTTATTTTGTTATGTCTGAGTGTGAGTAAGAATTAAAGAAGAATTCAAACCTTCTTCTGATAAAGGAGGCTTGCCACTTCCAGACCTAGGAGGAGGACTAACAGACAGGTTTTATTCTAATTTTGCTATAGCTGAATAAGTTGTGAACTTGTCATTTTCATTCTTTTGCACAACTAACATTCCTAGTTGTTTAATTCTTGTTCATAATATTTTTGTGATATTATTAGTGGTAGATCTAGTTATTATTTTCATTCCCAACAACTTTCCAATTCATTGCAAATTTCCATTTCCAGCAATTTACAAATTTTTTGTAATTTCCCTACATTCTTATTTTTGCTGTCAAAACCCTGCACAAAAGATTGACGACCTTCTGTTACAGAGTATTGACAAGATCTAGTTTTTATGCTTCATTTCAATTATTGCAAGATTAAATAGACTTTCAATTCTGCAACTATAACTAGAGTTTCAATTCTGCAATTTAATTAGATTTCATTCTTGCAACTATAACTAGGGTTTCATTTCTACAATTAGCAATTAGTTTTCATTCTTGCAAATAGATTAAAGTTCAATTTATGCAATTTAGGGGTAGAAGTGACACAAAACCCCCACACAATCAATTCCACCAATAAGACCTGCTGCTTCCAAATTAACTGAACTACAACCCTGCTTGAAATTTCTCTCGTAAATAGCCTTGGACACCACCCTAGATTGAAAAATTCATTGAGAATTAATGATGTGCTTAATGAAATCCCATAATTTTGGCACCGTTGTTGGGGAACATGGTGTTGTTAGAAGGTGAAAAGCAGTACAATAATTATTATATATGGTAAGTTGTGAATTTTAGAGTAAAATCTGAATGTAATGACTGGTATAAGTAATTGTTATTGGTAAATTGTATTTCAATCCATTTAGGAAATAAGCAAGAAACCACAAGAAGAAAAATTTCACAAGAGGTTGAAATTATGTCAAAAATGTCTAAATTTTTTATTTCCAAAAATGTTGGAATTTTCAAAGAATCCCAATCATCCACTTCTAGCACTGCAAGATCCTTTGAGAAATCATTACAAGGAGAAAAATTAAGTAGTTCAACACCATTTTCTCTTGACAAATCCATACAATCAGGAAAATTTGACAATTTTTATAATTTTTTTTAGGAACCTACAATGGAAGGCTCACAAGAGAATCAAGGTAGGGCTAACAATGTGCTCCACCCTAGTGCAACTAGTGCACCTGCCAGAACTTTTCAAAATCCCATCCAACTAGATCTTAATAAAAATGCTCCCATGAAGGTCATTTCACCTGTAGTATTACCAACTTTCAAGGGAATTACATCCGAAGATCCTGATATGTTTTTGTTTGAGTTTAAAATTGTATGTCAAGCTCATGATTACACTAATGACAATCAAAAGCTCAAACTATTTCCTTCCACTCTTAAAGAGTTAGCTCTACGATGGTTTATCACCTTAGAACCTAACTCAATTAGAACTTGGGATGAGATGGAGAACATATTCTTGGAGAGATACCAAGAATATTGTCAAGTCAAGAATCAAAATGATGAAATTATTACAATGAAACAAAAGGAAAATGAAATCTTAGAAGATTATATAGACAGATTTTATTTTTTTCATAAGAGATGTGGAAGTGTTGAACCTGAAATTTGCAAAGTCCTATTCTTAAGGGGACTACAAGATGAATCTAGGGATGCATTGGATATCTTGGGAAGAGGAGATACAAATGCACTTAAATTTTAGGAAATTATTAAACTCTGTAAAAATTACTCTCATTCAAGGCATAGAAAACACAGAATTGGTAATGAAAAACATGATTTGAAAGAATGCATGAAAGAGGCTGATATTTTAGTACATGATAGAACATTAGATGAAAAAAATGAATCTACTGAATCTTTAGCCATCTATTGTTCAGAATGTAAAAAACAACATTCTCTTCATGATTGTCCTTTGAACAAAAAATTTATACCTGCTACATGTAGCATTTGTCAATTAGGACACCCCACAGATCAGTGTATTTTATTGCCAGAACTTAAAAGTGTCTTTGAAAAATAGTCTCAACCTATGAAAAAAATCAATTTTGTAGGACAAGGACAAGGGAATAATTTTCATAAATTTCCATATCATAATGCTTCTTAATTTCTTGCACATTGGGGAAATAATCCTTGGTATATGCTATGGTCTGCTTCAGGTCCACTTCAACAATGTTGGAGTCAACCACCATGGGCATACTCCCAAGCATGGTCTCAACATGGATGGATGCAACAACAATGGAATCAACAACATCCACCATGGTTGCAGCCAAACTTATAGGGATATCAATGGGTACAACATCAAAATCAGTACAAAGGGCAACAACATTGTCAAAACCAAAAATCAAATTTGTTGCCTAATTATATCCATAATTTCTATCGTGGACAACAACAAAATTAAAACCTCTGTTTTCAACTCAACCTGTGGTCATTCCAAATTATGTTAAACAGGTAGCCCCTGTATTTGTGGTTGAATAAAAAAATACAGCCCTAATAAATGTTAGTGACTATGTTAAAACTCAGTTGTGTTCAGGTGAACCATTGCTTGAACCTATTCCACTTATCAGTGTAGAAAGTGAAGTTAAAAAGAATGAACATGAAAACAAATCCACACTAAAACAATATCAAGAAGAACAAGATACCTCATCAAATAAAGTATCATATTTTGAACAGTCTGAGATATCAAAAATAACATCTTCACAATCAGATTTGATAAAGGAATTAGAACATTTCATCGTTACAATCCCTTTACCTCAAGTTGTACCAATCATTAATAGGATTGTTCAAGAAATGTGTTTTAGCAAACCAAGAAAAAATAAGAAAGTATATCCTAAAACCATACAAAAAGGTGGAAAATTAGTTAACTTGCTTTCAGGTAAACTTATTACACCTAAGTATGATTGTACAGAAATCCCACAGTTTCTTAGAACACATAAGGAAAATGAAAATAATACTTTAGTTTTGGCCTCCATTGTTGTAAATAAAAATGTTTCTCCAAGAACCAATTCAAATAAGCTTGGTACAAAACAAACTGAAATACAACCAAAACAACCTTTGAACAATAATAGTTGGTTGACTAAAAACCAGGGAGCAAATTTGTTTGATATATTGGTGCAACATCCTAATGCTTTACTAACATTTTATGCATCTTTAGCAGTTGGCATTAAGTTGTTGCAAGTACAGAAAAAATAAATTTTGTAGTTGAATGCATTTGATGAACTTTGGTTGGAAGCACTTCACCAAATAGAGTTCACTCAACAAAAATGGAAAATGTGGCATGATGATCACATTAAGAGTAGCAAGCATGAACTAGGGGAGTTTGAGAATGAATTTGTTCAACTTTCTTCAGTTGATGATGTAAGGATGATATTAGTGGTGAATGGACATCTTTTACAGTTGTACCATAAACCACTAACAAAGGTAGAATTTGCTCGATATTTCACACAGTTACATTTGACAGAAGAGGCTTCTTCTTCTGATGAATATTCCAAATGATCATATCTTTGAATCTTAAAAGAAAAATAAAAAGAAAAAAAATTAGAAAAAAAAAAAACAAAAAGATGAATAAATTATGGTTGTGAATTTCTTCATGGGCATGATTTCAGGGAAGTCATGAATTCCTTCATGGGCACAATCAGAATCAAAAAGACAAAAAGAAAAAAAAAAAAAAAAGAGAAAAATGAATAGCTCAGTAGTGAAAACCTTTTTCTAAGGCACTACTGAGTTGGTATGCATGAAAACCAATTTTTTGGTATGCATAACCTTGAAAGTTCTGAGTCACCATTGTATAAATTCACCAACTACACCTTTTTTTTAAGTGTTGTAGGAAGCCTCAGCAGAATATCAACAGAAGCAGTCATCTTTCAAAACTTGCATTAACTTATTTTAACCAGGTATATATGTTTGTTGCACTTTTTTCATTGTAAATATTTGATATATAGTATATGATAATTAACCATTAGTATAAAAGTGTTCATAAGATTTGGCATAAACAAAACATGCTTGGAGAAAGAGAAAAATGTTGGTTTCTGCTATGTCTTCAGAATGACTGTGTATCTTCAATAACCATGGTATCTTCAAAATGAAGCCTTTGTCTTTGGAATGAAGGTTTGTCTTCGAAATGAAGCCTTTGTCTTCAAAATGAAGGTTTGTCTTCAGAATGAAGCCTTTGTATTCGAAATGAAGGTTTGTCTTTGGAATGAAGCCTTTGTCTTCGGAATGAAGGTTTGTCTTCGGAATGAAGCCTTTGTCTTCGGAATGAAGGTTTGTCTTTAGAATGAAGGTGTATCTTCGGAATGAAGGTTTGTCTTCAAAATGAAGGTTTGTCTTCGGAATGAAGGTGTGTCTTCGGAATGAAGGTTTATCTTTGGAATGAGGTTATATTTGGATTAAATGCCCAACTTAGTCTTCGAAATGAAACATAATCTTCGAAATGAATATTTGACAGTCTGTTTCCATGTGGCATCCAAGGAGGGAGAAAAAGATAGTCAGCAGAATTTTTTTACTCCATGTGATCATTGACACATGTCAGATGGCTTGCGGTTAGATTCATATCATATTTTGCACCCATCGAGGAAGAATGAGAATCATAGGGAAAATAACCAACAAACATGCCACCACCATTCATTGCTAATAACCACTCATGTGGGAAAATTTACATGCAGAATGGACGAGCTAAAAATAGTAAAGAAAATTTGATGGCAAGGATGTCCAATGATTGATGGCCAAGTGTTCAGAGCATAGAATAATGAAGTGTGCTATCTTCTATTTCCAAATACATATTTTCTAATGATTACAAGGAAAAGTAAAAAAAAAAATTAAAGTTCTTTCTATAGAAGAACAAGAGCAAACCCTGTAATTATGTAGAAACTAGAAATTAGTGACCTAGCGGATGACTGTAGTAGCAGAAGAGAGCAGTCTTCTTAGCATCAGAATAGAGAAATGAAGTGAAAAATGAAAAAGGGCCAGCCTACAAGAACCCTGGAATAACGTAACCACATGGGTTACCAAATTTTTCAACCTATGAAGGGTAGTATGTAATTTTGTCAGGGCATCATTTCAAAATTTTAAACCACCTCAGGCATGGTAGGCAACAACCTAAATTTAGAGTGAATTTTCCAGCATACCTACACCGAGAACTACAGAGCATGGCAAAATATTATCAAGAGGAAAAAAAAAAGGAGCCCTCATCATCATGGTCTTATTAAAATGGTGTGCCAACATAATTTTAGGGGAAACCGTAGAAGCTTTAATAGGTTTTATTCTACCCTGACTAATGTAGTTTTTGAAGAAGAAGATGAAGGAGAAGAGGATACATATATTGCTATAAAAAAAATATGCTACTGAGGAAGAAGAAAAGGCCAAAAAAAAAAAAATGCTATTGCAGAGAAAGAAACACGCCAAGCAAAAGCAACAAAGCATTTTTCTCTAGAACCATCAACCTCACAGATTAAGAAGAGAAGGGCTGAAACTAACAGCAGAAAAATAAAATAGAAGAGGGTTCATTTTTCTAAAGATGTTATTTATCTATCAGAATAGGAGAGTGAAGTTCCCAGTGAAGAGCCTGAAGCTATCCCTACAACCCCTATTACCACAAGAAAACAGGGCAAGAAGAGAAAATATACATTAAGGACTAGGAGGTCTGCAAGACTCCAACAAAAAGAGATAAAAGAACAAATGATTGAAGAGAAGACCAGATAGGATAGCCCTGATGTCATAGAAGTGCAACAAGACACTAAGAATTTGGATGTAATCATAGATAATTTCATGGAACCTCCTGTAAAGGAGTAGGGGTCTGAAGTAGAGGATGAGATTGTTGTTAAGCAGCAAACTGTAGTTGATTTGTCAGTATCAAGTTTTGAGTCGAACGAAGAAGAGGAGGTGGACATCACAAAACAACTGAGAGTAGCCAAGAGTGTTATAAAAATATAAATGATATGGATTGAGGAAAGAAAAGATGTTATTGAAAAACATGAAAAGAAAATTAGAGAATTATAGCAAAAAGTGGAGTTCTCAATCCAGAGAAATACCTTTATGCAACATTATTGGGTAGGTCTCAGATTCAGGCCTCCAACCATCATTACTCTGGTTCCCTCCTATTTTGAAGAGGATTCCCAACCAGATGATCATTTTGAAGAATGACTCATAAACCTTCCTGAGAAATTACATAGGCACTAAATTGTTCTATGAAACATGGAATATGAGTATGGACATTTGTGACTCCATAGCCCATTACAATGCATGAGGGCATGCATTAATATAAGTTGAGGGGAATTATGAGGTCCGTATAAGCCTCATTTATAGCATGTTTTAAATAGTTAAAATTGCCTAAAACTCTTGTGAATTATCTTATATGCTAGTTAAGTTGATTTAATATGTTGTTTATTAACTGTTTGCATGATTGAAGTGTTAAGGACATTATATTTTGATTTTTAACAGTTATTGTATAGTTTTATGTTATCTTATCATTCTTATGTTGACATAAGCACTTCACTAGTCTTATTTTGATGATCATTAAGAATTAGTTTCTCTAAATTCAACAAATAGTACAAAGACTTATTACTGTGTAGCAAAAAACTGGTTTTTCCATATAAATTCCAACCAGCTGCCAATGAATGGCAAGGCATGGAATTCACATCCAAGGAAGAATGAAGACTATTGCAATATGATCTTGAGGTCTAATGCACCTAAGAAATGCAGCAAAAACCATTTGGATTCAACACATTTTTTCATTCTAAACATCTTCAGAATGAACACAGTGTCTTCGAAATGAACACAATGTCTCCGAAATGAAAACAGTGTCTCCGGAATGAACACAATGTCTTCGAAATGAACACAATTTCTTCAGAATGAGAAAAGAAAACATTTTTTTACTTGTTGAATGAATTTTGGCAATGGAAAATGGGATACGAAGGTTGATAAAGTTAATGGAAAATATCTCCCATCTAACTTTGTTGTCCTTGTCGTCCAAAGCCACCATTTATGGAAAAGATCAAATTGATCCTCTTCTAGGATAAACCCAGGAAATTCTGCAGGATATCAAGAACAACATATTTTATGTTTGTAATTAGATTTTAGGCATCTATAAAAGATAGCTCCCATCCAGGTTGATCTATTATATTAGATATAGGAGATAGAAAATAAATAGGGAGATTATAGAATAGTGATTTCAGACCTGTAACAGATTTTAGCAGAATTGTAATTATGTTTCTGAAGCAATAAAAGTGTAGTTTCATTCCATTTATTTTTTTATGTCTGAGTGTGAGTAAGAATTAAAGAATAATTCAAACCTTCTTCTGAGAAAGGAGGATAGCCACTTTCAGACCTAGGAGAAGGACTAACAGATAGATTTTATTCTAATTTTGCTGTAGCAGAATAAGTTGTGAACTTGTCATTTTCATTATTTTGCATAGCTAACATTCCTAGTTGTTTAATTATTGTTCATAATGTTTTTGTGATATGATTAGTGGTATATCTGGTTATTATTTTCATTCCCAGCAACTTTCCAATTCACTGCAAATTTCCATTTCTAGCAATTTACAAGTTTTTTGTAATTTCTCTGCATTCTTGTTTTTGCTGTCAAAACCTTGCACAAAATATTGATGACCTTCTGTTATAGAGCATTGACAGGATCTAGTTTTTATGCTTCATTTCAATTATTGCAAGATTAAATAGAATTTCAATTCTACAACTATAACTAGAGTTTCAATTCTGTAATTTAATTAGATTTCATTCTTGCAACTGTAACTAGGGTTTCATGTCTGCAATTAGCAATTAGTTTTCATTCTTGTAAATTGATTAAAGTTCAATTTATGCAATTTAGGGGTATAAGTGACACAAAACCCCCACATAATCAATTCCACCAATAAGACTTGTTGCTTCCAAATGAACTGAACTACAACCCTGCTTGAACTTTCTCTTGTAAATAGCCTTGGACACCACCCTGGATTGACAAATTCATTGAGAATTAATGATGTGCTTAACGACAGCCCATCATCTCCTAAATCAATAAACCACATGTGATCATACTTTGTGAACTGGTTCCTATCGGATCAAGTTTTACAATAATTGTATGACATTCCTTTACCCATTTAAAAGGTTGAACTTGAAGAATTGAGATAGAATTGTAGTCTATCTTATATCTCTTTGTATACCTTCTTGAAGTATATAAGCTTGATTTGGTAAAAAATTTATAGATTCTTAGGTTTGTAGACTACCTTATGTCTCCCTAGTGATTTGGAGTATGATATAATGATTTTTGTAAAAGTATAGTTCAATTTTGGTTTATTTTGTACAGGTTTTGTTAGAATAAAAAATCAACTTCTTACCCAAGTGTTGTAGGTGATTTGGAGAGGAGAGGGCAATCCTCCAATGGAGGTCCCAGGTTCAAATCTCCACACTACCAAAAATCTGAATTGGGTATCAAGAATCCAATTGATAATGTTGGTGCGGACAGGGTCGGGTGTGACTCCCGGGTAACTTTGACGGTGTAGAACCCCTTGTTCATGGTCTCTTAGACCAAGGCGGCTCTGCAAGGTTTTTTTCGCTTAAAAAAAAAATCAACTTCTTAACACCTTATTACACCTAATTGAACTAAGCGCTTTTCAAATTTTGAAGAGGTTTTGATGTTGGAATTATTTTGTTCATTTTTGAAGGTTTGATACATATATTTATCCAACCTTAATAGAAACCCTAATAAACTCTTTTATATCCCTTGGATTATTTCTAATTTCCAATAAAATAAATTTGATGGAGTAACCCTTGTGGCTCCCAAGTTTGGAATATTAGAAAAATAATAATATTTGCAAAATAATTTATTCCAAATTGAATTCCTTATTTCTCCTAAGTTAAATTGCAAATATTGAATTAATAAGACAAGTTACCCCTTTTACCTTCAAAATATAAGTTTTATCCCTAGTTTATAACCCTTATATCTCCAACTATGAAAGCAATGATAAATGGGATTAAGCCTTACCTCTTTATATGCAAAATATCCTTACTGTTCAACACTTTCCATGACTAAGTATAACATCAATGTAAGTTGTACCTTTGGTGCTTGAATCATTGGAGCTTCCTTGGATTAGCTAGTATTTGTTGGTACGTAGGTTCTAGAGGTTTGACCTTCAAAATATAAAATCCTTTAATAATCCTTCCTTCCACACTGCACTTTGAACATTTTTTCTATGCTTCACGCACACATGTTGAACTTGGAATTTGAATACCTTTTAAGGACAATTGATCATGGAATTTGTGACATGTGTCACATCCATTACAAGTAAGTGCTCCATTATTTTTTAATGATCCAAGTTCTTTGTTCAATGCTCTTGAAACAATCTAAAAAATGTATGGGCACTCGTGTGAAGCTGGTGGAGAATACCAAGTGTCACTACTTCACTATAACTCCTGCATGGGAGTTTATTGAATGTTGAGAGAGGAATGATGTCTATAATTCCAAGTGGTATTTTTGCATAGAGTCTATTCCTTTAACATATTCAAATATATATATTATAACTCCTCAAATCATTTTGCAACCATTCCTTTACTTTACCATGTTTCTAGAGCAACAAGCAAGCTATTATTATATAGGTGGATTGATGATGCGCTATGGAGCTTGGATGATGATTTGGATCTTCCTTTGGTGTATGGTCTTCTCAAAGTTAGACACCACAAATGTAACACCTTTGTTTCTTCCTTTTATACCTCCAATCATGTTGAATAATTTGTATATTTTTAATGCCTTTTATAAATATATTTGCACTCATTTGTCTATGTAAATATAGCTCTAGAATGATCTGATATGAGATTTGATTCTACAATTGCACACTTCCAAGATGAGTTCTTGAGTGGCTCCTTCTATCTTGGGAAGAAGAGTGTTGATGTCCAACCTTCCTTGGCTGATTTTCCCTATAGTTAATGTGCCCTTTTGTCACACTTCCAAATATGCTCTTTTGCTTTCAAAACTAGATTAGAGTAGTGTACTATAATGTATTATAATATTGTATAAAAATACTTATTTTAATATACCTTCTTTTGCACTCTATTTCTAGATCTGAAATTTAGGTTTTGTGGTAGATTTGTTATGCAATACAAGGGTTTTGAGGTTGTATTTTAAGAGTAGACACACCTTTCCCTTTTTTCTTGGACACTTTAATAACAAATGCAAACTTCAATAATAGTATATAGAAGATTTTCAATTGATGCAATTTTTTGCACTTTCTTTCTTCGCATCCAAATTTGTAATGCTTTTTGATTTGAGACTCACCAAGTCTCAATCTCTAAAACTTCTATTTCTTTTTTTTTTTAGTTAATTTCTTCTCCAAATTTTGGAGGATTCTAACCCTTTTTGTGGCTTCTTCTGGCCACTACAAGTTCCACATTTTTTTGCTTCAATAGTGTATTTAGACACTTGATACAAATAAGTTTTTGTGCCCTTCAAGAAACACATAACTCATTTATTTTTTAGAGTAGTATAATAGTACAAGTCCTTCACTTTTAATACACTAATATTACACCTTATCATCCCAATAAACTCTCAAATTCATGCACTAATAATTTACTGCAGCTAACCAAGAATAATCTAGAATGAATCTTTAAGAGTTATTCTAAAATTTCACTACAATCAAAGTCTTTGTAGTGACTAAAGTCATGCACTAAAGTCTTTGTAGGACTTAGTATTATTTTTTTTTTTACAAAGTAGATGATAGGTAGTTTATAGAAGCTAATATGAAATCTAATCAACTCCTAATAAATGTACAACTAAATCCTTAAAAAGAATTTGTTTCCTTTTCCACTTTAGAAAATTGTAATCTAATTTTCTTCTTGCAACTTTAATCCAAAATCAGGTGCTCTAATGAATCTTATAAGTACTCCAATTAATGAATCTTCTTACACCAAAATTTGCTTACCTTTTTTTATAGATATTCTCCCACCTTTTTAGAGGATGTAAACCTTGATTTCAAAAAACACCAAGTTGCTACTTCAAGTAGGATGTCCTGAACAACTCCTTCTTCACAAAATGATGGTCTTAGAATTTCTTTCACAACCCTAGGATTTGGTGGCTTGTTCTCATCTTGTGTTATCCTAATTTTTCTATATATTTGGAGAATTCTATGTCTCTAAAGTGGTGCCTTCTTACTGTGAGAGGTAATGTTCAAATCTCAAATATTTGGTGAGCTTCTTTTGTCTTCAAGCCTTCTTGTAGAATTCTGACTTCAAGTAGGATCTTATTCTAGGATTTGTCCTTACCAAATTTCTCTTAACAAATTTGGTACTCCTTTGCCAAATTATTATTTATGGATTTGTCACTCCTTGCCAAATTCTCCTCTTGGGCTTGTTTTCAGATGGCGATAATTGTCCCAAGTCCTTCACTATCAAGGACTTCACCTTGGTAGTGAATTTCTCCAATGAGCTATCCAAATAACTATTTTGATCTTTATAAAGACTCTTCTAGACTTTTATAGATGCTTAGTGATACCTTCTCAAATTATTTTATCTAGTAGCTTCTCGTGGTCCTCCTTGAGACCTCATCTTCAACCTTCTACTCTTGGAATTATTGGTGGTGATATCTTCTCCTAGATATTTTGTTTCTACTTCTTCAGGGCTGAGTTTATTGTGAAGAAGATACTCTTTCTAACTTCCTTGTAGGAAGTTTCCTAACTCACTGAATATTTTGTTCCTACAAAAAATATGTTAGTATTGAAATATGTAGTTTGCTTCTAAATCATATATTCTTCTTGAATTCTTCTTTTGGATCAAAGCTTGTATAACCTATTTAAATATCAAGGCTCCTGTGTCATTTTTAGTACCAAGGCTTCTGTGGCATTTTTAGTATTAATGCTACTATGGACTTTTTAATATAAATGCTTTTATGGCTTTTCCAGTATCAAGAATTTTGTGGCTTCTCCTTCAAATATTCTATGGCCTTTCTATATCAAGGCTCCTATGGCCTATTATTCAAATGTGGAATTTAATAATCCAATAATGGAGATCTTTAGTCTCCTATATTCACCATGATCGTTCACTTGAAATATTATTTCATAGTATTCTCCTCTTGCACATTGAAATAACATCTACACTATCAAGGCACGTTGACTTTTTGACAACAAAGTTGGAGTCTCCTAGATTTTTGTCGTAGGAGGAGTCACAATCCTTTGAGAATAAATTTTAGGTACTATTTAGTAAATTTTAAATAACCTAGATGATATTCACTAAATGATTTGTCAATATAGTGGATTGAATGCTGAGTTCTTGTCTTCATGAGTTTTCTTAACAACTTTGTCGAAAATACTCTAGATAAAAATTATATCAGTATTTTTGAAACTGAGATTCCTTTCAGTCCTAAATTTGTCTCTCCCTAAATCTACCACCTAGATTCCTCTAATATCTTTTGATAGTGGCTGGTCTAGTGTTATTTCAGTTTGAAAAAATCTTAGGCCAAATGATAATGGTGGTTTCCCTATTGACCTACATATACTAGATCTACTTTGGCTTTGATACCACTGTTATATTTTGATGAATGCGCCTTGGGAGATAACAATCACAAGATGCCAAATAATATGAAAGAAAGTAAATCTGCTAGATGACTGAAGTATGCTCTAAATATAAATCATATAAAATATTACAATGTAGTTATGGAGGAAATAAAAACTCCATTAATAAAGCTACTGATATACATTGTATCCATCACCAATGAATGGTGAGGCACACATAACTATACTATTCACTAAGTACACTATCTAACTATGTTCCCTGACTCTATATCTATATAACTAAGAGGTCATCCTTATATAGGAAAAATAGGATACTTGGCCAACACTCTATCTAGATGTGTAAGAGACAACTTGCACATGTACAACTTGCACATTGACACTTGTGCATTTATTACATTGCATTAAGTATCTAGATAACTTGCACAGAAATTAATATAAGTATGTTTCTTGGAGGATACATTTATATAACCCAAATGATGGAATAAACTCTATTTCCAATAATTTATGGTTTTCATCCAACTTTTGTCTTCTTTTTTTTTGTTCCTTTTTTAGGTTATTCAATGAGAGAGAATGTCTCTCACTTTTATTTGGATAAGAACAATCCTTATTTTACATAAAGTACATCTATTTTTCTACAAAAAAATATTAACAATGAAGCATCAACCTTTCTTTTTATATGAGCAATAAGAATTCTCTCATGTCATCATTTCCTCTTTATTGCTGAAAATGAAATATTAACTTCATTTTTCCTCCTTCCTGCTAAAATTGATGCATGTTTTCATACATCTGTATTTTTTGGGACTACAAATTTTTTCTCTCTTTTTTTTCTCTCGTTTCTCTCTTTTTTTTTTTGTTTTTTCTTTTTTTCTCTCCTTTTTTTCATGATTCAAAGATATGATCATTAAAAATATTTGTTAGAAGAGGAAGCCTCTTCTATCATGTACAATTTTTACTATGAGAAATATTGAGAAAATTCCATCTTTGGTAGTGGATTATGGTACAATCGTAAATTATGTCCATTCACGACCAGTATCCTCCTTAAATCATCAATTTAAGAAATCTGAATGGCTTTAATCCTAAATAATTTTAATTCATTTGCATTGCTTCTAATTTTACTATCATGCCACATTCGTTGTTGTTGTTGAATTATATCCATTGTGTGAAGTATCTCTAATCAGAGTTCATCCATTGCATTCAAATACACAATTTTCTCATGCACCTACAATAACTCAATGCCATATTCCAAAGATATATGTGTTGAGCAAGGTGCAGCAAAAGTATTGTCATTGTTGTCAACACAGACAGATAGATCAGTTGATGCAGTTGATGCAGTGGACAGGAGTTCAGAGGTCAGTCAAAACATGTACAGTGAATTTCCAAGAAGACAAAAGTGGCCCAGATTCAAAAAATCAAAGAAAAAGACAAGTAAGAAAATTGTCGCGATATCGCGACATGTTTTCTGTTGCTGATTTCATGACATGGCTGAGGAGAGAGAAGGCACAAGCAAAATTGTCATGATTTCATGACATGGACGAGGAGAGAGAAGGCACAAGCAAAATTGTCATGATTTCATGACATGGACGAGGAGAGAGAAGGCGCAAGCAAAATTGTTGCATGATTTCATGACATGGTCGAGGAGAGAGAAGGCACAAGCAAAATTGTCATGATTTTGTGACATGGACGAGGAGAGAGAAGGCACAAGCAAAATTGTCATGATTTCATGACATGGCCAAGGAGAGAGAAGGCGCAAGCAAAATTGTCATGATTTCATGACATGGACGAGGAGAGAGAAGGCGCAAGCAAAATTGTCACGATTTCATGACATGGATGAGGAGAGAGAAGGCACAAGAAAAATTGTCATGATTTCATGACATGGTTGAGGAGAGAGAAGGCACAAGGAAAATTGTCATGATTTCATGACATGGTTGAGGAGAGAGAAGGCACAAGGAAAACTGTCACGATTTCGTGACATGTTGGCAGAGAAGAAGGCAAGTAGAAAAACTATCATGATTTCGTGACATGTTCGAAGAAGAGGCGCAAGCAAAGAAAAGTGTCACGATTTCATGACATGTTCCAAGAGGAAGCGCTAAGGAGAGAAAGTGTCACGATTTCATGACAGGATCGAAGAGAAAGCGCTAAGGAGAGAAAGTGTCACGATTTCATGATAGGATCGAAGAGAAAGCGCCAAGGAGAGAAAGTGTCATGATTTCATGACAAGATCGAAGAGAAAGCGCCAAGGAGAGAAAGTGTCATGATTTCATGACAGGTTCGAAGAGAAAGCACCAAGGAGGAAAAGTGTCACGATTTCATGACATGTTTCATTTTCATGGGTAAAAGGCAGAGAAGTGCAAGGAAGCGAAAAGTGTCACGATTTCGTGACATGTTGTGGTTTCGCTGGCCAAAGATAGAAAAGGCACAAGGCAGCGAAAGTGTCACGATTTCGCGACATGTTTTGTTTTCACGGGTGAAAGGCAGAGAAGTGCAAGGAAGTAAAAAGTGTCACGATTTCATGACATGTTGTGTTTTCGTTGGCCAAAGATAGAAAAGGCACAAGGCAGTGAAAGTGTCATGATTTCGTGACATGTTTCGTTTTTGCGGGTAAAGGCAGAGAAGTGCAAGGAAGCGAAAAGTGTCACGATTTCGTGACATGTCTGGTTTTCACGGCTGCAAGACAAGAGGTGAACAAGGAGGCCAAAAATGTCATGATTTCATGACATGTATTTTTATGGGTAAAAGGCGAGAAGGGCAGAAAGATACAGAAGTGTCATGATTTCGTGACAGGTCGCAATAGCATGATAATAGATAGTTAACTGGAATAGAACAATAGTTAAAGGGGTAGTTGTAGAGGAAAAGCATGCAGCCAAAATAAGAAGAGTTAACTGGAGTAAATGCGATAGTTACAGGTGTAGTTATAGATAGAAATCATGCAGCTATTTTAAGAATAGTCAAAGAAGGAGAAATCGAACAGTCGCATAAATAGAATCAAAAAATGCATGCATGCACAGAAAAGAATATGAACAGTCATGGTAGAGGTATATGTTGCATGTAACGTGTTTAATGAAATGCCCACTTTATATATGCAAAAGGAGTTACATAAAGATGAAGTTACAGTTGACAAGTGGCAGAATAGAATATTTAAGAAATAGTTATGGGTTGCATGCATAAAAATGGAAGTTAAAAATAGAGACTAATATGTTATAAAAGTAGGTCTGCATGAAGAATAAAGGTTGCTGTCGTATGTGTGAAAGTGCTATCGAAAGAGGGTGAGAAGAGTGTTGTAAGAGAGCGACAGGCTGAGCAGGAAGTGTTTATTGTATTTTGATAAATTGGAGACCAGTCAGGGTCTTGTAAAAGTGAAGGCATTTGTATGTCATTAATATAACTTTCAAAATAGGGATCCAAGTAGGTGCTTGGATAGGGGTTGGTGCTCCTTTCTGTTGGTGCAGATAAATCAGGGGTTGGTGCTCCTTCCAGTGGGTGTTGGTAAACAGATTGTAAAATTGGTGTTTTGCAAAGGCTGGATTTGGACCGTAGTCCAAGAAGTCATTCTTGAGGAGTAGCCAAATTGGTGAACCTCGTTACATTGTGTGTTGTGGTGTGCTCTTTTGTGATTATTGCTTTATCTATTTTCAAGTTCTCTTTGCTTCAGTTTTAAGAGTTGCAGATTAGATTTTTAGCTACACTGATTCACCCCCCTCTCAGTGTCATTGTGAGAATATCAATTGGTATCAGAGCAAGGTTCCTGAACAAAGCTTAATCAGCTTAGGTGATCTTGGAAGGAACACAATGGCAGGTAATGAAGGATTCTCATCAAACAAAGCTCCTTTGTTCAATGGAACTAATTACTCATTCTGGAGACTCAGGATGCAGACATATCTGAGTGCGTTAGGATACGACATTTGGGAGTCAGTAGAAAATGGATACATAGTACCTGCTACTCCTCCAATAGATACTGCTGAGAAGAAGAAGTTTGAGAATAACTCCAAAGCATAGAATGCCATAATGTGTGGGCTAGTAGATAGTGAACTGATAAGGATCATGAGCTGTACATCAGCAAAAGACATGTGGGACAAACTGAAGAGCATCCATGAAGGAGACAACAAGATCAAGGAAGCCAAGCTGCAAACTCATCGAGCTCAGTTCGAAGCATTACAAATGAATGACGATGAGAACATAGAGGCCTATATGCTGAGAGTCAATGGAATCATTAATGCAATCAGAGGACTCGAAAAAAAATTGAAGATGCAGTTGTCGTAAAAAAGGTACTTAGAACTCTTCACAAAAGATTTAATTCTAAAGTTTCTGCAATAGAAGAGGCTAAAGATCTAAATAGTTTTAGCATGGACGAGATGCATGGCTCTTTGACTGCATATGAAATGAGAATAGGACAAACTAAGCCCATAGACAGAGAAGTTGCTTTTAAAGCACACAAGAATACAAAAGTTGAACAAGAATCTGAGGATGAAGAGACATCGGATGAAACGGAAGCCAACTTTGTTCGGAAACTTACAAAGGGAAAAGGAAAATATAGAGGAAAGTTACCATTTAAGTGTTTCAATTATGGAGGGGTCGGTCACTTTGCAGCTAAGTGTCCAATGAATGAGAAAACCAAAAGTGATGAAGGGTCACACCAAGAAAGAAGTGACTGGAAGAAGAAACCAAACTTTAGGAAAAGCAATTTCAAAAAGAAAAGTTTCATATCCAAGAATGTCAGCTCTTTCGAAGATAGCTCAGGTGAAGATTCTGAAGAAGAAACAGGTGAAGCTCTGTTCATGGCATTTGAAGAAGCAAAAATAGAAGAAAAATAGGAAGGTGATACAAAAAGTAAGGATGAGGTTGAAGTTTATCCGGAAGGAGAGTTGGTTGCTGCACTTAAAGAGTTGAAGACAGAAAGGAAAAAGAATAATAAGGTCTCAAGAAAGCTTGAGGATGCGAATGACATAATAAATAGTTTGAAAGTACAGACAAAAGAATTTAAGAAAATGTCTGAAGAACTTGAAGTACAGTTAACCATGAGAATAGATGAGTGCAACAAACTAGAAGAAGAGATTGTTGTTTTAAGAATGCGGCTAGAAGAAAAGAATCAAAAATTGAGTTGCTATCACAAACTTGAAGGAAGTTCTGCAAAGCTTGAAAAGATTATAAATAGTCAGAGGACTACAGGCATCAAGTTTGGCTTGGGGTTTGTCGAAGGAGAATCATCAAGTGGATCAAAGGCCATAACTATAGAACCAGTAAAGAAAGAGGATAAAATCAAGGTTGACCAAAGAAAAATGAATCTTGCAAAAGAAAGCAACAATGCCAGGCACGAGAAGACTGTTGACAATGAGGGATTCACAAAAGTCACACATCAAAGGAGAAGAAAATTTGTGGCTCCTACTACAAATTGGCAAAGACCAACTCCCGGGTTCAATCATTCCTTTTCTGGTTATTGTTTTAAATGCAATACTTACGGTCATAAGATTTCAGACTGCATTTATAATATAGGACAAAGAAATTTTACCAGTAGAAATGTCTTTTCACCCTTGATGGATTATGCAGTAGAATGCTATAACTGTCATAACTTTGGACACATTGCAAGAAACTGTAGAAGCACATATGCAGCAAATAAATATCAGGGAAGAAGAACTCAACCAAACAGTTTAAGGCAAAATAGAAAATTCCCAGATAAACATGCACAGGCCATTGACAAAGAAAAGTCTAAACAAGTGACCAAAACTACAGTCAAATCAGAATGGAAAGAAAAAGAGCAACTCAAGGAAGAAAAGGAATCCTTGATTGTACAGACAACATTCAAAGCACAGAACAAATCTGCACCATGGATATTGGATAGTGGATGCTCCAGTCACATGACAGGAGATAAACAAAAATTTGAAAAATTACAGAAATATGAAGGGGGTTCTGTAAAGTTTGGAAATAATGATGGAGCCAAAATAGTTGGCAAAGGATCAATCAAGATAAGTGATGGAAAGATCAATTCCAAAGAAGTTCTGTTTGTAATTGGTTTGAAGCACAACTTACCGAGCGTAAGTCAAATCTGTGACAGAGGTCATGAAGTCATCTTTAAGAAGCAGGGTTGTGAAGTCAGAAAAGCACACAGTGGGAAGCTGATAGCTACTGGATCGAGGACTTCTGGAAATCTATATACTCTCTCAAAAACTTTAGAAGGAGCATGCCTGATTGGACAGGAAGATGAAAATTGGTTGTGGCACAAGAGGCTCGGTCATATTAGCTTTGACAATCTGGTAAAAATAAGTTCAAAAAGAGCAATAAGAGATATACCTACCATTGGCAAACAAGTAAATAGCATCTGTGCTTCATGCCAAAAAGGGAAGCAAACTAGATCCACATTTAAAGCAAAGGAATACTTCACCAACAAACCGTTAGAGTTGATACATACTGATTTATGTGGACCCATGAGAACACAAAGCATAAATGGTGACAAATACTTTATGTTGTTCATAGATGACTACTCCAGGATGACATGGGTACTATTTTTAAAGCTTAAATCAGATGCCTTTGAGATGTTCAAGATTTTTAAAAAATAGGTTGAGAATCAAATTGGAAAAAGAATTAAATGCCTAAGATCAGACAGAGGAGGAGAGTTTATCTCAGAGGAGTTTGCAGAATACTATCAAAAATATGGGATCAGAAGACAGTTTTCAGCAGCAAGGACACCTCAACAGAATGGTGTTGTTGAAAGGAAGAACAGGACTATGCAAGAAATGGCACGGACAATGTTGGCTGAGAACAAAATAGCTGACAGATTTTGGAAAGAGGTAGTACATACTACAGTTTACATTCAAAATAGGTGCATGTTAAGGATGCATGAAAGCAAAACTCCTTATGAGCTGTGGTTCGGCAGGAAAGCAACAACAAGATACTTCAAAGTGTTCGGCAGCAAGTGTTATATCAAACGAATTGAAGATAATCTCGGTAAGTTTGAAGATAGAGTTGACGAAGGTATTTTTCTTGGTTACTCGACAAAAAGCAAAGCCTACACATGTTACAACAAGAGGCTAAAGAAAATTGTGGAGAGTGCAGATGTTAAAGTTGATGAAGGTAGAGATCGAGAAATTACTTATCAAGAAAACTACCCTATTTATGAAGAAGTCATTGAAGGAGATGAAGAAATGGAAACAAGAAGAAAATCAAAAAATTGACCCAACTGATTTAAGAATTGACTCAGAAGAAGAAGAGAACAAGAAATTCAAAATAGGAAGCTGGCAAAAAAATCATCCCAGAGAATAGATTATTGGGGACCCAACAGTTGGTATACAGACAAGAAGAGCAGTAGTACGGAACTACTCTCTATTATCCAGCATTGAACCCAAAAATATTGCTGAAGCAAGCACAGATGAAAGTTGGATGAAGGCAATTAATGAAGAACTAGATCAGATTGAGAAAAACAAAACCTGGGAATTAGTACCACGGCCAACAAATAAAAACATAATCGGTACTAAATGGATTTTTTGAAATAAATTAAATGAAGATGGATAGGTTGTCAAAAATAAGGCAAGATTGGTCTGTAAAGGCTATGCTCAGGTTGAAGGCATTGATTTTGAGGAAACCTTTGCACCAGTAGCCAGACTAGAGGCAATCAGAATGTTTCTGGCTTTAGCAGTTCATAAAAATTTCAAAGTATATCAAATGGACGTAAAATCAGCATTTTTGAATGGAAAACTGGAAGAAGAGGTGTACATTGAACAGCCAGATGGCTTCCAACTCGGTGACAATCCCGATTTTGTTTGCAAGTTAAAGAAAGCGTTGTATGGTCTGAAACAGGCACCCAGAGCATGGTATGCAAGGTTGGATAACTATCTTATTAAACAGGGGTTCAAGAAAGGTATGGTGGACAACAATTTATATGTCAAAATAGAGAATGGCCATCTTATTGTACTTGTTGTTTATGTAGATGATATAATATTTGGCAGCAGCATGGATGAATATTGTAAAGACATAGCAACTAAAATGAAGAAAGAATTTGAGATGTCTATGATTGGTGAACTTTCTTATTTCCTAGGACTGCAAGTCAATCAAAATAAAAAGGGCATTTTTATCTCTCAAGTTAAATATGTGAAAGAAATGCTGAAAAAGTTCACAATGGAGGATAGTAAACCTGTCAGCACTCCCATGACAACAAGTTGCAAGTTGAGCAAGGATGACAAATCTCCAGATGTAGATCAAACCATGTACAGGTCTATGATTGGAAGCCTGCTGTATTTGACAGCTACCAGACCAGATATCTTACAGGCAGTATGCATGGTGGCAAGATTTCAGGCTAGTCCCAAAGAGACTCATGTGACAACCATGAAGAGGATTTTTAGGTACCTCAAGGGTACTATGGAGTATGGGTTATGGTACCCAAAAGGTAAGGACTTCACTCTTATTGCATATTCTGATGCAGATTGGGCAGGGATGTATTGATGACAGAAAGAGTACCAGTGGAGGAGCATTTTATCTTGGAGACAAGTTGGTAGCATGGCACAACAAGAAACAAGAATCAGTCTCTCTTTCCACAAGCAGAGGCAGAATACATTGCAGCAACAACATGTTGTACACAGATATTATGGATGAGACAAACCCTGAAAGATCTGGGTATTCACTTCAAAGAGCCAATTTCAGTTAAATGTGATAACACTAGTGCTATTAACATATCAAAGAATCCGGTTATGCATTCTCGAACCAAACATATTGCAATCCGGTATCACTTCTTGAAGGATAAAGTTGCAGAAGGGGAGGTCAAATTGGATTTTGTTTCGACTACAGAGCAAGTAGCAGATATATTCACAAAACCATTACCAAAGGAAGTTTTTGAGTACCTTCGGAGTAAGTTGGGAGTAGTCACATTTCCCAAGAACTGACTATCAATTGGGATCACATTCTCAGGGGGAGCATTTATGCCTATGTTTATAGTTTTGCTCATATTCATGATTTTTGCTAACTATAACAATGTGTATCTGAGAATGTTGTGCATAGACTCAGGGGGAGTCTGCAGTAGCCCTTTGGTATTATTGTCAAAGGGGGAGAAGAATTACAGGAGAGTGCATGAGTGTTGCCAACAATTCCAAAGGGGGAGATTGTTGAGCAAGGTGCAACAAAAGTATTGTCATTGTTGTCAACATAGACAGATAGATCAGTTGATGCAGTGGACAGGAGTTCAGAGGTCAGTCAGAACATGTACAGTGAATTTCCAAGAAGACAGAAGTGGCCTAGATTCAAAAAATCAAAGAAAAAGACAAGTAAGAAAACTGTCGCGATATCGCGACATGTTTTCTGTCATGATTTCGTGACATGGATGAGGAGAGAGAAGGTGTAAGCAAAATTGTCATGATTTCATGACATGGCCGAGGAGAGAGAAGGCGCAATCAAAATTGTTGCAATTTCATGACATGGACGAGGAGAGAGAAGGCGCAAGCAAAATTGTCATGATTTTGTGACATGGACGAGGAGAGAGAAGGCACAAGCAAAATTGTTGCGATTTTGTGACATGGACGAGGAGAGAGAAGGCGCAAGAAAAATTGTCATGATTTCATGACATGGACGAGGAGAGAGAAGGCACAAGCAAAATTGTCATGATTTCACGACATGGCCGAGGAGAGAGAAGGCACAAGCAAAATTGTCACGATTTCACGACATGGCCGAGGAGAGAGAAGGCACAAGAAAAATTGTCATGATTTCATGACATGTGACGAGAGAAGAAGGCAAGTAGAAAAATTGTCACGATTTCATGACATGTTTGAGGAGAGAGAAGGTGCAAGGAAAATTGTCATGATTTCGTGACATGTTCGAGAAGAAGGCAAGCAAGAAAAGTGTCACGATTTTGTGACATGTTGAGAGAGAGAAGGTGCAAGGAAAACTATCACGATTTCGTGACATGTTGGCAGAGAAGAAGGCAAGTAGAAAAACTATCACGATTTCATGACATGTTTGAAGAAGAGGCATAGGCAAAGAAAACTGTCACGATTTCATGACATGTTCGAAGAGAAAGCGCCAAGGAGAGAAAGTGTCACGATTTCATGACAGGATCGAAGAGAAAGCACCAAGGAGAGAAAGTGTCACGATTTCATGACAGGATCGAAGAGAAAGCGCCAAGGAGAGAAAGTGTCACGATTTCATGACAGGATCGAAGAGAAAGCGCCAAGGAGAGAAAGTGTCATGATTTCATGACAAGTTCGAAGAGAAAGCGCCAAGGAGGAAAAGTGTCACGATTTCGCGACATGTTCCATTTTTGCGGGCGGAAGGCAGAGAAGTGCAAGGAAGCGAAAAGTGTCACGATTTCATGACATGTTGTGGTTTCATTGGCCAAAGATAGAAAAGGCACAAGGTAGCGAAAGTGTCATGATTTCGTGACATGTTCCATTTTTACGGGCGGAAGGCAGAGAAGTGCAAGGAAGCGAAAAGTGTCACGATTTCGTGACATGTTGTGTTTTCGCTGGCCAAAGACAGAAAAGGCACAAGGCAGCGAAAGTGTCACGATTTCGTGACATGTTCCGTTTTCGCGGGCAAAAGGCAGAGAAGTGCAAGGAAGCGAAAAGTGTCACGATTTCACGACATGTCTGGTTTTCATGGTTGCAAGACAAGAGGTGAACAAGGAGGCCAAAAATGTCATGATTTCATGACATGTATTTTCACGGGTAAAAGGCGAGAAGGGCAGAAAGATACAAAAGTGTCACGATTTCATGATAGGTCACAACAACACGATAATAGACAGTTAACTAGAATAGAACAACAGTTAAAGGGGCAGTTGTAGAGGAAAAGCATGCAGCCAAAATAAGAAGAGTTAACTGGAGTAAATGCGACAGTTACAGGTGCAGTTACAGATAGAAATCATGCAACTATTTTAAGAATAGTCAAAGAAGGAGAAATCGAACAATCGCATAAATAGAATCAAAAAATGCATGCATGCACAGAAAAGAATACGAACAGTCATGGTAGAGGTATATGTTGCATGTAACGTGTTTAACGAAATGCCCACTTTATATACGCAAAAGGAGTTACATAAAGATGAAGTTACAGTTGACAAGTGGCAGAATAGAATATTTAAGAAACAGTTACGGGTTGCATGCGTAAAAATGGAAGTTAAAAATAGAGACTAATATGTTATAAAAGTAGGTCTACGTGAAGAATAAAGGTTGCTACCGTATGTGTGAAAGTGCTACCGAAAGAGGGTGAGAAGAGTGTTGTAAGAGAGCGACAGGCTGAGCAGGAAGTGTTTACTGTATTTTGATAAATTGGAGACCAGTCAGGGTCTTGTAAAAGTGAAGGCATTTGTATGTCATTAATATAACTTTCAAAACAGGGATCCAAGTAGGTGCTTGGATAGGGGTTGGTGCTCCTTTCTGTTGGTGCAGATAAATCGGGGGTTGGTGCTCCTTCCAGTGGGTGCTTGGTAAACAGATTGTAAAATTGGTGTTTTGCAAAGGCTGGATTTGGACCGTAGTCCAAGCAGTCATTCTTGAGGAGTAGCCAAATTGGTGAACCTCGTTACATTGTGTGTTGTGGTGTGCTCTTTTGTGATTATTGCTTTATCTATTTTCAAGTTCTCTTTGCTTCAGTTTTAAGAGTTGCAGATTAGATTTTTAGCTACACTGATTCACCCCCCCTCTCAGTGTCATTGTGAGAATATCAATATGAAGTATTAGGAATTCAAATCAATTAGAAAAAAAATATTTCTTTTGATTTCCTTTATCTGATTCAAGAAACTATGGGCTTCCTAGATAACCATACTTAGGTTGAGTAAGTTTTCATGCAAGCAAGTCTACTAATTTTACACCTACTTGTATAATTTTAGGATACACTTTTTATTTTTTCTTAGTTTCTTAATATCCATTTCTTGAACAATCTAGTTATTTACAGATATATCTTTAACAACCTATAATAAAATAATTGTAACATTAAAATGTTCTATTTTTTTTACTATATCTAATTTTTAAGATTTTATTTTTGATGTCAATTTTTTTAGGATGTGGAACCTTCTCAATTAAATCATCTTGAGGTAGATTTTATTTTTTCTATTTTTACTTCAGTGTAGATGGGTTCTCATGTTTATTGCCTTCAACTCCTATTTCTACAGTGATAGGTGAAATATATTTAAGAATTGTTTTTCTTAAACACAATTGAATGTTGTCATATCCAATAACATTTATTATGGTTGTATCTTTTGATTTAGCCATATAGACAAGGGTTACCTATTTAACATTATTGGTATCAATCATAGGTTGAGCCAAAAGTGGAGGTTGTGTTCCATGTTGTTGTTGTTTCTAAGGTGGACTCAATACATCTCTTGATTCATCTGGTAATCCTCTCAAGAATTTAAGTTTTTTTTCTACTCCACATCTCTTGTTAACAAGGGAAAATGTATCAAAAGTTTTATTTTCCTCTTGTTTCATCCTAGACAATTTATCCTTTTGATTCTTTACTCGATAGTATTTTTGGTATTTCTCCAAAAATATTCTTTCTATTTCATCCCAGGTTTGGATTGGATTTGGTGCTAAGTTCATGAACCATTGTAGGGTTGAGTCTTTAAGAGTAAAATCAAATAATTTAAGTTTTTTATTGTCATTGATATAGTTACAAGCTTGGCATACAATCTTAAAATTAAATAGAAACTGATCAGGGTTCTCAAATACCACTCCCTTAAAAGTTGGTAATTTAGAATATGAAATGACTTCCATGGGAGAGTTTTGATCTAATTGAATAGGATATTGGAATTTTTTTGTAGATGTACTAGTTTTACCAAGATGAAGCACATTGTTGGATTTTCTTGGATTTGTATGTAAGCCTACCATTACACATTCTCAACAGTTATAAATCCATTTAAATTATCCTGATCATATAGATTTTTCAGGAGAGAATGGTGTTGAACTAACATTTTGCTCTCCTAATATTTTCTCAAAGGATTTTTTACTTCCTAACATAGATGATTGTGATTCTTTTAAAGTTCCAATGTTTTCAAGAATCTCTAATTCAGACAACTTCAACATAGTTCAACCTTGTATCATGAATGTTTGCTTCTTGTGGTAGGTAAAGGGTTTTTAAAAAATATTTCTTTTTCATCCTTTAACCTATTCATTTATTCTATGCTTATGTTTCTAACTTTCTAAATTGCAACTATCAATTTCACAACTATGTTTCATGCAAGTTGCTATGTTTCAGGTTTTTACTCTAAAGTTCACAACTTAGCACAACCAACAATTGTTTGACTATTTTATCTCCTAATAACACCTATGTTCCTAGGCAAAAGATACCAAAAATTATGAGTGTTATTATTGTCATCATTTAATTTTCAATATTTGTCAAATCTAGGGTGGTGTCCAAGGCTATCTACGATAGAAGGATTTGACAAGCTATAGTTTAGGCAATTAGTTCACAAGATTTATTCAATTAAATAGATGTTTGTTTGGTTTTTCCTAATTTATAGAATTGAAGCTAGTCTAACTTACAAATTTGAAATTGTAAAATTTAACACTTTAGCTATAGTTGTAGGAATTGACAATTGAATTATAGTTGCAAAAATTGATAAATTACAGAACTGAAACTGTTGAAACAAAAACTATTTTATGCTTACTAAATTGAAACAACAAAAATAAAATGTGCTAAATTTAAAATAATTGAAATCAATAAATGCTAAATTTCACAATGCTAAAAACTGTCAAAACAAAATGCTACAAAAAACTTGTTAGAAAAAGTTTTAAAACATGTCAAAACGTTGTTGCAAAAATTAAAATACAAAAAAATAGGGATATAAAACACATTAAAAAAAAGGTCAGTCAGCTATAAAAATTCTACATAAATCACACTTAAAACATTAAAAAAACTATGCTAAAATATGAGTTAGTTTTATTACACAAATTAAGCATGAAATTCACAAGAAATTGCTACAGCAAGAAGTTGTCAAAAACCTACTAAGTTATTTTCATTCCTCTGGGCCTGAGAGTGGGACATTGATACATATTCTAGAAGAAGGTAAAATAACTCCAAAACTATATCCTCAACACTCATGTATAATTTTAAATCAAAATATTGAATTCTACTCTTTATTGAAAATTGCTATAAAAAATAGCAACTTACAATTCTATCGTATGTTCTATTTCTGACTTTATCCTAATATGACTAACTACTCTTCTACTCTACTACTAGCTTATACATGGGTAGGTGAAGAAAGTTATACTAAGTCCTCCACACTCCCAACATAGGTGAAAAATTACAAACAAAACTCCTATGTTGTTGCTTTTTGATTTGTTGGTTGGCTGCAACTAACTTAGTCCTAATTTAGGACAGAATATAGTTGTGTGGTTATATTCGCTTCTCAATTGATGTAAAATAGGATAATAATAGATTAATACTATTTTTCACATCTACAAAATGCCATATTGCTCAAAAAACCTTAAAAATATCTCAAAAAACTATTTTTAGAAGATGCTGCAATTTTACCGAATTTTTCTAGTTTTTGGATATTAAGCTAGAAATGCGATACTCTCCTTTGTGCATGTTTATTTTTTTGGGATATGATTGGAAATTATTTTAGGGATGTGTGTGCAATATTTATCCTTTATAAATTTTTATTTTCACATGTAAAAAAGGTCAATTAACTATTGTTTTTATGTAGGAAAAATTTGTAATTTTCTTGTTGCAATAGGCTACACACTTGTTAGAAGTTGTTGGTATTTACTGGATCACATGGGGTCACTTATAAGTGTGTATTAATATGTAGCATGTTTCCTTTAATTATTTATAATAGGTTTTACTTACTCCTTTTGACTTCTTCTATGCCCTCCTTTAATGTTGCAAGTTTTTACCTTGTATATATTGTGTATAGCTGCCATGCTCTATTTCACAGTAGAATGGCTGACTTGGTACAATACCACCTCAAAAACTTGTTTTAGGGTAGGAAAAACATTTAAAATACCTCAACCAATCATGAGTTTTTTTTTTGAATTTACATGGTAGAATTGGTAGCCACTATAAATTCTTGTAGGCTATCCAAATTTAATGGCTGCCACAATATTCTATGTTATCTTCCCTGGAAGCCGTCACACAGTTCTTCATACAGCCACTCCTATAACCATCATGCCACAATCATTTTAAAAATTTTACACCACTGAAAACACTAGTAAATGGACAAGCATTTAGTCTGACGAGGCCTGATATTTGAACGTTGGACCTTTGCCCCCTTAAGGGGTTTGGTCGAACCAATTGGTCTATGTACCGACCCCAAGAATGCACACACCGGTCCCTTTTCTAAACCCTACTTGCAATGCTATTTAAAATACCCAAGATGAAATGGAAAGACAAGAGGAAAAAGCATATAACATGAAATAACAAAAGACAAATCTCTTTATTGATATTGAAGCTTGGTTACATGTCGGTCCCTCTTAGGGATACCCATTTTGATACTATAAATTACAAATAGGTAAAGAGTGCCCCTTCCACGAAGAGGTGGTGTGCTTATAAAAGCTTCTCGGTTCCACACATAGAAATGTATGAGGGCTTACAGATGCCTCCTTCTCCAAGTCTATTTCCTAGAGGGATCCCTTTTTCTCTTGTATGTTGTAATCTTCATCCGATGTACCTGTGGCCTTGCAAGCAATGAAACAACAACACACATTTAGGTGTTCGAGATTGCCTCCCCGGATGAGGTTGTTAGTAATCAAAGAATGTAATGAAAATATGATAAAACTATGCCATGAAATCATGTAAATCTATGCTAATGACATGAAAACATAAAGAAACAAAATAAAAGAAGCTATATCTATCTAAGCTAAGCCTGTGGGCCACTGTCCAAGACAGTGGTCACTAAAGTAAACCTTACCCTCTTTGCCCCAAAGTTATGGGTCAAAGACTATAATCTGATGTTGAAATAGTAGGTGTTATGTTCTTCAATTCATCAAAGTTTCATCGTACACATGATCTTAAAGAGAAATCTCTGAGTCTTGAAAGCTCTCCTCAAAAGATGTCTCTCTCCCTGATATGATAAAAAAATCCCCCCTTTTTGTGCTCTTAGGCTTGCACCTTTTATAGTGTGAAACCCTAGGTCTATGTCCAAGCCCTAGGAATAAATTTATCATACGTAGTGCAAGTTAGCATGAGAATATTTTGTCCATTATCTATAGTCGAAGGTCGGTTAACTGGTCGTTAGCATAAGAAGCTTTTGTCCTTTGTTTATGCTTGGAGGTCAGTTAACTTAAGTCTAAATGTAAACTCCAGTCTCTTATGTGAACTTATCATGAAAATAAATGCAAAGTTACTCCCGCTCACCTTTATTACCTATAAACTGCCACTTCCACTGAGATTGGGTCTGTTTGTTAGTAAACTACTTCTTATGGCTTAGCTGTTGTCATATGTAGTGGCTAAGATATGGCCACTATCATCTGTAGTGGCTAAGGTCTAGCCACTCTAGGCTTGAGTAGCTAATATCTGGTCACTCTTGGATTGAGCGGCCAAACTTGAATGGCTTGAAAAGGCCCCAAATGAGTGGTGATAACCACTTTTGATGCTTGGAAATTCCAATATTATGCCTTATGATCTTATGAGTGTGTCTATGTAAGTATCTCCCCTAAGCATGACATGATTTAGGTATCTACAGATGCCCATTTTTGTGATGCGCTGCGTGCAAAACACAACGTTGAGTAAAAATGTAGACTGATCTGTTTGTAGGGTGTATGGTGATCAATGGTCTGATCAACACCGGATGGCCCAATCATGCAAGATGATGTGCATCCCTTGAATCATTGCCTCAACATTCGGAGGACTTAGCTTAGTGGCTTTTGCATGTTAAATTGCACTCATTCCTCAAACTCAATCGGGTAGCTTTAGCTGCTACAACAATTTTGACCGATAGGAGAGCTACAATTAAAGATGTCATGTCTACTTACGTTCCCAGTAAACAAGGGAAATTTGTGATTATTGTATGCAATTATTTGTAGGACGAACACGATTTTGTTATGATCGAGTGATATTTTATTGATTTTAATTATGATTATGTTGAAGTTTTTAACTACCTCTTCACACAATGAATTTGTGAAGAAATGAAAATGAATGAAGCGACAAGTCGCTTAACCACTATGACTAATCTGGTTCCTTTCGAGCATTTTTTGCTTTTAATGGGTAATCCCACATCCAAGTGTTATTCCAATTGCTTATGATAATAATCCATCCCTATCCCGAGGAGTGATTTGGCTATCAATAGCCTTCTTAGGGAATTAGGATGAGCGATTCTATTTATGCCTAGATTGTATCACTTTGACTTAATATTTTTGATGTCATAGGGGAATTAGAATGACCCATTCGCACCCATGGAGCAAATCGACCATCTTGGTCTTCTTTGGGATTGAAGGGTGGCACATCATAATTCCAAAATGAGTTGTTTTTCCCTAAGTGACATTATGTTTATCTACTCATCTTATTGAAATACATGGAGTGCAAATCACTTCAATCATTGAGTGGATAGAGTAGGTAACTGGATACGAGGCTTTCTTGAGATTATGATTTTATGTGATTTTTTTTGTTATTTTGAACATTCTGATGATCCTAAACCACCAAAGTGTGTTTATTTATTGTTTTTTTGGGGTCCCTTAAGGATAAAATCCCTTATTATGACCTATGAATCTAGCCATTATTAGGTCCAGCAACTTCTGATTTCTTGCCTGTGGCCGCTGTCGCCTTGAGCAGCCAAGAAGTTTGGGCCACTGACGTCAATAGCGGCCAAGGCATAATTAAGGAAATATAAAAGTTTTCTTTTCTACGGTTTGACCTATCATTTTAACTGTTGAAGATTCATTTTGGGAGCTCTGGTGTAGCGGTGATGGTTGCGACTTTGAAACTTGTTGGTGCTGAGGACATGGCTACTGGAGGAGCTAGAGCTTCTCGGGTATTTCTCTCTTCAAAACCCTAGCTCTCTTTTATTTGTCTAAGTAAAACTAAACCTCACTAAGTAATGAGAAAAATGAACCTCACTAAACCTACTAGCAATGAACAAAATCTGTAATTAGGCTTAGGTTCCCTTTTGCTACGGTGGGTTAGTCCCCAATTTTGCTTTTTGTCAGTGGCTTCAGCCTAGGATTTTTTGAATTTTTTTAGTTATTTACCTGCTACCGCCATTTTGGGTATTTTGAACTTAGCCTAGTTTTGATGCTTGGGTGGGAAATTTGCTTTACATTCTATTTGTTTTCCCTCCCTCTGTTATTCTTTTTTGAATTATTTTGTTAGTTTGCAATTTTTTTATTTTCTGGCCAAGGGTTCATGGGTTTACCGTGCCGCCCATTGGTTGTTGTCACTCAGAGCGGTCGGCTCTGAGTCGCTGTCACTCAAAGCGGCCAATCTTGAATCCCAAAGGTCAAAAATTTGACCATTGGGGCTTGGCCACTGCTACCTCTAGTGGCCAGGTTTCGACCACCATAGACGACAGCGGCTAAAGCTTGAGCCTTGTTTTTTTGTTTTGTTTTCTTTTACATATTTTTTTGATTTTTTTATGACTTTTTGAATTTTTCTTTGCTTGATTAGGTGCAATTTATTATTTTCTTGCTTAGATTTAGAGTAAGTCATACTCTTTTGCACTGTTTATTGTGAATTATGCCTTAAATGCACTATAGTTATGTTTTGTCTTTCTTCTGCTTTGCTTAGATCCTCACTACTCGGGCCCGGGACCCGAAGCTCCTACTTGACCTACTTCCTAGATTTTATGACATTGATTGGGAGTGGTTTAAGGCCCGTGGACTACAACACGTCATCCGGTTGCCCCATATTATGGATGAACAGGCTTATCTTATGGCCTTAGCCCACCATTGGGACCCGTAGACCAACACCTTCCACCTTCCACTTGGCGAGATGACTATCACACCAAAGGAAGTTTACAGGATATTTCAGATCCCATTTGATGGGGTTCCCATTATTTCATCAACCACTAATGATCAGGTGGTCGTATATGCTTAGGTGTTTGGAGCACGCTCTGCACAGGCCGTTCGATATACTAGGTCTATGGGAGTATATATCAAAGCTTGGTATGATGCTTATGTTTTCACAGTGAGGCATGTCATGTTGCTAATGGTGAACATCAACATTCTTATCCTAGATTGCTCAGGTTTGAGGTTCTCTTGGAACCTCCTGGCGATGGTGGAGGACAAACTGGATAGCAAGGAGCCTATCATCTATGCATGGGGTAGATCATTATTGGATTAGTGCTATGATGAGTTATACCACATCCATCGGTGGGGATGCATCAGCATTACTTGCAATTTTATCCTACAGGTTTAGGGATGGGAGCATATTATGGTAGATCACCCTAAGGGGATCTCAGCTGAGATTATAGCTATTGATGCTCGGACATAGTGCTATGCTGCCAGATGGGCTTGAGAGCATGAGGAGCGTAAGAGTCTCACTTTTGTAGGGGAGTTGTCCCACTATATTGATGCTTTCAATAGACTGTCGGCCAAATATGTCGTGTTACAACCTTACTATGAGTGTCCTACTTGGGATGATATAACTAGTTTTACTGCCAGGACACGACGCGAGTGATGGCTCATTGGCTGTAAGATTTCCATCCAATAGTATTTCTTCTACTCTCAGGTTCTTCATCAGTATGAATTGCAATAGTATGTGCCCTTGATACTATTTGTGTACAGGTGCCTCATAGTAGAGAAGGACCTACCTCCATGATAGATCATAGAGCTTTTAGATGAGGAGGACACCCCAGTTGTAGACCCTATAGTGGTTGGGGGAGTTACAAAGGCCTACTCTTAGTGGTGGGGTGATCGGATGTGGAATGGTGTCGGTAGCCTAGGGCATGAGGATGATGGTAGGGGTGATGGCGTAGATCTAGTAGGATGTAGGGTTCGAGCCAAGACCAAGGTATAGGACCAACCGATAGAGCAGGTGGTATTAGAGGATCCTAACGTTCTTGATGAGGAAGAGTTAGAGCCTGAGGAGAGAGACTATCGTCTAAGAGTACAGTTGCATGAGGTCGATGCTGAGATTTAGGCCACTAAGATCTAGGTACAACGATGAGATGCTACTATTGAGTAGCTCTCAACATAGATATAGGCTCTACAGGCTACTATTTGGGGTGGCAATGTTACAATGCAGTTTGTTGTTCCTCCTTGTACACCACAAGAGGTTCCAGTGGCAGGTTCAAGGGTATATGTGGGACAGCTTCAGTCTTTGTTGTATGAGCATGAGGAGTGTATCCTGGGACTTATGGATCATATCACCATCCTTCAGATGTAGCTCAAGAGGCATGGGATTGTCCCTAAGGATCCATTATATGTGGGTGGTTTGTAGGTCAGTGGGTGCTCCACCTCAAGGTAATCTTCCACTTGTCCTAGCTAGTGGACCTAGACTCAGATAGAGAGACCGATAAGCTCACATAACTTGACTTGCAACACTACCACAGGGGGAGGTGGTACTGGAGGAGATGATGTAGGGGGATCGGGTCAGATATTTTATTTATGCTCTACTTGGTTCTTGATCCATTTTTGAGGTCGACTGACCTATATGACTGTAGCCCACGAGCATTTTTTATATCCATTGGTCTTGACACACATACTTTTATGATAGTTTTTCATTTTGACTTATTATATGTATCATTTATTGCTCATGTTTTTGTTATTATTTTATTTTATGATATGATGCGCTGATGATATTATGATTATTTGATGGATATGTTAGATGATAGATGATATTTGAAGATGCTTAGATGGATGTGTAGATGATTATATGATTTGATGCGATGTATTTTGATGATGAATGATGAATTTATGGCTGTATGCAAATGGATATTTTCTATATGTTTTATGATGTGGTTTATGGATGATTAATGACTTGTTTTTGTGGATGCAAATGTTATTGTTAAATGCATGTTTAATTTTTGCTTTAATTATATGCATCTAACTTATGTGATAGAATGGTATAAATGAACTTGTATGCTCTAATCACTTAAAACATATTGAATGCATATGACATTGACAATATTAATGGGTGATACCACAAAAAGTAAAAAAATAATCATGAATTTAAATAATCACTCCTATCATAAGAATTGATTAAGTATTCATATATGAGATGTAATGGTGTGTAATGTATTTTCTTAATAAGTTTCTGTAAATTAAAAGATATAAAGTAGTCAGTGGCCGTCTATATACTATTTCTAATATATATGTGGTATCTGTCCTACTATGTTGATACCCCCTAATTTATAGAATCTTATAAAGAAAGTGATGGTGTGAATTTTGTTATGATTTGTTACTATGTAAAAAATTTTGGGGCTTTTTGGAGATTCAAACACTCTAGTTCCCCTATCAATAGTTGTCTACTTACCACTTAGAATTTTGAAAAGTAAGGCTTTTACCATGGAATTGGTTTTTCATGATCTTTGTGTGAGCATGTGATTGTATATTTTGAGGTAAAACTTAAGAATTTCCTCTGATGTTAGGCAGGATTCTTTCAGCCCATTTCTAAGATCAGGGATCCTCAAGTGTTCATCTCATCCTTATGTTGGACTTAGTTGGACTATACCACTAGGCAATATTGGGTTACCCAAGCTAGCTCATCCACATTCAAACATTGGTCTACACAAATGCATGAAGCAATTGTGGTAGACATATCATCATGTATAAGGATTTATCCTTCCAGTTTTTTACAATGCTAATAATTCCAGGGATTCAAGCTTTATTCCCTTCTTTTTGGTTTTTTTTGGCTTTGGATATTTGCTCATATATAGTGATGAAAATCACTGTTTATTTTGATTTGAATTTTTATTTGAGCGGGGTTTTTTTTGTAGTGATGATAATAATTGTTTATTTTGCTCATACATAGTGATGAAAATCACTATTTATTTTTTATTGATTTTTTTTTTAGCTTGATTTTTTCAGAATTTCTAAATTTATGCTTTGTGTATCAGATTATTGCTTTGAAATCTGGACTGTATGCTTGGCTTTTTGAATGTGTACTTTTTCTTTGGATTTTTCTTATTTTGATGTAAGCAAGGTATTTTGATAGGGTAAAGCTTATCCTTTTTCCAATTCTCAGCACCTTTAAACCAGTTGCACAGGGGGATAAACAAGGAAGATCCTTTTCGCCTAAGGTAACCTAGACCACTTTGTAGCTTTCATATTTTCCTTGTACCAGCTAGGATTTTAGTGTTTCAATTAGTGACGGGATCTTGAATATCCAAGGCTTTATCATAGCTAGGCCTTACCTTCTACTAATCAAATTTATTTTCCTCAAAAGTTGATAATATTACTAGGTGTGGTTGACTAACCAAAAAACCTTATTTTATTATGTATAGCAACAAATAATGGTTGTGTTGAAAAACATAATTACACACATGTGGATGGAGGTATGGATATGAATGACTTGTGCGATAAATTGTGGTATCACTTTTAAGGCTCTCATGACATATACAATTGTAATGGATGTGAAAATGCAATGCAATGATGTGGATGAAAAATATGAAGTGCAATTGTTATTGTATTTTTGATTTTACGTTGTTTTTGTATTTTTTGATTAATTTGACCAAAGGGCTTATTATGTGTTTGGGGATTTTGGTATTGATTATGACCAAGTAGTTTGAATACCCTTGGGGCTTTTGAATTGATGTTTAACCAAGTGGTATGAATTACCCTTGCAGCCTTTGATTTGATTGGATTTGACCAAGTAGTTTGAATTACCCTTAGAGCCTTTGAATTGATTTTTGACCAAGCGACATGAATTATCCTTGGAGCCTTTTGAATTGATGTTTGACCAAGTGGTATGAATTACCCTTGGAT
Organism: Wollemia nobilis; assembly: GCA_028583015.1. Lineage (NCBI taxonomy): Eukaryota > Viridiplantae > Streptophyta > Pinopsida > Araucariales > Araucariaceae > Wollemia > Wollemia nobilis. The sequence continues at coordinate 6,474,301 of JAQPPZ010003193.1, read as the reverse complement.
CCTTTTGAATTGATGTTTGACCAAGCGGTATTAATTACCCTTGGAAACTTTGTTTTGATTTTGACCAAGTGGTATGAATTAACCTTGGAGCCTTTGATTTGATTTTGACCAAGCGATATGAATTACCCTTGGAGCCTTTGATTGTATTTTTGGAATTTTATGTTTTTATGATTTATTTATGTTTTTGACATATTTGATTTTTTTTGTTTTTTATGACATATTTGAATGTTTTTGTGTTTATGACATATTTGAATGTTTTTGTGTTTATGACATATTTGAATGTTTTTGTGTTTATGTGTAAAATGCCTTTAAGTGAATGATATTGAGAGGTTCAAGCTCTTCAACACCATCTAATGATATAAGGTGATATGCTCCAGGTCCAACTCTAATTGAAATCATATATGGACCTATCCAATTTGTTGTGAACTTATCTCGCAGATGCGATGGCAGATTTGAATTATGCTGGTTTTATTTGAGCACTAGATCTCCAACCTTGAATTCCCTTAGGTGGATTTTACTATTATAAGCTCGTGCAAGGCGATCTTGGTAAACATGGAGATGCTCTAAATAATTGACTCAACATTCATCAAGAAGCATCAACTGATCAAGGCAACCTTGCCGCATAGCTTCATCATCTATGAAGTCCTTTAATGCTACGCATAGAGTTAGGATTTCCAACTCTAGAGGCATGATGGCTTCAGTGCCATATACTAGTGAAAATAGTGTTGCCCTAATGGGTGTTTGTATACTCATCCTGTATGCCCATAGTGCAAGAGACAACTGCATGTGTCAATCCTTGTGATTTTCTTGCACTATCTTCCTCAAAATGGAGACTATTGTTTTGTTTAAAGATTCTGCTTGCTCGTTTGATTGTGGATAATAAGGCATTGAAAAACTGTGCTAAATATGGTATTTTTCATTAAAGCACACATATTTTTGTTCTTGAAATATGTCTCATTATCTGATATTATCTTATAAGGGACCCCAAAATGACTTATGATATTATGGAGTATAAAATCTGCAATCCTTGGTCCAGTTGTTGATGTTAAAGGGATTGCTTCTACCCATTTAGTGAAGTATTTTGTGGCCATTATGATGAATGTGTGTCGGCCTGATGATGGGGGTGATATTTTCCCAATCAAGTCTAGTCCCCATTGTGAGAATGGCCATGCTACCTGGATGGGCTGCAAAGCTTACAATGGTAAGTGCGTTATATTTGCATGATGTTGGCACTTACTACATTTCTTGACATACTCACAACAATAATTTTCCATTATGGGCCAATAGTAACCCATTATCAAGATGTGCTTAACGATGGCCATGCCACTGAAATGGCCTCCACATGTACCATAGTGAGCTTGCAAAACTACCCAAGATGTTTCTTAGGGCTTAAGACAACGGAGTAATACTCCATCATATCATTGTCTATAGAGGATTTATCCTAGCAAAATGTATCTTGTTGCTCTCTACTTGAACATTCACATTTCAATATGCGACAAACCTTGAGGTATTATTCCAAGATTCAAGAAGTCCCGCATTTGGGAAAGCCAATCCTGATAGGCCACAACTTCTATAGAATAGATAACTTGCTCTTTGTACATTTTCAAGGTAGTGAACACGGATTGAGGAAAAAATCTATGGTATATGGTTGCACCACACTCTACAGGTCCTTGGGAGATAAAAGACCCCCAAAGTACTATTTGCAAGAAATCTCTAGTTGCAAAGGACCAATCCTGATTTGGTTCGATGTTGATCATGTTGACTAATTATTTATTGTCAAAAGCCTCACAATGTATTGCTGAGTGCAAAAGCACTTTCACATGGATGGTTGTAAAATTAGTGGATGGATTATAAGGGATTAGGGATTTGAAAGAGGCCATGGTATCTGCAAATATATTAGACATACGATGGATTGCCTCGATGTTGTACCATTCCAATCGGGCTAAGTAGGTGTCAAAAATTTCCTTGTAAGTCTTCATGAGTGGGCACCTGCATTGGAATAGTCCTTTGACCGGGTTTAATATGAGCAAGGAGTCACAAAATATATTCAATATTTTAATGCCCATCGCTATGGTTTTTTGGAGTCTTAGGATCAATGTTTCATATTTTGTATTTTTTTTTGTGCACGGGAAGTCTAGTTTGAATGATAAGGATAATGGAGCACCCTGTGGCGTGATAAAGAAAATACCTTATCCGCCTCCTTGTTCACACTTCAACTGTCAAATAATAATTACATGTCTCTTTCTTTCTTAGGTTCTTTGAGTTTTGGTGGATCTGATAATGTAAATATTGCATCATCAGGTAATTATATAGTGAGAGGCTTGTTATCCTAAAGAGGCACCTCTACTAATTTATCTGCTATGACTTATCCCTTGATGGAATTTTGACTTATGAACTCTAGGTCAAATTCTATCAATAGCATGATCCACTTTGTGGTATGTGTATTGTAATATGTCTTGCTCATCATGTACTACAAAGGATTTTGTTTTGATATAACGTAGGTCGTATGGCTCAACATGTAGTGTCGCAACTTTCGAGTTGCAAAGACCACTGCTAAACATAACTTTTCGACATACACATATCCTAGCTCATAAATCACCAAGGTGCGACTAATGTAATATATGGCTTTCTCTTTGTCTTGTGCATTCTTTTAGGCTAACATGGTATCCAATGCAAAATCAGTAGTCGATATATATAATAAAAATGGTATGACTAGCCTTCGTGGAGCCAATACTGGAAGTGTTGCTAGATAAGTTTTGATATCTGCAAAGGCTTGATTACATTCTTCATCCCAATGAAAGGGGACTTCCTTGCATAGCAACCTGTTCATAGGTATGCATTTATCTAATAATTGCACGATGAATATTTTGATGGATGCTATCTTGCTTGTAGGCTCCTCAACTCCCTAATTTTGGAAGGGGTAGCCATTTCTAGTATAGCCTTTACCTTTGTAGGGTCTACTTTGATGTCTCTCTTGGATACGATGAATTCCAAAAGCTTGCCAGAAGTTACGCCAAATACACACTTATTAGGATTCAATCGAATATTGTGTTCTATGAGGTGATCAAAGACTTGTCTAAGGACTTCGACATGCTCTTGCCACGACAGGGACTTGGCTAGTAAGTCATCCATGTAATATTCTAAGATCTTATGCATATCGTCATGGAATATGTATGTCATAGCCTACTGATATGTGGCACCAACATTTTTGAGACTGAATGGTATCACTTTGTAACAGAATGTTCCCCATGGAGTAATGAAAGTAGTTTTACGTTGATCTTCAGGCTTAATCCAAATTTAGTTGTATCCAAAAAAAAAATTCATTAGGGAGAGCATTTCATGACTTACGGTTGCATCTATAAGAGAATATATGTTTGGCAACGAGAATGAATCCTTTGGTGTTGCCCTATTTAAATCCCTAAAATTTGTGCAGATACAGACTCTTCCATTAGATTTATCTATGGGTACCATGTTCGACACCCACTCAGGGTAGTCAATAGGAACTATGAATACTACATCTAGTAGTTTTTGCAATTCATTCTTCACCATCAAAGTGATAGTTGGATGCATTTTCCTTAATTTTTGCTTTATTGGCTTCTTCATGGGATCCAATGAAAGGTTGTGAATGACTAACTTTGGATCTATCCTTGGCATGTCTTTGTAAGTTCAAGAAAAAGTATTTGGCCTCTTCTTGATGAGATAAATTAGGATGGCTTGTTCCTCTGGAGATAGACTTTCTCTGAACTTGACTCTCCTTGTTTTGGTAGGATCATCGCTGATGTCCACCTCAAAATTCGCTTCTATAGACATATGTGACCCATCCTCTAGATGATGAGGCATGGGTATCAAATGAATGTCATCGATAGGATTTACAAGACCTAGTGACTCAGGTTACAAATCAACTTGGAAGACGTCATACATACAACCTGATGCAAAATGGAATGACTGTAACATATCTTCGTTAGTGAAGAGGTATTTTGGCTTTATGGGTGAATTAGCATGATCCCAATCAATAGCCTCTACATCAAGATGCAATTATTTGGTAGGATCTACTAGATTATGAAGTGGAGTGGTCAAATAAATGGATATCATGTTGATGGATGGGATGAAATCTCTAGGACCACATGGGTGTGATCTTGTCTTAAGGGCTTCCCTTCCATACTCACGATGAGGTTATGGAGGAATGGGAATTTATGCATCTGGCCCATGAGCAGGGCAGAAAATAAGATCATTGGTCTCTAACTGCTCTCTTAATGTAGGTGGAGGGGGGTTGACCATCCGATGAATTACAGATAGGTCAATAGGTCTCCCCAAAAATTGGAGATGAGGGTCTATGGTATGAAGTGCCACCTCTCTCTCTACTATCTCGTTGACTTGCCGCAAGTGGTGAGGTCCAAGATAAGCCATCTCGGTCTCATCCTCAAAGTCATCATCACTTATCCAAAAACCATTAGCATTGGTATGTGGCCCTAAGACAAGGGGCTCATGTCTTGGCCCCAAGTAGGCCATATTTGTTTCATCTTCATATTCTTCATCACTTATGAAGAATCCATTTGCATTTTTCTCTTGATCCAAAGTCAGGGATTGATTTCTTAGGCCTAAGTAAACTCTTTCTATTGAATCTTCTGATTCATAGTCACTTTCATCTGATGTATATTCACTCTCATCATGGATGGACCATGTGAATCTTTGTAAATAGTGAGGCCCATGATAGTATAAGCCAAGTTGTGCCTTATCATCACTTTCTTCATATCCATTCTCCTCATCCCATGAGTTGTACCCTATTGAGGTGGAATCAATTGACATGTTTGGATGATAAGTTTCTGGAGGTGATATGTTTACCATGGCCACTTGTTTGTTGCTCAAATTTGCTATTCTTAGGGGATGATAAGGAATGAAATCAATGTCTTCTCCCAACCCTATGCTTAATATTTCCAATGCTACTGCAAGAGAGTCATATTGACCTATGCTATAATAGCCTAAGCCAAATCTATTGGAGGGAAGCTGATATAGTGGCTCGTAAGGCCTCCTACGCCCCTGCTCATATATGCCAAGGCCATAGCCATGCCAATGGCAACACTCAAAGTAGCTTAGAGAAAACTTAGGATTATAGAGGTAACAAACATTGACTATGAATAATTTGCTACCATCCTCTTCTATATATAAAGACTTATGAGCATAGTCCAGGCCAACATAGACAAAATTGGTTTGGTTGGGAGGGATTCCAAGTGGAACCACTATTCCTACTGGTGGCCTCAAGTCTTTAGGCCTCCCTATGTCTTGTGTAGACTCAATGATAGGTGTAAAGGTAATGTTCTATAGAAGGTACTCTCCTATGCCTGTACTTGCCAAGTGTATTGATGCATGCGATGTGGATGACCCCACGGATGATACTGGCGAAGTAGGGTGATAATCACTATCTTCATCTTGATATTGAGGATCTTCCTCTTCCATAGGACTTGGTATTTTAGCAATGGCTACAGTTGGAACTTCTTTGGGCCTTTCTTCCTAAACTAAGGGCACCTTTAGCTTCTGATTGTCTTTTGGTTTTGACATTGATGGTACTGTAGAAGCATTGACTATCTTGAGTGCATTAGGAGGTGTTGATGTGCATGGGTATTTTCTTACCCCTTTGTCTTTGTTATCCCCTTGTTTCATTGGGGATGAAGGTGCCACGTATAGGTTAGTAGAAGGGATCATGAATTCTCCTATAATGTCCACCTAATTGATGTATTTAAGAGGCTCTTCATTTTCCAGAACCACATAGACTTTGTTTTCATGCACATACTTGACACACTGGTGCAAGATCAAAGGCACACACTTCATGGCCCTTATCCAAGGGCACCATAAGAGGATGTTATATTGCATAGGTCATTCCAAGACATGACACATCATGGGGATGGTCTTGTGCCCCACCTTGATGGGTAGGACTATCATTCCCATAGTATTGCATAAAGCATCATTAAAAGCTCTCAATGTGTAAGCTCCTAGAATGATATTGGTCTTGGGTATCTTGAGGTATTCTATTGTAGTTGTTGTGATGATGTTTATCGATGAACTTGTATCGACCAAAACTCTCTTGAAAGGTAAGTCATTGATAGCCACTACAATATTTAGTGGAGGGTATGGTAAGGCAAAAGAAACTATCTTAATCTCATGATCATAGAATTGTATTACAGGTTCTTGGAATTCTTGCACTTGTCCCACAAAGTGAGTGAATGCATTTGCATCTTGTGGTTGAAGCTCAATTGTTCTTAAAATATCCATTAGAGTCTCCCTATGCTTTGGAGACTATTGTATGAGATCATATATGGATAACTTACTAGATTCATCTGTAGGTTTTGCTCTAATTTATTTTGAATAGTTACCATAGGTCACGTTGGTGGACCTAGAAGGTTGTCTTGCCTTTTCCTAGGGGAGATGTGATGTTCATGGGAGCTGCAGGTGATTGTGGTTGACCATACTGCCTAGTCCTTGTTTCTATGTTAACAATATCAACCATCCCCACACATATGTGGGTAGGTATGTCATCTCAAACTTGATTAACTTGGGCCCCTTGATCTTGAGGGACCTCATGATTGGGCAATGGGTTTCTATATATGCCAATTTATATGTATCAGGAGCCAATGGATTGTCAACTTTGAGTTCTCTTGCATCAATCATGTTTTGCACTTGGTGCTTAAACCCGATGCAAGAATCAATGTCATGCCCCAGTATCCTATGATAAGGACAAAATTGATCTTCCCTATATAATTTTGGCTTAGTATGGTTGGGATATATAAGAGTTATATCAGGAAATCTGATCCTCCTGGCCTTGCTTAGCTGATTAAAGATTGATTGCATTGATTCTGTTAGAGGCATGAAATAATGAGGTAGCTTGCATTCTCGATTTCTTCCTTGATTGTTCTTTTGGTCATAGTTGGATGGTGGGGGATGTGCTTGATAGTTATATGGTTGTTGTGCACCCCCATCCTTGGGTGTAGCAAATACAACTTGATTGACTAGAGTAGGGTTGCTATGCTTCTGCTTGTACTTGTCATTCTTACCATTCTTGTTCCACTCCTTTTTGTTTCGAAGCTTAATGGTTCCCTCATCTACTTTTATCCTTTTTATGAGCTTGGCATGTGCCAGAGTTTATTCAAACAAAGGATACTATTGGAGTTTTAGCAATAGGGAGATATGTTTAGAACAACTTTTGGTGAACATACAAATGATCTCTTCTATGGGAATGGAGAATGATAATTTTACATGACTTTTCTCCATCTATTCCCATAATCCATTACTGGCTCATCATCATACTATTTCAAGTTGTCCAGGTCTGAAAGGTTCATCTTATTCTTAGCACCCAAGGAGAAACACTTTAAGAATGCATTTAATAATTTTTAAAAGTTGGTTATGCTATGCTTAGGTAGTTGGTTGAACCATTGAGTGACAACACCTAAAAATGTCATTATGAATGTTCTTAGCATAAGAGTGTTATTGTATTCAATATGAAAACAAACATTGATAAAATTGGTGACATGCTCTTGTGCATCCTCTTCACCCTTAAAATTTTCTAACCTAGGCATATTAGAGTGCTTAGGATATGGAGGGCTAGGGATTAATGGGCACAATGGTTGATTGTGTATTTTGCTCATTTTTGGTGAGTTCCCAGCTACCTCTTGTTTCTCAAAGGTTTTCATCTTTTTAGCAAGATCTTGAAATGCCTTTGATGTACATATTTCCTCTTCTTGTAAGCCTATTCACATTGGCAATGGAGGTAACTCTCTATCCATTTGATTTTTTCTATTTTCCTCCCTCCTACAAGGGAACTCAGGATTATGATCTTGTTTTATTATGTTTGCCCTCCCCCCATTAGTTGGATTTCATTCATGATTTGGTAGGGGTTTTTGTTGTGGGCTATCTTTGCTAGTGTGCCCCTCCTTAGGTGAGTCAGTGTATCTTGTTATTTTTTGGTCACCACCATTTGTCTGTAAATTTTTAAGAGCTAGCTTCTTAGTTTACTCTCTTAAGCATTGCTCATGTTGGCGCAAGAGTATTTCTCTTTGTTTCTCTTGTTCAAAAGATTCTACTAGGTCTTGCTTCTGATGTAATGCATTTTATAACTGCCTCATTTGATCAGTTTGTGCTGTCATAGAAGACTCATGTTTATCTAACTCTGTTATTGTTTTCTTGACTTGTAGATTCCTCGAAGGGGTTTTTGTTGTATCTATACTCTTGCTAGTTAATGTGACTTTTTTAGTGTACTATTGAGTATTCCTATGATCATACTCCATGTGTCTTCTATGGGGTCTCTTTGAGGTACCCCCAAAATGGGAGGTATGTTTAGAAGTCATAGTTCATGAGCTTCCTGATGCAAAGTTCTAGCTATAGTTCTTTGAGTTGGTTGAGTAGGAAATCGATCCAACCCATCTAGCTATCTTGTTTTCGATGGCTAGTTTTGTGGGGTGCCATTTAATCCTATGAGGTCATATTCTATGGGAATATTTACTTTTGTATGAAGGGTTTCTTATATATGATTCCCATGACTAGATGTAGCTCTAGTTTCCTACCCTTCAGTGGGTAGACCTATTTTATATATTTCTTGTGAGTCTTGAGGTGTTGCAATTCTTGTTTGCCTTCTTGATGAAGAGGGCTTTGTGGTATCATGTTTCATCCATGTGTATGGAGATGTGGTAGTCTCGTCATCCCTGTGTGAAGAATGAATCTTAGAACCTTATTTATGTCCATGTGAGGAGGAAGCCCTTGAAGCTTCCTCACATCTTTGAGATGTTTCTGTGTGTTTAGAGGAGGCCCTTGAGGTATCCTCATGTCTCCTTGATGAGGATGGATATGAAGCCTCTTTTTGTTTATGTGACTTTGTTCCATTATATGGTTAATTACTTGGGGTTTCTCGAGGAGATCCCCCAAGGGTTGAGTTATCACCCCTTAGGCTCACGGAGCTATGTCTCACGGTCTTATGGGTAGGTTGTTCAATGTTACTACGACTCTACCTATGGGAATGAATTGCTTCTGTCTCTCCCTTGGTATCATACCGAGGGTGCTTACTTCTTATTTTGACCATGTTGTTTTATGACTTGATATTTTGAGTTGCAAATTAGGAATGACCACACAATACCAAACAAATGTTTATCTTGATTACCGATTTGAGTGTGCCCTAGAATATTTGATGTGTTTTGATGTGTTGCTCTTTTGATTCCTTTGCTCTTGTTCTTGGATTATGAATGATAAGACTCATCCATAGTGACAATAAAGTACACTCGTGCCAAACATGATTTTCTCAAAATAATATAGGGTACACCGTTGAAGACCCAATGGAGGGTTTGCCTAGCTCTTCCACTCTAAACCAATGATTATTCCAATAGTGGGAGATAGTTTGAACACAAGTAACTTAGTGTCACTATAAGTAAGTTTCTCAATCCATTTCTAGGAATCTCTAGGGAGAAAACCAGTGGAAGGATATGAATTCCAACGTCACTGGACTAAATTGAAGGTTGGTGATGAAATCAAACTCTCCAATTTTTTAAATGAGATGTGCGTGTGTGGTGTTCATTTTAAGCTTGCACATCATAAAGTGCATCATATAGCAGCAATGAATCTTTCCTATATGCCTAAGTGCAAAAATACATTTCAATATTCAAAAATATGCATGAACTACTATGATTTGTATGAGCACACTTTATCTTGTGCAACTATGGCCTCTAGCAGGGCCTCAAAGCAAGCAAACAACATACAATGTCTAGCATGTTGGATTCTAGGGTGAAATTTTAAGGTATAAGTCATTGTTCCTAGCAATGCCTAGTGGAAAATTTAAAAGAATATCTATGATATGTGCAATGCTTAATTATTTTTTCTTTTATTCCTTCAATTTTCAAACATAGATGTGCTTTAAGTTCTCTATTTTAAACACATAAAAGTAGATAGAAAGCTATAAAATATTAGAGAAGCTATACCAACCTTTGATACAACTCAGAGAGTCTATGTTTTGACCTCTACTACACTCCAGTCCTAGCCATTGTTGACCAGAGTAGTTAGTTATTGTCCGATGTAGCTCAAAGTGGCTAAGATCTATTAGTCATTATAGCTTAGAGCGGCTAGTTTCTGGTCACTATAGCTCAGAGTGAATAGACCTAAACACAAAATTAAGTTAGTATTCTAATAGAAAATGAAAAATTAGTGGTGGTCCCATAGTGATCACCATCTGTAGCGACCCCAAGAACACACACACTGGTACCCTTTTCTAAACCCTACTTGTAATGCTATTTAAAATACCCAAGATAAAATGGAAAGACAAGAGGAAAAAACATATAACACAAAATAACAAAAGACGAATCTCTTTATTGATATTGAAGCTCGGTTACATGTCGGTCCCTCTTAGGGATACCCATTTTGATACAATAAATTACAAATAGGAAAGGAGTGCCCCTTCCACGAAGAGGTGGTGTGCTTATAAAATATTCCCGATTTTGCACACAAAAATGTATGAGGGCTTACAAATGCCTCCTTATCTAGGTCTATTTCCTAGAGGGATCCCTTTTGCTCTTGTATGTTGTAATCTTCGTCCAATGTACCTGTGGCCCTACAAGAAATGAAACAACACACATTTAGGTGTCCAAGATTGCATCCCTAGATGAGGTTGTTAGTAATCAAAGAATGTAATAGAAATGTGATAAAAATATGCCATGACATCATGTAAATCTATGCTAATGACGTGAAAACATAAAGAAATAGAATAAAAGAAGCTATGTCTATCTAAGCTAAGCCTACGAGCCACTGTCCAAGACAGTGGTCGCTAAAGTAAACCTTGCCCTATTTGCCCCAAAGCTATGGGTCAAATACTATAATCTGATGTTGAAATAGTAGGTGTTATATTCTTCAATTCATCAGAGTTTTGTCGTACACATGATATCAAAGAGAACTCTTAGAGTCTTGAAAGCTCTCAAAAGATGTCTCTTTTCCTAATATGATAAAAAATCCCCCCTTTTGGTGCTCTTAGGCTTGTACCTTTTATAGGGTGAAACCCTAGGTCTATGTCCAAGCCCTAGGAATGAATTTCTCATGCGTAGTGCAAGTTAGCATGAGAAGCTTTTTTCCATTGTCTATATTCGAAGGCCAATTAACTAAAATCTAACTTCCCACTTGAGTCTTCTATGCGAACTGGTCATTAGCATGAGAAACTTTTGTCCTTTGTTTATGCTTGGAGGTCAGTTAACTTAAGTCTAAATGCAAAATCAAGTCTCCTATGTGAATTGGTCATGAAAAGGAATGCAAAGTTACTCCCACTTACATTTATTGCATGCAGACTACCACTTCCACCAGGGATTGGACCTGTTTTTCGATAAACTACTTCTTATGGCTTAGCCGCTGTCATCTACAGTGGCTAAGATCTGGTCACTATTGTCTATAGTGGCTAAGTTCTGGCCACTCTAGGCTTGAGTGGCTAAGATTTTGTCGCTCGTAGCTTGAGTGGCCAAGCTTGAATAGCTTGAAACGGCCCTAAATGAGTGGTGAGAACCATTGTTGATGCTTGGAAAGTCCAAGATTATGTCTTATGATATTATGAGTGTGTCTATGTAAGTAGCTCCCCTAAGCATGACATGATTTAGGTGTCTAAAGTCTACACCTCAGACCTAGGATATTACAACCAATCATGAGTTACAAACATCTTTATTTGCCATTAATTCTACTATGGTATTTTACCAATAAAATCATGAAAAAATAGTCATAAAATGTAAAAAAATAGTCAAAATAGGGGATAGTATTTCTAAGCATTAAATCATGCAAACACTAACAAAATAACATATTTTAATCAAATATTTGGTAGAAAACTATATTATGCATTAATTTATGTCAAGTTTAAATGTCAAAAATGTGTTATTTCTTGGCCTCATCATCTACTTTACTAAAAAAATGGATAAATTCCACATTGTTATTTCCAAAAATCATCTTCAAATTTTAAAATAAAAAATATCACCATCGATGGGCACTAAAGGGATTTGAGAATATTTGTTTAAATATGCTTCTCATTCATGTATTTTTTCTAAATTTACAATCTAGTTTTTATGCATATTGTAGATTTTTCCTATAACCTTCATGATAGAAAACATGCATCACATTTTTTTATAGAGTAAGGCCATAGTCTATCATGCCAAGTGAGGATGTTGTTGTGGATATATTAGCTTTTTATAGAGAATTTCAACTTGAATATTTTAGGTTTGAGTCATAATAGTAATTTTTTTCAAAAATGTGAGCAATAACTTTGCTAAAATAGTAGTTCCAACAATTATTTTTAAGCTCTCTTGCTCAATCTAAATACAGGCATTATTTGGTGGTGTGAACATTTCATTAGAGGAGATAGGGTGCAGAATCAAGTTATGGAATTCTCATCCTTTATGCAAAATGGGCATAAAACCATCTTCTATAGAGGAATGGTCGATTATTGAATATTCAAAGCATTGCTAGAATAGATAGGAGGAAGGTTTTGGAGGCAATGGATGCACATTTGAACTACATTTTGGACTTTTTCACTAATAAAAGTAGAGTTCTAGGAAAATAAAAGGAATATTACTTACTTTTCTTCCATGAACATAGTTTCTAGGACCACTAACATAATGTTCTTAGCACAAGGGAGATTGAGATTTGATCCCCTCCAAATATCTTTAGATGTTTTTATGTTTTCAGTGTATATGAGATTGACATGGAAGGTAACATTGTCATATTTTAAAACATGTTAAATCCAGTATTACATATATATATATATATATATATATATATATATATATCAACTCAACCAATCTAAAGCAACTAAGTATTCTAGCCTTAAGTCAAGAGGTATTGTTGTGGGAAATGATAAATGGAAGACACTAGAAAATAATGGATCACCAAGTGGTAATAGGTAATTGGAATTCGCTTTCATAAGGTTTGGATTTTTAAACTTTTTATTTTTGGTTGTTCATTAGGGAAAATCTTTTGAAGGTCATAAATTTTACATACAAAAGTGTTTTGAGCTTCTTTTCTAAATCACATAATTTTTTGAGCTTCATGCAATGGTGGCATTAGTTCAAGAACATATTATAGTGATAGGAGTGGGATTATGTAAGATAGATAACCAGACCCTAGTTAATCATCTTAATGGGTGAAACTATAACATGTGGTCAAGTCAAAATATTGACCTATTATGAAGTAATAACCTATGGTGAATATTTCAATAAGACAAAGCAACAACCCTTAATTATAAAATTTTAATCAAAGGGGAGAACAAGATCTTGACCTATTTTCCTTACCATTTGAATCAAAGTTACTTTTCTACATCAAAGAGAAAAGTAAAAAAATTATGGTATGGTCAAAATCCCATATGTTGTTTCGAAAAAAATTACAGTACTAAAGTAATTCATTTGGAATTAGATCTTTCTTTCCTCAAATTGACCAAGTTTGACAATATTGAAGACTATATTGGGAGATTCAAGGCATTAAAAGAAAATATTACATATTTTAGAAGCTAAATGAATGATAATACATGAATATTTTCCTTAGTAATATCTCCACTTACTTTTAGATGTATAAAATCATGGTTAATATGATTTCTATATTTTTTAAATATAAAAAAAGTCTTCCTCTTGAATAGTTTTTCTCTCTCCTATTTTATTTGTAGGTGGAAATAAGGAATTATTATGGGATTTCATAAATTCAAGCTCATTCAAAAGAATTCTAATCTAAGGAATCCAAGACCTATGGGCATAAATACCAAGCTAATTTTTAAATAAGACAAATACTATTTTTGAATGATATGAGAGGGAAGTATTGGAATATACGGTGGTTAAGATTCATTTGTGACCATAAATGATTATTTATTATATTTTCTCTTTGGGCCCATATAAACCTTCATAAAGATATTTTTTGGTATTTTTATTATTTTACTTCTAAGGATTGGTCTCATAACCTTGACCTAAGGCATCATATTATAAATACCTTTTTCATAAAATAATTTCTTATTGGCTAGAGTGTAATTTTAATTCACGTTGAGTGAAAATATGTTGGTGTCTATGGACACTGTATCATATTTTATGTTCTATATGTTGTGTTTGTTTTTTATTAAGAAATAGTGAGTAATATTTGATTCCATTCATTTCTAAAAATTACTATCAAATCTCACATGGTATTAGATAGGGTGTGAATCTTTGTTTTTTATTTGTATCTATTAGTTGTCAGTTTTTCTTCTTGCTTCTCTTGAGAAAATGTTTTGTAGGGTATTATGGATAAGTTTATTTTAAATTTTATAGAATTATTTGAAAATGGGTTTCTAATAGAAAAATATATTGGACTTGGATCTAGAGGATCTCATATAAATCAACATATTTGATCAAGAAGAAATATTTATGGGTAGGTTCATTTTTCCTCTCATTAACACTCAATCTTCTATAATTTGTTCTTACTAGATTAATGCCCTGATTTAGGATTAATTTTTTCAAGATTTTTTGAAAGCATTATTTGTATTTCCTTTTCTCCTTCAGCTTTTGATGACCAATAACAACATTTATTAGAGGTATATCACTTGGATACTATTAAAGAAGAAATAAAGATACTAAAACTTTTTAGATAAATCCTTGCTACTATAGATGTAATGTGTAGGCTTTTGTGCTTACCAAAGACCTCCAAGTGACTTGAGAAATTTGTAAAAATAGTTTTAAAGTGTTTTTAAACATAGGCATGAGATGAGGTTCTGATTGGCTATGTTTAAAAAATGGTTATATAGGCTAAAATATAGTATATATAGATAAACCATCAACATTTTCTTCTATTTCCCTTCCAAATTTAAAATTTTAAATTCAAAATAGAAAATATTTAGTGATTATAATTTTTTAAAAATTCAAATTATTTAATTTTTTTTTCACCCACCCCCCCCCCCCCCCACCCCCCCCCCACCCCCCACCCCCCCCCCCCCCCCACCCCCCCCCCCCCCCCCCCCCCCCCCCCCCCCCCCCCCCCCCCCCCCCCCCCCCCCCCCCCCCCCCCCCCCCCCCACCCCCCCCCCCCCCCCCCCCCCCCCCCCCCCCCCCCCCCCCCCCCCCCCGCCCCCCCCCCCCCCCCCCCCGCCCCCCCCCCCCCCCCCCCCCCCCCCCCCCCCCTCCCCCCCCCCCCCCCCCCCCCCCCCCCTCCCCCCTCCCCCTCCCCCCCCCCCTCCCCCCCTCCCCCCCCCCCCCCGGCCCCCCCGGGCACCCCCCCCCCCCCGCCGCCCCCCCCCCGCGGTGGGGCTGTCCTTTTCTCTCGCCCTCCCTCCCCCCTCGGTGCCCTTTTTTTTCCCCTCCTTTTTTCCCTTCTCTCTTCCTTTTTTTTTTTCCCTCCCCCCTTTCTCCCCCCCTTTTTCCCTCCCCCCCTTCTTTCCTCCTCCCCTCTTCTCCTCCCCCCTTCCCCCCCCCCCTCTCCCCCTCCTTCCCTCCTCTCCCCCCCCCCCCTCCCCCCTTCTCTCCCCCCCTCCTCCCCCCTCCCCCCCCTCCCCCCCCCCCCCCCCCCTCCCCCCCCCCCCCCCCCCCCCCCCCCCCCCCCCCCCCCCCCCCTCCCCCCCCTCCCCCCCCCCCCCCCCCCCCCCCCCCCCCCCCCCCCCCCCCCCCCCCCCCCCCCCCCCCCCCCCTCCCCCCCCCCCCCCCTCCCCCCCCCTCTCCCCCCCCCCCCCCCCCCTCCCCTTCTCCCCCCCCCCCCTTCTCCCTCCCCCCTCCCCCCCCCCTCCTCTCCCCCCTTCCCCCTCCTCTTCCCTTCCCCCTCCCCTCCCCCTCCCCTCCCCCCCCCCCCCCCCCCCCTCCTCTCCCCCTCCCTCCCCTTCCCCCCTCTCCCCCTCTTTTTTTCTTTTTTTTTTTTTTCTTTTTTCTTTTTTTTTCTTTTCTTCTTCCCTTCCCCCTCTTCCCCTCCCCCCTCCCCCCCCCCCCTCCCCCCCCTCTCCCCCCCTCTTCATCTTTCTCCTCCTCTTTTCTCCTTTTCCCTCTCCTCCTCCTCCCTCTTCTCTTCCTTGTCCCCGTCTCCCTCCCCTTCTCTTTCTCCTCTCCTCCCCCTCCTCCTTCTTTTCTCTCCCCCTCCTCCTCTCTTCTCCCTCCCCCCTCCCTCCTCCCCCCGCCCCCCCCTCCGGTCCCGCCGGGGGGCCCCCCTCGCCCCCCCCGCGCGCCGTCTTCCCCTCCCCCCCCCCCGTCCCCCCCCCCACTCCCCCCCGCCCCCCCCCCCCCCCCCCCCCCCCCCCCCCCCCCCCCCCCCCCCCCCCCGTCCCCCTCCGTCCCCCGGGGGGGGGGCGGGCCGGGGCGCGCTGATGAGACTAAAGAAAGCAACAAGCAGGCCACCCCACCCCCCCCCCCCCCCCCCCCCCCCCCCCCCCCCCCCCCCCCCCCCCCCCCCCCCCCCCCCCCCCCCCCCCCCCCCCCCCCCCACCCCCCCCCCCCCCCCCCCCCCCCCCCCCCCCCCCCCCCCCCCCCCCCCAGCCCCCCCCCCCCCCCCCCCCCCCCACCCCCCCCCCCCCCCCCCCCCCCCCCCACCCCCCCCCCCCCCCCCCCCCCCCCCCCCCCCCCCCCCCCCCCCCCACCCCCCCCCCCCCCCCCCCCCCCCCCCCCCCCCCCCCCCCCCCCCCCCCCCCCCCCCCCCCCCCCCCCCCCCCCCCCCCCCCCCCCCCCCCCCCCCCCCCCCCCCCCTCCCCCCCCCCCCCCCCTCCCCCCCCCCCCCCCCCCCTCCCCCCCCCCTCCCCCCCCTCTCCCCCCCCCCCCCCCCCCCCCCCCCCCCTCCCCTCCCTCCCTCCCCACCTCCTCACCCGCCGCGGGGGAGAGCGCGCCTCCCCCCCCTCCCCCCCCCGCCCCCCCTTCTTTGCTCGTCTTTTTCCCCCCCCCCTCTCCTTCCCTCCCTCTCTCTCCTACCCCCTTTCCCTTCCTCCCCCTTTCTCCTTCCTCTTCCTTTTTGTGTTCCCCGCCCCCCCCCTCCCTTTCCCCCCCCCCCCCCCTCCCCCTCTTCCCCCCCTCCTACCCCCCCCTCCCCCCCCCCCCCCTCCCCCCCCCCCTTCCCCTCCTCCCCCCCCCCCCCCCCACCCGAGCCCCCCGGCCCCCCCGCCGGCCCCCCCCCGCGCCCCCCCCCCCCCCGCCCCCCCCCCCCCCCCCCCCCCCCTCCCTGCCTCCCCTCCCCCCCCCCCCCCCCCCCCCCCCCCCCCCCCCCACCCCCCCCCCCCCCCCCCCCTCCCCCCCCCCCCCCCCTACCCCCCCCCCCCCGCCCGACCCCCCCCCCTCTTTCCCGCCCGCCCCCTCCGGTTCCCTTCTCTCCCCCCCCCTCTCCCCTCTCCCCTTCCCCCTCTCTCTCCCTCCTCCTCCCCCCCTCCCCCCCCCCGCGCCCCCCCCCCCCCCCCCCCCCCCCCTTCCTCCCCCCCCCCCCCCTCCTTCCCCCCTCCCCCCCCCCCCCCCCCCCCCCCCCGCGCCCCCCGGCCCCCGCCCCCCCCCCCCCTTCCCCGCCTCCCCTCCTTCCCCCCCTCCCCTCCCTCCCCCCCCTCCCTCCCCCTCACGCGCCCCCTCGGTCCTCGCTCGGGCCCGTTTTCGCCCCCTCTCCCCCTCTCGCCCTCCTCCTTCAGCCCTCCTCCCGGCTGCCCCCTCCCGGCCTCCCCTGGCTCTCTTGCCTTGGGTGGCTTGTTCTTCCCTGCCCTCTGCCTCCTCTTTCTCCCCGTTCTCCCCCGCCCTTCTTCCCCCCCCTCTTCCGTCCCGGATCTTTCATTCTCTCTTTTTTCTCCTTTCTCTTCTTTCTTCTTCCCCCCTCCTCCCCCCCCCCCCCCCTCCCCCCCCTCCTCTCCCTTTTCTCTTTTTTTTCTCCTTACGGTCTATATCCTTTTTGCGTCCCTCCGTGGGCCGCGGGGTGTGTGTGGTGTTGTTTTTCTTTTTTCCTTGTCTCTGTCTGTTGTTTCTTCTTTTTTCCCTCTTCCCCGCGGTCTTGCTCCTTTCCCCCTCTCCCTGCCCGCCGGTTCCCTCTTTTCCTCTCTCCCGCCCACGTTGTTGTCTTCTTCTTCCGCGGCGGTGGTTGCCTGTTTTCTCCTTTTCGGAGCTTGGGTTGTCGTCTCTTTCCTCCTTCGTGCCGGTCCGCGGCTCTTCTTTTCTTTCTTTTTTTTTTTTTTTTTTTTTGGGGTCGGCCTTTCTCTTTACTCCTTTCCGTGGACCGGCCCGCCCCCCCCCCCCCCCCCCCCTCTGCTGTGTGTGGGGGAAGGGGGTGGTTGGTGCCCGCCGGGCCATGGGAATTCCCCCGGGGGGGGGGTTGTGTTTGGGGGGGTGGTCCTGGTGTGGGTAGCGCTCTCCTTTTCTTTTTTTTTTTTTTTTTTGTGATTTTGTGTGGGGGGGTCGTTTTCTCTCAAAACGCGGGCTTGGGGGGGCTCCCGAACCCCCCCCCTGCAGCAACCCGGTCTCTCCTCTTGGGTGGAAAAAAAGAAACTGGCGCCCTGCCACAAGTGAATATTCCACCTACCATGTGGGAGATGTTTGTTTGAATGTGTCTACATCATGCTCACATAGATACACATCATAGGTATGTAAAGGGGGAAACTAGTAGTTGCATTTACTTTAACAATAAACTTTGTCTTGCTACTCCTAGGCTTGATGCTTGAAGGGCTAAGAAATTGAAGGTTAGCTAAGGTATTGGAAAAAGAATGTCATGAGTTTAAACCTTTCCTCCATTTTTAATCAATAATGACAACACACATTACACTTTCACTTGTAATAATGTCAATAATGATAAGATGGCACCCCATAAATTCCTTATTTATGACATGGTTAATGACATGGTAGATAGTGTGGAACCCAATTTTGACTAATGTGATGATGTGGTGATGCCATAAAATATCATGTGGTAGTCTATACAAAAAATATGATAGCAAGTGCATCCATCTCAAGGTAACATGTGACTATCTATATAGTTAAGTTGGTACTAGGTGCACACATCCTAAGGTGACATATGAAATTATATATAGGTAACTTGGTAGGTAGTGCATAAATCCCAAGGCAATATGTGGTAGTTGAGATAGTCGTCTAGGAAGGTGACATACGATAACACATGGTAGCTTTTGAGGGTATCTATATGGCATGTGTGATGAGGTAACACATGGTATGCTTTGGTTGTGTTGACATGGAAGTCCTTATACCAATTGGAAGCTATAAAATTAGGATCAAACAATCACACTCCACCATCTCATAAAATTTAACAAGTGGACCACATAGTCAAAAACAAACTTGGTGATGCATACATTTTAGACTAAATTAGACAAGTAACATAACATTTTTTATAGAAAAAGTAGTAAAGCAAACTATGATAAGTGGTATCATGTGATTTCCTAGTATCCTGTATAGTCAATATATATTAAGCACCATCTTAGCCACTCATTTAGTGATCTATAATGGTCTCCCATTCACTATAGGTGCTAACAATTCTTTTAAATTTTTCAAAGGTTTTGAAAGAAAAATTTTTCATTTTAGGGCTAAACTTATGGGGGTCATAACTTTTGCATACATAAATAGTTTGAGTTTCTTTTTTAAATTACATATATTTTTAGGCTCTATGTTGTGGTAGTGTTTGTTTAGGTCATGGCTACTTGTAAATTATGATTTTAATGGAAAAATGTATGGATAACCATGTGCCTTTGTTGAGTGGTCCAAACTATACTACATGGAAAATTAAGATTGAAGCTCTACTTTAGAGTACGAATTTACTTAAGCATATGAATGGGAAGCCTCAATATATTAATTTTTAGGAGGTAAATTAATTGTATAGGGATACAAAAAATGAATCCTATGGTGCGATTTTCCTTCATGTGGACTATGTATATGACACTCATGTTTGAAATACTTCTAATCCAAAGGTTTTTCTTGAGAAGTTGTAAGGGCTATGTGACTAGATTAGTAATAATTAGATAAATATATTAGATGTAGAATTTGCAACCCTTTTCATGGATTCATTTGACATTATTGATTAATACATTATTAAATTAAAGAAACTATAAGATGATATCTAGATTTTGAGAGGACTACCTAAATAGATAAGACAAAGATAAGAGCCATTAAAGAAACAGAACAAAAAATGCTTAATAGTGTCTTCAATAATATGTCAAAAACATATGAGATAGTTGTTGTGATATTTGATATGTTGCATGTGTAATTTATGGATTTTATTATACTTCCTATTGATGGGGTATTACATATTTCTTGCATCATGAAGAAAGGATAAATATACTTAAGGGTAATTACATTTTTATTCAGATACATAAAAAAGAAACTTTGATAATCATAAAAAGGTAAATAAAAACAAGAAAAATTATAAAAATACTTTTATGAAACCAACTTATGAGTTTGCAATAATGAAAGACACAAGGAAAATATTTAAAGGCTTTGGATAAAGAAGTTGCAAGAAGTAGCAAGAAATGGGATGTCAATGTTGCTCTCTTCTTGGGAGGGGGGCTCTGCAGGAGACTTCCTTTGGAAGTACTATTCCACTTTCTTGCATCCCTTCCTTGGTCCTGTCCCAGGTCCCTGATCCTTTCCTAGCTTCCCTGTCACCTCCTTTTTCCATTCTTTTTTACTGGAAGGTGTTGCAGATGATCTCCTTTGGGGGATATCACTGTTCCATTGTTCTGCACCTTTCCTTGCCCTATGATGGGAAAACATTTATTCCATTGTTATTCTTCATTGTCCTACCATTTTCCTTTTGTTTCTGGGTTTTGGTATAGGTTTAGGTCTTTCCTTGGGACTTTTTCTAGGTTTTTTGGATCTTTCAAGGTTTTTCCTTGAAATTTTTTTTTTCTCAGGTTGTTTTTGGAAGTCTTCTTCACAATTGTTCTTAGAGGATCTTCAGTTGTGGTTTGTTGGGTCTAAGGATTTTTGGCTTCATGAGCAGTTTTGCACAGCATCCTTTTGGTTTGGAGGACCATGTGCTTTATACTATGACTCTGCTCTTTGGGTTTGAAGTGGTGGCTCTTGTAGGATTTTAGCTCCTTTCGTGGCCTTTAGGGGGCCTCTATTCTTCTTGTTGTTGATTCCTTTTAGGACTTCCTCTTCTATGTCCTTGAAGCTATTTTTTGGTGGGTCTAAGGAATTTTGGCTTCATGAGCAGTTTTGCATAACATCCTTTCGGTTTTGGAGGAGGACCGTGTGATTTCTACTATGACTCTACTCTTTGGGTTTGTGGTGGTGGATCCTACAGGTTTTTAGTTCCTTTCGTGGATTTTGGGTTGGCATCTACTTTTCTTGTTGTTGAATCCTTGCAAGTTTTCCTTTTCTACATCCTTGAAGCTATGGTGCTAAAGGTTGTATGGGATGCCTGACTGGTTCCTTTCATTTTGGGATCTAATGCCTAGAGTCGTGCCTCATCGTGACTTCTTCTTTTTGGGTTCCTGTGGCACTTTATTGCATTTTCCTTTAGATGTGTTGTTCTAATATTGTTGTTTGCTCCTTTGGAATGTTGTTTCTTGAAAAAATTTCCTTTTTCTACTTGAGGAATTTGTAGCCTGGGAAGTTCCTCTTGTTCCTGATCCACTGGTGCACCTTCTTTCAGGCTATTATTCCATTGCATGGGGATTTCATCCCTTGCAAAATTCCTCTTTATGTTGCTTCATTTTTTAGGCTTTTAGGGAGTGGTTTTTCCAGTTTTCATAATCTTAAACCATCCCTATGTGATTCTCATCCCTTTTCTAGAAAGATTCACAGTTTTTATGATTCACTTCTCCACCCATTTTTTTAGGGTGGTTTTTCAAATTCATTTTGGTTCTCCCCTACGTGGGAAGTATTTTTTCTTGGTCCTAGTTTCCCAAGGGTGGTTTTTGGTTTTCCAACCCTTGGGAGGATTCAAATTTTAAATTTTGGCTCTTGTCCTTTTCCCACCTTTGGGAATTTTTAATCGGTTTGTTGGCAGATTGGGCGGTTTGGCACTTTTCCCCGTCCTTGGAAAGCTTCAAATTTCTTGTTTAGTGCCTAAAGTTTCAAATTTGCTTTTCTGGTGGGATTTATTTTCTTGCATTATTTTACTCTATAGGTTTTCTTTCTTTCATCCTTTTCCTTATTCCTTTGCACCTTCCTTTACATTTTTCTAATTCGGATCCTCTGGTACTTTCCTCATTTTGTCCCTTTTGGTTTTCCTTAAGCATTTCTTGTTGTTCTTCCTTGGACGTCTTCCTTTTGTTGTATTCATGATTCAATGTAAATAGGTTTTGGGATCCTTGATAAAAACCCACTTTTAATCTACAAAAAAAAATGTTGCTCTCTTCTATGTTCAAGGTAAGGATGGATTTAAAGGAGAAAACTCATAGTCTATTGTTGCAATCCACTCCACATATTGGACATCCACCTCTTCAAATGAGTGGATATTTTATTCAATTTCTAGTACATATATGATGAATTATAAGCACCTTATCAAGGATACATGTGTAGACACCTAAAATTTGCACATTGCTATACCTACGTACTTGTATATCCTTTTGGACACTTGTAGGTTTACATAGGCAATCCTAGATACCCCTAGGCTATTGTAGACCAATGTAGAGTATTGTAGATCCTTCTAGACATGCATATATTGTTGCAATAATGCGTAGTCATGCGTATATGGACGTAGCCATGCATAGTCATGCGTAGATCATCGTATATTATCGTAGCATTACGTAGACTTCCACATACCACTTTGTAGTATTTAGGTCCAAAACCCTAATAAACTACCAAAATCACATCACAAAAACTTCTCGTGCATCAAGATACCCTCCATTAGATTCCTAAGGTAATACAAAGCCTCATTGGACTTAATTGAGGCCCCCATGGGGCTATTACTTGGAAAAAGTAATTATTAATTCAATTCATAAATCTAATTTTAAGTTGACTTCACTTAAAGTGAACTTTTAGGACTAAAAAGGTTAATTAGATCCTTAATCCCTAATTACTCTTAATTATTCCCTCCCACATGTGTGTGCACTAGGTTAGTTAGGATATTTCATAGGAAACCCTAACATAACCCAAAATATAACCTAGAGTTGACTAATCCTAGTTAACCCTAATCCCTCCTCACACGTGTGAGGATGAGATATTTCCTAGAGGGAATGTGAAGAAGCCACCTCACAAAACCTAACCTAACCTTCATGGGATATCACCCTAGGGATTAGTTCTTCGAAATACCCCCCTACACCTTGGGTTTTATTATAAATAGTGGGCTCAAACCCTCATTTATATCTCTCTCCACTTATATCCAAAGCATAGAAACTCTACCAAAATACGTACATAAGCACAAAAGGTATATTTGAACCTACACACGAACAATACAGTACCTAAGGAACCTCTCCATCGAAGGGTTTCTGAGGAATAGTAGCTATAGTCCAAGTTGACCCCCACCCCAAAAATCCAACACCATTTCACCCCCTAGGAGGTGAAGTGGGTCTACATGTCCCAAATTAGCTCAGATTTGGGAGGTAAGCTCCATTTTGTAATCTTATGAGCTATTGAATCATTTATTTCAGTTTTTATTATGTTTTTATAGTCAATTTGTCTTTCTTAATATGGGGCCTAACTGAGGCAAGATACCCAAAAAACTAACCCCTTTTTGTAGGTTTATCCTATAACCAAGGAGGGAAACAACAAACAACTACAACCCCGTGATTGTACGCAAGCCCATTTACATTGAGGAACCCAAAATAAGGCATCAGGCCTATTGTAACATTTGTGAAAAAGAAAATAAAAATGGAAATTATCCCTATTTGCAACCTATGCAAATATTATCATACATTATTCTAAATAACATGTGTCTTTAATATGTTATTGGATCAAATGCAATCTTTTGACCATTTCATTCTAGCACGCTCGATGGGACCCCCATAATGGATAGTGTCAAGCTAAATTTTTCTTGCAAATCTGATAATATCCTCTATTTTTGTGTCCTCTAGGTACCAATTCTAACCATAAATGAAACCTACAAAGCCCTAGGAACCCTCTTAGACCTTCTAAAAAGATATTTGGGGTCTCTAAACCCAATTATCTCTCCACCCCACAAATCAGATCTCAATTCACCCCTCGGGTGGCAAAGTCAATCCACCGGCCTCAAAAGCCCCTAAAATTGTAGTGGTGAGTAGTAAAAGAGCCAACCAGACCATCTGTAGCATTAGAGTCTAGGTATTCCACAGATTTATTTCTATTTTGGAATTTATGGGTGAAAAACAATTTACTAATTAAAGCATCAAGATAGTTGATAAATTTCGCTTTTCTTGCACACCTATCAAGTTAGATAATACATATTTAGTTGTAAAAACCTGCATAAAACCAAAAAGTCTTATTTTGTAAAAATTTGTGCAAATATTAGTCTCTTTGGCTAACTCAAAATGTAGCATAATCTTTCCATCATTGCTTTTATCCATAGCATAAATTTACATTTCAAAAATATTTTAAGTTCTTAATTCTAAAGTTCAGATTTATGATTAAAGTTTCTTTCCTTTGTACATGCCTAATGTAATACTGATAATTTATCCATATATAAGTCTATGTTACATCTCTTCTATGTGCTAGAATCTACGGTTCCATAAACCTCTACTCTCACACCTTTCACATTACTTGTTTGCATGTGTTGCAAAATAGAGTCAATTTATTTTCCTAAAGGCATCTAGGATTAGATTCTTTGTTTACAAAAAGAATTTCAGTCTAGTATTTTGCTTTCAAAAAATGCAAATAAGGCTATATTTCAATTTGAAAAAGCAATTAGTTAGATTTCCTATTTTACATAACATCGTTGGCAAAATTAAAACCCACACATATACACATGGTATCTTAAAAAAGTGGTGATATTGGACTTCATCCCCAATCCATCACTCAATATTGGTGTGGTAGGTGTTTTATCCTCCACCAACTCACCCACCTAGACATCTAGCAGCCCAAAGGAGTGGTTTTCTAGGCCTCATAACCTAAAACCCCCCACTTTTGATATTGGGATTCTGTATTTCATCACCAGTTGTTACCTTTAGAGTGGGATAGGATTAGACACCTTTGTTCACAAGGCTTACATAATTAGTAAAAATGGTAACTATCATTATTGACTAAGCCCACCCAAGGGTGAAGCAAAAGCATGGGTATATTGGTAGTAGGTCTTAGACAATGCCACCTCTTCTCATGAGAGGATATATCAAAATCACTTCAGCATAGTGGGTTCCCCCTCTTTTTAGGATATCATTTTACTATGTCTTCCATACATATCACTAGTCACATGTTGTGATATCATTCTATTATGTGCATCTTTGGGTGTTGTAGGAGGTTAGATATCGATGAAATCCTTTATTTACTAGAGTATTAACTCCACTGCCTGTGATACTACCTAGGAGGTACCAACATCAAAATACACATAAAAAAATACAACACATTTAATTACATCATTAGAACTGATTCTAGTTTACTATTGTTTGCATGATCACAAAATGATTTCAGCACAATACACCATATGTTATTTTTTTAGTTGAGCCACACACAACACATTATTGCTTTACCTATACATTAGATATTGTGGAGTTCGCACTATACAAGTTTTCCCTAAACCCATTTACATAGCACACATAGAACTACAAGTCTTATTTCCAGTCTAACTCTAAATGTTCATGACACTACCCATGCTACCATATCTATTATCACCTATAGTCAAGCGAGAGAGCAAGCACAAATTATAGAGGAAGTACTTTCCACTTCTTCTAGTCAGCCTCCTCCTACTCCTTCAGCCATGAAGGGGAAGACCATAGACATGTCTGATTTACTCACAAGATCTAATCTACAACATACATATATGATACCTCATAATGAGATGTCCACTTTGAGTGAAGCTCTTGCTACTTCACTTGTAGAGAATTATCCACTTATTTCATCCCCATCCTCGCCTAATCCATAGACCATGTTTTGTGACCTTGTGATCTACATAGTTCTAGGACAAATTCATCCATTCTTTACCATAGATGAGGAGGTCATACCTACTTCCCCTACCTTTGCACATATTTTTTTACAGAGTCTATCTCAATCCCTATTTGAGAATGACTCCTCCCTCTTAAACCACACTCACCCAGAGGCCACATCATTCGTCCCTACCATAGGAATTATTTTTAACCCCTCCTCTTCTACCAAAGGTACCCAAAAGCCAGTATTCCAAATTGTATAATAAAAACCTCCTCTACAAGAACAACAAATACCCCCTCAAACATCATATCCATACTCTTCCCAAGATTCCTAACCATCAATATCTCAACAACCATTATTCACAATGTTTGAGGACTTATCACATGAGCCTATCCAAATCCAAACCACCCAATGGCAACAACAATAGCTGACAATCCAAATTTATTCAAGAGGGGATACAGGAACTACCTCCTATTCCCAAGCTCCTACTTTTGAAGATTACCATCCTTTTTCCACTACATTCCCACCTACATCTTAGATTCTTGGAATGTACAACGCCTAATATGGCACTCTACCTTCATTTTCACTGACATTTAGGATACCTCCTCCTCCTCCTTTCCAAGAAACTAACGCTAATCCTCCTCCTACCTATGAATCAAAATCCATAGCTTATACATACATTTACCAAGGCTATTCCACACAGTTTAGCTTCACAACAACCCATAATTTAGGACAAATATAGGTCCCAGCTTTTGATACCTCACCTTGAACATCCCTATCATCAGTAGCATTGATAACCCCCACTTGCACCTACCAAGGCTATATTTTTTACACTTCCTATTTCATGGTCATAACCTCCTATGACCCAACCATTACAATAGGCTCCTACCCAATAGGAACCCATACCACAACAACATACACCCCAATTACAGTATTACTATCCACAACAAACATCTATTCCATAACCTAATATTCCACTAGCTCCTACATTGTATGCCACCCAATACCCAACATACCAATATCAACTAGAATAATTACCTTCACAATATGGGGAAGAACAACAACAACCTCACTATCCACCACACTCCCAAGCTCAACCAACCCTAGCTCAATCACCTACACCTTTAACACCTAAAATTCAACTCCTATGAGATGAAGTCAAGATGTTAAACCTGCACGCTACCAACTATAGGTCACAAAAACCATCCTAAGATGAACTCTACAACAAGCTAGTTCATCCATTTGTCCCTATCCCACCTTACCATTACCTATTAGATATCCCAAAGTTTGATAAGTATAAAGGTAAGGAAGATCCTAGAGAGCATGTTCATAACTATTGCTCAACTTGCTACTAGCATCATTGTAGTAATCCCCTTATGTTGCGTACCTTGTCCCTCTCCATTGCAAGGTAAGCATTAGATTAGTATAACATGCTATCATGGCATAGCCTTTATACCTTTGAGCAATTAGTGAACACATTCTTAGAACACTTTTCCATTAACATCAAGAATAAGGCAACCATTTTAGATATCTATGCCTTACAACAAGCTAATGACAAACCTATCACTAAGTTTGTATCTATATGGAGAGTGATCATCCATGATCTTGCTCATAGCCTCCCTACCATGAAGCTAGTGATACTCTTTTTCAAGATTTTCCACAAACACATCTCTACCTCCCTGTAGCTTCACCAAAGGTGCACCTTCAAGGAAGCTATTTCATAGGCAAAGGTTATCAAATATATTAAAGTCCAATCCAACAAAATTAAGTTAATATCAAAACCTAACTACAATTTAAACTTCCATTTTAACAAAAAAACACCCAACCAACACTATCCTCGACCTCCATAAACCAACCAAGTGGTAGTAGCTACCTTAACACCAGCATCAAGCCCACCACCTTATGCTCCACAACAACAAGTATTCCAAACCAATGTGCCTATTCCACTAGGCCTCAATAGTCTCAAGGAATGCACCCACAGGGTCCACAATGCAACATCACACCACTATCCAAACCTTAACCAACCCTATTTCATAGTATATAAGATGGTGGACATCTTCTTCTATCAAAAATTTGACCATTAGATCCAAATGCACCTAAGCCTCATGGATACAATGAACAACTCTATTGTCCATAACATAGATAGTGTGGCCATGAAATCGAGTCATGTTGCTCCTTCTATGCTCAAGTACAGGACATAATCGATAGGGGTACCATTTAGGTATTGAATCCTTTAGCCCCACAAAACCAAAACTTAGGGATATTCCAAAATCCTATGTCAGACCATAGAAGAAAAAATCCCCAAAGACCTCCAACCAATCCTTTAGGACCACCTTACCAAGTGAATAGTGTCCAACATGATCCTCCATCACACAAAGTAGTAGGTATGATAAACCTTACCATGTGGAACCAATGATACCCATTGTGTCATACCACACCTATCATATCTCCACCTACCCAATTTACATTACCACAGGTCTCCCAAACTCCTACCACTATACCACCTCCACCCCAAAATGTGATTACCATTTGTGGTAGCCTCATCCATAAATTACGTAATGCCCCTGCATGATTATCCATTTTTGATCTCTTACAACAATACCAACCCCATCGTAATGCATTGAATAACATTTTATGGTCTATAGATTCAGAAACAAATGATACAAATATATTTGTAAACTTTGTAGGAAACATCCTACGATACCTCCATCCATCCATTAGTTTCCATGAACATGAGATAACAAAACTTGTAGGAGAAGGAGTGGATCCCCATTTCCACATACAAGCCACTCACCTACAAGCGGGTCCTCTTTGATACAATTTCATCCATTAGCATCATATCCAAAATGGCCCTACATCATTTACATATACCACCAACCCATTTTGCTACACCTTCCCTTGATTTACGAGCATTTGATGGTTCTATGAGACCTATAGTAGGATCCATAGTACTACCTATCCAAGTAGGTGTCTATACCATTTCCATCCTCTTCCATATAATCTAAGAGAAGATGCAATACAATATCATTCTTGGTCACCCATGGATCAGGGATATGCAATGTGTCCCTTCCAAACTACACCATTACCTTAAATACATACACAATGAACTTGTTCATTGCATCCCAACTGATGGGGACCCCATTAAATTCTATAATATTTTATATCTCTCACCTGCATCTTCATTCTCCTCCATGTAGCTATTCCTGGTTTCTTCCCATCAATCAGTCGAAGCATTGACATCCACTCCTACATCCACTTAATTATCCCAATCCTCCTCAAGGACACATGCTTCAGTGTTAGCATTCTTAGTGCCATTATTAGTAGCACTGAATACCACTACCATACCATTCTCACCTCCCATATTATGGCCACCACCACCATCCCAACCTTCATACTCTACAAAATCAAATTTGGTACCGCAACCACCATCACCACCCATATCACACCCTGTTGCTCCACCCCAATCATCCTCCTCAATGAAAGCACCTATCCCTCCTACATCGTGTACACCTCCTCTTCCTTTTTTTCCATGGCCTAGATCATTCACTTCCCTACATCGTCTAGTACCCACTCCATCGCCTTCTCAATTTCCACAGGCTAATCATCCTATACTAGTTACTATAGGCAAATTCCATGAGTGGGAGAAATGAAAATCTCACTTAGATGACCAACTGATACACCCTCCCACTACTACCATTAGATAATCTCAAATCTCATCTTCATCATTGGATTTGGATTTTCCACCTCGTGCACCAGAATGTGTGACACCACACTATCTATTTTTATGACCAACTTAGGTCTAAAGGATTACAATGTGCATGATGCTCGTGTACATCCACCTATTATCCAATCCACCCAAGAATTTAGCCATCCTTCAAATTTGGTATTGAATATAAGAATAGTCATACAATTAGGATCCCCTAATAATCACACCAATTTTGTCTACTCCAGAGTTGATTCCTCGCTCCCACATGTACTATCTCCACCATCACAATCCAACTTTTAAATTATAATAGATCACCTAGCTAATCCCTACTTTACCTTATGCTACCTTCAGCACTTCCATTGGTATGGGTTTGGGTTGGGCTGTTATGAGCAAGGATTACGTACACCCATTAAACCTCATGTCTAATCACCCACCAACAAATTTGGTTTAGGTGATCGCTCAACCACCATCCATATGTTAGAATATGAGCTCCAAGATTTATCCCTACATCCTTCCCCACTTCTGACACACACCTTGGAAGAATACATTGATATGGATATTCTAGAGGACCCCCCTCACCTAAATCTACTATTACGATCCCCTATAATTTATTTCAAGAGCCCTCCATGTCCGACACCACATCGTCATACTGTATAGATGGGTTGACAAATCAATTTACTATGTTAACCTTAAACATGCACTACCTAAAGTATGACATGATATTTTCACCACCATAATTAACATACTTAGCTACATTTCCACCTATGCATTAGCAACTTCAATGAGCCACCACTCGACTACGATATCCACCAGTCATCCTGCACCCTCCTTTAAGCCTTTTAGGATACTCATAGGTTGTTGAGATATCATCACCAGATTCTTCACCACCTACATCCCCCACATTATTAATTAATATGGTCAAAGTGGATCTCTTCTCTCCACTATGATACACATACCAGTTGATGTGAGACGATGCACAAAACCCCAAATTCATCAATATTGCCCACATATCACCCATATAGGCACCCCGAGACTTCCTACTCTTGCCACACATCCTACGTACTATAATAACTCCTTCATCATCTACACCACCTCATATACCGTAGGTCCACCACATGGAAATTTACCTAGATGATGAATATGAACTTACTGAAGCCATCAATGACCTCCATCTTATCCCAATTCTAGAACAATTGCATGATGGTTCCCACATGCTTATTGAGAAAACCATCAATGTTGACATATGTGACATTAATAAAACACCTCACATAGTTAAATTAGTTGCTAGCCTCTCGCTTGAGGAGCACATCTTATTCATAAAATTCATAAGTATATCTAAGTCTTCGCATGGTCATACAAGGATATGCCAGGACTCGATCCCACCCTAGTAGTTCACAATCTCACACTCGATCAAAAAACCAAACCAGTAAGGAAAAATTTAAGACGCATGCATCCCATAATTGCATTAGTAGTTAAAACTGAGATTCGAAAGCTCTTAGATGTAGATTTCATAGTACCCATATACTATCTTGAGTGGGTTTCTAACATGGTCCCCATACCCAAGATATATGACAAAGTTTACGTCTGTATAGATTTTCATAATTTAAACAAAGATTATCCCAAAGACAAATTTTCCCTATCTAATATCGATTCACTCATCGATTCCATCACTAGCCATGAGATGATATCTCTCATGGATGGATTTTTAGGTTACAACCAAATCAAAATAAATCCTACTAATCAATACAAGACATCATTCACAATCCCCTGGGGGAGACCTTCTTATACAAGGTTATGCCATTTACCTTAAAAATTTTGGGGCAATCTACCAACATGCAATGAATTACATCTTCCATGATTACATGCACAAAAATATCGAAGATTATGTAGACGACTTCATCACTAAATCTAAGAAACGCTCAGAACACCTCGAGGATCTTAGTCGGATCTTTGATCGCTTGTTAGAACACAACATCCACCTCAACCCAAAGAAGTTGTCTTTGGTTTTACCTTAATAAAAATCCTAGGATTAATTAAAACCTAACGAGGCATTGAAGTTGACCTTAACAAAGTAAAATCCATCACCGAGATGCCTCCACCCACTACCCTAAAATAGCTATGCAGTATCCAAGGCAAAATCACTTCTATCCACTACTTCATAGCACAATTATTAGAAAAGTGCAAATATTTCAACCACATCCTACAAAAGGGAGTAAAATTCAAATGGGATGATAACTTCCAGTAAGATTTTGATGACATTAAAACTTATCTTACTTTGCCACCAGTTATGTCACCCCCACATCCACATCTACCACTCATCCTATATATTGTTGCTATAGATTTTGCACTAGGCACATTTCTAGTCCAAAATAACATGCTTAATGAATATCAATCCATTTACTATATAAGCCACACGTTAGTTAGCTACGAATCTAGATATAGATACATGGAGAAACTATGCCTAGCCATAATATTTACCACCCAGAAGTTATGCCACTACATGCTCAACCATACAACCTTTGTCATCACTTCAGATTATTCCCTCTATTATATGATGAACAAAAGCTACCACAACTCCCACATAGCTAAGTGGATCATGCTTCTAATTGAATTTTATCTCAAATTCATCTCACAAAATTCCATCAAAGGGCAAGTCATAGTGAATCAACTTGTAGAATATCCCTTGTTCGATGACCAACCTCTCCTCATTCAACTCTCGAATAACTCCATATTTCACATAACAGAAGAAAAGAATATGTGGAACCAAAAATTATATCCAACTTGATACTATTATTTGATGGCTCCCGATGTATGCATATTGGGGGTGCAAGCATTGTATTTTTCACACCTAAAGGCAAACCACTCCCCTTTTCATTCAATCTAGATTTCCCTTGTACAAAAAACAACATAGAGTATGAAGCCCTAATCCTTGAATTGAAATAGGTGCATTCCATGCCAATCACATGCCTCCATATCATAGGTGACTCCCTTTTAATAGTAAATCAAGTGCAAGAGATCTGGAAATGTAATTGCCTAGTCCTCCAACAATACAAACACATTGCATAACAACTCCTCTATCGATTTGAATGGTATGACATCGAAGCTTCCCCACGATCATACAACCATTTTTTGGACACAATGGCCTCCTTAAGATCATTAATCCCATAAAATAAAATATCAACAACCACATTCATAACAATTCATGCACTCACTCAATCTTCCATATCACCCACGTCTCCTAAAGATGATGGTGGCATTAATGTGGTTGATACCAAACCACATGAACCATGGTTTGTGTAGATCAAATATTATATTAAATTGGGATTTCTACCATGCGACTTACCCCATGCTCAGTACCGAGCATTTAAACAAAGAGCAATCTACTACACATTTTTAGGGGACATCCTCTATCACCATAGCTATGATGGCATGCTCTTGCATTGCCTAGAACCTCATGAATATCATTGGGTTGTACAAGAAAACCATGATGGTACTTGTGGTGGCCACTTTAGTGGCATGGCAATCACAAAATGCATCCTCCATATGGGGTAATACTAGCCAAAAATGGAACATGACTGTTGTGAGTATGTGAAGCATTGTATCAAGTGCCAAAAAAATGCAAACCTCACACATATTCCATCTCAAGCACTCCAAACAAATTTATCCACATGGTCTTTCTTCCAATGGGGCCTAGATCTTATTGGACAAATTATGCCTACCTCCTCTAGCAATCATAAGTTCATCATAACTGCTACAAAATAATTCATAAAGTGGATCAAAGCCATCCCACTTGTCCAAACCACAAGAGCAAATATAGTAGCATTCATAATAGATAATATTATATGTTGCTTTGGAATTCCTTCCCAAATAATTTCTAAAAATGGGAAATCCTTCAAAAATTAAACCATCTATGCTCTTTGTAGCAAGTTCAACATTCAAAATATCTTTTCTCCCCTATACTACCCATAGGGTAATGGCCAGACAAAGGCCACAAATAAAATAGTTTACTCCATCCTATGCAAAACAACAACGGAATTACATCATGACTGGCACAACCAAGTTCCCCTAGAATTATGGGCATACCATACAAGCATTCATACCCCCACTGGAGCAACCCCATTCTCACTTGTCTATGGGAAAAAATCCATAATACCCCTTGAGCTTGAGATACCTTCCCTAAAGATATCCATAAAATAATTCATAGATGATGACACCGCTCATCAAGCATGCTTAGATCAGCTTACACTCCTAAATGAAAATCACATCCATGCCATTGAGCACACATGAGTTTACCAAGATCACCTTCTTTTTGCCTACAATAGTAAGGCACATCAATGTCAATTACAAAATGGTAATTTGGTTCTTAAAGAAAACTAATAGATCACAAGTCAGCCTCACCAACAACGACATAAGTTTACCCCAAATTGGCTAGGCCCATTCATCGTTATGCACAAATACAATTCAGGTGCCTATCGCTTGTCTAATATTGAAGGCCTCAATGATCCTGAGCTTATTAAAATTTTATACCTTCGTACATTCAATGCCTAACACACATAGGCATTCACTCATAAGTGGTACACACTGCTATGCATAAACACATCACTCACTAGGCACATTATGATAAATGCATATCTTTTTACTCTAAATAATTTGCATGTACTTTCCTCTTTATGTTATTTTTATGTTGTTGGTATCTATTTTTCCTTTTGTAGGATCTCCATCATCTACAACCACACCATTAGTAGTGAGATACGACAAAATTTACATGCATCATCATGCAAAACCATCCACCACCACAACTTGTATCGATCACACCAACTGACCTAACATGACCACTAGTCACTCTTCATACTAGGCCATCTTCCCATTCTTCATATTTATACTATTACACTTCACCTCAATGCATTTCCCCTCATCATCGAGGTTCATCTTACTCACCTTGTTTTGGAGACAACCAAGTCTCCCTATCCTCATTTGATAAAAAACAAGAAACATCTCATTCCCAAACACAAGGCTCTCCATCTCATCCACCTGATGATACTAGGAACCCCTACTCACCAACTTCTTCCCCCCCGCCATCTAGGAGCTTACTACCCTCCTAATAGAGGATACACTCCCCATATAGCCTATCTCTCATGCCTACCAGCCCCACTCCCCAATGGGGAGTCTTATCACACCCAAGCCTTGCAAGCTTGTGTGGCTTAAGATGCCCAAGTTGGATGCATGTACATGCCTCCATCCCATATGCTTCATTTTCCAAAGCCATATCCTATGCCACCTATCCTTAAGATGCCACCTCCACCACTACAAATCTTACCTTTCCAGCAAGCTTCCCAATCTCCACAGTCATTCCACTCTGCCTCCTCATCCTCACAACCTCATCTATTTTATCGTGCATACTAGGCCACTCCATACACATTAGAGTCTCGATCACCATCTTCCTTGATACTATCACCTCTACACCATGACATACAATATCTCATTTATCATATCGATGCTCTTAAGATACATATGATCCATTGTCATTACCATGTTCATCCATGTTAGTCTCCCATGACTCGTGCATCCTCGTCGCCACACAAATCCAAACCTGGACCTTAGATTCGATCCACATCAAACTCTCAACCTGCACCTCCACTATCGGACTACCCTTCATACACCCCCTGTTCACCACTAGTGGAACCCTATATTTACCCCAGCTAGTTCCATTCACTCCATTATTATAAATATTTATCACCTCATGCATCAGGGCCTTATTGAATTACTTGAGATTTGGCCCCTAGACCCCTTGAATTAAAAACCACGTAATTACCACGAGAACCAATATTGTATCTATCATCGCCAACCAAGTCATGATATTGAAGAAAGTCGATAATTCAAGAAATT
Source organism: Wollemia nobilis (assembly GCA_028583015.1). Classification (NCBI taxonomy): domain Eukaryota; kingdom Viridiplantae; phylum Streptophyta; class Pinopsida; order Araucariales; family Araucariaceae; genus Wollemia; species Wollemia nobilis. Next base: position 6,438,829 of record JAQPPZ010003193.1, on the reverse strand, counting down.
GGTCCACAACATGTTGCATGGTGATAACATTCCATCAACTGAATGTTCCATCCCATTTAGCTAACTTTTGAGTCCTCCATGTCGCATCATACCTAAAAATTTACCACCATGAGAAACTTTGATAGCACTAGCTCACTACATCCACAATATCTCCAATTACACCCCCCATCAAATTCCAAGCCATAACATCACTTCACCATCCCGTTCCTGACTTGATCTATGAAATTTCACCCATCAATAGCTCCTATCTCTTTTTCCTTCTTTCTTCTTCTTCTTCATACTTCCTCACATAGTTGTATAGTTACGCTTCGAGTAGCTACATACCTATGCTGACCTACCCCCTTTTCTTCTATCATCATTTGACATTGGTAATCCCCTTCATATTAGTGATTGACCTTGTGGAGTATTCTTCGATCTTAAGGAGACTTTGCTTGTCTCACACTTGGTATCAGAGCGGTTTGGATCTCCATGAAGTGTCTTCAATCCTTTGAGGGGAAAAACCCATTAAGGTATATATTTTTTTGCATGCATTTTATATTTGGGTATTTTATGCAAACTTATTTTGCAAATATGCCATTAGGGTTTATAGATTTATTATGTTTTTAGATCTAGTTGTTAGATCTTTTACAAATAGTATTTTCATTTTAAATCTATAAAAAAAAATTGACATTGAGATTTTTCTGGAAGGGTTTTGGAGCCAAACGGACCCCATGGTTGCGTCCGGAAGACCCAAAAACCCCTATTTCCATATATAGTCATTTAAAAAAAAAAAATTAAATAAAAAAATAGTTGGCTATATATATAAATAAAAAAATAGTCAACTATATATAAAAAAAACAGTCGGCTATATATATATAAACAAAAAAATAATCGGATATATATATAAAACAATCAGCTATATAAAAAAACAGTCGGCTATATAGTCTGAAAAAATTTTAATTTTTTTTTAAAGTTTTGCTTTATAAAAATCTTTAAACTTTTTCATGCGATTTTTTTATTAATTATTTAATAAAATAAATTTTATTGCTTTTTTTCGAGGGGGAAAGAAGCGGGGGCGCGCCCCCAACGAGGGCGACCGGGGCCCCCCCGGTGTGGGGGGGGGGCGGCCTCCCTCCATTGGAGGATTGCCCTCTCCTCTCCAACTCACCTACAACACCGGGGTATATAAATTTTATTAATTTAATTGCATTTTTTTTAAGCAATTTTTGTATTAAAAAATTATAATTATTTTCTTTAAAATGCAATAATTTTTTGTCTCACATTAACAATGGTTGTTTGTGAGTTTGCTTGTTTTGCAAGGTTATCCAAGTATTTTTTGGAGTATACAAGGCAATTTCGGATCAACTTTTTCACTCTCTTCCCCCCATTTTTATTAATTTCTTCTAATCTCTCTCAAGCATTTGCTTGAAACATAATGTAAATTAATGTAACTTTTATCTCTCATAATGAAAGTAAAAGAGAATGAAAGTGAGAGTGAGAGAGAGAGAGAAAGAGAGAGAGAGAGAGAGAGAGAGAGAGTGCATTTGTGTTTTGCTTTGTGTCTCCACTATCTCTTGTTCATCTTTCTTACATTTTTTTTTGCATATTTTGCATTTTACATCTCAACTAATCTAACTACTAACTTACTAACTTGCTATTAAACAATATACTAACCAACTAACTTGCAAATTTACTAATTTTCATATTAATCAAGAAGGTTAAGAATGAATCAACTTACTAACCACAACTTTAGTATTTGATTAAAATTTACTTAATCTTGCAACACAGTTTATATTTGCTAAACACCTATTGAATCCAAAAGAATCCTCTCTATCGGTAGCAAGTCCTTTTTGGGTCCTCATACCCGTACCATTTTGGGTAGCTTGGTTGACCTTGGGTGAGATAAATTGGCAATTCATTAGGCTATAGCAAAACCTTAAAATGAACACTAACTTACTAACTTATTGACTATCTAACATTTAACAAATATTTTATGGTTCAATTCAAGTTAGTTTATTTTTTTGCAATATGGTTCTTATGATTAGTTACCTTCTTATTGCAAGTTAATCTATTGCAAGTTGATATTGGTTTATTTCTTTTATTAAATTGCAATATGGTTATAGTTGTTTATTGCAAGATGGTTATAGTAGTTCATGATAATGTTTATTATCTTTCATGATGATGATTATCTCTCTTGATGATTCTTAATTTTAATTATCTTTCATGATGTTTATCTTTCATGATGATTATATTTGATGATTGAAAAGTAGATTACTTGAAAGTTATGTTTTTTTATATATGCATGTATTTTTATCTACTTTCTTATTACATCATTTATTTTCTTTGTCAATGCATCTTATGTTTTGATCATGTTCACTTTCTAGAATGGTTGATCATGGAATATCCTTCACACCTAAGCACATTCTTGATGGATCAAATTTTAGAATATGGTAACCAAGGATGAGGGTTGAATTTCAAGCAAGAAAGTTATGGCCCATTGTGAATGGAGATGAAGCAATCCCAACCCAGGAAAGGGCACTTGAGACATACAAAAACAAGAGTCACCTTGCACTTTCCATGATTATAAATAGTGTGAGTGATGAGATATTGCTCACTATAAGCCATTGTGAGCATGCTAAAGATGCATGGGATTTTCTAAAACAAGTCCATCTAGGGTCCAACACATCAAGGAAATTCATTTTATTGTCCAAAATTCTTAGCACTATGCAAGGTGAAGAAGAAAGTGCCTTGATCTTCCTCTCAAAGATGAAAGACATGAGAACTCAACTATTGGTTTGTAATTGTGATTGGATAAGTGAGAAGCTCTTAAGCTTTATCATTTTTAGGAACTTGTCAAGAAAGTTCAAAAATTTTGTCACCATTATTGAGACTAGGCTAGAGCAAGAAGAGGATGGCATTCCTCTCAACACTCTTTCACAATTATTGATTCAACATGAAGAGTCTCTTAATAGAGACAAAGTGAATGGTCAAGTTTTCAAGGAGAAGAATCTTGCCTTGAGTGCCACTAAGGCTTCCTTCAAGAATAAATACAAGGGAAGGAAAAATAAAAATTTCTAACCCAACAAGCCTAGAGTTGATTTCAATTGCAAATTTTGTGGCAAGAAAGGCCACAAGGAATAAAATTGTTTCAACAAGAAGAAGATTGCAGAAAAGGAAGAGCAAGAAAAGGCTAAGGGACAAGGACCTAAGAAATGGTTTGTCAAGGGAAAGAAAAAGAACAACAATGTAAAGCAAAATTCTAATAAAAATGCCTTTGTTTGTGCCCTCTACTCCATTGACTCATCTACTTCTAATGAATGGGTGTTATATTCTGGATGCACTAACCATATGTGTTTTTAAAAGGATAAGTTTGTGGACTTTCATAAGCACTCTTCAAATTTAGTTGTCATTGGTGATAATACTAGACTTCAAGTAGAAGGTGTTGACAATGTTGTAATTGAAGGGAAATTAATTGATAATGTCCTATATGTGCCTAATATTAGGAGAAATTTAATTTCAGTTTTGCAAGTTGCTAGAAGTGGTCACACTATTGAGTTCAATGCAAATTCATGGAGCATTAGGAAAGGCATGCTACCAATAATTACAAGTTATGTGAAAACTAATATTTATGTGTTAGGTGATGCTCCTCCTAAAGTGTGTTTAGCAATTGATGTTTCTCTTAGTAGCATGCTTTGGCACTTAAGGTTAGGCCATACAAACTATCAAAATATTCAAATGATGAAGTCCAAAAATTTGGGTGAAGGGTTGCCTAAAATTTCACCTATTCATGTTTTATGTGAAACATGCATCTTAGGAAAGATGAGCAAAAAAACGTTTAAAAAGGACAAGTCAAAAAGGGCCACACAAATTATTCAACTCATTCATACAAATATTATGGGTCCATTACATGTTAGATCAGTTGGTGGTGCATCCTATATTCTCACCTTTATAGATGATTATTCAAGAATGGTCTTTGGGTATCTACTTAGGAATAAATTAGATTGTTTTGAGACATTCAAGGAGTTCAAAGCTTTGGTAGAAAATCAAAAGGGAGCAAATATCAAAATGATTAGAACTAACAATGGAGGGGAGTACAATAGCAATGATTTACTTATCCATACACTCCTCAAAAAAATGGTGTTATAGAGAGGAAAAATAGGACAATCATGGAGATGGTAAGATGCATGCTTGGTGACCACTTACCTCAATTTATTTTGGGTGAAGCAACTAGTATAGCAATCTACATTCTTAATAGGTGTCATTCAAAATCAGTTGAGGGGAAGACTCCTTATGAGGTTTGGAATGGTAAGAAGCCAAATTTATCACACTTAAGAGTGTTTGGATGTGATGCATTTTCATATATTCCTTTAGAAAAGAGGAAGAAATTGGACAAAAAGTCTCAAAAATGCATCTTTGTTGGCTATGATGTAGAACATAGGGGCTATAGGTTATACTCACCTTCTTCATGCATTGTATTTGTTTCAAGATATGTCAAATTCAATGAAGACCTTATTGATTTAGAAAAGGGTGGGCCTTGTGTCAAAAGGACCAAGTGGTTGGATCATTCTAGGGGTCCTAAAGAGTAGAATTTAGTTAGCCAAAGGATAACTAGAAGTATGACCCTTAACATGTCTCTTCTAGCTAAGATAGAGAATGATAATGAGCCTACTTCTTACCAAGAATCTTCACAACACTCTTATCGGGTTGATGCCATGAAGGTTGAGATGGATTCTCTTCTAAAGAATAAAACTTGGGACCTAGTGCCTTATCCTAATAAGAGAAATGTTATTGGGAACAAGTGGGTCCATAGAATCAAGTACAATTATAATGGAGAGATAGAAAAGTATAAGGCTAGATTGGTTTCTAAGGGTTATGCTCAAAAATATGGCATTGACTATGATGAAACCTTTGCACCAGTTGCCAAAATGCCCACCATTCGGCTTCTCATTGCTATTGTTGCTACTCAAGGTTGGCAGATTTTTCAGCTTGATGTGAAAAGTGCCTTTCTAAATGGTGATTTGGATGTGGATATCTACATGAGTCAACCACAAGGATTTTTTGTACAAGGTAAGGAAACACTTGTGTGTAAACTAAAGAAAACCTTGTACAGTATGAATCAAGCACCTAGAGCATGGTACATGAAGATTTCAGGTTACTTCTTGTCTCTTGGTTTCGATAAATGCTATTCAGATACAAATATCTATGTTCTTAGGAAGGATAACTTGGTTATTTTAATTGATCTATTTGTTGATGATCTTGTTGTGACTGGAAATGAGAATGAGGCTATTTTTGATTTCATCTCCAAATTAAAGTCATAGTATGAAATGACTGACCTTGGTCTTCTACACTACTATCTTGGCATGCAAGTTTATCAACATGAGGATTGTACCTTTTTGAGTCAATCCAAGTATATTGGAGATCTTCATAAGAGGTTTGATTTAGAGGATGGAAATCCTACTTCCATTCCTATTTCTACAAGGGTTAAGTTGGAAGTAAGTATAGAATCTCAGTTGGCTGATGCTACATTGTATAGGTAGCTCATTGGTAGTCTTCTTTATGTTACCATCACAAGGCCAAATATTGCTTTTGCAATTGGTATGATGGCTAGGTTCATGCATAAACCTTATATTGAGCACTTACAAGCTACCAAGAATATTTTGAAGTACCTTTTAGGTACTAGAGATTTGACACTCAAGTATTATAGGCTTCCTTCCTTTGCTCTTTTTGGCTATGTTGATTCTTATTCTGGAGGGGATAGAATAGACGAAAAGTCTACCACCACATATTTTTTTAGTATTGGGTCTACAACTATCTCTTGGTCTTCTAAGAAGCAAGATACAATTGCTCTTTCTATAATGGAAGCAAAGTATAAGGCTACGATAGTAGCTACACAGGAAATGGTTTGGCTTCATACCCTCATGAAGGAAATTGGCTTTGAGCAATTTGGTCCTTCACGTTTGCTCTCTGATAATCAATCATATTTTGCCTTAGCTAAAAACATTTTAATGCATCAAATGACAAAGCATGTTGAAATCCAAGACCAATTTATTAGAGAGAAGGTATTGTATGGGACTATTCGATTGGAGTATTACCCATAATCTTCTAATTATGTTGATTTGTTCACCAAACCTCTTCCCAAGGAGTAGTTTTGTAAGCTGAGGGACTCACTTGGTTTGGTGAAGTTGTCCTCAAGTGGGAATGAAGTGTAGTTACACTTGTGTGATGACAACTTCATCCTTATGAGGTGTTTTATGCTATATAAATGAGTTGATATTTGGTGGTATAATTGCTTTTTGCATATCTTTTGAACATGGTACTTTCTTGTTTACCTAGTGCAACTTTTGTACATGTTACTTTGTAGATGGCATTGTGCAATTATGGTGTATGATGCAATTGCTTTATGCAACTCTTTTACATGGTACTTTCTTGTTGCCTTGTGCAACTTTGTACATGTTTTTATGTAGTTGTCATTATGCAATTGGTTTATCATGGTACTTTCTTGTTAGAATTTATGCTACTTTTGTATATGATATTTTATGGTTGGCTTTATGCAACCGATGTGCACACTTTATTATTTTCATATACCTTATGCAAATTTTGTACATGGTACTTTAGATTTTGCATTATCATGGTACTCCTTGTTTGCTTTATGCAAATTTGATCATGATATTTTTTGATCAACTATATAGCACGTGACTATAAGTATGGCTTGGCATATTTTTGTGATGACTTATAGTTCACTATTTTTTAAATCAGTTTTTTTATCATATTTGGATATTCATATATGTTGTGGTGAATATATTTATGATGATGTATCTAATTGATCTTATGTTGAGCTGCTTGTAGCTTGTAGATACTTCCATTTGGGGTTTTGCAGGCTTACTAAAGACACCCTTGTGATGTTTTCTTCTTATCATTTGTAACCACTTGTGGTTGATGGATGGCTTTGTAAGTTTCTTGTATCTGAAGCTACTCCATTGGGGGCTTGTAGTCTCATTTTGGCCCATTTTGTATTGGTGCCTTATTGTAGATCATTCTTGGTCATAGAAGCTCATTGTAACTATATTACTCATTTGATTCTCATCCCTGTTTGTATCTTTAGGGGGAGAATGTTTCTTTGTTTCATAATTCCTTTCCCCAATATTGCATTAAGGGTGAGTTTTGGAATATGTAATGCAACATTATGTAAATTATTCTTAGACTAAAATATAAAGTCTAAAGAATAATATTTGAATTATAAAATAATTCTATTTTATGTAAAAATATTCCCACCCAATTAATAAATAAAATAAGGGTGTTAAGAATATTTAATTTGTGGGAAAAAGTTATTTCCCCTTTTCTAGAAAATATTAGAAAGTAACTAATCACTTTCTAATATTTGATAGATGCCACTTATCACACATCTCAAGATTAGATTGTGATAATATTAGAAAGTAACTAAGAACTTTCTAATATTTGATAGATGCCAATTATCACACATCTCAAGATTAGATTGTGATAAGATTGGAAAGTAACTAAGCACTTTCTAATATTTGATAGATGCCACTTATCACATATCTCAATATTAGATTGTGATAAGATTTAGGGTTGTAGTAGAAAAGCTCCTCTTTAAATATGGGTGTTGTCTACTACATCTTAACATATCTTGTCATATTGACTTGTGTTGTAATATAATGTTGATACATATTGTTGCATAACATTGAAGTATTATTGTATTATTGAATCAAATGAGTAATATAGTGAGCTTCATAGTGGATGTTTCCCTTCTTCATTTGAAGTAGGGTTTTACAACTTAATATTTGTGTTGTGGGTTTTCCTCTTTTGTGTGTGATTGATCTTGTGGAGCATTCTTTGATCTTGTGGAGACTTTGCTTATCTCACAACATGTTGGGGCAACCATTATTATAGCATCATACTTTTTGGTCATCATGATACATCATACTCATATGTAGATAAGTTTTCCAAACTTCTCCTTCTACACATCACAAATTTCCTCTTGTATATATTACATTCCCCCACTTGCATCATTTACATTACACCCATTGCACATATCAATATGTATTTCATTTTAATTTTATTTTAAGTTTGTACATTCTTCTTTCAAAAATGCACTTGCAACATGAGTAATACACACACTTGTTAGCATCACCACCTAGATTTCCATTCCTCCTTTCCAAGATTAGGGTACTCATAGATGTCGTGTTAACCCTTGACTACTTACTAGTTTAGTTAATCAAATGTCACATTTAGTTAATATGTTTTACATTCTTCTTATGGTTCTTTAGGTTGGTTCAACTTCTCTCATAGACCATTCACAATAGGTTACACACTAAGCAAAATTTGAGTCTAGGAAATATGACACCTTGAGTAGATGTCACCATCTAGCGAAAATTCTCTCCCACTCATCGTATCACTTGCATGGTCAACATATGACTTGAGTATAAACAAAGGAATAAGCATAAGAAAAATTAAAACAAATAGGTAGAAAAAAAAAACCAATGCCCAAACAAAAAAAATAGGACCACAATAAATAGGTCAACAATAGATGAGGGGCATAAAACAAAAGAAAAATCCTCCTAATATTACCCATGTTATGCTTCATCGCCTTTTGTCCTTAGGTTTAACATAACACCATGGGGCAATTTCCATCGTTAGCAATAGGCTCCAAGAGCCTGCCTATCAATGGAATAGTATTACAAGTGGTGATATATCTATCACATTATCTACCCACTTTTGTACAGATCATTGTTCGCTTATGGATGAGCTAGCAAGTTTAGCCATGTATACAATGGGTTAATTATATCTCCCTCAAAATGGATAAATGAACCTCACTCATTTAAACACATAGGTCCACGATAAATTTTGAGTCCACAAATTTGATTTCCAAACTACATTAGTCAAAGCCATTACATGTCCCCTATACCATCCTACATACCTAAGATAATGGAATGGATAACATCCATATAGGTACATGTAATAATACAAGTGCTTTATTTGTGCATTTCAACATTCCCATAAATGCATACATGCATTTATGTTACATAGATTTATTACAAGCATTACATTATTGCATTTACATTACATGCTTCACATCAACCATTAAATCAATACATTTATCCTACATATACTATCTCACACTACATCATCACATTTCAATTTACATGCATTCACCACAAAGGTCATTACACAATATATCACATCACATTGCAGTAGAAATACAATCATGCCAATCTATTCTATAGTATATTTGTATTACAAAATGATCATAAATCTAAACCACAACACACATGAATATCCATATATCATACATATCTACAAGTTATGCTATGATATATATGCAAACATAAAGAGAACACATTTCAAAACCATAGCACATATATATATAAACAACCAAAATCAATATATATATATATGATCCATCAAAAAAATACCCGTAGGCTACAAATTGGGACCATGCCCATCATACGTCATCTAAAATGCCTGTAGGCTACAAAAAATAGTAATTCTAACTATCACTAGGAATATCCCCATGTCCCTCATGGCTCACTCGCATCTCTACAACTCTGCTCGACTCTGTCCTAACCTTTGGAACCTGAACCTCAACAGATGGATCTCTCACCTTAGTCCTGGCATCAAGCTTCTCCATTGAAGTAGCACTATGATGGCTATGATGAGAGGGTACCCACACCTATGATCTCGACTCATCCTAGGACACCACCTAACTGTAATTGAGAAGTATGATCCCACACATCATTAGAGAATCCTCACACAATGACCTCTTCGTAGACTCTATAGCCAATAGACCAATCAATCACTCAATATCCCAGGAAGCCTCCTCTTGTGCCTCCTACTGGCTAATCAACTCCACATTTATCTGCTCCACCTCTATCCTATGCCTCTCTAACTATAGGTGAAGCTTAGCCTCTAACTATTAAACTCTATCACGTATCCCTTGAGCCTCCTCCTCTACATCCTACCTCTCCTGGATCTCAAATGGAATCTCCTCCATACCTAAAAAACCACCAATATCAATGGTGTTATCCACACCACCCATAGCAAAAAATCCACCTCCCTCATTTGCTACCCCAACTGCCTCTCCCATGGCCACCCACCCTCCATAGGATCATTCTCAATGATCATCAAAACCTCTCCCACTTCCTTTGTACTTGGGGCACCACCTAAGCATCGCCAAGATCATCATAGAGGAACCTTCCTCTCATTTCCAGCTACCTCCTCTGATTGATCTTGAGTCATCCTACCTACTATCCTCTTTGGTGGAGGTACCCCACCATTAGGTGGCACCCATATATCAAACATACCTCATATAGGCTCCCAAATTTGCATATACCACCAAGCCTCAAACTCTGGTGTAGTCCTAACATTATCCACATTTGGGATAACAACAGGTGGGTCACTCTCAGCAAGGTAGGATAGCACCACAAGATGCTCTACTCTATCACCCCATCACCTATAATATACAACAAAAGCTCATGGAATATCCTGTTGTAATCAAAATTGATGCCTCACCTAATCAAACTGAAAATACTCGACCTACTAAGTATATCTACCAACTAGCCACCTACCCTTACAAATGGTATGCAACTACTCACCGTCCTCCTCCCAAGTCACCCCACCCAACCAAGGCCTCCACTTAATATCATTAGGTGTTAACTCTCCAAACCTAACCCTCCACAATAAAGGATCACCCTCATGAGGCATCTTGATGCCCTTTTCCTCATCAGTTTACCACCTCAATGCATAAGGTAAATACTTCTTACCCTCAACATGGATAGGGTAAGGTAATAATGATGGAATCTCAATAGATATGTGCTCCCATGACCATACCTACAACAAAGGAGTCCAACTCAAACCCTTTTGCCCTGCATGCACAACATTGTGGAAATATTTGTATACTTGGGCCAATAGTGTAGGTGCCCATGCAAACACAACCCTACACTCTACCATGTTACTCACCACATCCAACATATTCCAAGTGAATAGTACCTCAAAAGTGTCTGGCAACACATAAGTAGATATCATCATCATCACCACACACTAATGATTAGATATCTTATTCTTCAACCACAACCACACATAATATATCTTTGAGACATCTATGTACCTCCACCCATCTCCAAAGAAGTGCTCCAACACAAAATATTTATTGTCATTCATCGCTACTCTAACCAAAACACCCTCAATCGGTAACTTATAAATATGATATACATATTCTAATGTTATTATCATTTCTCTAGTAGAAAAATAAAAGGTGTTCCTATCCGCATCCCACCGCTCACACAATGTGGATATATATGCCTTTTTGGCATGTATACTCTTGCATTCCCATACACCTCAAAATCATATATCATCCAACCACTTAAGATCAGTGGCATTTTTCATCAACTCATCAAAATAGCCCTTCATATTTTGAACATGATGATGGGGCTCAAGCATCTTCAACTGTTCATCCACAAACAAACATAATGGAAAATATATTAGTCATCAATGCGATGATGCAATCCAATAAAACTCCATGAATCAAATTTATAATTTAAACTACTTAATTTGGCATGCGCTTTGAGATATAAATAGTGCATAATTCATATACCAAAACATATCAACAAAACAATCACATATTTGGATATCCATTTTGCCATTTCATGGAAAAAGTTCAAACATATGCAAAAAATAGTACATATTTGGCTTCCAATAGTCAAATATAAAATTACCCACATACCTACTATGACATGAAATTTAAAACTAAGTCAACCTATCAGACACACAAAAACAAAACACATTTTTGAATACCCATTTGCCCACTTAGTGGTAAAAATATTGATAAAATTCAAAAACTGAATGCCAAGCAACATGGAGTTCAAGGTCAATCTTGCCACATACACACCAAAACCGAACATACACCCATACACATAATACCAACATAATAGTCATATTTTTGAACACCCATCTGCCCACTTTGTAGTGAAAGTTCAAATAGATGTTGTAAATAGGGCTCCTAGCAACTAATTTCAAATCTAACACTATCTACATCTTGGCACGCAAATCAAACACAAGATAATTGAAAGCATATAAAAAAACAAATAACATTTTTGGATACCCATTTTGCCCTTCTATAGTGAAAGTATCATCGGTTTCCCAAAATACTATCCCTAAGGTGGCAAATGCAATAGTCAAAGTTTACCAACTTACACCCAAAAACAACATAGTCTGAAAACACGCCAAATGTAGGCAGAAAAAAATAACAGTCACCCAAATGGATACCCACTTCCTACTTTTACAAACAAAATGCAATAACATTCCAAAAATAGTAAACCATTGCTTAAAAAATGGACGGTCAAACTCTAAATCCAGTCAACGCGTTACCTAGTCAAACTGGTGCAAAAAAAAGTCAAACCTAAAAAAATCATATTTTTGGGTACCCATTTGGCTAGTTTTACACTATGTGTTAAAATTTCAATCATAATTTGTGAATTTTTTTCAAAACAAAATAAAAACCTCCCCTCTAATTCACTTTTCTATAGAAATTTAAAAACAAAAAATAAGGTAAATAGGAACACTTACCGATGGATCCTTACATTTGCTACCAGCATCAGTTCATCCTCTCACCATATTCTCATCCACACTCATCAATAACCTCGTCCACACGTTGTTGAATACTCCTCTCAAATTCTTTATGCAACTTGTCATCATCAAAATGAACCCCTCCCAACTCAAAATGACCTTAAAAATACCTAAAACCCTAATTCACCCCCACCCTATGATTTAGGTCCAATTCGCCCCTCGCCCCATGAATCAAGATCCAATTTGTCCCTACCTTGTGAATTGAGCATATGACCCCTAAATCCAATCAAATTCATCCCAAAACCATAGGAAAACATGCAACTTCATCCCAAAACCCAAGGAACTCTCCTGAATTGTCCTCTCATATGTTATTCACCATTTTTCATCATGCATTGGTATTATATCAATCGTTGCATCACCAAATCATCGTATTTCAATCGCCTCATTGTTGATTCCTTGTTTGAGGGGTATTCATATCCAAAGTCAAATTTACATGCAACCAACCAACTAAACATCCAAAAACATGGATATACATCTGCCTATGAAAAAATTTACTGAAGATTATCTTACGATTATAATCTCAATCTCAAAAAGATATTTGTTATATCATGATAGCTATGCATTTTGATAAAGAAAGTCAATCTAGCATTCATGTATGTCGAATACAGAATGAATGATACATTTGACACAATCCTAGCACAACATCTGGAAAAGGATTTTTGGCATTCATGGTGCATAATGAATGACACGTTTGAATAATCCAAATGTCCCTTTAGCTCAAATGGTTTGACACTTGTTTCCATGTGCTCATAAATCAACCGACAATAAATATTTGAATAGGTGTTATTATATTCATACTTTTGGACCATGCTGAATTGGTCGTAAAAGCAAAGCAGTCAAAAGTTACCTCCCCTAAGCAACTATTATGACACCAAAAATATCATACAGGCTCAAAAAAACCACTACATTACATCCGAAATCATTCATTTCCATCTACAAGTATTTTTTTTATTTCATTTCTTTCTTCTTCTCTTTTCTCCTCTCCTTCTTGGCTATTGATCAATGTTGTATGGTCATGCTTTGAGTGGCTACATACCTTTGATTGGATCCCATTATTTTCCCTTATTCTTGGTTATTGATCAATGTTGTATGGTCACACTTCAAGCAACTACATACCTTTGATTGGATCCCATTACTTTCCCTTATCCTTGGCTATTGATCAATTTTGTATGGTCACACTTCAAGTGGCTACATGCCTTTGATTGGATCTCATTATTTTCCCTTATCCTTGGCTATTGATCAATGTTGTATGGTCACGCTTCGAGCAACTACATACCTTTGATTGAATCCCATTATTTTGCCTCCTTCTTGGCTATTGATCAATGTTGTATGGTCATGATTTGAGTGACTACATACTTTTTATTGGATTCCATTATTTTCACTTTTCCCTGGCTATTGATCAATGTTGTATGGTAATGCTTCGAGCGACTACATACCTTTGATTGGATCCCATTCTTTTCTCTTTTTCATGTCTATTGATCAATGTTGTATGGTCACGCTTTGAGTGACTACAAACCTTTGATTGTATTCCATTCTATTCCCTTTTCCATGGATATTGATCAATGTTGTATGGTCACGCTTCGAGTGGCTACATACCTTTGATTGGATCTTTATTATTTTCATTTTTCCTTGGATATTGATCAATGTTGTATGGTCACACTTCGAGCAGCTACATACCTTTGATTCGATCCCATTACTTTCCCTTATCCTTGGCTATTGATCAATGGTGTATGGTCATGCTTCAAGTGGCTACATACCTTTGGTTGTATTTCATTCTCCTCCTATCCATTTTCCTCTATACAACCCTTCACATTTATGTATTAAACTATGCCCCACATAGTATAGTATAAAATGGGTAAAATATAGACACCTAAAAGTCACACATTGCTATACCTACGTACTTGTAGATCCTTTTGGACACTTGTAGGTTTACATAGGCAATCCTATAGACCCCTAGGCTATCATAGACCAATGTAGACTATTGTAGATAATCCTATACATGCGTAGATTGTTGTAGTCATGCGTAGTCATGCATATATAGCCGTAGACATGCATAGTCATGTGTAGATCATTATAGATTATCGTAGCATTGCATAGACTTCAACATACCACTTTGCTATTTTTTAGGTTCAAAACCCTAATAAACTACCAAAATCACATCACAAACACTTCCCATGAATTTGGATACCCTCCATCAGCTTCCTAAGGTAATACAAAGACTCATTGCACTTAATTGAGACCCCCATAGGGCTATTACTTGACAAAAGTAATTATTAAGTCAATTCATAAATCTAATTTTAAGTTGACTTCACTTAAAGTGCACTTTTAGGGCTAAAAAGGTTAATTAGGTCCTTAATCCCTAATTACTCTTAATTATTCCCTCCCACATGTGTGTGCACTAGGTTAGGATATTTCTTAGGAAACCCTAACCTAACCCCAAATCTAACCTAGAGTTGACTAATCCTAGTTAACCCTAATCTCTCCTCACACATGTGTGAGGATGAGATATTTCCTCGAGGGAATGTGAGGAAGCCACCTTACAAACCCTAACCTAAAATTCATGGGATCTCACCCTAGGGTTTAGTTCTCCTAACTACCCCCTTACACATTGGGTTTTATTATAAATAGTGGGCCAAAATCCTCATTCATCTCTCTTGCCACTTATGTCCAAAGCACATAAACTCTGCCAAAATACGTATAGAAGCACAAAAAGTAGATCTGAACCTACACATCAACAATACAGTACCTAAGGAACCTCTCCACCAAAGTGTTTCTAAGGAATAGTAGCTATAGTCCAATTCGCCCCCCATCCCATGAATTCGGCACCAGTTTACCCCTCGGGGGGCAAAGTGGATCTACAGGTCCCAAATCAACTCAGATTTGGGAGGTAATCTCCATTTTGTAATTTTATGAGCTCCTACATCATTTATTTTAGTTTTTATCATGTTTTTATAGTCGATTTGTCTTTCTTAATATGGGGCATGACTGAGGCAAGATCCCCAATGAACTAACCCCTTTTTGTAGGTTTATCCTCGAACCAAGGAAGAAAAAAACAAATAATTACAACCCTGCAGTGGTACACAAGCTCATCTACACTGAGGAACCCAAAATAATACATTAGACCTATTATAACATCTATGAAAAAGAAAGGAAAAAGGGAAATTCTTCCTATTTGCAACCTATGCAAATCTTATCATGAATAAAATACATTGTTCTGAATAGCATGTGTCTTTAATATGTTATTGGATCAAATGCAATCTTTTACCTATTTCAACATGTCTTGTGCAAGAGAACATGTTATGATTGGGGATGAATCTTCATTGTAGGTGGATATAAGTGGAGACATCATGATTGGATCTTCATAATTTTGATGAGGTACTTCTTGTTCCTAATGATGATCCCAACCTATTTTTTATTTATTGCATTACTCACACAAATAAGAAAGTATAATTTAGCTTCATAGATGGTTGATTAAGGATATAGACAATGGGTTTACCACTGTTTCTTTTGCATATTTGATGAATCTAATCATAAGTTAAAACAATTCCCACTCCTTCATACTCTTCTAGCAAGAAGAATTTTGTTGCAATGGTTGAATATGCTAATAATAAGATCCAAAAAGGATATCATAGGCTTTGACATATCAATTATGTTTCCTTGAGGTATACGAGCCAACATGAGATGGTTATTGGGATTCCATGCATATCCCCTCCAAGTGGAGTATTTAAGGGATGCATTTTAGGAAATCATCATAGGGAGACCTTTTTGAAAGAATTTTTCAAGAGGACATTTCATACTTTGGATATCATGTATAGTGACATCTATGCACCTATGCGAAAACCTTCTCTTTCATGAAATAAAAACTTTTTTCTTCTTCTTTTTTCTGATGACTTTTGTAGATATATGTGGGTAAATACTATCCATATAAAGAATAAAGTGTTTTATAGGTTCAAAACATTCAAGGATATTGTTGAAAATTATCTAGTCATATGGATCAAGTTTCTAAGGTCATATGGATCAAGTGTCTAAGGACAAATGGTGGTGGTGAATATGTTAGTTATATTTTTCTTAAATTTTTAGCCACTCATGAAAATAGCATATTAGAGGACTATTCACTAAACTCTTAACTATAATGATATCATATAAAGAAATAATAAATTAATCATGGAAATGACCTATTGTATGATTTATGCCAAGGGATTAGATCACAAGTTTTGGGGTTAGGTAGTCATATACCCAAGGATCTTTAGAAAAAAGAGATACCAAAGATCCCTAAGTGCATATTTGTGGGGTATTATTATACATCAAATTCATATAACCTCTTTCATATTTAGAGGTGTGAGGTGTTTATTAGGAGAGATATCATCTTTGATAAGGTTCTTCTAGGTGTTCCTTCCATTCTAACTCCCAATATTTTAGTTATTTATTCTTTTGACTCCTTTTCTATTTTTTATTCAACAAGTTCTTCAAATATTTTTTTTGGTTCTATTCTCGTTAGAACATATTTCACTTGTAGTGGTTGTTCACTACCTATCATTTTGACCCCATCAAATAGTATTTTCTTAGGTAGTATTATCTTTTCATAGAGCAAGATAGTATGAGTAAGATTGTTTAGTTCAAAGTATTCTAAATTTACATGATTAGTTGGATTCTTTTATTTTAGCTTTTCATGTTGAGATGGTGCAAGATACTCATGATTTTTTTGAATATCCTCTACACAAGTGGGTTTAAAAACTTTTAAGGATGTACATTCCATTCTATTTGTTGATCAACATTAGGAGACTCTTTTCCATTCTTTTATATCTATCTATTTATAGGATCTTATCATCTAATCCCAAGCTAAGGGAAAGATTCAATGGGAATATGATATGGCTATACAATATGAGGCTAATACAAAAAAAATCATGGGAGTTGGTTTCGCTTCTATTAGGGAAGAATATTATGTGATTTAAATGGATCTTAATATCAAATATATATTAAATGATCAAATTGAAATGCACAATGTATACCTTGTTGTTAAGGGATTATTGCGATGATAGGGAGTGGACTAATATGATACTTTTGTCATTGTACCTAAGATGAACTTCATCAAAATATTTTCTTCTATTATTGTCTCCTATGGATAGAAGGTGCATTAGATAGATGTGAATAGTGCTTTTCTACATGGATAACTTTAGTAGAAAATATACATGTATTAGCCACTTAGACTTGAACTAGAGGGATCTACTTCATTGGTATTTTGCTTGACCCGATATTTTTCTAGCCTTAAGTAGACTCCCCATACTTGGCATGAGAAAATCCACTTATTTTTCTTAGTTGTAGATTTTAGTTATGTGATATTGAGCATGTTGTTTTATTAAACATCATGATAATACCCTAGTGATTATATTGTATGTAAATTATCTTCTCATCATATGTGGCTCCAGTACTCTAATTTAGGGTATAAAGTAATATCTTCACTTCAACTTTGATATGATAAATTTAGGATTTTTGTACTATTTTTTTGGAATTTTGGCATCACCATTTTTTAGCCTAGTTATGCTTTATATCCTTGATAGGGATTAGTACTATTTATTTTTAATAAGTTGTTAGTTTTTATAATGTATAAGGTTGTACCATAATTAATATATCCTTATTCATAATATGTTCTTTGTAATGTCAATTTATAGGTAACGTATGCTAAGACAATGCAATTTTTCATCATCTTCTTCTATTTCATGTTTGTTGTAATCTGTCTCTATATCAATCATATTCAATGATTTATGATGGAGTGTAATCCTACCTAGATAACCTTTACTTTATATTTGAAATATTGGTATGATTTTACCACAACGTTAGTTGATGCCTTCTATACTAATCTTGTGTAGGAGGACTTATCTATCTCTCACACTAGATTGAATATGGTCATTGCTATTAGCTATTATTCTAGGTAGAAGCAATCTCCTTGGGAGATTCACTAAATAGCAGTAAGGTGGATTATTAGATATATCAAAGGGATATATCAAATGGAAATTCACTACTTTGTTGGTTTCCCTCTAATTTTTATGGGTTTTTAGATACTGATTGGCTAGGTGATTTTTATGAGCAATGAGGCACCACAATATTTACCTTCTACTTGGGATCTAGCCTATTTTTATAGCATTCTAGATACCAATCAACCATTTCTCAATCCTCAATAGAGATTAAATATTTTTTTGTAGATGATATAGTTAAGCATACCAAGTGCATGTTAATGACAGTGGAGGAGATTGAAATACCTCAAATATTTCATGTTACTTTTTGTTGTGGCAATCAAAATACTATTTAACATGTCTACAATTTATGTTTCATAAATCATATTGAGATATAGATGCACTTTGTAAGATGACTTCATACTTATGGGAACTTAGATCTTGTCTTTGTTCTTTTATTAGGGTATATTTTAGGCATTATGACTAAGATGATACTCGATGCCACTTTTGCATACATGTAGGAGTTTCTTGGAGTTAGAAAGTGTCCCTTAATGGAGGATTCAATGTAAGGGTCTCTTTATGTGTCCCTTGCTTAGCTTAAGAAGGGATGTTGGAATATGTGGTGGTTAAGGTTCTCTTATAGCCATAGTTAACTATTTTTTATATTTTCCATTTGGGCCCATGTCAAAATTGAAAGAGTATTTTATTGTATTATTCTTGAGGGTTAGACTCATAACCTTAACATAAATGCATCATATACTTGGGTATAAATATACCTTCTCACAAAGAATTTTTTTATCAATTTCTATTTGAGTGAAGATATTTTGTTGTCTATAGACACCCTAGCATATTATGTGTTTTATATGTTATGTATTTCTTTTTCTAAGCAACACATGGTAATGTCTGATTCTATTCATTTCTAGATACTACTATAAAATTTTATAGGAACATCCAATGACATGAAAACAATTGAAGCTAAGTTCTTGAAGATGGGTGGATGCCTTCTAGATGATGATGGTATTTGGGAGATATAGCTCAACTACAAAGTCCTAGTAGAGCATATATTATGGGGGATAAGATATAATGGTCACTAACATATTTTCTCCTTGCCCCCCTAGTTTATATTTTGGGTGTGTTGAAAGTGTAATCTTGGTTTCTCGTCAAGGATAGTATTGTATGATATAATATTGAATAGGTCTAAGGGCACTCATTATACAATTTATTTAATTTATTGTAACATTTTATTATGTAAGCCCTATGGGCTACTATTAACCTTGTTATGGTTAAATACACATTATAAACTTGTTATTTAGCTTAATATTAAGTTTACATATCTACCGACAATGATGCCACTTGCATTATCATTGATGTGACTCGGGTTCAACCCCCACAATGGATATGTATATATATCTATATAAAAAGTATTTCCTTAAAAAAAATTACTAAGTTCACTTACATATTTAGGGTTTTGGTACTAACATAAATACCCCCACACTTCTTCATTTGTATGGAAAATATAGTGATTATTTATGGTGCCTAGATAATGGATTGATTCTAATTATATCTAAATATATTATAAATTCTAGCAATTGTAACTATTTATTTGAAGATTCTTCCATCAACATTAAAATTATTATTTTAAATTCATTACTCTTAATTTATTCAATAATACTAACATAAATATCTATGAATATTATCACCTATAAAATATAAATTAATTATTCTAAATATTAAAGAAAATTAAACTTTATAAAATAATTACATTATGTTAAATCTAGTATAATTTAAAAATCAACATAGTGGTTGTAAACAACTCTTCTATGTACCTAAATAAATAAATAAATTAATTAAAAAATAAAATAAAATAATATTATTAAGTTTATAGTGAAAAATTTTGTATTAAAAAAAAAACTAGATTAATAACACCCAATTGTCATATGTCATGTTTTCTAAATTTTAAAATATTTGCTTTAAGAAAATATATTTTATTTATTTATTTAATTTTTGATTTGGTTAGTGTGGAAAACCCCTAGGAACAACACATAGGGTTAAGCAGTCTCCTCCCAACCATGACCCCTCGTAAAGCTAAGAGCTATGCTTATCAATAAGGAATTTAACACACAACCACCACACACCCACCCACACCCCCCACACTTACCCAACCCACCCGATAGTTTGAACCTTAGACCTTCCAAAGAAAAGCCAAAGCTCAAACAATTAAGTTCCCTGAAATCAATAATAATAATAAACCAAGCTTTTTTTTTTAATTAAAAAACTAAATATTCAATTTTATATTAAAAACAATACAATATTTTATATAATTTTAATCATTAATAAAAAATAATTTATTTTTTATTACTAATTAAAAAAAATAAACATTTTATGTTAAACAAAATATTATTACAACTTATTTTCATGCTATTGTTAAATTATAATATCATACTCCCATCTCTACCATTTTCTCTTCATATATGCCATCAATAATATATTTTACTGTTGTTTCTAAAATAATTAACATCAACAACTTGAAGAACACAGCCTGCATGTTGATGAACTATGACTTTAAAAGTGTAAATAACTTTCATATAAACACTATTCTTGAGTACTATGTTTATAATACAAAAAATATTATCCTTATTCAAGCTTCTTTATTCCAACTTATTCCAACACAGCTCTTCATTTCAATATCTTTTCACATTCTTTATACTTTTAATTTTCTTTTCTTCCTTCTACAATTCCTTTTCCATTATTTTTTTCCCTTTTACCTAATTTTCTAAACCAAATCTAAACATATAATTATAGTTTTTTCAATACCATTTTTACCATAAATTATATATAAACATTAAAAAATATTATATTATATTTTAAAGTACTAAAATACTGGGATCATGACACGATCCCAAGGCCATGGGAGTTTGGTTCTCTCAGTGGTGACGAGATGTTTACCTTTCCTAAGGAAATAATTGAGCTCCGCAACCATCGTGTGTTTGTTGCGGTGAATACTCCGAGGGAGCCCAGTGATGTCCAACAGAACATCGATCATAAACTTAAGGTCTCTAACGGAGACCTGTTCGCCATTCTACGTATTCACAATTGCGTTGGAGATGTTGTCCTCATTGCCTATAAATGTTTGAAGGAAAGGAAGGCAGTTGTGGCTTTTCAAGATATCCTCGACTACAGAGGGCTCAATTATTTGGAGAACAGAGGGCTCAAGAATGGCCATTGGGGGACGCGGATGGAGGGGCTTGGAGATGGGGTGAATGTAAAGCAGAAAGGTAATGCAATGGAGTCTAAAGTGGGGGTGAATATTAAAAGGTAATCCGACACACATGCCGAAGGGGACGGAAGACGAAAAGCACGAGATCAATGCAGGGTGAGAATGGTGATGCTTGGGAAGCGTGCCATCCTACGGCGTCCAAGAGCTATAGTGGAAAGGAACCCCAAAGGTGTTATAATTACTGGTAGCAACCTTGCTATGGGGAAAGCCAGAGCTCAAGGTGGTGAATATGCTGATAATACCCAAGGTGACCCAGATACTCATACCTTTGAAATCAATTGAAATATTTGGGATACCTTACGTCTTATATTTATATAAGTGCAAGCTCATGATTTCTATTAACATATTACTTCTTCCTTTAATTAATTAAATATTAAAATATGTCGGTAAATAACCTGAAGTAATTTTTTAGTTTTATTATATTGATATGCTAAACTTGAGCTGAAAGGAATAATAAGAAATAGTTTTTCAAGGCATTAATATACCTATTTTTAAAGGAGAACCATGTAAAAGTCTTCTCCTATGACGATGAAAAATTATCTAATTATGTTAACTCTTAAATTAAATAATAAGGAACCATTTTTAAATAAACATATTTCATAGGTGGTTGATATGTTTAACAAAATGAAATATTTATGGTAAGTTATTCTATTAATAATATTTGATTTTTTTTTTTTTTTAATATATTGAACATCGTTTACAAATATCAGCGCTCTTTCGAGCAAACATAAGAGGAATTGACCTCACAATCATATGGATAATATTTGATTATTTCAACAAGAACAAGGTGTTTTTTTTATATTTTAGGCACAATTTGTTTTTAATGTTTTATTGGGTAGTTTTGCCAAAAAAATGATAGTATTCAAAAGTCCTTTCTTAGAAGCAAAGTTTGTTCTAGGAAGAGCAAGGGTGGATTAGGCCTCAAGAAATTAAAACAAATGAATTTGGGCTTGCAAGTTTTTCAAAATGGATAAAGGTGGATAGGTAGAGATTTTAACAACTAAATATCTGGGTAGAGATGGTAATTTTCTTGATATTTAGGCAAATCCAAAGATCTTTATTTTTTTGAAAACACCTTGGTTTGGTTCTAGGTTTATTATTAAAAAAGGCTTGAGATGGAATATCGATGATGGTAGGAAATTTAACTTTTGGGAAGATATTTGGATTCGTAACAAGCCTTTGATTAGAGACCATCTTCTAAACTACTTAGATCCCTTTATTGTGCAATCTTGTGGATCTAGATTTGTTGACATTATTAAGGTAGGGGATGGAAAAAGGGCTTGGAAAACTCTATCTCTTGTTAACCCCTCCCTTAGAAAAATTTGTGCTCTAAGTTCTTTATCCAATATTCTAGGACTTATTTTCCTAAATCCTAACCTGTTAGCTGATTTTCCTATTTGAAAGGTGGATAATATGAACTTTTTTATGGTTAAATATGCTTACTTTATTTAGTTTGATGAGGAAAATGACTACTTTCTAGCCAATAAGATATGGTTCAAACACCTCATTTCTAAAGTTAATTTCTTCTTTTGGCTAGCCACCCAAAATAAAATCCTTACTATTGAAAACCTTCACAAAAAAAGGCCTTCCTATTTTGAATAGGTGTTTTATGTGTGAAGCTATTTGGGAGAATGCTAATCATTTATTTCTTAATTTTCCCTTCTCCTTAGAAGTTATTCACCTTCTTCTTATCAAATTCAATTTTACTTGGGTCATGCCTAATAACATTTTGCACTTGTGTTTGCAGTGGGTTACCCTCTTCCAGAATATTTTTCTTAGAATTTGTTGGTATTTCAATTTACCTCATTTTTGGGGGGTATTTCGAATAAAATAAACAAAAAAGCCTTCAAAAATGTTAAAAATGATCCCTTGCATGTGGAAGCTAAAAATTTTAATTCCTTGAAAGAAAATATTTCCATAATCTTTATCAAAGATGAAAAATTATCCCATAGCAAAGGTAAGATTGCTAGCTTGTTGGGTGTCCTATATTTAGAAGGTATTTGTAGTCGACTCACTCCCAATCCTAGAGATATTTTCAAATGGTAGCCTCTAACTCATGGTTGGATAAAACTAAACTTTGATAGGGTGGCTAAAGGTAACCCATGCACCGTAGGGACTAGAGAAATCGTTAGGGATGACAAAGGGCTTATTATTTTAGCCTTTGATAACTTCTTCAGTTTTCAATCTAGTTTTTTTGTCAAAGCTTGGGTGCTTTATCAAGGGGTAATGCTCTTGGTAAAGCTAAATGTAAACAAGGTGATGACTGAAGGTAACTCTCTTTTTGTCATTAATATTTCTAAAGAAAAGCATTCTCCCATTGGTCCATTGTATATTTAATATAATATATTTACCATTGCACTAAATATTTAGGTGTTGAATTTAAACACACCTTTAGAGAAGGAAATAAGTAAGCTCACCACTTGTCCAACTAGGGAGTCAATCAGAACACTCTTCAAATTTGGGTGAAGGATTTTCCTCTTATTTTTTGTTAAAGATATTTTGTTTGTTCTACCCATTTGTGGTTGTTTTGTTGTATCCTCCTATCCCTTGGGGTTTTTCTCCTTTTGATCCACTCATTGTTCTTGTTTATATTATGTTTCTCATTGTAAAAGGTTAGGGATCCTTTCAAAATTCTATGTTTTCCTACCTAATAGAAAAAATAGTTGATTATTTTAAAAAGTATTCCAGATACAATTATCCATGGTTGAGAAAGTAAGAGGATGTAAAGGTTGTCTTAAAGTGATTGAATGATAAAAAAAGCAAAGCTTTTGAGAATTGTGTAAGCTTGTGTATTATTAGAATGTGATATTAGTCAAGTGAATTAACAACATTCATACAATTTCTTGTCTTGCAAGAGCATTGAAGCCTTAAATAACTAAGGTGGCTACATATAAGCTAATGATCTTAAAAATTATCCACATGCCAAGTTACATGGATGATTAAAAAGGTGGCCATGAATATTTTCAAGAATTACATTAAATATTAAAAAATATGGTCATATATAATATTACAAAGGTGACCAGTATTATATATTATATTATTTTATTTTATGAATCTTTATCATTCCTTTATATCATATAAGAATTGGGTCTCAATGCGTACAAACAGAGAATCATCGTCCATCTAGTGAGAAAAACAAATTGAATTCTAATCTGAAAATAGAACAAGAACAACCGAAGGAATAGTAATAATAGGAGCATGTGTTGAATGAATCAAACTAGAGCTAAAGTTGGAACAACAAAAATAGTTGTAGGAGTAGGAATTAAAGTAGGAGCAATAAGAATAAATACTATATAGGACCAAGAACCAAAATAGTTTGAGGATCTAGTGAACCAGATGTAGAAGGAATAGATAAAATATTGCCCTATGAAATTTGATCAGTCTTCCTCATGAAGATAAAAATTGAGTTGAAAAGCTGAAATGATGAAATGAGAATTAAATATAATATATATATATATATATATATAAATAGCCAATTACATCAACCTATGTGGCTACATTATAAAATTATATCTTGTATGTGGCCACTCACCTAAGAGATGTAATTGGCTATTTATAGCCACCTTTGAAATGAAAACAATTAGGTTAGAATTTGCTAATTTCTCAGTTTGTGTGGTGTGGGATTCATATCAAATTTAAAAAATATGGCCAAATAACTTTTACAAAGATGACCTTTTGATTTGATTTTATAATTATATTATTTTAAATATATATTATTATATATATATTATATTTAATTCTTTAGCAATCAACCTCCATATTTACATTAGCAAAGTGGCTTTAAATGGCCAGGTACAAATATTATTAGGACTAATGTTAAACCATAAAACAATTGACATGACATATTTAACTTTTGGGAATATATTTGGATTCGTAACAAGCCTTTGATTAGAGATCATCTTCTGAACTACTTAGAGCCCTTTGCTGTGCATTCTTGTGGATCTAGATTTGTTGACTTTATTAAGGTAGGGGATGGAAAAATGGCTTGGAAAACTTTGTCTCTTGTTAACCCCTCCCTTAGGAAAATTTGTGCTCTAAGTTCTTTATCCAATATTCTAGGAATTTTTTTCCTAAATCCTAACCCGTTAGTTGATTTTCTTATTTGGAAAGTTGATTATATGAACTTTTTTATGGTTAAATATGCTTACTTTATTTAGTTTGGTGAGTAAAAGGACTATTTTCTAGCCAATAAGATATGGTTCAAACACCTCATTTCTAAATTTAACTTCTTCTTTTGGCTAGCCACCCAAAATAAAATCCTTACTATTGAAAACCTTCACAAAAAAAGGCCTTCCCATTTTGAATAGATGTTTTCTGTGTGAAGCTATTTGGGAGAATGCTAATCATTTATTTCTTAATTTCCCTTCTCCTTAGAAGTTATTCACCTTCTTCTTATCAATTTCAATTTTACTTGGGTCATTTCTAATAATATTTTGGACTTGTGTTTGTATGGGTTGTCGTCTTCTAGAATATTTTTCTTAGAATTTGTTGGTCTTTCTATTTACCATATTTTTTGGGGGTATTTTGAATGAAAGAAACAACAAAGTATCCAAAATGTTAAAAATTATCCCTTGCATGTGGAAGCTAAAATTTTTAATTTCTTGAAAGAAATTATTTCCATAATATTTATCAAATATGAAAACTTGTCCCATAGCAAAGGTAAAATTGCTAGCCAGTTGGGTGTCCTAGATCTAGAAGGCATTTGTAGTCTACTCACTCCCAATCCTAGAGATATTATCAAATGGTAGCCTTTGCCTCAAGGTTGGATAAAAATAAACTTTGATAGGGTGGCTAAAGGTAACCTGGCCATCGTAGGGACTGGACAAATCATTGGGGATGATAAAGGGCTTATTATTTTAGCATTTGCTAACTTATTAGGTTTTCAATCTAGTTTTTTTTTCAAATCTTGGGTGCTTTATCAAGGGTAATGCTCTTGGAAGATCTAAATGTAAACAAGGTGGTGACTGAAGGTAACTCTCTTTTTGTCATTAATATTGCTAAAGAAAAGCATTCCCCCATTGGTCCATTGTAGATTTAATATAAGATATTTACCGTTGCACTAGAAATTTAGAAGGTGTTGAATTTAAGCACACCTTTAGAGAAGGAAATAAGTAAAATCACTTGTTTTCCAAGTAGGGGGTCAATATGAACACTCTTCAAATTTAGATGAAGGATTTTCCTCTTACTTTTTGTTAAAGATATTTTGTTTGTTCTATCTATTTGTGGTTTTTTTGTTGTATCCTCCTATCCCTTGGGGTTGTTCTCCTTCTGATACACTTATTGTTCTTGTTTCTATTATGTTTCTCATTGTAAAAGGTTTGGTATCCTTTCAAAATCCTATGTTGTCCTACCTAATAGAAAAAATAGTTGATTATTTTAAAAGTATTCCAAATACAATTATCCATAGTTGAGAAAGTAAGAGGATGTAAAGGTTGTCTTAAAGTGGTTGACTAATAAGAAAAATCAAATCTTTTGAGGATTGTGTAAGCTTGTGTATTATTAGAATGTGATATTAGTCAAGTGAATTAACAACATTCATACATTTTCTTATCTTACAAAAGCATTGGAGCCTTAAATAACTAAGGTAGCTACATATAAGCTTATGAGATTAAAAATTCTCCACATGTCAAGTTATATGGATGATTAAAAAAGTATTACATTAAATATTAAAAAGGATGGTCATATATTATATTACAAAGGTGACAAATATTATATATTATATTATTTTATTTTATGAATCCTTATCATTCCTTTCCATCATATGAGCATTGGGTCTCAATGCGTACAAATAGAGAATCAATGGTCCATCTAATGAGAAAAACAAATTCAATTCTAATCTGAAACTAGAACAAGAACAACCGAAGGAGTAGTAATAATAGGAGCATGAGTTGAATGAATCAAACTAGAGCTAAATATGGAACAAGAATAGTTGTAGGAGTAGGAATTAGATAAGGAGAAATAAGAATAAATACTAGATAGGACCAGGAACCAAAATAGTATGAGGATCTAGTGAACTAAATGTAGAAGGCATAGATAAAATGTTACCCTATGAAATTTGACCAGTCTTCCTCATGAAGACAAAAATTGAGCTGAAAAGCTAAAACAATGAAATATGAATTAAATATAATATATGTAAAATAATATAAATATAAAAAAAAATCAAAAGGCCACTTTTGTAAAATTTATATGGTCGCCTTTTTTTAATGTAATATTTCTACTTCTTGTTTTATTCGTGGTCATCCTTTTAGTTGACCATGTAATCAACCTATGTGGCTACATTCTAAAATTATATCTTGTATGTGGCCACTCACCTTTGAAATGAAAACAATTAGGTTGGAATTCACTAATTTCTTAGTTTGTGTGGTGTGGGATTCATATCAAATTTAAAATACATGGCCAAATAAATTTTACAATGATGGTCTTTTGATTTTATTTTATAATTATATTATTTTGAATATATATTATTATATATATTATATTTAATTTTTTATCATTCAACCTCCATATTTACATTATCAAAGTGGTTTTAAATAGCTAGGTACAAATATTATTAGTACTACATTTGGAGGCCCAACTGTTAAACCATAAATAATTAAGGTGGCCATGAATATTTTCAAATATTGCATTAAATATTAAAAATGATGGCCATATAATATTGATGATTTGTGAAGCCTTAATATTAATGTAAAAATCACCCACGTATTGTAGGTGAGTTGGAGAGGGTAGGGCAATCCTTCAAGGGAGGTCCTTGGTTCAAATATTCACCCTACCAAACACACACCGAGTACCCAAAATCTAGTATAATGCTGGTGCAATTAGGGCTGGGCATGACTCTTCAGTGATTTTAATGGTGTAGAACCCCCTGGTCGTGGTTTCTTAGACCAAGGCAGCCCCTCAAGGGGTTTTCTACTAAATTTTAAAAAATTATATTAATGTAAAACTCACATGATAAATATCATAGGATCAAATATATGATAGCCACAATATAGTAAGATCAAGATAATGATGTAAACAAAATAATATGATCCAACTAATATGTAAATCAAGGCTTATAATAAATCAACTAACATTCATTAATAAGCAACAATATAAATGTAATAGCCTAAATCATACATGTACAAAGCATGTAGCACAACTTACAATATTAGTTGCTCAAATGTATGCAATATTTATTACTCCTCTTTTTATTACAAATGTATCATAAAAGCTATTACAATAATGTCAACTATACTCACAATACTTGCTATGATCATTATGCTTGCTATGTATGAGATATATGAGATGTTCCTCCATGGAGTAATATATAGCCATTGTAGAATGACTCTTTGGTTACTTGACTCTTCCTTTCCTTATGCCAAGTATCATGAATCTTGGATTCTCTATTTAACACTTGCATACACATGACTCTATCTTATATGCACACCTAGATATGACTCTTCACTTAAAAAACTCTAATCTAAAGAAACTTGTGCACATATACTCACATAACACTTGCACACATGAAACTTGTGTACTTCTTACACATTATTACATTACAAGTATAATATATACAAGGTGTACCATGAAGGTACCATGGGAGTGCATTAGCATGTACCAAATAATATTATATTCTCCAACACCACCTATATTACATTATTTTGTTATTGAATATTTTAGTCTTCAATCTAGATCTTCATCCTTCAAGTAAATTTGTAATGAATTTGGTCTTTATATTGATCTTCAATCTACCTATTTAAGATCAATATCTAAAGTTGCTTTGTAAAACTTATTTTTCCTATTATCCTTGATATTATTCCTTCTCTTCCTCTTTTTTTTTTTTGCATTTTTATTTGTGATAAATCTGATGATATATCTTCTAATCATTGAGTTAGTAAATCATCATAAAATATAATTTTGATTTCAGTAATTCTTCTTTGGAACTAACATATGTTTCATTTAGATTATATGTATCATTTCTTTCAGCTTGTCTCTTCCCTTGGAAAAACTCAAAACTAATTAATGATAAACACATCATTAAACACTATTTAGAAGAAAGTATAATGATATTTTGAGAATCCCACCATGTCCTGAAACATTTTCCATGAAGATATTTTATAAGAGTTGTAAAAACTCCTTTTTTACCTCTTCAAGAAACAAAGAAAATTTTTCTTTTAAATCATTAAACATTTGTTTCTCTTCATAAAACTCATTTACTAAATTTTGAGAATAGAACTTAAGTGCATACTGAAGAGGGGGAGGAAGAAAAATAAAACCCTCAAATGCAACAGTTAAAAATTAAACTTAATAAAAATATTAATTAAGCAATAAGAATATATTTTACAAACATAAATAACATAAATATAAGATAATTAAACTTAAAATAATTTAAATATAAGATCAAAATCATTAAACCATAACACAACAATTTACATGGAAACCTAGTGAAAGGAAAAACCATGACCAAAATATTCTCCTCTCTGTATTCTTCTAAGAAAAAGTATACATGCCCTTTTCTCACAATTGATCAAGAAACTTCAGTAATATTTTTCAACAATGCCAACAATATCCAACTATTTCCACCAATGTAAAATTCTTTCCAACAATAGTAA
Organism: Wollemia nobilis; assembly: GCA_028583015.1. Classification (NCBI taxonomy): domain Eukaryota; kingdom Viridiplantae; phylum Streptophyta; class Pinopsida; order Araucariales; family Araucariaceae; genus Wollemia; species Wollemia nobilis. The sequence continues at coordinate 6,408,395 of JAQPPZ010003193.1, read as the reverse complement.
AATCAAGGAGTTTAGCCCAAATATATAATTTGGGCTATCCTCTCATTGGAAGATAATCATAGAGGGAAAAATCCACAATGTGGAGGGTATGAGACAAATGTCTCATGAAACTCCACTTTTATACCAACACTCAAGGTTGAGGCCACATGTCCTCATCCAAACCTTTGTGCGTGCCACCACACTTATGCCACATACCACCACTTTATACCACATGCCATTATGTGCCCAACACATGCCACCACACTCAAGCATCATGCCATGTCACTTGTGATATTGAGTTGACTAGAATAAAATATAAATGTATATGTTTATTTTATTCATATATTTATTTAATTTATATACCTTAAAATATATTAGTCTAACCTAGGTATATTAAATATAAATTAAATACATATCTATTTAATTTATATTTTAAGCCTAGATACCTAATTTTATTATTCCTTTATAATTAGGTGAATTTACAATATAATCCCAAAATTGGATTATTTGTTCCAACACTTCCCCTTAATCTAATTTTCGGATTATAATACAATTTTACAAGAGTTGACGTTCCAAAGAACCATTTTATAATGGAGCATATGTTTTGGAAAAGACTTCTTCAACAATGGCATAATAGAGACTTCCAACTTGCATGAAAATAGACAAGGCCCCATCCATCAACATGGATCTACAAAAATTCATGACATAGAGGTAGTAATCATATAAAAATGGCATGTAAATAAGGTTTCCATCAACATGGAAAAACATCATTAATAAGTGACACATATTCCATCAACATGGATAAACCTGTCATATATATTCCATCAACATGGAAAATAACATCCATCAATATGAATAGATAAGTGGTACACACACATATAAAAACACAGCATCCATCAACATGGAAAACATCAATAATAAGTGGCTTATATATTCCATAAACAAGGCATACATAATCCAATAGCATCCATGGAATTCACAAAACCTTTAAAATACTTAGAAGAATAAAATAATTGACATCACATAATATTATGCAATACTGCCCTTAAGGGCAATTCTTTTAGGCCTAGTTTACTTCCAAGGTAAGAAAATGTATATTCTACTAATGGTTTTGTGAAAATATCAAAAATGTTCTCATTTATGGGGCAATATATTAGATTAATTGTCCTATATAATACTTTCCCCCTAATGAAGTGTGTTTGAATCAATCTCAATGTATTTTTTCCTTTGATGCATAACATGATTCTTTAATAAAGCTATTGAATATTGGTTATCAAAAAATATTGTGTTAGATTTATCATTGTTAAATTCAATTTTTTTTAGTAGTCTTTGAAGCCAAATGGATTCTTAACATGCTATAATACTAGTTCTATACTTAGCATCAGTTGAGGAGAGTGTTATAATTGGTTGTTTCTTACTACACCAAGAGATCACACCTAATCGCAAGGAGAAACAATATCCACTTGTGGATTTTCTTTAAGTATTGTCCATAGCATAGTCAATATCACAATAACCAAATAAATTTCTATGAAAATTATTTAAATATTTCAAAGATAAATTAACAATTCCACTTAGATATTTAATTATTCTGTAAACAACATTAATATGAACATCATAAGGTTTATGCATAAATCTAGCCATTACATTAACATATTCAATAAAAATAATAAGATAGAGTAAAATACCTATGAGTTGCCTGTATTGAGTTTTATCTATAAGCTTAGAGTCTTTATTAATTTCAAAATTTTTAGAAACCATAGGAGTAGAAATACATTTGCAATCTTTCATTTTTAAGCTTTGCAATATTTCTAATATATAATTAGTTTGAGAAATCATAATATTATGGGATTGTTGGTAGATTTGTAAGACTAAATAGTAATGCAAACTCACATTAGTCATTTCAAATCTATTTTTTAATTATTTTATATGTTTCAATAATGCATTCATTGTTTTGTATTAAAATTAAATCATCTACATATAAAAAAATTATATTTTTTTTTGGTAAATCAAGTCTATCATTAAACTAGGTTTTAATGGTTGACCCAAAACCAATTTACAAAAATCAACCCTTCATTGAGGAACCCCACCATGAACCAAACTAAAGAAACTCTATCCTCTAACCTGACGCTACTGCCTAGCCAGAAACCAAAAGAACCGGACCATACTACCCACCATAGTCGAAAACCCCCTTAAAAAAAAGATACGAAGGTCCTATCAGGACCCTAACTACCCCAAGCACCCACACTTCATACAGGAGATCACCCATAAGCCCGTAGGAAACAAAAACCCACTACCACATCCACCACAACAAAATAAAATGTAGACTGTCCAGCCACAGGACAGGCCGATCGGAGAAAGACCCTAGTCCTCATCCTCGACCTCCTCTTCCTAATTTTCATCTGTCTTCTTCATTGTTGTTAGTATCCGGGTTGTAGACCATCGGCTTGTTGCTTTGGTATCCTTCGTTGAAGAAAACTTTGGTCAAAATCTCCTGTAATTTTTGCATCTGTTGATTGATGTTGGCCTCCATGTTTAGGATATACCTTTTCAATTCCATGATTATAGGGTTAGGACCCTCATATTTAGATGTAATCTCCATGATTTGGCTGCTACCCTAAACTTTCTTGTTTTTTAGCCTCAGGGAATACCTAATGGGTTGGTCATCAATTTTTAGCATTTTCCTTGTCAAGACACCCTTAGAGCTAGATTCACCCTAATGCTTCGGGATAGGGGAGGATTTTGGGAGACCAGGGCTCTCGTATCCCCTCAAAATTTCACCATGAACCACCAAGGGATCTTCAGGATGAGGGGCAGGGACAGGTTGGGGAGCATGGAGAAGGACATATTTGTAAATGACCTTGAGAAGGCCTTGATGCATGGGCATGGAAAAGCCTTTTTTACTGTGGTAAGAGGTGATGGTGTGGTTCAGGGAGTTCATGAGGAATTGGGGAATGCTTATGGGGTTCACATCCCAAAAAAAGTTGACAAAGGTGTAATGGAAACTGAGTAAAGTTTTACCAGTGTCCTCCGTTGTGATGAATTCCAAGGCATTCTTCATAACCACATTCTAGGGAGTCGAGAGATCCATACTTGTGATGTCATTCTTTGCCTCCTTGTGGATTTTTGGGTTATCCTTAAACTCTTTGAGCTCCATCTCCTAGTGGTGCTTTTATCGATGAATTGACCTTCCCTTGATCGACTGGCCGGTAATTTTTGCCAGTAGCTAAACATCAATGACAAATTTAGAATAGCCTGTGCAGCAGGCTCCATGACCATCATGTTGGGCTCAATGTATATCATATTTGATAAGGTAACTATCAAATTCCTCTCTAAATTGTCTGAAAGCTTGCCACTCATGGTTTTCTTCAAAAGACTCCAGTATTGAATGATTAAAAGGTGATGGTTTCTTTGCTTGTCGTATCCACCCATTGCTAAGTCCCTAAAACCTGTGCCAAAACTGGAAAAGCCTCGTGAAGCACCTTTGCCTTGATAATCATGCCAAATCATCATGTGGATCATGTCGTCGTAAGCCTTGATCCCGCTGATAGGATCTATTTTCTTGGTATTGATGTGGAGTTTAGTCCCAAGACCCCTCGCAGGGACCCTACTCCTCTTGAGGAAGGTTGACCCATGTCTCAATGTGTTTGAAAACTTGCACCTCCCCCCATGGTGCACCCTCCTCGTATAACTATCCTTTTTAGGAAATACCACCACCAACTCGTAGTCCTACCACTTGTGAGTACAAGTTTCCAAGATAGCCTTGGGTTGATCACAATGCGATTCTAACCTAACCGCAACCAATAAGAAAAGCCTTCTGCTTTGGGTATTTTGCCTCCTCGCGATAGTGATCCCTAAGGTACACGTGACTTACCATCGCGATAGCCTCATTGTTCCACTCATATTCTTTCTGATTGGATGGTATTTTCCACATCACCTGGAACCTCATTCGTCCATGTGATCAGCCCATCAGCCTCGACCCCGATGTTCACCAATTTTTTCATTGCTTTATTGGCTTCGTGAAACACGTGTTGGACGATAAGATCTTCCCTCACATCAGCAAGTATCCTTGCTTCATTTATGATGGCCTCTATCCTCCAAGGAGGTTTTCTTTTATTGTTAAGGAGGTTGAAAATATTCAAGGAATCCCCTTCCACATAGCAATTACCTTGAACCTCGTGGAGAAGATGCAACCCTCTCTATAGAGCTTTGGCCTTGGCCTCATTATTGGTTTTGATCCCTAAGTTTTTATAAAAGGCTAGCATGACCTGTCCTTGGTGGTCTCTCACCATGCCTCCTGCTCCAGCTTTTCCAGGGTTGTCCTTGGCAGCCCCATCAAAATTGAATTTGATCCAATCCACAGGGTGGGTAATCCATATAGATTTTGCCCTTGGATGAGGTTTGCACACTCCTATGGACTCGTCTAAGGAAATATCAAGATATTTAGCAAGGATTTTCTCATGCAAAGGGATGTATTGGGGAGACAAAGGAAGGATGCTAAGATTTTATTTAGAAAAGGCCAAAATTTTGGTAATGACAAAAAGCGGGTCAAGAATAGAGTCACTAAGGGTTCTAAAGGCTCTATGGTTTCTCTCCAGTCATATCTGCCATAGATAGTGAGGGAGGCAAATCTTCCATAGGAACCTCAGATGGGAACTGATGAAGGAAGACGAACATTTATGGAACAACTCAAGAACCATAGTAGCCATTGCCCATGAGATTTTAAAGGTTTTGAACATCCCATTTAGGATGGATACCAACCAAGGGTATTCTAGAAATATGTGATGAATCGATTCCTAGATTTTCCTGCACAAATAACATCTATTAGGAAAAATCATACCTCTTTGTATCATGTTGTCTATGTTGAGGATTTTTCCTTGAATGGCAGCCCAGGCAAAGTGAGCCAGCTTAGGGATCAACTTGTCAATCCACATTGCTTTGGAAAGAAATGATGGATCTTCATAGTCGAGAAGCAATCTATACATCGATTTCACTAAGAATTCCCCACTTTCAGTCACCGCCCACCTCATATGATCCTCATCCACATTCATAGGAATGAATTGTTGAGATAACACACCTTCAAGTTCCTTAGATTCATCTTGCAGTCCCTACACCTTTACATACTTCCACCTCAGCTTATTCCCCTCTTGTCTTAGGAAGTATGCGATCATGGGTCCAAAATTTTCATCAGTGAAATACTTGATTCTAGCTAACCTGGGGTTTGTTATAAGGGCCTCCACCCTAGCCCATCTATCCTCCCATAATATGATCCTAGTGACATTCCCAACTATCCATATCATACCTTTCTTAATAATCTCCCTACTCACCAAAATTGCTTTCCAGAACGTTGATCCTCGTATTGGAATAGGGGTGTTCAAAAAATTGGAACCTTGCGGGTATTTCCTTTTCACAATGGCTATCAACTCATTATCTTGGATTGATAGGACACGCTACGCTTTTTTGGCTAGCAAGGCAACATTTAGGTGGGAAACTCTCCTCGGGCCAAGGCCTCCCCCATCCTTGGGAAGATACACTTTGTCCCACCCAACTAGGTGGATCCTGTGCTTTCCTTCCGATCCTGACCACAAAAAGTTTTTTTTGAAGCTGTTCAATATTTTGGAGGACATGAGCTGGGGCTTTGAAAACTGATATGAAGTAGGTAGGAATGCTTTTCAATGAAGCAATAGTCAGGGTAGCTTTGTCTGCTTGGGATAAAAAGTGACCTTTCCATCCTGCTAACCTTTTCTATATTCTTTCCACCACATTGTCCCACATAACTCGCAAAGGAGCCCCAATGAAGAGAGGTAGGCCCAAATAAGATGACAAAGTAGCTATGGAACATCCTAAGATCCTTGTAATCATGATCTATCTCTAAATGGGAGTGTTGAGGAAGAATATTTTTCTTTTGGTGAAATTGACCTTCTGACCGACCGCCTCCTCATACAGGGTAAGGATGTGTTTGATTATTTTGACTTCTACCACCGATGCAAGAGAGAGCATCAACGTATCATCCATAAATTGTTGGTGAGTGATAGGGGATGTTTGGGAAGTTGCTTTGATACTAGATATGAGACCATCTAAATATTTTGCTTTGATGGTTCTACCCAGGGCTTCAGCCATAATGATGAATAGCATGGGGCTAATAGGATCCCCTTGTCTTAGATCCCTACAACTTTCAAAGTACCCTGTGGAGGATCCATTAACTAACACAGATAACCAAGGCTTATGGATACATCCTTGAATGATTTTTTCCCATTGGGGATTAAATCTAAATTTAATCAGCACTGCCTCGAGAAACTCCTTATTTTTTCTAGAAATGTACAAATCTAAGATCAAAATAACACTTATTAAAACCATTTGAAAAAACTATTTGGAATCCTTTTCATATCAAGCTCTCAGATCTTGCTTAAGTCCTGTTGTGGCCGCTCCACAACGTACCCCAAAATTGGGGACCCACCTTTTTATTTGTTGGTATTTGGTTGTTTGCATGTTGGTTTCGAGTGTCTAATGCTCAGTTTGTTTTGAATTTGCATTTATTATTAGTTTTCATCAGTAACTTTTCTTTTCGACGATATTTTATTTTCGACGACTTTTGCTTGTCGACGAGATTTTATTGTCGATGACTTTTCTTGTCGACGATATTTTCTTGTTGACAATATTTTATTGTTTTATTGTTGACGTTTCTTTTGTTGTCATCTGATGGTTGACGATTTTTATCATCATTGTTGTATCAGCAAGTTTTTCATCGATTTTGTTGTTACTTGTTGGGTTTTCTCTCATTTGTGTATACCGAAAAAAAAAAAGGAAGAAAGAAAATATAAATATAAATATATTTTTATATATATTTATAATAAAAATTATAAAAGATAAAATAACTAAAAAAGTTATATATGTGTGTGTATATTGCAAATATACATATATATATATATATATATATTTAAATAAATAAATAAAATAATAAAAGAAAATGAAAAGTATTAATATTTCAATTTGAAGAGAGCTAATGTAAATTTTGTTTCACAGATGGACGCAGGTTACAAAACAGGTGATTACTCAACACAGTGCACAGTGGGATTTGAAGACCAATTCGACACATTCGTAGAGTGCACAGTAAAATGTGAACATTCTTTGAATGTGTAGGAATTTCATTCATCTACTTCAAAGCAGGTTTGACATTATGATGAGTTGTTGAGTATGGCATATATGGTTTGTAACGCATCAGAAACATCCATTGTTGGCTTTAGTAACTTCCCACAGCAAACGTAGGAGCCAATGAGGCAGTGTCAAATGATGAAGATAGACAGTGTTTTCGAGGAATCCCCTCCCACGTGGCGCTTGATGGCATAAAAAAAGGGGCCCACTTGTACCATGCAACGGTTGATGGATGTTGAAGCACGATGTGGTTTTGGAAAATCATGAGGGCCTCAATTTTAATGGTGTATCAAGGTGTATTGGTGCACAAAGGGACCCCTAGCGAACCAATACAGTGGGGATCAAAGTCATGAAGACCTTGGCATTGAGAAAAATGGACTGTCGACGGCACTATGGTTCTGATTTGGGTAAACTTTAGTGATTGTGAAGTAATTCTAGACGATGTGGCCAGCCTGGTGGATAGCGAGGAGGCAGTCCACGTGGATGACGTCGAGTATACGATTGACAACAAGTTTAAGGGGGGGACAGTGCGACAGTGTTAAAAAAATCTGGGGAGATCTTCGATGAAGCTCGAACTTAGGGTAGAAAATTTTCTACACCGTGGACAGACGTCAAAAGTTTTGGGGAGCTTCTGTGGATACGTAGACCCATTGTCGAAGTGTCATCTGAGGTAGGAACAAATTGCCAACAAGTACAGTGTGGCATACACAATAGACACGAACCTATCTATGTGGAGGAATGAAAACATAGAGGGCCGCATGATCATTGTAGTGATATATCAAGGGTCTAGTACATCAACGGAGGACAATAAACGCAAATGGAATAACTTCTAGAGGTAAGTGGTATCCGACATGTCCAGAAGCAGTTTTGAGTTTGAAGGACAGTGGGGCCCATACGATTTGGACATCGAATAATATGCAATCATAGCAACATATCTAAAGTGGATGTGGAGCATGATGTACCTCTCGGTAAGACGAACAATAATTGTAAAATGAAATAAAAAATGTGGACCCAATAATTAGCGACAGCCACAGAGGCACCGATGACAGAAAATTTGGCCAAGTCCTCTGCTTGGAGTTGTATGAGCAGCAAGATGAAGTGGCATACATGCAGTGGGGAGATGCTCGGGGACCAGTAGGTTAGATGGATACATACAAATGAGGCATGCACAATGCAACAAAGTTGTGGCATAGACAGCTAAAGCTAAATATTCAAAATAATAATGTGTCCATACCCATTTCATCATGAAGGAAAGCAATATTAATTGCATGACGAAGAGGAGATGCGGGACCCATACACTGACAGGGAATGATGAAACGTAATCGAGAATTGGAAGAGAGTCATTGTGGAAGGCGTAAACATAAAATAAAATGGAGTGACATTCAGTGGCAATGTTGGCAGCGTAATCTAAAGGGCTTATCCGTTACGAATGCATATCCAAGCGGCTAGGTCAAAGACAGAATAGATGCCTACTCCCACGACAACATAGCAGTCACTGTGGTGAGACATGACACATGGAACGGGCATAATAGCCAACACAATTTGACCAGCAGGGGAAATCCACCTCGCCTGCGTGAATTGCAGCTAGACAATTAGGCGTCGAATGGCACAAAAAAATTATTACGATGAGGAGTTACGTTTTACGACGCCTGCGAGACAAGAAGTGTGGAACCAAAAGAGATGGCGTGGTCAGTAGAAAGAGGCCACCGTGGCAGTAGAATCCACACGTGGTAGAAAAGTCTACGGTGATCGGGACGTTAAGAGAAATGTTGACAAGCCAGATTTCAAATTTCAAAAGCGACCTATTTTAATAAATAGCTTGTTTCAAAATACGCATGGACAAAGGGTAAGCCTTAGTTAAGGCTTTATTTAATTCGAAAGATATAAACATAGGTTCAAAAAATATGAATTTCCATGCCACATGCTATAAAAGGGGCTCGTAAAGGAGTGCGTTACATAATGAAGGATAATGAAACGCAACTGAATGCATCAAACAGAGAAAAAATAAAGGGGAATGCTTCAAAACAAAAGAAGAAGACCAAACAAACAAGAAGATAAATGAACCAGAATGAAGCTACGGAAGAATTTCATGAAAATTGAAGACCAAACATTTGGAAGTGAAAAGGAAAAGCTTTGAATGGAAAAGGAAACGAACAGCCATTTTAGAAACCAAACCGAACAAAGAGTGGATGGAAAACTTTAAATCTGCCATTGAGGGACAACAAAGGGGTTGGAAATTGCTGCAAGTAGAGTTGCAGATTTGAAGGCAAGAGGGCCATTTTGGACCTGTTTGGGCTGTTTTTCTTCCATGGACTGGTTTGGGAAAACCAGCAATTTCTGTTATTGTAAAATGACAAATTTTTAATACAGAAAATTTTAGAAAGTTGCATCTTATGGGCAAGAAATGAGTCATTTTCTGCATGCAAGATTAAATGTTTATTTTTTTCTCCTTTTCAGATTTTAGTCTTGTAAATGGAGTTTATGCAAGTTTCTTGGTTGCTTCATGCGAATGTTTAAATCTGAAAACCTCATTTAAAACCCTAGAAGCCAACACTTAGCTTATCCGGATTGCGCTTGTTTTGCAAGTCCAATAGGTTTGCATGCATGAAAACCTCACATCTTCAATTTTGTCGAAATAGGATAGTATCAAACTGAATGTATCATGTGTTTCATTTTCTGCATTTCAATTTTCATTTTTCTGCATTTTATTTTCCCAGAAATTTTAATTTTTTTTTTAATTTTCAGGCATTAAAATAAAAATTCAAAAAAATTCAAAAATAAAAAAAAATTTCATCATTGCATAGGTTATACTTCATACTTCCAATAAACACTTTAAAATTTTATTTTCGAAGTTGTTTAGTATTTTTAAAAATTCATCGAAGTTGCTATTTTATTATAGATTTTGAAAATTCTGAAAATAGAAAATTTTCATTTTTGGACCGAATTTCATTTTTTTAGTTTCATGTTTCATTCATGAGCCTATGATGACATTCCCTTCATGAAAATTCCAATTTCATTGAAGGTTTTATGTTTTATGGCATTTTACAGATTTCTATTTTTGGAGCCTAAAATTGCCCTCCATAAAAATTCTGATTTTACGAAAGAGGGGTAATTTGAGCATCACATTGAAGGTCATTGATTCAAAGCACTTAATTTTTCATATTTATGAAAATTTGATTTCATTTAAGAGGGATAAGTTGAGGTGACATTTAAAGCCCTTACTTTAAGGCCATAAATTATTGCTTCTTTGTGAAAACCAATTTCACCAAAGAGGGACAGTTTATCTATCACATTGAAAGCTATCTTCATCTTCATGATAAGACGCCATATTTGGATTTAATAAACAAGATAAAATCTATTTTAAAACCCTAAATATAAAAGGAATTAAGGCACTACATCGTGGTCATATGAGGGCCAACTCACATTTGTTTTATTTTGATTCAATGAACAATCACTAAAGTTTCATGGTAAAATAAACCAACATTGCCCCTTGTTTACAGTTACTTGCAATCACTAAGGTGTTCCAAGCATTTAAATTGAATATCTTTATTTGAGATTACTAATACACATGCAAATGCTAATATAGCGGAGACCTTGGAGAATTTGTTTGTTTAACTTCTTTGCAAGAGGGGATTTGGAACCCAAATACTAAGGGAGAGTGTACTTTCACAATTGGGTGAAAATACAACTCAACAGATTTGGTGCTAGAAGGAAGGCCTGAATTGGTTTATTTTAGTGTGATTTAAATGCTATAGGGATTTAAATTTTGAATATTTCATGCCCTATTGATTATTATCTTTAGCCCTCTTTTAACAATACAACCTTGTACTGTTAAAAGGAAGACATGAATTGCTATGCCTTGTTCTAACACTTTTGATTGTTCATACAGGAATAATGTGTTTTGATTTTATTTTGAAAAATTTTGGTCTTGACTAACGAGGTTGTCTCCATGCAATTACTTTCATTTGATTTTAATGGATACATCTCTTGGTTGATGCTAACATGATTATTCATATGTTACATGTTTGATATTTGCTCGTCATTTCATACTTTGTAAGGAATTATTTTATCTAAAATGTATTTTTTGTCGGTATTATGCTCTTCATTTGCATGTAATGCGATCTTGTGAATCAGAAAGCCTACAACACTAGGAGTATGCTCTTCACTTGCGCATATGAGATCTGGTGAATTAGAAACTGATTTACATTTTTAGAATATTGCTTTGTCATGGTTCCTTCTTTTATTTATGACTAAAAAATTGGTTTTGAATTTATTCTTTGAGTTTCATTAATGGCTACAACTGTAGGATTTTCTTTGTGTCACAGGTTTTCTTTGAGGTGTTGAGAGTTTTGTCAGGTTTCGTAGGGTAGTTTCATTTACAAGCTGGACCCACCGCATCGCATCGCAACTAGGTCCAAAACAACCGAGGAAACCATATTCCAAAGCCTCTCACCTACTCTTAGGAATCCAAGGAATAAAACCCAGCAAATTGTGATCCCACTGGATACCCTTGTTACAGGATATCCTTATGTTTTAGGTGCATCTAGTGGACTTGCACCGGTGGTGTCAATTGCCACTAGTGTACCAATTATCAGTACCATTTCTAATGGCCTAACCTCCACCAGCTCCTTGGTACGGAACCCATAACATTCCTTTGAATATTGCAAGGGATATTCATGACATCCCTAAGAATATAGAGAGATTTTTGCCCAAATACAAAACAAATGGCCCAAGTACCGCAGAAGAACATATTCAGGCCTATAGGGATGTTTTGATAAGATTGCAAGTTCAACATGAAGATGTGGATTGTAGACTCTTCCCCATGAGCCTGGACCAAGTGGCCTATGAATGGTATATTTGCTTACCTACTGGTTCCATTATGTCATGGACGTAAATGGATAATGCTTTTGTCAACCAATTCAGGTCATCATTAGATCCCACAATAATCTATAATTAGTTCATTACATGTAGAAGAGGCCAGGGTGAGCCAGTGCTATAATAGAGCAATTCGACATTTTGCCATTGATCTCGCAGTAGCTTTGCAAATATATTTTGGGGCATTGGATCCTATGACGACAATGTTTGTAAGGCAAAATCCTCAAGTTACCATGCTTTCTCTAGCCTATAATGAAGCTATGACCATTGAACAACAAATGACACCACAAGGTTATGGGTTTCCCCAGATGCCTATGGTAGGACAATATGGTCCATATGGTCAAGCTCCTATGATGAATCATATAATGGCACCACAAATTCCGGGCATGAATGCTTTGCCTTATCAACAATCATATTCATCAACACCCACTTACACACCCATTCCAATTCAACCAATCACATCCATTTCCCCCATTCCTTCATTTTTGCAAAATAGTCAATAGACTATGCAAGGAACTAGTCCGATTAATTTTCAGGCTATAGTTCCTTTCCCCAATCCAATTCGAATTCAAAGTGTGAATCCCTACGCAAATCAAGTTGCTCAAAATCCAACTCAAACGTTAATTCAAGATCTTACCAATTATGCAAACCCTACTGGAACTAGCAATAACATAGCTCAACCAAAAGAGATTTATTCAGAGGTTGAAGAACTCAAAAATATGGTTCACAAATTGAGTAATGATTTGGTTCAAAAATAGAAGTATGAATCCCATTCCCCTCACCCAAATCGAAATTTCAACAATAGAGGGAGACAGTGGAATACAAAGCCAAAAAATGGGGGTGTGCCTTCCTCTATTGCTAATCAGATAGATACTTCTATAGGACCAAGTCACTCTAGTTCCATTCTTAATATTTTTGATTTTGCATGGGAAAATGGGTGTAGATTGCATAATACAAAGGAGCATAATGAAAGGAATTATCCCAAAATCGCTAGGTATACCTATTGTCTCCAATATCAAGTGGATGATTTGTAACTTGTGCCAAATGAGGGTCCACCCCAACATCAACAAGGATATGACAATATTTTGGTGGTGGAAACTCTATATCATCAAGAAAGTGAGAATGAGGAAGAAGAGGATGAAATATTGGAATAGGAAGTGCAATCTTTTAGAGAATTTAGAAATGGGAACCATGGATACCATTTGAGGAGTAAGTTCAAAACCCCTAAAACATCCTCAACTCCACCAAACAACTCTATCCTTCCTCCTGATACTAAGGTTGATAATAATCCCCCTCCTCCATCTGGAAGAGAAACATCTAAGGCCATGCAAAACAAATTGAATCTTGAGAAGTCAACTTATGACATAGTGGAGGATTTAAGGAAGTCTAAGTCTAGCCTTTCATTTTTAGAGGCGGCTAGGTTACTTGGCCAAAAGGAAGCATTGATAAAGGCTTTGGACTCGCCTGGCCAAATACAGGAAGGAAAGGAAGTTGAATCTCACATGTTTTTACAAAAGGAAAGACGAGATATCCCTACTTTTTTATTGACTGTGAGGATTGCTGGCAAAAATTTGCACAATTGTTTGGTGGACACAGGTGCCACAAGTAACATCATGCCTTCAAAAATTTTCCAAATGTTAGGCCTAGAGCCTATTTCTTCTAAATGCAAGGTTTTGCAATTGGATCGGTCCGAGGTAAATGTGGTAGGGACCCTCTACGATGTTAAGATCCAACTCAATTCTAAACCTAGGGTCCAACAGGTGGTTGATATTTTGGTTGTCAATATCCCAAGTCGATATGGAATGCTACTTGCTAGGGATTGGATGAAAAGTTTGAATGGTTATTTCTCCATTGATTTCTCACACAAGTGGCTACCCTGGAAGGGGATTGCTAATCAAATTAGAGTGGAAAATGAGCCAAGGCTTAAGGAAATCATCACAAAATTCAACAAGCCAAATGAAGTTCAATTTTCTAAACCATAGTTAGGATTCTATGCTTTTGATGTTGAAAGAGCTACCGAAGAACCTCAAAAAGAAAAATTTTCTTGTAGATATTTTGAAGAAGATAACCCCGTGTGGTTACTCAAGTTTGATGGATCTAAGTCAAAACAAGGGGCAGGAGATGGAGTTTAACTCACTTGTCCAGGAAGTAAACCATTGTTTGGTGCCTATAGATTGCAATTTCCTTGCACTAACAACATGGAAGAATATGAAGCTCTTATATTTGGATTACAATTGGCTCTGAGCAAGAAGGTTAAGTGTTTGAAAGTATTGGAAGATTTTAAGTTGGTGGTCAAACAAGTTAAAGGACAATATACCTGTCGTGACAAGATATTGAGCCTTTATAGAACTAGGGTGAGGGACCTCATTGAGGAATTTGATGCTTTTAACATATCCCTTATTTCTAGGAAAGGAAATCGTATAGCTGATTCTCCTGCAGTCGTTGCAAGCATGCTAAATCTGGTTGACATAAAAAAATGCAAGAAGTTTTCCATTGAGTTAGTCCCTTGCCCATCGATACCTGATAACATTAGAAACTTTCAAGTTTTTGAGAATGATAGACACATTTTCAAATTTGTCATCAATTCGAGTATTTTTGAGGACCAAGTGATTGATGAAGATCAAATATGGCAAGAAGAAACAAAAGAAGAAAGCGAAGTTGCATTTCAATCCAACAAGATACCTAAGAGTATTGTTTCATTGGAGAAGATGTTTGATATGGGATATAAAGCTAGAAAAGGAAAAAGGGTCCCACTTCCTAAAGATTCTTGTGACCTGATCAATATAGGGAGTGTGGATAATCCGCATGAAGTGTACATTGCAAAGGCATGTATAGCTGATGAGAGAGAAAATATAATACGTGCATTAAAGTGTTACATGGATTGCATTGCTTGGAATTACAATGAGTTGAAAACGTATGATCAAAACATTATTATGCACACCATCCCTTTAAAACCGGATTCCAAACCCTTCAGACAAAGACAACGACCTGTTAACCCATTACTTGAGCCCTTGATAGAGAAAGAGGTCAAGCGATTGTTGGATGCAAAGATTTTTAGCGTACTATTAACGTATTTTGTCTGTATTACGTTATTAAGCCACTGTTACAACGTCTGTAACAGATCAGTTACGCCGGAGTGTTATTCTCGGCCTTTTGTAATCTTATTTAAACATTCCTGCAATAATACATTTTGTTCGCTGAATCTATCATGGCATCAGAGCCAGCTATGGAAATTCTGTGCAGGGAGGCGTGAGAAGCTGTTTGGAGGCGGAAGGTTTTTTTTTAAATTATTCCGCGACGTGATTTTTGAAATCACGGCATAGCGTGATTAATTAAAAAAAAAAAAAAAAAAACGCAGCAGGCAATCCGCTGCGCGCAGGCCGCACGTAGACACAGGCAGCGAGCCCGTGCTCCGCAGGCCGCGACGCGCCCACGCACGACAGAGCGCAGGTCGTGAGCCCGCTCTCCGTAGGCCGTGACACGCCCACGCATGACAGAGCGGCGACAGGACTGTCGCGACAGTGCGCGCGTAGCCCTTCCGGCCTGGACCCGCGCGACAGTGCACGAGGAGGCCTACCGTGTGACAGGACTGTCGCGACAGTATTCCCTCCCGCGCACGGCAGACGAGGAGGGGAGAACCCCCCCCCCGCACGAGATTTTTAAATTCCCGCCCGCGCGGGAATTGGGGGAGTATAAACCCCCCCCGGGACATCCGCGCTGCGCAGACGCGTCCAGGAGGGACGCGCGCGCAGGTGGCAGGGAAGAAGGGAGGACATAAATTTGCCGCTGTGTTTTTTTTACAGACGGCACAGCCCCCCCCGAAATTTGCCGCTGTGTTTTTTTTCAGACGGCCCAGGCCACCCGCATTTTTTTTCGAAAAAAAAAAAGAAAAGAAAAGAAAAACTGAAAATTTTTCGAAGTGCCGGGAGCCGCAGAGCAGCAGCGCGTGAGGCCGAAGAGGAGGATTTTTTGGGTTGAAAAATGAGGGTTCAACTGATCCTTCCGGATCAGCCCGCTGGCTCACGTGGTCGTGAGCCGTGCGATAAGGCTCAGGGAGCCTGCAGGTCGGGGGTTCAAATCCCGTCGACCCCCCCCAAGGTATATTTTTTTAAGTTATTTTTTTTTAATTATTAATTTTTAATTAAAATTTTTAATTTTAATTTTTTTTAATAGTTTTTTAACTTTATAAATTAAAATTTTAATTTTAATTTATTTTATATAAGTTTTAAAATTATATAAATTAAAATTATTTATTTTAATTTTAAATATAATAATTATTAAAAAATGCTTTGTTAAAGAAAGCCTTTTTTTAAGGGGGGATATTTTTTCAAAAATCAAAGGGGGATAGTGAAATTTTTCGAAAAATAGCAATTTGGCAAATTGTAAAAGGTGCATTTTCGGCTGTGTCCGACACCTTAGGGTTTCATTCTCAGGGAATTTTTTTGATGTATGATGCATTTTCATTTCTATGCACTACTTCATTAAAATTAAAATCAAAACACTCCCTAAGTCCCGGAATAAATAAAAACCCATCTGTGCAATTTATTTGCCTTTGCGACGTTCGGTATTTGCGATACCTCTGGCCAGCACTTACAGGTAAAGCTATCGTGATTTGGCTACTGTATCCGCCGCCTAATATAGCTGCTATAACGACATCTGAGCTTGTTCTCTATAAATTGTCGGGGAGGAATAAGTACGCCATTTTTGCATTTTTTACTCCATCCACTACCCTTTATCGCACTTGTGTTTAGGCGTAAATCCTGACGAAGTATTCTTCATAGTGTTTAGGGGAAGTTACGCCCCACGCATGAGAAGAATATTCTATGGTAGGTGCCATCAACAAGGCGATTCCCTTTCAGTACCGCTTATGTTCCACGTATCGTATGATCTCTAAAACTCACCTATAGTCTCCCTCACGTAAGGGCGGGTGATTTTTGTTGATCTTTCTAAATACCTATAGTTTCCCTCACGTAAGGGCGGGTATTTTGTACGGTATATTGGCCTAGCAAAAGGTATATCGAAAGGGGGACCAATTTGGTGATATAAGGAACCTTCACTATGGTCGTTGTTGCAAAGTTGATGACTGATCCACATCAGTTATTGAAAGGTCCAAATTATACACCATGGAAACATAAGATGAAGGCTATTCTCCAAATGGAAGATTTGTGGGATATTGTTATTGGAGTAGCAACTAGGCCTTCACCAACAGCAGGATCCACAGGTCCTTCAGCAGATCAGATAGCTTTTGACAAGAAAGACAGTAGAGCAAAGGTGCTCATTTTGTTTGTTGTTTCAGATGAAGTGCAACCTCATATAGCTGACAAAGCAAGTGGTAAAGAGGCATGGGATGCCCTTAGAACCATCTATGAGGGGAAGAATGAATCCATCATTCTTCATCTTCAACAACAACTTCATAACCTGAGTTTGAGACAGGGTGAAACAGTTGAACTCTTTCTGTGCAGAGTGTCTGAGTTGAAAGAGAAATTGAGTTCTCTAGGAGATACTGTGGACGAAAAGCTTCTCTTTTCACTTGTGATGAGATCTTTACCTTCTTCATTTGATATGTTGATAACCTCCATCCAGGTGTCTCAACGACAAATTACCTACATCGATTTGGTTAATCTGCTTCAACAACATGAGGCACGCCAACTTCACAAGGATGACTCTTCCAATACAGCCCTATACACCAACAGGCAGGGTTCTAGGAAGAAAGGTAATGGGCAAAAAGGAGGCAACTTTCATAAAGGAGGAAATTCTCAACAAGATACGAAAGGAAAAGGCAAACAACCTCAACAGAAGAAGAGGTGGTGCAAGATCTGTGAGAAAGACAACCATGACACCAACAGGTGTTGGCATAAGAACAAGTAGAAAGGCCAAAAAAAACCACAAAATAAAACAAGCAACCCCAGGTGAATGTTGCTGTTGAAGAATCTGACTCAGATTCTGAATGGGCACACAAGGTGCTCATGAGTACCACAGATTCCACATAGAGGGGTCCTATTTGGTATGTCGATTCTGGAGCTAGCAAACATATGACTGGCGACAAATCGTGGTTTGAATAATTTGAGGCCAAAGAGGGCAAACCTGTCACCATTGCTGATGATAAAACCTATAGGGTTCAGGGAGAGGGTACAGTTTCAGTCACTCTTCCTGATGGCAAGTGTCAGATTGACAAAGTCCTCTATGTTCTAGGATTGGCCAACAATTTGTTGTCAGTGACACAAATCTTGGACAGAAATATGGTTTTCAACTTTCGTGTTGAGAATGGAAAGAAGAGTTGTCCCATTACTAGGAAGGGTAAGCAGATTGCAACAGCTTCATATAAGCACGACTTATTTGCACTAGATGCTATCTCTACTCCACATGTTGCCATGACTGTCTCTACCAAGGAGGCAACTTCCCTTTGGCACAAGAGATATGGGCATCTAAGTTCTAGCTACTTACTTGAGCTCAACAAGTATGAGATGGTAAAGGGTCTTCCTTCCCTTTCAGCCACATTGCCAGTGTGCTCTGACTGCTTGGCAGGAAAGCAGCATAGAGTACCATTTGAGAAGAGCTCTACAAGAGCACGAAAACCTCTGGAGCTAATTCACACTGATCTATGCGGTCCTTTCACACCCAACAGTGTTGGAGGCAAGAGGTACTTTCAGTTATTTTTAGATGACTACTCACGAAAGATGTGGGTTTTCTTTCTCCAACTGAAATCTGAAGCTTTCACATTCTTCCAGTAGTTCAAGAAATCTGTTGAGAAGGAATCAGGGGCTTCTATCAAAACCCTCTGCTCAGATCGAGGGGGAGAGTTTACCTCTAATGAATTTTCTGCATTCCTAGATAAGCATGGGATCAAGAGACAGTTAACAACTGCTTATACTCCTCAGCAAAATGGAGTTGCTGAGAGAAGGAACTGTTCTATCATGGAAATGGTTCGTTGTATGCTCACAGGAGCTACTCTTGGGCAACAATATTGGGCAGAAGCTGTCACCACTGCAGTGTATCTGTTGAATAGGTCACCCACAAAGGCCCTAAAAGGAATGACTCCACAGGAAGCATGGAGTGGTCCAAAACCCTCCATATCTCATCTACGTATTTTCGGGTGTCAAGCTTTCATGCACATACCGAAAGAGAAAAGGAAAAAGCTAGATGAGAAAACACTGAGATGTATTTTTCTTGGTTATTCTGAGCACTCTAAAGGATATCGGTTGATAGATCCTTTGACCAAGAAAATTCATATCAGCAGAGATGTTGTCTTTGATGAAGCTTTCACATCACAGAGCACATCTACAGTACACCAAGATATTGTGGAATCTAAGGAAGAGAAGATTCCTTTGTCAACACAGACAGGAGGTCCTTCTACATCTTCTTCACCTCCACCGAAGAAGAATCCTAAATGGTGTACAAATACAATCAGAGATGCAAATTTATCCACTCCTCCCAATTTGAATTTGGATAGACCTCGTACATGCAGTATGGATCAAAAGGAAAGAGAAGCCGAGAAACTGGTGAGGTTGATGATCTTTGTCAATCTTTTGAGGAACTTTCTATGACTCCAAGTACAGAAGTTGAGGATATGGATATTGATGATAATAGGGCATTCATGTCTACCATAGATAGTCTTGAACCTGCATCAGTGCAAGATGCTCTTAGTGAGCCTCAGTGGAAGGCCGCTATGGATACAGAGTATGAGTCTCTGATGAAGAATAAAACTTGGAAGCTTGTTGATCTGCCGCATGGAAAGAAACCCATTTGCTGCAAATGGGTATATAAAGTAAAGTACAAGGCAGATGGAACAATTGATAAGCATAAGGCCCGTCTTGTTGCGAAGGGCTATGCTCAAAAGGAAGGCATCGACTATGAATAAACTTTTGCACCTACTGCTCGGATGACCACAATTCGGGTTATGTGTGCTATGGCAGCACAATATGGGTGGAAATTTCACCAGATGGATGTCAAAAGTTCCTTTCTTAATGGTGATCTCCAAGAAGAAGTCTATATGACTCAGCCTGAAGTATTTGAAGTGGAAGGCCAAAAGCAGAAAGTTTACAAATTGGTCAAATCCTTGTATGGTCTGAAACAAGCTCCTCGAGCTTGGTATATAAAAATGGACAATCACCTTATGCAGCATGGATTTAAGAGATGTCCGTCGGATGCAAACCTCTATTTCAAGAAACAGGGTTACGAGATAGTGTTGCTTGTACTCTATGTGGATGATCTGCTCATTACGGGGAGTTCGGAAACTATGATCTCTACTGTCAAAAGAAACTTGTGCAAATATTTTGAGATGACAGATCTTGGACTTCTCCATTACTGTCTTGGTCTGGAATTCAACCAGAAGGAGCACTCCATCAAAGTGTCTCAGAAAAAGTATGCCAAGACATTGCTTGATAAATATCGCATGACTGACTGCAAGCCAATGGCAACTCCAATGGAGAATGGACTTCAATTATCGCGATATGATGACTCACCTCAGGTAGATGGCACTCTCTATCGACAGTTGATTGGAAGTCTCATATATCTGACCAATACTAGGCCAGATCTCGTATTTTTTGTCAACTATCTTTCAAGGTTCATGCGGGAGCCTAAGAGCACTCATTGGAAAGCGACAAAACATGTTCTTCACTATGTCCGTGGTACTATGGAATATGGCCTAGAATACAAGAGGAAAAAAAAATTCTTCTTGCAAGGATACACTGACTCCGACTATGTCGGATCATTTGATGATCGCAAGTCAACTTCCGGATACATTTTTCATCTGGGATCCGGTCCTGTCTCTTGGCACAGTAAGAAGCAACAGGTGGTTGCTATTTCATCAACAGAGGCAGAATATCGTGCCGCACATGAAGCTATGTGCGAAGTGATATGGTTACGTCACATTCTGACAAGTATGGGCCATCCATAAAAATCTCCAATACACTTGTTTTGCAACAATCGGGGTGTTCTGAACCTCGTCAAGAATCCAGTCCATCATGAAAGAACAAAGCACATTGACACACAATGTCATTTCATTCGAGATGAAGTTCCAAAGCACCGAATTCGGCTTAGACACATTCCCACAGATGCTCAAGTTGCAGAAATTTTCACTAAGGCACTTGGACGTGTCAAATTTGAATTGTTTCGCAGCTCACTTTGTATTGCAAAATAATGTAAGGGGATGTTAGTATAGTTATTAGTTATTACATTACCCAAATAATGTAATAAAGGGGGATGTTAGCGTACTATTAACGTATTTTGTCTGTATTACGTTATTAAGCCACTGTTACAACGTCTGTAACAGATCAGTTACGTCGGAGTGTTATTCTCGGCCTTTTGTAATCTTATTTAAACATTCCTGCAATAATACATTTTGTTCGCTGAATCTATCAAAGATAATATTTCCTGTTAGGCACTCAACTTGGGTCTCTAATCTTGTTTCGATGAGAAAGAAGAATGGAGAGATAAGGCTATGCATAGATTTTAGAAATATAAAAAAAGCTTCACAAAAGGATAATTACCCACTACCATCAATTGATGAAATCTTGCAAACGGTGAATGGGTCTGAAATGATGTCTTTTCTTGATGGGTATTCTAGATACAATCAGATTCTTATTCATCCCAATGATAGGATGAATACGGCCTTCACAACCAAATGGGTAACATTTGCCTATAGAAGAATGCCTTTCAGATTATTAAATGCAGGCGCAACATTTCAACGTGCCATGGATTATGCGTTTAAAGGGCTCATAGGTAAATGTATAATTGTGTATGTGGATGACATTCCTGTGTTTTCAAATTAAATAGAAGACCATGTGAAATATTTGAGGAAAGTTCTCCAAAGGTGTAGAGAACACAAAATTTCTTTAAATCCAAAAAAATGCATCTTTGGAGTGATAGAAGGAAGATTGCTTGGCCATATCATTTCGAAAGAAGGTATCTCCATTGATCCAAAAAGGATAGAAGCTATCCAAAACCTGCCTCTCCCAGGTAGCAAAAAGGAATTGAGATCTTTCTTTGGGAAAATCAATTTTGTGAGGAATTTTATTTCTAGCTTTGTTGAGATAGCTAAACCACTAAATTAGATGCTTAAAAAAGATGTGAATGTCATATGGAATGAAGAAATTATGGTTGCCTTTCAAAGCATAAAGGATGCTATTTCTAGAGCCCCTATCCTTATAATTCCAGATTATTCTAAACCTTTCTATATTTATGCTTTTGCATCTGAACACTCTTTTGCGAGTGTCTTGACTCAGAAAGGTGAAGATAACACAGAAAATACCATAGATTTTCTAAGTTCTCCTTTGAATGATGCTCAATTTATGTATTCCATTCTCGATAAGCAAATGTATGCACTTTTCAAAATAGTAAAAAAATTCAGACATTACATTGTGCATAGTAGGGTCTTTGCCATCGTGCCTGAACCTGCGGTCAAAACCATGTTTTTGCAAAATGAGCTAGGTGAGAGAAGAGGTAAATGGATTTCTACCATTCAAGAATTTTATCTTGAAATTCAACCCATGAAACTAGTTTATGGACAAGGACTTGTGAAAACAATTGCTAAGAACAATCCCCAAATCACGTGCCAATATTCAAATGTAGAGCACATTTCCAAAGATGATTGGTATCTTGATATTGTGTATTTTTTGCTAAATGGTAAGTGTCCATCACCTCTTAATTCTACTCAAAGAAGAGCCTTGAGGCTTAAATCTGTCAATTATATTATTAGTTCTGGTGCTCTTTACAGGAAAAATCATGAGGGAATTTACCTACGATGCTTAAGTCAAGAAGAAGCTACCAATGTTTTGCAAGATTTTCATGGTAGATAGGAACTAGCCATGGTTTGGAAAATTCAACAGCACATAAAATCTTAATAGCGGGATATTATTGGCCCCACATTTTTAAATATGCACATGCACACGTGCGATCTTGCCATATTTATCAAGTGGCTTCCAATAGAGAAAGGAACGCAGCTATGCCATTGCAACCTATAGTTATTAACCCAAATTCTTCATATTCCCATAAATTCATACTCACAGCTACATATTATTGCACTAGGTGGGCAGAAGCAATTCCTATGAAGCATTCCACTATGGATGTGGTAATAAAGTTCCTCGAAGATCACATCGTAACAAGGTTTGGAATGCTCGTTGTAAGTGATAATGGTAAGGCTTTTGTTTCCACTCAATTTGCAAATTGGGCATATGATAATAAGGTGAGTTTAAATTTTTCATCTAACTATTACCCTCAAGGCAATGGTTTGGCAGAATCTTCAAATAAAAATTTGTTAACCATCATTAAGAAGTTATTGGAAAAGAATTCTCGAGATTGGCACAACCAATTAAAATTTTCTCTTTGGGCAGATAGGACTAGAGAAAAAGAATCAATGGGGAATACACCTTATCATCTAGTTTATGGGCAAGATCCAATTTTTCTTGCAAATTTAAAGCTTCAAACCCTTCATTTCACACAAGAATACCTCAGAACTGATAATCACATTGAGGCTATATTAAGTCATCTATTGCACCTTGATGAAAAAATAGAAGAAGCCATGCTCCACATGAGCAAACATCAAGATGTGGTTAAAATATGGTTTGATAAAAGAGCCAAAATTAAGTCTTTTAGGATTTCTGACTTGGTTTTATTGTGGTATAAAAAACATGAGGAGAAAGGGGATCACAAAAATTTTGATTGTCTTTGGTTAGGCCCTTATCAAATTTTCGAAATCCTAGGGGAAAATACTTTCAGACTAAGAACTTTGGATGGGAAAGATTTGATGTTACCAGTTAATGGGCAAGTTCTAAAGCATTATTTTAGCCCTTAAGTCATGTGAGATGTGTATTATATTGTAGATATGTAAATACTTTTGGTTTTCATGTTTTGGTTTTGGATTGGATCTCATTTGTGTTTTAAGTTTTGTGTGTTGGTCCTTTGGACACTTTTGGTTTGTCTTGAAAAAAAAAAAAAAAAGAGAAAAGAAAAGTGAGATGTCAACTTATGTCCTTATGAATGTTGACTAAGACTAAGAGAATATGAAACATCGGAATTGTATTGCAGAAATCTCCACGAGTATCACAAACACATTAAAGAATATCATTTGGAACTTGTGATGCATGAAGTTAGTTTTACCAATTATGGCAAAGTAGGTGGTATACTCCATCTGTATTTCAAAATGGGCAATGCATTCATATATATCTCATGTTACAGTCCACATTGCATATACATTTCATCTCAGTTGCATCTACATTTCAAATACAATCATTGAAAAGGTGTCGAATCCTCTTAGGGTTATTACATAACATATATTAAAAGGATCCTAAGGTTGGGAATTGATGCCTGAACTATCTTGAACCAAGCACGTTCTACACATATTAAAGAGGATCTTGAGCAAAATGGTCAAAACCATACTTGGAAGAAAAGGTGAGGCGAAAGGAGTATTTCGTGTCTGTCCTATCATGCAACATAATCCTTAAAACAATGGTTTTTACCACTCCCATAGTGCTTAAAGCCTAAAATCAGAGTAGTAAGGATAGTTTTAAATCCCCATAGAACTTAGGTTGAGGATCCAACTCCCCAAAGATCTGATTTGACCTTCATGGAGTAGTAAGGATAGGGTCTAATTCTCATCTCGCTTAGGTTGAGAATCCGATTCCCCAAAGCTTCTATTTTACCTCCATCACGTTTTAAGAAATTAAAAGCGCACTCAAGAACTTGAAATTCCAAAGCAAACATTTTTCATTCTACTGTCATTTCATCATTAATATTGGATTGGAAGGATCGTACTACATGTCCCTTGCAAGGATGGGTAGTCATCCCCAAGGTTCAAGAAATCAAAAGTTGTTGGCAATTTTGGGTTTGAGATCCTAGCTTCTTGTCTATGAGTTGTCATTGATGTCAAAAGGAAATGACATTAATGTTAAGAGGATGTGTTGGCTTCAAAGGTGGAAGATTCCAAGAGAATATTTTTAAGAGAATCCAGGAGAGATTCCATTGGCAATGGTTTTTATTAAAACCAATGGAGGTTCTCTTTATTATTTATTTAATTATTATTTAAAACCCTTCAAGGTTTTAATTAATTAATTATTTAATTAATTAAGGGAGAAATTATTTTTAATTTATTAAAAATACTTTAAGGGTTTTTAAACCCTTTAGAAAGCAAATTTCGATTAAATTTGAAATTACTTTTCTTTGCAGTCGACGTGTTCTAAAGTCCATGTATGGACTATAAATATGAGAAGGTTCCTAAGGTTAAACTCTCTTGAAAAATCGAAGGCAATTAATTGGTTTGGCTGTGATTGAATGTTCTGTTTACACTGCGAAAGAGGAGAGCTCGTGGTTTGAAAAGCTTTCGAAAAGCTTGACCGTTTATGTGGCCCCTTGTGGGCTAGTGGCAGCGAAGGCTACGTTTGGGATTTGCGTAGGCAGAGGTCTACGTTTCGATCCCCGTAGAGGGAGATGTGCATGGATTAGTCATGTTTTTATTAAAACGTGTTTTGTGCCACGAATTTCAGATTCTTCAAGGGCAGCCATTACAAGGTGTGATTATTTTCTTGATATGATTTTTGGCATTGTTTAGCATTGTTTAAAAGACATAGGAGAAATAAGGGGATATTTCTTTGGTTTTATTTTTGAGATTAGTCTTTTGCTATGCTAAATTTAAAAATGGAGATATAAGGTGTAAGTTTTGGTTGTTGTGCTTTTGGCTTCTTTGGTGGTTGTTTTTAAAGAAGAGGAGCTAAAAGGTGTATTAAGGAAAGTTTTTATATATGCTCATTTATTTTGGTTCTAACCCTAACTTGGTTGGAAGTTTGAGGGTTGTGTGTGGTGAGAGCCTTAAGGATCAATTTTCTTCTACTCCAAAAATGTATGGGCACATTTTCCTTATGAGTATGATTGGTGTATGTTTTTCTGATATAATATTGGAGTGAAAAGGTTTTCAACTAGGTTTCCTTTGGTTGGGTGTAAATCCTATTTTTTGGTTTGTTGAAGACTACTTATGCATTGTTATCCTTAAGGAGAGTTTTTGGTGAATGCATAATTTTTGGTTTGAGATAGTGGAAGCTTTGTGCACTAGGGTTTATATTTGTGAGTCTAGCTACTTGCATTTGAGTTGGTGAAACCCTTGGTTGGCTGTTTAAGTTTGATGGTTGAGTTGCTTCCATAGAGGTTGTTTGATCAAGTTATTGCTTTACTTGATTCATGATATTGGGCTTACTCCATTGAGTTGATTTGAGCAAGTTATTCTTTGCATTTGGTGATATTTTTTTGGTGGTTGTTTTGTTCAAATATCTTTGGAGGGAAAAGGATTTCTACTTGTTTCCTTTTCTTGTGATGATTGGTTGAATGCTTCAAGGTTGATGTTGAGTTAAATGGTGTTGGTTGACTAAACCTTTTTTGATGAGCATTGTTGTTGAAACCCTAATTGATGATGAAAAGAACATAAGTATCATTGTTATGTGATTCTTTGCATAGTTGGCAATTGTTGGGGTTTCATGTTCTTAAAAGAAAACATTCTATTCTATCCATTTTAGATATTGAGTTGAGTTTTTAGATTTGAGATTGAGATTGAGCTGAGTTGATTTCAGTTGAGTTTTGAGATTGGGATTTGAGTATAGAACATATTGAGTCTAACAATTCTATTTATGCTTCTATGAGTTTGAAAAATCACATTGGGTCTCTAAAAATTCACTTTGTGATTTCCTACTAAGAATTTTTTTCTTGGTGAGCTTGCTGAGTTTTTAGACAGGTTCTAGTGGGGACTTGTGAGCAGTTTTGGATAGGTTTCGATGGGGACTTGTGAGCAGTTTTGTACAAGTTTCGGTGGAGACTTGTGAGCAGATTTGGATAGGTCCTAGCAGAGGACTTGTGAGCTGAGTTTGATAGTTCTATCAGAGAACTTGAGGATAAAGGTGCATTGGTTCTATGAGAAGAACCTGAGGATAGATTTGGCAAGTCTTTGAGAAGGCTTGTATGCGAGAGGATTAATTTTTTCAAGAGTTGGACAGATCTGACAGACAGAGGAAGACTTGTACTAGACCGACTAACTGTGTTTGGTACATGTTGCTGAGCTGCTGTGGACATGATCATAGAAGGCAAAGGTCTCTTAGGCTAAACATTGAGGACAAGAGGTCTTCGGTGGAAAGGAGTTCCACGTGCTAGCAAGAGGTAGAGGCAGTTGAACTTCTGAGGGATCATTTCCAGAGCAGAGGGGAAGGTATCTCCTTTGGGACGAGGCTCATAAACATTGTAATTGGGAAGGATTCCCAAATAACTTTGAGATAAATTTTAGAGAAAAGTTTTGTGGATGTAGCCCAGCCATTCTGGGTGAACCACGTTAAAATTGGTGTCACTTTGTGGATAATATTGTGCATTGCTTTGATATTGCTTTGGGTGTATTGCTTTACTATTTTGAAGTGTAAAGGAAAAAGTAAAAAGAGGTCTTATACTGTTCACCCCCCCACCTTTCAGTATAAGCTTGTGTTCTTCAATTGGTATCAGAGCGAGTGCCTTCGAAAAGTTTAACGACTTGAAGGAAAATCTAGTAAATAACACAATGGATCATTCAAGTAGCAATGCAACACCTATTCTTGATGGGTCAGATTTTGGTCTTTGGAGTGCAAGGATGAAGGTTCATCTAATGGCACTTGGTAATGAGGTATGGGAAGTTATTGAAGATGAGTACACTATTCCTGTACATGGTCCTAATACTAAAGAATAAAGGCTCCTACATCACAACAATTCAAAAACAATGAATGCAATCCTGAAAGGCTTACATAAAGCAGATCTCATCAAAGTGATTCACTGCAAGACAGCTAGTGAAATGTGGAAGCAGTTGAAGGTGGTTCATACAGGTGATACAAATGTCAAAAATGTGAAGTTGAGACACTTCAAATGTATTTTTGAACAACTCTAGATGAATGATGATGAAAATATTAGTGACTACATGCTTCGTATGGATGAGGTTGTTAACTCCATGAAAAACTTAGGTCTTGAGCTTGCTGAAAATGATGTTTGTGATAAGATTTTAAGATCTCTTCCTAATATATTTAGTGAAAAGATTTCTGCTATTGAGGAAGCTAAAGATTTGGATAAGTTGAAAAAGGATGAGCTCCATAGTATACTTGCAACATTTGAGTTGAGAACTCAAGTGAAGGTTGATGTCAAGAAAGAGGCAGCTTTCAAGGCTACCAAAAAATCCAAGGGTAAACGACTTCAAGATAGTGATGAGTCTTCTAGTGATGAAGAGGCATATTACAGTAAGAAAGGCAAGTTCTCTAGAAAGCACAAAAGCATGAAAAATATAAGATGTTTCAATTGTGGAAATTTTGGTCATTATGCTACTGATTGTATTGTTCCCAAGAATGAAAGTGATGAAGATAAACAGGATTCTATGAGCAAGGTTTCTGAAAAGCATAAGCATCATAGAAAGAACAAATATGAGCACAACAATCAAGAAAAGAGGTATTCTCACAAGCACAAGAAGATTTTCTACCTAGAAAAATCAAGTAAGTGTTCTAGTAGTGATAGTGAAATTTCTTCAAGTGATGATGAAAATGAGATGTTGTTCATATCAGAAAAAGAGGAAGAACCGAAACATAGATTCATTATCATGAAATGTCTTAGATGTAGAAATTTTGTTCACCTTGAGGATGATTGCACAAATAATTATTTGGTTTCTAGTATGTATGAGGATGCTTCATAAAACTATAAGGAAGATGCATGTATGGTCTTTGAAAAGGGTAGCACCTCTAGTGATAAGAAATCTAAAAAAGGCTTTGATGATTCAAAAAGCAAACAAATAAAGGATCTTGAAAGTGAACTTATTAGTGCTCTTAGTGTTTTGGAAAAGGAAAGAAAGAAGAATGCTAGACTCAAGGATAAGTTAGATGAATT
Source organism: Wollemia nobilis (assembly GCA_028583015.1). Taxonomy (NCBI): domain Eukaryota; kingdom Viridiplantae; phylum Streptophyta; class Pinopsida; order Araucariales; family Araucariaceae; genus Wollemia; species Wollemia nobilis. The sequence goes on along the minus strand of JAQPPZ010003193.1, from coordinate 6,379,532 downwards.
TTGTATGGAGAGATATGATCTTATAGAAAGTCTTGACTTCTCTATAGCTAAGACACAAGAACTCAAGGATGAGTTAGAGTCTAAGGTTCTTGAGTATAGTGAGTTAGAACAGAAAATGGCTTCTTTGAAAGAGGAAACTAAAGAGTACAAGGATAAGCTTTACAGGTTTCAAGATAGCTCCAAAAAGGTTAAGTCACTTATCAAAGGTCAAATAAAGACAACAGATAAAACAGGTCTTGGTTTTGGTAAGCCACACAAGGAACAAGTTGGAGAGTCTAGTAAGAGACTCCAAAAGGAAGAGAGTTCTGATGAGGAAAGTATTTCAGAAAAGGAGTCCTTGAGTGATAGATGCACAGAAACAAAAAATAGGAAACGAGAAAAGGGGAGAAAGTTTACAGGACCTAGAATTTCATTTACGGGAAAGTTTAATGGCAAATGTTTTGCTTGTCACAGGTTTGGTCACATGGCTTCACATTGCATGACTCAAGTAAGGAAGGTAAATGACAGTTTCAGAGGTGGTAATTTCTTTCAAGGGTATTGCTACTCTTGTAAATAGTTTGGGCATAAGGCAATTTTTTGCAAGGCTAATAACAGAAATAGGGTTAGTCAGAATAGGTGGATTCAAATAACAGGTATGCCTAAAAGAAATAACATTGTTACTTGTTATAAGTGCAACAATGAAGGTCACACATCTAGACAGTGTAGAGCTGAAATTCCAAGGTACAGGAACAGGAACAGTGGTATGAATAGGTCCAAGGATCAAGGCATGGATAAAAATAGGAATGATAATAGGAACAAGAACAATGACAGGAACAGGAAAAAGAATATGGACAAGGAGAACAAGAGAAAACATGGTAAGGCAGCTATAGACACTGATGATGATCAGTGCTTGTTGGGAGTTTTACTCCCACCCCAAAATTAAACACCTCAACAGGAGGTGGGGGAGGGACTAAGCTAAGAGGCTCATTCTTAGTCCCGAGACCCAAAGGTGACCCTTTGCCATTGATGACAAAGGGGGAGAGATATGAGTAAGGGGGAGAGCCTCAAGACAAGGGGAGTTGTTTATGTTGAGTTTCTATGTTGTTGAGAAGCATGGTTTGCCATCAATGACAAAGGGGGAGATTGTTGGCAATTTTGGGTTTGAGATCCTAGCTTCTTCTCTATGAGTTGTCATTGATGTCAAAAGGAAATGACATTAATGTTAAGAGGATGTGTTGGCTTCAAAGGTGGAAGATTCCAAGAGAATATTTTTACGAGAATCCGGAGAGATTCCATTGGCAATGGTTTTTATTAAAACCAATGGAGGTTCTCTTTATTATTTATTTAATTATTATTTAAAACCCTTCAAGGTTTTAATTAATTAATTATTTAAATAATTAAGGGAGAAATTATTTTTAATTTATTAAAAATACTTTAAGGGTTTTTAAACCCTTTAGAAAGCAAATTTTGATTAAATTCGAAATTACTTTTATTTGCAGTCGACGTGTTCTAAAGTCCACGTATGGACTATAAATATGAGAAGGTTATTAAGGTTAAACTCTCTTGGAAAATCGAAGGCAATTAATTGGTTTGGCTACGGTCGAATGTTCTGTTTACGCTGCGAAAGAGGAGAGCTCGTGGTTTGAAAAGCTTTCAGAAAGCTTGACCGTTTATGTGGAAGGAAGTTCGTCTTGGACTTCGTAAGCCCCTTGTGGGCTAGTGGTAGCGAAGGCTGCGTTTGGGCCTTGCATAGGCAAAGGTCTACATTTTGATCCCCGCGAAGGGAGCTATGCATGGATTAGTCATGTTTTTATTAAAACATGTTTTGTGCCGTGAATTTTGAATTCTTCAAGGGCAACCATTACAAGATGTGATTATTTTCTTGATATGATTTTTGGCATTGTTTAGCATTGTTTAAAATACAGGAGAAATAAGGGGATATTTCTTTGGTTGTATTTTTGAGATTAGTCTTTTGCTATGCTAAATTTAAAAATGGAGATATAAGGTGTAATTTTTATAATTTTTAGTTATAAAATGGAGATTAGTCTTTTTAGTTATAAAATCCATCAACGGTTGATGGATTTTGAAGCATGGCATGGTTTTGGAAAATCATGAGGGCCTTGATTTTAATGGCGTATAAAGGTGGATTGGTGGACAAAGGGACCCTTGGCGAACCAATACGGTGGGGATCAAAGTCATGAAGACCTTGGCATTGAGAAAAATGGACTGTCAACGACACTATGGTTCTGATTTGGACAAACTTCAGTGATTGTGAAATAATTCTAGACGATGTGGCCAGCCTGGTAGATAGCAAGGAGGCAGTCTATGTGGACGACGTCGAGTATATGATTGACAACAAGTTTAAGGGGGGGACAATGCGACAATGTTAAAAAAATCCAAGGAGATCTTTGATGAAGCTTGAACTTAGGGTAGAACATTTTCTACACCATGGACAGATGTCAAAATTTTTGGGGAGCTTCTGTGGATACGTAGACCCCATTGTCGAAGTGTCATATGAGGCAGGAAAAAGTCACCAACAAGGACAATGTGGCATACATGATAGACACGAACCTATCTACGTGGGTGAATGAAAATGTAGAGGGCCGCATAGATGTTGTAGTGATATAGCAAGGGTCTAGTACATCAACGGAGGATAATAAATGCAAATGGAATAAATTCTAGAGGCAAGTGGTATCTGACATGTCCAGAAGTGGTTTCGAGCTTGAAGGACAGTGGGGCCCACATGATTTGGACCTCAAATAAGATGTAATCATAGCAGCATATCTAAAGTGGATGTGGAGTGTGATGTACCTCTTGGCAAGATGAACAATAATTCTAAAATGAAATAAAAAATGTGGACCCAACAATTAGCGACAACCACAGAGGCAACGATGACAGAAAATTTGGCCAAGTCCTCCGCTTGGAGTTGTATGAGCAACAAGATGAAGTGGCATACATGCAGTGGGGAGATGCTTGGGGACTAGTAGGTTATATGGATACATACGAATGAGGCATGCACAATGCAGCAAAGTTGTGGCATAGACAGCTAAAGCCAAATATTCAAAATAATAATATGTGTCCATACCCATTTCATCATGGAAGGAAAACAATATTAATTGCATGACGAAGAGGAGATGCGGGACCCATACACTGATAGGGAATGATGAAACGAAATCGAGGATTGGAAGGGAGTCATTGTGGAAGGCGTACACATAAAATAAAATGGAGTGACATTCAGAGGCAATGTTGGCAGCATAATCTAAGGGGCTTATCTGTTATGAATGCATATCCAACTGGCTAGGTTGAATACGGAATAGATGCCTACTCCCACGATAGCATAGCAGCCACTGTGGTGAGAGATGACACATGGAACGGGCATAATAGCCAATATGATTTGACTAGCAGGGGAAAGCCACCTTGCCTGTGTGAACTGCAGTTGGACGATTAGGCATCGAATAGCACAAAAAAAAGGATTACAGTGAGGAGTTAGGTTTTACGACGCCTACGAGACAAGAAGTGTGGAACCAAAAGAGATGGCGTGGTCAGCAGAAAGAGGCCACCGTGGCAATAGAAAGCACACATGGTAGAAAATTCTGCGGTGATCAAGACGTTAAGAGAAATTTTGACAAGCCAGATTTCAAATTTCCAAAGGGACCTATTTTAATAAATGGCTTGTTTCAAAATATGCATGGACAAAGGGTAAGCCTTAGTTAAGGCTTTATTTAATTCGAAAGATATAAACATAGGTTCAGAAAATATGAATGTCCATGCCACATGCTATAAAAGGGGCTCGTAAAGGAGTGTGTTACATAATGAAGGATAATGAAACACAAATGAATGCATCAACAAAGAAAAAATAAAGGGGAATGTTTCGAAACAAAAGAAGAAGACCAAACAAACAAGAAGATAAATGAACCAAAATGAAGCTATGAAAGAATTTCGTGAAAATTGAAGACCAAACATTTGGAAGTGAAAAGGAAAAGCTTTGAATGGTAAAGGAAATGAACAATCATTTTAGAAACCAAACCAAAAAAAGAGCGGATGGAAAACTTTAAATCTGCCATTGAGAGACAGCAAAGGGGTTGGAAATTGATGTAAGAAGAGTTGCAGATTTGAAGGCAAGACGGCCATTTTGGACCTATTTGGGCTGTTTTTCTTCCATGGACTGGTTTGGGAAAACCAAATATTTTTGTTATTGTAAAATGACAAATTTTTAATACAGAAAATTTCAGAAAGTTGCATCTTATGGGCAAGAAAGGAGTCATTTTCTGCATGCAATATTAAATGTTTATTTTTTTCCCCTTTTCAAATTTTAGGCTTGTAAATGGAGTTTATGCAAGTTTCTTGGTTGCTTCATGCAAATGTTTAAATCTGAAAACCTCATTTAAAACCCTAGAAGCCAACACTTAGCTTATCCGGATTGTGCTTGTTTTGCAAGTCCAATAGGTTAGGTTGAATGCATGAAAACCTCACATCTTCGATTTTTCCATAATATGATAGCATCAAACTGAATGTATCATGTGTTTCATTTTTTGCATTTCAATTTTCATTTTTCTGCATTTTATTTTCCCATAAATTTTATTTTTTTTAAATTTTCAGGCATTAAAATAAACATTAAAAAAATTTCAAAAACCAAAAAAAAATTCACCATTGCATAGGTTATACTTCATACTTCCAATACGCACTTTAAATTTTTATTTTTGGAGTTTTTTAGTATTTTTAAAAATTCATCGAAGTTGTTGTTTTATTACAGATTTTGAAAATTCCGAAAATAGAAAATTTCCATTTTTGGACTGAAATTCATTTTTTCAGTTTCATGTTTCATTCATAAGCCTATGATGACATTCCCTTCATGAAAATTCCAATTTCATTGAAGGTTTTATGTTTTATGGCATTTTACAGATTTCTATTTTTGGAGCCTAAAATTGCCCTCTCTTCATAAAAATTCAGATTTTACGAAAGGGGTAATTTGAGCATCACATTGAATGTCATTGATTCAAAGCACTTAATTTTTAATATTTATGAAAATTTGATTTCATTTAAGAGGGATAATTTGAGGTGACATTTTAAGCCCTTATTTTAAGGCCATAAATTATTGCTTCTTTGTGAAAACCAATTTCACCAAAGAGGGACAGTTTATCTATCACATTGAAAGCTATCTTCATCTTCATGATAAGAAGCCATATTTGAATTTAATAAACAAGATAAAATATATTTTAAAACACTCAAGATAAAAGGAATTAAGGCACTACATCATGGTCATATGAGGGCCAACTCACATTTGCTTTATTTTGATTCAATGAACAATCACTAAAGTTTCATTGTAAAATAAACCAATATTGCCCCTTGTTTACAGTTACTTGCAATCACTAAGGTGTTCCAAGCATTTAAATTGAATATCTTTATTTGAGATTACTAATACACATATGCAAATGCTAATATAGCGGAGACCTTGGAGAAGTTTGTTTAACTTCTTTGCAAGAGGGGATTTGGAACCGAAATCCTAAGGGAGAGTGTACTTTCATAATTGGGTGAAAATACGACTCAACAAGTCCATATAAGGATTTCTTTAATATACAAAAATGATTCAGTTTTTCTAGGTTCTCAAAGCCTTGAGGTTGGTCCATATAAATCTAAAGATCTAAGTTGCCATTAAGAAATGCACTTTTTACATATAATTTATAATTTTCCCAGTTAAAAGTAGTAGCTAATTGTTGGTAGTTTTGACATTATGCCACATTAAATTTTTTATGAAATTTTATTGACAGTTTTGTTGTGACAATTTTTATTGTAAAAGCTTGGTGAAATATAATGGATGATGAATAAATGCAAGTAATCTATCATTTTGTTGCAATTAATTTATGGTTTAATCTTCTTCCTTTTATTTTTTTGGACACTGTGCTAAGAAGTAAAATTAAAAATCACCCTAAAAGGTTTGAAGAAAATAAGTGCAGTGTTGAAAAACGACAATAGTGTGGAAAGGAAAGAAAAAAATAAATATAAGTATTTTTTCCCAAGTGAGGGGTGAAAACCCTTGTCACCCTTCCCTGGGAAAAAACACCTTCATATTACTGAATTCAAGCAAGGTAAGTCAAAATGTTGAATGGAGAAGTCAAGAGCATTTTTACCCCAAAGGAGGGGTGAAAGCCTCATTCGCTTCATTATGAGGTGAACGTCATTTAAGAATTGGAGTATATAAATTAAAGTAAAGTACCTAGGATGAAAAATCAACAGCACTTTCACCCAGGCACTATCACACCAAAAGAGGGGTGAAATCCCTTTCGCCTCTCATTGGGATGAAATAATATTTTAAAAAATGATTAAATTCGTAGACCCATCATTATATAGCCAAGGCAAGAAAAATAGTGAGTTCACCTCAAGAGAGGGGTAAAAATCTCTTTTGCCTATCTTAAAGGTGAAAATATAGTAGTAGGTTTTAAAAGGTGTGTGGTGGGGCCCAATTTTAGTTTTTTAAATGGAGGAAGTATTGAACAACACTTTTTTCCCAAAGGAGGGGTGAAAGCCCCATTTGCCCCTCCCAGGGGTGAACGTATTTAAAAAAATGTAAATAAAGAGAATACGTCAACATAGTTTGAAAATTCAAAAGGGCTTTCACCCCAAGTGAGGGGTGAAATGCACTTTCATCCTTCCTTGGGGTGAAAGCACATTGTAAAGGCATCCAAAGGTAAAATGTGGGCCCCGTGCATGAAAACATTAAAGAAATTAAAAAAAAAATTCGCCCCAAAGGTGGGGTGAAAGCCTCATGCACCCCTCTTTGGAGTGAATGATATTTTGAATGAAAAGTGCACCACGATGAGCAAATTCAAAGGCATGTAAAATATGATTTCCATTCCTTTTTTGGAAAAACAAAGGAGTAACAACGCACCAATGGTTTTGTAAGATAAAAGTGAGTTCACTTTCAAAGGCGACGAAATTCATTGTCACTTTTCCTATGGGAAAAAATGAAATTATAGTTGTCTTTTAAAATGTGGGTGTGTGCTCCAATGCTCTAGAAAAAGAAATAAATGGAAGGGGATTCTAGCAAAAATAAGGTGGACTTTTTATTTGGGATTGAAAATTATTCAAAATGATTATTTTTATATACTTTAAGCATTGTGTTTAAGATATGGGTGCGCGCTCTACCTGAAAGGATGAAAAGATGTTTTGGTGAAAAAAGGAAAGTTGTTAAAATATAGCAAATGATAAAATATGCACAAAGTGATTTCACCTGGTTTTGCTCCAAAGGGTCGATCGCCCTTTTTTGGGTGAAATCGATTTTAACAACCAAGGAGATTTTTAAAAAGACCCCAATTGAATAGAAGTTTCTCAGGAAGGACTAGAGGATAATGCAATTTAATTTTTGAAGCAGAATTAACAGTTTTGGACCCAAATTTTAAAAAAATATTTGCAAGATTAATTTCTAAAGGGCAATTTTGATTATTTCCAAGGTGTCACCCACATATTTTACCTCTTTTCAAAATAGCATTAATATCCGGTGGACTTTCTTGGCAAGAGTGAATTTCCAAGGTATAGTAGTGACACATATTTAGTGACCAAATTTCTTGTTTTCATGCGCCAATGTCCAGGCTTGCTAATTTTCCAAGAATTTTTCCTCCAAAGCTGGATCACTGCTCCCAAAGGAATATTTTTGAGGACGAAATTCCTCTTTTTGGTTCCTAATCCAGTGATATTTTGTCCTCATGTGTATTGAATGAAAGAGGCGAAATCCTCTATAAATACTAGATATTTTTATGTCACAAAGGAGGATAGACATTCTATAGAAAAATACTAATTTTTTTGCATAAATAAAAAGACGTTCAACTTCCAATTCCTTGAATGGTTTTGTGTGTGATTTATTTCTGCTTATCATTTCTATTTACATTCATATTTGTTATTTACTGAATTTAAATTTTGCATTTGGATTTAAGTGCTATTGGTGAGGGAATGAATACTAGAATGCTCTTTTGGAAGTTTTCTCTACAAACTGAGTGGTTTTACTATATTTATTTCTATTATATGCTGCCTAATGCTTGATTTGAATTTCCACTGGTAGTCTATCCCCATCCTACATCATTCGAATTATAGCCATATTTCCCATTTCTTTCCACCATTTTATGTTTCTTTCTTGTAACTCTAAACTTAAAATCTATGTAGGATTTATTAAGGGAGCCAACCCTCCCTGGAGATTGGACCGGTGGACATTTATTTCATTTGACCTTTCAATTTTGGTCATGTCTAGGGTGCACAAACATATGTTTTGTATTTTAGGTAGATATTTGACCAACAATTTTTGGAATTCCTGATGGGACTCAAGAGTCTCATATTGATCAATATACACAGTATTAAGATCTTGATGTTCACATTTTTATTATTGATCTAGAACATCTAGCAACTCGGCTACATCCAAAAGCCTCCAAATACGAATTTGGTGAAATTTATACTTCATGATCACAATATCAAAGGCAAAAAATCTTGAAAAATCCATTGAGTTATTTGAGCTTGATACCTTAGGAAAAAACCCTAGATTAGTCACCGCATATCATACATAAGTCACAACATATTCATATATATTTGGTATATTTTCCATTCCTTTAAGTCCATCTAGTACTGCTACTAGCATTCCTCTACCTCAAGCAAATACTGTAGTCAATATGCCTCAGAATCCACCACCACCACAACCACCACTGAGGCAGTTTCCAGCATGGAATAGCTCAAAATATTTAAACCTACAATCTCAAAATCTAGTCCTCCAAGAAGTATTGAAGACTTTGCCCACCTATTATGGTACAGGTAAGACTGTTTACAAGCATGTCCAAGATGTGGTTTCTTTGGTGATAGTCCATGAAAAAAAATATGAAGACATTATGGTAAGATTGCTTGTGTTATCCCTCAGAGGGAAGTTATTATATTGGTACCGATATTTGCTACCTGCTACTCTTACCATGTGGGACCAGTTGGCAGAACTGTTGATTAAGAATTTCTATGAGCAAGTTGATCCGTTTTCCTTGCTACACCAATTCATAAACATCCAAAGGCATCCATAGGAGAAAATAGTGGATTTCAACATCAGGTTCGCTTAAAGTTGACAGAGAGTTCCTGATGATCTTAGGTCAAATCATAAAAAAGCCATGTTTTACTATCTTCAACCTTTCAACTTTGATATCGGAATGCCCATCTGACAAGCTAATGTTAATACATTTCCAGATTTGTACATGCAGGTCCAAAAGATCAAAGCAGACCTGATTGCCATAAGTAAGCTATCTCCAAAGGTAACAATGCATATTCTTATCGATATTCCATAATATTTTTACTCTAGTGTATTTTCATATCCTATGCCTTCTATGTATCATGTTCCTTCATGGAGCTTGAGTCTACCTCAAATTGCATCAATTCCAATTTTGCAATTTCCTGCTCCAACTGTTCCACAACTACCTACTCCTCTTCCTATTCCAGCATTACTTTCTCCTATAGTAATTATACCTTTTCCACTCATTTCCCTCAAATATCAATCCCCACATGAAATTATTGTAGGAGATGCAATCACTTAATTCAATAGTGAGAACAATGTCAAACGAAATCACATCCATTAAGAAGAAGCAAGATGAAGATAATTTTTTATCAAGAAGATTTTAAACACCATCAATTACTAGAGAGCAACTAGCTTCGACTAGCAAAGGTGTTGGAAGAAATACAACTATATTGGTAAATGAAGAGGTTGATACATCAAAGAAAATATATTGGTGCTCTACCTATAATGACCCTCATGGTGAAGGTACATGCATGGTTCATTTGAACTATGTACAAACATTAGCAAAACATTTTTCTAGTGGACAAATCATTATGATCATGGAAGAGTATCATAATTTCATGGTCCCTTCCTTAGAGCAAGTCTCAATTCTTACAAGGGTTGGAAAGAAGCCAATGATTGTTGATCTAGAGAAGATGGAGCCAGTGAATATTTCCACTGAACAAAAGGTACATGGTGAGAAGGCACAACTATAAGCAAAAGCACCTGGTGCAGCTCCTAAGCAACAATATTATATCTTGTTGAAATGTGTCTTGACTATGCGAGCACAAGAAAATTTGTATAAAAAGGCATCAACCTCACAACCTACAGCTACTCAAGTACTAACCGAAGCAAAATAACAAGCCAAATAATACCTCAAGTACCCCTCATTGACCAAGTGTTAAAGGGTAGAAGCTACTCAGCAATACCAAAATAAATATGAGACATCTAGTGAAGGGAAAGACTCAGGTGCCTTTGACTATAACATTGTTGAAGAGATAAAGAGGATCCTTGCTAAGGTAATTTTGTATGATGCATTGCAACTCCTTGGATAGGTTGATCTATTGCAAGATTCTCTCAAGTCTGCAAAGGGTAAAAAGAAAAAATCCACCAAAATAATGTTAGAACATATACTAATAGCTTCTACCAATGGTAATAATAGACCACCCTTGTTCTATCTATCTCTCAGGATGGAGGGTTGGATCGTGCATAACTACATGATCGATTCTGGTACCACAACTACTATCATGCCAAAGGCAGTATGTGAGGTCATAGGGATGGAGTACACATGGAGTAATCCAAGCATATTATAGTTGTATGGCACTCCAATCAAAATAGTGGGTGTAATTAAAGATATTCCCATTGTTCTACACAATACGCCATAAATTACCATCATCCAGGAAGTGGTGGTGGTTGATTTAGAACCCTATTTTAGCATGTGTTTTTCAAGGAAATTTATAGAAAAGTTGGGAGGATATCTTTCCCTAGACTATGCACACTTGGAAATTCATTTCAAGGGAAGGATATTTTGGATCTATAATGAAAATCCTTCCACTTTCCATATAGAGAAACTTGAAGAAGAAGAATAAGAAAAGTCCACAAACTCAATCAACGTGATGATAGAAGAGCTGCAAGAAATAGACCTGATGAAGGAAGCTCTAATTGAAATTCATTTGGAAGATGAATTTTATGTTGTTGAATTTTAATGCAATGGTAGAGATCAATATCTCTTGCTACACCATAACCAAACCTGCAAAGGTTAAAGCCAAAGTTTCAAACTACCAAAACCCTGTGTCCAACTAGTTATAGAAGTTATATTGCGACTATGCAAAATGCAAGAATGGTGTAGGATCCAGGATTGTTCTTATTTCTTCTTTGCGGGTACAAAAACCATACTCATACCAGTTAACCTGGATTTGTACAAAAAATATCATCGAATATGAAGCACTGTACCTTGGCTTGAAGAAAACGAAAAATCTTGGAATCAAACAATTGTAAATTTTTGGAAATTTCAAGCTCATTATCAATAAGATTATGAATAATATGTGTCAAAGAAATATTATTTGAAGGCCTACCACAATAAGGTATGGAATTTATTCGTTTTTTACAACACTTAATGTTCAAGCGATTTCACAAGATTAGAATAAACACGCAAAAAATTTGGTATCCCTTGGTGCTAACTTCTCTCCCATTGAGCAAGTTATAAGGAGACCTAAGATCATAAGGGTAATTTTTATATCGTTGGTCCCCGATAAAAAAACTCTACTAGTAGGTGTTCAATATTGATGAGTAGATAGTTAATTTATTGATTAAAGAATCTAGTGGCACATAATAAAGAATATTGGTTGAGGAGGAAATAGAAGGGATGATTCAGTTGAAAAATAATCACATTCCTAAGGGACTAATCATGCTCGAGATCCCGTTTGACCAGAATGATAGAGTGAAGAAGCACAAGATTAAGGTCAATGAGGATTATAAATAAATGTAATTGGAATTTGATAAGGTGATCAAAGTCGAAACAGACTATACTCCATAGGAGCTCAAGGAAATTAAGGAGATGTGTTTTCAATTCCTTGATATTGTTGCATGGAGTTATCATTATTTGAAAGGATATGATGAAAATGTGACTCAACACACCATTGAATTACAGGAAGAGGTAAAAAAAATTTGGTAAAAATAACGACTTGTTAATCCAAAAATTGAAGTATTAATGAAAGCATAATTGTTGAAGATATTGGAGGCAAAAATTATTTACTCCATAAAACACTCAGCTTGGGTGGTAAATTTGGTTCCAGTATGAAATAAGAATGAAGATATTTGCTTATGCGTAGATTTTCGTAATTTAAACCAGGCATCTCTAAAATATAATTATCCCTTACCATATATTGACCATATCCTCCATGTTGTTGCTGGAGTGCAAATATTTTTGTTGTTTGATGGTTTCTCTAGCTATAATCAGATCTGGGTAAAGTATGAGGACCAGCATAAAACACCATTTACTACCAAGTGGAGCACTTTTGCCTATCAAAGAATGCCCTTCAATATTTTGAATGATGGCACCAACTTTCAAAGAGCAATGGATGTTGCCTTTGGTGAGTTGTTGAATTGAATAATTGTAATATACCTTGATGATATGACTTTTTTTTTACATTATAGATAAGAGTTGGCAATTTGAGTTTTTTTGTGTTGTCATTGATGTCACATGGATCACATTGATTTTTGGTGGAAAAATAACTTCATATATAATCATTTATGATATTTTGGAGAGCAAGGATATATACAAGGTTTTGGGGCATGAGAGGCATATAATATTTAATTTTTAAAATATTATATTAATGGTTTTTATTAAAACCAATGGTAAAGGTTTTTATTAAAAACAATGGCAAGGGTTTTTATTAAAACAGACGAAAAGGTTTTTTATTAAAACCAATGAAAAGGGTTTTCATTAAAACCATTGGAAATTATTTTTCATTAAAACCACTATGCTAAGACTTCTCCAAACTATGATGGATGAAATGGTTTTCCAATAAAACCTAGGTGCGAAAAGTTTCATGGCAAAATTCAAAAGAATGAAGGAGATATCTCAATTCAAAGTTAAGAGGTGAATTATTAAAATTTTATTTAATAATTCTAAGGTCTAAAGTTGAATTACATTATCTGTCAGCGTGCAAAGGTTGGGGAGACTAATAAATTTAGCCTACGTCATTTGAAGGCATGAAGGTGCATATAAATAAAAGATAAAAACCTTTGATTATTTAAGACTTGACATAACGCATGAGAGAGAGTCATCGAAAGGGGAGCAACGAAGAAAGAAGGATAAATAACTTTTGATTTGAGAGCAAGGTCAAGTAAATAATGTGGTAAAGTGACAGCACGTAGGATCCTATAGCACAGTTGGTAGCACACAAACTTTGCACAAGGTAGTTTCATTGTTTGAATCTCGCCAAGGGTAAAGTGTTTTGCTAAGAAAGTAAAATCGAGTTTCATATTTGAGTGTAGGTTAAAGTTGGGTGTTTGGGATTAAAATACCAACATGGGCTAGCACCCACATGGTAAGCACTTCACAACACTAAGCGAGAGGAACGGATTTCGACTCCCATGAAGGTGTGAAGGTGCATTAATTTTGGCAAGGCATTTTGGTAAAGATGATTTCGAAGGTTACGAAGGTAGCGAATTTCATATAAAGGTATTTATCTCCAACGCATGGTAATATTTGTTATTACCAAAGTTTTGGTGCATTAAAATTATTTATGTGATAACTAGGGAGTCATAAGGATTTTAGGGAAATAAATGCTTGTTGTATGTGTTAATGTGCTTAGGGAGTTATAAGGTGTAGAATTAAATATTTGTTATTTCTGTGTGTGATTAGGAAGATATAAGGTATGGAAATAAATATTTGTGATTGTTGTATGTGGATTTATAAGGTGTGGAATTAAAAATAAAAGCATAGGTGCTTGCTATATGTGTTAATGAAATTAGGGAGTCATAAGGTTGAAAATTGTTGAACTTGTTATATGTCCTAGTGCATGATTTAATTATGAAATTAAACTAGGAACTTGAGACCTAGTTAATTGCTACATTGAGTTAGAATACATGCACATGAGTTAGGGTTTGAATTTGAAGACAAATTTCTTGATTATGTGCCTTGGCTATTGAGAGGAAGTGGATGGATTAGAAAATCAATTTTATGGATAAAATTGTTGCTTAAGTTCCATTATTGCTTTAGTGGAGTTCATTGAGAGTATTGTCATTATTGAGGAGGTTTTTGCTATTGTTTTGAGGAGATTATTGTTGGTTACTTGTTAAGTCCATTGTCACTATTTAAGACCATTGAGGAGGTCATTTGATAGTCACTTGTGGATACATTTGTCTTTCATTTGAGAAGATCATTGTTGACTATTTGAGAGCTCTTTGCTTGAGGGAGTTGTGCTTATTTCTTGAGAGCTTATTGACATTTCATGAGGAAGATGTTATTGAGAACCTATTGCTATCACTTATGGATATTTTCCTTGGTTTGTTGAAGTCCTCATTTTTTATTTCTTGGAGAGGTTTTCATTAGAGAGCTCATTTGCCATACATTTGAGAGTACCTTGTTGAGCATTGTTGTCATCCATTTGAGAGATCATTTGTCATACATTGTTGAGATCATTGTGAATCATTGTTGTCATCCATTGAAGAGTACATTGCCATTCATTGTTGAGCACATTGTTGAGTATTGTCATCATTCATTTGTTATCCATTGTTTATTTCATCATTGAGCCTTGCCTTCGTTGATTTGTGGTTGAGATTTGAGTACTACTTGAGAGTCATTGGTTAAGCCTTTGGGAAGGCTTTTGGGACAAAATTTATAGATAGATTTGATATAGCTTTTGTGCATGATTGGTTGAGTCTTTGAGAAGGCTTTTGGGACAAGATTTTTTGACATATTTGAGACAACTTTTGTGCATTATTGGTTGAGTCTTTGAGAAGGCTTTTGGGACATAATTTTTGGATAGATTTGAGAAAAAAATTGTACATGATTGGTTGAGCCTTTGAGAAGGCTTTTGGGATAGATTTGTGGACATATTTGGGACAAAATTTGAGTAGTATTTTTTGAGCCTTGTGAGAAGGAATTGAGGTAGATTTGTGAGCAATGAAAGAGATAGTATAGAAATAGAAAACACATCAATACTAGTTGCCTAGCTAAGAAGATCAATGGATACCCTAGTTGAGAAGATCAGTGGATAGCCTAGATGAGTAGATCAGTGGATAGCCTACTTGAGTAGATCAGTAGATAGCTTAGCTGAGCATATCATTGGAGAGCCTAGCTGAGCAGATTAGTGGATAGCCTAGATGAGAAAATTAGTGGATAACCTAGGTAAGAATATCAATGGATAGCCTAGTTGAGCAGATTAATGGATACCCTAGCTGAGCATATTAATGGAGAGCCTATTTGATTAGATCAGTGGATAGCCTAGCTGAGTATATCAGTGGATAGCCTATCTTAGTATATCAATGGAGATCCTAGATAAGTAGATTAGTGAAGCCCACCTGAGCAGATCAGGATAGCCTAGATTTTAGCAGATCAAAGTAATCATTTATATTGGGATAAGGATCCCTATTTATTTATGAAATATTATAAGGAGAATATCTTATGGACTATCCCATATTGGAGGAACCATGTTAAACCTTGTGTCTCAATTGTGTGTGATGATTTGTGCACTTTCTTACTATTGCTATCTATGTTATTAATGCACACTACTATTCTTGGTTATTGCAATTGAGGACACTAATTGATATTGGTTTGGAAAGAAAGTAAAAAGTGGGTGCTATACTATTCACTCCCCCTCTTAGTATAAGCTTATGTTCTTCAATTGGTATCATAGTAGGTTCCTTCAGAAAGGCTAACAACTTGAGGGTATATTCTATAAGAACACATATGGCTTCATAGAATGGATCATATACAAGTAAGGCTCCACTATTTGACGGTAACAATTATGCTTTTTGGAGCATGGGAATAAAGAACTATTTGATATAACAAGGATATGAGGTATGTAATATGGTTGCAAAAGAGTATAAGGTTGAAGGTGATCCTGAGACAGATAAAACTATCATAAAATTGGTTGAGATTAATGCAAAGGCAATGAATTGTATTATGAGTGGGCTACGTGAGATAGATTTTGCAAAGGTCATGGTATGTAATTCAACTAATGAAATGTGTACCAAGTTGTGGAATACATATGAAGGATATTCCAAGGTAAAGTTGGCAAAACTACAAACTCATAGAAAAATATTGGAAGAATTGAAAATGGAATATTTTGAAGATATTACAAAGTTATTGCTTCAAGTTTATGAGATTGCTAACACCATGAGATGCATATGATTTGAGATGAAATAATCAGATGTTACTCAAATTTTTTTGAGATCACTTCCCATGAAGTATGATTCAAATTTTTTAGTGATAGAATAAATAATGAGTATCGACAAGCTAACAATGGAAGAACTACAAGGAACTCTCACAACTTATGAGATGAGGATAGATAAGCATCAGGTTCCAAAGAAATAAATTGCAATCAAATCTTTAAATAAAAATAAAGGGAAAGATCCAAAGACAGATAGAGATTTAGATAATTATGAGGAAGCTAACTTCATCAAAAGGAAAAAGGACTCAAGGAATTACAAGGATATGAAGAAATTCAAATGCTACAAGTGTGGTGATTATGGTCACTATGCAAACAAGTGTCCACATGAAGAAAACCGTGATGATGTAAAACAGGATCACAGAAGAAAAGAAGAAGGAAAGCATAAGCATGACAAATATGATAAGTACAAGAAAAGCAAGCATGAGAAGAATAAAAGTTTTCGTAAGACTAAGAAAACTTTCTACATTAAGGAAGCAAATGATGGCTCAGATCACAATGATAGAGATCACTAAGATGATGAAAAGGAAGAACATATATTCTTAGGAATAGAAGGTGAAATAGAAAAATGCTTTGTGTGTGGTGAGTTATATCACATATCAAGATATGACAATGGCTTTAGTGATAGTGAAGATGAAATGACACATCAAGGAAACATGCATGGTCAAAGAATTCATGCGAGTTTGTTTGCTATAGAAGATGATAATGATATTAGTGATAGTAAAGATAAAAAAGTCTCACTTTTGGTAATATAAAAAGAAGAGGATAATCCAAGAAAACAAAAATCAAAATTCAAAATACTAAAAGAAGAAATCAGGAATCTTGAAAACAAGATTCGAACAGATGTCAAAATTAGATAAAAACTACTTCAGACAATCAGTGATCTAAGAGATGGGCTTCAAGATGCAAAAAGGATAGAGGAAAGGATGAATGTAGAACTAAGGGTAATGAAGGCTAGACATGACACATTATATTAAAATATTCAAAAAGGAGTGGAAACATATTTTAAGGTTGTATCTCATTTCCAAGAAAAGTCACACTCAAAAGGAAAAGAAATTCTTGAAGAAGAAAGCAAGGAAGAAGTTAAGGAAGAATATTTGAATACCACAAAGAAGGATGAAGGATACAATGCACAAGTCAAATATGATCACAAGGGTAATGGTCAATAAAGGTATGAGGAACCAAGGCATGAACAAAGGGCTTTTCAAGGACATTGTTTTTCTTATAATGGATTTGGACACAAGGCTATATATTGCAAGGTCTATGGATCAAAGAAAAATTTTGATTTCACTATAAGGATATTCAAATGCAAAATATATGGTTTTTAGGGACATTGCTTCTTATGCAATAGGATTTTTCATAGAGCTTCTCAATACAAATAAAATGAGCAACATGGTTTTGGTTTTAGAGCTACACAATTCAGAGGTCATGGTCATAATGATTATGGACACAAAGCTTCACAATACAAGGTTCACGAATGGAATGGATATGGAAATAATTTCAAGAAAGAATTCAGGATATGGGCACCATTCAAAGGCTACAATATCAAGTGTTTTAATTGCAATAACCTTGGGCATATTGCAAGATGGTGTAGGACTCAATTCCAAATAGTTTCAAGGCAAGAAGGTCAAACAGGTTCAAGACAAGAAGATCAAGTAACTCATCAAGAAAAGGATATAAAAAATATGTGGAAGGAAGTTGAAAAAGGAAAGGAACAATGTAATATGGGAGTAAATGTACTCCCACCCCAAAATTAATCACCTCAAGAGAGAAGGTGGTAGGGGGTCTAATCTTAAGAGTCATATCTTTTAGCCCCATAGGTGTCCCTTTTTCCATTGATGTCAAAGGGGGAGAGTTTTGAGTAAGGGGGAGAGCATTGAGTTAGGGGGAGTAGCCTCCAAGGATAGCATTCAGATAGGGGGAGTAGCCTCCATAGAGAGTATTGAGTCAGGGGGAGCAACTTTGATTCTCATAGATGGTTTTTTTAGTGATTGTGGTGATTTGCATTAGAGGTGTTGCCATCAATGACAAAGGGGGATATTGTTGGTAATTTGAGTTATTTTGTGTTTTCATTGATGTCACATGGATCACATTGAGTTTTGGTGGCAAAAGCACTTCATAAATAATCATTTATGATTTTTTGGAGAGCAAGGATATATACAACATTTTGAGGCACAAGAGGCATATAATATTTAATTTTTTAAATATTATATTAATGGTTTTTATTAAAACCAATGGTAAAGGTTTTTATTAAAACCAACGACAAGGGTTTTTATTAAAACCGACGAAAAGGTTTTTTATTAAAACCAACGAAAAGGGTTTTCATTAAAACAATTGGAAAGGGTTTTTCATTAAAACCACTATGATAAGACTTTTACAAATTATGATGTATGAAAAGTTTTTCCAATAAAACCTAGGTGCAAAAAGTTTCATGGCTAAATTCAAAAGAATGAAGGAGATATTCCAATTCAAAGTTATGAGGTGAATTATTAAATTTTTATTTAATAATTCTAAGGTCTAAAGTTGAATTACATTATCCGCCGACATGCAAAAGTTAGAGATATTAATAAATTTATTTGACATCATTCGAAGGCATGGAGGTCTATATAAATAAAAGGTAAAAACCTTTGATTATTTAAGACTTGACATAGCGCATGAGAGAGAGTCATCAAAAGGGGAGCAGAGAAGAAATAAGGATAAATAACTTTTGATTTGAGAGCAAGGTCAAGTAAACAATGCGGTAAAGTGACATCACGCAGGAGCCTATAGCACAATTGGTAGCGCACGAAATTGGCACAAGGTAGGTTCGATGTTTGAATCCCTTCAAGGGTAAAGTGTTTTGGTAAGAAAGTAAAATCGAGTCTCATACTTGAGCATAGGTTAAATTTGGGTGTTTGGGATTAAAATACCAACGTGGGCTAGTGCCCATGTGGTATGTGCTTCACAATGCTAAGTGAGAGGAACAAAGCTCGACTCCTACGAAGGTTTGAAGGCGCATTAATTTTGGCAAGGCATTTTGGCAAAGATGATTTTGAATGTTATGAAGGCAACAAAATTCATATAAAGGTATTTATCTCCAGCGCATGGTAATATTTGTTATTACCAAAGTTTTGGTGCATTAAAATTATTTCTGTGATAACTAGGAAGTCATAAGGAGTTTAGGGAAATAAATGCTTGTTGTATGTGTTAATGTGCTTAGGGAGTTATAAAGTGTAAAATTAAATATTTGTTATTGTAGCGTGTGATTAGGGAGATATAAGGTGTGGACATAAATATCTGTGATTGTTGTATGTGGAGTTATAAGGTGTGGAATTAAAAATAAAAGCATAGGTGCTTGATGTATATGTTAATGAAATTAGGGAGTCATAAGGTTGAAAATTGTTGAACTTGTTATATGTCCTAGTGCATGATTTAATTATGAAATTAAACTAGGAACTTGAGACCTAGTTAATTGCTACCTTGAGTTAGAAGACATGCACATGAGTTAGGGTTTGAATTTGAAGACAAATTTCTTGATTATGTGCCTTGGCTATTGAGAGGAAGTGGATGGATTAGAAAATCAATTTTATGGATAAACTTTATGCTTGAGTTCCATGATTTCTTTAGTGGAGTTCATTGAGATTATTGCCATTATTGAGGAGGTTTTTGCTATTGCTTGAGGATATTATTGCTGGTTACTTATTAATTCCATTGCCACTATTTGATACCACTGAGGAGATAATTTTCTAGTCACTTGTGGATACATTTGTCTTTCATTTGAGGAGATCATTGTTGACTATTTTAGAAATATTTGCTTGAGGAATTGTGCTTGTTTCTTGAGATCTTATTGAAATTGCATGAGGAAGATATTATTGACAAACTATTGCTATCACTTGTGGAGATTGTCCTTGGTTGGTTGAAGTTCTCATTGTTATTGCTTGGAGAGGTTTTCATTAGAGAGATCATTTGCCATAAATTTGAGAGTACCTTTTTGAGCATTGTTGTCATCCATTTGAGAGATCATTTGTCATACATTGTTGAGATAATTGTGGATCATTGTTGTCATCCATTGAAAAGTACATTGCCATTCATTTTTTAGCACATTGTTGAGTATTTTCATCATTCATTTGTTATCCATTGTTGAGTTCATCATTGAGCCTTGCCTTCATTGATTTGTGGTTGATATTTGAGTACTACTTGAGAGTCATTGGTTGAGCCTTTGGGAAGGCTTTTGGGACAAAATTTCTACATAGATTTGAGACAACTTTTGTGCATGATTGGTTAAGCCTTTGAGAAGGCTTTTGGGATAAAAATTTTGGGTAGATTTGAGACAACTTTTGTGCATGATTGGTTGAGACTTTGAGAAGGCTTTTGGGACAGAATTTTTGGACATATTTGAGATAGCTTTTGTGCATGATTGGTTGAGCCTTTGAGAAGGTTTTTGGGATAAATTTATGGACATATTTGGGACAAAATTTGAGCAATATTTTTTGAGTCTTGTGAGAAGGCATTGAGGTAGATTTATGAGCAGTGAAAGAGATATGATAGAAACAAAAAACACATCAACACCAATTGCCTAGCTGATCATATCAGTGGATAGCCTAGCTGAGGAGATCAGTGGATAGCCTAGCTAAGCAGATGAGTGAATAGCTTAGATCAGTAGATTAGTGGATAGCCTAGCTGAGAAGATCAATGGATAGCCTAGCTGAGTAGATCAGTGGAGAGCCTAACTAAGCAGATCAATGGATAGCCTAGATGAGTAGATCAGTGGATAGCCTAGCTGAGCAAATCAGAGAATAGCCTAGCTGAGAATATCAGTGGATAGTCTAGTTGAGAAAATTAGTGGAGAGCCTAGCTAAGCAAATAAGTCGATATCCTAGCTAAGCAGATCAATGGATAGCCTAGCTAAGAATATTAGTGGAGAGCCTAGCTTAGAAGATCAGTGGAGCCCACTTGAGCAAATAAGGATAGCCTAGCTTTGAGTAGATCAAAGTAATCATTTGTATTGGGATAAGGATCCCTATTTATTTGTGAAATATCATAAGGAGAATATCTTGTGGACTACCCCACATTAAGGTAACCACATTAAATCTTGTGTCTCAATTATGTGTGATGATTTGTGCACTTGCTTACTATTTCTATCTATGTTATTAATTTACACTGCTATTCTTAGTTATTGCAATTGAGGTCACTAATTGATATTGGTTTGGAAAGAAATTAAAAAGTGGGTGCTATATTGTTCACCCCCCTCTTAGTATAAGCTTGTGTTCTTCGGGAAGAGCATGGATCTCATCTAAGATGGGTGTTTAAAAAGTGTCAGAAGTTTGGTATTTCCATAAACCCAAAGAAATCTATTTTTGTTGTCAAGGAGGGAAAGCTCTTGGGACATGTCATTTCGAATAAAGTATTAGAAATTAACCCTACGAGAGTTGAAGCTCTCTTAAAATTTCCATTGCCAGCCAATAAGAAGGATTTGTAGTTATTTTTCAGGTAAATCCATTTTGTTTGGAAATTCATTTCTGATTTTGCTTAGGTAGTGAAGTTAATTACTAAACTCTTGAAGAAAAATGTAGACTTAAAATGGATGGAGAAAAGGAGATAGGAATTCTAATATATTAAATATAGAATCATCCAAGCACCAGTATTGATCAATATGGATTATTCTAAGGATTTTATCCTTTATGTAGTGGGTGAACAGAAAAGTTATGATGCTATGCTTATGCAAAAGTGAGATAATGGGGATGAACAACCAATCACTTTTCTAAGCCAATTCACTCAGTTGCACTAAGAAAAATATATTTTCAATGAAAAGTAGGTTTATGCAGTTATGAAGTCCCTAAAGAAATCCTGATATTTCATCTCATAAAGCAAATTGATTGTCTATGTTATATATCTAGATGTCAAGAATTTTATTATTCAAGGAGAGCTTAGTGATAAAAGAGTAGGTTGGGTCTCCAATATTTAGGAGTATGATGTAGATATTCTTTTGACCAAATTGGTTTATGGTCATGCACTCTGTCAAGAGTTGGCTAAAAGTATAGCTTCTCAGTCACTAGTACTATCATAGGATGAAGTTATCAGTGAGAGCAATATTGCTAACCAGGCAACAGGTAATCACGACTAGATAGAGGATCTAATTGAATTGTTTACATTTGGAAAGTGGCCATACCACCTTGATTTCTCATAGAGGCAAAGGCTTAGACTATAAGCCCTTAAATATGTCTTGTTACTGAGTGGATTATTACACAAGAAAATATATGGAGTGCTCCTTAGGTGCATTAAAGAATTCAAAAAATAGAAGGTTTTAGAGGAATTCCACTCTAGATTGTGTAGTGGACACTATGTAGGGAGGCCTATGACCTTGAAAATAATCCAAGCTGAATATTTTTGACCCACTCTTTTCATAGATGCACACAAAGTGAGTCAGAGCTGTGATAAATTTCAGTGATATATTCACAAAAATAAGAAGGCATCCTTACCTCTACATTCAATCCAGGTGGAAGCTCCATTTCAAAAGTGGGGCTTGGAATTTACTGGGGTCATTGATCCTCATTATTCTACTAAACATGAATATATTTTGACAATAACTAACTACTTTACTCGATGGGTGGAGGCCATCCCAAAAAAGAAAGCAGATCAAACGACAATTATTTCTTTTCTTGAGGGGCTGATTACTCATTTTGACATACTAGATGCCATTGTGATAGATAACAAGAATCCCTTTATTGGAGAAAATATTATTGAGTTTGCAAGCAGGTATGTAATTTGTCTAAAACATTCTTCTAATTATTACCCATAGGAAAATGGTCTAGCCGAGTCCACAAAAAAGAACTTGCTTCATATTTTTGAAGAGAACACTTAAAAGTAACAAAATGAATTGGCATATACTGCTAAATCAAGCTTTATGGGTGGATCACATATCAATAAATAAGTCCATTAAAACTTCTCCTTACTCTTTTATGTATGGCAAGGAAATGGTTTTGCCTACCCACATTGAACTCTTGGTTCTCCATATCTTGTAGATGATTAGTGACAAAGATGATGAATCAAATCCCATGAGCACAAGGTTAGCCCAACTTTTACAACTTGAAGAAGAAATAGAGAAGGTATATGTTGATTTCACTAAACATGCCAAGATGATACAGACGTGTTTTGAAAAAGGGTGATTGAATGAAAGTTTAAAGTCAAAAATTTTGTACTTAAGTAGAACGAGAACAAAACCAAGCTCGAAAAGCACCATAAATTTGAGGTAATTTGGGAGGGTATGTTTCAGGTCTCAGGGGTAAACTCAACCAATGCATGCCACCTTCAGGACATGGATGGTCAAGAGTTGTCAATCCTAATGAATGGCATTCATATCAGTGATTGATCAAAATCACATGTATGTAAATATGCCTACTTTCCATAAGCATTTTTACTTTTGACGATATATATATATATATATATATATATATATATATATATATATATATATATATATATATATATATATATATATATCATGATGAATGAAGGGGACTCTATCGGGAAAGTGCCATGCTAAAATTATTTTTGTCCCAAAGATGTTTCTTCTTCCTCAAAAAATTAATTTCACCCCGAAAAGCCTTTTCACGGATAGTATTGTGAATTTCGGGCGAAATTAAAATTAATTATGTTTAAATTTTTAGGAAGTGTTTTAATGCTCCAAAAGTTTAAAAAATGATTTATTTTTAAAGGAGCAAAGAGAGGAAGAAATAAAAAATAAAAAATAAGAAGAATAGAAGAAGCATTTAATATTATTTTACCCAGATTCAAAAGAAAGAAGGTTGGTTCTTCGAGAGACGTTTTTCGCAGGACTGCCCAAACTGCCGAACTTGTTTCGGTCATATCTCACTCATCCGGACTCGGATTGAGCTGAAATTTTGAGGGTAGATGCCTGAAAAACCCTAGAACGTCTCCACCAATTTTCATATCATTTGGAGCAACACAGATCCTAGCGCATCCCTATGTGTGAACGACATATTTGGCAAGCGGCTATGCGAGGGTTTCATCTGGGTTGAGTGCAAGCAGCTCCAGAGGTTGGTTTTTAGGGCCTTCGGGCCCTAGCGGCCAATATTTTTGTGGTTTATTCTCAATATTTTAGCAGGAAATGTTGCAGGAGATACAAGATGGGTTAGAAATTTGTCTTTCAATAGATCATACTGTGAACTTGAGTGACAACGGCTTCCAATTTGCTGCACAAAAGAAAAGTGAAAACCATACCTTTCCACGGCGTCTAGGGCAAGGATTAAAGAGATCACGAAACAAGTTTCAAGCAGTTGATCAAAAAATGGCTCATATCTCAAGTGAATCTGGTGCTAAGGTGCACCCACAAAATAATTCTACTAGTGAAAACCCCTATCAAGGGTAAGAATTTTGAAGACTCGGTCCCAAAAATGAATTTTAGGGATGCCCTTCATGGTGGACAGCCTCAGCCCAATGCTAATATCAATATTAGGGCTTCCCATAAACCTCTAAGAATGCCTAAGATTGATCCCAGGAAAATAGAGTCAGGATGTCTTAAAGCAGTGATGGAACTCCTATTGTTAAGCTTGATATGGATAACATTCAGACTGGCATTGAAGATTTGGAAAAAAGAGGACTAATTTGTCGGTTCGTGGGTTTTCGTTCGAGTCTATCTGCTTTCAAAGTCTGGGCTGCAAAAATCTGGAAAACTAAAGGTGAGTTACAAATCTCTATTTATCCAAATGGTTATTTTCTTGTTTTATTTGCTAATAATGAAGATAGAGAGAAAACTTTTCAAGGGGGGCCTTGGTTTTTTGGAAGGGCAGGGCTTTTCATGAAGCCCTGGCATACTAAATTTAAAGCCGAAGAAGAGATGCCTTCTATTGCTCCCGTGTGGGTTAGACTCTTTGGCCTCCCTATTGAATTTTGGAATCCTACTATTTTTTCTTCAATTGGAAACTCTTTAGGAACTTTTATGATGATTGCTGATTGTACTCAAAATTTTGAACATATTATTTATGCTCGGATTTGTGTTTTAATGGATTTTGACAAACCCCTACCTAAAAATATCACATTACAATTTGGGGAAGACACTTGGGAGCAAGTAGTGGACTATGAGAACATTCCTTTTCGTTGTAGAATTTGCCATGAATATGGTCATTTGGCCGGTGCTTGCCCAAATAAAATTCTTGATCAAAAGAAAGAAGATATAAACTTAGCAGGTTTCCAAATACCTAAGAAGAAGAACACTCAGAAAAACCAGTTATGAAGGATCAATCAAAGTCATCTGCTAATATGTTTGAAATCCTTTCCACAAATGATGTCCCAAGTGAGGAAGAGGAAATAATGGAAACTGAAATCTTAGAAACACAATTTAAATATGAAGGGAAGAACTCGAGAGACAAACCAACAAATCAAAGGTTTTCAACAGAAAAAAAAGGAGAAAATTTACACAAGAAAAACAATATTTCAAATGTCAAAACTTCAAATAATGCGAGTCCCAATATAGACTCTATTGAACCATCTAGTAAAATTTTGGTCGTGTACAAGCATTCTTCAAGGTTAGAAGCCATCTCGGATTCAATTGGAATAAGTCAAGAAATAGGGAAAAAAAATTGAAGATGGATTCTAATCAAAAAGTAGGTCGCAAGACCAATCAATATCATATGGTAAAAGAAGGTGAAAAGCTTGTAGAGGAAGGTAAGATTAATGCCCTTCCCAACTTTTTTAGCCCTGGTATTAATGAAGATCATCACTTGGAATATTAGAGGACTCAAAGGGAGTCTTTCAAAACAAAATGAAATTAGAAGAATGATTCAGGTAAATCATCCACATCTTGTTTTCCTTCAAGAAACTAAGATGTCAATGGAGGATATGGACTTAATTGCCAGTAAAATTTGGCCAGCTAGAAAAGTGGTTTCCCTCAGTTCCCAAGGGACTTCGGGTGGCATTGCTTGTCTTTGGGATCCAAAAGAGGTAGTTATTCACCATATGGTTGGTAGTTGGGGTTTGTTGGCTATAGCTATTCAAAGTAGACATTCCAACCAGATTATGCTCTGCATTATTGTTTATGCTCCGACTTCTTTGGAGGAAAAAAGAAGACAGTGGAAGGATATTACTCATATTATCTCTCATTTTCCTAAAGCTTGGATCTTGATCGGAGGAGATTTCAATACCATCCTCTCTCTGGATGAGAAAATGGGGGGAAATAGAAATTTGGACAAAAGCACTGACCTCATGAGCGAATATATTGCAAACCTCCATCTTGTGGATATCCAACCGAGATAATGGCCTTATGACTTGGTCTAACAGAAGGCAAGGCTTAGCTTGTATAATGGAGAGATTGGATAGGTTTTTGCTCTCTAAAAATTTCTTAATCCATGGTCACATTCCTAAAGTGAAGACTCTTAATAATGTTGGTTCGGATCATTGGCCAGTCATGGTGGAAATGTGGAAAACCAATGTGAGTTTCTCTCCTTTTCATTTTCAATTAATGTGGCTTAGAGACATTTCCTTCAGACCTCATGTGCAACAATGGTGGAAGGAAGGTAAACCTAGGCATGGGACTAAGATGTTCTGTTTTGTCAAAAGACTGCAATACATTAAATCCAAAATCAAGACTTGGAACTGGAAAGAGTTTGGGGATGTTCATAAAAAAAAACATGAAGTTATTGCTCATCTTGAAAATTTGAATAAGAAAATCCATTTAGATGGCCTCACAGAGAAGAGAAGTGCGAGATGAAATTAAGCTCACAACTCAGTTAGAGGAATGGGAAAAAAGAGAAGAAATCTTATGGAAGCAAAAATCTAGAATTCAATGGCTCAAAGAAGGAGATCGAAACACAAATTTTTTCCACAAATCTCTTCTAGCTCGAAGATCTCACAACTTTATTTCTTCCTTAAAATCAGATTATGGAGATGTTGTTTATACTTGGGATGGCATGAACTCTATTGTTGTTGATTACTTTTCCAATATTTTTGTTGCTACTCCCCTTGACTCGACTTCACAATATAATGTTCTTCAAGCAATCCCTTCTCTTATCACTTCTGAGGAGAACTCTATTTTGACTGCTCCTGTTACTATCAATGAGCTTCAACAAGTAGTTTTTAAAATGCAAAAAGGGAAAACCCCAGGTCTTGATGGTTTTCCTATTGAGTTCTACCAAGAGTTCTGGGATATCCTTCATGTTGATTTATTAGAGGTGGTGGAAGAAGCCAGGAAAGCCAAAGAAATTTTGAAGGTTATCAATAAAACTTATATTACTCTTGTTCCAAAAGCTCAAGAGGTTGATCATATCTCAGCTTTTAGACCTATTGCTTTATGTAATGTTCTTCTCAAAATCATTACTAAAATCATGGCAGAAAGGTTGAAGCCTCTTTTGCATAAGATTATTTCCCCAGAGCAAGGGGGTTATGTGGAAGGACGTCAAATAGTAGATGAGATAGTTCTTGCTCAGGAAGCCATCCATTCCATGGATATGCAAAATTCTCCTTCCATGTTCATTCGGTTAGACTTATCCAAAGCTTATGACAGAGTGGATTGGCACTTCCTTATCAAAGTTTTGAGGCAATTTGGTTTCTCTAAGGATTGGATGGATTGGATTATGGGATGTATCTCTTCAGTTTCCTACTTAGTTCTTATCAATGGCAGGCCTTCTCGGTCTTTCCCAGCTTCCAGAGGTATTAGGCAAGGTGACCCGCTATCCCCTTATTTATTCATCATTCTTGTTGAATGCTTGGGTAGGACTATAACCAAAAAGAGGGAAAACAAAACCCTTGAGGGAGTTACCATTGCTCATGGAGCTAGACCTATCTCTCATCTTCAATTTGTGGATGACTCTACTATTTTAGGTAAAGCTACGAGTTAAGGAAGCTTCTAATATTAAGCAAATCATTAGCTGTTTTTCTAAGGCTACTGGGCAGTTGATCAATGAACACAAATCTAAAGTTATTTTCTTTCATCTGCTTCTGCTAGACAGGAATCCATGGTCTTGGATAAGCTAAAATATAAGAAGACCTCTCTTCCAATCACTTATTTAGGTATTCCCATAAATATTCAAAGGCAGAAAAATAAATATTGGAATTGGTTGTTGGACAAAGTCAAGAAGAAAATTGGAAAGTGGACCAACAAGTGGCTTTCTTATGGGGGTAGAATCACCTTGGTAAAATCAGTCCTTCAAGCTATTCCTATTTATGTTTCTTCCATTTTGAATATTCCAAAGGTTGTTCTTCGAGAATTGGATCAAATCGAGTCATCGTTTCCTTTGGAGTGGTACTAAGGAGAAAAGAAAATGGGCCTTGGTGAAATGGGATACTTTATGTCTTCCTAAGAGTGAAGGGGGGTTAGGTTTACGGTCTTCAATTAATAACAACAAAGCTTTAGCTGCTAAATTATATTGGAGGATGTTGCATAACCCCAATGCTCTTTGGGCCAATAATCTCCGTGCTAAATATGTTGAGAACAAAAGTCCTGAAGACCTTGTTCGCTATCAACTTCCTTCCAAAGGTTCTCCCATTTTAGCAGTTCTTAAGACTGGTGAGGATTTGATTAAGAAAAAATTATTTTGGATCATTCATAATGGTCAACATGCAAATTTTTGGACAGATTCTTGGGATGGTCACAAGCCTTTGATAACTCAGTTTCCCGATTGGAGGCCTTGGATGGAGGAGCTTCACCGAGCTAATTGGATAAAGGTGGCTAATTACTGTCGGTACCATCTTGGTAATTCAAAGGTTGGTAGATATTGGATCCCTATTGAGGACTGGCCTATTCAAATCCCAGAAAGGCAAAGACAAGATATCCAAGGCATCCTTCATATGAGATCCCTCTCTTGGTCCCATGAAAAATATTGTTTTGGATGGAACAACACTACTAAGGGTGAGTATTCGAGTTGCTCAAGGTTATTTGACCTTATGCCATAATAATCCCAACCATTCTTCTAACATATTTTCTCAATTGTGGGCTCAAAAGCTCTGGCCTAAGGTGAGGTTCTTTAATTGGCTTTTATTGCATCGTAGGGTGCTTAGTAGGTGAGCAACTTATGAAGCGTGGTTTTCATGGCCCTTTTAGATGTGAAATGTGTGAAGAGAATGTAGAAAATATCAACCATATTTTTATTGAGTGTACTTTAGCCTCTGAGCTATGGAGGAGAATGGCCACTTTACTTGGCTTACGATGGTCCAATTTTTTTACTTTTGAACAGCTTTGGAGGGATTGGCCTAATCAAGAGGGTGTTGATCATTTTATTAGGCAGTTAGTTTGGATGGGTTCTACCATCCTTCTTTGGAATATTTGGAATGAAAGGAACAGCCAAATTTTTAATCAAGATAGGAAGGATATTCACTATATTTGGCAAAAGACCATAGCCAACTTAGTTGAATCAGTCCATCATCTCCTTAATCACCCCCAAAACTCCCACCAAATATGGGATCAAGTGATGCAAAGATTGAAGATTAAACCTTCTAAGGGCAACCATCTTAAAGGGAATGTGAGTATTAGTAAATTGGATAGGAATAGAAATTGGCAACCTCCTCCTAAGGATTTTGGAAAAGTCAATACTTGATGGAGCCTCTAGAGGGAACCCTGGAAAAGCTAGTGTGGGAGGAATTGGTAGACTTTCAGATGGCTCCTTTGTTTTTACTTTTGTTGAGAATTTGGGTATTATTTCCAATAATCTTGTTGAGGGGTATGGTATCCTCGGAGGTCTTCGAGGAGGCTACTAAGGTTGGATGGGAAAAGGTGTTAGTTGAGTCCGACTCTCAACTTATGATTAATCTCTTGAAGAATCCTTCTAAGAATCATAAGGTGGATTGGAGAATAAAAAGAATTATTGAGAAGATTCAGTTAATCCAGATGGGATTTTTGAAAGTTGATTACAATCATGTGGTGAGAGATCAAAACAAGAGTGTTGATGCTTTAGCTAATTGGGCTTTGGACAAAGGTGATCTTACTTGTTATGGCCACCCTCCTATATGGTGGGCTTCTCAAATTAGGGAAGCTCTTCTTTCTATCATTTCTTTGGATGGCTCCGGTTATGAAGGTACCTAGTTTCTTCTTGTTTTTTTTTTGCTTCTCTTTGGTTCATTCAGTTTTTTTTAGTTCCCTAGCTCATTCTATTCTTTATTTTGTTTCCTCTGTTGATTCTTGCCTTAATAGTCTTATGGTCTAGATAGGTCTTTGTTTTGTTCTTTTTTTTTTTTTTTTCCTTTTTGTTTTTTTTGTTTAGTTTTTTAAGGTGGGTGGGTTTTTTTATTTTGTTTTGTTTTTGTGTTCTTTGTGTTGTTTTTTGTTGTTCTTGTGTTTTTGTTGTTTTGTTTTTTTTTTTATGTTTTTTGTTATTGTTCTTGTGTTTTTTTTCGTTCTTGTTCTTGGGTTTCTCTTTGTTTGTGTTATTTCGTGTTTTTATGGGTGAGTGTTTTCTATATTTTTTGTTTTTTTTTATTGTCTGTTGTTGGTTGTTTTTTATTTTTATTTTTGTTTTATTTTTTAATTTTTAAGGTTTTGATTGTGTTTATTTTTTTTTTTTTTTGGGTTATGTCTTTGTAGTGTTCTGTTGTTTTTGTCTTGTCTGTGTTTTGTTATGTGTTTCTTGTGTTTTTCTATGTGGTTTGTGTTGTGGTTTCTTTTATCTTATTGTGCGTGTTTGGTTGTGCTTTTGTTTTTGACACACTCAAGGAGCATGTTTTTTATTTTATTTTATTATTTTTGTTGTTATTTGCTTATTTTTAATTGGGTTTGTGTGTTTGTTTGCTCCTTGAGTGTGTCAAAGGTGGTAGGCCAGGTCCGAGTCCTGGGCGTTTTTGGCGGAATGGATACCCCTGCCTCCTTGGGTCTTACCCGAAAGTGGCATCCCTTTTGGGATGTTTTCCACAAATAAATATATATATAATTTTACCCAAGAAATTTTAAAGCAAGATAAAAAGAAACAAAAAGAAAAAGCCCAATTGAGATATTTTCAATTTCTCATGAAGTTCTTTAAATGGAGGAAAAAAATAAAAGTAGAGTAAAAGCAAAAAGCAAAATTAAAACTCCAATATTTAAAGCTTTTTCAAGAAAATGTGGGTTACTTTAATTTGAAATGTATTTTTTCTAGAAATTAGGGCCAAAATCAAAGCAAGAGGTTATTTTAAAAGGAGATATCTGGTATGAGGAAATAACAAACAAGATGAAAGCCATTTTCTGGAGCATAGGTAAAAAAGAAAAGTGCTATTCCAAAGTGATCTTGCCCATCAGACAACTTTTCGATACGAAATTAATTTTTGAGCACCGGATGATGCTTTAACGCATTCTTGGAATAGTCGAAGCAAACTGATTTCATCTAGATTTATGTTGGGTAACGTTTTAATGTTTTTGAGAAGCAAGATCTATTTGTTTTTTATGAAAAACATGCATTGGCTTATTTGTGGTGAATTTATTTTTTTTGAAAGTTACCATTGATAATCCAAAGTACACTTTTGAGGGTTTATGTGGTAGGGTACCACTTCTAATGTTGCTTTTAGGTGAAAGGAAAATTAATAGCAATTTGAGCATCCTTGATCATTGTTTTGGTTGAGTGGAATGAGGCCCATACTTGCTCGACTTCACCAATAAGATATGTTGCATTTACTCTGGGGGTTGGAGGCACCATATATAAATAGAGACAGGTAAAATTGTTCAAAAAATATTGTTTTTTAAATTTTACTGGTGCATTTTTGAAGCTGGTAGTTGCAGGATTTGTAGAGTGCTTCCTAATTTTCTATAATACCCACTATGGGTAGTAAATTTGTAGACCCAAAGGATGTCATTGAGCCAAATTAGACCAAGGAAAAAGTAGAATGTGGAAATAATTCCAAGAAGGCTTGAAAAAATAAAAATATTTATTTGGACCTGTACTCTGACACCATGGCAGAAGTTAGAGACTGCATCATCACCAAAAAAGATATGGTTAAACTGTACCAATATGTGGAATTCACCATAAAGAAGAGGTTTACACCGAATAGTCCATTAATTGTAGCATATTATGCATAGTTATTTTGGTACCTATGTACACCCATACATCCTTACCCAAAGTTGGTAAAGATAATTTTTAGATTTTATAACTCAGCTACCAGGTTTTTTTGAAAAGCAAATGAGGAAGTGTTTTTCACTACTACTTCTAACATAGTGTGGGATGTGTTTTCTTTTGGGGTGAAACCTTCCTCAGATATAATCTTGAAAAATGCATCTCAAAGAATAAGAGGAGAAGTATTTATCTACAGTGTCAATGAGACAGTTTATGGAGATGTAGTTAATTAGGGAGTTGTAGCTAGGGTAGTTGTTGAATCTATCGAAACCACTTTCAGATTTTAAGAGCCAAAATATGTTTTTAATATTGGTGTGTATTGCTGGCCTCCCTATAGATTCCACAATTTACAAGTGGTAGGCAAATCTGGAACAATGCATATCACAGGTTGAATTCTATGCCCCAATAGCAATGACATGGGATAAAAATCCAATTTATTTAGATTGGGTAGGTTTAATAGCATGAAATATGCACATTCAGTTGGAAAATATGAATTTTGGATAAGCGATGTCATTCAAGCACACATCATTTCTAGACTGGTATTTCTTTTTCCATATGCATCAACACTTTTCTTTTATAGTTGTTAAACAGGTTGATAGGGCGAGCAAGGTTTTACCAATTTATATGTGGACTCCCAATCTATCAAGGAGGGAGTCATTTTATAACTTTAGCTGCTTATTTTTGGGTCCTACTATTGATTTAATTTATATCAAGTGTGAGAGAGTACCACATATGATGAGAGAAATAATTATTGTTGTGGAGAAGGGTGACATTTTTTGGTTAATACAAGGCATAGTTGTGTGAATCTTCGGCTTCATGAGAAAGCAATTCTTGCTCCCATATTTTTCCATAGAGCATGTATTTGCGATGGATGTGATGTTCTATAATTATTATATTAATAATGTTTATGGATAAGGATAAGGTAAAAGGACAACATGCGCAATGCCCTTCATATTTGACAGTATCAAGGTGAGCCAGGTTGGTCATAATAGTTTGCTCATAGAAGGTTTCCAAGATCTTGTCTTGGTGGAATTACCTCAAAGGTGGAGGTATGACCCATTGGGTCATTTTATAGCTTTGACTAAGGCCAAACAATTTCATTGTTGCCCATGACCTGATATTCAATAAAATCATAACAATCTTGAGGGGCATGATTTGGAATGGCATATTGAAACCATGATGTCACTTCCACCATGGTATGCTTTTTATGAGTGAGAGACTGAGAATAATACCATAGTGCATAAGCAACATATTCCTCTCTTGGGTCTACTCATACAAATGAAAATCCAACTGCCTACATGGTTTGAGGAAAACATCACAAAATAGTGGATTATGAAGGTCCATCGAGGAAACATTACATCAGCTTACGCATTGAATATGGATGAAGCATTCTCTGATGCGTATGATGAATTTTATGACATTTATTAGCTCATAACTATCTCAAAATTTATACCTTGAATTTTCCAAAAAATTGATAGTGAAGAAAGCATGGCCAAATAAGACCACCCAGTAGTTGAAGAAGTGACACATGTGGAAGAGGAACCACCATTGGTGATTAAAAGAAGGCCTCACCTAACAAAGAGAAATATGGAAGAAGTATTTTTTCTAAGGTAGCAAAGAAGCCAAGAACTACTGTAGTTTATTCATCTACAACCAATCTCCCTCCACCAGTATCAGACGCTTAGGCTAACATTTCCCATATTCTTCCATTAATTCAAGAAAAGTAGCCAAAATAGCATATGGAGGTCATAGATCTTGAAATAGATATGGAGAAACAAGAAGCCCAAGAGAAACCTATCATGTAGCTGCCTCTATAATTGGTTCACATGGTGATCGATATCAAATGCCTCTCTTTCCCCTTCCACTCATGATAAATTAGTGGTTGTCACTTCTCTTCCCTCAGTTTCTACATTTATTGATCCTCCATATGGCATCCCCTCTACCTCCATTTCACTACCCACTTCTCAGCTATCAGTAACTACTGATCCATATTAAGTTCCCTTTTCTTCACTCTCACTTTCTTTTAGTTCATTTGCATCTCCTAAATCCATTTTCATGCCCTTCATCTTCCATTTCTATCACTTATTCCATAGTTGTAAGTACACAAGCTCCTATATGACTGAGTGTGACTGCATCTGAATACAATATTTCCATACCTTATGATATTTTCATTCTACCTCTTGTTTTTGTTTCCACTTCTTCTTCTGATCCAAACCTTTCATAGGCTTTTTTGCCCTTCACCTTATTTTTAGAGCTACAGGTACCACCCAAGTTGGAGGTAGAGGTAATGCCAAAATATCAAGTTGCAGCAAAGATCAATCAAGCTCATCTGAGTTCATCATAATGGTTGAAGAGCCACAAGAGAAAATAATTACAAGCTCCAATGAAGCCACTCAAAAAGGTCACTTTTGATCCAATTGTGATGGAGGTCCACAACACCAAGATAATCCCCAAGGTCTGGAAGCCACAAGAAAAAATGACTTTAAGCAATTATGCTTACGAAGTTGTAATGGAGGAATTGATAAATATTGACACTACCAAGAATATGGAGAACATCCAAGTTGACATGAGCTCAGTCTATTGCACAATGAGCACTATAAGTAGAGATTTTATAAGGCTAAGGCAAATATTTTTGAGCTTGAAGAAGCTCTAGCTAAAAGTAGAGTGCAGTAGGAAAAATGGTGAAGGATGTGGAACAGTGGTGACAGTAGGCAAAAGCCCATAAGAAATCAAAAGAAGTAATGGATTAGCAAGTACAAACAATCATAGCCCAACTAAACTCCATACATAATTAGCTTGTTGAGAAGGCTACACAAGCTACAAGTTTCTCCACAAATAAAATCAAGGAAGCCCACCATTGTTTGATAAAAAATTATGTCAATATGGCGATAAAATATCTCTATGAGGCCCAAATACAAATCCAATTGAGTGAGCAGTTAGTGGATACTACAAAATATTTTCTCGAGCCACATCTAGAGTCAGCAATAAGGATTCATACTCTTTCCAAGTCCAATATGAGTACTCCTTGATGAGTAGAATGGATCAAGCCTTATCCAATGCTAAGTTTAATATGCACAACTATTTTTATAGATTGGACCTAGTGAGGGAGGGAAGTAAGCTGCATATCATGCTTGAACATGAGCACTCCATTGCACTTGTTCATTTTGATGCC
This sequence comes from Wollemia nobilis, assembly GCA_028583015.1. NCBI lineage: Eukaryota > Viridiplantae > Streptophyta > Pinopsida > Araucariales > Araucariaceae > Wollemia > Wollemia nobilis. The sequence goes on along the minus strand of JAQPPZ010003193.1, from coordinate 6,344,192 downwards.
CTTGTTGATGTGGGATTCCCAAGTTTTACATATGACTATGGTGAGCCCCTACCTAAGGAACAGTTTGAGGAGACCTTGAAAATTTTTGTATAGGATATGCCAAATATTGAAATTTGGGTAGAGCCAATCATAGAAGTATAGGTTTTACTGCTCATGAAGCAACTCACCCGTATGGAGTCATAATTGTTTCACTTGGCTTAGAGATCCAAGCGCATCAACTTGGAACATATAGGGACTTTACAATACATTTTTTATTTGCTTATTCTTCTTTACATATTCACTACATATGCTTGGGTTAAAATAATAGCATTTTACAAAGCCACTTGTGCAAGTTTGGTAGAGTAGGAGGAAAAGGTAGTGGCACAGGAAGTAGCAGAGTAGGCATAGAAAAAGACATTTGAACCAGAAGCACCGACTAATGCAACCCATGAGGAGGACCATTGAGAGCCCAATGGATAAAGTCCTAGGGTCACTTGCATCCACATGAGTTGGATACCCCGAGAGTCACCAAAAATATTGGTAGTTTTGACATTATGCCACATTAATTTTTTTATGAAATTTTGTTGATAGCTTTATTGTGATAGTTTTTATTGTAAGAGCATGGAAAAATATAATGGATGATGAACAATACAAGTAATCTATAATTTTTTGTAATTAATTTATGGTTTAATCTTCTTCCTTTTATTTTTATGGACACTGTGTCGGGAAGTAAAATTAAAAAATCACCCTAAAAAGTTTGAAGAAAATAAGTGTAGTGTTGAAAAATAATAATAGTCTGCAAAGGAAATAAAAAAATAAATGTAAGTGTTTTCACCCCAAGTGAGGGGCGAAAACCCTTGTCACCCCTCCCTAGGGTGAAACACCTTCATGTTACAGAATGCAAGCAAGGCAGGTCAAAATGTTGAATGGATAAGTCAAGAGCATTTTCACCCCAGAGGAGGGATGAAAGCCCCATTCGTTTCATTATGAGGTGAACATAATTTAAGAATTAGAGTATATAAATTAAATTAAAGTTCCTAGGTTGAAAAATCAATGATGCTTTTTCCCAGACACCGTCACCCAAAAATAGGGGAGAAAAGCCCTTTCACCTCTCATTGGGGTGAAAGCATATTTTAAAAAAATGATTAAATTCATAGGCCCATCATTTAATATCCAAGGCAAGAAAAATAGTGAGTTTACCTCAATAGAGGGGTAAAACTCTCTTTCGCCTCTCTTAGATATGAAAATATAATGACATGTTTTAAAAGGTGTGGTGGGGTTCAATTTTAGTTGTTGAAACAAAGCAAGTATTGAACAACACTTTCATCCCAAAGGAGGGGTGAATGCCCCATTCACTCCTCCTAGGGGTGAACGTATTTTAAAAAAGGAAAATAAATAGAATACGTTAGCATAGTTTGAAAATTCAAAAGGGCTTTCACCCCAAGTGAGGGGTAAAATCCCATTTCGGCCTTCCTTGGGGTGAAAGCACATTGCAAACGTGTTCGAAGCTAAGACATGGGCCTCGTGCATGTGAAAAATTAAAGAAAGTTAAAAAAAAAAGAGTTTCACTCCAAAGTTGGGGTGAAAGCCTCATGTGCCCCTCTTTGGATTGAATGATGTTTTGAATGAAAAGAACACCATGGCAAGAAAATTCAAAGGCATGTAAAATATGATTTTCATTCATTTTGGGGTAAAACAAAGGAGTAACAAGGCGCCAATGATTTTGCAAGATACAAGTGAGTTCACTCCTAGAGGGGGTGAAACTCATTGTCACTTTCTCTATGGGATGAAATTAAATTATGGTTGTATTTTAAAATGCAGGTGCATGCTCCAATGCTCTAGACAAAGGAATAAATGGAAGGGGATCCTGAGAAAAGTAAGGTGGAATTTTTAGCCTCAGCTTAGTGACAGAATAAAAATACATGGGGTAAAATTATTCAAATTGATAATTTTTATATATTTTAAGCATTGTGTTTAAGATATGGGTGCACGTTCTACCTAAAAGGATGAAAATATTTTTTGGTGAAAAAAGGAAAGTTGTTAAAATAAATAAAATGATAAAATGTGCAAAAAGTGATTTCACCCGATTTTGCTCTAGAAGGGCCGATCACCTTGTTTCAAGTGGAATCAATTTTAACATCCAAGAAGATTTTTAAAAGGACCCCAATTGAATAGAATTTTATTGCAAAGGACTAGAGGATAATGCAATTTAATTTTTGAAGCAAAATTAACAATTTTGGGTTCGAATTTCAAAAAAATATTTGCAGGATTAAATGCTAAAGGATAGTTTTGATTATTTCCAAGGTGTCACCCACATACTTTACCTCTTTTTAAAATAGCATTAATATGTAGTGGAATTTATTAGAAAGAGTGAACTTCCAAGGCACAATAGTGACATAGATTTGATGACCAAATTTCTTTTTTTCATATGCCAATGTCCAAGCTTGCTAATTTCCCAAGAATTTTTCCTCTGAAGCTTGATCACTGCTCCCAAAGGAATATTTTCGAGGAGAAAATTCCTCTTGTTGGTTCCTGATATAGGGAAATTTTATCCTCATGTGTATTGAATTAAAGAGGTGGAATCCTCTATAAATACTAGATATTTCTATGTAACAAAGGAGGATAGACATTCTACAGAAAAACACTTTGAGTTTTCTGCATAAATAGAAGGACGTTCAACTTCTGATTCTTTGAATGGTTTTTTTTGTGATTTCTTTCTACTTATCATTTCTATTTACATTCATGCCTATTTTTTTCCAAGTTTAAATTCTACATTTGGATTTAAATGATGTTGGTGAGATAATGAATATTGGAATGGTCTTTTAGAAGTTTTCTCCACAAATTGTAAGTGGTTTCACTACCTTTCTTTTTGTTATATGTTGCCTAATACTTGATTTGAATTTCCACTGCTAGTTTGTCACCATCCTATATTATTTGTCTTATAGCCATATTTCCCATTTCTTTTCGCTATTTCTTGTTCCTTTCTTCTAACTATAAATTTAAAATCGGTGTAGGATTTAGTAAGGGACCCAACCCTCTCTAGAGATTGACCCGGAGGACATTTATTTCCTTCAGCCTTTCAATGTTGGCCATGTCTAGGGTGCACAATCGTATGTTTTGTATATGTTTTGTATATTAATTGTAAATGTTTCCTTATAATATACTCCATTCTTTTGTGAGAAAGTTTTTGCTACTAATCTAGCCTTAAGTTTGTCAACTTCTCCTAAAGAATATAACTAACATCTAAATACCTATTTACAACCTTTTACATTGGCCTTGGGACTAAATCCCAAGTATAATTTTTGATAAGAGAATTAAATTCTTGGTGCATAGCTTTCCTTAGATTTAAAAATGAAAATTATACACAATTTTAATGAAAACTTATTGCCTAAAATATCTTTTAAACATAAAAAAATATAATTTTTTTAAATACCAGTAAAAAATGAAAGTAGATGTACTACTAAAATGTAGTCTAAATAATAGATTTAGATTATCACAAAGTGCTATAAAAAAATTATTTTTTAAAAAGTTTTTTTTTTTAATTAAATATCATTTTTCAAAAAAAAAATCATATTTTTGAAATGATTTTTTTTTAAATTACCAACAGAGATATGAAAGTAGATATACTAATAAAAATAGTTTAAACAAATATATCTGGATATTGAGAGAGTGTTAAAAAAAATAATAAGTATTTATATTTTAAATGATTTTTAAATAAAAATTGGTTTTTTTAATGAATTTTAAAAATAAAAAATAAAAACAAATTTTTATTTTAAGAAAATAAAAAAAAAATAGCAAGGATATATTTTATAAAGGTTTTTATACCAAACTAGATTGTATAGGTCCTTATAGTCTAGTACACAAGCTATATGACCTCGGAATTTGTACCAAAAAAATTGTCAGAAACTTTTTCTAAAAAAATTATTCGATATATCTTGATCAATATATTCAAGATCTGCTATTATTTTTTAAAAATGGCCAGTATAAAAAATGATAAATAAAAAAATAAGGCTAGGATTTTATAGGGAGACAATGATGTTAGGAAATGTTTTTGAAAAATGATGGAGACTTATTTTTTTAAGAAAAAAATAAATTTAGGCTACTAACATTTTGTTTTTGGCAATTTTGACCCATAAAACATAAAATTTAAATTTATATATTTATAGCCAACAAAATATGCACAAATCAAGCCTATTCCAACTAAATAAGTTTTAACAAGTTCTAGTATATATATATATATATATATATATATATATATATATACAATTTGTACAAAAAAAACTACAAATAACCTTAGGAATTAATCCTAAGTTCTAGGATTTTTTTATTAGGTAAAGAAGGGGTTTTAAGGATCCCCAAACTTGAGGGTTTTGAGAGGGACCCACAGCTCGAGATAAGGGTTTTGATAATATTCCACAACCATTACAACAAGCTCCAAAAATGTTACTCAAAAACAAGCTCTAAAAGGAGAAATATAGTTTACACCCAAAAGGGTAACCCACCAACAAGGAGCAAAGGTCGGAAAAACCAGCCACCAACCCTCCTACGTAAAGTACAACAATAAAGTCATAAATGATATGAACTAAACATCCCATATGGATAAAAACACCACACTCATCTAATGGGAGTAAACTAAAATATCCCATTCAAAATTAATGCCACAAAACTAGGAGCATATCACTCTGCCCAGCAAAGGATCTGAGGCTTACACTTGTACTAGTTTGAAAGAGAAAGTAAAAATTTATGATCTGCCTAAACTGAAGCAAGAGCCACAAAATAAGAACAAATGCTCTTAGGTACAAGAAAAAGGAGATAGTAACATTTTGCACCACACATAAGAGGAAAAAAGGTAAGATCTCAAAAAAATAAACCCTTGAACCTTGGGATTAAACACACCGTCACTATTGAAATTGGAGAAAGATATATTTATAAACCATTGAAGCTAAGAAACCCACTAGAGACATGGGATTAAAAGCCTAAAACCATCGTAGTATAACAACCCACTTTCACCCCAACTAGTTTGGGTTGGTATTTGGTTGTCTCCCTAGAACAACTAGATATAGTAAGAAATTACTGAACCCAGAAGAAAGTAGCACAAACCAACCATAAACCCACTACTGGTAGAGAACCCTAGCAACAGATTCATCCAAGCACCATCCAACCAGAGCAACCAAACCATCGGAGCTGAAGCCAACCAAGGGAACACCATTAGATTTTTGTAGCCAAACACCATACGAAGCTCATCCCAATGGGTTTGTATCGGTAGATGGCCCTTTCCCCTCCCTAGAAAATTAGAAAAACTATGAAACTACAAAACCCAAAATAAATATTGCACAATCCAATCAAGTCCTCTAAGCTAGCAAACAACCCAAGAAATTCAGCCACCCAACACACCCACCAACTAGAGTGAGAGCTAGCCAAGTGATCAATAGACTAAATTTTCCACTGTATTATAACAGCCTAGGATCACCCCTACATGTTTGGGTTAGTATTCGGCCCTCTACCGTAGATAAGAGTAATAATGCTAAACCCATAAGAGATAAAAATATACCAGCAATACCCTTAGTAAGCAAAATACATTGGTTACAAACCGCAACAGAGAAACTAAGGATTAATAGCATCTAGATCTAGAATAGGAGAAAATAATCCTCCCACTTAAAGGGTTTCAGAGCATTGAAGCCATAGGGGGAGTGAAACCCTTATGGAGGAAGCCCTCACAAAGGAAACCCTCATGGGCCCTCTCTACCATGGTGAGGCTCAATCCCTCTCTGCCATGGTGAGGCTCAGGCCCTCTCTACCATGGTGAGGCTTAGGCCCTCTTTTCCATGGTGAGGCTCAAGCCCTTGCAAAATCCCTCATGGAGGAAACCCTCCTTCTAAGTTCTAGGAATTTAAATAAACTAAGTTTCAATAAATTATGAGAAAATTTTATTTTTCATTTTATAATTTTTAATAATATTAAAATAATCCATGCAATTTGTACAAGAAAAAATACATAAACCTACAAATAGCCTTAGAAATTAATACTAAGCTTTAGGAACCAAACCTAAGCTCTTAATAGCAAATGAATATGGAGGAAGAAAAATAAAACCCCCAAATGCAGTGGTTAAAAACTAAACATAATAAAAACATTAATTGTACAATAAAAATTTATTTTAAAAGCATAAATAACATAAATCTAAAATAATTAAACTTAAAAGAATTTAAATATAAGATCAATATCATCAAACCATAACACAACAAGGATACCCCTGCCTCCTTGGGTCTTACCCGAAAGTGGCATCCCTTTTTGGGATGTTTTCCACACAAAAAAAAAAAACCATAACACAACAATTTATGTGGAAACCTAATGAAGGGAAAAACCACGGCCAAAAGTATCTCCTATTTGTATTCTTCTCAACAAGTATACATGCCCTTTTCTCACTATTGATCAGGAAACTTCAATAGCCTTTTCCAACAATTCCAACAATATCCAACTATTTCCAACAATAGTAAAAGAAAGGATTTTAGTCCAAATATATAATTTGGGCTATCCTCCCGTTGGAAGATAATATTGGAGGAAAAACTCCACAACGTGGAGTGTGTGATACAAGTGTCTCATAAAAATCAACTTCTATGCCACCATTCAAGGTTGAGATCAAATGTCCTCATCCAAACATTTGTGTGTGCCACCACACTTATACCACATTCCACCACTTTATACCACATGTCATTATGTGCCCAACACATGCCACCACACTCAAGTATCATACCATGTTACTTTTGACCTTGAGTTGACTAGAATAAAAGAAATATGTATATGTTTATTTTACTCATATATTTATTTAATTGATATACCTTAATATATATTAGTCTAACCTAGGTATATTAAATATAAATTAAATAATTATCTATTTGATTTAAACTTTAATCCTAGATGCCTAATTTTAATATTCACCTTTATACTTAGGTGAATTTACAATATAATCTTAAAATTGAATTATTTGTTTCAAAACATACAACATTTATTCACTATCCTCATTAAATACATTATTAACAAATTCTTGAATAATGTGCAAAATATTTGCTTTGATGTAGTCTACCTTATGTTTCCTTAGGTTTAAATAAATTCAAAGTTTCTAAGTTACAAAACCTATGAAGTAGAATTCTTTATATCTCCCTAATGTTTAGAAATTTAAGAAGATATAAATTTTGCAAATCTAATGTTTTTTAAAATTTGATGTTGTAAGCTTTTTGACTCCCAAATAATTAATTTGTAAAACTTTATTAATCTATTATTTCAAAAATCTAATAAACCAAATTAATGAAAGAACTATTGAGAAATTAAAAAACTCTACTTATCTCTCCATAATCTAAATTATTTTTTTTTCCCAACTACTTATCACTCCATAGTTTTAATTAAACTTAGTAATATTGTAATTAAATAAGACCTTATATCTCCTAAGATTAAATAATTAAGAAAAATCTTTACTAAACCTTATTACTCCAAAAATTAAACTTGGAAAACCCTAATTTCAAATTCGAATTTACCTTCAACCATGCATGAACCAAATTCTACCTTGTTCTATTTTAGTTGTCTGACTACCTCAAAGTAACCCTCTAATCTTGTGCACACCAATTCTTCTCTATTTTACTTGTGTTCTAACTACCTCAATGTAAGCTTGACTGCTCTCGAAGTAACCTTGACATGGTTCTTTAATTTTCACACTCCAACAAGACATTATATAACTCAAAAGGTTCACCTTCTCTTACTTGATCATTTACTTCTAAATTATTGGAGAGGACGTGCCTCAAGAATTACCCTTACCTTTTTTTCTTGTTATAATGCTTCTTGATATTGCTACCTAATGTTCCTGACCTTCTAATATTTATCTAAAATCTTATCCTTGTTGTTTGATGATTCCTTTCCCATTTACCTCAAGTTATATCATTCACTATTTATTATCCTTATTGAGTGACAATTAGAACACCACCTTGTGAGTATGTTCTTTGTGAAGCTTCAAATGCTCTTATGTTAGCTAATTGAGTGGTTTTTTGTGTGTGCTCACTGCTTGGTGGCTAGGTGAAATGAGCTCTCTATGTGCACTCATTACCTAGTAGATAGGAAGATTGATCTAGTTGTTTCATTTGATAGCTTGGCTGAGTAATCTCATTATTTAGGATTATTTCTTGATAGATGATGATTCCTATAGAAACCTTATGACACTTTGCTTTAATGTATTTTGTGCATAAATTATGTTTTTTTATAGCTTGAATTAAATGCACAAGTTACTTTATTCTTGCTACTCATAACTTAATATTTTGACTTGAAAAATGGTGCACTTATATTCTCTATTTGGCTTTGACGATAAGGCACTCTAGTAGTACATACTATGATATTTCCTCTGCACTAATAACTTCTTAGAAAATATTTTACTCTCTTTTAATGTGCAGGCTTACTGGTTGACACAAATGCTATTTAGGTGAAGTGTTTGCTCTAATGAATCCTATTCATTGGCCAAATTTCTTCATTTTTTTATTTTTTCAAATGGATTCTTTTTTTCTCTTAGTTGAATAGCATGCTATCTAAATGAATTTCCTATGTAGTTGAATAAATTTCTTTTGTAGTCTAATGTACTTCAAACCTTATTTCTTTTTTAGGTAAAATATTGTTTCTTGAATATTAACCTTCTACTTTTATCATGGGCCTTTATCTAATGGCCTCTTATAACAACCCACCTTGGCAGAACTTTCTTTATAATATGGACTATGTATTGACGAATGATGTTTAATGCTTAGCTTTGATGCTTTTGGATGGATATATGCATTTATTATTGTATCTATTTTATATAAGGATATGGTACTATTGATGCTCTGCATGGTTGTAGGATCAGGTACTCTCATAGGTGGACAAGAGAATTGGCCACAAGGAATGAAAAACCGTATTAAAAAATAAGTGAAGGTGATAACATGTTCATCAAACAACTAAGAATGACATGGATAACTACCCTTCATGTAGGTGCATCACATTTATTGGTTGTGCTCATGTTCACACCATTATACCAAGAAGTTGCTTGCAATGAGTCTCCTTAAAGTGATTCAATTATAGCTTAGTCTATCTTCAAAGAGGTCACCCACTTAAGGATAAAACAATGGCATGAAACATCAAGAGAATGCATGTGTATTTGTTTGGGGTATGTTAGGCATGGATTGATCTTCCTTGTTTTTTTGTGGAGGTATTTTCATTACTAATATTAAAATAGATCCAAGGTTGACTTTTATTAATACTTAAACCACAATTGATAACGGTTCCTAATGTTTGATTATTTTATCTTTTCTAATAACAATGGTGGAGCTACCTCTAATATTATATAATAATGCTTTATTTATTTTCCTCCTTGTTGCATTGAGTAGTTCTTGAATGAGGTTGGAATTGGATGTTTGGAAAAAACTCTTGAATAGTACTTCATGAGAACTCCATGCACGATGGCACTTAGTTTATCCTTACTCAAAAAGGACAAAGGAAAATGATGGAGGGACAGATAAAGTAATGGTGTCTAGATTTGGTGGTAGATGGTAGCTTGAGTGAAAGGTTGGATATGAACATCATATTTTATCTTTCTTTTTATGGATTAGTGATAGTAGGTAATATCCATATCCTTGTTGGTGGCAATGTTAATAAGATGGTTTTTTATTGTCTTTTCCTTGTGCCCTTAGCCTTCTATTTTATTTATTTTGAGTTTCAGCCACTACATTGTTGTTTACATTAATGTGTGCTTATCTCGTTGTTCAACATACCCTTATAGCTATTTTTTATCAGTGCCATGATGTGTCTTGTGTATGAGCTTTGGTGTTGTTCTTATACCTTGGTTTGTAGATCTCGATGGACTTTGTAATATTGAGTGTTGCTATTACCTCTAGTTTTGAGGGTCTCACCAGCCAACATTCTCTTTTAGAATCCTTGGTTAGAATACTCATTTTTTATAGCTCAAGACATGTTCTCCTTACATGAAATAAAAGAGTATAGCAGTGTGGTAGTGTTTTTTCTTGAGTTCTCAAACCCATTGTGCCTTGCCTTTGTTACTAAATATTAACCTTGGATTTTGTATTGTTTCTTGTATGCTTGGCATAGAGTTCAAAACCTTTGTTAGTTTGGTGCTTGGTTTTCTAAGTTATATGGTTGCCTAGGTATTTTGTATGGTTTGGTGCCCTTTGGACCATTTTCTTTAAATTTAGGGTTAACATCCATTGAATGCTTTGGTTAATGGTTATAATCTTTAGATTTATTTAATAATCTAATTATATATTTAATTGATATAATCTTTAGATTATTTTAGTAATCTAATTATAGATATAATTGATATAATATCTAAATTATTTTACTAATCTAATGATAGATTTAATTGATGTAATATTTAGATTGTTTTACTAATCTAATGATAATTTTAGATATTATAATCTCTAGATTGTTTTACTAATATAATGATAGATTTAATTGATATAATATCTAGATTGTTCTACTAATATAATGATAGATTTAATTGATATAATCTCTAGAGTATTTTACTAATCTAATGACAGATTTAATTGATATAATCTTTAGATTGTTTTAATAATATAATGATAGATTTAGTTGATATAATATTTAGATTGTTTTAATAATCTAATGATAGATTTAATGGATATAGTATTTAGATTTTTTTAATAATCTAATGTTAGATTTAATGGATATAATCTTTTATATAGTTTAATTATCTAATGATATATTAAATGGATATAATCCTTTAGATTGCTTCTTAAGCTAATGAAGGAAAACTAATGCTACATTAGTGTAAGATGATCTTTAGACTATTTTACTTATCTTTTTGGAAAGAAGTATGGACTTATTATGCTTGTACTTTTTGTATTAAAATGAATCATATAGAAATGCATTTCTTGGAAAATATAGAAATGGGATTAGAAATATTGTGGAGAATATTTTGGAAATAAGTATGGGCTTCTTTATGCTTGTGGTTACTATACATAATTTAAATGAATCATATATAAATGCATCCATACCTTCAACAAATTGTTCTAATCCATACCTACTTATCATTATACTATGGAGGTCAAGCAAAGAAGATGACAAATTACTACTTAAATCAAATTTGGATAATAGATTATTCAATTGTTCCTTGGAATCCTATGGAAGGATTGAGATGAAATCATTCTTGGTGAAAGAGGATTTATTACAATAGAAGAAAAGACTATTCATATGTATAAATCTAAACCTTAAGTGAATAATTGTTCTTGGGACCATGTTTTATAATATTGGTGTAATATTCATGACTTTTATCTATATTGTTTGAACCAATGTTTTGGTATAAAATATTATATTATATTTATTTGCATGATTAACTTTGACCTAGAAAAGAAAGTATTTTTCTTTCAATTTAAGGATGTTCTTGTTTATTTTTTTCTAAGAGAGAGATTTAGATCCTTGGGATTGGGGATTTCTTTGGGAAGGGCTCTAAAGAGAAGCTTGTCTAAAAACCTCATTGACAAGCAAAAATGTGAGGTAGTTTTTGAGAGGCAACACTTAAATTATTGGTGTCCATAAGAAGGTGTTCATGTGGAGTGATAGATTCTTGATTTACCCATCATGAGGATGAGGGAGACAAGTGCTAAAGTTTATTTGTTTGACATGAAGGTTTATTTAACTAAAATTGAGGTATTACACCTAAAAAGTACCCAAAATGAAAGGCCTTATGTCTGGTAGATATAAATGGCATCCTCCCTTCTATAAATATTGAGAATGGATAATCTCAATGCTAAGGTCAAAAATTCTACTTTCATGAAAAATTCTAGAAATGTGGGGTGACCATCAGAGGTATCCTTTATGTTGTAGAGGTATACAAGGTAAATCCCAATACCTACGGGAGCCTGACCTCTCCTATCCACTCATGATATGTTTACAATGTCAAAGATTCAAATTGTGGTTATACCTACACATAAATATTTCCATGGATACTCTTTAAGTTACACCTCTTTATACATGCCTTTTTTAACTTATAAGGGTCTTCCTCTTAATAATGACCTTGAGCCTATTTCTTGTTTTTGTAGAACCTACATATTTTTTAGCCTCATTTATTTCCTTAAATAAGGGATATATATATATTTTTTATATGATCTCTTTTCCTTTTACTAATAAGGGCCTCAAATATTCATCATGGAGATCTATTTTCGAAAAGTCTCTCTTCCTTTTGAATATTTACTTTTATCTCTATCAAGGTCTTGAAATGACCTAAAATATTCTCTATCTTTTAAAACTTACTTCCTAAAACTCTTATATGGTTTCCAATGTTAAGACAATTGTTAGGGTCTATCTTCAACACCTAAATAATTTTCTCTATCGAGGTCTACTTTCAAGATCTAAATCCTTTCCTATCAAGGTTTTCCTTTAAAACATGAATACACTTATGTCAAGGTCAATTTATATGTGACCTAAAAATTTCTTTGTCAAGGTCTACCTTCAAGACCTGAATCTTCTATGCAAGGTCCATTTCTTTTGTGACTTGAAAATTTAATAATAGATTGCAACCTAAATCAATACCTACTTGATGAAATATTTTTGCCATCTTCTTGTACTTGAAGATGAAAGTCTTATCCATCTATTGTAGGAAGCTTATCACACTTCTAATGATTAATCTATGTTGTATCAATGTTTTAGGCTGCACCTAAGAACTTCAATTATTCTCCTCATTACTAGATAACCTAATGTCAAGATGGCTTTTTCCTTGAACAATCAATTATCTTTAAGTTTATTAGGATAATATGATTCTTTGTATTCATTGGTTATCCTTCAACCTAGTGGAAATAATCTTTAGCTAAGTCATATTCTTCATTAGTTGTTCCTACAACTATGGAAAGAATCTAGCTTTTATGCTTCCTTTGATCTTACGGTAGAGTCTAGATCTATCTCTCATTAAAGTAGACAAAATCTAACCAATTTTTTCATAGTGGAAAAAAAATTATTTTATATGTATCTAAATAATTTAACCCTATGTAAGAAACTTCTTGTTGTAGCTCTAATACCACTTAAGGCTTTTGATGCTTTAATATTAATGTATAACTTATATGATAAATATAAAATTATCAAATATATAATAGTCATAATATAGTAAGATCAATATAATAATGTAAAAAAAATAATATGATCCAACTAATATGTAAATCAAGGCTTATAATAAATCATCTAGCATTAATTAATAAGAAACAATATGAATGTAATAGCCTGAATCATACATGTACAAAGCATGTAGTACAAATTACAATATTAGTTGCTCAAATGTATGCAATATTTATTACTCCTCTTTATCTTACAATTTTATCATAAAAACTCGTTACAATAAGGTCAACTATACTCACAATACTTGTTATGATCACTAAGCTTGCTATCTATGAGATATATGACATGTTCCTCCATGGAGTAATACATAGTAATTGTAGAATAACTCTTTGGTTACTTGACTTTTCCTTTCCTTAGACCAATTCTCATGACTCTTGGCTTCTCTATTTGACACTTTCATACACATGACTCTATATTTATGTGCACACCTAGACATGACTCTTCACTTAGAAAACTCTAATCTAGAGACAATTGTGCACATATAATCACATTACACTTGCACACATGATACTTATCCATTTCCTACACATTATTGCATTACATAAATTATTTACTCACACTCTAATCTAAGTCTCAACCCTAGTCTAATATTTACAAGATGTAGCATGAAGGTACTATGGGGGTACACTAGTATGTACTAAATTATGTAATATTCTCCAATAATTATATTACAAAGGTGACCATTATTATATATATATAATTTTTTATATTATTATATTTTGTGAATACCTATGATTATTTCCACCCATATGAGCATTGGGATCCAATGCGTACAAATAGAGAATCATGATCTATCTAGTGATGAAAATAAACTAAAAGTTGGTTTAGAACTAGAATAGGAACAACTAGAGTAGTAATAGTAATAGGCTAAACAAATCTAATTGGAGTTGGAATTAGAACAACATAGATAAATATAAGAGTAGGGGTAGTAGTAGGAGCTAGAGGAGTAAGACTAGGAGCCAAGTATATAATAAACAAAATGCAGAAGAAAAAAAATTAATGTATTATTGCCCATGTGAAAACTAGAGAGACAAATTGAGTTGAGAAGTTGAATATCAAAATATATTGAAAGAGAAATCATATTCTAATAGGAGTACCAAATACCTTGAGAGGGATAACCATACTCCACCATCTACCAACAACTCTTCCTAGAGTCTTTTATAGAGTATTGATGTGATATCTATTGATCACATTCAGATAACCAGAATCTATAATTTGATTCAATAAATAAATGAATACAAGTCTACCTTAGAACTTGCATCAACATAGGAATTCTACAATGGATACAATTGATCAAACAATGGAGTTTCAAGAACAACCAAAAATGCACCCCAAGATACAATAATGTATTGATGGAAATCAAAAACTTTGAAACACCAAAGGTCAAAGCAGACCTTTTAAAAATAAAAATAAAATAATTTTTTTACTGGATCCATCTCAAAAAGAGCTTTCCAATGCTTATAAGTAAGTCTATACTTGTAACATGATGACACCTAGATTTACATGAAAAATAAGGCTCCTAACAACAAAAGGAACTAAAAGCCTTTTACAATTTAAATCCTTAGGGAATAATCTACCAATATTTAACATGAGCCCCTTATTTTTTCTTATATGCACGCATTCCTCTAACTAGGTTAATAAGGAATTACCCATTCAATTAAAATGTGGCTCCTCGATGAGGCATAAAATCAAATAAATCAAATCACAAGGCATATAAATCTCCATGAGAATAGGTGTCATGTTTGGATCAACATATACATGAAAATCAAATAATTTGAAATATAATAGAGACAACCCCATGCAGAATGCACGACAAGCCAAGCAATTAAATAGAAATATATGGCTCTTAAGGAGCCCAAGGATGGTGTGTGTATGTTGATGAATATGCATGGTAAATAGTCTCTAAAAATTCACACGATGGCTAAGGTAGCTCTTAGAGATGACATGGCCCAACCAAAAAACCACCTTGTCATGATATTGTAGCTAACAAATTAGCTTACAATATTACAAAGTGCCACATCAAAATATAACCATATAGCTTATCCATATAAAAAAAAGGTTTTATGCAACAAAATAAATAACATCACTAATTTAATATGTCTTATTATATTTTTTCTAATACTGTTATAGAGGAAATTATGCTATTTTTTAGTGTGAAGATGTGTCTTTATTGCTTCTATTATCCTAATGTTAGCAGGCTAAGAAAATATAATAAATGCATGATTGAATAAGATACTTTCTACTAGTGTCCAACATAAAAATTTCATATTAGTAATATTTAGGCAATTAGTAATATTTAGGCTATCTCTACATGTAGGAATGGTGAGTGCAAATTTCATGTCAAAACAATTCTCATATTGCAAATATTCTATCTCCAATTACAATAGCTTATTTAAAAAATTGACTTATACCAAGAAGAGTGGGAGTTAGTGATGTCAAATCCTCATAAAATAACTTCATTAAATATGTGGTATGTATTTTTGGTATATCTCTATGTAATTGATATGAAAAATCTATCCGGTGTATGTCTTATACGTGGTACAACATGGTTGGCAATAAATATTGACTCTAAATGCCATAAAATCTCTACTACTTCTCATTCTTCTTTGATTGTAGATTGATAATTTCACCCAACTATGCCATATCATATAACATTTGTTACAACTGATTGTTCATCTCAAGTAGTGTGAAGACCACATTTCTAGATAAAAATAGGTAGGTATTAAGTGGATCTTAAACTATGAGAAAATAACCATGGTGCTGGGATATAGTAGATACAATAAAACGTAACATCAAAACTAGGAATGAATAGGATAAAAATATTTTTACCAATAAGTTGACTAACTGATTGACATAATGAGTTTATAAACTATCCATGGATCTTAGGTACTATGTGGTGGCATAAATGGAAGGATAATATCCAAAAATGATATCATAGTGCTAGTGAAGACATCCAAACTAGTCTTAGTTGTAACATGTGTTGAGCAAGGTGCAGCGACAGTATTGTCATTGTTGTCAACACACTCAGATGGACAGGTTGATGCAATGTAAAGTTGTTCATACATTTTTTAGAGTATGTGCAGTGATTTTCAATGCTGATGAGGATGTTTTTGATGTTAGGGTGAAGTTGTTACAGGTTGTTCATGAAAATTTGTAAAAGTTGAAAAATTTGTCAAGTTGTCAAAAAATTTCAAAAGTCACCATGGGTGTATTTGGACATGATGGATCAGTTTGGAACATTCTAGCATGTCAGGAAATAGTCCATAATATTTTTGGAGGTGTCAGCATAGTTTTTGTATTGATCGGTGACATTTTCGGTATCTTTGCGGATGATTTGGCAAGTGGTTGTACAGGCTGAAAAAGGGTAGTTTTTTCAGAAGCACTATGAGTAAACTGAGAAGAATTTGATACGGAAATTTTAATTGGAGGTGGAAATTATATTAAATAACATGTTTTCAAAATTTCCACCAAAAAAGAGAAACGAGACGAATGTTACAAGCGTTGCAAGACTGTCACAAAAATGCTCTTTTTGGAAAAAGTGTGTTAGCAATAGTTTTTGTGGAGGTGGTACAGGAAAACCGTAAGGATTTATATAGTGAGATTCATACTGGATGTATTAAGAATTACATATATTCTACGTTTCAAATTTTAGAGAAAATAGAGTTACGAGGTGGGAGTTATGATTGTTTTAAAAATGGTACAGGTCACTTTTATGTCAATTTGTTCCACTTGTGCAAAATCCTTCAGTTGGCCGTTTCGACCTTGCAGACTCACCAGGGTTTAAGTTTCAATTTTTTTACACATTCAAGGCATCAAATAGAGCATCTTTCATTTTTTTTTTAGGTTTCATGTGGCTCATAAGTAAGAGAACAAGTAAGGTGTCAATTCTTTGCATGTGACGTGTTTGATGAAATGCCTTCTCAAAATAAAAAAATGAAGTTATATTGTTTTAAGAAGCTTCATTAAAAAAATATATTTTCAAAAATTGAAAAGGGAAAAATAATGCAAGTGTGTGCTTTCTAAGTGACAAGGGATTTTATTGAAAAGTGGGGACTTTATTTTATGAAGAGAAAAGTGTGTGTGGAGAAAAAAATAAAGAGTAAAAATCCGTGATTTTTGGAGTGGTGAAAAACGTCACTTCAGTATTTTGGGTATAAATTTCTCATATGATATCCATTTTGGCTGAAATTTTGAGAGGATTTTGAAGACAAAGTACTACACAATACCTATAAAGTATTTAGCAATTGGAAAAATGAGCTAAGATAACACTCAATTTTTTTTGTGAGAAGAGAAGATTCAAATTATGAGTAATGCAGAGAGAGGGATGTTATACTAGGTGAAATAGAAAGTTTTATATTTTGAGCTTACAGACCATAGAGGGTTCTGGTTTCAATGAAGAAATTCATATATGTCATTTTATTATCAATATCAAAATCAAGTGGGTGCTTGGTAGAGGGGTTGGTGCTCCTTTTTGTTGGTGCAAATAAATCAGGGGTTGGTGCTCCTTCTAGTGGGTGTTGAAAAATTGATTGTAAAGTTGGTGCTTTGGAAAGGCTAGATTTGGATGGGAGTCCAAACAATAATTTTTGGGAATGTATCTAAATCGGTGAACCTCGGTACATCTTATGTTGTGTTATGTTCTCTTGTTATACTTGATTTATTTGGTTTTATGTTTTCATTGTTTTGGCTTTGCGTGTTGAAGATTTAAGTTTTAAAGAGCTACACTGATTCACTACCCCTATTAGTGTCAAAGTGAGACTAAAAATTGGTATCAGAGAAAGGTTCCTGAATAGGCTTAACCGGCTAGGGTGATCTTAGAAGTGACACAATGGCAGGTGGTGAAGGCTTCTAATCAAACAAAGCACCATTATTTAAAGGAACTAATTATGCATTTTGGAGACTCAGGATGCAGACATATCTTTGTACTTTGGGATATGACATTTGATATTTAGTAGATAGTGGATACACAATACCCACCACTTCTCCAATCGATGCTTTCGGTAAGAAACTATTTGAGAATAACTCAATAGCAAAGAATGCTATCATGCGTGGATTAATGGACAGTGAACTGGTAAAGATTATGGGTTGTAAAATGGTAAAGGAAATATGGGACAAACTAAAGAGCATTCATGAAGGAGACATTAAGATCAAGGAGGCCAAGTTAGAAACACATTGAGCTTAGTTTAAAGTATTAACGATGAATGATGATGAGAATATAAAGGCATATATGTTGAGAGTTAATGAAGTCATTAATGCGATTAGAGGACTCGGTGAGGAAATCAAAGATTCTGTCATCGTGAAAAAGGTATTAAGATCCCTTCCCCAAATATTTGATTCTAAATTTTTAGCTATAGAAGAAGCTAAAGATCTAAATTATTTTAGTATGGATGAGATGTATGGTTCTTTGACTGCTTATGAGATGAGAATTGGAAAATCTCAACCCACATATAGAGAAGCTACTTTTAAAGCCCATAAAATATGAAAACAAAACAAGAATCCGAGTAAGAAGAGACATTAGATGAAATGAAAGTAAACTTTGTTCGAAAACTAAAAATGGGAAAGGAAAATACAGAGGAAATTTATCATTTAAATGTTTCAACTGTGGAGGCATTGGACATTTTGCAGCTAAATGTCCACTTAATGAGAAGAATAGAAGTGATGAAGGATCGCACGAAGAAAGAAGTGACTGGAAGAAAAAAACAAATTTTAGAAAAGGCAACTTCAAGAAGAAAAGTTTCATCTCCAAGAATGTCAGTTCATCAGACGATAGCTCCAGTGAATATTCTAATAATAAAATAGGTGAAGCTCTTTTCATGGAACTCAAAGAAGAAAAACCAAAAAAATAATAGGAATGTGATGAAGAAGAAATTGATGCAGATTTGAATTTGGAACAAGAACTAATTGCAAATCTAGATGAATTAAAGATAGAAAGAAAAAATAATAAGAAAATTTCAAGAAATCTTGACAATGTAAATGAAATCATAACAAATTTGAAATTAACGATAGAAGAATCCAAGAAAATCTTTGAATATCTCGAAGTGCAAATAACCATGAAAATAGATTATTGCAGCAAGCTAGAAGAAGAGATTGTTGGTTTAAGAATGCAGGTAGAAGAGATGAATCAGAAAATTAGTTGTTATCACAAACATGAAGAAAGTTCTATGAAGTTGGATAAGATCATAAATAACCAAAATACTATAGGCATCAAATTTGGTTTGGGTTTTTATGAAGGAGAATCATCAAATGGATCAAAGGCCATAAATGAAGAATCCACAAAGAATGAAGAGAAGAAATAGGTTGATCAAGCAAAAAAAAATCATGCAAAGGAAAGCAATAATGCAAGGCATGAAAGGAGAATTGACAATTATGGCTTCACCA
This sequence comes from Wollemia nobilis, assembly GCA_028583015.1. Taxonomy (NCBI): domain Eukaryota; kingdom Viridiplantae; phylum Streptophyta; class Pinopsida; order Araucariales; family Araucariaceae; genus Wollemia; species Wollemia nobilis. The sequence goes on along the minus strand of JAQPPZ010003193.1, from coordinate 6,324,689 downwards.
ATGTCACACATCAAAGAAGAAGAAGATTTATGGCTCCTACAACAACATGGAAAATACCACCATCCAGGTTCAATCATCTCTTTTCTGGTTACTATTTTAAATGCAATGGTTATGGACATAAGATCTCAGATTGCAAGTATAATGTAGAACCAAGGAATTTTACCAATAGAAATGCTTTTTCACCTTTCATGGATTATGCAGTAGAATGTTATAACTGTCATAATTTTGGGTATATTGCAAGAAATTTTTGAAGTACATTTGCATCAAATCAATTTTAGGGAAGAAAATTTCAGCCAAATGGAATAAGACAAAATAGAAAATTTCTCGAAAAACATGCACAAGCTACTGAAAAAGAAAAGCCAAAACAAGAGCCCAAAATTATAATAAAACCTGAGTGGAAAGAAAAAGAGTGACCTAAGGAAGAAAAAAAATCCTTGATCATACATATGATATTTAAAGTGCAGAATAAATCTACACCATGGATACTTGATAGTGGATGCTCCAGTCATATGACAGGTGACAAACAAAAATTTGAGAAGTTGTAGCAATATGAAGGTGGTTTAGTAAAGTTTGGAAACAATGATGGAGCTAAGATAGTTGGTAGAGGTTCAGTTAATATTAGTGACAAAAAAATCAGGTCAAAAAAAGTCTTGTTTGTGGTTGTTCTGAAGCATAACTTGTTGAGTGTAAGTCAAATTTGTGATAGAGTTCATGAAGTGATATTTAAGAAGCAAGGTTGTGAAGTCATAAAGGTAAACAATGGAAAGCTGATAGCAACTGGATCAAGGAAATCTGGCAACTTGTACACTCTCTTAAAGACTTCATAAGGAGATTTCTTGATTGGATAGGAAGAAGAGAATTGGTTGTGGCACAAGAGGCTTGGTCATATCAATTTTGACAATCTAGTAAAAATCAGCTCAAAGAAAGCAATGAGAGATATTCCCACCATTGGAAAACCATAAAATAACATTTGTGCTTCATGTAAAAATGGGAAGCAAACTAGAGTCTCATTTAAAACAAAAGAGTACTACACAAGAAAACCTTTAGAACTAGTACATGCTGATTTATGTGTACCCATGAGAACACAAAGCATAAACGATAACAAATATTTCATGTTGCGTATAGATGACTATTCCAGGATGACATGGGTACTATTTTTGAAGCATAAATCAAAATCTTTTGAGATGTTCAAGGTTTTAAAAAAACTAATTTGAGAATAAAACAGGAAAAAGGATTCAATTTTTAAGGTCAGACACAGGAGGAGAGTTCATTTTAGAGGATTTCATAGAGTATTGTGAAAAATATGGCATTAGGATATAGTTTTCAGCAGCCAGGACACCTCAGTAGAATGGTGTGGTAGAAAGAAAGAACATGACAATGCAGGAAATGGCACGGACTATGTTGACTGAGAGAAAAGTAGTAGATAAATTTTGGAAAGAGGCAATCCATACTATGGTATACATCCAAAATAGGTGCATGTTGAGTACGCATGAACGCAAAACTCCTTATGAGTTATGGTTCAGTAAAAAGGCAACAACAAGATACTTTAAATTTTTTTGTAGCAAGTGTTACATCAAAATAACTGAAGAAAACCTTGGTAAGTTTGAAGATAGAGTGGATGAAGGTATTTTTCTTGGCTATTCGTCAAAAAGCAAAGCTTACAAATGCTACAACAAGAGGCTAAGGAAAATTGTGGATAGTGTCAATGTTAAATTTGATGAAGGAATGGAATGAGTAATTAGCTATGAATAGAACTACCCAATTTATAAATAGGTCATTGAAGGAGATGAGGAAAAGGAAATGAAAAAGAAACCAAAAATTGACTCAAAGGATTCAAACAGTGATTCAAAAGTGGAAGAAAACAAGAAATTCAAAATAGGCAGCTGGTAGAAAGATCATCCTAGAGAGAAAATAATTGGAGACCCCATAGTTGGTGTTTAGAAAAGAAGAAGATTAGTAAGTAATTACTCTTTATTATCTAGCATTGAGCCAAAAAATGTTGCTGACGCAAGCAAATATGAAATCTGGGTAAAGGTAATAAATGAAGAATTAGATCAGATCGAGAAAAATAAGACTTGGGATTTAGTACCAAGACCCACAAATAAAAATGTAATCGATACTAAATGGGTCTTTCAGAACAAATTGAATGAATACGGATAGGTAGTCAAGAACAAAGCAATATTGGTATGCAAAGGCTATGCACAAGTTGAAGGTATTGACTTTGAGGAAACCTTTGCACCTGTGGCCAAACTAGAGACTATTAGAATGTTTATGGCTTTAGCAATTTACAAGAATTTCAAAGTTTATCAAATGGATGTGAAATCAGGATTTTTGAATGGGAAACTTGAAGAAGAGGTTTATATTGAGCAGCCAGATGGTTTCCAACTTGGTGATGATCCCAACTTGGTTTGCAAGTTGAAGAAAGAATTATATGGCTTAAAATAGGCACCCCGAGAATGGTATGCAAGGCTAGACAATTATCTTACTCAGCAAGGGTTCAAGAAAGGTATGGTGGATAGTAATTTGTATGTCAAAACATAAAATGGTCATCATATTATTCTTGTTGTATACGTAGATGATATCATATTTGGTAGCAACAAAGATGAGTTGTGTAAATATTTAGCAAATAAGATGCAGAAAGAATTTGAAATGTCAATTATTGGTGAACTTTCGTATTTCCTCGGATTGCAAGTTAATAAAAAGGAGAAGGGCATATTTATTTCTCAAATTAAATATGTGAAAGAGATGCTAAAAAAGTTCACAATGGAGGATTGTACGTTAGCACTCCCATGACGACAGGTTGCAATTTGAGCAAGGATGACAAATATCCACATGTTGATCAAACTATGTATAGATCTATGATTGGGAGCTTACTATACTTGATAGCTACCAGACCATATATTTTTTAGGCAGTATGCATGGTAGCACGATTTCAGGCTAGTCCCAAGGAGACTCATGTGACAACAGTGAAGAGGATTCTTTGGTACCTCAAGGGTACTATGGAGTATGGGTTATGGTATCCAAAAGGTAAGGACTTCACCCTTATTGCGTATTCATATGCATATTGGGTAGGATGTGTAGATGACAGAAAGAGTACCAGTGGAGGTGCATTCTATCTTGGAGATAGGTTGGTCATGTGGCACAGTAAGAAACAAGAGTCAATATCCTTATCCACAGTAGAGGTAGAATACATTGTAGTGACAACATGTTGTACGTGGGTGTTATGGATGAAATAAACTCTGAAATATCTTGGCATTGATTTTAGTGAGCCAATTTTATTTAAGTGTGATAACACTAGTGCCATTAACATCTCAAAGAATCCGGTTATGCATTCTCACACAAAACATATTGATATTCAGTATCATTTTTTGAAGGAGAAAGTTGCGAAAGGTGAGGTTAAGTTGGATTTTATTTCAAAAATAGAGAAAGTAGTGGATATCTTCACCAAACCATTGCCCAAGGAAGTATTTGAGTACCTTCACAAGAAATTGGGAGTGGTCACACTTCCAAAGAATTGACTAGCTATTGGGGCCACATTCTCAGGGGGAGCATTTGTGTATTTGTTTATCTTTTTGCTCATGTTTGTGATTTTTGATAAGTGTAATAATTTTTTCCTAAGAATGTTATTCATGGACTCAGGGGGATTTTGTAGTGGCCCTTTGTTATTGTTTTCAAATGGGGAGAAGAGTTACAGGAAATTGTGCGTGTGTTGCCAACAATTCCAAAGAGGGAGATTGTTGAGCAAGGTGCAACGACAGTATTGTCATTGTTGTCAACACACTCATATGGAAAATTTGATGCAGTGGACAGTTGTTCAGAGGTTTTTTAGAGTATGTACAATGATTTTAAATTCTTATGAGGATGTTTTTGATGTTCAGGTAAATTTTTTATAGGTTGTTCGTGCAAATTTGCAAAAGTTGAAAAAATCATCAAGAAGTTGTCAAAAAATTGCAAAAGTCATCATGGGTGCATTTGGATAGGATGGATCAGTTTGGAACATGCCAGCATGTTAAGAAATAGTCCAGAACAATTTTGGAGGTGTCAGCATAGTTTTTGGATTGATCGGTGATGTTTTTGGTATCTTGGCGGATGATTTGGCAAGTGGTTGTACAGGCCGAAAAATGGTAGTTTTGTCAGAAGCACTGCGAGAAAACCGAAAATAATTTTATATAAAAATTTGAATTATAGGTTTTAATTATCTTCAAGAACATGTGTTCCAAATTTCCATGAAAATGGAGAAACGAGACGAATGTTACAAGTGTTGCAAGACTGTCACAAAAATGCTCTTTTTGGAAAAAGTGTGTCAACAACATTTTTTGTGGAGGTGGTACAGGCTAACCGTAAGGATTTATGTAGTGATATTCATACTGGATGTAGTCAACATTGTATAGATTCTATGTTTCAAATTTTAGAGAAAATAGAGTTACGATGTGAGAGTTATGATTGTTGTAAAAATGGTACAGGTCACTTTTATGTCAATTTGTTCCACGTGCAAAATCCTTCAGTTGGCCATTTCTACCTTGCAGAGTCGCCAGAGTTTTGGTTTCAGTGTTGTTACACATTCAAGGCATCAAATACAGCATATTTAATTTTTTTTTGAGGTGTCACATGGCTCCGAAGTAATATAATGAGTAAGGTGTCAATTCTTTGCATGTGACGTGTTTGACGAAATGCCTTCTCAAAATAAAAAAAGGAAGTTATATTCTTTTAATAAGCTTCATTAAAAAAAAAAAGATCTTTTTAAAAATTGACAAGGGAAAAAGAATGAAAGTGTATGATTTTTAAGTGACAAGGGATTTTATTGAATAGTGGGGACTTTATTTTGTGAAGAGAGAAGTGTGTGTGGAGAAAAAAATAAAGAGTGAAAATCCGTGATTTTTGGAGAGTGGTGAAAAATGTCACTTCAGTATTTTGGGCATAACTTTCTCATATGATATCCATTTTGGCTAAAATTTTGAGAGGAGTTCATAGAAAAAGTGCTACACAATATCTAGAAAGTGTTTAGCAATTGGCAGAATGATCTAAGAGAACACTAAGTTTTTTTATGTGAGAAGAGAAGATTCAAATTCTAAGTAATGCAAAGAGAGGGATGCTATACTGGGTGAAATAGAAAGTTTTAGATTTTGACCTTACAGACCATAGAGGGTTTTGGTTTCATTGAAGACATTCATATATGTCATTTTATTATCAATATCAAAATCAAGTGGATGCTTGGTAGAGGGGTTGGTGCTCCTTTCTGTTGGTGCAGATAAATCAGGGGTTGGTGCTCCTTTCTATTGGTGTAGATAAATTAGGGGTTGGTGCTCCTTCCAGTGGGTGCTGGTAAATTGATTATAAATTTGGTGCTTTGCAAAGGTTGGATTTGGATGGGAGTCCAAATAGTCATTTTCAAGGATGTAGCCAAATCGGTGAACCTCGATACATCTTATGTTGTGTGATTTTCTCTTGTTATAATTGCTTTATTTGGTTTTATGTTTTCATTATTTTATCTTTGAGTGTTGAAGATTTAAGTTTTAAAGAGCTACACTGATTCACCCCCACTCTCAGTGTCATTGTGATACTAACAACATGAATGGAAACTATTAGAAACAATGATAAAAAATTGTGTCAATGGACAACAACTACAAAATGGTGCTTATATAATTCTTAAATGGTATGATTTACATATGAAAATACCATATACTAATAGAAAAACACTAGAAAAAGGTTGACACCCTTCAAACCAAGTAAAACAAACACTAATTCTAGGATATATTGATGGAAGATATATCATTCATTGTCTAAACCCAAATGACCTGAGGGAATATGATACTCTTTCACAATGGATATCACTGCTCTGATACAAAATCGAACATGGATCCCAGACCATACAAACTGAGTAATTAATAAACTATAGCTTGTATTTTCATTATTGTATGTGGCTATAAATAGCCAAAGTTACATGTAATTAAAATACCACATACAAAAATATTGGCTATGTAAAACTACAAGTCTCTACATCCCCTGATGTGTTAGATGATACAAAGTGAGCCACGGGATGACCATGCATTATATTAAAAGTGGTCATTTATATTTTAAACTATATATTTATTATATTTATATTATATTATTTCCTTATCATTACTTCCTATCATAAAAGCATTGGAATCCAAGGAATACAAAAGGATGAGTGAAAGGGAGAAGGAATAACTCAAAAAAGAATAACAATCAAAACTAAAGCAATAGCTACAATAATAGGAGCAACAACAAGTACAAGAGCCACAACAGAAATAATTGGAGCTAGAGAAAAAATCTAAATAACCAAAGTTAAAGCTATAGTAGTAACAAGAGTGGTAGTGGATACAAAAGCCACAATAATTGTAGGGACTAAAAGAACCAAAATAGTAGCTAGAGCAGGAGGATCAGGAGCAGAAGTAGACAAAACTGAAGTAGGAGTAAACATAATAGTAGGAGGAGGAGGAATAGAAGAAGCAAAAAAAATAGGATTAGGAAGAATTTCTCTATGAGTATCTATTTGCAAAGGATAAGTAGACCAAGTTGACAAAAGTTCTTTGGCTTGGGAATGGTGAGGTTGTGATCAACTAAAAACTAAGGCAATTTTATGTGTTTGATGTATAGTAGTAAGACGCAAGTGTGGATTCACATTTGGCTAGGTACTATAAATAAGAAAAGATTTGTGTTCATGTTGAAAGGTATAAGTATTATGGTATGTATAATACTAAGCCTTATTATTGTATTGATAAGTTTTACCTATAAATTGACCACAACTATCCATAGGAATGACATCATAGGTAAGAATATCCACATACTTATGGTCAAAAGCAAAATACAAGGTGCAAGTGTGTATCATCATGGAAGTAGTATCATGGAACTTCTAGACAAGTGGGTATGTATGCGGATGAGAATGGGTAGGTAGCTACAACTTATCAACAATAGACTACAAAATCAAGTTTTGCTACAATCCATTATTGATGATACAACCCATAGAGAAATTAAGTGTAAGATGAGCATGAGTGATAAACAACTAATCACGACCTCCTGCAAGAGACTGATGAGTTATTGAGGAAATATTATAAAGTTTTCGTTCTAACTCAAGATAGAATTGATCTTCACTGCAAGTCTTGAAAATATTTTATGGATTCCCCTCATCTAAATTTTTATCTTTGGATCACTATAGAAACAATTGTTTATTTTCCTATCTAGATAATTAGTTATTAAATGACTCAAATTTTTACAATGATAACACAATATTTGAAGAATAAGAAGGAGAAGAATATTTTTCTGGATAGAAAAAAGGCTATTGAGTTTTAGGTCTTTGAGGTTAAAATTTATCAACTGAAGAAGTGTACTGAAGAGCTACTAAAAATGATGATTGAGGTGCACTATCTAGAGAATATCAAGGTGCACAAGACTAAGCAAAATGTTTCTTATCTAAAAGTTGAGCTTGACTAAAAACTACATCAAGTGTATCAAGTAGAGTATATTTTAAATATTGAAAAAAATGTGTCTGAAGACTACTCTTAAACATAAAAATAAGAGGAGGTTTAGGGTCTTGAACACAATGCATAATACACAAGCAGTTGTATTTATAGATATAGTCCTAAACAAATGTATGGCATCATTGCCTCAAATGAAGCTAATGGATGAGAAAATATTCATCTTAATTTGATGGATAGAATGTAGGCTTCAAGGTTGTGACTAATTTATCCCAAGTGGTGATGTATATAATGTAGCCTTTGAGTATTTTACTGTTCAGTGATAAATTTCTTAGCAACACCAAATAGTTTTAACTAAGGAAGGGGAACCTCACCATCATCAATAATTTAGCTATAATAAAACCAAGTTTCCATGTATAGAATCCAATTATTGAGAACTATGGGATCTCTATACCCATCATAGATCTTAATCTCACATTTTATATGAGAATTAGGAGGATGGACCTCAAGTGATGGAGGTTACAATTGTATATTATTAACCTTATCAACCAAATTACTAACTATTTTAGCTAAGGCCATCATTTTTTCTATGTTAAAATGTGACATAGCTTTTCTAGTGAATGCTAAGGGGAGTAGTGAATCAAACTTACAAGTAGACCACTACTTATGTTTCAAATTTTTGGGTACTACCAAAAATGCACTCATTTTTACAATAGATTATTTGAGGCATAATTAAGTATACCAAAAAATTATAAAAGTGAAAATATCAATTCAATGGATCAAGCTTAAAATAAGCTTTCTAACACCTATACACAATTCTGTATCTGAAAAAAAATAATAATGTCATCATAATACAACAACCAAAGTACTTCTACATATCCTAGATATAGTTGGAGATTTTGTCCCTACGTGTGGATCAATACATATGCAAAATATAAATAAATAAACATTTTGAAATATTTGCCTCCTCTAGGAAATATAATGTTGAAAAATTTCCCCCTCAAATTACAAGAGGCCCTACATAAATACAAAAGTACAAAGCACCTTACAAACAAACAATAAATGATAAAATGCGTTATGTGCACCAAAAGACAAAAAAAGGAGCATTTATTTTAAACCTTCACATTTTTTAACCTTCAATGATCATTCCTCTATTGATGCCTTGCATGGAAAATTTCCCAAGTGGAGGAGAATATCCATACAAAAACATCAGAGATCACTTTGTCTTCCCATGATTTTGGATGATGCTCTTCAAGGAAAAAGACAAGGAGCCCTCTCATAACCAAGCACAATCTCCAAATAGGTGAGCAATTATTAGTGCAATTATTGGATCATAAAGTCAAGTGAATTCTTCAAGTGACCAAATAGGAAGCTGATGTCATCTATATATATTGTCATATTCAATTATTGGTGAATGCATCACATCCATCTAATTTTCTTTTGAACATGGCAATGACTCCTCCTAGCTACTAAGAGAGCCACTTTGTGTTAGATAAATTTAAATATTTGCATTTGTTTACACTAGGGGCAAACATCCCCAAATGTTATTTGGTTCATCATATTTGACTACCAGAAGAGACCCCTACTAAGAGTATCACTTGTATCCATGTCATAGATACACTTCGTGCATTAAAAATGCTAGTAACCTTGTGCATCAAACAAAAAAATGCAATTCTACAACAAACAACACTAGGTGTTCTAATTATCAAAGATAATTTGAGGTGCATCTAAAGAGAATTTTCTAAATTCCTTGTAGTAGATAAATATTCTATGGCTCTCTCTATGGAATGCAATTATTTTTCTTCATTTTCCAAAGGTGAACACCACTCAAAATGTGACATCAATATTACCTCCTCTAATTGATTTGGCCAAAATACATCTAATGTCATTCATTGAAACATTTATTGTATGGGCACCAAAATTTATATATTCAACTCCTTTATAAATAGAACAAGCATATGAAATTTGTGAATACCTTATTCCTCCATCATATTGTGTTAGCTTCCTCAACAAGTCATCCATCTCAAATGTCTCTTCAAAAATTGATCCAATACTTGTTCATCATTTAAAATATTTAACACCTTTATAACATGCCTTCATGTCTCCTTCATCAATGAACTGACATGAATTTTGACTATAACTTTTTACCAAACTCTAAATTTGCATCTGATGTAGTCTCCACATGGATTTATCTGAATCACCAAGCAACATCACCATGTTGCATAGTCATTATTTCAAATAATTTGGCTTCCTATATAGTCTCCATGTTGATAGATATCATTCTAAACCAATGATATAGATCTACATTTTGACTAACAAAAGAAATGATATCAACAACTATCCATAATGCCATAAAACCAATGATTTTTATGCCACTTGCCATATATCTCGTATAGGCAGCTATATGTGTCAAAATATGAAAAAAATATGGTGAACTCTTTCTTCTGTGTCTTTACTTCTAAAAACAGGCTTACAAATATTTATATATGTAATATTCTATGACACAAGTGATTTTATGTACACCTTTTTTATACATAAAACATGCTCTAATAGATTACAATAAAAACTCAGTTTACGATGTAGTTTTCTTCACAAAATTATGACATGATATTGAATACAACTATATATAGATTCTTTAAATAATCTAAACATTCAAATTATGAATTTTAAAACAATTTAGATCCATTAAAATATGAACCAATAGACTGGACCAGTCTCATGGCTAACAAAACAAGTCTACGAAGACACAAATCAAACTAGACAAATCAATTCATGCCTCAATTTCAATACTAACTAGTGGGAGATTTCTCTTTTTTTTCTATTTGAACTAGAATAGCTTGAGGGAAGAGGATACTCTCTCCCAATGCAATGTACCACTCTAATACCAAACTTGATATGGATCCCACACCACATAGATTGAGCAATTAGCAAAATCCATCTTGCATTTTAATTTTTCATTACTAGATGTGGCTATAAATAGCCAATGTTACATGCAATTGAAAGTCCAAGTATACAAATATTGACCACATAAAACTATAAGTCTCCACAACCCTTGATGAGTTCGAAGATATTGAGTGAGCCATGGTATGGCTAATATTTTATTACAAAGGGTGGCCATGCATTATATTAAAAGTGGCTCTTTATATTTTATAATATATTTTTTTTAATATTTATATTATATTATTCCCTTATCAATTAGTCAAGTGAATAAATAATTGTTGGTCAAATATCTGCCTAATTATACAACCATGCATTTTTTCACCCTAGACATGGCCAACATTGAAATGCTGGGGAAAATAAATGTCCTTCATGCCAATATCTAGAGAGGGTTGGCTCCCTTACTAAATCCTACACTAGTTTAAGACTAGAGTTATGGGAAAGGAATTGGAAATAATTGAAAGAAATGGGAAATATGGCCACAGGACGAAGGTGTAGGATTGGGGATAGACTAGCAATAGGAATTCCAACCAAGTGTTATAGTAGCATAAAATAGAAAGGAGGGCAAGAGAATCTACTTACAGTCTCCCGAAGACAACTTCCAAAATCATATTCTAGTATTCACACTTACACTAGCAATACCCAAATTCAGGTTTAGAATTTAAACTTAACAATAGATAAAAATTATGAATATGAAATAGAAATGCTAGAACAGAAAGAAATCACACACAAAAACTGCTTGCAAAATCAAAAGCTCACTTCTTCTATTTACGTAGAGAACTTGAAAAGTTTTTTTGTAGAATGTCTATCCTCCTTTCATTACATTGAAATGATTAGTATTTATAGAGGATTTCACCTCTTTCATTAAATGCACTATACAACAAAATATCTTCAGATCAGGAACCTCTACAAAGAAATCCCTCCTCAAAGTCTTTGAAAATTTTCTTCCTAGGATAGTGATCCAATTTCTAAGATAAAATCTCTAGGAAATTAGCATATTTGAATGTCGGTGCACATAAATTTGTAAATTTGGTCATTGACTTGATTCCTCCATCGCTCCTTAGAAATTCACCTATGTACAGGATGTCTTGGAACTCATGAAAATCACGTAGTGATTTTAATACTATAGCTTCTTTTGACTTGAAACTACCCATTTCAATTGCTCCTTGCCCTAATAATTTAATTCATTGCATTCGCCTGAATCAAACACCTTTTAAAATATCTTGGTGACATCAAACATAGAATCTACCCAAAATCAAGAAATAAGCAAACATATCTTCTTTAGTTTGTACTTTCCTATAAAAAGGGTGCCTACGAAAGCATTTCTTATGATATTGCGCTTCAATGTACATCCCCATATTTACTTCATTAAAATTATTTATATCATATTACTTCTTTACTACAAACAACAATCAACTTTGGAGGAAAGACAGGATGAGAATGGCTCATTACTCCTTTAGTTTTGTGCATGATTTTTTGAACCATCCCTGCACTAATTCACCTCTAAAAGAGGCTACTAAAAACCTTACTTTTATTCCCATAACGGAAGTGCTTTATATAAGACATCCATTTCCTTTAGAATATATGTTCACCCCGAAAAGGAGCGAAAGGCATTGTCACCCTCCACTTAGGACAAATGTAATTTTAACCTTTCAACACCCCATATCCTTTCATATTCACCCGAAAACAACATAAAACCTTGGACACATCATTGGGTTGTTTTCTTGTAGCTTCACACAAGGAGGAGTGAATGGATCTTTTGCCCTTTACTTGGGGTGAAAGCATTTTTATTTTAATATTATCAATGTGCACCGAAGTGGGGTCCACACATATTATATTTTTTACATATGCTTTCACCCAAAGGAAGGGTGAAAGGTGTGTTCACCCTTCACCTGAAGTGAATGTAATTTTGACATTTCCACACCATCCTAACACCTTACTATGTTCTTTGCTTTTACCCAAACGTGTCATTTTACTATGCTTTCACCCCAAAGAGGGGCAAATAGGACTTTCATCTCTCTTTTGGGGTAAATGCGCCTTTGACTAGTCAACGCATTGGTTGGGTGCATCGTATTGAAATTTCAAAGATGTTTGTACCTAAGTGGGGTGAACGATGCTTTCACCCCAAATTTGGGGTGAACGCATCTTTTAATATCACCATTGTGCTTCATTCATGGGCCCACTTAAAATTTAAGATTTTAAATGTGTCTTCATCCCCAAGAGAGGTGAAAAGGACTTTCATCCCTTTCTTGGGGTGAACTCCCCTTACTCCTTTTTAAATTTTTAAAATTCCACGTTCATCCCAGAGTGAGGCTACTAGGCCCTTCACCCATATTTTGAGGTGAACGCGATTTTAACCCTTAGTAAGGCACTTAGTTCTAGAGGCACCATATTTGCAAATATCCTTAAGCGATTTCAACTAAAGTCACCAACCAATTATCCCAACCTTTTCCCTTACAATGCCCATTATTTTCAAGGAAGAATTACATGAAAAACAAAGAAGGATATTAACACACAAAAAAATTACAACATATTATATTGGTCAAAATACTGGAATCATAATATTGATATATATGCTGCTTTTACAATAAAAAATCCTTCGACAAAATTTGATCAAAATTTTAATGTGGCATAGTGTAAAACTACCAATATTTCTAGTGGCTCATAGGGTATCCAACTCACATGGATGCAAGCGATCCCAAGCCTTTATCCATTGGGATCCTTAGTGAGTCTTCTTATTGGTGGCTTTGGTTGGTGCTTCTTAGATGTTTTTTTCTATGCTTGCTATTCTACTTCCTTTTCAATCACTTCTACCTCTGCCACTACCCGTAGAACTTTAGCTCGCTCTTGCTCTATCACTACTTGTTCCATTGTTGCTTGTTCCACTACTACATGTTCTTCCTACTCTTTCAAACTTTTGTAGGTGACTTAGTAGACTAAAACTACCTCATCCCAAGCATATATAGTGAATAGGCAAGGAACACTTAGTGACTCATACACATACCACAGGTTTTGGACGTCCTCCAAGCTAAGGTGCTTAGCTTGTTGAGCTAACTCAAACAATGACAACTCCATGTGGGTAAAATTCTTCATAAGCAACAATAATTGTTCCTCTATGATGGGCTCCTCCCATTTATCAATATCTAAGGCATCTTCCATAAAATTCTTCTAGACTACTTCCAATTGTTCCTTTGGCAAAGGTTCACCCCATTCATCAGTAAAACCTAGAAATCTCATATTAGCGAGAGCATCAAAATATATAATGGAAATAGTATGCTCCTGCTCTATGGAATTAAGGATATTCGGACCTCTCTCACTAGGTAAATTCTCTAAAAGTAGCTATGCAACATGACCTTGGTAGCAGACCAAGCATGGTATATTTTACTAAGGGGGTGAATGTGCATACTGGATTGAGATAGAGCTTTAATTTTTACAGCCATCTCCATATGGGGTTCCAGCATCTCCTCTATATTGTCTATCAAATACTAGCCCAACTAAATCTATATTTGAGCTATCCAAAGATAATGCAAAACCTAAACTACCTTTGCTACCAACTTTTTGAAACTCTGGGTTGAGCAAAGGCAAGCCTCCTTAATTATGTTTGGCAAGAAGCCTGGAGCCTGTGTGGTTTTCTCTACCAATTGGTTTTGTATGGATTCGAGCTACACCTTCAATGCCTACACCTACTACTCCAATTCATATTTTTCCTTTTGATGTTCCCTTTCCTACTGATGCAAGTGTTCATTATTCATTACCATATTCTCCTACTATGTTTGACTCACTGCTAAGGCATCTTCAAGTTTGGTAATTTTATTTTCAATGTCATAATATATCTACTTATAATATTCACCATGTAGATAAACCAAAATCATATCAACCTATATATTCCCCATTTTCTCTATGAGGTCAATTATGGTAAGTTCCCTTTTTATAGTCTCACAAGTGTAATCGCTCGACATCATTTCTCCTTGTAGCTTCTGGACCAGGGGAGTGATCTTGGTTGTGTGAAACTCCATGGAAACCGGATCAAAAGTGACTTTCTTGAGAGTTTAGGATGGGGCAAGTGCCTCTTTTCACCTATGGATCTTCATACACTACGATGAACTGAGGTATGCTCAATTGATTTTCTCTACGTATGGTTTCTTAGGTATCACCTCAACTTTGAACAGTACTTATAACTCCAAAAATGGTGTGAAAGGAATGAGGATCTATGAATGGTCGGGCTCAAAGGAAGAAGAGGATATAGCTAAGAGAGGGGAAAATAAAATAGTGGAGTGGATGGAAGAACCTTTTTTTATTGCAGTCACACTTACTCTAGGAGGATCCTATGTACTTACAGCCTCAGTGTAAGTGGTGGTAGTAATGGAAGGGGAAGGACATAAAAACATATTTGGACCTAATATGAATTAACTGAAAGAAAGGTATGCCAAAGAGATGGGAATAGAAGAAGGAGCAGTAGTGACTTGTGGATTAGAAGAGGGGAGCGAAATGGATATGGAAGGCATACCAAATGAGAGAGTGACTTATGTAGAAACTATTGAAAGTAAACTAACAACCACTACATGCTTCAAAGTAGAATAAGAGGGAAAGAAAGATGTACCTTCAGGCATAGGTGTTGTGTTTTTTGATGATATAAATGGCTGCATAATAATTTTCTCCTATGGCTCCTCCACTTCCACCTCGATGTTAACAACCTCCACTTGTTGGTCCTCTGACTATTCATGAATTAATGGGAATATTTGGGTGACACTCATCGGAGCATCTGACACCAAAAAAGGGGAATTATCAATTGTTGAAGCAACTACAACTATAGGAACTACAACAACTAAAACTGCAATAGTATATAAGGAAGTAGCACCATTCTTGGGCTTCTTCATAGCTTTAGGGAATGGGATCACCTCTCGAATAGTTTACTTCTCCAAAAAAGGTGCCTCATCAACTTTTCACTTTTCCCACTATGATCTTCATTGAAGCACATACTGATGTTCTTCTTCCTTAGGTTTCTCTTCCTCAACTCTCGGGTGCTCTAATTTTGCCACACTTTCATCACTATCAGAATGTTGAAAAATTTGAGGTAAGACCTTGGAAAAAGTGATGGGTTGATAGGCATTAACATACTCATCATAGGCTTCCAAAAATATCTCATCCATATTCAACCCATAGGATGATGTAATTTTTCCTCTGTGGACCCGCATTATCCACTAGTTCATGATTTTTTCTTCGGTCCACAGAGGGTGACTTTCTTTCACCTAACCAAATAGTATGATCAGAGGAATCTTATTTTTGTATACTATCAGATTATACTCAGCCTCCTGTTCATAAAAGTCATGCTAGGGTGGGAGTGACATCATATCTTCAATGTGCCACTCTAAGTCGTGCCCATAAAAATTATCAGGTCATGGACAACAATGGAAGGACTTGGCCTTTATTATTTCTAAAAATTTACCCAATGGGTCATATCTCCACCATTGTGGTAGTTCTATCAACCCGAGGTCTTGAAGTGCCACCATGAGTAGCATGTTCTACCCAACTTGGTTCACCTCTATACTATCGAACTTGAAAGGTATATTGCAAATCGTTTTCTTACTGCACCCTTCTCCATATACATCATTGGTATAATCTATTTGTTGCACCACCTCCATAGCAAAAATGTGCTCAATGGTGAATTATGGGAGTAGGAATGGATTTCCTATAAAGCCATAAATCCTTACAACCACGCCCTGATTTAGCAAAAATATGTCACCTTTTTTTCCATAGCAAGCACCTCCTTCATCACCCATGGCACTCATTCACTTTGGCCACAAATTAACTCAATTATAGGCCCCAAAAATAAATGATTAAAACTATATTCTGACTCCCTCCTTGATAGAGTGGGAGTCCACATATAAATAGACAATAGCTTATCCTTTTCATCAACCTGTTTTATTACAATAAATGAAAAATATTGGTGCAAATAAAAAAGAAATACCAAATGAGGAAGGATGTGTGCTTGAATGAAGTCTCTTCTCCCATGCATAGTTTCTCCAACTGGACGTGCATCTTTCGATAAATAAAATCAGCCCAATCAAAATAAATTGGATTTATGTCCCTTCTCATGGCCCTTGGAGCATAAAAATCCCTTTGAGATATATATTGCACCAACGCCACTTTCCACTTGTGCACTGTAGAATCCATCAGAAGTCTAACGACCTTTTTTTTTTTTTTTTTTTTTTTTTTTTTTTTTTTTTTTTTTTTTTTTCTTTTTTTTTTTTTTTTTTTTTTTTTTTTTTTTTTTTTTTTTTTTGTTTTTTTTTTTTTTTTTTTTTTCTCTCGGGTTTCCCCTTTCCTTTTGTGGTTTTTTTGGGGGGTTTTTCTTTCCTTTCTTTCCTCTTTTTCTTTCTTCTTTTTTTTTTTTTTTTTTTTTTTCCTGTTTTTGTCCCTCTCTCCTCCCCTCTTCCTTTCTTTTCTGCTTCTCTTTTTCTTCTTCCTTTTTTTTTTTTTTTTTTTTTTGTTCTTCCCCTTCTTTTCTTTTCTTCCCCTTTCTTCCTCTCCTTGTTTTGAGTGTTCTAACTTCTACAAGTAGCAAACCCGAAAACGTACCGACAAGAAAATTCTTCAAAAAATATTAACTTTTGGGTGAATTTACCTGTGCTCTATTTATAGGGTGTGTCCTCAACCACTAGAGTAAATGCTACACTTCATCTCGACAAGTTTGGATGGGGGCACCCTCATTTCACCCGACTGGCACTATTCTCAATGCTCAAATTACAACTAAATGATATTCGCCAAAAAATTGTTTTAGAAAAATGTGCCCTCCTAGCTATGTTATGCCTTTGAAAAATATGCCCTGGTTGCTAAAACTGCCTTATAAAAATAAATCCACCACCTATGGACCAATGAGCACATTTACTTCTAGTGTAGTGAAATTCCTACTCCCAAAATGGCAAAAACATCTCCTGATGCAACTCGGGTGCACATTTTAAATTAAATGCCCTGAAAACATGCCATAGCATGCTATCGAAAACTACCACATACTAGCGTGAAACAATTTCGAGGGGTGCTCTAAAAAAATTGACTCACACTTTAAAAATCATCACATGCCCGAAGAACAATAGGGGTAAAAATACTACTAAGGCGCACTTGATCTTCTTTTCTTTCACTCTGAAAACATATTTTACCTGTTTGATGTGATTACATGGTGAATCTCCCTTTTTGGAACAATTTTTTGCTTTGCTCTTTCACTCCTTATTTAGAAAAACCATGGATTTTATTAAAAAAATCCTTGATTTTAGGGCTTTTCTTTTCCTTTTTTTAATTTTTTCTTCACTTTCACCATAAAAAGGTAAATCGAATTATTAAAAATTTAACCCTTACTTTTTTAACCCAAAGCTCCTTCTTTTTTCTTTTTTCTAAAATAAAACCTTGCTTTTCCCTTTTTCGTCGTCCCACTTTTAATTTGATCAAAGCTCCTTAGAAAAATTTTAAACATTTTCTTTTTAAAATGCCGGAGCTTCCACTCATTTTCATCACTTTGTCTTTGTGAAGAGCTCTCAGATTGACTATTCTTTCCTTCTCAAATTACCGGTGTGTTCATTGTTATTCACCATACTTCTCTACGAAAAAGCATGGAACTTGAGGTGAAAACCCTTTAACACATAGCACGAGCTTTTAGATTTTATTTTAATATTTTTTCCTAAATGAGGGACAAATGGGAGTTTTACCCCTAGTTTGGGGTGAAATCCCTTTTGACTATTTTTGTTATGTTGACTTTGCACCTTCATATATCCTTTTCTCTTATAACATGCGTTCACCTCCCTTTGGGGATGAATGGAGTTTTTTCCTCCTTTGTTCAGTGAAATCATTGTTGACCATATTTAATTTGGGTTTTTGCCCTTTACTTTCAATGAAAATCCCTTTTGATTATTGACCATGTGCTTTAATGCATTCCTTGTTTTAGAATGTGTTCACCCCACTAGGAGGTGAACGGGGGTTTCACCTCTTATTTTGGGTGAAAGCACCTTCAGTCTGTGTCTCTCCATACTTCTAAAATTGGGTCCTATGTTTTGGTTTTTCGACTAGGCACTTTACTTGTGCTTCCAAACATTTTTGTTTAGCTTCCCTGAAACATTCAAACTCAAAGACTTGCAAAGTAAAGCAACCTATTAAAACTTTAGAGTATTTTGAGCCTGTCACAATTTCCTCTTTTAGGTGCAAATATTAATCCTGTCTAGAATCATAACATCTCTTCACTAAACCCTTTAGGGATGAAATTGATCCTATTAGAGAGGGTAAGAAGACACACACACACACACACATATATATATATATATATATATATATATATATATATATATATATATATATATATATATTACATACCAAGCAATAAAATACTTGTAAAAGAAATCTGTACATATTTACAAATCGTACCTCTTGAGTTCATCATTGAAAATAGGCCTTCAGATGAAGACCATTAACTGGAATTGGAAGATCCCAACCATCCATATCCCGTAGATAATACGCATTCACCGAATTCACTACAGAAACCTAAAATGGACCTTCCCAGATCGCATCAAACTTGTGGTGCTTCCCTGGCTTGGCTTTGTTCTCGTTCCATTTGAGGACTAAATATCCCACCTAAAAATTGCATTCTGTTGTCTTCTTTCCAAACCACTTCTATGTCACTTTAGTGTGTTCGGTGAAAGCTTGATATACATTTTCTCTCTCCTCCTCTAGTTGCAACAGCTAAGCTAGCCTTGCACTCATTGGGTCAAACTCATCATCTTCATCTTGGAACAACTGTAATATTTGGAGAATAGGAAGCTCGATGTGAGTGGGAAATACTACCTCTTTCCCATACACCAAGGAGTAAGGAGAAGCTTTAATGGACTTCTTTACTGATATTCGATCTACCCATAGAGCCTAATTCAACAATAAGTGCTAGCTTCTTTTGTTGTTTCCCAATGTTCTTTTAAGAATTTGTAGCAAGTTTTTGTTTGTGGATTCGGCCAAGCTGTTTTCCTATGGATAGTAATTGGAGGATGTTTTTAGAAAAAAAAAAAAAAAAAAAAAAAAAAAAAAAAAAAAAAACAAAAAAAAAAAAACAACACCCAACACACCACACCAACCGCACGAGAGGCCGCCGCTGCGCCGGCCGCGCGCGGCCGCCCCCACTCCAATCCCCTCCCTCCTTTTTTTTTTTTTTTTTTTTTTTCTGGCCAAAAAAAAAAAAAAAAAAAAAAAAAAAAAACCCCAACCCCCCCCCCCCCCCCCCCCCCCCCCCCCCCCCCCCCCCCCCACCCGGCCCGCCCCCCCCTCCCCCCGCCGCGCGGCAGGGGAAGAAAAAAGACCCCCCCCCCCCCCCCCCCCCCCCCCCGCGGGGCGCCCCCCCCCCCCCCGGGGGGCCCCCCCCCCCCCCCCCCCTCCTGCTCGTGCGCGGTTTTCCCCGCCAAAGGATGAGACACATCCAACAATTTTTAGATAAATCCCATACTTGCTCACAAATTTGATGATCTGGGCCTCTAGGAATGGAGTCCCATTATCTGTTACAATGGCATTTAGAACACCAAAACGGGTAATCATTCCCTCCAGGAAAGATATGATTGTAGCCTAATCTGCCTTTTTAGTTGGAATGGCCTCTGCCCACCTGGTGAAATAATCAGTCGTTGTTAAGATATATTTATGTTTGATAGAGGAATGAGGATCAATAACTCCAATGAAGTCTAGTCCCCACTACTAAAAAGGTGCTTCCACTTGAATCAGGTGTAGGGGCAAAGATGCTTTCTTATTCCTACCAACGTATCACTGAAAATTATCATAATTTTGGCTCACCCTATGTGCATCTATGAAAAGAGTAGGCCAAAAATAACTAGCTCTAATAATATTCAAGGCCATAGGCCTTCCTGCATAATGTCCATCGGATAGGCTAGAGTGAAATTCCTCCAATATTTTTTGTTTCTCCGAATCCTTCACACACCTAAGGAGCACTTTGTCTATGTTCTTGTGGAATAGCCCGCGTGGGAATAGAACATACTTGAGTGCTTGTAGTCTAAACCTCCACTGTTGTGAAGCATCAAGATGTGATGGACATCTCCTAGAGGTAAATAATTTGACAAGGTCCTTTGTCTAGTCACGATCACTTGTAGTTTGATTTGCATAGTTGCTTTCACTGATATCCTCTTTTTGTACTATAGCCAATGATTCAAAAGTTGCACTTTTAGCTAGTTCTTGGTAGAGAGGTTGTCTACGAACCAACTTAGTTTATCATATCTCCACATCGTACTCCTAAATTTTTGAGATCCAACCTGCTCTTTTGTCATCTAATTCTCCTTGAAGAATGAAATTTCTAACATCTTGATGTATAACATAGACTACCATCTTACTCTGTGAAACAAAGTGTTGAAATTTCTTCAAATATTTCATAACCGTATACACCTATTTTTCAATGAAATTATACTTTTCTTGGTGTGGTGAAATCACTTGGCTCAAGAAAGCAATTAGCTTCTCATCTTCATATTCTTGCTTCTATGTGAGAATGACAGCATAACTCTCTTGCTCACCTACTACATAGAGGATAAAGTCCTTGGAGTAATCCGAGTTAATTAATACTGGCGCTTGAGTGATTCTTTCCTTTATTTCCTGAAAATTTTGTCTTCGTGCTTCTGTCCACTTAAAGTCTACATTCTTCTTCAGTAGTTCGATCATTGGTTTCACCACCTGAGAAAAATCTGCAATGAATTTTTGAATGAAGTTAATCTAGCCAAAGAACGATTGCAAATATTTCTTGTTAACTAGTAGGGGTAATTTCAAAAGAGCCTCAGCTCTTGCAGGATCAATTGCTAGTCCTTTTTGTGAGATCACATGACCTAAAATTTTTCCTTCTTTAATAACAAAAATGGACTTCTTTGGGTTAATGGAAATCCCAAACTCCTAGTATTTCTTGAACACCTACCTCAAATGAGAAATGTGCTCTTCCCTACGGTGTGAAAACACAGTCATGTCATCAAGGTAGATCACAATAATTTGATTTAATAATTCACCAAAAGCAACATCCATAGCCCTCTAAAAAGTGGTGCCAGCATTTGAAAGACCAAATGACATTCTCTGATAGGTGAAAGTGCCCCACTTTGTAGTGAATGCAGTTTTATGTTGGTCCTCATCCTTCACCCAGATCTGATTGTAGCCCGAAAAACCATCCAATAGTGAAAATATTTGAGCTCCAATGACTACGTGCAGAATTTGGTCGATCTATGGTAAAGGATAATGATCCTTCAAGGAATCTTGGTTCAAGTTCCAAAAGTCTACGCATAAGCGAATATCTCCATTTTTCTTACAAACCAGAACCAAGTTTTACCACCCATGTAGAGTGCTTAATTGGATAAATTATTTTGGCTTCCAATATTTTTAACAACTTCGCTTTCATGAGTACTTCAATATTTGGGTTGATAGGATGTTGCTTCTACCGAAAAGGTCTTACCCCTTATTGTAGTTCAATGGTATGTTGGATCACATTCTTGTCATAACCCTTCAAATCTTGGTAACTCCAAGCGATGATATATGGAAATTCATAACACAAATTTTTAATGTCTTTGAGTTCTTTTGTCGTGCATTATGCTCTAACTTTAATAGTCTTCTCAGATTCCAACTGCATTTCCTTGTATTCCTTTGCATCCACCTTGATTTTATGCTTCTCATCCCTATAATTTTTATCAAAGAGTATTTCAAGTGAAATCAAACCCCCAGGGATGTGATTATTCTTTAGTTGAATTATTTCCTCCATTTCTTCTTCGATGAGTATTCTGTCGTCTGCACTTGCAGCTTCTCTGATCAGAAAATTGATGATTTTTTCATTGATGTCGAACACTTGCCAATAAATATTTTTATCAAGGATTGAGGGTCTATAAATCACCCTCAAATTCTTGGGTTTGCGGACTACCTACTCCATAGGAGAGAAATTGATGCCAAGGGAAGCTAGAATATTTTCATGTCTATTCTGCTCGCGTGAAATTGCCTAAATTTTTAATGCAGTAAATGACTCAAATAAGTCACATACTTATTACGGTAGGCCTTAAAGTAGTGTTGTTTAAATACACACATTTTTGTAGTATGGTTGACGATGAGCTCAAAATATCTAAAGATTTACAGCAGTTTTATACCCAATTTTTTAGCTTTTTTCTAACCAAGGCACAATGCTTCATATTCAATGACATTATTGGTGCAGCTCCAAGTTAACTGGTATGAATAGGCTTTCTACAACCTCATAGGAGAAGTAAGAACAATACCAGCCCCTACATCATTCTTGCACCTTGCACCATCAAAATACAGCTTCCATAGTTGATCGGACATAGGGTCTGGGGAATAAAAAATTATTTCTTTAATCTGCTCAAATTTGGTTATGGTATAACAACCGATGTCTGTCTTGACCATCGCATTGAAATCCATCAATGAGAACTCATATTCAAGGTGAAGCTCACCAAGAGCTTCTTCCATCAAGTCCACTTCTTGTAATTCTTCAGTCATCATGTTGACTGCACCAGTGGATCTTTCTTCTTCTTCCAATTTTTCTATATGAAAAGTGGATGGCTTTTCATTATAGATGTGGATTCTCCTTCCTTTGAATGGAATATCCAAATGTGAATAATCCAAGGAAAGGTATCCTCCCAGTTTCACTGTGAACTCCCTCGAGAGACACATGTTGAAGTATGGTTCCAAGTCAACCACCACTACTTCTTGGATAATAGTGATTTACGGTATGTTATGTAGGACAATAGGAATATCCTTGATTACTCCCACTATCTTGACTGGGGTCCCATCCAACTACAATACTCCTAGACTACTTATTGTGTATTCCATCCCCATGACTTCGCATACTACCTTTGGCATGATAGTAGTTGCAGCACTAGAGTCAATCATACAATTATGCACTACCCACCCTTCCATCCTAAGAGATAGATAGAATGGAGGTGGTCTATTCTTACTGATGGTAGAAGTAGGTAGTGTCTATGCTAACACTATTTGGGAATGACTTTTCTTCTGATCCTTTACATTTTTGAGATATTCTTGCAATAGATCAACTTGCCCAGGTAACTGTAGTGCATCATATAAGCTTACTTTTGTAGGAATCTTCTTCATTTCTTCCATAATGTTATAATTAGAAGTACCAGGAACCTTTTCTTCTCCGCCTTGTTCATACTTATTTTGATACTATTGAGTAGCTTCCACCCTCTGTCACTTAGTTAATGACGGATATCTGAGGCGTTCCTTGGCTTGTTCCTTTACCTCTATTTGCACTTGAGCGATTGTAGGCTGTGAAGCTGACACCTTTGTTTGCAACCTCTCTTGGGCTTGCTTAGGTAGTAGATCCTTCAACAAGATAGAATCCTGCTACTTTTCTATCACACCAAATGCTTTCACTTGTGATTGCACTTTTTCACTTTGTACCTTCTATTCAGCAATAGGAACTTTCAAAGGCTCCAATTCAACTGGATCAACAATCACCGACTTCCTTCCAACTCTCATGAGAACTAAAACTTGCTCCAAAGATGGGACCATAAATTTATGATCAGCTTCCATTATCATATTAACTTGTCCATCGGTAGAACTTTTTGCTAGTGTCTATACATAGTTTAGATGAACCATGCATGTGTCTTCTCCATGAGGATCATTGCAGGTTGAGCACCAGTATGCTCTCTTCGATGTACTAGTTTCTTCATTTGCCAACACAGTTGTGCTCCTCTCATGGCCCTTGTTGGTGGTCAGTTGCTCCTTAGTAATTTGTGGTGTTTGAAACCTCCTTGATCAAAAATCAGCTTTAGCCTATTTCTTCCTTACTACGATGATTTTGTTTGACATTGTCCTTACGGCTAAATTAACAGATTGTACTTATTGTAACAACTTAATGTAAGGATCATAATTTGAGGGTGTAGGAGGTGTAGGTAAAGGTAGAGGTACTAGTGGAGTAGGCAATAATAGTGGAACAAGTGATGTTGGTAGCATTGGAAAAGGAGCATGTGCTAGAAACTATGACACAACTGGTGGGGGTAATTACAGAATAGTTGGAGCGAGGAAGTTGTGGAATCGATATTGGAGCAATTTGAGGTGAACCTAAACTCCATGAGGGAACCGGATACATAGAAGGCATAGGCTATGAAAATGCACTTGAATACAAATATTGTGGAAGATCGGGAAGAATGGGCATGGTCACTTTTGGGGGAAGCTTGCCTATGGCGATCAAGTCTATTTCGGCCTTTTATGCACCTTTTATGCATGAGTGTACAAAATTGGAAACATATTTACATTATCCTGACAAAAAACCATACCAATTTCAGAGTTGAAGGCTCTAAGATAATAAAATATATCTTGCTCATGTGTGGGTTGAAGACCATCAAGAACCCTCTACCAAATTTGGGTGAACCTGACGTTGAAGTCCACTATCTCCTCCTACGGATGCCTTTGAATCATTGTAAATTGATGCAACAAGGATAATGGGTCATCTTGCTCATGAAAATTCTTGATTAGAAATTCCACCAACTGATCCCATGTGGTGATAGTGGCAAGAGGTAAAGATCGGTACCAGTATAACAACTTTCCTCTAAGTGATAACACCAACAACCTTACCATAATATCTTCATATGTAATGTCATGAATCATAGCCAAAGAAGCCACATCCTGAATATGCTCATAAGAAGTCTTACCAGTACCATCATAGGTAGGAAAAGCCTTCAAAGATGCTTGGGGGACTAGATTTTGTGCTTGTAAATTCAAGGCTCCTGAGCTATTCCATACCATGAACTATCTTGGTGGTTGTGGCTATTGTGGTGGTGGGTTTTGAGCCATTTGAACTAGTGTGTGAGGTTGAGGAGGTGGGATGCTAGTAGAAGTACTAGTTGGACTTGATAGAATAGAGAATACACCAGCTATTTATGAGGATGTTGCAGATGATGTATGGGGTAATGGTGATGTACCAGGAAAAGTAACTAATTGGGGATGTTCCCCTAACCTTTGGGTATCAAGTTCATAGAACTCGATGGGATATTTAGAATTTTTGGCCTTCGATCTTGTGATCATGAAGTACAACTTTCATTGCCTTCAAGTTCAGAGGCTTCTAGGTATAATTGAGTCGTCTAGATGTTCTAACTATACATCATGAAGGTAAACATCAAACCTCAATACTATTGAAAGTGGAACTTTCAGTGTCCCACTAGGCGTGCCAAAAACTATTGGTCAAATATTTTCCTAATTATACAAACATGCGTTTGTGCACCCTAGACATGGCCAACATTGAAAGACCAAGGGAAATAAATGTCCTCCATGCCAATCTCTAGAGAGGGTTGGCTCCCTTACTAAATCCTACACTAGTTGAAGACTAGAGTTGCAGGAAAGGAATTAGAAATAATAAACAAGAAATGGGAAATATGGCCACAGGATGAAGGTGTAGGGTTGGGGAAATACTAGAAGTAGGAATTCCAACCAAGTGTTATAGCAACATAAAATAAAAAGGAGGGCAAGAGAATCTACTTACAGTCTCTCAAAGATAACTTCCAAAATTGCATTCCAGTATTCACACTTACACTAGCAATGCCCAAATTTAGATGTAGAATTTGAACTTAACAGCAGATAGCAAACATGAATATGAAATAGAAATGCTAGAATAGAAAGAAATCACACACAAAAATTTCTTGCAAAATCAGAAGCCACAACTTCTTCTATTTACACAGAGAACTTTGAAAATGTTTTCTATAAAATTTCTCTCCTTTCATTACATTGAAATGTTAGCATAACATAACATATTATATGTCATGCATATATTACATTTTTGTTTAGACTTAAGCACTATTGATTTAAGTGTTGCTAGGGGGAGGTTATTAAAAAGTGGTTGGTTGGTTCAACTTCCCAAACCAACCAACATCATTGTATTTATTTCAAACATTTCCAATGCATTCTTTGCTTCGTCACTTGTAACATGGTATCATATCAATGTGCGTAGTGAGAGAAGAATGGACACATTTCTTGAGGGTGATGAAGGCATGAAGACATGATGATAGATACTTGATGCAAGATGATAGATACCTAACGTAGGACACGTAAACTGAGACCTTGACGTAGGACATGTAGATCAAGCATAGGATATGCATATTGATACTAGATATAGGATACATAGATAAAGTACATGTGGTAGATGCATATGTAGTACACGTAGTAGATACACTTGACACTTTTGATGATGATCGATAGCTAGAGTAGACTGGATGAAGATGATGTGTTCAGGTTTGATTGTTTTATAGGGAGACAAAATGAGGGCTTGATTGCTCGAAGGCAATCAAAACAATACATAATTGCAACTATTTTTAAACCACTCCTAACTTGTTCCCAATACATGTGGGATAAAGCACATTTTATTTTATTGTTTCTTCATAGTGCATGTTGAGACAAATTGTGTTGGCTTCCAATTCCCTCTCACAGGGTGTTGTAACTCAATTGGAACATGTGTTTGTGTTAAAACCTTTCTCGAATAGGTTCTGGTTTCAAGTATCGTGGAAGCGGATAAGCAGCTCGGTTCAATTTTTTTTTTGTGTTTCTAGAAAGGTCTAAAAGGCACATTGTGCATTGTATAGCTAAGGTGGTTCAGCTACAATCGATGGTGGGAGAGGTTGGGAGTTCCAACCCCATTGATGTCGATGACCAAAACACAACATTTTGGTCAATAACAAAATAAAAAGTTTCAATTTTTTATCAGCAACTTTTTTTGATAACTTCTTTCTTGTCACAATTTGTTGCTCTTCTAGGTTCAATTTTTTTACTTTGAAGGGGTAATTTTTTTTACCACTAGAGCGCCACCAGGAGTCATTTTTACCACTAACCAGTAGAGGATATTTTTTCGAGGTATTATTCCTTTCAAAGTATTTTTTCTTAAGGATAATTTTTTTATTTGGAATTAGAAAGGGTCCACATTCAATTTTTTTACCCATTGTTTATTTTGCAACAAAAAGGGGGGATCTCATAAACATTTCTTTTTGCAAAATTCTAAGACAAAGGGGAGAATTTGTGGAATGTGAATATGTTTCATCTAAAACTGGCATTGTAATAGGTGCATTTTTTGTGGAAATAAGCACCTCAAGTAGTTAAATTTGTGTACTTTTATGGTTGTATTTTGCATTCAAATTTCCTATGTTCTTCCATTAACAATCACAAAAATAAATCAAAGAAAAGACCCCAAAGTTATACACCTATTTGTGCAATTTATTGCACAATAATGTTCAGTATCTACGATACCTTTGGTCCACACTTATAGGTAATGTTGTCATACTTGGACTACTATATATAATACCTAATATAGCTGCAACAATGATGTTTGAGCTTGTTCTCTATTAATAATCATGGAGAAATAAGGTAAACCAATTCTGATATTCACTCTATTAATACCCTAATAATTATTGTTGTTAGACATAAATCCTGACGAAGTGATTTCTAAATTGTTTAGGGAAAGTTATACCCCATGCATGAGGAAAGACCTTCAGGTGTCATAAACAAAATGATTCCCTTTTAGTATCACCTAAGTTCCACATATCATTCTACTCTTATATATACTTATAGTCTCCCTCACGTAAGGGTGGGTATATATAAAAGAGTTTTGGTATAAATACCTAGCAGGTATAAAGAAAGGGGGACCATTTGGTATTATAAGGAACCTTCACAATTCCTACTATTCATAAATATATCTCAAATTCATAGTCGCTGAAAGGTTCTAAATTTGTACCATGGAAGAAAAAGATGTGTGTTATTCTTCAAGTGGAATATTTGTGGGATATAGTGATTGGAACTACAAAATATCCTACAATAGCAGGAGTAGATCAGGAAGATTTTGATAAGAAGGACAAGAAATGTCTCAGGTTTATTCTGCTTGATACTACATATGAGGTCCAACATCATATTTGTGATGCCAAAACTAGTAAGGAAGCTTGGGATGCTTTGATTACTATTTATGAAGGTAATAATAAGTCCACTATCCTACACCTTCAAACTCAACTACATAATCTCAGTACGAATTCTAGTGAGACATTTGACCTATTCCTATATAGAGTGGCAGAATTGAAAGCCAAATTGAATGCTACAGGACAACCAATAGATGATACTCTCTTGACCTCTATCATCTTGAGAGCATTTATAGAGTCCTATAAGATGTTGATCACCTCTCTTCATGTATCTGGTAGATAAGTATATTTTATGGAATTGGTGAATTTGCTTCAAAATGAGGAGGAAAATCAGTTTCAAGAGTATGAAGTGTTAGATAATACCCTCTACACAAAAAAAGGGGGTAATAAACAAGGTTAGTTTCAAAAGGGATGGTCTTCATCAAAGGGAAAAGGAAAACAACATTTGCAGAAAGACAAACAATATTGTAAGATTTGTGATATGAATAACCATGACACCAATAGGTGTTGGTTTAAGAATAAGAAACAGAATAAACAAGCTCATACTAATAAGAAAAAAGGGAAATACAAAACACATAAAAATAATAAGCAACCAAAGGGGCATGTTGCTTATGTCGAATCAAATTTAGACTCAAATTTTGCAGAATCAAACTTAGACTCAAAATCTGAGTGAACATACAAGGTGCTCATGACTCATACTTCATCGATATAGATATATGTTGTATGGTATATTGATTCAGGTTCTAGTAAGCACATGACTGGCGATAAATCATGGTTTGAGACATTTGAGGAGAAAGAAGGTAAGTCAGTAATAATTATTGATAATTAAGTCTACCAAGTGAAGGGTGAAGGTGATGTTTCTATCACTCTTCCAAATGGCAAATTTTAGATTGAAAATGCGCTCTATGTTCCTAGATTGGCTAATAATTTGTTGTCAATCCCTCAGATGTTGGATTGAGATATGGATGTTGTGTTCCATGTTGTAAAAGAAAAAATAGATGTTTTATCGCCAAAAAAGAAAGCATGTAGCAACCAGATCATACTAGCATGTCTTATTCATTTTATATATTATTTCAATGCCTCATGTTACCTTGGTAGAAACTACAAAGGAAGCTACTTCTCTGTGGCACAATATATATGGGAATATAATTTTAGGATATTTGCTCGAGTTGAGTAAATATGATATGGTGAGAGGACTTCCCAACCTTTCATCCACATTTCCAGTTTTCTCGGATTGCTTAGTAGGGAAGCAACACTAGGTACCATTTGAAGTTAGCTCTTCTAGATCTAAGAAACCTTTGGAGTTGGTACACACCGATATGTGTGATTCTATTCCAACCAGCTATGGTTCAAAGAAGTATTTCCAATTTTTTTTTTATGACTACTCATGCAAGATATGGGTTTTTTTTCTTAAATTGAAATCAAAAGCATTTTTGTACTTTCAACAGTTCAATAATCTTGTTGAGAAGGAGTCAGGATGTTTCATCAAAACCCTCCACTTAGATCGAGGGGGGAATATACTTCCAAGGAATTTTCATCATTTTTGAAATAACATGGGATTAAGAGACAACTGAATACAACCTATACTCCATAGCATAATGGAGTTGCAAAGAGGATAAATCATTCCATTGTGGAAACTATTCAATGTATGCTAAAGGGAGCACATCTTGAGCATGAATATTGGGAATAAGTAGTAAACACAAAATCATACCTCCTGAATAGAGCATCCACATGAGCTCTACAGGCTAAAACTACACAAGAAACATGGATTGGTAATAAAACCTCAATTTATCATTTAAAGGTTTTTGGATGTAAGGTGTTCATGCATATACCAAAATAGAAAAAAATAAGTTATATGATAAGACCCTGCAATGTATATTTCTTGGTTTATGATGAGAATTTAGAGGGATATCGATTGATAGATCATATGACCAAGAAGACACATATAAGTTGAGATGTGGTATTTGATGAAGGTTTCAAATCAAATAACACTTCTACAGTTGTATACCTTGATGACAATGAGCCTAGGAAAGAGGTTCCTCCCCCAAAAAACAAGATTTCAAAATGGTATACAAGTACATTGAGAGATTCCAAGTTGACATCACTTCTAGATCTAACTCTAGATCAACCTTGTACCCATAGTATGACTCAGTAGATGAGATCAAAAGCATAAAATTTAGAAGTTGATGAGCTTTGCCAACAATTTTATGAACTATCTGTAGATGCATAGGAAGATAAGGAGATATATATGGAGGATGATAGGTTTTATATGACAACATTGGATGAAAATGAATCCATAATAGTTCAGGATGCACTTAGTGAGCCTCAATGGAAGGCTGCTATGGAAGTAGAACATACATCTCTCATGAAAAATCATACATGGAAGCTAGTAAATCTACCTTCAGTAAAGAAGCCCATCGGCTGCAAATGGGTTTTGAAAGTAAAGTATAATGTAGATGGTACTATGTATAAGCATAAAGCATGTCTTTTTGTAAAGGGCTATGCTCAGAAAGAAGGCATAGATTATGAAGAGACTTTTGCCCCTACTACAAAAATGATTAACATTCAAGTCTTTTGTTCCATGGCATCTCAATTTGGGTGGAAGTTATATTAGATGGATGTAAAAAGTGTTTTATTGAATGGTGACATACAAGAAGAAGTGTACATGAACCAACCAGAAGGATTTATTGTTGAAGGGTAAGAAAAAAAGTTTGTAAGTTGATCAAATCCTTGTATGGGCTAAAACAAGCTCCTCGAGTTTGGTACATCAAAATAGATAGTCACCTAGTACATCATGGGTTTCAAAGAAGTCCTTCAGATGCAAATATCTATATCAAGAACAATGGTTCTGACATAGTGATTTTGGTGCTATATGTAGATGATCTGATCATAACAAGGAGCTCAAAGAGTATGATTGATGTAGTAAAAGATGATTTGAAATAAAATTTTAAAATGGTAGATCTAGGACTTCTTCACTATTATCTTAGTTTAGAAGTGACTCAAAAGAAGAATCATATCCAAGTAACACAAAATAAGTATGCCAATACATTGATTGGTAAATATCGCATGACTGAATACAAGTCTAAGATAAATACAATAGATCCTAGACTTAAGCTATCGCGATATGATAAATCACCATAGGTATATGGTACTCTATAATTGCCAACTAATTTGGAGTCTCATATATCTAAAAAATACCAGGCCAGATATCAGTTTTATTGTGGGTTATATTTCAATATTCATGCAGGAATCAAAGGTGAGTCATTGGAAATCATAAAAGAGAGTTATTCATTATGTCTGTGGTACTAAAAATTTTGGCTTGGAGTACAAGAAGAATAGAAAGTTCTATTTATAGAGATACATAGACTCAGATTACGCTAGATATATTTATGATCACAAGTAAACTTATGGATACATTTTTCATCTTGGATATGGTCTTGTCTCTTAGTATAGTAAGAAGCAACATGTGGTTGCTATATCTTCTATAGAGGCAGAATATCATGCAACCAATGGAGCAGTATAAGAGATAATATGGTTAAGTCACATTATTACAAACATGGGTCTTCCAAAGAACCTTCCACTTCATTTATTTTATGACAATCAATAAGTTTTGAATCTTGTCAAGAATCCAATATTTCATGATTGCACCAAAAACATCAACACTCGATGTCATTTCATTCGTAATGAAGTTCCAAAGCATCACATACAACTCCAGTACATTTCCACTAATGATAAAGTTGCAAATATTTTCACCAAGGCACTTGCACATGTCAAATTTGAATTATTTTACAATTCTCTTTGTATTTACCAATAATGTAATAAGGGAGGATGTTAGCATAACATAACATATTATATGTCATGGATATATTACATTTTTATTTATACTTAAGTGCTATTTATTTAAGCACTGCTAGGGGGAGGTTATTAAAAAGTGGTTGGTTGGTTTAACTTCCCAAACCAACCAACATTGTTGTATTTATTTCAAACATTTCCAATTCATTCTTTGATTCATCATTTGTAACATGAAATGATTAGTTTTTATAGAGGATTTTGCAAATTTTATTAAATACACTTTACAAAAAAATATCTTTAGATCAAGAACATCTGTGAAGAAATCCCTTGAAGTCTTTGAAAATCTTCCTCCTAGGATAGCGATCTAGTTTCTAAGATAAAATCTCCATGAAATCAGCATATTTGAATGTCGGTGCATGAAAATTTGCAAATATGGTAGTTGACTTGATGCCTCCATCACTCTATAAATTCACCTCTGTACAAGATGTCTTGGAACTCATGAAAATTGCCTGGTGATTTTTAATACTGTAGCTTCTTTTAGCTTGAAACTACCCATTTCAATTACTCTTTGCCCCAATCATTTAATTCATCATATTCGCCTAAACCGAGCACCTTCAAAAACCTCTTGGTGATACCGAACATAGAATCTACCCAAAATCAAGCAATGAGTGAACGTATCTTTTTTATTTTGTTCTTTCATGGAAAAAGGATATCCACAAAAGTATTTCTTATGATATCGCACTTCAATGTACAACCCCATATTTCCTTCATTAAAACTCTTTACATCATATTACTTCTTTACCACAACAAAAATCAAATTTGGAGGAAAGAGAGGGTGATAATGGCTCATTACTCCTTTAGTTTTGTGCATGATATTTTGAACCATCCTTGCATTAATTCACCTCTAAAAGAGGCTACTCAAAAATTTACTTTTATTCCCAAAATGGAAGTGCTTTATATAAGACATCCTTTTCCTTTAGAATATGCATTCGCCTTGAAAAGGAGCAAAAGGCGTTGTCACCCTCCACTTGGAATGAATATAATTTTAGCCTTTCAAAATCCCATCTCCTTTCATATTCACTCGAAAACAACATTAAACCTTGGACACATTGTTGGGATGCTTTCCTGTAGCTTCATCCCAAGGAGGAGTGAATGGGGATTTCACCCCTTACCTAGGATGAAAGCACCTTCATTTTAATCTTCTCAATGCATTTTGAAGTGGGGTCCACACATATTATATTTTTTACATATGCTTTCACCCAAAGGAAGGGTGAAAGGTGTGTTAGCCCTTCACCTAGGGTGAATGTAATTTTGACTTTTCCACACTATCCTGGCGCCTTACTATGTTCCTTGCCTTTACCCGAACATGCCATTTTACTATGCTTTCACCCCAAAGAGGGGTGAATAGGACTTTTTCCCCTCTTTCGGTGTGAACGTGTCTTTGACTAGTCAACTAATTGGTTGGGTGCATCATTTTAAAATTTCAAAGGCATTCGTCCGTAAGTGGGGCAAATAATGCTTTCACCCCAATTTTGGAGTGAATGCATATTTTAATATCACCATCACACTTCATTCCTAGGCCCACTTAAAATTTAATATTTTAAATGTGTCTTCGCCCCAAGATAGGCGAAAGGGACTTTCGCCCCTTTCTTGGGGTGAACGTGCCTTACTCATTTTTAAATTTTTAAAATTTTACGTTCATCCTAGAGTGAGGTGACTGGGAACTTCACCCATATTTTGAGGTGAACGTGATTTTAACCCTTAGTAAGGCACTTAGTTCCAGAGACACCATATTTTTAAATATCCTTAAGCGATTTCAACTTAAGTCACCAACCAATTCTCCCTACCATTTTCCCTTACAATGCCCATTATTTTCAAGGAATAATTTTGTGTAAAACAAAGAAGGATATTAACACACACAAAATTGCGACATATTATATTGGTCAAAATACTAGAATCATAATATTGATATATGTCGCTTTTACAATAAAAAATACATTGATAAAATTTGATCAAAATTTTAATGTGGCGTAGTTTAAAACTTTCAACATTTCTATTAACAACATTCATGCAATTTCTTATATTGCAAGAGTAAATTCTATTCTATATTGGACAGTAAATATCAAGGGTCATATTCATGAAAAAATGGCATAGGTTTCAAAATAAGATAACCAAAGGATGTGTAATAAATGAATCCTACAACTAGACCATTCTCTTTGATATTTGGGTGTTATAATTTATTTTCTTTCTTCTATATTTTTGTTAAATATTAGTGTTCAAGTAGATAATTAGTTATTGAAGGTAATTCTTGATCAATATTTGTATTGGATGATGCATGAAAACCTACCATGAATATTTTTCATGCAATTCATTATATAATATAAATTTTGATTATGTTCTTACATATTTCTATGTTTTTTGTTGGAATTATCCTTCGTTACATTATTTTTATGATTTTATTTGTTTAACTTAAAATAGATGGTGACCTTTCACTATAACTAGCATGACAAATAAAAATTTTGATAGCATATAGATTAGAAAATTTATTCTTACACAAAGGATTGTTGCTTATTTTTTGAGGATGTTAATAATTTTTCCAAAGAATCTGATATATGGAAAAGAGTAACAAAAAAATATAAAAAATGAAATGTTTTTACACTTGATGTCATCCATGTTACTTTTATAAATAGATAATAGATAGTGTGGGTCTCATACTACCAATAACAATAATAACTTGTACCAAGTATATAACAAAAATAATCTGCTTGGCATAACATGCAAAATTTATAGTACGCAAAAATTGTATGACTCTATTTGCCATAGATTTCTTTATGAGAACATTACTAACAGAATTTTCTACCTCAAGGTAATAATGAACAATGAAGAAAAATATTTTATAAATGAAACACAACTAAGTTTTTGAAAATTCATATATAAAAAAATAGGAGCTCACCTTACCACTAATTAGGTAACGACCCTATTGAAATGTTTGATAATTTTTGGGGGATATAACCTTAACTATGAAATGTAATATAATAAGAGTTGATTGAGATTAATTTAAACCAACAATAATTTGCATAGATCATGAGAGACATAAGCACCTAAACAAGTTAATAATAGGAGAGGGAATGGGCATGTAGGCGAGGAGAATCTTTGCTATGGAATTTTTATTCTTGATCAAGGATAAAACAAAAGGTCTAGAAGGAATTTCATTTTAAAAATATACATATGAGCCTAAAGAGAATTTAGAGATCCCTTGGAAGCTCTTAGTTTTAGGGTTGCTATATAGTTTTTATCCCAAATCAAGAGCTAAACCAATAGACTTGGTAGAGAACGGAAAAGAGTTGTAAATTTATGATTGTTAATTTATTTTTTAATATTCAACAAGAGAGTGAACATATATTCTAGAGTTGTGCAAGTTATTTATTTAAGTGCTTGCATAACTTTGTATCACATTTTGTAAAAAATAAACATGTAGGAAAAGTCTAGCATATATATTCTAGAGTATTTTCCATCATATGAAGAGGGAAACATTGTTACTAGACATAAGAGGGAATTTTTTATGTAAAAGAGACGAAGACCCTTTCAAATCCTATTTTTACTCTAATAAAAAATATATAATCGAATAATATTGATAACCCCATATCATTAGATAGAATTTTTATGGGATTCTTGAGATTGAAAATGTGTAAAGTATGAGTTGCATGCCGTTAAATTTAGTATAAACTAATATAGAATATGTGGCATGAGAGAAAAATTTAAGAATAAAAATTTATAAGAAAGGAACATCTCAATAATATATGATATAATGTATAACAACACCTAGATAAATTGAGCATCCAGTGGTTGGGACTTTAGAATATACTATGAATATATCTAAATGCATAAGCCAACTTATAAAACTTAGAGGTATATACATCCAAAAAGTTGAGCAGTGGGGCTAGATTGAATCCTCGGTATGTCCAAAAGTAGAACATAATGACATAGGAGATTTAAACATCAAAACGTTTTGATGACCTAAAATTCAAGTGTTTCCATTAGTCTTAGGTTAATGGGAAGGCTAATATATATAAAGTATATATTAGAATAGAAATCACTATATAGAAATTTGATATCAAGAGTATAGTGGCACAACAAAGGGTCCATTATTTTCAAGGCATGAAGTGAATATGAAACCAACATAGAAAATATAACAAAACATGAGATTTGGTTTCTCTTATATTAGGAAATAATATTGTGTGGTGTAAGTGGATCTACAATGCAACATGTAAATAAAATGATTAGATTCAAAAGCATAAGGTATGTTGTGTTACTAAGGACTTAACATATAAAAAGGTAGTGGACTACTATGATACTTTTTTCATTGTATCCGACACAAATTTTGTTAAAATAATTGTTTTTCATTATTGCCTCCTATGGATTGAAGGTGCATTAGATAGATGTGAAGATTTTCATTCTCCATTGAGAACCTCAGGATGA
Organism: Wollemia nobilis; assembly: GCA_028583015.1. Lineage (NCBI taxonomy): Eukaryota > Viridiplantae > Streptophyta > Pinopsida > Araucariales > Araucariaceae > Wollemia > Wollemia nobilis. The sequence goes on along the minus strand of JAQPPZ010003193.1, from coordinate 6,288,136 downwards.
ATCTACATGTAGTTGCCACCCAAATTTAGGCTAGAGGGCCCTACTATATTGGTATTTCACTTGGCCAAATCTTTGTATTACCTCAAGCAAACTCCTCATGCTTGACATGAGAAAATCCACTCTATTTTATTAGTTATCGATTTCAATGATGTTAGGTTGAGAATGATGTTTATATTAAACATCATGATGAGATGCTATTGATTGTATTGTATGTAAATTATCTTATCATCATGTATAGTTTCATTACTCTAATTTAGGATATGATGTCAAGTCTTCACTCCAACATTAACATGATAAATTTAGTATTTATGCACTATTTTGAGGAATCTAGACCGATTAGAAAAAATATAGCATTACCATTTCTCAAACCAATTATGCTTTGGGTATTCATCAATAATTTAGGATGGAATGTAATCCTACCTAGATACCATTATCTTAATGTTCAAAGTAGTGGGATTATTATACCACAATATAAGTTGATGCCACTCTCTACTAGTCCCTTGTAGGAGGATTTCTCTAACTCACTCACAATAGACTAGATATAGCCTTTGTTATTAGCTATTATTCTAGGCATATGAAATATTCTTGGGAGAGTCACTAAAAAACAAAAAAAATGGGTTCTTAGATATATAAAAGGAAAATATTAGATGGGTGTTCACTACTCTATTGGTTTCCCTAGAAGTTTAAACTTTTACATATTGATTGGCCAAGTGACTTAGATAAGTAGTGAGGAACCATAGGATTTATCTCCGAATTGGTATCTAGCTTAGTTTTATGGTGTTCTAGATGTCGATGAACCATTTCTAAATACTCCATGGATGATGAATATTTTTCTACAAATGAGGCAATTAAGCATCTCAAGTGGATGTTAATAATTTTGGAGGAGATTGGCATACCTCAAAGCTTTCATGCCACTTTTTGTAGTGGCAATCAAAGAACTATTTAGCTTGTCCACAATATTATGTTTTATAAGTGGTAAAATAATATTGAGGTAGAGGAATTTTTTTACATGAATTCATTCACATGGGATGCTATATCTTGTCTTTTTTTCTTTCATCAAAGTAGATAGTAGACATTATGACTAATATCATGCATGAGGTCACTTTTGCATACATGCAAGGGCTTCTTGAAGTTGAAGAGTATCTCTTAAGGGTGATCCAATGTAAACATGTTCATTGCTTAGATTAAGAGAGAATGTTGGAATATGTGTTTGTTAGGGTTTCTTGTAGCAAAAATTGACTATTTATTATATTTTCCATTTGGACCCATGTCAACCTTGAAAAATATACTCTTTGTACTTTTTTATTATTCTATTCCTAAGGTTTAGATTCATAACCTTGACATAAGGGCATCATATACTTGGGTATAAATGCATCTTCTCACTGAGCATTTTCCTATCAGTTAGAATGTAATTTTGATTCTCTTTTAGTCAAGATCTTATGATGTCTATGGACACCCCTACATATTTTTTGTTCCATATGGTATGTGTTTATTTTTTTTAGTAATACTAGGCAATGTTTGATTCCATTCATTTCTAGAAACTACTCCTAAATTTTATAGGAAGGACATCCAATGAGAATTTGTTTATTGTAATTGTAAACAATTGAACCTAAGTTTTTGAAGATAGGTGGATGTCTTCTAGATGATGATAGAGGTTTTGATGGATATACCTCAATTATGGAGTCCTATTAGAGCATCCATTATGGGTCTAATATATTACTATCACTAACATATTTTCTCCTTAGTCCTTTAGTTTAGATTATGGGCATGTTGAGAGTGTAATTTTATTACTAGCAAGGCTAACATTGTACAATATAATATTGTATTGGCATAAGGACACTCATTATATAATGTATAATCCCTATGGGTTAATATTAACTATTTTATGGTTAAATCTACATTATAAACTTGTTATTTAGATTAAGGTTAAGTTCATTTATGTATTTGTGGTTCTAGTATGGGTATAAATACCCCAAACATTCCTTATTTGTATAATCAAAGTGTTGTTATTTTTATTTATGGATAATATAATGATTAGTTAAGGTGCCTATAGGTAATGAATTGCTTCTAATTGTTTCTAAAATATATTATGAATTCTAGAAATTCTAACTTCAAAATTGTAACCATTTATTTGGAGATTCTTCCATCAATATTGAAATTATTAATTTATATTTACTACTTAATTTTATAAAAAATACGAAGATAAATATCTATGAATATTTTTACCTATGAAATGTAAAATAATTATTTTAAATATTTATGAAAACTAAACATTATAAAATTATTTAATTTTGTTATTAAAAAATTATCATTTTTATTTATTATAAAATAACTTTATATTTGTTTCTATATTTCATCAAAACATAAATTGAAAAGTCATATAAAGGAGTTAAGTTGACATTGAAATATTTTTTATTAAAAGGAAAACTAGATTAATAGCACCCAAGTGTCACATGTGTCACACCCTTTAATTTTAAAAATATTTGTTTTAACAAAATATCTTTTATTCTTATCTTATTAAGAAAGAATAATCAAGCAAGCTTTTCTTAAAGTTAAAAAAATACAAAAATTAAACATTCTATTTTATATTGAAAAAATAAATATGGTATTTTATATATAGCAAGGAGTATTCATGAGAAGGTGTAGACACTAAAATCACGTAAATCGGATAAGACTACCAATGCGCCACTTGCGCCACTCTTATCGACATCATATGGCCCCATTGGGCAACCCTCTAGGGTAACATAAGGCTCCATAGCACTTTTGGGAAGGTTCCCATCAATTTTGGGAGGTTTTGGGGCATATCCTTATGATCGTCCCACCAAGGGATGGTCACATATGGTGACCATCCCACCCAGGGATGACCATCCAAAACCATCCCTGGGTGGGATGGTCCCTAAATAGACACCCCAAAAGTCAAAGGGGTGGAGAAATGGCAATCAATTACTACCATATTCTCCACCCAATAACCAAAAATTGATTGGGAGCCTATCATGGAGACCAAGAACTCCCAATTAGAGGCCCCAAATGGGTAACCTCTTCCACCCAATCATGGCAAGGGTTTTGACAAGTGGTGGCACTTGCCTTGCATGCCAAGACTTACCCCTTTGCCCTAGATGCCCTATTTGGGCTATAAAATGAGGTGTGTTCACCCAATTTCAAGGAGGAGAGTTGAAGCATTTTTTCCACAAAGTGGTGCCCAATTCTACCCTCATATTTTGCTATCGAATTTACCCTCATATTCCCTTGAAACCCTCTTCATTCAAAGGCACTTTCATGGGCATCCCAAATCCACTAAAACCATTCCAAAATAAGCCAAATTGGATAAAAATTTGACCCCATATGTCGACACAACCTTTAGACTAGTTTTAGACCAGATCCCATTAGAATTGGTGGCAAATTCCAAGCATATTTGTAACCATCCCACCTGGGGATGGTTAGCAATAGCTAGTTGCACCTGTTAGGGATGGTTAGAAAATAGTAGGGAATTTTGAGTAAATTCCACCATAGGTCATTTAGGAATGTCTAGATTAGCCTTGTGTTCAAATTTGGTGAGATTTGGAGCTATTTTGATGGCCCAATTGGAGGTTTCATTGTTGCAGGTCTAGTTGTCCCTGTCAGGGATGGTCACTATTTTTGCTAACATTTTCCCTTAATATTTATGCTCAGATCCTTCCAAAATTATCTAGATAATATCATGCTTGAATTATAGATCATTTGTAGTTATTTTTATTTATTATAGATAAGTTTTGTTATTTCTAGATTCATGCTTTTCTATGTTTTCAAGGTTTTATATCTATAAATGCATATGCTATTAACCATTTTCAATCCCTTGTGTGTAGGTGCAGGTATACTAGATAGGAGGGAGGAGCTAAGAGGCACAGAAGGATAGGCCCAATACTAGCTCTCGAGTGTGGGAATGCGAGATGAACATTAGTGCATGCCATTAAGACCTTGCAAGGGATTAGATCCCTTGTATCTTGTAATGTTGAAATGTATCAAGTTATAAAGCCCTCGAGGGGATGTATTGTAATCCTATTTGAATCCATGAGTGAATAAATACAAGGAGAAATCCACCTCTTTTATTGCACATTACTCTTCATTTCAATAGATTACTTATTATGCACTTTCCCTTTGAATGCTTCTTTAATCTGCTTTACATTTCAATAAAGAGCCCTTAAGGCGATGTCGTAAATTTCTCTTCTTCAGTGGTGATCATGGTATTTGAGATTATTTATCTCTCCCCTTTGAATGTGTCAATTTTGACCTCCATTTTCTATTTTGAATGTTGCAGGTTTTGACCGTTCTGAGCAGAAATGACCCCTTTTCTGCTAGGTGACACAGGGTGGGATGACCAGCTAGGTGACACAGCTAGGGATAGCCCCAAACTTCTAACCATCCCCACCTAGGATGGTTACAAAACCAAAGGTTTTTTACAAAAATTTGTAGAAATAGCAAGTTCCAGGTCAGAAAAGACACCCCTCTGAACCTTCAATTTGCATATATACTATTTAAATTACTCAAATTTCAAAGTTTTCTTATCTTTTGCATGCATTGGAAGGTAGATATCATATTTATAAATTTTTGCATTAATCATATCAAGAAAAATAGGAAAATGAATAGTATTTTGTATGCTTTTTGTCTGGTTTGCCTACTTGCAACTTACCAAAAAGAAGGTTAAGTTCATATAGGTTATCAATTTTAGTGGTTTCCTTTTTATGCTACTAACAAGTCTGAATATAAAATATACTTTCATGCATATTAGTGAATCATCATTGAATGTTGTATTATTTTATTTCAATATTTTAAAAGGAACACACACACACCATGATCTACTTAAACGTTGGTGAGTTGGACTTCATTCCCAACCACTGATAGAGTTCAATGACGATGGGCTTCATCTCCATCCATTGACTCAAATCCTACGTACCCTATTTTATTGGCCAATACCGACTCCAAGATCTGTCCTAACCATGCAAAATAGCATGCATCCCTCTTCGGAGGGGTGTATCACTATGCACGGGGTGTTGGGTGAGGATCGATAGGACCTATGCTCCCTGATCGGGTATGGATTTCATCCCCATACTTTGGTTGGTTTACGTGACCAGAATTTCAATATCGATTGTCGAGCTATGAGTATATAGGTGAAAACCACTTAAACTTTTGAGTATTACATCAACAAAATCAAACACGCCAAGTATTTTCTTTACAAAGCAACACATCTTGAAACAACAACAAATAGTTTAGGGATTCACATTTAAAATATTTAAAATAGATAATCACTTCTATGCTTGTGTGTTTCTATTGTTTGTTTGTTTCAAATTCATAGAAATTGTAAATAAGATAAACATATAGTAGTTTAGAGTACATAGCTATGGTATGTACCCATAGCCAAGCCCATTCAAGGGTAGACATTATGGGAAGTAGAGAAGAGGATGTAGAACATCTTCGTGTTGAACCTAGGGACATGATTATTCCTCCCTGGTAATCAGCTACTCTCCCTAGTTGTAAAGTGATAGATGAGTGGATGGTTAGTCCTAGAGTGTCAACTAGAAGGCTTAGCTTACAAGGGACTCCTCCATGAGGTACCCCTATAGGTCGTAGTCCTACTTTGGGAAACTATCTCCCTAATACAAATGCTACAAATACCTTCTTTTGAGAAGAGTCACCATGCAATGAGGCGCTTTCACATAGAGCAATACCACGCATTCGCATGCCTACTCGGTCCACTCCTCCTACTCATACGTAGGATCAAGATTTCACACCTAGGGTAGGGTTGAATGATCATCTTAGAATTTCAAATCACTCTACCCCAAGGTATCAAAACTATGATGAGTATGATACTCGTCACCATGGGTGGGCCACTTCCACCCTACCTTTCCTTACTTATGAGGGAAGACCTAAGGAGGATCCTAATTCTCCTCATCATTCCATGCAAGCAATATGTGCTTCTGCCCTGATAGAATACCAAGAATACATGTTTAGGAGAGAACCACAAGTTAATGCGACTTCCCTCAATCGAGGGAAGCACATAATAGATCTCATAGATCCTCTCAAACATGATAGAAACCAAGGTAATAGTGCTAAGGCACTTAGACCTAATACATTTGATCAGATCAATCAGTTGGTAAAGAAGTATGCTGACCTCCAGGCCAAGTTTAATCAACTTAGGTCTGATAAACATCACCTAGATCTCTTAGAGCAGTGGTAATAATTAGAGAAAGAAATACTTGAATGAAAAATTCAAGAAACTTTGCATAATGGAGCTTCTACTCCAAATACGCGTAGATAGGAGGCTCACCCGAGGCAACCAAATTTCCAACAAGATAGGTCTCCTAGACCTAATCCAATGTTACCTCCTAGACCTCATAGGCCTGAATAGAATATATATGATAGGCCAAACATAGATCACCTTCAACAGGCATTCGTTCCTCCTTGTAGGCCCATACCTAAAACACCCTATGGGGCTTATGATGACTTGGAATAAAATGAGGATTATGTAGAAGCACCTTATGGAGGTGTGGATGATGTCAATCAACCACCCCAACCTATGCTTAATATTCCTCATCCACCTCTACGAGTTCAAAATAAGGAAGAGGAAATCAAATCCTCAGATGCGTATCAAGATTTTCTTGCATGCTTAGAAACTATAGAAGGTAAGACAACTGGCAATGGGCTTCAAAAACCCACTTTGCATCAGCTAAAGAATCAACCATTACACCCATCCATTCCTTCCTCGATTTATCCTGAACATTTCAAAATGCCAAAATTTGATAGATTCAAGGGGGAAGAAGATGCTCAAGAGCACGTTACTAGATTTCTAAATTTGTGCTTTAACATACAGGACAATGATGCATTGCTCCTCAAAAATTTTCTAAGTACCCTCTCTGGCCCTGCCATTGAGTGGTTCAACCAACTTCCAAAACATAGCGTCTACACATTTGAACAATTTGTTGATGCATTTTTGGAATGTTTCACCTTTAACACCAAAAGGAAGGTGACATTAACAGACCTCACGAGGTTAAAGCAAACCGATGATGAGTCGATTATTGATTATGGAAATAGGTGGTGAACACTTTTGGCTAAGCTACCTTATCTATTGCCAGTGACTGAGTTAACTCGTTTGTTTTCAAAGAGTTTCTTAAAACCCATCTCTTTAATATTGCAATTACAACAATACCCTACCTTGGAAGAAGCTCTAGCACAGGCTAGAAATATAGAAGAAATAAAAATCCAAGAGGGAGAAATAGCCAAACCTCACAATAAGGAGTGGACAAAGAACCCTAAAAGTAGCTCGACACCTGCAAAGCCAGCAATGGTCAATCAAGTGGCCATAAATATCCCTGGGCCTACACAAGCGATGCCTCCTCAAAAGGTGAACTATCAGGCCCAACCTCCTCCTACGAGTTATAATAGTAATGGTCAAGCGAATCAGGGATAGAACCAACAACGTCGCCCTAAGTGACAATTTACTCCCTTCACTAAATCCATGGATTCTCTATTCGATCGATTGTGGGTTGCAAAAATGATTAATCTACCAGATATCAAACCCATCGATCCAGAAATAGGTAAACCCAAGCCTATGGGACACCGAGAGGATCAATATTGCAAATTTCATTGGCAAAGTGGCCATGATTTACCAATGTGCTATGGTTTTAAACACCTAGTACAAGACATGATTGAGAGGAATGAGCTTCAAGTAGATGCTCCACTAGCCCCTACCAATCAGCAGATGGGTATATACAAAGACCCATTACCAACTCATGAGGTATAAGCAGCACCTGCTAAACCGATGAATGAGGTGAAGACAACACCCCCTATCCAAGGGTATGTTGGGATGGTGAGTATTGTGACCAAGAATAGAAGATATCCAAGCCAAGTTGCACCACTTGCAGCTTCGAGTGATGTTCCAACTACGTCATAAACTACACCACCTATAGTATAGGGCCTTCCATCTAGGCCAACATTAACAATAAAGAACAAGCTTGCACAAAGCTTGAGGACAACATCAACATGATTGTCCATCTATGAGCTAATCCAACAATCACCTCCACATCGGGATGCTTTGATGGACATTCTAAAGTCAATAGAGTTGCAACCATAGGAGTCTAACTCCTTCATTTATTTTGTGGGTCATGTGCAATAGTGCAAGGAACCAGTAATAACATTTCATGAGCATGAGCTTAAGGAAATAGCCAATGACGTGGTAGATCCTCCTTTGCACATCATTGCATGTGTAAATGAGGTACCATACAAGAGAGTGCTCATAGACACTGGTTCCTCGAGTAATATCATCACAACCAAAGCATTAAAACACCTAATATTGCCAACATCTCATGTTGTTGCGTCAACTTACACTCTTCGTGCATTCAATGATGCAATATGCTCTACCATTGGTACCATAGTCTTACCCATCCAGGTGGGGCGCAAGACTATATCGACATTGTGTCATGTGTTGGAAGGTGAGATGGCCTATAACATTTTTCTAGGTAGACCTTGGATATGGGATATGAAGTGTGTCCCATCCATTACACATCAATGTCTCAAATACACTCATGAAGGGCAGGTGCACATAGTCTCTATAGATCTAGAGCCCTTCAAATACTACAATATGGTGCAATAGATGCCAGAGTCGACATTACCTTCGACTCATGTAGACTTCTAACTGAATGCACCTATTCAGGGTCTACCCATTCCACCATCACCTTCCATTTCACCATCTACATCTTCATCCATGCCATCCTCATCATTGGCAGCTTCAGAGATGCCTTCGACATCGTCAGATCCTCCATCGAGGAACATGTCGAAGAGGCCAATTGATGAGAGCCCACCTCTAGTTTCCACCATATCCATGGAGGAGATTCCTTGTGTAGTAAATGAGGAATCACTTCTAGAGGTTCACATTGAGTCACCTCAAACCTCACTTCCATCTCATCCACCTTCGCCATCCCAGGTCATAGTGCATATGTCTAGTATAGGGATAGGAGAATATCTAGTAAGAAATGTCACAACGGTTCCATCTATAGAGATAGTGCAAGATATGGGGTGACCTCATCTTCCCATAGGTAGCATTGTGCCTCTTGGTCTACCTCCCAATCAAAATAATTTTGTATATGGGGGTTTAGAGTATGGAGCTCTACCAATTCCTCAGAAAGAAGAAGATGATGAACCCTTTTCTGAGAATGTAAACTATTTGTTGAATCCAGATTATGCATTGTGGTACTTAGATCACTATAATTGGTATGGTTTTGGTTTAGGCCTATATGAGTAGGGTACTCATGTTCCATGTCAGCCCCAATATCAGCTACCTTATGATAAATCTAGGTTGGGACACAATAAGCCAGTACCGTTGGATGTCCTCATAGAGAGTCTAGAACACCTATGTCTAGGTTATCAGGATAAGCTTACACGTGATCCATATGCCAATCCAAATCACATTCATTCCTTGGGGGATTATTTCCCCATAGATATGATAGATCAAGGACTATCCAGTGATGTTGCCCAACCCCATGAAGTGGGGGAAAGCTCACATACCTTGAAATATGATAGTGAGGAAGAGGATCAAGGTCCTCCTCATGAATGGATGAGTGATGATGAAGATGACTATGGCATCACACCAATAAACTATCCTAGCTTAGATGATGAACACGAGTGAGTGTTCCCCTTGGATGATGAGGATGAATATTATCTTCACATGTTATTCCCCATCCAAGGCCCCATCTAACACTAGCTCTTTCTACAAGAAGAGCAAGATCATCCTCTTCCACATAGGCCACCACCAGTTATTCCACTTCCACCAGAGCCACCCCTACAAGTTACGAGACAACATCAGGTCTCTAGACCCACTCACCCTAGAATGGGAGATCATGTATCCATCAACATGATTTCCATAGATTTAACTACACCATTGATAGATCTGAATAACCCATCAAAGCTATTGCATCTCGACATTGAGGTAATTAACTTTGATCGGGGAGATTCTCCCCCATCACCATCAGAGTATTGGCCTTGTGAGGAAATGTTACAACCATTTCAATTTTCTCCAAGAACTACTCAGGATGTTTTTCAAGCCGAGGTTGATCCTGAATTTCCTATGGATGAAGCAAACCCAGCTGATGACATTCACTTGATTCCCACTCCACATCAGTTGGAATATGGGTCTCATATGTCAATTGAGCCAATAATTGACAAGGATATCGATACATATCCTGATAATCCCCATATTATCAAACTAGGGGAAGGTCTATCCCTAGTTGAACAAGATGATTTCACAAGAGCATTGAAAGAAAGGATGAACACTTTTGCTTGGTCTTATAAAGACATGCCAAGACTGGACCCAAATCTAGTCATGCATAATCTTACATTGGACCCAAAGATCAAACTAGTCAAGAAAAAGTTGTGTAAGATGCACCCAACAGTAGCCTTAATGGTGAAATATGAATTACAAAAGTTGTTGGATGTTGATTTCATCATCTCAGTAGACTATCCGCCATGGGTTTCAAACATGGTTCCCATCAAAAATCCTGATGGGAGGATTCACATTTGCACCGACTTTAGAGATCTCAACAAAGCGAGTCCTAAGGATGAATTTCCCTTACCAAACATTGATGCGTTGGTAGATGCTACAACAGGACATGAAATGCTATCCCTTATGGATGGTTTCTCTGGATATAATCAAATTCATATTAATCCAGAAGACCAAATCAAAATGGCATTCACAATGCCTTGGGGGACATTCTGTTATAAGGTCATGCCTTTTGGCCTTAAGAACACTGGCACCACCTATCAACGAGCCATGACGTATATCTTCCATGACTACATGCATAAGATTTTGGAAGATTACATGGATGACTTATTGGTGAAATATCTATTGTGCCATGAGCATATCGATGTATTATGTAAGGTTCTAGATCGCCTCATTGAGCACAATGTTAGGCTTAATCCCAAGAAGTGTGTCTTTGGTGTCACATCTAGTAAACTTTTGGGATTCATAGTCTCCAAGCGAGGCATAGAGGTAGATCCAAACAAGGTCAAGGTAATATTAGAAATGCCTCCCCCCACAACCATTAAGTAGCTACATAGCTTGCAAGGAAAGGTCGCATCCATAAAATGCTTCATAGCACAATTATCATATAAGTGTCGACCCATGAATAGGTTGCTACACAAGGGGGTCTCATTTCATTGGGATGAAGAATGTCAAAATACCTTTGATGAAATTAAGAAATACCTGGCTTCACCACCCGTATTGGCTCCTCCATGACTAGGAGTGTTGATTCTATTTATACATCTCAGCTACTGAGTTGGCATTGGGCACCATGTTGTCCCAAAAGAATGAATTTCATAAAGAACAGGCTACATATTATATTAGCCACACACTGGTCAGCTATGAAATCAAGTATGCATACATTGAGAAGCTATGCTTAGCAAGTGGTCTTTGCCACTAAAAAGCTATGCCATTACATGCTCAATCATACCATGTATGTCATATCTAAGGAAAATCCATTGCGATATATGATGAGTCGAACATATCACAATAGTCGCATGACAAAATGGATAATGTTGTTGATAGAATTTGACCTAGAGTTCATTGGAAAAAATTCAATCAAAGGATAGGTCATAGTCGATCAACTAGTAGAGGCTCCTCTCCAGGATGACCAACCTCTGAATGTAGAACTTCCTGATGATGGAGTGTTTCATATCTCAGAATCACCTGATTCTGCAGAGCCTGAGTCACAGGTGAACATAACTCTATTCTTTGATGGTTCTAAATGTGAGCAAGGGGGTGGCATAGGTATCATGTTTTTCACACCATAAGGGGCTCCAATACCTCTTTTGTTTAAACTCAATTTCTCGTGTACCAACAACAATGCCGAGTATGAAGCCCTCATCATAGGCCTTCAGATGACAATCACCATGAAAATAACTAAGTTAAATATTTTTGGTGATTCCTTGCTCATAGTTAATCAGGTTAAAGGGATATTCTAGTGTAGGTGTCCCATATTGCAAGCCTACAAAGCCCTAGTGGATAAAATTCTAGTAAAATTTGAATGGTATGATATTGAGGCACTCCCTCATTCATCTAATCATTTTGTGGATACAATGGCTTCCTTAGGGTTGCTAATCCTACAAAACCCTTCAGATGATATCATGACTATTCAAGTAAAAATGCTAGCATAATCTGTGATTGAGCGTGATGAGCATAATGCCATACCAGTTGTTCACATGATTCATATTGAGCCTTCACATGAACGGTTCTCTCAACTACACAATTATTTGGATAACGCCATATGGGGGACTCTGTTCCCTCATAATTCTTTTGATACTAGCACAACGCTATATCTTCAAGTTCATTCTCAATCAACATTTGCATGAGATGAACGTCAAAAGGATTGCATGATTCATAATATTGAGGCTTCTTCAAAGCAATATTGGGCCATACAGATTAAATATTACTTAAAACTGGGTAATATTCTACCTGGATTGTCGCATGCCGCAAAGCGAGCATTTAAGCAAAATGTGGCAAAATATGTCTTATTAGGAGACATAATGTATCGTCGGAGCTATGAGGGTATCCTCCTTCATTTCTTAGACTCACAGGAGTCATCTTGGGCCATTGCCCAAGCGCACGATGGTACATGTGGTGGTCACTTTAGCGGCATGGCCATCGCTAAGTGCATTCTTCGCATGGGCTATTATTGGCCAAATTTAGAGCAAGATTGTTGCACTTATGTAAAGAAGTGCGTGAAGTGTCAACATCATGCAAATTTGACACATGTACCTTCATAGGCCTTACAACCGATTCAATCGGTTTGGTCATTTGCACAATGGGGGTTTGATTTAATTGGGAAAATCTCACCTACCTCTTTGGGACCATCACACGTTTATCATAATGGTGACCAATTACTTCACAAAATGGGTGGAAGCAATTCCCCTTACCACTATGATTGGACCTCGCATCACGGAGTTCATGCTACATAACATCATATGTCATTTTGGTATTCCATCCAAAATAATATCGGATAATGGAACACCCTTCAAAAATAAGGATGTGTATGCATTAACAACAAAGTATAACATAAAGCACAACTTTTCCATGCCCTATTATCGTAGGCCAATGGGCAAGCAGAGGCATCAAATAAGATAGTAGTAGCCATCTTGAAGAAAACCATTAAGGAAAATCATAAAGATTGGCATAATCAATTACCTCTTGCCCTTTGGGCCTATCGCACTAGCATTTGGATGCCCACTGGGGCAACTCCATTTTCACTAGTGTATGGTGCTGAAGCTATCATGCCTCTAGAGTTAGAGATTCCATCGCTACGCATTTCCATGCAGGAATTCATCGATGATGATACCGCTAGGCAAGCTCATTTAGATCAACTAACGTTGCTTGATGAATGATGTGTCAATGCCCTTGAGCATCTATGTGTTTATCAAGAATGCCTTAAGAGAGCTTATAACTTGAAAGTACACCAGAGAGACTTTCAGGTTGGTGATTTAGTTCTAAAGGAGAACCAACAAAACTCAAATTTGCCATCCAATTTATGGGACAAATTTACAGCAAACTGGTTAGGTCCATTCATCATTACAAGCCATATTGGACCTAGAACTTATCACTTAGCATCCATCGAAGGAAGTGAAGAGCCTGAACTAATGAATGTTAGTCATTTATGGCCTTTTCATGCTTAGAGCACCATAAAATACTCCTAGGTGGTCTATGACCATCTAGGTCAACCTAAAATGCTCCTAGGTGGTCTATGACCATCTAGGTCAACCTAAAATGCCCCTAGGTGGTCTATGACCATCTAGGTCAAAATAAAATATTCCTAGACTATCTACGATCATCTAGGTCAATCCAAAAATCTCCAAAGGTATCTATAAGCCCTTTGGTCACCATAAAATACTCCTAGGTGGTCTATGACCATCTAGGTCAACCTAAAATATCCCTAGGTGGTCTATGACCATCTAGGTCAAAATAAAATATTCCTAGATAATCTATGATCATCTAGGTCAATCCAAAAATCTCCAAAGGTATCTATAAGCCCTTTGGTCACCCTAAAATGCTCCTAGGTAGTCTATGACCATCTAGAAATGTTTAATTAGGTCAAAATAAAATATTCCTAGATAATCTATGATTATCTAGGTCAATCCAAAAATCTCCAAAGGTATCTATAAGCCTTTTGGTCACCCTAAAATGCTCCTAGGTAGTCTATGACCATCTAGGTCAACCTAAAATATCCCTAGGTGGTCTATGACCATCTAGGTCAAAATAAAATATTCCTAGATAATCTATGATCATCTAGGTCAATCCAAAAAGCTCCAAAGGTATCTATAAGCCCTTTGGTCACCCTTAAAAATTCCCTAGGTGGTCTATGACCATCTAGGTCAACCTAAAATATTCCTAGGTGGTCTATGACCATCTAGGTCAAAATAAAATATTCCTAGATAATCTATGATCATCTAGGTCAATCCAAAAAGCTCCAAAGGCATCTATAAGCCCTTTGGTCATCCTAAAATATCCCTAGGTGGTCTATGACCATCTAGGTCAACCTAAAATACCCCTAGGTGGTCTATGACCATCTAGGTCAAAATAAAATATTCCTAGATAATCTACGATCATCTAGGTCAATCCAAAAATCCCCAAAGGCATCTATAAGCCCTTTGGTCACCATAAAATTCCCCTAGGTGGTCTATGACCATCTAGGTCAAACTAAAATATTCCTAGGTAGTCTATGATTGTCTAGGTCATCCCAAAATGCCCCAAAGGTATCTATAAGCCCTTTGGTCACCTAAAAAGCCCCAATGGCATTCATTAAGCCCATTGGTCAACCTGTATATACATATATATCAAAAATACAAAAACATCATTAAAATCATCAAAATATAAAAATATTGCTTCATTGCACTTCATATAAATTGCATTAGGTATACTCATCATTGCATTATGCATCATTCAAAATTGATCATACATGTCTAGCACCAGGTCTGTACACTAGGCATCTATTAAAAATCCACTGTTATTATATGTCAGTCATACCACCTGTTTACATTACATATACTAGTTACATTTACATACTCCATATTATATGTATGTTTCCCATCACTTAGCCATTGTTAGTAAAACATAGTTAAGGTTTTTTGGTCACTCAGCCATATCTAGTTTTCTTTTCAGATTTTGTAGAAAGCTATCATGATTTTTTATAAGGTAGAATCCTACTTAGATTATGCCTTGTATATATCAAAATCCCAACACATTTTCACATTAATAAATCCAAGTCTAGCACAAGGAAAGATGAAACTATAAAGTGGTCTAGGTTACTTTAAGCAAAAAATGTTATCTCGCTCATCCCCCTGTGTGAATGGTTCAAAGATGTTGAGAATTGACAAAAGGACAAGTTCCTCCTTACCCAAAAATCCCTTGCCCTACACTGGGGCAAGTATCCAAAAGAGAAAAATCAATAGTGATTATCATCACTTCAAAATATATATATAAAAAAAACGATGATTATTCTCACTTCAAGAAAGCAAAATAAATAGTGGTTCTCACCACTACTAAAATCCCTTGCTCAACAAACAAAAATGAGCAACTCCCTTGAAAAATTCAAAATTAAAAGAAAAGAAGGGAGTCTTGAACTTGAATCCCTAGAATTCTCAGCATTAGAGAACCATAAGGTGATCCTCATTACAGGTTTGGTGGATAGCCTACTTGTCAATGGTGGTATCCTTACGCATGATGATATGTCTATCACATAAGCAACTTGCTTATGTCCAGACCAATGTTTGAATGTGGATGAGCTAGCTTGTTGTAGCCTATACTACCTAGTGGTCTAATCTAACTAAGTACAAAACTCAGGATAATGAGACTCATAGGGTGATCTCTAGTACAGATGGGCTGAGTGAATCCCATTTGGCACTAGGGTAACTTTATGCATTATCATAGTAATGAACTCACATGCACACACATGGATGTTGATTATCTTGGTTATCTGAGTAGATGTATACCTTGTTAAAAAGTCTTGCATAGTTATTATACAACTTTTGATTAGGTAACTAGAGTGTTTGAGTCTCTTAAAAACTACCAAACATATCATATCACATTACATTATCCATTCCATTTTACATCATGTTGTCACATATTTGTCAAAATTACAAAATCCATTACATAGTGTCATAATAACATGAAAATAATAAAGATACATTTTGTACAGTCTATGGTGCTAGCATATAATGTGTCAAATAGTCATCATAAATCCATCATACAAAATTAAATCACATCATCCATTGCATTATGCATTTACATTGCATTTCACATCATCACATCATCACATCATAAACAACATATATGCATACATGATAGCCATCCATCAAAAGCATCATAAAGCATAGAATAGCATACATATCATAAAGTAGTAAAATATGACATAATGATCAAAGCAAAGTCATACATATATATATCCATATGTAAAATCCAAAAGCTACATCATAGTCCATAAGCTGCCCGTAGGCTACAATAAAAGTGAGTCATCAAACTTCACACTCCAAAAAGTCCAAAAAGAACCATCAGAGTCTACTAGCCATGGTCACACAGGACCAACACCATGACTCTCTCCTCTACCCTCAGTAGGAGTCCATCGTGAGCTCCCAGACCTGCTACCCCTAGACCTGCTACCCCTAGATGTGTCCATCCTCTATGCAGAACTTAGAGCCCTCATCCATGCAGATGACTATCCTGTCTCGCTCCTCTGGCTACGTTGTGATCCAATGGCCAATGCCCGATATGGTATGCACCCCTTAAGGCACACTATCTCATCCTCCATCATATCCATATAGGTTTGATCCTCTCGGCATCGAGTCTTATAGGTCACCACCAAACCCTAGAGATGTGCCATCTCCTCCCGCATCATGGCTACCTTGCCACTGTTGGACTCCCCATGGCTAGGGCCCTGTACACCAACCTATGCCTAAAGAGTAGCTATCAAAGCTACCTGCCTCTCCATCTCAGTCTATGCACTCTGCACCTATGCCTATAGTAGAGCTCTCTCCTCTATGAAATCTCATTGCACCCTATTGAGATCACCCTATAGCTCTATAATCATAGCATCTCGTGTTGCTAACTGTGCCTGCATACCCTGATCTCCAAGGTCCTCCCTATAAAATTCTAGTGGATCCTATACATCAATCAGCTCCACCCTATCTACTACCACATGATGATGCACAAACCACTCACTTGTGTCTACCTCCTCATCATCTAGAGACTCATCCTAACCCTCCTCATTCAAAGCACCCCTAGCTACATCCATTGCTCTAGCAGCTACATCCCCTCCTAGTGGTCCCTCTCCTCACCACTATCGTATGACCCACCAAGCATCATACTCCTCTATCATACCTACATCATCCAAATCAGAAACTACCACCATAAGATCTGACTCCTCTCCTAGTGCCTCTACAATAGGCCATGCTAGAGTCCTCTCATACCTACGATGATGATATATCATTGGCTCTCTCCACAAAAATGTGCTACCAATCATAGCACATGATCATAAGGGAAGTACTCTCTCTCTATCCCATGTCGCCCTATCAACCACCTACCTCACCGAACTCGGCATAGTTGTGTCTCAGCCTCCCTCCATGCGAGAAAATCCCTATAGGGTCTCCATACAATGTTTACCACTCTAAGCCATGCAAAAGCCTCTGCATAGTGCTCAACCTCCCTAGCATGTCGATGACTATCGGCCTGTCTCACATGACCTCTTCCATAGCACCCCATAACCAATCTCCCTATCTGGTAGCTCTGCTCGAGTAGTCCATGGTAGTCCCCATGGTCACTCCACAAAAATATGCTACCAACCCCAAACCTGTAGTAGGAATATGCAGCCCAATCCCTTCTGCCCATGAGAGTGGATCTCATATAACTCCTCATATAGCTACACTAACAAAGTAGGACCCCAAGCCATCACTATAGGCTCATCCTTTGTACACTCCACAAGAGTGAACACTAGCTCTATAAGGTTCCATGGGAACTTAGAACTTGAAGAGTCATGTAGTAACATGTTGCTGATCAATGTCATCAATAAAGCATGCTTAATATTAAGCACATCATCCTGAAACCATGAGACCACTAATATCCCTCCACTGAGAAGATCAACCACTGCATCCTCCCAGCGTGCCCCAAAGTACCTCCATAGTACGACCTCTCGTCACTCTGTAGGAGTAGATACTATAGGATGCCCCTCTATAGAAATACGCAGTATCCAATATACATCCTCTAACATCACTGTCATCTCCCCCATAGCTATATGGAAAGTATTAGTATGAGGGTCCCATAAATCTATCAATGTAGTCAGATAAGTGTGGTCGCTCACTACGGGATCCAACCACGTAACATGCTTCAGGCCAATGGCATCAAGCCATCACCATTCTACAGCATTCAATAGGTCTCTAGTGACCTAAAAGAGATTTGGAACCCTATACCGACTCTTCACTATCTGATAAAGTAAACAACTTGTCAAAAATACCCTAAAAATGCATAAAAAGACTAAAAATACCAAAAAAATGCCTAATAAAGGGCCCTTTTTGGCCCATTTTTTGGTCGTCCCACCCAAGGACGGCCCCCAATTTTGTAACCGTCCCACCCAGGGATGGCCACCAGTGACCATCCCCTACAGGGATGGTCCCCAAAAATGGCTAAAATAGGGTCATTTTGACCCCTAAAATAGCCCTAAAAAAGCCTAAAAAACACAAAAAACTAGCATAAAATCCTAATTTTAAGCATCTAAATCACAAATAAAAGCTCAATTTCATACATTACACTATTATTAGGGTTTCTTAACCTTGAGTTAGTGTGTATTATGAAAATTGTAGCAGAATTTCCAATTTCACAATAAAATAGGGAAGAGAAGGAAATGTGTTCCATACCCGTTTTGCATCGACTCCATCGCTCGTCGCATCCACTGGCTGGCTCATGTTTTTGGGTAGATATTTTGGTAGTGCTTCACTTCATAAAATAACTCTCCTACCTCTCTCCTCTCCAACTCCTCCAAGCACAATGCACAAATGAGCCTATTTGCCCCATTTTGGGCTTATATAGCTCCAAAATAAGTCGACCACCCCTAGGTGGGATGAGCGCACAATTGGCTGGCTATCCCACCATGGTATGGTCATGAATAGTGTACTCATCCCCCCTAGGATGGTCACCAAAAAAATTGACAAAAACAACTCAAAAACCTCAAAAATAGGGTCCAAAACCCACCAAAAATAAGGCAAAATGGTCACCAAATTAGCAGGGATCAAGATTAAACCAACAATATTTATGGATGCATTAAAAGTATTTATTTTATTCCCCAATAAGGCCTCCATGGCTGGACCACTCCCCGAGAATGAATTTTTTAGCCTTTTACTTCC
Source organism: Wollemia nobilis (assembly GCA_028583015.1). Classification (NCBI taxonomy): domain Eukaryota; kingdom Viridiplantae; phylum Streptophyta; class Pinopsida; order Araucariales; family Araucariaceae; genus Wollemia; species Wollemia nobilis. The sequence goes on along the minus strand of JAQPPZ010003193.1, from coordinate 6,268,735 downwards.
AGAAATGCTCATCAAAATGATCAAAAATCCCCTCCAAACAGGTATATAGTACCATGGGAAAAATAGAGAGTTATCCCAATTCAGTCATATGTGTCAATAAACTCATAACTTTATCATTTCTCATGCCCTCATTGAATCGTCACTTGAGGGGGTAGTCATAATAATGATTTCATAAATCAAATCAACACTAAAACACTCAAAAGTGGGATGGTCCCTAAAAAAACACCCCATAAGTCAAAGGGGTGGATAAATGATAATCAATTACTACCATATTCTTTGTCCAATAACCATAAATTTATTGGGAGCTTGTCATGGAGACTAGGAACTCTTAATTAGAGGCCCCAAATGGGCAACCTCTTCTACCCAATTAAATAAAGGGTTTTGACAAGTGGTGGCACTTGCCTTGCATGCCAATACTTTCCCCTTTGCCCTAGATGCCCTATTTGGGCTATAAAAGGAGGTGCATTCACCCAATTTCAAGGAGGATATTTGAAGCATTTTTGCCATGAAGTGTGCTCAATTCTACCCTTGCCTTTTGCTATCAAATTTACCCTCATATTTCCTTGAAACCCTCTTCATTCGAAGGTGCTTTCAGGGGCATACAAAATACACTAAAACCATTCCAAAACCAGCCAAATTGGAGACCAATTTAACTCCATATATCGACACAACCTTTAGAATAGTTTCAGACCAGATCCCATTAGAATTGGTGACAAATTCCAAGCATATTTGTAACTGTCCCACCTGAGGATGGTTAGCAATAGCTAGTTGCACCTGTTAGGTATGGTTAGAAAAAAATATGGAATTTTGAGTAAATTACACCATAGACCATTTAGGAATTTTTAGAATAGCTTTGTGTTCAAATTTGGTGAGATTTGAAGCTATTTTAATGGTCCAATTAGAGGTTTCATTATTGCATGTCTAGTTGTCCTTGTCAGGGATGGTCACTATTTTTGCTAACATTTTCCCTTCATTTTATGCTTATATCCTTCCAAAACTATCTAGATAAGAGCATGCTTGAATTATAGATCATTTGTAGTTGTTTTTATTTATTATAGATAAGTTTTGTCATTTCTAGATTCATGCTTTTCTATATTTTCAAGGTTTTATATCTATAAACGCATATGCTATTAACCATATTCAATACCTTGTGTGTAGGTGCAGGTATACTAGGTACGAGGTATAAGCCAAGATGCATAGAAGGATAGGCCCAAGACTATCTCTCGAGTATGGGATGCAAAATGAACATTAGAGCATTCCTAAAATCCTTGAAGGGATTAGATCCCTTATATCTTATAGTATTGAAATGTATTGAGTGATGAAACCCTCAAGGGGATGTATTGTAATCATTATTGAATCAATGAAGAAATAAATACAAGGAGAAATCAACCCTCTTTTATTGCACATTGTTCTTTGTTTTAGTAGATTGCATATTTATGCACTTTTCCTTTTAATGCTTTAAATCCGCTTTACATTGCAATTAAGAGCCCTTACGGCATGCCGTAAATTTTGCTTCTTTAGAAGGAAAAAAATTATATATGAAATAGTTATTTCTTAGTAGTTCATTCATTCCATTAAGACACAAATATTCCCAACCATGTTTATTCATTTGGACCTCTCCAACACTTATGATGAGGTAGATTGATATTTTCTCTTTGAGGTCTTGACAAAGTTTGGTTTCTCCTAATATTGGGTGGAGTGGATTAGAGGCACTATTTAATCAATATATTACTTTTTTTTGATAAAAAATAGTCCATATCCTTTGTTTACTACTTCTAGAGGACTACGTTAGGGGAATCCTCTTTTCCCTATATATTCATCATTTTGGTAGAGTTTCTAGGTCATCTTATGTCTAAAATGTTGGAGTATATTACATTATTTCATACATGGTAATTTACCACCTTGGGTACATCATTATATTAGGATGTGTTTCCTAGATTAGAGTGTGAGTATTTATTTTATGTAATGTAATAATCTTCAGGAAATGCTCAAGTGTCATGTAATTGAGTGTGCAATTGTGGTGAGCATCAATGTGCAAAAGTGTCCATTATATAAGAGTTGACATGTGTCCTTAGAATAGAAAAATGAAGAGTCTCAAGGAAGAGTTAACATCAAGAGTACTCCATACGAAGATTCACATTCTATTATATATATGTGACTAAGTAATGCAAAAGAAGAGAGAGTGTATATGACCCTTATTCTATATTAGTTTACTATTTTGGAGATAATTTATTAGTGTCCATTTTATGAGTTATTTCTAAATTTATTTATGAGATAAAAATTATTGCCATTATTGAGTAATTTATATTGCAACTTTATATTTGATTCTATGGTTATTTACATTAAGAGTTATACATCAAAATCTAACAATGGTATCAGATCTACAACAAGTCTTTTCTTGTATAGGTTTTTAAAAGCTGAAAATAGTCTAAGGATATTTCCACTGGTCAAGGACAAACCAATGACGTTGAAGATACTACCTCTAGATAAGGAAAACTAGAGAAGATAGTATTTCTACTGTGTTGAAGAAAAATCAAATAAGATTGAAGATTCAATATTTTAAAATATTAGATATATTGAGTTTACATATTCCAATAATAAATTCAGAATATAAGGTAATCTACAACATAGTTCTAGGTCTTGAAGATAGAACTTGACATTGATAAGATTAAGAGACCCAATAAAGAGGTCCTATTGAAATTTTTGATAGAAAAAATAAATTTGAAGGTAGAAAAACATTCTAAGTTGCATTTGGCTAGAGTCTTTCCTTAGGGTTGCAAAATAACTCATGAAGACTAGGAATCAACATAATTTTTACCACTAGATTGGAAAACAACTAGTGAAGTCAATTTATTTATGACTTTTTGAATATTTGAATGTATTTTATTATTTCTAAGTTTTGTTTTAGAAATTGTTTTTGGAGTTTCAATAATATATTGAATATTGAGAAAAAGGAGAGCCAAGAAAGGAAGTATCATTGACAACTTGAGAAAGGATATAGGATATTTTAGAGAAGATTAAGGAAGCCTAAGAAAAATGTCCCACTGAAGAATTTAAAACATTAGAGATAGGATAATTTAAAAATATTTGTGAAACCAATTCAAATAGGAAGGATTTGGTAAAGAGTTTATCAGATTTTGAGAAAGTATTTTTGAAGACTTCAAGAAATTAATAATCTTAAAGAATATGCCAACAAAAGAGGCCAAATTTGAAGACATAATTCAACAAGGTATAAGGGGAGAAAGAGGATTGAAGAGGCCACCATTTAACATATTCTGAAGGTAGATATTAAAATTTTGTAAGGCTAAATTTAAAATAATTTTGTATATATTTTTGAAGGAGATAGTAGAACTATGAATTGTAGAGTTTTGGGGGTAGCATTTTAAGAGTTTTTGCATAGCAAATTGGAGAAGGAAAAAGTAGAATTTGTAGGAGAATTAGAATTGCAAGTTTGATAAAGTTTGAGCAATATTTGGAGGAGTAAAAATATAAATTTTAGAAATTTTGGACAAGGTGAAGAAGAAAAAAGTAGTTTTTTGGGCAGAATTTTAAGGAAAAGAAGACCTAAAATTTTCAAATTTACTTGACAAGAAGTTGAAGGGAGAAAAGATAGATTTCAGGTAGGATTTGGAGAAGGAGAAGAACTATAAATTTTAGAGTTTTCGAGGTAGTATTTTAGGTAGGATAAAGTACATTATTTGGAAATAATTTTTGGATAGAAAAAAGTAATCAAGAAAGTAAAGAAGAGAAAGGAAAAAAATTTAATGGTTAAAGTGCATATTGTTTAAGCATTTGAAAAAAATATTTTATAATAGTTTGTAAGCATTATCTTCAAAGGTAAAAATCAGAAAAAATAAGATTTTGTAGATCTTAAGTTCTTTATATTTTATCAAAGCTCCCTCATTGTTTTTAAACCTGCAAGAACATACAAACTATTATAATTAATAGATAGCTGATTTACATGCTAGAAAAAGGAGGAAAAAATTAAAGTCTCAACGTATAGAAGGTGCAGTCCAAGAAAGTGCAAATAGAACCTTGGTTGAAGGGCACCAAGAAGAGGTTAGAAAAGTTTCTTGAAAATGCAATAGGAGAGAGAAGAGCGAGCACCACCATATGAGAGGATCAAGTCGCCACTTGGTTTAAGCTAATTAAGAAGAAAGAGCACCACCATAGGATAAAATTAAGCTACCATTCAACTGAAGTCAAATTTAAAGATGAGTGCCACCTTTGAGAGAAGCAAACCACCATTTGGTCAAAGAAAAAACTGTATACCACTAAAATTATAAACATCAGCACCCTTATAAAAGTCCAAGGGATTTTTTTCACATCAATATAAAAGTACATTTTGAAGAAGGAAGTGAAGTGTTGCTTGGAGGAAAAACAAGCCCAACATGGAATAAGGGAGAATGTTGCAAAGGATAACGAAAGTGAAACTTTCAAAAGATGAAAAATACCAAGGTTCAAGGAACCCAAATAGCCATCAATTATCACAAAAGTGAAATCATTTCAGGGGAGAAGTGAAGCATTTTTTTAGGTGCAAATACGTTGAAGAGCATTACGAAAATTGAAGGACAAGAGTAAACATCATTGGCAAGTATAGAGGAGTGTTAAAAAAAAGTGAACATTGATTAAAGGAGTGGAAGAGATCATGTGCCACTTGGCATTATGGAGAAGAATCACCAATAAATAATGGAGGAAGTGAAGCACTTGAAGGAGATAAATAAATACATGTGAGACACATTTCACAAAAAAATTAATCAAAGCATTCAATAATCCATTCCACCTTGCAAAAGTTGTAGTGAGCACTTGAAAAAGAGAAGTGCCACATTTTGCATAGGTCAAACGTGGAAGACCACAAAATTAGCATGCCTAGTTTTGGAGGTAAAAATATTTCAAATTAAGTTTTTCTCTATATTAAGGTTTGGGAGCTATAAGGTTGATTTAATTTTATTTTTCCTAAAGTTAAGTTTAATTAATCTAGTGCTACATAGATTAATTATATTAGTGGAGAGATAAGACATCAAATTGAGAAATTGAAACTCTAGAAACCTTATAAAGGTATTTTGAGAAGTTTTGAAGATTATTGAAAGGTTAATTTGGAATTTTGGAAAGTTAATTACAAAATTTGTAATTAATCTATTTAATTTTGTGAATCAAGTTTTAATATTTGTAAATATACTATTTTGGATAAATAAGATTTTCTACACCAAATTAGAAATATTAAATTTACAAATGTCCATTACAAAACTTATAAATTTCGGATTTCAGAGCCATAAGATATTCAACATCAAAATAGTTTGTGGAATTTAGAGTTTAGAAATAATATATTCAAAACTAGGGAGTCATAAGAAATTCAACTCAAAATCTTAGAAAAGTTGGAAAATTATCTTTAAGTTTCTTATTCAAAAACTAGGAAGACATAGAGAAGTCAACTATAAATATTTTTGAAAAATTAGGGAGCTATAAGGATGTCTGCATCAAATAATTCATTGAATAATGATATGAAAAATGTAATTAGAAAATAAGAAAATAAAATACCAAAATGGTTAAAAGAAATATTTGAGAACTCAAAATCACAAATTGATAGTTTGACAAGAGTAAATTCTATAAGAACATCTTCTAACAATATGATAGAATATACAATGGAAGAAATTGATGGTAATTATACTAATGGAAATATTGAGAGTAAACTCAAAGACTATTCTAAAAATAAAGTAGAAAATGTTTATAAAATAAAAGTCACTGATAGTAAAGAATATTTCTTATAGACTTAGGAAAGAAGCAAAGATTGAATTGCCTCATTGTACACAAATGGTTATATCAATTGATCAAGAAAATAGATGAAATGAAAATTTTTAAAACAACAAGAAAATATTTGAAATGCATATATTGTAATAGAGTTGAACATGAAGAAGCCAATTTTTGGAATTTACATCCTTGTAAATATTGTGGAAAAGAATCACATTCATCTACTTTATGCTATCACAAGGAAGAATATTATAGCAAATTTAAAAAGGTTTTAACATACATATTAGAGTTTTTATTTCAAAATATTATTTTTGTTCAAATTGGATACAAGCATGAAGAGAAGGCAATAAGGTTATCCAAAGAATGAGAAAATCAAAAGTGGACTAGAGAAGTAATTAAATCTCTTGCTCAACAAGGCTATCTAACAATAGACTATATTGAAATTCCAAGATGAAAGTAGAATCCAAAGATAAAGAAAATAATTTATATAAAGAGAGGTAGGATTATGCATTAGTGGTTGGACCTGAAATCTAACTCTAAAAATAAGGTGAATAAATTATGAAATCCAAGTGAATCCTAGCCAAATTCATGTAGGAGACATGGCGAATCACCCTTATTTTTCACTAAAAATTATAAAATAGTGGCAAATTTGATAATTTTTATGATAGTCACAATAAATTCAATTGTCATAATAAATTATAATGTCACAAAATAAGGTTTGATTGTAAAGCAGTTACAAAAAAGGGTCCGACCATGGTTCGATGGCAAAACAAGGTTTGGATGCAAATCGAGTGCAAAACAGGGACAACATGAGAATCAGGTGTAAAACATTGATGGATTCTAGATAGGTGCAAAATAGGGTCCGACCATAAATTGGATACAAAATGGGTCCATCCACGATCTGGTTGCAAAATAGGGTTTGGATCAAACTGGGTGCAACATGAGGTTTGGATTCAAGTTGAGTGTAAAAAAGGTCTGGATGTTGACCGGTGCAAAATTCAAACTAGATTCAAGTCGAGTACAAAAATTATCCAGATGCTCATCGGGTGCATAACAGGGTCCCACCGCAAACTAGATACAAAAATATTTCCATCCACAGTACAGTAGCAAAAAAGGGTCTGAATGCAAACCTTATGTAAAACATAGTTCGGATGAGAATCGATTACAAAACAAGGTCTAGATAAGGATTGGGTGCAAAATAGGATCTGGATCAAATCAAGTGCAAAACTAGGTATAGATTCTGATCGAGTATAAAATAGGTTTGGATGCAGACCAGGTGCAAAATTTAGATGAGATTTAGGTTAGGTGCAAAATTTTATTTGAATGTTGATAAGGTGTAAAATAGGGTTTAGATATGTACCGGTTGAACCTAGGTTTACGCTATCATGTTCCACACAATCTATCACCCACCTCTGCATGTTGAATAACATGTTGTCATGTGTCTAACCACAATCAATTATATTTATAAAAATGTATCAATAATCATTTTTTAAGTTTTCTCTTCTGCATAAGATCAGAGTGAACCCTCCCCAAATGACCATTATCCCATACCCTTCTAAAGTGAATTTTATCCTACTTCCACAACTTTTATAAATGTCCACCACTCCCACCTCTACTACAAAAATTATATTTAAAAATCATATTTACCTTGAAATTTCAAACTTGTTAACCACCCCTGGATATGACATTTCATGGGTCACTAACACAAGTTTATAGGGTTTGCTTTCAATGTGTCATTTTAGGACAAACAAACATGTTCTACAAAATAGGAGGTAGATGTCCAAGGTTCAAATATCAAGCCTTGTCGGACTAAATGCTTGTTCCTTTCTTGGTGCTTTTAGAAGTGTAAAAGGTTTGAAATGATCATGGCATGGTGGTTATGGGGGCATATTGCATGGAGATCTATGTGGTGGATTCTGGGATGGACAACATAGAATACTATGGTTTCCATAAAAATCCAGATAGCCTACCCAAATTTCGTAGTGGCTACCGATTCCACCATGTAAAATAAATAAATAAAATATGTTCTATAGAATATCATAGATGGTTATGACAATGATAATGCAATCGATAATCTCATAATACATAATAGAAAAACATGTTTTACCATCAAACCCACTAACATACAAATATTTATAGCTCTTCCCTACAAGGATTTTTCTCCTATCATACCGAAGTTCATGCTAGGTGTTGATGAAAAATCTTACCTGGAGACCAACTACAATCTCTCTTTAGAAATTTTATTAGGTATAATTCAAATTACTTCATTCTATTAAAGTTCAAAATTTAAAATTTGTGATTTCTCATATTTTTGTTTTTGTAGCTCTTGTCACTAAGTCCAAAAGAGGGTTAACAAATACCTCTATTACAAATATAGATCTAAAGGTAAAAATTGAGTTCTTCCAAGCAAGTCTAATTATGCATGGAATACCAGAGAATATTTTATTCTGGGCATTGCCCTATATGGTTTATTGTTTTTACCACTAGAAATTTGATTGGTGTATGTATATCTCACATTGCACTAGAAAAAAGTTGCATAACATTCAAATGAAATTAAGGACCATGGTGGCCACAGTTAATTACATTTTAGGAATTTATTATGAATATTTCCATTATTTTTAGAATAATATTGTACTGACTATAGTGCACCCAACCTTACAAAGCATTGTCATGACATCCCAAGAGGTGAAGGTAATAATTCCATCTTTCAGAATCAAATATTTTTTGATATTTTAGCATGATTTCATATTTTAATTTTTTATTTGCACCTAAATATAGTTTAAGGCAGTCACCACAAGGATAAAAAAAGATGTTTTTGTAAGAGGTCACATGGTAGAGGCCACTAGTGATTCAAAATACAGGTTTAGAAGCATCACCATTGTAGAGGCCTTTTAAACATTCGATACCAACTTCTTCTCATGTAGTTTCTCCTCCACATGTGACTAGACATATGGTGAAATGTGAATCTAGTGAGGCCACACTAATGACAAGTAAGTTTACTACTTCAATATTTTTTGTATATATTTGTTTAGTTGAAATTAGAATAACTTTTATTTATTTTTCATATGTTCTTGGTGTTACACCCCCCCTCCCGCACCTACATTGAAATGACTTCATAGTATGGAGGGTAGAAATATATCTCATCATCATTTGTTAATTTTTTTTAATTAATATATATTAATTTTCTCCACTTTTATTTTCTTTAACAAAATCTTATTATAATGTATATAGTCACCTCTTTACAATTTAATCAAAAAAAGTAGTAGATGATGCTACCACCACCACATCCACCATGAAAAAAATTAATGAGATATAATATAAGGGGTGGAAAACAATTTGTTATAATGAGATCGTAAGGGGCACCAAGCCAAACTATGTCTATGTTTCCAAATATGTCATTTTTTACATGTTCATTACAAAAAATTTCGAGCTTAGGATTAGATAATTCTCCATTAGATGAGGATTATTTTTTATAGGGAAACATTCAAGGGTTTAAAGTAATAGATGTGCTTCATCATAATAAACACAAGAATTTCCTAAAGCTCGATAAACCTCATCATCATATTTTGACACCAACAACCCTAGTCCTCGAATTTAAGGATAAAAAAGTTATTTTTTTGAAAAAAAGTTAATGGCTAATAATTATGAAGCACTAATCAAAGAAATATTACTTCACGATGTAAAGGAAATAAGGGGTTGAAAATTTTATATAAATTTCCTTATGAAGGAGATAAATTCCCGATATAAAAAATTTGACATAGGGGAAAATATTTTTTCTTTGGTCCAAAATGAACCAGAAAATCTTGGTGGTCTGTTACATCAAGATCAATCAAACATAGTGAATGCTTCTTGATAAAATTTAAATATTATGTTGAACAAATTGAAGAACCTAAAGTTTGAAGGTCAAGCATATTATAACCAATGGAATTTTGATAAGAAGAAATTTGAAGTCATTGAGTCTTCAAGGGATGTGTCTAAGGTGAGACTTTTAGTTGCAATAAATTTTATTGTTATCTTTTGTCATATAACTCTCAACTAAATAATGTTTTATTTTATATTTTGCAGTCAAATTTTGATAATTTATAGAAACAAGTTATAAGCATGGATTTTAATATTTGCAAGGTGAAGAAAACACTTGAGGATGCAATAATAATGAAGTAAACCTTACAAGCCAATATTAGCGATAATAATAATTTAAAAAATATTATAAAGGAGAACAATATGGATCCACATATCTTGCTTAAAAATAAGCATCAATAAAACCTTTCTATAGTGCAAGAAGATCCAGCCCCAGAATAAAGAGTGTTGTTGGGGAGTATACAAAAGGTAGAGGAAGGCCTCATTAGAACTAGAGAACTGTTAGTGCTAACGGAGGATGTTGACACAGGAGATAATGGAAAAGAACCTGAAACTTCAAGAGAATATCCAACTAAATATGATCCAAATATACAAGGAGCGAGTGAACCTATCTCTGAGCCCCCATATCAAAATTAAGATATTGTAAAATGTTTACTAGTTGACAAAAAATTTTGTTGTATTACTATCAATAATTTTGTACAATGTATATTTTCAATACAAATAATAATTTTTTTTTTAATAATATGTGTCTTCTATCATTCAATGGTTGTTTTGATTTATATTATTGTGTTGCTTTTAAATTTAATATGATTCAATTATATTTACAATTGTAATTTCAAATAACAAATAAAATATTACTATGATATAACTTAGTTGTGCCAATACATTAATATCAATACATCAATAATACTACAATATAAAGCATAAGGTTTTATCAATGAACACAATTAGGACACTATGAAGGCTATGATATAAAACATACAATTTTACAAACAACGTTGTAATATAAATCATAAAATTACAATTCAGGTAGCTGAAAGAATGTTGTGATAACAAATAAAGTTAAATTTATCGATATTGTGAATTCTTAGAAAAATTACAATTCAGGTAGCTAAAACAAACACTTCTTAGCTTGTCTAGAATCACTTTTAAACATAGGTGGATATTTGTGTCTCCACTATATGATCCCTGCAAGCATCATTACCCTCATTATCATGTGTATTAGTGATACCCCTTTTATTTTCTAGGGATTTCCAATATGCCAATGCTCTATCATAGGGAAATTTGTCCAACTTATCCAATGATACATAAATTCTCAAAAAAATTCTAAAATTTTATCTAACCTGTTACGGAGTTTAGATTTCACAAAATATAGTGCACTAAAAACCCCCTCATCTTCCATATATCCTAAAATATTTTTTTGACATAAATCATATAAGCAAAAATATTCACTCATTGCATCTTATAAAACACTACTTGGATACAATTTTTTCCACAAACGTGTAATGGAATGAGGCTCATTGAAGTTACTTAAAAGTGATGTTTGATCAACAATTATCATTCCAAAATGCAATTATTATCATGTTAAAATTTCTTTGTTGAGAATACATTTGATTTCAATAGCATTGACTTCCATATTTTTACTAAAATATTTAGAAATTGTATCCATATATATGACAAACAACTTATTTAAATATTTGTAGTCATTACAAGGACCTGAAAATATGGGGTTAACCACACCCATGGCCTCAAACATCTCATCTCTTTGAAATCGATCTCTTATTTCTCTTATCAATGATTCTACTATTTTTAACAATTTAATATTAGTATTTTGTAAAACTACTTCAAATCCATTGTGTGTTATGGGAATTTTTCAACATCATTTGTAACTGTATTTAACTACCTTTCAAAACAATAAAGAGTTAGAGTTATCATATTTCCATGAACAATAATATAGATATCATAATTAATTTCTAACTTAAAAAATATTTTTTAATCATTCATATTAGTTAATGTTTTTCAACTATCATACAAAGGATCTATAAAATTTCCTCTGGAAAAAATATCTTGTCAATATGCATACATGTTTGTTCTCTTATCCTGGTGAAATAAACAATATATATGGATCTTTCTTGTGCATGTTTAATCAATCTATTCATTTCTTGTAACATTGGAAGAATACCACATAATGTTAAAGTGTTTCCAAGTTATTCAAATGGTATAGTAAATATTTTACCTTATCAACTACCCTACAATTTTTATATGTAAGCCCCATTAAGGATTAATATTTTGTAAAAAATTTGTATGCAAGGTAGTACAATGAAATCCACCTTGTATCCACATATTTTAACAATTTTATTCCTTCTATAAATCCTAGTGTAAACTATTAAAAATCTAAAAATATTTTTATACTATATGAAAAATAAGCATGTATTTTATGGATGAGTTCCTCCACTCTCACAATATTATCGAAAGTGCTCACAATTTTGTATGCAAGATTCATTCTATAAGCCATGAAATGAATGGGTATCAAATATAGATCAATTTATGTCTGAATTTGAACACAAAGACCACTCCTATGTCCTTGCATTATAGTAGCATCGTCAACCCCAACACATATTAACTTTGAGGCTATTTCTACATCATTCATTTTAGCAATATCTTTTAAACTAGTTATAATTGTAACAACCCCAAAATTTCACACCACACTTGAGAGTTTTTTTTAATAAATGGAATTCACTTATTCTCTCCATACGTAAGTCCATCTACGTAGGATAAGTGTACTACAGATAAGCCAAATCTCTTTCTCATTATTTTTATTAAACCCATGTGCATAGCCATTAAGAAGTATAATAAATTGTACCATACTTAATGAATTAAAAACTATATTTATCCTTCACAATTTTAGAGCAATACATCCATGGAAAAACTAACTCTAAACTATAAATATAAACCATGATTGCACAATAGTAATAACACATGAGACGCAAGATATATATTGGGAACCCTCACGATAATAAACCTAGTCTCCAAAAGTGTTGTTTTTTTCTCTCATTATATTTTATTACCTCAAGTAAAATTATATAAATGGAATCCATAATCCCTTATGATACATTCGTCATCATACATGCACAAGAATTGTTGATTTCTATGTTCTCACATGCATGAATAGGTTCATTAATTCATGTGGTGTAGTCATGAGAAAAGCCTCATAAATTTATTGGATGAACTCTATGTCACCATTTGAAGTATGTATTCTTCCTTCGGTCCAAGTTCAAAGGAAAAATCATCCCCTTGAATCTAAAATAGTTGCACTTCATTATAGCAATGCACAAGATAACCCATTCAAGAGAACCCCACAATTCTTCCAACGAATTACCTGTACAAGCATACTATATAGGAGAGAACCCTCTCCCTCTTAAGCAAGTAATATTCAATTCCAATTACATGCTAGCATAATATATGCTATCAATCAATAATAGAACCCAATGGAGTATACTATCCATTGATATATTTTTATTTCCAAGAGATATATTCTCCTACTAATGGATTCTTCCAAGCAAATATTTACCATATTACATTCCATCTAATCAAAGAAGGTATACTATTAATGCTTATTCCTCAACCCATTCTAGCATAGATATGTTCTTACTCTAGCCTCTACCAGATGAGGATATCACATATTTCCTTATTATTTATCCAAACATAGATGATTCAATTAATATATCCCTTATCCAAACATAAAACAACTCATTAAATCTATCTCTCTCAAAGTATAGATGCATCCCTTGATCTATTCTTCCAAAAACATAGGTTATTCATTTACCTTGTTCTTCCAAAACACATAGATTCATCAATCAAATCATCCTATCCAAACATAGATTATTCCTTTAATCTAATATTTTCCGAACAATACTTGTTTTTCCAATCTATTCATTTAGAAAACACATGGACTATTCATTTAATCTATCCAATCCACAAACACATACCTTTTCCTATTTCCTATCTCAATGCAAATGAAATAGTCCTTTAACTCTTTAATACAAAATTTGGTTCAACATATTAAACCAAAGGCTCCACATAATGCCATCTAAAATAATCTTCCCCTAAAATAAAATCATATTTATATCTTTCCATCACTAATCACAAACAAGCCATATAACTTTTCAATCATAGATAGACCATTAAGACTCCAAAATATGAACTATTAAAGGTCCATTATTTCCTTATCATTTCTCTTATGGGCTCACCATTAGGAGTTTCATATTCTTTAGATGCTCATTCATTCTCACAAAAATATGCTAAAGAAAACCACTTACAATTTCTCCATGGAATTGTTCTTTAGTTCCCTTACATCTCCTCATAAGATGTTTTGCAATTCCTATCAAATCTCTCCTAGAATTTTGTCCAGGAATGCAATCCAAATAGTTCCCCATTAACAATAAAATTCCCTCTAATAATTGATCTATGGAACATAAATCTTACTTCCCAAATAAAATAACCTATTTTCTCCTATATTTGTGCTAGGGGCATTAATTGTTTTCACACCATGCTAATTAGTCTCAAGGTTTGATCTATGCATGAAATCCTTTACTGTAATTACCTCAATTTAAAGAACCATTTTACATACTATATAAAAAATATATTTCATTCACCTCAAAGGCCATAAGTTGATTGCAAGGAGAATTTTTTCTTTTCCAAATAAGAAGACAACCTCATTCAAAACCCAGGTTTGATCGACATATAAAAAAATAGGAGTGCTTACCCAAAAATATGGGTACTCCAAATAGCTGGACAACCGATTTCCATCTAGTCAACCATACCCTTTAAATAGTCCCCGTGTACAATCAACCCTATTATACCACTTATGGATATGCGTGGATTACAAAACATCTATTCATCCTACGAATTGATTACATTTTTCACAATAGTATTAAATCCTTTTTAATTTCCAAAGTTGGTTTCAACATCAACTAAGCTAGTTATGTCAAATTGAAACATTTCAAAGGAGCCATTACTTACACTCTAATTTTCCTCTAACACAAGGCCTTCACTACTTATATAAAATACAATAAATAGATTTTTTTAGCAAGAAATATATAAACTACTTTCAGAAAGCAAAATATTTTATTTTCCAAATAAATTCATTAATCTCAAATAGAATTCACAAGATCAGTATTCAAACAATAATACACTTCAATAGAACTAGCATACCAAAACACAATACCTATTTTCAATCCACAAAATTGAGCTATCTTCTTCCAACATGTACGTTCAAAGACATATTGCATTTTAGAAGTATTTGTATTGACTCTCTCCTAACATTGTTCACATATCAACTAGTGGGTAGGTGTTTAGGTAAGGTCGATTGAGTTGGGTTCAAAGAACTATACATCTATATTTATATCGGGTTAATTTATCTACAATAATAGAAACCTGATGCACTATCCAATAGATCTAAAAATGATCTCACTTGGTCCATAACAATAACTTTGGCTATCAACCATTCAATAGATTTAGTCAAACTTTAAACCTACAAGAGACCCACTACTCTACCATAGGAACAGTATTGATGTACAACTCAAGAATTGCAACTTACAACATTAAGATATATTTTTGGGCACACATTTTAACCCAGTACCACTCTTATCTTAGGGAGAGACCTAACTTAGACACTGGTGTAATACTAACAAAGGGCTCGATTCAATATATGGTCAATCTACGGTTTTTAATTCCATTCCAATAATTTCCAAAACAATAATTATTGAAAAAAATATTTATTGCTCTTAAATAAAATCATTCATATCAATAAAAATAAACATACAATCATACTATTTTCAATAAACCAAGATATACACATAAAAACTTGCATATCTAAAATCAAACGAGTATACCAAACCTGCTATATGAATTCCTTCCAACCAAGTGAAGCTTTTATTTCTCTCTAGTTGTGCCTTGGCTACTAGTTATCCATTCCTCACATCTGGCAATCATGAATGCATTCATGAGGCCACCCTTCACTAAGTTTTCCCCCCATGACATTCGTAATCAAGATAACTAACTAGTCTTTCGAATTTCCACCATTCTTTTTTGGAGGACCATTCCACTCATCAACAAGAACTTCATTTAAAACAAGCAAATCCTAGTTGAAATGTATTTGAAGCTCGAATAGCATTTGAAAACAAATTAAATTAAAGCCTTTTTAAACTTTTAATGAATTTTTCCATTACTTCATCGAATACATGATCTTAAAGAAAAGAATGACAAGAAGACATGAAAGCAATCTCTAGCTAATGTAATATCAATTCCAACCACTCTCCACACATTCACCCACCTCGTCCAAACATGAAGGAGCATAATTTACCAATATCTATCCTCCATCATTATTTTGATAAGCAACAAATGTATCTTGGAGTCTTCACCAAAGATATTAATGCAACACTTTGATCAATAATGAAACAAGTAGTGCAGAATTAATATTTCCTTATTTAAAGCGATCATGATGAAATAAAATATAAATTATTTTTCTTTTTTATATATTTTTTCTAAGGCATTTTGTTCTTGGTGGCTAACTCTTTCTTCCACCCACAATATAGTCTGCATCTAAAAAAATTATAAATCCATTAGCAACATCATATTTTTTATAAAAATATATGTTTCACAAAAACTAAACTTGAAATAGTAGGTCATTCCCACAACAAGTTAACCTATTAGTTCATAGATTCATCATATGCATGAGTTTACCAAGGGAGGGTCATGACAACAACAACATTATAGAGGTTTTCTACATTACAATTTTCCACCATATTATGTAATGCTAGAAAACTAGGATGTCTTACATGATTTTGTAATGTGTACACATGCATGCAAATCCAACATGTGTTGTCAATAGTCATCACCTCATCAATTGAAAGTAAAATAAATTTGATAAGTTTTACTTTATCCCCTAAGTCCTTCTCAACCAATGATAGAAATTTAACAATTTTCCAACCACTTTGATTTGACCATTGGGAACTATGAAGGTTTTGCACATCAAATAGCTAAAAAAGGTGCTTATAATAAATCAAATCAAGCATGGGTCTACCCATTTTAAGAATATTTTATATAATATAAAACTACATACTTTTTGAAGCTAAAGTTGTCTTATGAATTTTATGAGATTGAGCTTGAATTTTTCCACCTTTCTCAACAAGAGATTATTGTAGCTTCAATTCTTTTCATATTCTTTTGCATATCTAACATGTATGTATTCAAATGCATCTGTCCACCTAACTATTTTATTAATTGCTCCATCACTTTATTTAACTGTTGAATAAAATTTATCTCAATATTTTTATATTGTATCTAACTTAAATTGCATATTATGATCCTTACCCAGTTTTCAAATACAAATTATGCATCTACATTCTATTTGAATATCATTTTTATTATCAGGTTGGACTGGCTCTATAAAGGGATAATTTGATGATAATTCAACCTTAAATGACCTTCCAATAGTCCATCTAGTTAACTTTCTACATTTAGTTTTTTGGTTTGAAGATTCCCCAAACTTTTACATTGTATTTGACTTATCACTTTCTTTTTCAAGTGGTATGTCATTTTGAGGAATATGTTTGTGTTTTTTGGATGTCATTAATAAGATACTTTTCATGTGAAGGCATCTCTTCATGATAAATATATTCAAATGGAGGTATATTAAGATCAGTAGTGTATTATACATTCAATGATAATTTTTATCATTTTTAGATGTAAGAGAACATATTTTTACAAACAAAAAAAAATCATATCAACATGCAATATGACCAAAACCATATACTAAAAATTAAAAATTTGAGAAAGAAAGCATTATTTAAAAGAAAAAATAGAATAAAAACCTAATTTTTTAGTAGGTAAAAATCATTTCTACCTTGAATTTGTACAGATATGGATGGCTCGTTAGATTTTGATATATGGTTAAATATTTGAGAATATTATTTTCAGCATAAGATTTACTTTCCTTCTTTCCATTGTCAGTAGGTGCCATTTTACATGTAAAAAAAAAAAATCATTTTAGAAAATTACTAAAATGTTGAAAAGCTCTTACTACTATAAGGCCTCAAAATAATATTGTAACTAGAATAAATAGAGGGTTGGTTGGTAGAAAATGCATACCAATTTCCAATTAGGCTTTATTGTGATTTTTTCAATGCATCTCACTACTCTATTTTCTAGAGATAGATAATTATTTATACTTGTGTTAATTCAAAGGATAAACCAAATAAATATACAAATTCAAATCTATAGCCATGTATAGGAATTTCTATCATTTAAGAAAAATAACGTATATAGATATGAAATATAATTAGAGATTCAAATGTGGAAATATACCATATTATAGTACTAAATGGCATAGAAACTCAATATTTTTGGAATAGATAAAGGATCACATAGGATCACAATGTCTTAATATAAGGTCAAATAGCTTAAAATCCATGAAAACACTCACTTGTGGAACAAAGGACAATAGGGAAAAATATGGGAAATAGAGCATTGACCTATTTGTAATATTATAAAAAAAAATAAAAAAATTGAGAGAGGGCATTTTGAAATGTCTCAAGCGGGAACGGGAGCGGGAACGGGAGCGGGAGGGACTGTGGACGATGGCGATGGCGATGATGGGAATGGTGGGTCGACGGGGTTTGCTGGCCTGGCAGCTTTGTCATCGGGTCCTGCTGCGGGTCTTGGGCCTACCGCAGGCCCACTCAGCTTTTGTCACGACGAAGACCCTAACGGAGTGGCAAAAATGGTGTCTGGTAACGGTAGGGTTTCAACCTCATCTCCCTCCAAATCGTGACCTTGGTCTTTGTCCTTTGCGGATAAATTCAGGTCCTCGACTGGAGCTTTTTCCTTTCAAACTCCTTTGCCTTTCTCTATTTCGGGCACTGAAGTTTCATTTCCAAGCGAGGTTATGGAGCCCCTCATTTTTCAAGAGTCTCTTTCTCTGGTTGGGAAGTTTGTCGGTGCCCGACCCGATATGGAAACTATACGCAAATGGGCCCTTTCCAAATGGCGGCTGTCTGGATCCATGGAGCTTGTGGCCTTCCCTAGGGGGTTTTTTATGATAAGGCTTAACAATGCCCTTGACACCCAATGCATCCTCACTGGTGGACCTTGGTTTTTTGGTCGCCGAAGTTTGTTTCTACGGAGATGGGGGGAGGATTTCGACCCTGAAACTCAATCTATCAACTTCGCTCCAATTTGGATCAAACTCCCTGGGCTTCCCCCTCAGTTTTTCTATAATGATGCTCTCAAAGGCATCACCCAACCGATTGGAGACTTAGTTGCCATCGACCCTGCTACCAGAGCAAGATCCAGAATGACCTATGCTCGTGTTTGTGTTATGGCTAATCTGGATTCGGTTCTGCCTACTTGCATTGGCATCACCGTCGGAAGCTTCAGAAGGCATCAAGGAGTTGAGTACGAGAACAAGCCTACCTTTTGTTTGGAATGCAACACTCAGGGTCACTTGGCTTCTCAATGTCCTTCCAGGAAAAAAGATATTCCCAGTGATTCTAGCAGGAAGAAGGATTCCCAGATTCCTAACACTCAGAAAAAGGCTCCTGGCAGGGGCCGTGGTCGTTCTGCTGGACCCTCTAAATCTTCTGCTCCCATCAACGTAAGTGCTCTGCCTCCTTGTACCAATCATTTTGCTCCTCTAAATAATCTTCCTTCTAATGAGGTCATCTCCAATGACCTTTCCTCAGAACCAATCATTTCATCCCCACCCACTGCGTTTCAGTCTCCCTTGTCCAAGGGTAAGGCGGCTATGACCTCCCCGAACTCACCCTCAGATTTTGGTCCCTCTCACCTTCCTCTCCCCTTCCCACCCCTTTCCCCGACTCAAAACCACCCCCTTACCCTCTCCCCTGAGACTGTTGTTCCGCGTCAGTCTCCCCGCTCTCCTTCCCCCCTTAGACCTGTCCCTGGGAACACCACCACCTCTGTAATTCTTCAATCTTCCAGTCCTCTGAAATCTCCCATCTCCCCCCCTAAAGCTGATGTCAACAAAGAGCAAAAAAGGGGCAGACCGTCCAATGCTGAAAAGCTTGCCAAAGCCACTGAGCTTGAAGCGGATGATGGCTCTGTGCCTATCTCCTTGGGCCCTACTTCCGAACAACCCATTCATCAAGTTTTGGATGAGGGTAGACCCAAACTTACTCTGTCTCAAGGGAGAGGCAGAGGTCATAAAGCAAATCCCAAGTCAAATCGATGAAGTTTGTCTCCTGGAATGTCAGAGGCCTCAACGGTATTGCTAAACAGAGGACTGTCAAGTCAGTGAGAAAAAACCTAAAACCAACTATCATGTTTCTTCAAGAATCCAAACTGGATGAGAACAGCAGCATCAAAGTTTGCAAGTCAATCTGGGAAAATAGCAATTTTGTCTCTTGCCCCTCCTCTGGGGCCTCCGGGGGCCTCCTTTGTTTGTGGGACCCGACAACCATTGAAGGGAGAGTCCTTTCAATCTCTGACAGAACCATCAACATTTTGTTTACTAACAAAGTCACCAACCTTCAATGGATTGCCACCAATGTCTATGGTCCTAACAGTCCTGTCAACAGACGGTTGCTGTGGGATAACATTACATCAATGCGCAACAACTTTCCTGACTTCCCTTGGATGCTCTGTGGTGACTTCAATACTCCTCTTCACCTGTTTGACAAGCAAGGAGGCAATCCGATCACTAGCCGTTGCATTGAAGATTTCAGCGATTTTGTCAACCTTAATGAGCTCATGGACTTACCACTCCAAGGATCCAACTATACATGGAGTAATAGATGGGCGGGCATTCATCATATTCAAATTTGGCTTGACAGATTTCTCCTGTCCAAAGAACTCATTCCTCTTTTTGGTGATGCCAGGTTACATAGCCACCCAAAAATTGGATCTGATCACAACCCTATAATTATGGATTGTTCCCGACCCCAAAAAACTTTTAAAACCCCTTTCAGGTTTGAAAATATGTGGCTCACTCATCCTGACTTAGGTCGGTGCATTAGACAATGGTGGCAGCAAAACTTTTGCCCAAATCCTCTCTTGAATTTGTTCCTCAAACTCAAAGCAGTCAAACTCAAGCTGAAATGCTGGAACAGGGAGGTTTTTGGCAACCTTTTTAGCCAAAAAAAGCTTCTGCTGGATGAGCTCAAAAGGGTGGAAAATCTGATTCAGGAAGGGGATCAGAGGGTTGAAACTTTCATGGAAGAAAAATGCCTCCTTTCAAACCTGCACAATGTTTTGGCTAAGGAAGAGTCCTACTGGAGACAAAAATCCAGAAGCCTCTGGCTCAAAGAAGGAGACACCAACACGAAGTTTTTCCATGCCTCCACCTTGCACCACAGAGGTTCAAATAAAATTTCTGAACTGACCAAGGAGGATGGTACCATTGTTTCTGATATTCTTGCCATCAGACAGGAAGCTGTGCACCACTTCCAGGAAATCTTAGGTCCTAGTGTTGACTGCCACCCCAGCTCAGCAAGCTCTCTGCTTCAGAACATCCCAACTTTGGTGTCTAATGATGCTAATGAGAAACTGCTCCAATCTTACACTGAAGAGGAGATCAAAGAGGCTTTGTTTGCAATGGAACCTGACAAGGCCCCTGGTCCCGATGGCTTTCCACCCCGGTTTTTTCAAAATTTTTGGGATATCGTGGGCCCTGATGTTGTTGCGGCGGTTAAATCCTTCCAGAGAGACAAAAAGATGCCGAGAGAAGCCAATTCCACCTTCATTGTTTTAATTCCCAAGTCTAATGAGCGTGCTTCTCTCTCCGACTTCAGACCCATAAGTCTCTGTAGTGTCATCTACAAACTTATCACTAAAGTTATGGCAAACAGGCTGAAAGACATCCTTCCCTCCATCATCGACCAGTGCCAAGGCAGCTCCGTCAAAGGCAGATTCATTGCCGATGGTGTGATAACCGTCCATGAGTTGGCTCATTCGGCTTATAAAAACAAAAAACCCAGTATGTTTCTTAAGCTTGACATGAACAAGGCCTTTGATCGGGTTTCATGGAAATTCCTGTTCTAGGTCCTTGAGAAGTTTGGGTTTCACAAAGAATGGGTGAAGATGGTTCGGGAATGTATTTCTACTGCTTGGTTTTTTGTTCTTATCAATGGTTCACCTGCTGGCTTCTTTCCAAGTTTTAAAGGCATTCGCCAAGGGGACCCCCTGTCACCCTTCCTCTTCATCATTTTGGCCGAAACTCTTGGAAGAACCCTCACTGCTGCCTGCAACAGTGGACTCATCTCCGGGATCAAACCTGCCTCAACTTCCAAGGCCATTTCCCATCAACAGTTTGTGGATGATACTATTCTTTCCTCTCATGCCTCTGTCCCTGAAGCAAAAATCATTAAGAGCATCCTTGACTCTTATGAAGAGGCGGTCGGCCAGAAAGTCAATTACCGCAAAAGCAAGCTATACTTCCTCAATACTTCCATCCACAGGCAAAACAGGATTGCTGAGATCCTTGGGTGTATCATCGGGAGCCTTCCTACTACTTATCTCGGATTACCGCTTTTCCATGGCAAATCGGTTTCGGATATGTGGAACCCTGTTCTAGATCGTCTTAACAAGAAACTTGCAGGCTGGAAAAGCTCAATGCTCAGTCAGGCAGCCAAAGCCACTCTGGTCCAGGCTTGCCTGCAAAGTATTCCTATTTTTTTCTTATCTATCTTCAAAGCTCCTGCTTCTATCTGCCAAAGAATTGAGCAAATCCAACGTAGATTCCTGTGGGCAGGAAACGAAAACAAGAACAAATTTCCCCTTGTTGCCTGGGACAAGGTTTGTTCCAGGAAAAAGGATGGAGGTTTAGGCTTCAGGGACATCAAGAGGATGAACATGGCCCTCATTGCCAAGCAATCTTGGAGACTTTCCACCAATGAAAAAGCCACCTGGATTGACATCATCAAAGCTAAGTACCTTCATCAGGTTCCCTTTCTTGGAGAGCACAACCTTCCTAGCGGATCTCATTTCTGGAATGGCGTCACTAAATCAAGGAAGATCATCATGGAAGGTTTAAGGTGGTGCCTTGGAAATGGCTTGACTATTCACTTCTGGGATGACCCTTGGATCCACGACAAACCTCTCAGTCAAGATCCTCAGCTTGCTGTTCTCAAGACTGTGACAGAAGCTACCTTTGGAGATAAGGTGTGCCATTTTATCAACACAAGCACTACAAGACCCGAATGGAAACAACTTGTTCTGAATGGACCTAGAATTATCACTGAGGCGCTTAGGCGTCTTCAAAATTTACTGCGGAGTTGCTTGATTCCCAGCTCTCACAAAGAAGATTCCTTGGTTTGGAACCTCGAAGATTCTGGGCTGTTCTCTGTTAAATCAGCCTACTACAGCCAAGAAGCTCCCAGTGATGGTCGTGATTCCTCTTCTCTAGTCTGGGTTCCCAAGATCATTCCTAAGATTAAATTCTTCTGCTGGCTGGCCATCCAAAATAGAATCCTCACCACTGATAATCTGATAAATCGTGGGCTTCTCATTCCCAATTGGTGCATCCTGTGCAAAAATGCCTGTGAGTCTGCTGTTCATATTTTTTTGGAATGTCCCTTCTCCCTTGCAGTGCTCAATCAGGTTTTCAACACTTTCACCATTTTCGTAGCCCTCCCTCACTCCATTCCCCTCCTTTTTCAACAATGGCCCCGGCCTTTCAAAAGCAGTCAACTCAAATTCATGTGGCAGGCTTGCCTTTTCATTTACCTGTGGCAGATTTGGCTAGAGAGAAATGCCAGAATTTTTCAAAACCTTGCAATGGACAAGAAGATTGTTGTTGCCAAAATCTTGGCCCTTGCTACGGAGAATGCTTCTCTCGTCTCATCGTCCAAACCTCCCCCTCCTGGTCTTGAATTGGATCTGGCAAATCATTTCAATCTGCTTAATTTTGCTGCAACACCCCGTCCTTCTATTGACAGGTCTGGTATTAAATGGGTCTTACCTCCTTCTGGGTGGCACAAGCTTAACTTTGATGGCATAGCCAAAGGCAACCCTGGTGCGGCTGGTGCTGGTGGAATTCTCAAAAATCATAGAGGAGAAATAATTTTGGCCTTTGCTCAGAATTTAGGTTGTCAGTCTAACAATATGGCCGAGGCTCGGGCCTTACTCCAAAGCTTGATTCTTTTGGAAGGTTTGACCATCAATAAACTCATCATTGAAGGAGACTCATTGAATTGCATCAACTGGCTCAATGGAACCTCGGTGCCTCCCTGGGCCCTTGCTTCCATCTTCGATGATTGCAAGACTCTAATTGGTGTTTATCCTGAACTAATCATTCAACATCAATACCGGGAAGGAAACAGAGCTGCGGACTGGCTTGCCAATAAGGGAGTTGACGCAACTGATTTTCAGGTTTGGAGAGATTCTTTCCCAATCGACCTAAGGGACGATCCTTCAAGTTCTAATGTTTGCTCAATGTGAGTGGGTTCCTGGTCCTTTGGTCTTGCGGCTGCGTATTGGCACCTTGGAGCATTTTTGCGTCATTTTCCTAAGTTGGCCGCGAAATCTCAGCTTGCTGCGTCATCATCAAATTTCCTTTATGCTTTGGCCGTGGGGTTGCTTCTTGTCGCGATATCGCGACACCTTCCAACTTGTCGCGATATCGCGACTCTTTTTCTATCCGGGAGCTTTTTGGCAAACTTGTCGCGATATCGCGACACCTTTTCCCTTCGGGTGCAGTTTCGCAAACTTGTCGCGATATCGCGACACTTTTGGCCTCCAGGCGCAGTCTTGCTTTTTTGTCACGATTTCGTGACACCTTTTCTCTCTCCAATGGCGGTCTTTCTTTCGGTCGCGATTTCGAGACAAGTTTCATCTCCAACGGCGGTCTTCCATTCTGTCGCGATATCGCGACACTTTTTCTCTCCGGGTGCATTTGCGCAATCTTGTCGCGATATCGCGACACTTCTTCTCTCCGGGTGCCTTCACGCATTTTGGTCATGATTTCACGATGATTTTCTCTCTCCAAAGGCGACCCTCCTTTTGGTCGCGATTTCGCGACGCTTTTTCTCTCTCCAACGGCAGTCTTCCAAGTTGTAGCGATATCGCGACCTTTTTTCTCTTCAGCGGCGGTCTGGCTTTTTTGTCGCGATATCGCGACCTTTTTTCTCTTCAGCGGCGGTCCTTCTTTTTTGTCGCGATATCGCGACATCTTTTCTTCTTGGCAGCAGGCTTCTTCTTGCATCGTGATTTCGGAGCTCATTTTCTTCTTCGGCTGTGGTCTTCATTCGCGTCGCGATTTCGCGACACCTTGCTTCACGTCGCGATATCGCGACCTCCTCCCTCCTTCGGCTCCGATGGCGATTCTTGTCGCGATATCGCGACCTCTTTTCTTCCTGTGGCTTCTTCGGCGATTCTTGTCGCGATTTCGCGACATCACCATTTTGGTCGCGATTTCGCGACACCTCCCCTAGTGTGGAGGTTTGTCAACTTTCTTCTCTTCTCTTCTTGGACCTCCTCGGTCGCTATGATTTTATTGTAACCTCTCTTGTTCAAGGTTCAGGGACCTTTCAAAACCCTTTCTACCAATCAAAAAAAATATTATAACAAAAAATAGATCTTACTACTACAACTCTTTGAACTCATATTCTCTAAAAATCAAGAGAAATAGAGAATCACAATGTCTTAAGAGAAATAGAGAATCATAGTGTCTTAAGAGAAATAGAGAATCATAGTCTCTTAAGAGAAGGTTAACTAGCTGAAATAACCATCAAAACACTCACATATGGAACAAAAAAAATAGGGGAAAACATGGCAAATAGAGCATATATCTATTTTGAATTCTATGATAGAAAATAGATCTTACACAACAACTTGAACTCATATTCTCTAAAAATTAAGAGAAACATAGAATTTGAGTGTCTTAAGAGAAGAGTATCTAGCTAATAATTGTACCAAAACACTCACATGTGGAACAAAGGAAAATAGGGAAAAACATGGAAAATAGAGCATTGACCTATTTGCAATAAATGATAGAAAAACAACAAAATAAAAACCTATAATTTTATGACAAAATAGATCTTATTACTACAACTCCTTGAACTCATATTCTCTAAAAAACAAGAGAAATAGATAATCGTAATTTCTTAAGAGAAGGATAGCTAGCTGAAAAATGCATCAAAACACTCACATGTGGAATAGAGGAAAACAAGGGAAAATAGAGGAAAACAACAAAATAAAAACCTGCAATTTTATAACAAAAAATAGATGTTACTACTACAACTCCTTGAACTCATATTCTCTAAAAATAATAAAGAAAGGCAAAATTCTATTACTTTATTTTTCAATATCGATGCATAGTCTAGATCAGGGTCAAGTGCAAAACTAGGTCCAAATCCCATTTGAGTGTAAAGTATGGCTGGTCCTATCCAGGTGCAAAGTAGGGTCTGGTAGCCTGTCCATGTGGAAAACTAGGTTCGGATATGGTCTAGGTGCAAAGAAAGTTCTAGCCCCTATCTAGGTGTAAAGTAGGGGTTTTCTCCAATCCAGATGAACAACTAGGTCTAGTTCCTTTCTTGGTGAAAAATGGGTTCAGATGCAATCTGAGTGGAAAAGGAACCTAGATACAGTTCGAGTGAAAATCAAGGTTCGTATCTAGTCTAGGTTTAAAACAAGATCTGAATACGATCGATGAAATTTGGTAGAATTCTATAAAAAATCAAATGTTTCAGGTTATCTTTTATGTTCGAAGGTTTTATTATTCATTGTTGTTGGAGGTGAATTTGGCAAGATAATTAAAAAAATTATAATTTGAAGGTAAAAATGGTCCTTGATTTAGGTGGGAGTGCTAGAAATTTAAAAACAAATGGTAATATTATTATCAATGTGGGGCAAGCTAACCCCAAATAATTTTTTGGACCCAAAATTTTTGGATGAATGGGCCAATGTCCAGGGTCCCCAAATTTGTCAATTTGCATTTTGAAAATGCTAATATTTGTGAATTAAGGAAGATTCACCACTATGCATAACCCTAAATAGAGGTAAGATGAAGATATAACCTAAAGAAGATACTTATTTGAAGTATCCAAATATAAATTTACTGGAGATAGATTGAATATTGAAGGATGAAGATCCATATTGAAGACTAAAGTCTTCAATAACCAAATAATATAATACAAGGGGATGTTGGAGTATATTACATTATTTGGTACATGCTAATGTACCACCTTGGGTACATCATTAAATTACGATGTGTGTCCTAGATTAGAGTGTGAGTATTTATTTTATGTAATGTAACAATGTTTAAGAAATGAACAAGTGTCATGTAATTGAGTGTGTAAGTGTGGTGAGTATAAATGTGAACAAGTGTCCATTATGTAAGAGTACACATGTGTCCATAAAATAGAAAAATAAAGAGTCTCAAGGAAAAGTGAAGGTCAAGAGTACTCCATATAAAGAGTCACATTCTATTATATATGTGTGACCGACATTGTAAAAGAAGAGAGAGTGTATGTGACCTTTATTATTTATTAGTTTACTATTCTTTAGAGCATTTATTAATGTCCATTTTATGAGTTATTTTTGAAGTTATTTATGAGTTATACTTGTGAAAATTATTGTCATTATTGAGTATTTTATATTGCAACTTTATATTTGATTATGTGGTTATTTACATTAAGATTTATACATCAAAATTTAACATAAAGAAAGGAATAACAAATCCATTCAAGGAATCAAATGTGCATCAATAGCCCCTTATCTCTCTCATTTATAGTTTGTAGATGACTCAACCTTGATGGGCCATGCTACTACATTGAAAGCATCTAGATTCAAAATAATTCTAAACCTCTTTTTGACAACCACAAGATAACTTATCAATGAAAAAAATTCTAAGATCATATTCTTTCATTGTACTACTAGAGTGGAGACCATGATTCTAAGTATCTTGATTTTCAAGTGATCATCTCTTCTAATCTCTTATTCAGGAGTTTCATTAAAGGTTACCAAAGAGAAAAATGAGGAATGGAGGTGACTGATAGAGAGGATACAAAGTAGGTTGAATAATTAGACTACCCAATGGAATTCTCTTATAAGTAGATTCACTTTGGTCAAATTTATTTTACAATCTATTATCATCTAAGTTTCCTTGATCCTAAGGATCCTTAAGGATGCGTTGAGAAAGTTTGAAAAGATTAATTAGAGGTTCTTATGCAATGGAGCAAAATAAGATCATAAGTGGGTCCTAGTGAAATGGGATCAACTTTATCTTCCAAAAAAAGAGGGAGTCTTGGGCCTTAGGTTGGCAATAAAAACAACTTGACTTTGGTAGCAAAATTATATTGGCGGTTAATAATTCCCCCTAATGAGTTATGGGTTCAAAACCTGAGAGCCAAGTATGCAATAAAAATTAATCTTTAGAATATTTTACTATATATCAGCTTCCTCGACGAGGGTCTTTGGTTCTTGAGGTACTAAGGATAGGAAATATAATTATCAAACCACAACTATTTTAGATACTGGGGAATGACCATTAAGTAAATCTCTATAAAAATGCTTGGTATGGTGCACCTCCATTATCTCAACAATCTCCAAAATGGTGAGACATCATGGAACATATCCATAGTTGAGGATGGACAAATATATCACACTATTATAAAAATTATGGAAAAGGAATTTAGAGGATAGAATTTAAATTCTATTAAGGTACTAGCAAATGTTGGAAACAAATGCCATTAAGGAGGCTATTCATCAGGTTCTTAGAATTTGATCGCTATCTTGGTCAAAATCCAAAGACAAGCTAGGATTGGCACCACATTCTAACGATGTGTATACTGCAACTCTAGGATACTCATCCCTCACACACCATGGGTAAAATCTACTTTAGGATATCTTTAATCAAGTGATAAATTTTGACATGGCCTAAAGTGGGACTATTTATTTGGATTGTACTTTGAAAGAGGGTTCTTACAAAAGATCAATTAAAGAAATATATATTTTTTGATTCATTCAAATATGAGCTCTATTATTTAGAGAACGAGATATGGGACCAATTTTTTTTTCTTTTGTACACTAGCTACTCAATTATGGGAATGGTTGTAAACCCTCTTAGATTTAAAATTCCTTTAGTTCACCTCCCTTGAGCAAGCATGGAGGACTTGTCTTAGGGTAAATGTTATTGTATAGT
The DNA here is from genome assembly GCA_028583015.1 of Wollemia nobilis. NCBI lineage: Eukaryota > Viridiplantae > Streptophyta > Pinopsida > Araucariales > Araucariaceae > Wollemia > Wollemia nobilis. Next base: position 6,239,970 of record JAQPPZ010003193.1, on the reverse strand, counting down.
TTAATGAAATAAATGGCCTTGGTTAGCATCTCTCTGTTGCTCTAGAACCTATAGAAAAAATAGTAAAATAATTTTTAAAGCAACTCACCATAATATCCAAAATATTTGGGAAAATATTGCAACCAATATCAAGGAAACTACCCTACAAAATTTTAAGCCCCCTTGATTGTATTTCAGAAGTAACATAATTTACTCTCAATGCATCAACTTCCTCTTAGTGAATGGAGACATAGGCACCCATAGATTCCTTGGACTACTATTAAGAGGGATGGACCATGGAAAGACCCTCCTAGAGGTATGTGAGCAATCAACATGATGGTGCATCAAGACATAATCCAAGAACAACAAACATGAGAGGCATAAGAAGATTATCATATGGTAATCATATCTTTAATTTTTTAAAGGATATTGGTGTCCTCCCTAAAAATATAGCAAAAGCATGTGCTATCCTTTGTGGTATTTAGGAAGCTTCTAAGATTGGTTGGTCTATATTACATTTTGAATCAAATTCATAAGTAACCATTAATCAACTGAAGGCATCCACTAGGACCTCCTCTCAAGATTGGAAGTTACAAAGGGTGATTGACAAGATACATGCACCTTAGTCTAGATTCATAATAGTAGATTTTCTTTGCATTCCTCAAGAATAAAATAAAATCACAAATAATTTGACTTGTTATGGAGATTTTCCTTGATGGCTATCGAATAAAACCATGAAATATTTCTACTATATACTCCATATCAATGCTAGCAACTATAATTCTTATATGTAATGACTTAGAAGAAAGTCATAGATCCCTCTTTCCTTGTATTAACAAAATGCATTTAAGACATAGTTTTTACTCTTTTATAAATTTTTTTATGAAAACCCTATTTGTTTGGAAATATTTATGAGATAGAATTCTTACTTGCTTATAAGTACTACAAATTTTAACAAAAAAAAGTAATTAATAATTTTAAAAAATAAATATTTTACAATAATCAAAATATTATTACAATTTATTTGTTTATTATTATTAAGTTATAATACAATATCACCATCTCTACCATTTCCTCTTCATATATACCATCGATAATATATTTTACTACTAGTTATTAAAATTCTTAACATAAATAACCAAAATTCATTGGGATCTCTTAATAGAGACCCAAGTTCGATTCATAGGAAGGGGGGCATAAGGGTGGCCTATGCCCCCACTTTTCAACCTCTTCATTATTAACATAAATAACCAAATTTTATTTATATTTTCAAGAACATAACATGATGTTGATGCATTATAACTTTAAAAAATTAAATAACTTTCATTTAAATACTATCATTCTTTATTAAAATTATTGTTAAACATTATCCTTCTTTCCAACACAACAAAAAGAATGTAGATTTCAACATTTTTTTTTATAAAGTTAGAAGAAAGGGTTCTAAAAGGGACCCCAAAATTTTTACAATAAACATCAAAGAATAGGATTTACGTCCCAAAAATGGTTCTAGACCTTAAACAAGAATATCAAAAAACATCTATACTATCTAATTTTTTTGACTTCAATATAATTTAAGATTACAAAAACAATATATCATACAATGAATATGTTGGCAATTTGAGTTATTTTGTGTTGTCATTGATGTCACATGGATCACATTGAGTTTTTGTGGCAAAATCACTTCATAAATAATCATTTATGATATTTTGGAGAGCAAGGATATACAGGGTTTTGTGGCACAAGAGGCATATAATATTCAAATTTTTAAATATTATATTAATGGTTTTTATTAAAACCAGTCCCTAGTTCATGAGGATAAAGGTATCACTTCACAGTTGCTATCTTTGATAGTGACCCATAGGAATAGACTAGGGTTTTAGACATTATTATCCTAGTTCTAGCTTAGATCAGTTACTACCTTTTACTTTATTTCTTATTTTAGCATAGATCTGGTTCTTGTAATGCATTTACATCATTATTTTTGAGTTTATCATGCATTTATCACTTAGTTTTTCCTTGCATTTTAATATTATCATGATCATATATCATGTTTATCAAATCTACTAATAAAGCCTCATCATGAGATACTGCATGTTCTACTAATAGACTTCTATTATTTCTATGCACATAGGTTATACGTTTATAGGACCAATTCAAGGCATTAAACATATAATATCCCTCCAAGAATCATAAGGAGAAGGATGCATCTATAAGCCCATATACAATTTTGTGTGTGAGATCGAAAGGCCTGTGAAGTGTACCACCCCCTTTGCGATGGGACACATTTACCATTATTTTGTTTGTATCTTATTGTATAGAATTGGGTATCCCTCATAGGGACTAACATGTAACCAATATTTACAAGAATTAATATAAGATATTTCTTTATTTTTCATTTTTTTTTAATCTATGCTTTATGGTATTTCATTTGATATAATATTACAAGTAGTGTAGGGGTGTGTGCTTCTTGAGGTTGCATAGATGGTTATCATAATGGGACCCCCACATGGTTTTTTGTTTTTGGCTATTTTACTAATGTTTTCATGTTTTTTCTGAGTGCAAGTTTAGCCACTCTAGTTGATAGTGGCCTGTATATAGAAAATGCTTTTTAAGTTAGCGGCCAGCATCAGTCACTCTGGTCGACAACAGCCAGGAGAAAAAGTGTAGCAGAGAGTATCCCTTTTATCATCAGATGAGGATTTTAGGTTGGTGCTACTCCCTAATTATTTGTATTTATCTATATGCAATTTATTTTCAAAAAATAGCAAGTAAAATCGTATTTTTAACTAAGGAAACATAAGAAAATATGAAAGAAAAATGCATTTAAAGCTTCTTAGATTTTTTTTTTAGCTTTCCTCTAGTCACTACTAGGAACAGTCGACCTCTATTTTTGAAGTTTACCCTAGTCTCTAGTGGTCTAGGCTCTTGCATGTTTAAGCTTGCTTGCATGTGACCCAACTAGAGGTCGTTACATCACAAAGTAGAAATTGCATTGTATGAAAGTCATTTAGATAAATTAGAGATGCATTTTTTGAAATCAAATGTTCTTTTTAGGCATATAGGGAAATATCATGAGTGCTCTTTGATGCATAGTTTTCCTTTATTCTAAAAATAATCCCATACATCATGTATCACTTTAACATCAATGGCATTGGGCTCTCACATCCAACCCTCTGATCGAGACCAACAATGGAGGTCATTACCAATTGGTTAGCTCACTTGATATTATATCATTGAGACCAATCAATGGCCAAGGCCGACCCAAGAACTATCCTATCTATGCAAAATAGTATGTACTCATCTTTGAAAGGGTGTATCACTATGCACGGTGTGTTGTGTGAGGTTTAGTAGTACCTATGCTACCTCATTGAGTATGTACATCATAACCATATTCGGCTTGTGTGAGTATATAGGTGAAATCCCTTTAAAACTCTACGTATACCATCCAATGAAATGTAAAACATGTGACACAAGGTATTCTTTACAAAAAATGTATTATAACACACAAAAAAACTTAGGGAACACACATTAATCCTTAAATGAGAAAAATATTTATTTTCTTTGCTTGTGTGGTTTGAAATTGACATAAGAATATAATTCATAGTAATCATGGTATACACGCGGAGCAACCACCCTCAGTCCAACACCAAGGTGGAAATTAATTCTTCGCACACTCACAATCATAATGGTATTGATCTACCCATCCATAGTGTCACTGGATGAAGTTTAGCAAGTTTTAGGGGTGACAAATCAACCCTTGGGGGTACTTCTAGAGAAACCCCAACGAGAGCCATATCTTGGTTCCTCTCATAGTAGACATGAGGATGATTCAAGGACTCCATGATCGCACAAAAATGAGGAGGCCTCAAGACCTCCATCATAACATAGACATGAGAAGGCTTCAAGACCTCCATAATTACACAAACATACAAAGGCCTCAAGACCTCCATCATTACATATACATACAGAGGCCTCAAGGACTCCATAATAACACAAACATGAGGAGGCCTCCATCATCACACAAACATGTAGAGGCTTCAAGGTCTCCATAATTTCATAGACATGTGGAGGTCTCAAGGTCTCCATAATCACATAGACATGAGGAGGCATCAAGGCCTCCATCATCACATAGGAATGCAAAAGTTGTAAGACCCCAAACTTTACATGACACGCTTAAGATATATCAGCCCACTAAGGGGAAAGACACTAGACCTATGTCCAATCGCAGACCAAGAACATATTATAGTCTCCATAAACATAGGAGGATACCCCTAGATTATAGTCTCATTGGTGCTACTGGGACTCCATAGGATCAACCATGGAAGACCAGACAACTTGATGATTTGGATCGATTTCCCTTGAGACTAGCTCAAAGAAGCATTTCTACCACATATTCTATCTTAGGAAGTTCACATAACATAACTACAAGGCGCACCAATGAACCAAGGGAAGATTCAAAGTGGCCCCATAGCACATACACTACCTCCAACCATGGGGGTATGCAACATAGATCACAATACATAGAGCAAGTCACCCTGATAGACAAGGGCAAGAACATAGTAGGAGCCTCTCCAAGAGGTCTATCTATTATAACTCCTTACAATGAGTTAGAGAGGCATGAGCCTTTAGTTGTAGGTTAGTTCGACAGCATATGTAGGTTAGAAGAAGTGTTACATGTTGAGCGAGAGCACTTAGAAACCCTTGAGCAAGAAGCACAAAGAAAAAGGTGTTTGCACCTACACACGAAATGCTTGAGGGAGGAACAAATAGAGCGTGAAGAGCAAGTAGAAATATTTTCTTGAGCCAACTTACACATAGGTGGTGAGGAATACCAACATGATAGATGTGCTGATTCTAAGCATGAGAGACACACTAGAAAAATATACAAGCACACTCACCATACCTTACAACATCAACAATGCTTTGATATAGAACATACATAACTTAATGAAGAACAAGTAGGGATGGAAGATCAAGAATAGACATATCTTGAACCTCCACCCATGGTCATGGGGTATGAATACAGATGCCCAAATAATGCAAACATAGAATTACCTCCCCAACCACTGTGAGTAAACCTTTAAGAACAAGAGATTATTTCCTCGAAGGTATACCAAATACTCACTGAGAGATTCAAATCTCTTGAGAAGTAGGACACATAGCAAAATACACAACCAACCTCTATGCCCCTCAGTATCAAGTCCTGCATTCCCTAGGCACTTTGATATGCCTAGGTTAGATAAGTTGAAAGGAGAGGAAGATACGTAAGAACACGTTACAAATTTCATGAACATGTAATTCCATATTGAGCATAATACTAAGAACATTCATAATGATTTTATTGGGTACAGGAACTCAATGGTTCAATCAACTGTGCAAGCACAACATCATCAACTTTGAGCAACTGGTGAATGCATTTCTTGAACTCTTCTCCTTTGGTGTGAAGAAGCCAAATTTTTTTGATCTAGTAAACTTAAATCAATATTATGATAAGATAGTTATGGACTATGGGAATAGATGGAGGAAAATAATGGTGAAACTACGATTCTCCGTTTCCACTAAAGAGCTCACCCAAATTTTTACAAAGAGTTGTGCTAAACACATCTCATTGCTATTGCAACTACAACAGTATGAAACATTCGAAGAAGCCTTGGCTCAAGCCAATATTATAGAAGACATAAAGTTTTATGAAGGAGACCTCAAGCTCCAAAAAAAAATGAGTGAAATAATGCCAACCACAATAAGAATCAACACAAGCAGGCCAAGCCTGCTCAAGTCAACCAAGTTGTGTTAAGTGCACCAAAGGGAGGCAATATACAACAATAGTAGAACTATTAGGCTCACCTCCCATCAGCCAATTACAACCCAAAGAACAACTAAGGTTGAAATAAGGAACATCGACCACCTTGCTATTTCATTCCTCTATCTGAATTGATGTAGTTGATATTTAATCAATTAAGTGAGGTACAAAGAATCATATTTCTTGATGTACAACTTCAAGACCCTAATCATCCCAAGCCTAGGGTATATAGGGAAGATCAGTATTACCCGTATCATAGATATCAAGGACATGATATCAAGGCATACATTATTTTCAAGCACATTTTCCAAAACATGATTGAGAAGGGTGAGCTAAAAGTTGACAACCCATTAGCACCCAACAATAGAGACATGGGTATATTCAAAAATCCATTGCCAAATTATGAGTCCCCCAGGGATCAAGGCATCCAAGTCAACCAAGTTTGAGTTGAACCACCCACTTAGGGATGCATTGGAATGGTTGAGATAGTCAATGTGGCAAATATGAGTTGACAATATGGTCAACTAGAGCCTCTAGTGGCTCCTATTCATATCCCAACTGCACCTTGACAAAGGTCGGTGCAAAAAAATCCTCCAGGTCTGCCAGCACGACTTGTGGTAGTTTTTTGAAGTAGACAGGAGTAAAATCTACAAACAACACTGACCAAGTTATCAATCTATGAGCTCATACAACAATATCCTAGGCACAAGAAGACTTTGATCGAGATATTGAGATCAATCGAGCTCCAACTCTAGAATCCAAATGCATTTACACACTTCATGGGGTAGGTCCAGTAGTATCAAGAGCTTGTAATCCATTTATATGATCACAAAATCAAGTTAGTACCTACTACCATAGCAGACCCACCTTTGCATATCATCACATCAATCAATGGCATACCCTTCATGTGGGTTCGAGTCGACATAGGCTCATTGATTAACATTAGCACAACAAAGACTATAGGGCACCTAAATATCCCTAGGTCCAAAATTATCCCAACCTCTTATACATTGAGAGCTTTCAATGATATGTTGTGCTCCATAGTGGGTACAGTTGTTTTGCCTATACAAGTAGGGCAAAATACCATCCCTATGATGTGTCACATATTGGAAGGGGTAATGAAATACAACATATTCCTAGGTCATCCATAGATAAGGGACATGTAGTGTGTTACCTCAATATTGCACCAATGCATCAAGTATGTGCATGAGGGACAATTTGATATGATTCCATTAGATAAAGAGCTATTTAAATACATGCATTAGGTTGACTTGCTGGGGGACTTCATCCTTCTATCAACACACCTATACATAAGACCTTCGTCCCCACCACATAACCAAAAAGCAAGTCTAAATCAGTGTGAGGTGATCCATCCACATCAGTACCATCTCCTACATCTAAAGCTACTGGTACTTTTGATAAACCCACAACATCCAAGGCAAAGGACTCTCAAAATCTAAAAGCACCCCTAATGGAGGAAGTACCTAAAGAACTTCCAACTATAATAGTTGTGAAAATTTTGAATCCAATGGAGGAGGGATATTCTCGAGATATAGTCAAAGAGGTACCTCAACCTATCTCACTTGATTTATCAATAGCGTCATATAAATCATAGTTGATAGTTCACTTAGATAACACAGGGCTAGGTGAATATCTTGTGTAGCTCGTGACTTTCATGCTTATTATTGAATCTACACAAGACATGGGACAACCAAGAGTCCTAAATTTTCCAATAGGGATAGTGGTTCCATTAGGGATTTCCCCTAACCAAACCTTCATATATGCTAGTTTAGACTGTACCCATAATGCTTATGATATTGAAGAGTATGAGGATGAACCATTCACCACAAATGTATATTACTTATCAAATTATGAGTTTTCTCTAAGGTAATTTGAGTGATGCCATTAGCATGGCTATGGCTTAGTTCTATACGATCAAGGGCACAATATTCTATTCTATATGTAGTACAAATTACCTACTGATAGGTGGGATCTAGGGTATAAAATACAAAGCCATAATGATTCATGGATAGCAGTTCTAGAGAGGCTAAGCTTGGGGTTCGAGTAATACATTGATTATAATCCCTATCAACACCCAAACAAAGGCTACTTGAGTGAAATAAGGGTGGCCATTGTCAATATAGGACCACCTTATGAGTATCATCCAAATTATTATCTCGAAGCACGCCCATCAGGAATCATCATATGGGAGGACAAGCCAATCCATGGTTATGAGTGAGATGAAAATGGGTATGTCACTAGTGAATCCAAATATGAAGTTGGATTGGCCTACCATGGGTCTTGATATATTCAATACCTTGCTTAGGTAGGTAACACAAAGAGTAGATACATATCAGATAAAAGTGGCTATGAGTCAAAGGACTCAATTGAGATGGCCTACCTCGAGCCAAGAAGTGCATGCCACATTATAGGACCAATAATAAATGCCAATGGATTCTTCATAATAAATGATGAATATGAATATGAGACTAAAATGACCTATCTTAGGCATCAAAAGGCAATTCACCACCCAATTCTAGTGGGTAGGAATGAGGTTTTCTTCATATATGACAGTGACTATGAGGATGATACCAAGATGGCTTATCTTGGGCCTCATCACTTATATTAGGTCAATCTACTTGTCGAAAGAGAGGTGATACTTCACACCATATATCCTGATATTCACTTCCTGGGAAGACCAATAAATCTAGACATCATCTATTGCATTGTTTTCCTTGATCTGCCTACATTTAGAGAGCTACTACAACCTAATGAGACCATCATATTGTCTATCCATAGACCAAATTCTGAGATCTCCATACCCCTATAACCACATCTTGGGTATGGAGGGTATATCATTAATGTAGAGTTTCACCCATGTGGTCTTGGAGATTTCATCCCATCCATCAACATGATCTCCATTTATTTGACCACTCCACTCTATAACCCAACATATCCATCAAAACCATTGTGTCTTAACTTATATGCTATTGATTGGGATCATGTTGATTCACCACTAAAGCTTGAATATTTCTTCCTTAATGAAGAGATGCTACAAATGTTCCATTTTGCATCAGGTTGTGCACATGATGTCTATCACATTGGTTTCAACCATGATTCAGTGGAACATTTAAACCCAGCATATGGTATCCACTTAATCCCCACTCCTCACCAACTTTAGGATGGGTCATATATGAAAATAGAGGATACTTTTAAGGTGGAAATTAGTTATGACCCTTATAATCCAAAGAAAGTCAAGTATAGAGAAAGCTTATCTCTAGAAGAATAGGCCATTATTATTCCTCTATTAAAAGAGATACCAAGCCTCTTTTCTTGGACCTACAAAGATATGCTAGGACTAGATCCAAAAATGGTTGTCCACAACCTTTCACTAGATCCTATGAAGAAGTCGATCAAGCAAAATATTAGATAGATGCATCCAACCGTCGCTTTTGTGGTAAAGAACAAGTTGCAAAAACTATTGGATGTGGTCTTTATTTTTCCCATCGACTATCTAAAATGGGTATCAAACATGGTTCTTGTAGGAAAACCTAATGGAAGAATCTATATTTGCATGGATTTTAGGGATCTCAATAAGGCAACACCTAAGGATTCATTCTTGTTGCCTAACATAGATGCTCTTGTAGATGCAACTACAGGTCATGAGATTCTCTCCCTAATGGATGGTTTTTTTGCTTATAGTCAGATTCAGATTAAACCCTACAACTAGCATAAAATCATATCCACTATTGCATGGGGAACATTTCACTATAAAATGATGCCATTTGGTCTCAAAAATGTTGGTGCCACATATCAGTGAACTATGACATACAAATTCCATGACTACATGCACAATATATTATAAGACTACATTGATGACTTACTAGCCAAATCATTGCTATGTAAAGAGCATGCTGAGATCCTCAATAAGGTCTTTGATCACCTGATTAAGCACAATTTTAGGTTGAATCCCAAGAAAGGTGTCTTTAGCATAACTTCTAGAAAACTCTTAGGATTTTTTATTTCTAAACAAGGCATCAAGGTAGACCCAGTGAAGGTAAAGGCTATCCTATAAATGGCCCTACCCACAAAAATCAAAGATCTAAGAAGCTTACAGTGCAAAGTAGCATCCATAAAGTGATTCATCGCACAACTATTGGATAAATGTCGACCCATAAATCAACTGCTACACAAGGGGTTCCCATTCTAATGGGATGAAGAATGTTAGAAAGTCTTTGCTAAAATCAAGAAGTACCTAGCAATGCCACTAGTCCTAGCTCCACCAAGGCTAGACGTGCCATTATTGCTACATATATTTACTACCAATTTTTCTTTGGGCACCATGTTGGATCAAAAGAACATGCAAGATAAAGAATAAGCGATATATTACATCAGCCACACTTTGGTGAGCTACAATATAGAATATGCATATGTAGAAAAGATATGCCTAGCAATGGTCTTTGCAACTAAGAAATTGTACCACTTCATGTTGATCCATACAACGTAAGTAATATCTAAACAAAACACCTTGTAGAATATGATGAGCAAGACATATCATAATACACGTACTACAAAGTGGATCATTCTATTTATAGAATTTGACTTGGAATTCATAAGCCAAAATTCCATCAAGGGACGAGTCATAGTTTATCAATTGGTTAAGGTGCCTCTTTAGAATAGTAGGCCCCTCACCATAGAATTTCTTGATGATGCATTATTTGCATTACCAAAGGTACCTAAACCTGAATAACCTAAAAACAAAAGTGACATGACATTTTTATTTGATGGTTTGAAGTGTGAGAAAGGAGGTGGTGCAAAGATTATATTTTTCATTCCACAAGGTGCTCCAATGCCCTTCTCATTTAAGCTAGACCTCCCTTGCATTAATAACAAAACTGAATATGATGCCCTAATCTTGGGTCTCCAAACAAACATTGCTATGAAGATCAAGAGGTTAAATATCTTCAATGATTTCCTCCTCATAGTCAACTAAGGCAAGGGACTATTTTAATGTAGGGATCCAATTATGAAAGCTTACAAGGATATTTTTGACACCTATCTAGCCCAACTAGAATGGTATTACATCAAGACAATCCCTCACATGTCAAACATATTCATAGACACTATGGCATCTTTGGTATCCTTGATCCCTTAGAATCTATCTATTGATTTCACTACCATTCATGTGAAAACACTCTCGCACTCAGCAATGCAGTGTGAGGCTTTTGATAACAAAGAATTAGTAAACATGATGTATATAGAACCAGACCATGAATTTCTATGTGAAGCCAAATACATTTTAAGTAAGGTGCCTTGGGGGTCCTTGATCTCATAGGATCCTACGAAGAATGGTAGCATCATTCACCACAAGGTTGTTTCTCAATATTTATTTATGCAAATAAAATCATAGGAGAAACAAGTCATCTTAGCTATTTATGTTGTATATTATCAGGATTGGCTATCCTAATTACAATATTTCTTGAAACTTGGAATTGTCCCACAGGGACTATCGTATGATGAAATATGAGTATTCAAGTAGAAAGTGACAAGATATGTCTTTCTAGGAGGCATATTGTATCGTCAAAGCCATGATAGAGTCCTTATTCATTGCTTAAAGCCCCAAGAATCAACTTGGGTGGTTTTGCAAGCTCATGATGGTACATGTGGTGGCCACTTTAGCAACATGGCCAATGTTAAGTGCATCTTTCAAATGGGCTAATAATAGCCCACCATGGAGAAGAAATGTTATGAGTATATCAGGAATTATGTTAAATGTCAATATCATACATTCTAACACATTTACCATCATAGGCCTTACAGCCCATTCAGATGGATTGACCATTTTCTCAGTGGAGTTTCAATTTAATTAGAAATATTTCTCCCATGTCATTAGACCACCACACATTTATCTTAATAGCCACTGGGTTTTTCACCAAATGGGTAGAAACGGTCCCCTTAACCTTGATGATTGGAACATGAATCATGGAGTTCATACTCCACAACATAATCTATCATTTTGAGGTCCCCTTAAAAATAATCTTGAATAATGGTCCATCATTCAAAAATAAGAATGTGCAGGCTTTATCATCCAAATACAACATTCAACACAGTTTTGCGACACCATACTATCCACAGGAAAATGGGCAAGCAAAGGCCTTGAACATGACATTAGTAGCCATATTAAAGAATTTAGTGAAATAAAATCATAAGGATTGGCATCTGTAATTATCCCTTGCATTATGGGCCTATAGGACTAGCGTGTGGATGCCCACTAGGGCAACACCGTTTTCATTTGTATATAGTGTTGATGCTATTATACCCTTAGAGTTGGAAATTCCAATATTGTGCATCACATTGAAATAACTCATCAATGATGACATGGTGTGACAAGATCACTTGGATTAGTTGACCCTTCTGGATGAATGTTGCATTAATGCTCTTGAGCATCTTCATGTTTACCAGGATTGTCTAACACAAGCTTATAAAAATAAAGTCCACCTAAGATAAATTAAGGTTGGGGATCTTGTGCTTAAAGAGAACCAACAAAAATCAAATCTGTCATTGCATCTGTGAGATAAATTTATGCTTAAATAAATCCCTTGCTTTCATCAAAATAAGCAAAAATCCTAAAACAAAGAAAAATTCAAAAGTAAATAAATCCCTTGCTCAAAAGAAAATTTAAAGTAAACTATGATTTTCATCACTAAAACATGAGCAAGTATCCCAAATAAATGTGAATAAAATAAGGGGGTGAAGATCTTGAATCCCTAGAATGGTCATTATTGGAAACCATAGAGTGATCCCCAATATAGCAATGGGTTGAATGAATCCCACCTGGCATTGGGGTAAGCTCTAAAGCAATTTTCAAAAAGGGCTAGATTTAGGTGTCCTATATCGGCTAGTGGTCTAATCCAACTGAGTCCAACTTATGATTAGGATGAACATTTGAGGATCCCCAATATAACAATGGGCTGCATGAATCCCGTCTGGAACTAGGTATGCTTATGTTTATCTAATATATTCATTTGCAAAAATACGAATAATAAGTATCTAGGTCTTCATAACAAAAACCTTATATTTTGGGAGTCCTTTATGGTCAATATACAGTTTTTTATGAAGTAAATAGGGTGTTTGAGCCTCATGGAAAACCTCAAAAAATTTTAATAGCAACAAATCATGTCAACAATCAAATTATCAAATTTCTTTAGGAGATTTTGTTCATTAAACGATGTGCATGAATAGGATAGATACCCGATAAATATCATTAATGTATTTAGATGACCACTGACTATTTTATACATTTATTTTTGTTTATATAAGCTTATAAATAAAACACATACATATCACATCATTTCATCTCACATTTTAATTCTTAAATGATTAATTCTTATGCTAAGAGTTATTATTTGTATTCATCACAATTATACATTTTGTGGTGTCACCCATTAGATTTTTGAACTCATATCATATGCATTCCTTATGTCTTAAGTGATTAAAATGTATAGGTTCATTTACATTAGATCATCATCATGTAAATAGTACATCACACATATTGCATTTACCATACCACAACATCATAAATTAAATATATATAATTAAAGCAAAATCAAACATGCATTTAACATCCATCAGTACAGACATATAAGCACGCATAGTAGTCCATATACACATCTAAATCACATCATCTAAGGAATACATCCAGTATCTAGTTAATGCATGTCAATACATTATATCATATAACATAAGATCATAATACTACATCACATAAACATTAAAAAAAAACATATAGATACACATAATGAGTATCAAAATAGTGATATCATATATATGTGTGTCAAATAAGTACATAAGGGTAAAAAACTATCCATAGTATACAACTGTGTAGGTCACCTGACCTTACACTCAAAAATAAATCCAAAACCATCAGAGTCATCAAACTGTGCGTGCACCCCCAACCTCACCTCTACCCTCAGCTCTGTACCTATGAGAATGACAAGAGCTAGTCCCTGCAGTCCTCTTTATATGATTCCTAGTCCTATGGCTACGTCAAATTGATGACTACCCTGATGTTCTTCCAATCCCATATCTATAGAAGTAGACTACAAGTAATGTTGGCTCATCCTCACTGCTAAATCTGATAAAGCTCATCATAGTATTGCGCTAGTAGTGCACTCCCCCAAGCCATGATAATGGGCTCCATGCTATCCATCAAGTCCTGAACCATAGCTAAGAGGTTTCATGGGAACCTCAAACTGAATCAGTTAGGTAAAAGCATGTTACATATAACATGCATCAAAACTAACTACCATAAAGAGAAGACATTCTCATAGTACCACTAATACATAGAGATCCTGCCATAATGATAGTCACCAAATACTATAGTTGCACAATCTCCAAAAACCCTTACAAAGACTACATATCTGGAATCAATAAGAGAGGACACAATGGGGACTCGATCAAAAGGAATACAAAAGATCCTATATACGTCCTCTAACATGATGGTCATCTCGCCAGTAGGGAGGTGGAAGGTTTTTGTCCTAGAATCCCACCTATGTGCCAATGCAATTATGTAGGCTTATTACAACATGATTTTTGATAGCCTAGTGATATACTAGAGCCCATGGGCATCAAGATAATCCCAGTTTGTGTCATCCATCTAGAGAAAAAGTTGCACGAGCAATATAGGGTCCCGAACCCGTGTAGATAGAAGCTAAGAGTGTAATATAAACACCTAAATTAAATACACTTGAAAGAAAAATATATATAAAATAAAAATGATGCAAAATAAAACTAAGATAGCCTAAGGCTACAAGCATAATGGCTAAATGCACCTAAACATTCAAAAAAATCAAAATCTACACTTCAAAAATGCAAAAAAAAAAATTAATTTCCTTAAAAAAAAAAAAAAAAAAATTAAAATAAACCTAAGGTTGCTTGACTACTCACGCCAGGATTGGCCATGTAGCAGTCATTGAAGCTAATAGCAACCAACCACCAATGGTCAAAAAATTGATCTTTGGAATTTAGGTTGGTCATTGATGGGGATAGTGACCCCTCTTTAGCCATTTAAGGACTGCCCTGAGCGTCAATGGCCATGAGGTAGCATGCCAATAACATTCACCCTCATTCAAAAGCATAATTTTTTTTTAAAAAATCTAAAAATTAAGCAAAACCGACTAAAATTAAACCTAAACTAAACCTATCTATGGTTTCATTTTGTTGTCGACGGGTTTAATTTGGTTTATTTATCAATTAATTAGTGAGTTTTGTTTTATCCAATTAAAAAAATAAAAATCTAGGGTTTGAGAGATACCCATGATTCATCGGTGCCTCCACTTGTCGATGCCTTGCCCTAATCCACCATAGTATTTGAATTTGGTAGCATCCTGTATCACAATCAATCACTCTCACCTTAGAGCTCAAAAGTGCAAATTTCCAATTGGAAAACAATGAAAATTCAAACCCTAACAGTTATTTTATATTTTCTAGTTATTCCCATAACCACTAATGGCATTAGTGCCCTGATTTATTTGGCCACTAACATTGATAGTGATTATGATTTTGTCACTACTACTATCAGCGGCTAGCCACCAACAATAAAAGGACTTAGTTTCTCACCATAAGGAGCCTCAAAATGGATAATTAAACATACCTATCAAACCCAAAAAAAATATAAAATTCAAATTAATAAAAAAAATCAAATAACAACAAAATCTCAAGTGAGCCTCATATTTAGTTATTTACTCTATACACTTGGTGGTTGCAGCGACTTGTGCTCCATGCAATCCAACAAGATGAGTAAATTACCATAAGACCACTTGGTGTAAATTAAGTATGGTTGAATTAAGACACTTCACTTCAATCTCCAAGAAGGCCATAGCAGTTGGACTGCCCCACGAGAATGAGGATTCATCTCATTTCTTCTATAAAAATTTTCAACAAATCATAAATTATAGTGATTCAACACAAACTTGAATAGAATTGTTATCACCTTGATTCCCTAAGAAGGACATTACAATTGGACCGCTCTGTGGGATAGAGATGTAGAATTACTAAAAATGGTTAAAATCACACTTGATATGGGACCTACCCTATAACAACAAAGCAAACCTCTAAAATGGTCCAAATCATTCATCTTGGTCAAGTGACTCATCGCTTTATTCATTTTCCTTCCCTCATCGACTTGTCGTTTGAGGGGGTAGTCATAATATCAACAATCATAATAAAAATCAACAAAGGATCACTCGATCATGCCAAATTGCATTCGTCTTATGAATCATTGCCAACAACTATCATAAGCTTACCCTTTATTGGGGAAAAAATCAAATATGATAGTTAAGTTTGTAGCTCTCCTCATTTCAAACCTATAGTAGCATTGAAGCCTATAGTAGCATTGAAGCTACCCGATCGTCTGATGGATGTGTGCAAGCTTTCACAAATTTAAGCCTTCTATCCTATTGGAAGCAATGATTCTAAGATGCATACCCTTTCTCATGATTGGGGCATACAACATTGATCAGATCAATGATCATCACACACCCTACAACATGGTCCTATGCGATCTATTTTTAATTCGTGCTATGTTTTCCCATAATGTATCCCAAAAAGGGGTATCTTTAGACACCTAAAATACGTCATGTTTAGGAGACTACTCATCTGGACACACCCAAATACCATATGAATGATATTGGATCTTTTCAAGAGCTATTAGTGGTCCTAACCACTCAAAAAGGGTAGTTCTAGCACATCAAGGCTTAGCCACTATCAATCAGAGTAGTCACTAACATTGGTCGCTAAAGCTAATAGTGGCCACACCTAGCCACTACTATGGATAGGGGCTAGCACCAAAACATAGTCTAGCCATGAATACGAGCCCAAATCATGCAATATGACTCCACTTACATTTATTGTGGGTATATTTTGATGTGGAACTCCCTGAGCTCCTCCTAACTGCCCCTTCAATACAAAGTTGTGACTGATACTTCTCCCTGTTATGGTTGGTTGCATGCAAATACGGATTTTGGCTTCCCCAGGAAGCCAATAACTAGATCTATATCTGAATCTGGGAGGTCTACGTATGGGCCCTCCCAAGCAAAGAGAATGATCCATGAATATTGTTGTAATCATAGTGACACTAAGAGGGGGGTGAATCAGTGTGATCTTTTAATTTTCAAGTATACAGTTTTAAAACTAGCAGTAGTATAAAACTTATAAAAGATATATCAATTATAGCAAGAAAGCATCACACATAACACAGCAAATTAACGAGGTTCACCAATGTGGCTACTCCTCAAAAATGGCTGCTTGGACTACCATCCAAATCTAGCTCAAGCAAAGCAACAACTTTACAATTTATTTACTAGCACCAACTGGAAGGAGCACCAACCCATCAATTTTTTTGCACCAACAGAAAGGAGCACCAACTCCCAATTCACCAGCAACTATTGGAAGGAGCACCAACTCCTTATGCCAAGCTGTAACTTGGACTTCAATAGAATTAATGAAAAGAATTACAGTAATTATACTTTCACCTTATTACCCAGTCTGCAGTTTACATGCACTCTGCTTCTACGCAAAATGATTCACACTATCGGACTGCTTCTGTGAACTTCTTCACACTCTCTACTGCACCTAGATGATCGATCTCTTCTGTTTTCTATGCGCTATCACTTCGCACTGATAACTTAAACTTTGCACCCCGCGCTCTTAATTCATGCAATCTCGATACGCACACTTCGCTTCAAATTGAACTACGACTTCGCACTCAGCTCGATATGACTCAACATCTACGCCCTGTGCACTTCATTCACACAAGTTCGATACTACTTGCTCTCTGCTTGATGTGGACTTCACTTGCACAAACTCAATACTTGCCTTACTTCAAACTTGAAATAGCCCTCCTTTTATAGATGAAATTTCATGATCAAATTTTAAACAATAGTCGGTTGTAACCCTAAGAACGTCGGCTGCAAAACCCTAGAATTTTTCAGCTGCAAAACCCTAAAATCCATTGGCTATAACCCTAAGAACGTCGACTAAAAAACTCTAGAAATTGTCGGCTACAAAACCCTAAAATCCATCGGCCCAAATTCAACTTTGTCAGCCTCAACTGCCTCTGCCACCTTTGTCACCTTCCTGTAGCTATTGCCATGAAATAATAACATGTCATGATATCGCTACACCTTTTGCGGCCGTACACTTCCTTTACCCTGCTATGGCAAAAATGTGACACTTTTGGCCTTTGTCTACTTTGCCACCTTTCTTGTCGTGAAATCGTGACACTTCGAACTTTTGCTGACGTCATCCATATTCTTGTCGTGAAATCGTGACGCTTTTCTGCCTTAGTGTGTTCTTTGCTTTTCGCTCGTGAAAATGCACCATGTCATGAAATCATGACATCTTTCACATCTGTACATTTCTTGATTCATGCACTAGCGAAATCCAGACATGTAGCGAAATCGCTACAACTTTGTGCCTTGTGCTTCCAACTTTGCTTCGACCTACGAAACTTTGACTTTTAGCAAAATCGCTACACCTTTGTGCCTTGCACTTTTGACTTGTAGAATAATCGCTACACCTTTGTGTTCTGCACTTTTGACTTGTAGCAAAATCGCTACACTTTTATGTTCTGCACTTTTGACTTGTAGCAAAATTGCTACACTTTGTGTTTTGCACTTTTGACTTGTAGCGAAATCGCTACACCTTTGTGTCTTGCAATTTTGACTTATAGCGAAATCGCTACACCTTTGTGCTTTGACTCTTCCTCTCTACTTTGGCTCATGAAACTCCAACATGTAGCAAAATTGCTACAACTTTTTGACTTAGCGCTTCTTCTCTGCTTTAGCCAGCGAAACTTCAACATGTAGCGAAATCGCTACAACTTTTTGACTTAGCACTTCTTCTCTGCTTCAGCCAGCAAAACTTCAACATGTAGCAAAATCGCTACACTTTTGTTGTTGTACATTCTCTCTCCTCTTCGGGTCATGAAAACCCGATGTGTCGCGATATCGCAACACTTTTCGTCCTTGGCGCTGCTTCTCCAAACTTGTCATGAAATCACGACAGTTTTTCAACTTTGCTTCTTTCCTTCCAACATGTCGTGAAATCGTGACATTTTTGGCTATGCCTTCTCTCTCCTCATTTTTGTTGCGAAATCACGACATTTTTGATTGTGCTTTCTCTCTCCTCATTTTTGTCGTGAAATCATGATGTTTTCGGCTGTGCCTTCTCTCTCCTCATTTTTGTTGCGAAATCGTGACATTTTCGGCTGTGCCTTCTCTCTCCTCATTTTTGTCGTGTAATCGCAATTGTCTTTTTCTACAAATTTTTGAATCTGGGTCACTTTTGTTTTCCTAGATTTGCAGTTTACAAGATCTAACTATCCTTTGAACTTCTGTCCTCTGCATCATTAGGTCTACATGCCTGTGTTGACAACAATGACAAACTTCTTGCAACACCTTGCTCAACAATCTCCCCCTTTGGAATTGTTGGCAACACCTGTGTACATTCCTGTAACTCTTCTCCCCCTTTGTCAATAATACCAAAGGGCTGATGCAGACTCCCCCTGAGTCCATCCTCACAATTCTTAGGCACAATTTTGTGCATCTAACACAAATTATGATCATGAGCAAAATAGTAGTCAAATACTCAAATGCTCCCCTTGAGAAAATGATCCCTGTAACTAGTCACTTCTTGGGAAGTGTGACTACTCCCAATTTGTCTCGAAGGTACTCAAACACTTCCTTGGGCAATGGTTTTGTAAAAATATTTGCTACTTGTTCTGTGGTTGGGAAAAAATCCAATTTGACTTCTCCTTCCGCAACTTTCTCCTTCAAGAAATGATACCTTATAGCAATGTGTTTTGTCCGTGAGTGCATAACTGGATTCTTGGAGATGTTAATTGCACTGGTGTTATCACACTTAACTGATATTGGTTCACTAAAATTAATTCCAATATATTTCAAATTTTTTTTCATCCATAAAACTTGAGTACAGCAAGTTGTTGCTGCAATATATTCTGCCTTAGTTGTTGATAAAGAAACTGACTCTTGTTTCTTGCTATGCCAAGCAACCAACCTGTCATCGAGATAAAAAGCACCTCCACTTGTACTCTTTCTGTCATCAACACATCTAGCCCAATCTGCATCTAAATATGATATAAGAGTGAAGTCTTTGCCTTTTGGATACCACAACCCATACTCCATGGTGCCCTTGAGATACAGAAAAATCCTTTTAACTGCTGTCACATGAGTCTTTTTGGGACTGGCCTGAAATATAGCTACCATGCAAACTGCCTGCAGAATATCAGGTCTGGTAGCTGTTAAATATAGTAAACTTCCTATCATAGATCTGTACATGGTTTGGTCTACAGGTGGAGATTTGTCTTCTTTACTCAATTTGCAACCTATTGTCATGGGAGTGCTAATTGTCTTACAGTACTCCATAGTGAACCTCTTTAGCATTTCTTTCACATATTTGATTTGGGAAATGAATATGCCTTTCTCATTTTGATTAACTTGTAGCCTAAGAAAGTAAGACAGTTCACCAATCATAGACATTTCAAATTCATTCTGCATCTTATTTGCTAAGTCTTTACAAGATTCATCTTTGTTGCTACCAAATATGATATCATCTACATAGACAACTAGAACAATGAGATGCCCACCTTCTGTTTTCACATACAGATTACTGTCCACTAAACCTTTCTTGAATCCCTGTTGAGAGAGATAGTTGTCTAGCCTTGCATACAATGCCCGTGGTGCTTTTTTTAATCCATATAATGCTTTCTTTAATTTGCAGACAAGGTTAGGATCTTCACTAATTTGAAAGCCATCTGGTTGTTCAATATAGACCTCTTCTTCAATTTTCCCATTTAAAAAGGCAGATTTTACATTAATCTGATAAACTTTGAAGTTCTTGTGGACTGCTAAGGCCAGAAACATTCTAATTGCTTCTAATCGGCCACTTTGGTGCAAAAGTCTCTTCAAAATCAATGCCTTCGACCTGTGCATATCCTTTACAAACCACTCTTTCTTTGTTCCTAATGACTTGTCCATCTTCATTTAATTTGTTTCGAAATATCCATTTGGTGCCGATTACATTCTTATTCGCAGGTCTAGGTACTAATTCCCAAGTTCTATTCTTTTCAATCTGATCTAACTCTTCATTTATTGCCTTCATCTAGCTATCATATTTTCTTGCTTCATATATGTTTTTGGGCTCAATGCTGGATAAAAGAGAATAATTACTTATTACTTTTCTTCTTGTCTGAATACCAGCTGTGGGATCTCCAATTATTTGATCTCTTGGATGATTTTTCTGCCAGCTACCTGTTTTGAATTTCTTGTTTTCTTGCACCTCTGAGTCATCGATTAATTCATCTGAATCAAACGTAGATTTAGTTTCATTCACCTCATCTCCTTCAAATACTTCTTCATAGATTGGGTATTTTTCCTCATAGTCAGCTAATCATTTCCCACCTTCATCGAATTTAACATCTGCACTGTCCACAATTTTCTTGAGTCTCTTGTTGTAGAATTTGTAAGCTTTGGTTTTTGATGAATACCCAACAAAAACACCTTCATCTACTCTATCTTCCAACTTCCCAAGGTTGTCATCCATTTTTTTGATGTAGCACCCACATCCAAATACTTTGAGATATTTTGTTGTTGCTTTTCTACCAAACCACAAATCATAAGGTGTTTTGCATTCATGATTTCTTAACATATATTTGTTTTAGATGTATACTGCAGTGTGAACTGCTTCTTTCTAGAATCTATTTGCTATTTTATTTTCTGCTAGCATGGTGCGTGCCATTTCCTATATAGTTCTGTTCTTTCTTTCTACTACACCATTCTGTTGTGGAGTTCTAGCTGCTGAATATTGTCTCCTGATACCATGTTTTTCATAGTATTCTATAAATTCATTTGAAATGAATTCTTCTCCTCTTTCTGATCATAAACATTTGACCCTTTTTCCTATTTCATTCTCAACTAGCTATTTGAAGGATCTGAACATTTCAAAAGCTTCTGTTTTATCTTTTAAGAAAAATATCCATGTCATTCTGGAATAATCATCGATACACAGCATAAAGTATTTGTCTCCATTTATGCTTTGATTTCTCATGGGTCCACATAAGTTTGTATGAATAAGTTCCAAAGGCCTGCTAGTGTGGTACTCTTTTTTTTTGAATGAGACTCTAGTTTGCTTTCCCTTCTGACATGAAGCACAAACATTGTTTGAAGGTTTTTTAATGGTTGGAATATCTCTCACTGCTTGTTTCGAGCTGATTTTCACCAAATTATCAAAACTTATGTGTCCAAGCCTCTTGTGCCACAGCCAGTTCTCTTCTTCTTGTTCAATGAAACACGTACCTTCTGAAGTTTCTAAAAGTGTGTACAAATTTCTAGACGTCCTTGAACTAGTTGCTATCAATTTCCCACTATTTATTTTCTGACTTCACAACCCTGATTTTTGAAGACTACTTCATGTCCTTTATCACAGATTTGACTGACACTTAATAGGTTGTGTTTCAAACCATCCATAAATAAAAATTCTTCTGAATTGATTTTCCCTTCACTAATTTTGACAGATCCTTTTCCTATTATTTTGGCTCCATCATTATTTCCAAACTTCACAGAGCCACCCTCATATTTATGTAGTTTTTCAAATTTTTGTTTATCATCTGTCATATGACTTGAGCAACCACTGTTAAGAATCCATGATACACATTTATTCTGAGCCCTGAAAGCTGTCTACACTATTAAAGATTCCTTTTCTTCCCTGATTTGCTCTTTCTGTTTCCATTCTGTTTTGACTATGGTACTGGGTTCTAGCTTGGATTTCCCTTTTTTAGAATCTTGCACATATCTTTCAGAAATAATTCTATTCTGTTTTGCCCTATATGGTTGAATTCTTCTTTTTTGAGATTGATTTGAAACAGAAGTACTATGACAGTTTCTAGCAATGTGCCCAAAGTTGTGACAATTAAAGCATTCTATTGCATAACTCATTAGAGGAGCAAAAGTATTTCTACTAGTGAAACTTCTTGGACCTACATTATACTTGCAGTTAGCAATTTTATGCCCATAACCATTACATTTGAAACAAAAACCATAAAAGTAATGATTGAACCTAAAATATGGTCTTTGCCAAGTTGTTGCAGGAGCCTTAGATCTTCTTTTCTTTTGATGTGTGACCTTGGTAAAGCCATCATTGTCAGTTCCTATTTTAGGACTGGCATTACTGCTTTCTTTTGCCTGATTTGTTTTTCTTTCAACAGCCTATTTCTTGTCTTTACTCTTTTCACATTCAACATTGCTTCCTTTGGTCCGTTTGATGATTCTCCTTCAATAAAGCCCAGACTAAATTTGATGCCTATAGGTCTTTGATCACTTAATATTTTATCCAGTTTCATTGAACTTTCTTCACGTTTGTAATGGCAACTAATTTTTCAATCGAGCTCTTGTATCTACATTCGAAGACCAACATTTTCTTCTTCTAGTTTGCAGCAATAATCTATCTTCATCGTTATCTGAATTTCCAGATCTTTGAACATTTTCTTGTATTCTTCTGTTTGTATTTTTAAACTGGTTATAATGTCATTTGCATCCTCAAGATTTCTTAAAAGTTTTTTATTCTTTCTCTTCTCAGATTTCCATTCTTCAAGAGCAGAAACCAGCTCACCTTCTAAATAAACTTCAGCCTTAGTTTTTTCAATAGATACTTTAGGGTTCATACCTTCTCTCTTTTCTGGGTTTTCTGCCTCTTCTAATTTTTCTACTTCAAACGCCATAAAGAGAGCTTCACTTGTTCCTTCTTCAGAGTCTTCACTAGAGCTGTCCTCTGAAGAATCTGCATTTCGGGAGATAAAACTTTTCTTTTTGAAATTGCATTTTCTAAAGTTTGTTTTCTTTCTCCATTCACTTCTTTCTTGATGTGGAGTTTCTTCACCTTTGTTCTTGTCATTGAGAGGACATTTGATAGCAAAGTGTTCAATGCCTCCACAGTTGAAACATTTAAAAGGTAGCTTTCCTCTGTATTTTCCTTTTCCTTTTCTCAGTTTTCTAACAAAATTTGCTTCCATTTCATCTGATACATCCTTTTATTCAGACTCTTGTTTTGTGTCTTTGCCTTTTAGGGCTTTGAAAGTTGCTTCTCTATCTGTGGGATTAGACATTCCTATTCTCATTTCAAAAGCAGTCAAAGAACCATGCATCTCATCCATACTAAAGCAATTTAGATCTTTAGCTTCTTCTATGGCTGAGACTTTCGAATCAAACCTTGGAGGGAGAGATCTTAATACCTTTTTCATAATTGTAGCATCATCCATATCTTTGTCAAGACCTCTGATTGAATTTGTGATTCCGTTGACTCTTAGCATAAAAGCCTCTATGTTCTCATCATTGTCCATCTTTAAGGATTCAAATTGAGCTCGGTGTGTTTGAAGCTTGGCCTCCTTGATCCTATCGTCTCCTTCATGAATGTTTTCTAGTTTATCCCATACATCTTTTACGGATTCACAGTTTATGATTTTGACTAGCTCACTGTCCACTAATCCACACATGATGACATTCTTTGCTTTCGAATCATTTTCAAATGCCTTCTTACCAGTAGTATCTGTTGGAACAGTGGCGAGAGCTTTGTAACCATTAACTATTGCACCCCAGATGTCAAAACCCAAAGCATGAAGATATGTTTGCATCCTTATTTTCCAGAAAGCATAGTTAGTTCCTTCAAACAATGGTGCTTTGTTTGAGGAGAAACCTTCACCACTTGCCATTGCGTAACTTCCAAGATCACCCTAGTTGATTGAGTCTATTTAGGAACCTTGCTCTGATACCAATTGTTGTAATCATAGTGACACTAAGAGGGGGGTGAATCAGTGTGATCTTTTAATTTTCAAGTATACAGTTTTAAAACTAGCAGCAGTATAAAACTTATAAAAGATATATCAATTACAGCAAGAAAGCATCACACATAACACAACAAATTAACGAGGTTCACCAATGTGGCTACTCCTCAAAAATGGCTGCTTGGACTACCATCCAAATCTAGCTCAAGCAAAGCAACAACTTTACAATTTATTTACCAGCACCAACCCCTCAATTTTTTTGCACCAACAGAAAGGAGCACCAACTCCCAATTCACCAGCAACTACTGGAAGGAGCACCAACTCCTTATGCCAAGCTACAACTTGGACTTCAATAGAATTAATGAAACTAATTATAGTAATTATACTTTCACCTTATTACCCAGTCTGCAGTTTACATGCACTCTGCTTCTGCGCAAAATGATTCGCACTATCCGACTGCTTCTGTGAACTTCTTCGCACTCTCTGCTACACCCAGATGATCGATCGCTTCTATTTTCTATGCGCTATCACTTCACACTGAGAACTCAAACTCTGCATCCTGTGCTCTTAATTCATGCAATCTCTATACGCACACTTTGCTTCAACTCAAACTATGACTTCGCACTCAGCTCGATACGACTCAACATCTGTGCCCTATGCACTTCATTCGCACAAGTTCGATACTACTTGCTCTCTGCTCGACATGGACTTCACTTGCACAAACTCAATACTCACCTTACTTCAAACTCAATACTCACCTTACTTTTTGACTTAGTGCTTCTTCTATGCTTCAGCTAGCAACATGTAGCGAAATCGCTACACTTTTGTTGTCATACATTCTCTCTCCTCTTCGGGTCGTGAAAACCCGACGTGTCACGATATCGCGACACTTTTCATCCTTGGCGCTGCTTCTCCAAACTTGTCACGAAATCGCAACAATTTTTCAACTTTGCTTCTTTCCTTCCAACATGTCACGAAATCATGACATTTTTTGCTGTGCCTTCTCTCTCCTCATTTTTGTTGCGAAATCACGACATTTTCAGCTGTGCTTTCTCTCTCCTCATTTTTGTCACAAAATCATGATGTTTTTGGCTGCACCTTCTCTCTCCTCATTTTTGTTGCGAAATCACAACATTTTCGGCTGTGCCTTATCTCTCCTCATTTTTGTCACAAAATTGCGACAGAAAACATGTCGCGATATCGCGATAGTTTTCTTACTTGTCTTTTTCTACAAATTTTTGAATCTGGGTCACTTATGTTTTCCTGGATTTGCACTTTACAAGATCTGACTATCCTTTGAACTTCTGTCCTCTGCATCATTAGGTCTAACTGCCTGTGTTGACAACAATGACAAACTTCTTGCAACACCTTGCTCAACAAATATCATAATTTTATGTAGTGAAGTTCTAGTAGATTTGAGAGAGATTCCATACCCCTAGGAGGAGTAGCAGAGCTTTGCCTAATTTAGCAATGATTTACTACCATGCAACCATTCATATCGAACATGCTTCATAACAAATCAGTGTACAGACACAAAATATGACCCTTGTATATCAATTCATATAAGGAATATAGTGCTACAGTTTCTATTTCATGAGGAGAAAGGTGTCACATCACAACCACTATATTTGATAGTGGTCCGTAGGCATACGCTAGAATTTTAGACATTATTATCCAATTTCTAGCTTAGATAAATTATTGTCTTTTACTGTATTTCTTAGTTTTAGCATAGATCTAGTTCCTGTAATGCATTTACCTCATTATTTCTATGTTTATCATGAATTTATCACTTATTTTTTGCTTTAATTTTAATATTATCATGCTCATATATAATTTTTATCAATTTTTTTAATAAAGCCTCATCACGAGGGGCCACTTGTGCTAATGATAGTCTTATGTTATTTCTATGCACGTAGGTTACATGTTTATAGGACCGATTCAAGGCATTTAGTGTATAAGACCCCTCTAGGAATAATAAGGATAAGGATGTGTCTATAAGACCTCATACAAGTTCATGTTTTAAATCAAGAGGCCTACATAGAGCACCACCCCCTTTGTGAGGGGACAACTTCACCATTATTCTACTTGTATCTTATTGTATTGAACTAGGTATCCCTTAGAGGGACTGACATGTAATCGGGAGTACAAAAATTAATAAAATATATTTCTTTATTTTTCATTTTTGTGTTATCTATGCTTTATGGTCTTTCATTTGATATAATATTGCAAGTAGTGTAGGGGTGTATGCTTCTTGGGCTCACACAGAAGAAATTTTGAAAAACATGATCGGAGAGCCAGTTGAAGTAATTCAACTCAAAACCAATAGAATTCCTAAGGGGTTAGTTTCTTTAGAATTATTATTTGATGATTTTTATAAAGCTTACAAGCCACTCCTCGAAGAAATAAAAGTTGATGATGTGAATATTGGAACAAAAGTGGAGCCTATATTTGTTAAGATTGATAAGGCTTTACCAAAAAAAAGAAAGAATAGTACATCAGATTTCTGAAGAAAAATAATCTTTTCCCTGGATTTATGAAGACTTGAAAACCTTTAAAACTAATTTCATGACTCACATCATCCCCCTCAAATAATATGCTTAACATTTCAATAAAAAACAAAGGAAATTCAATACCACATTGCATCTAGTTATGCAAAAGGAAGTTCAAAAATTGATGGATGCCAAAATAGTAAAAAAAGTAAGGTTTTCTTGATGGATAGCAAACTTAGTGCTTGTAAGAAATAAAAATGGAGAGATCACACTTTGTGTTGATTTTAAAAATTTAAATAAGAGTTCACTTAAGGATAATTATACCTTACATAACATGGAACAATTACTGCAAGCTATAGTAGGCTCATCCAAAATATCATTACTAGAAGGATTCTCTAGATATAATCAAATTCAGGTAAATCTTGAATATAGGTACAAAAATGCTTTCACTACCCCTTGGGGTACCTTTGAATATCTGATAATGTTTTTCAGATTAATGAATGCAGGAGCAACATTCCAGAGGGCCATGAAATTTACCTTCAAAGGACTAATGTTCAAAATAGTAGTTATCTATTTGGATGACATAACAATGTTTTAAAAAAAAACTGAAGATCACTTTGAACATTTAGCCACAGTTTTTGATAGATGCAAATAATTTGGAATATCCTTGAATCCAAAGAAGTGTATATTTGGAGCAACACAGGAAAAACTTCTTGGTCACATAGTTTCTAAAAAAGGTATTAGCATTGATCCATAAAGAGTATAAGTTATTTTCAAGATACCTCCCCCCAAAAATTTGATAGGAGTCAAATCATTCATTGGTAAAATTAAATTTTTAAGAAGGTTTATGCTAAATTTTGCTGAAATATCTCAACCTATCAATAAAATAATTAAAAATAATATTGACACCAAATGGACAGAGGATAATCTTGAAGCTTTTCAAAAAATTAAATATGCTATCACCACTACCCTAGTCTTGAATTTCCTTGACTACTCAAATAATTTTAACATATATTCATTCACTTTTGAACATATCATTGCTGCAGTCCTTTCTCAAAAGTATAACAAAGGGAATGAAATACCCATAGCCTTCATGATTACATAATTCAAGGGAAATCATTTGAAATGCAAAATGATTAAAAAATAAGCATATGCTATGATTCAAGCACTAGAACATTTTAAAAGTATTTTTGGTTCAAACAAAATTATATGATGTATTCCTTTCACTGCTATAAAAGATATTTTCACCCAACTTGAACCAATAGGCAACCCTGTCATGTGTATGGTCAAATTACTATAGTATGATGGAGAATTGAATGTTGTAAAAATAATCATAGGAAAAGATCTAACTAAATATATGGCTAACAAATAAGGGTAAGACATGTAGTACATTGCCATAGTTGATGATATGCATGACAATAGAAGAAAAAATAATATTTAATACAAATGGTATGATGATATCTTATTATATCTCCAAACCTTGTATTTCCCCAAAGGTATATCTGCAAATAAAATAAGGTCATTCAAATAACAGGCTCAAAATTATTACACCCAAGAAGGTAAACTCTATTGGAAATATCCAGATGGGGTATTATTATTGTGCTTGTTTGAAAAAGACACTAGAAGTGATAGAATAATTTCATGATCGATTCTGCAGAGGTCACTTTACCCCAAAATAATCTACAAATAAGATCATGAGAGCAGGTTATTATTGGCCTTCCTTATTCAAATATGTTCATAAATATGTAAGAGGCTACCATAACTGTCAAGTATTTGTAGGGAAGAAAAGGTTAGTAGCAATGCCTCTCTAGCTAGTAATAATAGAAGCACCTTTCACACAATGGGAAATTAACCTTATTAGGGAAATAACAAAAAAAATCCTTAGGCTGACACAAATGGATTATCACGACAACAAATTATTTTACTAAGTTGGTGGAAGCAACTCCTATGATAAATTCAACCACTAAGGTAGTTATTGATTTATTGGAGGAAAACATATTTAAACAAATTTGGAGTCCCAAATAAGTTAGTGATGGACAATGGAAAGTACTTTGTCTCTTTTGAAATGATAGAATTCTATGCAAAATATGGGATTGAACTTTCTCATTCAACTAACTATTATCCTCAATAAAATAGTCTTGTTGAGTCATCAAATAAAAATTTTATTACTTGAATTAAAAGTTCACTTGATAAGAATAAAAAGAGATGGGATAGTGATTTAAAATTTGCCTTATGGGCAGACATATTATTTTTTAAAAGTAACTTAGGAAAAACTCCTTAGTAAATGGTATTTGGAGAAAAATCCCTGTTGCCTCCTCCTATAGAAAGAATAACACTATCCTTATTACTACAAGATCATGAAAACCCTAATGCCTTTCAAAGGAGATTAGACCAAATTGCACATTTACAAGAAGAAACAAGAAATATACTAGATAAAATGTTTGAATAAACTTAGAAAACCATGTTGCTCTTTAACAAGAAAACCAACGGAAATTCATTCTTTGAAGGATATAGTTCTATATTAGGACCCCAAAAATGAAAAACATGGGGAAAAAGGAAATATTACACCCATATGGGTAGGCCCTTATCAAATAATTTATATTTTTAGCCCAAATACATATAGGGTGCAAACCTTAAATGATGATCTTATGGAGATCCTATTAAACGAACAACACCTGAAGTTATACCACCCCTACTGGGGAACCAAAAAATAATAAATAAAAAAATCTCTACGTATTTTTTTTAGTTGATATTTCCTTTTTAAGATAGGTTTGTTTGCTTATATGTTCAGTGATTCTAGACTATTAGAAGTTTGTTAAGTCTTCCTATTATGTTTTTTCTTATCTATGAGAGATTTATCTTTGGTCAGTTAAAAGAAGAGAATATGGAATTGAGTACAGATGATCTGGCAACTTAGGAAGTGAGAATTTTAGTAAGCATATTTTGAGGCTTGGAATATAACAGATGAAAGTTAGGAGTGCTAACACATCAAGCCAAATCCATACATTACCATGACCTCATAAGGAATTCTAGAGTTAGATAATCTAATCAAATTTGGTAAGGTGGTTAGGCTAAAAACAAATACACTCAATACTATAGCTTTACAAATCCTCAAACTAGAAGGCACACTCTAAAATAGTTTACAATTTATCAAAATTCTTCCTAAAAGAAGAAAAATATCAATAATGCAATTTGAGCAAGTGCTTAGGGTTATCTAGATAACCTCTACTAGGGCTATAGATGCATGTCTGGAAGTAAAGTAGGTCTTAAGGATTAATATCACCTCCATCAAAGCTATAAATGCTTGACTAGTAGTGGAGCAATAACAAGGCAAACATATTTAAAAGAGTGAAATCATTAATAATCCTAACTCCTTCCAAGTTGATAAAAATTCTATCTAATCTAAGAAAATAATAAAAATAACACACAAGCGCACACTCAGAGCCAAGACTTGATGTGGTGGGTATTTCTAATTGATTTTGTTCAAAACCACTTTAAATATATTACTAGAACAACTAACCTTCAATAGCGAAAGTTCACCTGGATTTAAAACCAGAGTATCTAATTTTGTTTGATTAAAAAGTTATTCCCTTTTAACTGTTAAATGATTTGTTTGTTATTCTATTTTTGTAGTATTTACCAGGTAAATAAAGGTCATAGTTATTTAGCCTTGCTAACAATCAAATATTATAGAGTTCTCAAATACCTCATATTTTCACCATCTATCCCAGTTAGAGTCTATGTTGTAGCCAAAATTGATACAGCATGAATGTACCCATAATTTTAAAATTTTGAAGGTCTTAAATGAGGTGCATGTTTTGTGATATGTTGATAAGGAAGTCAATTTTAAGTAATTAATTGTCTCAAAATATTTTCATGAATTAACATATTTAACCAATACCTTCAAAATACCTAAGAAAATTATTTCATCATCATGGCCATCTCGCACCCTTAAGTAGCTTAAAATTTTCCATTAAAACTTAAGGGGTTCCCTACCTACATTTTCAAAGGATTATGACTTTTTTGGTTGAACAATAAAATAGTGCAATTCATCATTCAACCGACTATAATAAAATCACTGTCAAAATAAAAAATTGCCAAGGACTGAGCAAAAAATATCTTTGATCGATATAAGTGTAGCGACCCTAAGGAAGTGGCGACGCCGTCCACCAACTACTCTACTTGCGATTCGATTGAATCCTTTGATATTAAACATGCAATAAATGAAAGGCACAAAGCAGATATAACCAGAATGCGAAGAAGTAAATGAATGAATGCTTTTATTATTGATATTCTCCAGATTAGGTTACATATGAATCCCTCTGAGGGATACCCTTCATTTGATACATGATTTTACACACAAAAGAGGGCAACAGGTGTATGAAATATCCCCTCGCATAGGGGGGCATGCTTTATAAGGCTTCTCGATGATGCACACGGAAATGTATGAGGGCTTACAGATGCCTCCTTCTCTAGGTCTGATTGCTAGAGGGATCCTCTCGTACTCGTATGTTGTGGATTTTCTCGATTGAACCTGTAGCCCTAAAATCAATGAAACAACAACACACGCTTAGATGTCCGAGATTGCCTCCCCGGATGAGGCTGTTAGCAATGAATAATCTCAATAAATGCAATGAAACTAGTACTATGCAAGCAAATAACTAAAATAAAGCTTATGCTACTGAAAATGAGAGATAAAGCAGAATAAAAGAAACTAACACCTAAAACCCTAGACTAGGTTGCGGGCCACTGTCTAGGACAATGACCGCTAAGGTGAAATCTCTCTCTCTTGATCCAAAGGCTATGGGCTCAAGTCCACTAATAATGTTAAAATGATTACCTTATGTGTTCAGATTTTCCCTCCAATCTGATAGGGCTCTGCTACAAGAATCGATCTCCAAGGGAAGCTCTCCAAGTCTCTTAGAAGCTCTCCTCAATGATCCAACCTATTCAATGTTCTGATGTTTAATGCTCTCCCTCTCTCTTTGATTGAAAGAAGGTCCAAGAATGTCCAAGAAGATCAAGAAGTGTCTAAAAGGTCCCCTAGTGCTTTTAGGTTTATTCCTTATAAAGTGTTTTGAAGCCCTAGGTCAATGTTCAACCCTAGGACTGAATCCCTCATGCGTACTAGGTGTTAGCATGAGAAGCTCTTTGTTTTTCTATGTTTAACTGAAGTCTAAATCTGGACTTTGAGTCTTCCATGTAGACTGGCTGTGAGGAGGAATGCAAAGTTGTCCCCGCTCATCCTTATTGCATGCAGACTACCACTTCCACCCAATATTAGGCTGGATGGGTGATAAAATGCATTAAAATCTTAGCCATTGTCATCTACAATGGCTAAGGTTTGGCCACTCTGAGCTACAGCGGCTAGATTCTGGCCACTCTGGTCTACAACGGCTAGGCTTGGATGGGCTGAAAATGCCCCAAATGAGTGGTAAAAACCACTTTTGACACTTGGAAGGTCCCAAGGTTTAGTCACATGACCTATGGGTGTACCCATGTAAGTAGTCTTCCTGACCATGGCATGTTTTAGGTGTCTACAGATGCCCCTTTTTGTGATGCACTGAGTAATAGACATAGTGCGAGGTGAAAACGTAGACCGCTATGTTAGCAGGGTGTATGATGATCATTGATCTGATCAATGTTGGATGGCCTAATCATGCAAGATGACACACATCCTTGAATCATTGCTTCAACTTGATTGAAGGCTTAATCTAGCATAGGGCTTGCACATGTCCACTTGCACTCATTCCTCAAACACAATCGGGTAGCTTATGTCACTACAACAGAACCGATCGGAGAAGAGCTACAAATTGAAGATGTCCTTTTTGCTTATGACCCCAACAAATGGGAAAAGTTTTGTAAGAGTTGAGTGCAATGATTCGTAGGATGAACACAATTTTGACATGATCGAGTGATCTTTTGTTGATTTTGATTATGATGATTTGAAGTTTCAAACTACCCCCTCACACAATGAATTGGTGAGGGAAGGGCAATGAATGAAGCGACGAGTCGCTTGACCAAATATGACTGGTTTTGGTTCCTTTCTAATGTTTGTTCTCTTTAATGGGTAAACCCCCATCCAAGTGTGATTTCAATTGTTTATGATAATCATTCATCCCTATCCCGAGGAGTGGTCCGACCATAAATAGCCTTCTTAGGGAGTTAGGATGAGTGATTCTATTTGTGCTTGTATTGCATCACTTGGCTCAGTGTTTTTGATGTCATAAGAGAATTAGGATGATTCCTTCGTACCCGTGGAGCAGTCCGACCATCTTGGTCTTCTTCGGGATTGAAGGAGGCACATCGTAATTCCAAAATGAATGTTTTGCCCCAAGTAACCTCATGGTAACTTACTCATCTTGTCGAGTTGCATGGAGTGCAAATCGCTGCAATCGCTAAGTTGATAGAATAAGTAACTTGATAGGAGGCTTACTTGAGATTTGTTTTTATGTAATTTTTTTGTTATTTTGATCATTATGATGACCATGAGTCATGAAAATGTGCTTATTTGATGTTTTTGCTACTTCTCATGGAGGGAATCCCTCCTATTTTTGCTTAGGCTACTGGTCGTTGTCAGGTCCAATGGCCGCCAACTTCCTGCTTGTGGCCACTCTCATCTTGAGCGGCCAAGAAGTTCAGGTCACTGACGACAGCAGTGGCCGAGCCATAATTTGGGAAAATAAAAATTAACCCTAGGGTTTGACCTTTCACTTTCACCAGCTATCATTTTGTGTCAGAGCTCTATTTGTGAAAGTGACTTTTATGTCTTGGAGTGTTGTTGCGTTGGAGACCATGGCTGCATAGGGAGAGACATCTACAAGTGGAGGAGCTGGAGCTTCTCGGGTACTCTCTCAAACCTTGACCCTGTCAGTCTCATTTTATTTTTGGGTAAAATGAACCTCACTAATTAATGGGTAAATGAACCTCATTAAACTTGTTGGAAATGAATTAAACCTGTAGCTAGGCTTAGATTAGGATTTTATGTGGTGGGTTAGCCACCATTTGCTTGTTTTCATTTTTTTTGTTATTTTTGGCCTAGGGTAGACGCTTCTGTTATGTCACCCATCGGTCGTTGTGGCTCAGAGCGGCCAGATCAATCCCTAGCCTAGCCATTGTCGCTCAGAGCGGCCAGGTTTGAATTTCAATGATCAAAATTTTGACCGTTGGGGCTTGGCCGCTCTCAGCTTCAGTGATCGATTTCTGGCCACTGTAGGCGACAACGACCAAGAACCCTTTGTAAAATTTTGAATTTTCTTGCATGATTAAGTGATTTTTTGAATTTTTGACTTGTAATTAGGTGCATTTATTACTCTTTTCTTGGACTTAGAGTAGCCCATCATTATTTGCACCATTTTGATGTTTTATTATGATTTATGCCTTAGATGCATTGTAGTTATGCTTTGCTTTCTCTTTTGCTCTTAGATTCTCGATGCTCGAGCTCATGACCCGAAGCTCATGAATGACCTTCTACCCTTGTTGGATGACACAGACTGGGCCTGGCTCAAGGCCCGTGGGCTCCAGTATGTCACTAGGCTACCTCACATCATGTCAGATCAGGCCTACCTTATGGCTTTGGTCCATCGGTGGGACCCTCGGACCAACACCTTCCACCTTCCTATCGACGAGATGACTATTACGTCGAAGGATGTGTATAGGATCTTTTGGCTCCCTTTTGATGGAGTGGCCATTGTCTCTTCGACCACTAATGATCATGATGTTGTCTTTCTTTGGGTGTTTAGAGGGTGCTCTATGGAGGCCTTCAGGGACACCAAGTCTGGAGGAGTGTCTATCTCGTAGTGGTATGAGGTGGAGGTCTTCACTGAGAGGCATGTAGTGTTGCTGATGGTTATCAGCAACATCTTGATCCTAGACTACTCAAGTTTGAGGTTCTCATGGAACCTCCTTGCGATGGTTTAGGACCTGATGGATAGTGAGGCACCCATCATCTATGCATGGGGGAGGTCCTTGTTGGCCTAGTGCTATGATGAGTTGTACCATATCCATCGATGAGGTCACATCGACATTGCTTGCAGCTTGCTCTTACAGGTTTGGGGATGGGAGCACATCAAGGTAGATCACCCTAGAGGGCTTCCTACTAATATTACAGTCATAGAGGAGTGGATGTAGTGCTATGCTGCTATATGGGCTCGAGGGCATGAGGGGTGCAAGAGTCATCCTCATGTAGGGGAGATTTCCCACTATATTGATACTTTTATTGGGCTGAAGGCTGATGATGTCATCTGGTGACCATATCATGAGTGCCTAGTTTGGGATGATCCTGCTAGTTTCATAGCTAGGATATGGCATGAGCGGTGGCTCATCGACCGTAAGGTTGGCATCTAGGAGCATTTCTTCTACTCTCAAGTTCTTCGTCAGTATGGGCTGTAGTAGGATGTGCCTCTTGTTCCATTTGTATATAGGTGCCTCATAGTAGAGGGAGATCTTCCCCTACCATGGATCATAGAGCTATCATATGAGGAGGATGCCCTAGTGGTTGCCCCAAGAGTTGTTGGGGGAGTTATAGAGGTGTTTGCTCAGTGGTGGGGGGATCGTATGTGGCATGGTGATGGTAGCTTGGGTCATGAGGATGATGGTGGGGGTGATGGTGCAGATCTGGTAGGGCGTAGAGTCTGAGCTAGGACTGAGGTATGGGGCTAGCCAATAGAGCAAGTGGTAGTAGAGGAGCAGGAGGCTCTTGAGGAGGATGAGGAGGAGCTAGAGCTTGAGGAGAGAGATTCTCCTCTGAGAGCATAGTTGCACGAGGTCGAGGCTGAGCTCTAGTCGACCAAGATCTAGGTGCAGTAGTGAGATGCTACCATAGCATAATGGGATGCCACCATAGAGTAGCTCATGCTATAGATCCAGGATTTGTAGGCTACTATCGGGGGTGGTGCTTCTAGGATGTAGTTTGTTGTTCCTCCTCCTACACCATAGGGTGATATCGGGGTAGATCTTGGGGTAGACATAGGGGGAGATGTTATATGCCTATAGTCACTATTGGATGAGTATGAGGAGTAGATCTAGGGGTATATCTCCCATATTGCCTCTCTCTAGATGTAGCTTAGGAGGCATGGGCTTGTCCCTAGGGAGGCACCAGGTGTAGGTGGTTCACAAGTCAATAGGCGATCCACCTCTGGGTAGTCTTTCACCCATCCTAGTCAGAGGACTCGGACTCACATAGAGAGACCAGTAGGGTCACATCACTCCATGCGTGACACGACCATAGGGGAGGTGATGTTAGGGGTGCAAGCCCTGTGTTTGATTGATGATGCACTTGGACTCTATTTTTGAGGTCTGCTTGACCTATATGACTTGTAGCCTATGGGCGATTTTGTATATTCATGCACTTTGAGATACATATTCTGAGACATATTTTGAGACAGACATATTTATATGAGACTTTGCATTTATGTTTCATTATGCGTGCCATTTATTGCTTATGTTTTTGTTTTATTTATGCGATGTTATGATGGAATTATGATGTGGTGATATATATGTGTTAGATGATAGATGATATTTATGATGATATGGATTTGAGATGGATGCTTATGTATGTGTTTATGTAGATGCTTTCATGATTTGATTATTGTGACATGATGTGATGTATCTTGAGTTGATTTGATGATGGATTTATGATTCTATGTATGGATGAATGCAATGATGTGATCTTTGATGTAAATGGATGATTTATGAACTATGTATTTATGGATGAAATGTTTTTGTTAGATACATGTTTAATTTTGATTTAATTGTATGCATCTAACTAATGCTATGTTATGGTGAATGCAGTATGTAATCTAATGTGAATGAACTTGTATGTTTTAATCACTTAAAACATAATGGATGCATATGCTATGAGTTTGACAATTTAACGGGTGATACCATAGAAAGTATAACAACCATGAATATTTAATAATCATTCTACTCATAAGAATTAATTATTTAAATCCTCCATATGTGTAATGTAATGGTGTGGAATGTATGTATTTTCTGGATAAGCTTTTGTAATTTAAGAGATGTAAAATAGTTAGTGGTCATTTAGATATCATTTCTGACATATATCCGGTATCTAGTTTAATATTATTTTATTAATACCCCCTAATTTACAGAAGCTTATAAAGAAATTTGATGATGTGATTGATGATATGATTTGTTGCTATGTTAGAAATTTATTTGTGGGTTTTTCCTGAGACTTCAAACACTCTAGTTACCCTATCAACATTTATGTACTGGCCATACAAGATTTTTGAAAAGCAAGTCTTTCACTCTGTACCTGGATATTCATTCTCTCTGTGTGTGCAAATGAATATATTTTTAGATAGAACTCAAGAATTTCCTCCGATGTCAGACGGGATTCTTTCAGCCCATTGCTAAGATCAGGGATTCTCAAGTGTTTTATCTCATCCTTATGTTGGACTTAGTTGGACTATACCACTAGGTAGTTTTGGGTTACCTAAGCTAGCTCATCCACATTCAAACATTGGTCTATACAAATGCTAGAAGCTTTTGTAATAGACATATCATCATGCGTAAGGATTTCTCCTTCCAGTTTTGTGCAATGCTGAGAATTCCAAGGATTCAAGTTCTATTCCCTTTTTTCTTCATTTCTTTTGGGATACTTGCTCATACTTAGTGATGAAAATCACTGTTTATTTTGACTAATTTTTTTCTTTTTTTTATCAAGGGATTTATGTAAGGATGAAATTCACTTGTTTGTTTTGACTATGACTGATTTTTGATTTTGTGATTTTGAAATATGACTTTTGAGATTGGAATTTTGAATTTGTGCTTTGTTTCAAGATTTTTGCTTGTTTTAATGAAAGCAAGGGATTTATGTAGTGATGATAATCACTCATTTTTGGGTAGGGCGGAACTTGTCCTTTTGCCAATTCTCAGCACCTTTAAACCGGTTGCACAGGGGGATAAGCAAGGAAGATCCTTTTCGCTTTTGGTAACCTAGACCACTTTGTTGTTTTCATATTTCCCTTGTACCAACTAGGATTTTAGTGTTTCAATTAGTGATGGGATCCTGAATATCCAAGGTATTATTACAACTAGACCTTGCTCTCTACTAATCAAGGTGGCTTTCTATAAAAGTTGATAAGACCACTAGACATGGTTGAAATAATAGGAAACCTTTGTATATTTTGTATAGCAACATTATTTGGTTGTGTTGAGAAACACATTTACACACATGGATGCATGGATGAGGATGAACTTGTATATTGTGATTGAGATACAAACTGTGGTATCGTTTGTAAAAAAATGTGATCATAACATATGTGAATGCAATGGATATGTATGGATATGCAATTATGTGGATGTGGATGTAAGATGCAAATGTTTTTGTATTTTTTATTTTTGTATTGTTTTTGTGCTTTTGATTATTTTGAATTTTTTTGTGTTTTGATTTGACCAAAGGGCTTTAAGATGCCTTTGGAGCTTTTTGTTTGATTTTGACCAAGCGGATTGGGTACCCTTGGAGCATTTTTGTGATTTGATTTGACTTGACCAAAGGGCTTTAAGATGCCTTTGGAGCTTTTTGTTTTGACCAAGTGGCTTGGGTACCCTTGGAGCATTTTTGTGATTTGATTTTGAATTGGACAAAGGGCTTTAAGATGCCTTTGGAGCTTTTTGTTTGATTTTGACCAAGCGGATTGGGTACCCTTGGAGCATTTTTGTGATTTGATTTGACTTGACCAAAGGGCTTTAAGATGCCTTTGGAGCTTTTTGTTTGATTTTGACCAAGTGGCTTGGGTACCCTTGGAGCATTTTTGTGATTTGATTTAACCAAAGGGCTTTAAGATGACACTTTGGAGTTTTTTTATTTATTTTGTTAGAATATTTGATGTTTGATTTTATGACATATTTGAATGTTTTTTATTTTTATGACATATTTGAATGTTTTTTATTTTATATGACATATTTGAATGTTTTTTTTTATGACATATTTGAATGTTTTTTATTATTTTTTTTTATGTATGAAATGCCTTTAGATGAATGATATTGAGAGGTTCAGGCTCTTCAACACCTTCCAACGATGTGAGGCGATATGCCCCAGGCCCAACCTTCTCTGAAACCATGTAGGGGCCTATCCAATTTACCATAAATTTGTCTCGCAAATGCGATGGCAGATTTGAGTTCTGCTGATTTTCTTTGAGCACAAGATCCCCAA
Organism: Wollemia nobilis; assembly: GCA_028583015.1. NCBI lineage: Eukaryota > Viridiplantae > Streptophyta > Pinopsida > Araucariales > Araucariaceae > Wollemia > Wollemia nobilis. The sequence continues at coordinate 6,200,671 of JAQPPZ010003193.1, read as the reverse complement.
CTTTGAATTCTCTCAAATGGACTTTACTATTGTATGCTCATGCAAGGTGATTCTGATAAACATGGAGATGCTCCAAGGCATTGACCCATCATTCATCAAGAAGCATTAACTGATCTAGGCGGCCTTGTCGCATGGTGTCATCATCTATGAAGTCCTTTAATGCTACGCACAAGGTTGGGATTTCTAGTTCTAGGGGCATGATGGCCTCAGTGCCATATACAAGTGAAAATGGTGTTGCCCCAGTGGGCATCCACACACTAGTCCTATATGCCCATAATGCTAGAGGTAACTACAAATGCCAGTCCTTATGATTATCTCTCACTATTTTTCTCAAGATGGAGATGATTGTTTTGTTTGAGGCTTCTGCTTGCCCATTTGCTTGTGGATAATAGGGTGTTGAAAAATTGTGTTGGATGTGGTATTTGTCCATTAAAGCATGCACATATTTTGTTCTTGAAATATGGTCCATTATCCGATATAATCTTTGAAGGGACCCCAAAATGACTTATGATATTATGGAGTATAAACTCCGCAATCCTCGGTCCAGTTGTCGATGTTAAGGGGATCGCTTCGACCCATTTGGTGAAATACTCAGTGGTCGTTATGATGAATGTGTGTCAGCCCAAAGATGGGGGAGATATCTTCCCAATCAAGTCTAATCCCCATTGCGAGAAGGGCCATGCTGCCTGGATGGGTTGCAAGGCTTGTGATGGCAAGTGAGTGAGGTTTGCATGATGCTGACACTTGATGCATTTCTTGACATACTCACAACATTATTTTTCCATAGTGGGCCAATAGTAACCCATTCTCAAAATACGCTTAACGATGGCCATGCCACTGAAGTGACCACCACATGTACCATCATGAGCTTGCAAAATTGCCCAAGATGCTTCCTGGGGCTCAAGACAATGAAGGAGCATTCCATCGTAACCTCATCTATAAAGGATCTCTCCTAGAAAAATGTATCTAGTCACCTTTTGTTTAAATGTTCATCTTTTCAGCATGCGATAGGCCTTGTGGTACTATTCCAAGCTTCAGGAAATCCCACAATTGGGAAAGCCAATCCTGATAAGCCACTACTTCTATGGATAAAATAATATGCTCTCCTTGTGATCTAGCATTTGTGAACACTGATTGGGAAATAATCTTGTGATGAATGGTTGTTCCACATTCCGTGGGACCTTGAGAGATCAAAGATTCCCAAGGGGTTATTTGCAAGAAAGCTCTAACTTTGAATGACCAATCCTGATTTGGCTCGGTTTGGATCATGTTGATTGACTCTAGGTTGTCAATAACCTCACGTTGTATCATAGAAAATATGAGCACTTTCACATGAACGGTTGTGAAATCAATGGATGGATTCTGAGGGATTAAGGATCCCAAAGATGCCATGGTGTCTACAAATTTTTTGATGTACGAGGGATTGCCTCGATGTCATACCATTCTAGTCTGGCTAGGTAAGTGTCAACAAGCTCCTTGTAAGATTTTAGGAGTGGGCACCTGCATTGGAACAATCCTTTGACTTGATTTACTATGAGCAAGGAGTCACCAAAGATATTCAATATTTTAATGCCCATTGCAATGATTGTTTGGAGTCCCAAGATCAAGGCTTCATACTCTGTGTTATTGTTTGTGCAAGGGAAGTCTAGCTTGAATGATAAGGGCAATGGAGCACCCTACGGTGTGATAAATACTATCCCTACTCTGCCCCCTTGCTCACACTTTGAACCATCAAATAATAATGTCATTTCTCTTTGTTTCTCAGGTTCTTCGAGTTTTGGTGGATCTAATAATGTGAAGACTACATCATCAGGCAATTCTATAGTGAGAGGCTTGCTATCCTTAAGAGGTGCCTCTACTAATTGATCTGCTATGACTTGTCCCTTGATGGAATTTTGGCTTATGAATTCTAGATCAAATTCTATCAATAGCATGATCCACTTTGCAGTACGTGTATTGTGATATGTCTTGTTCATCATATACTGCAAAGGATTTTGTTTTGATATAACGTAAGTCGTATGGCTCAACATGTAGTGTCACAAATTTTTGGTTGCAAAGACCACTACTAAGCATAACTTTTCTACATACACATATCCTAGCTCATAGCTTACCAAGGTGCGACTAATGTAATATATGACTTGCTCTTTGTCTTGCATGTTCTTTTGGGCTAACATGGTGCCCAAAGAAAAATTAGTAGCCGATATGTATAGCAAAAATGGTATGTCTGGCCTTGGTGGAGCTAGCACTGGTGGCGTTTCCAGGTATGTTTTGATCTCTACAAAGGCTTGTTGGCACTCTTCATCCCAATGAAATGGGACATCCTTGCATAGCAACCGATTCATGGGTCGACACTTGTCTGATAATTGCATGATGAACCATTTGATGGATGCTACCTTGCCTTGTAGGCTTCTTAATTCCCTAATGTTGGTAGGGGCTGCCATCTCCATTATAGCTTCTACTTTTTTAGGATCGACTTCAATGCCTCTCATGGAAATAATGAAACCTAAGAGCTTACCAGAAGTCACGCCAAACACGCACTTCTTAGGATTCAATCTGACGTTGTGCTCTATGAGGTGATCAAAGACTTTCGTAAGGATATCAGCGTGCTCTTGTCATATCAAATATTTGGCCAGCAAGTCATCCATGTAGTCTTCCAAGATTGTGTGCATGTAGTCATGAAATATGTATGTCATGGCCCACTGGTATGTGGCACCAACATTCTTTAGGCTGAATGGCATCACTTTGTAATAGAAAGTTCCCCATGGAGTAATGAAAGTAGTCTTATGTTGGTCTTCAGGTTTTATTCAGATTTGATTGTATCCAGAAAACCCATCCATTAGGGAGAGCATCTCATGACCTACAGTGGCATCAACAAGAGCATCTATGTTTGGCAATGGGAATGAATCCTTCGGAGTTGCCCTATTTAAGTCCCTAAAATCTATGCAAATGTGGACTCTTCCATCTGGTTTTCCTATGGGCACCATGTTCGAGACCCATTCAGGATAGTCGATGGGAACTATGAAGATCACATCCAATAGTTTTTGTAACTCGTTCTTCACCATCAAAGTGATGGTTGGATGCATCTTCCTCAATTTTTTCTTGACTGGCTTCTTTAGGGGATCCAATGAAAGGTTGTGAACAACTAACTTTGGATCAATACCTGGCATGTCTTTGTAAGTCCAAGAAAATAGATTTGGCCTCTCTTTAAGGAGAGGAATTATGATGGCTTGTTCCTCTAGAGACAGACTTTCTCTGAACTTGAATTTCTTTGGTTGAGTAGGATCATCACTGATGTCCACCTCGAAAGTCACTTCTATAGCCATATGTGACCCATCCTCCAATTGGTGAGGCATGGGTATCAAGTGAATGTCATCGATAGGATTTATAGGTCCTACTGACTTAGGATCCAGACCAACATGGAACACATCATATGCACAGCCTGATGCAAAATGGAATGGTTGTAATATCTCTTCATTAGAGAAGAGATCTTCAGGCTCTATGGGTGAATCAACATGATCCCAATCAATAGCCTACGTGTCGAGACACAAAGGTTTAGTGGGATCTATTGGGTTATGAAGTGGAGTGGTCAAATCAATGGAGATCATGTTGATGGATGGAATGAAATCTCCAGAACCACATGGTTGAAATCTTGTCTCAGAGGTTTCCTTCCTATACTCATGATGAGGCTCTAGAGGAAAAGGAATCTCTGGATCCGGCCCATGAGCTGGTCGGATAATAGGATCATTGGGCTCTAAGAGTTCCCTGAATGTAGGTGGAGGGGGATTGACCATGCGATGAATGACATTCAAGTCAATCGGTCTCCCCAAAAACTATAAGCTAGGGTCTATGGCATGAAGTACCACTTCTCTTTCTACCAACATGTCGACTTGCCATAAGTGGTGAGGTCCGAGATAAGCCATCTCAGTCTCATCATCAAAATCATCATCACTTATCCAAAAACCATTAGCATTGGTATGCGGCCCCAAGGTAAGGGGCACGTCTCTTGGTCCTAAGTAGGCCATCTCTATCTCATCCTCATATTCTTCATCACTTATGAAGATGCCATTTGCATTAGTATGTTGCCCCAAGTCATGGGGCCATTGCCTTGTTCCTAGGTATGCTCTCTCTGTTGAGTCCTCTGACTCATAGCCACTTTCATCCGATATGTACCCACTCTCATTGTGGCTGGACCAGGTAAAGCTTTGTAAATAGTGAGGCCCATGATAGGCCAAGCCCACTTGTGCTTCACCATCACTTGCCACATATCTATTTTCTTCTTGCTCATCATCCCATGAGTTGTAACCTATTGGGGTGGCATCAATTGTGGATCTTGGATGATAAGTCTCGGGAGGTGGTATGCTTGCCATAGCCACTTGTCTGTTGCTCGGATATCTTGCACTTGGTGGGTGATAAGGAATAAAATTGATGTCTTCTCCTAACCCCAAGGTTAATCTATCTAATGCTACTACTAGAGAGTCATCTCGACCTCTGATGTGATAGCCTAACCCAAATCTATCATATGGGAGCTGGTATTGTGGCTCGAATGGCCACCTATGTCCCTGCTCATATATACCAAGACCGTAACCATGCCAATGGCAATGCTCAAAATAGGTTAGAGAAAACTCAGGATTAGAGAGGTAGTGAACATTGATAGTGAATAGCTCATCATTGTCCTCTTCTATATCCATAGATTTATGGGCGCAATCTAGGCCAGCGTAGATGAAATTTGTCTGGTTGGGAGGGATTCCAAGTGGAACCACCATTCCCACTGGTGGTCTTAGATATTTTGGACGTCCCATGTCTTGTGCAGACTCTATGATGGGTGTAAATGTTATGTTCTACACAAGATACTCTCCTATCCCTATACTTGCCAAGTGTATTATCGCATGTGATGTGGATGATCCTACAGATGACACTGGCGAAGCGGGTTCTAGTATCTCCTCAACTTGATCTTGGAGATCTTCCTCCTCCATGGGAGTTGGAATCTTCTTAATGTCTATGATTAGCACTTCCTTGGGCTCTCTTTTCTCAACCATGGGTGCCTTTAGCTTCTGATTATCTTTTGGTTTAGACGTTGATGGTCTATTAGAAGCATTAGTTACTTTGTGCGCAAGATGAGGTGTTGATGCAGATGGGTCCTTTTGTACCCCTTTGTCTTTGTTATCTAGTTGGGTAGTTGGAGATGAAGGTCCTACAGATAAGTGGGTAGAAGGAATCACAAATTCTCCTAGACAATCCACCTGATGAACATACTTGAATGGCTCTTCATCGGCCAACACCATGTAGACTTTGTTATCATGCACATACTTGACACATTGGTGTAAGATCGAAGGAACACATCTCATGTCCCTAATCCAAGGTCTCCCTAGGAGGATGTTGTATTGCATGGCTCCTTCCAAGACATGACACATCATGGGGATGGTCTTATGCCCCACCTTGATAGGTAGGACTATCATTCCCATAGTATTGCATAAAGCATCATTGAAAGCCCTTAATGTATAGGCTCCTAGAATGATATTGGACTTGGGGATCTTAAGATGTTCTATTGTTGTTGTTGTGATGATGTTGATTGATGAACTTGTATCGATCAAGACCCACTTAAATGGTAAATCATTAACTGATGCCATGATGTGCAATGGAGGGTCTAGTAAGGCAGTAGATACTATCTTAATTTCATGATCATAGAATCAAATTATAGGCTCCTGGAATTCTTGTACTTGTCCCACAAAATGGGTGAATGCATTTGGATCTTGTGGTTGGAGCTCAATTGACCTTAAAATCTCCATCAAGGTCTCCCTGTGCTTTGGGGACTATTGTATGAGCTCATAGATTGATAGCTTAGCTGGAGTCATTTGTAAATTTTGCTCGAGTCTACTCTGAATGGTTACCACAGGTCGGGTTGGTGGACCTGGAAGGTTGTCTTGCCCCTGCCTCTACCTAGGTGTAGTTGGGACATTAATGGGAGCTGCAGGAGGTTGTGGTTGACCATACCATCTAGTCCTGGTTGCTATATTGACAATTTCAACCATCCCAACACACCCATGGGTAGGCGTATCAATTCGGACCTGATTGACTTGTGCACCTTGCCCTCTAGGGACCTCATGGTTTGGTAGTGGGTTTTTGTAGATGCCCATATCTCTGTTGTTAGGGGCCAGTGGGTTGTCCACTTTAAGTTCTCCCACCTCAATCATGTTTTGCACTTGGTGCTTGAAACCAACACAAACCTCAATATTATGCCCCGGTATCCTATGATAAGGGTAAAATTGATCTTCCCTATATCCTTTTGGCTTAGGATGGTTGGGATCTATAAGAGGTATATCAAGGAACCTGATATTTCCTACCTCACTCAATTGGTTGAAGATTGATTGCATTGATTCTATCAATGGTGTGAAATAGTGAGGGGGTTTGCACTCTTTGTTCCACCCCTGATTGTTCTTTTGATCATAGTTGGCTGGTGGGGGTTGTGCTTGATAATTTTGGGGTTGGTGCATAGCCCCATCCTTAGGCGTAGCCAATACCACTTGATTAACTGGAGCAGGGCTTGCCTGCTTCTGCTTGTATTTGCCATTTTTGTCATTTTTGTTCCACTCCTTCTTGGTTCGAATTTTGATAGTTCCCTCATCTACTTTTATATCCTCAATGAGTTTGGCCTATGCCAAAGCTTCCTCAAATGAGGGGTACTATTGGAGTTGTAGCAAGAGGGAAATGTGTTTGGAACAACTCTTGGTGAACATCTGGATGATCTCTTCTATGGGGATGGAGAATGATAATTTTGCCATGACTCTTCTCCATCTATTCCCATAATCCATTACTGGCTCATCATCATAATGTCTCAAATTGGCCAGGTCTAAAAGGTTCACTTTCCTCTTAGCACCAAAAGAGAAATGCTTCAAGAAAGCATTCACTAGTTGTTCAAAATTTGATATGCTATGCTTGGGCAGCTAGTTGAACCATTGGGTGGTGGCGCCCACAAATGTCATAATGAATATCCTAAGCATGAGAGCATCATTGTCTTCAATATGAAAATATGCATTGATGAAATTAGTAACATGCTCTTGTGCATCCTCTTCACCCTTAAAATTTTCCAACCTAGGCATCTCAAAATGCTTAGGGTATGCAGGGCTAGGGATGGATAGACATAATGGTTGATTGTGTATCTTGCTTAATGTTGGTTGGCTACCAGTCATCTCTTGTTTTTCAAAGGACTTCATATTTTCAGCAAGTGCTTGGAAGGCCTTTGAGGTGAGGAGTTCCTCCTCTTGTAGACCCCCCCATGGTGGCGGTGGAGGTAACACTCTATCCATTTGATTTGCTCCATTTTCTTCCCTCCTATGAGGGGATTCAGGATGTGCTTGATCCTGCTCTATTAAGTTTACCCTTTCCCCCCAGTTGGATTCCTCTCATGATTTGGAGGGTGATTTTGTTGTGGGTTTCCTTCTTTTCTAGTGTGCTCCTCTCTTGGTGAGTCAGCGCATTGATCTCTTTGATGATCATTTCTATTTGTTTGTTGGTTGCTTTGAGCTAGCTGCTCAGCTTGCTCTCTCAAATGTTGCTCATGTTGGTGCAACAACCGTTCTCTCTATTTATCATGTTCAAGAGCTTCTACAAGCTCTCACTCTTTGTGCAAGGCATTTTCTAACCATCGCACATGGTTAACTTGCACGGTCATAGAGGACTCATGCTTATCTGACCCTATCCTAGTTGTTTTGATTCATAGATCTCTCGAAGAGGTTTCTGTTATCTCTTTGCTCTCGCTAGCTAATGTGACTTGTTCAGTATATTTTTGAGTGTCTCTATGATCAGACTCTGTATGTTTACTATGGGGTCACCTTGAGGCACCCCTAGTTTGAGAAGTGGGCTTAGAAGTCATGGTTCATGAACTTCCAGATGTAGAATTCTCTGTGGCTACCGTTCTGGGAGGTGGCCTCGGATGCAACCGATCCAACTCATCCAACTATCTTGTTTTCCATGGCTGATCCCATGGGGTGCCATTTACTCCAATAAGGTCATAGTCTATTGGAATCCTTCCTCTTGTTTGAAGGATATCTTCTATTTGATGTCTATGACTGGAGGTATTTCTAGTTTCCTGCCCCTTAGTGGGTTGATCTATTCTAAGTGTCTCATGTGAATGTTGGGATGTTGGGACTCTTGTGTGCCCTTTTGGTGATGAGGGTTTTGTGGCCCTCTCTACCCTCCATGAGGATGGATATGGGGAAACCTCATCATCCCTATGTGAAGAATGGGGTCTAGAACCCTCTTTATGTCTATGTGAGGAGGAAGCCCTTGAAGCTTCCTCATGTCTCTGAGAAGTTTCTGTGTGTTTAGAGGAAGCCCTTGAGGTTTCCTCATGTCTCCTTGATGATGATGGTCATGAGGCCTCTTTGTGTTGATGTGATGTAGTTCCCTGATTTGGTTCCCTATTTGGGGTTTCTCGAGGAGATCCCCCAAGGGTTGAGTTATCACCCCTTAGACTCGTAGAACTACATCTCACGGTCTTTCGAGTAGGTCTTTCAATGTTACTACGACTTCGCCTAAGGGTATGTGTTGTTTTGGATTCTCCCTCGGTGTCAGACCGAGGATGTCTACTTCTTGTTTTAACCATTGTTTTTGGAAATTTAGCTTTTGTGTTGCACTTAAATATGATCAAACAATATCAAGCAAATGTTTATCTTGATTACAAATTTAAGTGTGCCCTAAACTGTTTGTTGTATTTTGATGTTTGGTTGTTTCTTGTTTCTTGTTGTTGCTTTGGATTTAGAATGAGGAGACTCATCCATAGTGATAATCAAGAACACTCATGCCAAACATGATTTCTCAAAAGAGACTAGGGTACACCACTTAAATCCTAGTGGGGGGTTCACCTAGCTCTTCCACTCTGAACCAATGATTGTTCCAATAGTGGGAGATAGTTTGAACACAAGTACCTTAGTGTCACTATAAGTAAGTTCCTCAATCCATTTCTATGAAGCTCTAGGGGGCAAACCGGTGGAAGGAGATGAATGCCAACGTCACCGGACTGAATTGAGGGTTGGTGATGAAATCCAACTCCCCAATGTTTAAAATAAATGTGCGTGTGTGTGGTTCATTTTAAGTTTTGCATGAATAAGAATGCATCATATAGCAGCAATGAACTTTCCCTATATGCCTAATGCAAAATGCATTTCAATTTTAGAAAGGTGCATAGCTACTATGAGATTAATGAATGCACTCTATTAGGTGCAAGTATGGCCTTTAGAAAGGCCTCAAAACAAGCAAACCAATCACATAGTGTCTAGCACATTGGATTCTAGGGTGAAATTTATAGATAGAAGTCATTGTTCCTAGCAATGCCTAGTGGAAAATCTAAAAAGAAACCTAGGATGTGCAAGATACAAGTTCTTTCTCTTTCATTCTTTCAGTTTTCCAAATTGAAATATTTCTTAATTATCACTGATTTTAATGGAACAAAAATAGATAGAGAGCTATAAAGTGTCAAAAAAGTTGTACCAACCTTTAATCCAGCTCAGAGAGTCAGTGTTTTGACCTCTGCTACACTCTAGCTCTAGCCGTTGTTGACTAGAGCGGTTGACTTCTGGCCATTGTTGACTAGAGTGGCTGACCTCTGGCCATTGTAGACTAGAGTGGCTGAATTCTGGCCATTGTAGATCAGAGTGGCTACACTTGTATACAAAACCTGAGTCAGTAAAGAGGTAGAAAATGCAAATAAGCTAAATAAATGGGTAGGGGTCCCACCATGATCACCATCTATAGTGACCCCAGGGAAGCGGTGCGTCATCCACCAACTACTCTACTTGCGATTCGATTGAATCCTTTGATATTAAACATGCAATAAATGAAAGGCACAAAGCAGATATAACCAGAATGCGAAGAAGTAAATGAATGAATGCTTTTATTATTGATATTCTCTAGATTAGGTTACATATGAATCCCTCTAAGGGATACCCTTCATTTGATACATGATTTTACACACAAAAGAGGGCAGCAGGTGTATGAAATATCCCCTCGCATAGGGGGCACGCTTTATAAGGCTTCCCAGTGATGCACACAGAAATGTATGAGGGCTTACAGATGCCTCCTTCTCTAGGTCTGATTGCTAGAGGGATCCTCTCGTACTCGTATGTTGTGGATTTGCTCGATTGAACCTGTAGCCCTGAAATCAATGAAACAACAACACACGCTTAGATGTCCGAGATTGCCTCCCTGGATGAGGTTGTTAGCAATGAATAATCTCAATAAATGCAATGAAACTAGTACTATGCAAGCAAATAACTGAAATAAAGCTTATGCTACTGAAATGAGAGATAAAGCAGAATAAAAGAAACTAACACCTAAAACCCTAGACTAGGTTGCGGGCCACTATCCAGGACAACGGCCGCTAAGGTGAAATCTCTCTCTTGATCCAAAGGCTATGGGCTCAAGTCCACTACTAATGTTAAAATGATTACCTTATGTGTTCAGATTTGCCCTCCAATCCGACAGGGCTCCGCTACAAGAATCGATCTCCAAGGGAAGCTCTCCAAGTCTCTTAGAAGCTCTCCTCAATGATCCAACCTATTCAATGTTCTGATGTATGATGCTCTCCCTCTCTCTAATTGATGAAATAAGGTCCAAGAATGTCCAAGAAGATCAAGAAGTGTCCTAAAAGGGTCCCCTAGTGCTTTTAGGTTTATTCCTTATAAAGTGTTTTGAAGCCCTAGGTCAATGTTCAACCCTAGGACTGAATCCCTCATGCGTACTAGGTGTTAGCATGAGAAGCTCTTTGTTTTTCTATGTTTAACTGAAGTCTAAATCTAGACTTTGAGTCTTCCATGTAGACTGGCTGTGAGGAGGAATGCAAAGTTGTCCCCGCTCATCCTTATTGCATGCAGACTACCACTTCCACCCAAGATTAGGCTGGATGGGTGGAAAAATGCATTAAAATCTTAGCCGTTGTCATCTACAGTGGCTAAGGTTTGGCCGCTCTGAGCTACAACGGCTGGATTCTGGCCGCTCTGGTCTACAACGGCCAGGCTTGGATGGGCTGAAAATGCCCCAAATGAGTGGTAAAAACCACTTTTGACACTTGGAAGGTCCCAAGGTTTAGTCACATGACCTATGGGTGTACCCATGTAAGTAGTCTTCCTGACCATGGCATGTTTTAGGTGTCTACAAGAAGAGTAACATCGACTAACCAATAATCATTCTGCAAGATAAAAATAATTTGTGGCCAACAATTGTAACAAATGAGACGATAATAATTTAACATCATAAAATTTTGATCGTCGATAAAGAGGCATCGACCAACCACTTGATCCGAGAAACCGAAAAAAAATATTAATGCAAATTTTTTAATCGGTAAACAAAGAGAAAATTTCTACTGAAACTCCTTAGTCGAAAAAATGAAAGGTCAATCTATCGAAAAATATCAGTGAACTAAATTCAACACATTCAAATCTATATTTTCAACCGATGAGTAGAAAATTGCAGCCGAAGGTAGAAAAACATCAATGGCCCTTATGAAAAATATTTTTGGCTGATGGTAAATAAACAATACCCGACTGACCAATCGATCACCAAAAATGGAAATAATGGTTTTAAAATTTTTTGACCGATCATGTTAACAAGCTAGCCAAAAATTTGTATCGATCGAATACAAATCAATTTGCTTGATCAAAATTACACCATTCAACCGAAGCAAATAAGGATTCAATAGAAATTCAAAAGGTCAAAGTCAAAATTTAAAAAGGCTCTTGACCAAAAGAAAGGATTACCCAACCGAACACATGGTCTAAAAATTGTTTCGACTGAAGAGTAACATTGATCGGTCAAAGGGTTACATGGATTGGCTAATTATGTGGTAAAAGTTGAACCATCAAAATATTCTTGGTCAAAAAAGGATGAATATTAAATATTGATGGTCGAACAAATCACATCCATCGAAATATCACTGATCAAATGTAATCAACAGTGTAGATTAATTGATCCAGATAAAAGTAAATTTAGCAAAAATTAAGGTACACCATCATTTAATTTCATATGCATTATGGTTAGTTGGAATTTATCAAAATAAACCACTCGATAAAGTTTGAACCATCTTTTCACATAGCACAAGCATACTTTAAACCACTTAACCGAAGAGTAGAGGTAGGTGGCCAAAAGTACACAGTCAGTAAGAACTAACAAGGCAAAGGGATAACACTCTAAATATATAGCCGAGTCTCGATCCAATACATTACCACTCTGATCACCATAAGTATCAATCAAAAGTTGTTAAAATTGAAGCAAATAAAAAATCATCTATTGTTTGGACAATGATTAGTGATCACAAGTACCTATGCAATATGGTACCAAACAAAACATGTTGACTGATCAATAACACACACTTGATGGATATCTAACTTGAAGAAGATCAACATTATGTCAAAATAAACCACAACTAATGAAATGTAAATCCAATTGAGAGGTTGCACGACTGCAAACTCTACTCCAAATTCCTACATCTAGATTATGCAAAATTGCCAAAGAGGGAAACAAACCATGATAGGATGATTCACTAATAAAGAGTGGGGTGGCAAGATAAAATAAGTAAATTGATTAATGGATAGGTTTGTCCAAGTCATATTCTTTGAACTCTCCATACTACATGAATGAAGATAGTAGAATGGTGTGAATTCTCATATGTTGAACAAGGGGAGTACAACCTATAAATAAAATGATGATAACAGAAGATCGAGTTAAGGCAAAATCATTAGGTTGAAGCAAACTAAATTGTTTTTAGATCAACATGACCTATCCACTTGTCGTTAGCTAATGGAATAATCCACATCAACTCATCCTTTATATATAATGACACCCACTCTAAATTTCAAGTGATATTTAGAGATGAATCAAAGTGTGCTATTAGCAAGCTATAAAAAGAGAGTTCTACATTTCAAGAAGACCCATATCACCGATTGTATAAGAAACAAGAGGCGCAAAATAGAAGATCATCTACATAAAGCTCTCGCACCCCAATGGAATATAGTTAGAGTATTGTCACTTCAATGGAGTATAGTTATGGAAGTACCATGTTGTTGGTGGTTTCCTTAACTAGTGTACTTCCAATTCCCTATTCTTCACCACTATCATGGAGGGCTTGATACATTATGTTTCTATAATTAACCCTTACATTCCAAGGCAAGCCCCCATGCGATTGAGGAAAGCCTCGACTCCAAGATAATACATCTAAATTCTAGTAATCTTCTCATTCAAAGAGATCAAGGTATACAATGGTTAAACATCAGGCCACAGTAAGAAATGTACAAGAAGATACTCAAGAGCTCACTTGAGAACAAACAAATAAAGTTACAATCAACAAATAGGTGGATAACAACTAGGTGATACTTCGGCCAATTTTGATAATGTATTTTATTTTTGAACCAATTAGATAATATACTATACAACACCTAGCCAATGATAAGGCAAGAGATGGTGCTAGGTGGATAGTCTAGATGAAATTAGTTAAGGCAGTTATAGAGCCACCACAACTATAAGAAGGATGTCTATAGCCAAAATAACTGATCAAGCTTTAACATAGCATATTTTTGCTAAGAGGTATACTTGAGTGCTCGTTATTTGTTGTTGTGTCCTCTTTGTCTTTATTATTCTTTTTCATTCCTTATTCTTTCCATTTCTATGTAGGTTTCATCCTTTATTATTTTTGTTTCTATGCAGGTTTTGATAGGAAATCACCTAAGAAGCTGATAATATTTCTAGATTATTAAACCAGAGGTCTAGAGACTCAACTGTTGCGATATTCTAATGGAAGAGTGAAAGGTCCTTGTTATGATACTTGAATGAGGATCTTTATTGTATTGATATTTCAAGATTTCAATGGCTATTTCAAGCCAAACTCTTCATGTAACCATCTCTAAAATATTAATACAATTATGGGCTTCTTTTCTATTAATTTCTTGTCTTCAGTCTTGTGTGTATCTTCATTATGGGTTACATTATTTGAATTCATAGTGAACATTTCTTTAATTTTTCAACTATTATGTCTATTACGATATTCGAGTGAATTTAATTGCACCAATTATCTCTTTTCCCATTCTCTCTATTTTCATTGAGTTATTATTAAATATTTCTACAATAGCCCAAAGGATTAAGCCATCGATCATACATAAGGCATTATTGAATTGTTATTTTTAGTTCGGTCACAATTTATAAAATATTTAATTCACCACCATAAATTTGTAAGAGCATGAACATAAAATATTAAAAAATTTAAGTTCACCTCATGGGTATCCTTACCATACCTGTTCCATTTAGAAAATATTGAAGAACTCTATTCCCAGGTTAAAGAGGTAGGTTGACCAGATCCTGTAATTGCTTGTTTGCAGTAGGTTTTCCTATAGCATGAAAACTTAAACCAAGGATGCAGGAAAAATCCCCAATAGTAAGGAGTGCAATATTCAAGTATTCAAGAGTCACATTTCTAAGGTTATATTATGGATACAAAGTTCTATGTTGTATCATCAAAGAAAAATCAATAGAAGAATACAAGACTGTATGAATCTTGTAAACAATTTTGAGCAATTCAATTGTAAGTTTTCTTCATGTTGTTGCATGAATGATATTGACCATTTTAATTCATATTATTTATATTTTATATGAATTTTTATTTATTAATATTGGTCATATATATATTGAATTATCAAATATTTGATTAATATACTTGATCCTAAACATTAGGACTTGTGATAATCTGTTTAAAAATCCAACATACATTATATCTACTTCTTGTCATATATTATCATAAGCTATTCAATTCCCATTGGCTCCCATTAGAATAATAATTGTTGTTGTCATTTTTCTCAACTACCTCCTAGCAACAATGTTTGGTGTACTTGTAAGAATATCTTCTTTCCATTTGTATCTTCCTTCCTAATCCATGTACATAATATTTGAAACCTTATCACCATATTTTCTTGAAGTAATCCCATCCATGGTTTCAAAATTGGATCTAGATTGAGTGATATTCTATCACATAAAGTATCCATCCAAATAATTTTTTCTTGAGTTCCCACCACCCATATTAGACCTTTAATCATTAAATCAATTGATTATTTTAAACCATTCCATAGTGCAAAACCATCTAGAAGTGAGAATGCAATAAATATTAAGCTTGGGTCATTAAGCTCAATATACTTAGAAGAATTATTTTCCATTGTATTTGACTCTCTTTGTACAATATCTAAACTAATTTTCTCCCAAGAGCTAGGTTTTCATCCTTAAGAACTCTTAAAATAAGACTTCTCCTAGTTTTATCATCATACACCTTGCTCCATTTCACCAAGGAAAATTTTATTTTATAATGTAATCCTAACCAAAAAAATGATGGCATAATATATATTAAAAAAAATTCTAATTATTTTAGCATAATGTACAAGGACATATTATATGTTGAAATGGCCTATAATATTGATTAATTAATTGCACTCTTCTTGCTAATGATAACCATCTACCTCTCCATGTTGGTAGTTTATTCTAAACTTTTATTCTAAATGGATTCCATAATTTTATCCTCATTCTCCCTTAAAATAAGGGCATCCCTAGATATGTTGCAGGTAAATTTACCTTCTCCATTTGAAGTAACCTACATACCATTGATTTCATTCTAGTTGGAGTTTTTAAGAAGTAAATTTTGAATTTTTTTCCTGTTGACTTTTTGCCCTAACACTCTTTTATATTTCTTTAATAAGTTATTCAAACCTCTAGTATTGGTTTATCCTACCCTCCCAAAAAGGGCTATGTCATCTATAAATTGTTGGTGGTTGATGTTGTTAGTGTTATTACTATCCATAAGTTTATTTATTAGCTCATATTTATATTCCTTCTTCAAATCCCTTCCCAATACCTATTACATAATAATGAATAGATATAGTGATAGAGGATCTATCTATATAAGAATCCTCTTGGATTTAAATAATTATGTTACTAGCCAATTGACCAACACTAAATAAATATCATTTAACCCTATCATAGACTTTATTCATATCAAGTTTTAATACCATTGCTCTCTCTTTTGTAGAAGTTATTGAATGCATTACTTCATGAGATACTATTATCACATCCAAAATTTGTCTCCATTTCATAAACCATCCTTGCTATTTTGAAATATTTTCTAATACTGGTATTAACTAATTTAACATCACCTTGGATGTTATATTATAATCCATATTACATAGCCTTATGGACCTAAATGAATCAAATATTTTTACATCCTTCTTTTTTGGAATCAAGGTAAGTATGTCGCATTTATTTTATAAGATATGTATTGTTTTACCCTAGATTGTTGCATTACCACCAATAAATAACCCTTCATTATTTTATAGTTATGTCAATATAATATTGTAGAGAGTCTATCTAGACATTAGGCTTTATCCTTATAAAAATATAAAAGAGCTAAATTAACTTCTTCTAGTATAATAGGCTCCATCAATTTACTATTGTTTTCATCTGTTATAATTGAAGATACTTCTTGTAGTATTTTATCATTAAGAACTTCACTATCCTAGAATATGTTGGTAAAAATGCTCTACCTACTTTCTAATTTCACTCTAGTATTCAATACAAACCTCTTCTAAATATTTAATTCTACTAATTTTATATTATAATCTTTGTACTATTGTCATCCTATGAAAAAAATTGTGTTTTTATCTCCTTTTAACCAAACCTATATCAATTTAAATATCCAAAATTTATCTTCCTTATTCAAAATATTATGATATTCACTAAGCAATTCCCTTTACTCTAATCTTGGATTATTGTTCAAATTTTTAGAATTTTGAAAGCTTTTGTTTTAGTTCTTCCTTCTCAAAAATATTTCCAAAAGTGTTCTTGTTACATTATTTATTCTACATGTCATTTATTTAATTTGTTTTGGAAGTGTATACAACCCACCATTTCCTATAGAATTCCACATATGTGCTAACATTTAAAAAAATTGAGGATGGTCTTCCCACATATGCTTATTTTATTTTAAAAATAAAATTATTTGTTCATATTTAAAATATATATTTTAATTTACTTACCACTATTTTAACTTTTATTGGCCAACGATATAAACCAATCCTTGTCAAGGTGTTTATTTTAGCACAATTTCCTTCATCTAGCCAATGATATAAGAGTATGCATCTTTCTAATTTTTATGCTATCAAGTTTTGGCATGTCTTGTTATTGGTCCAAGTATAGTTGTCCTCTTCAAACTCAAACTCCCATAGATTATTATTTTGAATAAAATCTAAGAAATCTCTCATACTTTGGGTATTTTACTAATTATCCCAAATTTTTTATCTAGCTTGGTTATTGCATTAAAATATCTTGTGATCATGAATAATATATTTTTGTATTTACTTCTCATAAAAGTTTCAATACCACTCCATACTTCTAATCTTCTTGACTAAGTTGTAGGTCCATAGACATTGAGAAGGATGAAATGAATATATGCAAAGTAGCATCTAACTAATGAGGCTATTTAGTTCATAGTTTTATTAATGGTTTCACAGGATGTTCTATCTTGATTCCAACATGTTAGAATTATCTCTACCAGTCCTTAATCCACAACATCCTATTCACATCTTGCCCATACTACTTTCATATTTTTGGAATTTTTTTTCCTTGTCAGTTAGTTTCTTGGATACAAAGAATATCATTCTTATTACTTAAAATAATGTCCCTCATGCACCTCTTATTTTAGGGGGAATTAGGACACCTTAAATTCTATGAGATGGTAATCAAGTCTCATTAGGGGCTACTAGCCCCACTTGTTAATTACCAATATCAATTTTTTGTTTAGTAAAGAGAAGTCCAACCAACTTAGATTGTGTTTCTTTCTCTATGTTTTATCTTGCTTCCCTAGCTATCACTTGGTAATTTGAAGGTTTTCATCTTTTTTTATTGTTAGTATCAAGAGTAGATCTTATTATTTTATTCCACAATATTCTTTTACAACTTTTTTTTTCATGAGATTTATCATCTCCTGGCATTGTTAAGGAAGAATTTGACTTATGCTTATCATTTTCTAGCATTTCCTTGTTATTGGTAGATGTATTGCCATCTGAAACTACATTTTATCTACCACTTTCATTCTCTTGAATGATGCATGGAATTTCAAAATCTAATGAGGCACATTTCTTAGGTTTCGTAATAATGTTCATCCCTAAATCAGGATTACACTAGGTAAATAGTTCCTTATTAATATTTTTATCATATTGTACCATATCCTCTAAGCTCTATTATTATTTGTCTTCATAGGTTAAAACCTCAAAATAATTGGTATGTCTTCCAATATTCTTACTAGTATCTAGTATTTATTTACTTTCATTTGTCTGGACCTATTTTTTGGAAGTTAAACACCATCCTCATCCATAGCCATTTGTAAGTTTCTCTTGTGGTTTTATACATATGTGTCTATTGGACTCTTCTTAGGGCATGATATCTCAATATACCCCATCTCATAACATCTTCTACATATGAAAGATATATTTTCACAATCCATGATTTGGGGCCCCAACTTGCCCCATCCTTAAGAATGATTGACTATAGTAAAAAATTATTGATATCAATCATGACCAATATTTGGGCATAAATAGCCAAGATTCTATCTTTTGTAGTTTCTAAAATCTCAAGGAATCATCCTAGAGTGTTGCCTATTGCATTGAAGATACCTATTCTCTAAAATTTCAATGGTCAACCCACACATCCTAACCCATATTGGTACTAGAGACTTACTTCTATATAATGATATATAATCTTCATATAATCTAGGAAAGGGATTCCTAGATTATATAATAACTAATTTTAAAGATCTTAAAATTTTGCACAAATTGGTCTAGGAATCATTTTAATTGGATAATCCTTTAAAAAGATGTGGCTTCTAAAATATGGACATTTTTCTAGAAAAGGTTATCCTAAAATTTCCCTTGTTTTTAATGGTTGTCTTCACATGGTCATATCTCCCTTGATACTTTGGATTATTTTATATTACAACTCATTTTAAATATTTTTAAATTTTGAACCATATTTTATTATCCTTCTAATAATGATAAAAACCTAATTATTACATGAAACCAAATATTTACAAGGTATTTACAAAGTATTTACAAGGTACAAAATAATGTAATATTCTCTAACACTTACACCATGGTTATTGTGATTTACAACATGCCACATCTCATAGGTATTTCATAATATATTTTTATTCTATTCTTTCACTTTGAATATCCTAGTTTTATGTGATTACCCTAGAAAAATTGGCATTAAGACTAATTTACCAATAATAAATGGTATTCTATATTTTTGTTGTCCAACAAAAATGTATGCCCAAAGATACCAGTAAACATTAGAGTATTCATATTTAGTGGTAAAATAAATCCCTAATATTCATAGCCTATCAATATTTATATGATTAATGCTAGACATGACTAGCATATAACAAAATTTATTTTACCAGGAAAGATTTCCTCCATTGTATTAAAGAAAAATTGGAGTGATATCTAAGAATAATAGCTATTGAAATATTAATTATGACATGTTATATTAAATAGAACATTAAGCACAATATTTAGGTAATTTTACAAGTGAATCTAGATACATTGGCATGTAAAATTCCTTATTCATTATGCTCAACTCTATGGGATCATTGTAGATATATTTTATTAGCATTGTCAAATATATATCTTGGGCCACTAATTAAAATTAGTATATTTATAACCAAAACCCCACCTTGCTCCATGTACATAGTTGTTTGTAACAAGTGAGAACACACCATGAAGAATGTTGCAAGAAAGGTAAGGGTATTATTAAAAAATACAAGCATATAAATTAACACATACATTGTTCATGAAAATTAATGAGAATATATAATAATAATACTAACATATATTTGACAAGACAAATAATAAATACAAGAAACTCTATCACTAATATGGATTGCAATTTTTTTGGATAGAAATAATGCATAGTTATCTTTAAGATAGACTTATAGGAATACGTAGGATGTCTTCATGGGGGTAATCATGTTCTTTATTTTTACATCTATGGTAATATCTTCTATAAAATGTCACACAAAGTATTTCACCTAGTTAATGCTAAAATATGATTTGTAAATCATACATAATCAAAGAATCAAGTCTCTTTATGTTGGAGAAAATATTGAAAATATTCTAAAGATACTTTTACTAGCATAATATAAAGAATGATATATTGGCATACATAAATTCATGCAACCCTAATACTATTTACAAACTAACCAATATCAATCAAGGACTAATATAGCATTTTCAAATTCCAACCAACCTTTCAAAATCAAACTCCATTGGTTTCCTCTTATTTTTCTCATATCTAAGCATAAAAATGACTATGTTATTATAGCAATTGATAATATTCAAAAAGGACAATAATGATTCCTTCAAAGAGGTCTATTTCAACTTAAAATATTGTTAAACTCTACTTCACTCATGTATAATTCAATTTTTTTTTGTAAAAGTCCATTACATGGATAGTAAATATTTTAGGATATTTTTGTTTACCTTATATAGCATAATGAATATCCAACCAACCATGTCAACAACCTTGCAATCCTATTTAGTGAATTGACTAATTATGCATCTTCCTCTTCAATCATCCATGCATATGGGATGGGAGTATCTCATACATTAAACATGGGTATCTTCAAACTCTTCATAACCATACTAAAAATGACCAATATCGTGATTGTGTCAAATTCAAAATTTTCATTCTTTGATATAGCTCCTTCTATGGAACTCATGAAGTATTAACCTCATGGATTAAGAAAGGTAGAAAATACAACATGGTTTGTGGAATGGATTTCGTATATATAAATTATATCCACATACTTTTTTGGAGAAGATGAATTACAAATACAATAAATTCCATGACTAATATAGAGTCTGACATCTATTTAAGATTAGATTAAAAAATGGTTATATTTAATAATAATAGAATTATAATACTCCATAATAATAATAGACCTCCATGCTATGAATAATACATGATGACTAAGAATGTGGGAGAGAATGATTTCAAAATGGGCATTCCATATTACCTTGGAATACATCCAATATTAAATGTTGAACTTCTTAAACATTATCATACTTTTTTGCTATAGATTTATTTAATAATATAACTAGTGGTTATTAAGAAAGTCAATCCAAACAATTTAGCAACATTGGAGGAGGATCAAATTGTTGATACTTGTGAAATAATACCACTATAAAATACATGATTTGGGTATACATAGTGTTCATGAAGGGACAACATGGTCATTGAGGGAGTGGATTATAATGCATTACATAAAGATATATTTTTTGATATATTTTCAAACATTAATGTAAAAGGGACCATTGATTTTCAGAGGAGAGCACTTGATCTTAACAGACATACTTAACCATATTGTTAGGAACATAACTTTATAGTTGATATAGTTATATGAACATCCTAACTAGCATATCAAGAGTGTCACTTTTAAATTGATGTAGATAACTTAACCACATTATTGAAATGATGGTGTTAAGCTTTGGACTTGAATGAATTATGAATATCACATGAAATGAACCTAATTTATATGTGTCACATGGTATGATGAAGATCACATGGAGATCATATAATTGTGACAAGTGGTATGATAAAGAAAGTTATAAGTTATTCCACTTCATAGAATTTAATTGTAGTAGTATTGTGAATAGGGAAAATATGAGGACATGAAGGGCCCAACAAAGGGTATTCTAAAACATCCTTCTTTTTCTCTTCACTTGTTAACCTCAAGATTAGGGGATGTTTTTTTGAAGATCTAAAATACTAGTTTTGATGGATTTCTTACAACACCTACATTTCTCTAGAATAAAAGCTTCCATATAATATCCTTCTTCCTAATGCTAACCCTAATTTGATCTACAATATGTAATTCAAACAAATGCAAACACACATAAGCCTATTACTAAATAACTTTTTATTTTGAATGGTGATAAAACAAACAATCCTTTATTTTCAAGCAAGGGTGTAAGAGTGAATGCATCAATAAAATTAACCTATGAAGTGACTATATGCAATTTAAATTACTATCTAGAATAGAAAATGTAAATATTTATCATACCTTATTAAAATAATGACTAACTAGTTTCAAAATTTCCTCTTCTGTTAAGTTAACTTACAAAGTAAATACAAAACCTTTAAAATTTAAAACATGCATATTTAAGGTACTAAAATAAAAAATTACAAGGTTTAGGAATTATCAAACCTAATTTCTTATAGAAGAGGAAGAGCCACTTTCTTGTAAGAATGTCACTAGTTCTTTTGCTTCATGTTAATGCTTTTGTCGAGTCTTGAAATTTTGATAGAAAACCTACAAAAACAAACACACAAAGAGGAGGTCAATGTAGAGGGGTCTATCAAGTCTTAATAGAAGATTGTGTATTTCCTTGATTGACACAATTTGACTCCCATTTTTTGTTTAAAAACTTTGGAAATGAAAATAGGATAAAATCCTAAGAAAAATTATAGATATGATAGAAGCACCACCACTACCATTGCTTTTGCTATATACAAATAGAAAGCTAAGGTGCATACCAAATCAAGTTTATGAATGATAAATTATAGAGGGTTCAGTCCTAATTAAATTTAAATACCTTGTAATATCAAAACAATAGCGATTTATCTAATTAAATATAAGATACAATGATTCAAATAGAAGACTAATGTAGTCGCAAACAAAGGATGCAAAGATGAATAAGAGAAATGAGATCAAATATGAAAGCCACAAAATCAAAAACACTAGATTTGTAAGTTATGAAATGAAAAGGAGAATTGATGGGAAAGGATAGGGCATAACCCAAAATCATGAATTGCCTTATCTTGTTGATAGGAACATGTCAATGACTCTTCCAGCACCCTTAAGTATTTTTTATCACCTTGATGGAAGCTTGATGAAAATGTATTGAAAATGTTATTGCCTTGATTTGGATGCTTGGAAACTAGCTAGAATAATTTCCTGAACACTTAAAAGAATCTCATACAAGATACAAGATTGGAAAATTTGCAAGTGTCTGGTAGTATGTCAACCTATTTTTGTCAACATAATTGTTGCAAACTATAATCTTAGAATAATTTTGATAGATTTGTGTTGTCTAATGAATTCTCTTCTCAAAAGGCCTCCCAAAGGGATAACTTTACAGATAGATAAAGCTCTCTCAGAGGATGCATGAGGGATATTAATAGAATTATCAAGGAGGTGATGTGTTGGATGAGCATGGCTAGACAGGAGGTGATGGAAGAAAATTGGGGGGTAAAGCACATGCAATTGTCAATAAAGAAACAATATTGGTAACTCCAGTATTATATTTCCAACTAATCATGCAACTGATCTAGAAAACTAGGTCAATGGGATAAGATCTAATGAGGACAAGAAATGATAGGGAATTAGGGGTTAAAAATCTTAGTTTTGGTGGTGGTAAGGCAAAAGCACCAAGGATAAAAAATGTTGGTGGTGATTTTGTCATGGTGTTACCACTCCATGACTATTGGAGGTCAAAATTGGGCAAAAAATATAAAAACAATTGACTAGCAAAAGTGCCACCAATGAAGTAGAAGTGCCACTAATTCTAATAATTAGGTCCTAGCACTTTCACTTTTGGAGCAATAAATACTTCAAATTAGGTATAAAAATTGTTGAATTAGCTTAATATATTTGGAGGACTAATTGATTAGGGAAATGAAAACATTAATTATTAACCTACGCTTAAAATTCGATGTCTATATTTACCCCTATTGATGCATTTATTGTATAATGAATGCATCCAAAATTGATGCAAATGCCCTAATTTTGAGAAAATAAATTTTTTCCTATTGCTTAAGGTTAATGGTATAAAATGAGTGATGCAAGAATAATTTATTTAGTCATAATGTTAAATATTTGCATTTTTAGACAACAATAAATGTAGTCATATCCTGATGTGCCACCTCAAATTTAAGAAGCAAAATCATGTTGATGCAAGGAAATTTGACT
This sequence comes from Wollemia nobilis, assembly GCA_028583015.1. Lineage (NCBI taxonomy): Eukaryota > Viridiplantae > Streptophyta > Pinopsida > Araucariales > Araucariaceae > Wollemia > Wollemia nobilis. Next base: position 6,176,628 of record JAQPPZ010003193.1, on the reverse strand, counting down.
TGGCTATGACCTACACAAGAACAATGAGGGGAGGAAGTGGTGTCAAAATACAAAGGATGGCTTGGGAGGTTGGAAGGGGAGGAGAGAGATAAGGGGGGACTAAAAGAGTTGAGGAAGGTAAAATCAAATCATTTTTATCATGCAGGTTAGAGATACGTGGCTGTAGACACTAGTTTTTAATGGATACTTCAGTGGCTTACTAGAGACATATAATACATTGTGTCAATGGTATTTGAGCACCATAGCTATGATGAGATGTAGTAGCATAAAAAATAAGTAAAAATCCTCATTATTTTCAATGATTTTTCTCTAAAAATATATTATATGGATAGGGCTATGCTTTTTTGTATGGATGATCCTTCTATGAAGTGCTTATGTTAGTAGTAGTATTTCTACCATATAATATTTTTACATCCATACATTATCATTTTTATTATTGTATAGTAATACACTTTTATCATACAATGGAACTTTTATGGCTATATAGTGCTATCATGTACATATGATTCTTTTGTCATATGACACTACCATGTCTGTATGAAACTTTTATTACATGTTGATTTTGTGTTCAAGGTTAATTTGTACTAACATTCACCTTGATTAAAAATGTAGGCATAACAGGTCATTTTGTATTAGAGGTGACCTCATGCATTATATACCATTTATGACTTGTTTAGGTTCAATTACTATGGCCTCCTCATGGTAGTTAGGTTGTACCATTAACATAAATGTCAAAATAAAGTTTGATCGAGGAATACTCATGACTTTAAGAGAGTAGTAGTACTTGAAGATGAGTACCTTCTAAATTCCCATAGGAGAGATGATAGTCACATTAGAGGATGCATGGAGGATCCCTCAAGTGCCTATTAGGAGGATAATATTTTGGATAGGCTATGACCAATGATAGGCTTTGTAGATGTTAATAGGAGATAAGGATTTTAAAGTTGTAAGATCTGGTATTGACATTAATGTATATATAGGGGATGGGTTGGACCAATAGCCCACTTTCATATGTGCACTAATATTAAGGGTCTTAGTTATAGATAGGAGCAAGAGAGTGGTGCACTAGGAATGGGAGAAGTTGTCACTCATATGTGGGATGAGTAGACCATGTTTGTCTAGGGGTCAAGCATCATAGCTTAGTTGTATCAAACCCTTCACAAGGTCATATATCAAGGAAATATATGCTTGGTATGTTGCACTATGGCTATTTTAGTACATGCTCTTATGGGGGTAACATCTCATCATACAATTAAGGTACCAGGATCTATTAGCCATAAAAATATAAAAGTGTTCATTGATTCAAGTAGTACACATAATTGTATTGACATCAAGACTGCTAAAGCATTGAACTTGCACATTAATTCTTCCAATCAAGATAATTTTTAAGTTTTAATTGCAAATGGAGGAAATTCTCAATGTATTGGTATAACATCTCCAGTTTCAATCCAAATGGGAAGTTACACTTGGCAAGGAACTCTCTTCATTATGATTTTGGGAAGTTCAAATGTTATTTTGGGCGTTGAATGGTTAGAACAACTAGAAGTTGTTAGTTTTAATTTTCAAAAATTATATGTTAAATGGAAAAAAAGTGGAAAGAATATTTGTATCCAAGGAATTCAATCTCCACCATCCAAGGTGGTGAGTTCACACTGCATAGAAAAGATATTTAAGAAAGGAGGTTATGGATTCTTAGCTAAAATTAATTGCATTGAAGCTCAAGCAATAAATACTCTTGTGAATCCCTCAAAAGATCTTCAAGACATGGTGGCTAATGATGAAGAAGTATACAAAAACATGCTCCACTTCTAGAAAATGCATCCAGTACTATATGAAGAAGGACATATAACTCTTCAACCAGAAGCAATATTGCAAATCAGATCATGTCATATTAACTCTCACTAGATTAAATAATTTCTAATAAAATGGTAGGTCCTACCAGAAAAAGAATCTACATGGGAATTGGAGATTATTTTTGACTCATTTCCAGCTTTGAGGACAAAGCTTTTCGAGGAGGGGATCCATGTTACAATACCAATATAGCTAGTCGGTTATATTTCCAATTATTCATAATTTCATTGATTTAATAATATTAATAGAAGTAGGTTGATTTATATTTTATAATCTATCATCATTTATTAATAATGTTGTGTATTTGCAAGAGAATTAGCCCTCTCTAAGTGGTGAATAACTTAGCCCTCCTCAAGTGGTAAGCATTTATTTGATTTATTTGGATTAGAATTGTATTTATTTATAAAGAAATATCTTTTTAAGACAACCACCCATATCATCAACATCAACATAACCCATTATCATAACTCGTTCATCATCCCCCATCCAATATACTTCACAAAAATCCACTATAATTGTATTCACATCAACATCATCAGTCATCTATCAAACCCCTTAGGCAAATCCATCTTCATATTTACTAGCTAATGTCTCACAAGTTGATTTTATAGACTGTGATATTCCATTCATCATACATTCATTCCCTCATTTGAGCCACAAGCCATCAATGAGATCTACATATCCACGTCCACTCCATCCACCTCATCCATGCCCACACAAGTTGCAGTCCACCTTTCCAATATTAACATTGGAAAATAAGTGGTCCAAGATGTCATAGTTACACTAGTAAGTATCCAAACTATAGAGATTATGATCATCCATGCGATCCACCCTTATCCATACGAGTGGTGTACACCATGGGTTCAGTGACTACTCAAATTAATTTCATACATGGGGGGGTCAATTCATCATTTTATCCACCTTCCCTAGAAAAATCTAGACAACAATTCCTTGCCAACATAGAGTGCATGACCGGTTTTCCTTCACGATACTTTTATTGAGTCAATTGGTAAGAATATATCCTAAGATGATATGAAAAAGGTGTGTATAAAATCATTGAAATCCCATATTGAGAAGTGCATGAACATTCAAGTTTGGGCTACCATTTTCATTCTTTTGCTTCCTCTTTTGAACAAGTTTTTTCAAAGCCTTCATTTAAATTTAAAATAGGAAACTAATCATAACAATGACTTTGAGGAATTTGATTATGAGTATGACATCATGTTGATAGCTTCATATGAATTTGAAGAGGAATCAACCCCAATCACTCCATTCACTAAATAGGATGAGCATTATCTTAGAATTTTCCCCATCCACCAACCCATTTTCCATTTCCTCCTTGCAAGGGAGTGATCTCAACCAATTGGTGAGCCACCACCTCCACCTGATCCACTTCACCAGAATATCATGTAAAATATATACATAAAAAAAAAAACACACAAAATTATTTGCATTACATTTTCTTGGCCTTATCATTTGCATTTGCAAATTTTGCTTACTACTATTCAGGTTTCCAAGGTTCCTTCATCAATTCTAGGAGATGAGACCAAACCCCACTTCACATTGCCAACCACCATTTTCCTACTAAGTCAACATGAATTCTATTGACTTATTCACCTCACTCCATAATACATACAATTTAGCAAAAACCAATTCCAATTGACATTAGCTTCAATTATATGGAAAGGATTTCATCACCACCATCCTTTGTTGAATTCATCCTTTCTAAGGAATTGTTAAGATCTTCCACTACTTACATTACTTTATCATATTCACCTTCACCTCCACCTTCACATTCACCTTCACCCTCGGATCCTAAGGTTTTCCAAGAAGACATGGAAGATAATAATCCATAAGAGTTTTATAATTTCAGTGATGACATTCATCTAATACCAATGCCCCATCAACTTTAGGAAGGTTCACACATGGCCATTGAAGATACTATAGATGTGAACCTTAGTAAAGATGTGGAAAAACCACAAATCATTAAACTTTAAAAAAAAATCATCTATAGATGAATAAGAGAAATTTATAACTCTCCTTAATAAGGAGAAGGGTATATTTGCATGGTCCTATAAAGATATGTCTAATATTAAACCTAACTTGGTTGTCTACAACTTAACCTTACATCTTGATGCTAAGACAATCAAACAAATTTTGATAAAGTTACATCCTACCATTTTCCTCATGGTCAAAGAAGATCTTCAAAAGCTATTAGATGTGGGTTTCATTCAATCCATTGACTATCCTAAGTGGATTTCAAATATGATACCCATTCGTAATCCTAACAAGGTGATACACATTTGCACTAACTTTTGAGACCTTAACAAAGCATATCCCAAGGATGACTTTCCTCTACAAAACATCGATATTGTCATCGACACTTGCGCTGGACATAAAATGCTTTCTTTAATGGATGGTTTTTTAGGATACAATCAAATTTAGATTAATCTTGATGATCAACATAAAATAGCATTCTCAACACCTTGGGGGACTTTTTGTTACAAGGTAATATCATTCCACCTTAAAAATGCAGGTGCCACTTATCAATGCGCCATGACATACATCTTCCACGATTACATGCACAAGATCATTGAATACTATGTGGGTGATTTATTGGCAAAATATAAAATCTGAGAAGAGCACATTGGTGTCTTGGAGAAAGTTTTTTATTAACTCCTAGAGCATAATGTAAGTTTGAACTCCAAGAAGTATGTTTTTGGTGTCACATCAGGTAAACTTCTAGGATTCGTTATCTCCAAGTGAAGCATTTAAGTGGACCCAAACAAGGTCAAGGTCATCATGGAGATGCCTATCCCAAAAAAAATTGAAAGAGTTGCATAGTTTATAGGGAAATATCAAATCAATCCATCATTTCATTGCACAACTCTCAAACAAATGCAAGTCATTAAATCACCTACTACAAAAGGGAGTGACATTTTCATGGATAGAATAACATCAAAAATATTTTATTGATATCAAGCAACACTTGGCTTCTCCACCCCAGTCTTAAATCCTCCTCGTCCAGGGGTCCTCTTACATATGTATGTTTTAGCAATGGAATTTTCCTTAGGGACAATGCTTGCACAAAAAAATGAAAAGAATCATGAGCAGACAATTTATTACATTAGTCAAACATTGGTAAGTTATGAAACTTGATATTCTTATGTAGATAAATTATGCCTAGCAGTGGTTTTCACCACTAAGAAACTTAGACATTACATGCTAAGTCACACTATCTATGTCATAGCTAAAATGAATCCTCTATGTTACATGATGTCTTGCACTTACAAAAACACCTGCACCATAAAATGGATAATGCTTCTCACTGAATTTGATATTGAATTCATTAGTCAAAATCACATTAAATGTTAGGTAATAGCCAATAAACTTGTGGAAGATCCACTTCCTAGTGATCAACCCTTGATTATTGAGATCTCAAATGATTCGATATTTATCATTATTGAACAAGAAGAAGATGTCATTCCTAAGGAAGATGTCAATATCACACTATTCTTTTACGGTTCTATTGGAGCCAAATTTGACTCAACATCTGAAACCCCAAATTTTAATTTTTTGGTTTCAATGTAATAAGCAAAAGTTGCTAATTCACCTAAGAAGTTGATTTCCATTTGTTTGAAATTTTAAAATCAAACTTAGCCATTTTTATTTGAGCTTATGACCGTTATCTCATCATTTAAAAAGTCATTAAGGCCAAATAATTTGAGTGCCTAGTACCATAGTAAAATCGTAGAATACCCAACATTTAAGTAAGGGTCATGGTGATCATAATATTTGGACTTAAGTAAAATTTTAAATCATTAAAGTCCTAAGGTATTAAAAGGATTTAATCAAGGGCCATGGTCTAAAAACCCAAAAATCTAAGCACAATATTAAAGTCTAAAAACATAAAATTTGAACTAAGGGCTTAATTAAAACCTTGAGGGTGCATGCCCCATTACATTAAAAATTGAGCACCTTTAAACAGATCTAAGGGTAGTGCTTCATCAAAGAAGAATCCAATGGCCATGCTTGATTTGATTAAATAACTCTTTAAAAATATGTGGCTAAAGGAATTAAAATATAAAGTTTTGAAAGAATTATTAATAAAAGCATTAGGAACATGCACCCCATTTACTTAAACAGTGAGCTAATCAGGTTAATCCGACGGTAGCACTCGATCAATATCTGAATCAGACTATAGCGCTCTCATAGAAGGGGTATTGAAAAGGACAAAATCCCACGATATTAATTATGACTATTAAATGAGATTAGAAAGGGTCTAACACATCAGATAATTATCCCCCTTTCAGCTTAATCAAATTTTAAAATCATGTGCCCCTTGGTAACTAACCCCACAGGTTGAATAAAATCAATGACCATGCCAACATTGATCAAGATCCAAAAACCGCACCAAAATCGAAACCCAAACAATGAAATGGTAATATATCGGGTAACACAAAGGTAAAGCTAAGATTAATCACACATTATTAAGGGTATAATATGTTACTAATTATCCCCCTTCAGGCTTAATCTAAGATTAATCAAATTTAATGATGCTTCCCTTTTGGTTATTGAGTGTGCAGATTGTAGGATATCTAACGGTAGCACCTCATTAAAGAGAAATCGAGCGGTGGCGCCTTAATGATCCAATTGAAAGATAATCTGACCAAGATAAAATTAATGTTTTAATTAAATGGATTAGCATGATATATTGAACTTGTGTTTAAAGTTAAAACATGCCACCTTTGATTAATCAAGCAGATCTGACAACAACGCTCCATCCAAGTAAAATCGAACAGATGCACTCTACTCAAAAAATTAAATTTATTAAATATCATGTTATAGGTCGAGGTAAAATCCTAAGCATAAAGTTGAAAAACCTTGATTAAATGTCACACTGCTTTAAAAATATCACAAGGTAATGATTAGCTTAGTTTTAATCAAATGGTTGCTTTTGTTATGAGACTAATCCCGTAGGATAAAAGAAATCAACGATCATGCTAATCCTTCTTAGGATCTGATGATAGTGCCCAAATCAAAGATCCAAGTATGAAATGATCCTGAAAATCCAACGGTAGTGCTCCATTGATATTAAAAGTATTCGAAGAAAATAATTGATTCAAAGTCAAAACAATATGATACAAGCAAGGCTAATCCAACATACATATTCTGAAAAATCTAATGGATGCGCTCCCTCTCAAAATAATCCAATGGCAGTGCACGCTTCAAAGGTAAATCTAATGGTAAGCCTAAATTAGCATTCAATTAATAAAATTTTAATCACATTAGCAAGGGCTCTAACACATTATTAATCACCCCCTTTTTGATTAATCAATATTAAACAAACAAAAAAAGGGGGTTCGAAGCATGTTTTATTTTGGTTATCTAACCCGCAAGTTATAAAAAATCAAAGGCTACGGCCTTATCCAATCTGATCGAATGACTACATTTGATCACGGTTGTCTAGGGAACCTTAAGATATCCAAGATGATGACATGCACTCACATCAAGAACCAAATCCTATGGGGATCCCCAAGACGATTGTTGCCCAATTAAAACTATAGTCGATCCCTAATATTAATTATCATCCAGGGACAAGGTGGTACCATATTAAAAAAAAATGCTGACCCTATCACACATCATGGTTCCATGTCGAAGAAGAAGGAGTTTCAGTGACCACTAGCAAAACCTTCAGTGACCACTAGCAAAATTGTAAATATTACAGGTACATGAACCAAAGAGCCCAAGGACACATAGGATGAAGGACACTACCCGCCATAAAAGCCCAACTTCGAAAGAGAATGTGTTGGCGAATTTCCTTTGGCTAATTTTAAAAAAGTAGTTGGTAGCACAATATTAATGATAAAATGTACAAAAATATCAAACTCATTTCATCACCTAGTATTTGAGCTCACAAAATCAATCAATTTACCACCCTGGTAATCTAAGAGCAGAAATTGATACGCAAGAGGTATAGAGAGAGGAAGAGTTTTGAGATTTTATTTTTCATAGAAACTAGACTCACTACCATGAGCATAATGGCATCATGGGGAGATGCTTTTGCTCCCAAAGACACTAGAGAAGCAGTGAAATTCATTACAAACCGGTCACCATACTCTAATATTTTTGGACCACTTGTACCTAGTAGCACAATGTATGAATTCACCCAAAAGTGTGGAGCTGATAAGAAACCTACTCCAGCACAGTAGTACGAGATCAAAATACATGTATCAAGAGTTTTGCTCATGTGATGGAGAATGATAATAGGACCCTATGGATAATGGTTGACATATTTCATAAATCCCAGAGGTTACAATACAAGGGTTTTCCTAGAAGTAATAGATGGAACAATAACCTCGGGAAGTTGATATGTCCAAAGGTTTACTTCTCCTCGGATTTAATGGCATGGTTAGTAGTGTCATATGACAAAAGGACCAAAATATTTTGAGATAATAAATAGCGATCAATATTTAGTACTAAATTCGAGCACATTAGGCAAGTTTTCAATTTGATAGAGTCTACCACCTTTTTAATTAAATAGGTAATTGAACATCAATCTCAAATGTTCACAGGATTAGAAGTTTTTAAATCTTTGTTTGATACAAATGAGAATATATTTGATCAATTCCTAATTAGGAAAATTGCTTTTAGTCAATGGGTCCAAGACTTTTGTGACATGATAAACATAGTCTTAGGAGTATAGGATCTCAATGTGGTGGACAAAAAAGTTTTGTATTTAGTAGCACAAAGCAATCGGGCACATAATACCCCAATTTATGCATGGGAATTAGAATTGAGTAACCAAATACATGAACAAATGGTAGAATTGAAAAAGGCTATTTTTGAACAAAGGCAAGAGATGCCATTTTTTTCTCAATACTCATTTTTCATCCACCTGATAGTGGGACAATTAGGAGAAGAAGCCCAAAAAGAGTAGAAGTCATTAAAAAACCCTACGTCCAAACCAATTTTTGGAGAATACATGAATGTGCTGAAGGATGGACTCACATGGGCTGGTTCTATGACCATTTTATGGTAGAAATCCATTGGACTTTAATCGGCGTGCTCCCTGAGAGACTAGGGCCAGGAGTAAGGGCTTTTATCAAAGAAAAGGAGATTGGGGATTTCTTTTTCTTAGAAGGGTTCACCTATATTAGGATCTATGGGGCCAAAATTCCCCCTAAGCTATTACCAATGTATTTTCCATTGTCCCTAGAAGCTCTGGAGTTATGCAGGCAGGTGGTTGAAGAAGCTAAGATGAGACTAGTAAAGAAACATGGTAAAGTCCCCTGGCTCAACATTCCCTATCGATTTGGAGACTATATATTTGTTGGCTACCCTGCACTACTCAAAGGAATGTTTGATTTAGACACTATGGATTTTGACGAGATAACTTGGAGGTTTTATGACCCAAAAGGAATATACAGTAGAATGATGGAAAAACAAGAGTATGCTCTAATACAACATTGAAAAGATGCTTATGAAGAAATATTATTGGAAGCTATGGAAAAAGGAGCAAATTTGCAGGTTGTATGGGATTATTTCCCTCCTAAGGATAGGGGCAGCACACAGATTCATGAAGCCTATGATTACCCTACATAATTGAGAAGGCTTAGAGAAATTTTAGTAGAATCTGTAGCACCTATTTTACCAAGAGCTACTCAAGCAATCAAGGAAGACCCTTTATTGGAGTTAATAGAAGAACAAGGTATTGATCAAATGGAGGTCACTGTTAATACTACAGATATAGTAAAGCAACAGGTTAGGCCTCTTGGATGTGATCATCTCAGAATAAAGGCAACACCAAGCACTTCCCAAGAGGTTTCCAAAAACCCAAGTGCAACTAAAGGGAATGAAATTGTGACCACACCTATTTAGAAGTTTTCTCTCCCAGAACAAGCTATAATTCCCATTTTTGATAGAGTATTAGTTGTAACAAGTGTGAATAAATTTGCACCCATGGCCATCCCTACCTCTCTAAAAATAAAAGGACAAGAGGTTAAAATTGATACATATGAATATGAGAAGAACAGGTGGATTTGGGGGTCTCTTCTGAAGTCACCAAGTGAAGAATCAAACAGAGATAACCACTACAAAAAATAAGAATCCTAAATTATCTTTACCTTCTACAAAGGTTTTATTGAAAAGGATAGATGAGCAGACTACTTTTATTGTTGCCAATGAACAAGAATTACAGGTAGTGGCGAGAATGGAAAATCTAGAAGAACAACTTACATATGAATCACAATTAGAAATAGTTGTGTCAAATATAGCAAAAGTACATATTCCTACCCTACAAGATCCAATTTTCTTTAGATTCAATGAGGATATGGGAGGCTCATCAATACTATAAAAGGAAGGTGACATGGTCAAATTTGTCAAGGCAATGCAAAATCAAACCATGGATCAACTGGTCGAGAAAATTACAGAATTAAGAAATCAATTGAAAAAAGAAGAGAAGGAAAAAGCTAAAATAAAAGCATTAATAAATAAACAATAAGAATAATTGGTACAAAAGGACACTCCAAAGGCACAACCCCCTCTAGTGGTAAGGATTCCAAATCATGCATATTATTTGAATGCAATGAAGAAGGGAATGTCAATGAAAATACGAGCTCATGCCAAAGGGCTCACTGAGATGTTCAGGAAGATTAGGGTGATTCAAATTACTTCTCAAGAAATATAGACCTTGATACAGGAGAAGGAAGAAGACTTTGAAGTCATTCGTCCTACCCTTGATTTAATGGGAGACAATTTTGAAGAATTGCAAGGTCAAGAGATAATAACAAATGATGGCAGTAAAATCCAGTTCAATATTGAGTTCTTGAAAGTGGTCATGTTTGGGGTAAACAAGGAAAGGTGGATCAGTGTTGTTACTAAAATGGATAATCTGATAGAATATGCAACAGGTAAAATGGTGGATATTAGTTTTTCCTTAGACCAATTCTTGGAAGCCCCCAATGTAGAAGAGTTACTCAGTCATATAATAGAAATATTTAATTGTGAGTCAGATGATGAGTCAAAAATGACTAGACAATCCACCTTTCTGGTAAATACCATGGAGATGTTGCTCATCCAATATGAGAGAAACAAGCCCATCATTGCCATACAAAAAATATAGAATTTTGAAGGAAATGAATATGCTAAGGTTTGTTGTAGCCTTTGACACAGAAGTTTGGAGACTAATCAACGAACAAATAAAGTGGCTACAACAAGGTCAAAAAGGAAAAGAGGTTGAAACATATAGTCAGCAACCGAGAATGAGCTCAACTCTTCCAACTAAACAAAGGCCTGTGCCAATAGGAAAAATCTCTGAAACAACAAAAGAGTCAAATGCTAAAAGGGGGACAATTCAAGAGGAAGTAGTTGAAGGAAAAATAGTTGAAAAAGGAGTAGTGGAAGAAAAGATAGACTCTCCAAACACCACCATCACTGGTTGAAATAAGCTCTAGTTTGAAAAGGTCAAAGGAAGGTGAACAACATAAACAAAAAGAGATAGTGGAAGCCAGTTGTACTAATTTTGAAGATCAAATCAAAAGAGGACAAGTGTATGGCTAAAAATAAGCCAAGAATAACAAATTCAAGAACCCAACCTATAAGAAGGAGTGCCTAGGTTCAGAATCATCATCAAGCAATTAGGGAATAACATTTTTGCTAAGAGGTATACTTGAGTTCCCTTTAGAGTTGTGTTGTTGTATCTCCTTTTTGTGTCTATTTTTCTCATTCATTCTTCTTTCTTCCCTTTACTATGTAGGATTTTGATAGGAAAATGCTCAAGAAGCTAAAATTATTTCCTGTCCTATTGAGCCTGAGATTCAGAGACTCTAATGTTACTAGATTGGAACAAGGAGAGTAGGAGAGACCTGTTAAATTATTTGAATAGAGTCTTCTTCATTGTATTGATGTATTTCTTTGAGAAAAATAGAGTTAAAAGGCATCCTGCCCACTCTGCATATAATATTTTATGAAATCAATACAATTCTGAGTTTCATTTCTATTATATCTTTGTCTTGGTATTGTGTGTCATTGTGTAATGGATTACATTATTTGAATGCATTATATACATTTCTTTCATTGGTCAAACTTTTATTTTTATTACGATATTGGAATAATTCTAAGAGCGCCAATTTGCTTTTCCCCCTTCTCTCTGTTCATGTCAAAATTATTGTTAAATTGCTATAACAACCCAATGAATCTAGGCATCGGTCTACATAAGGCATAACAAATGGTTATTTTCTTGCTTGGTAATTTTAATACATATAGTGTTACATTAATATGGAGTGTGTAATCAATGTTTTATCACATAATTACCGTTGGGGTTTCCTTACCCGTTCTGCAGTTTTCTTTTAGCAATATTCGTGTTTATCAGAACAAAGAGGCAGGTTGACCAGAGCTTGTAATAGCTCATTGGTTTCAAACAGATTTTTACAACATGACAATCGAATCCTATGGATGCAAGAATCGGTTCCAACAGGTTTTTGGTTCCATTTCCAAGAAAATATTCTTCACGAGTTTAGACCTAGATTTCAAGACACATATTAATAAAACGAGTGGCCAATTGGAATAAAGAACCTATGTTTTTCACATATTTCATGTTCTTTATTTTCTTTATTTATCATGTTTTTCAATTTCTTTTAAAGTGAGTTTATGCATTTATTTATTTTATTGAATTATCCCAAGAACCAACTCCTATGAGGATGAGTGTTAATATCAAGTATTCTTGATAAAGTATACGTTGTTGTTTCTACACCCTAGTGTTGGCGACTCTGTCTGAATGAACCCAAAAGATAAAATAAGAAAGGAAAGAGTAGAACATGTTGGAAAACACTAGGAGAAGCAGTAAGGAGTTATTCCCAAAACTCAATAATCCAGAGGTATTTATACATAATAAAAAAAACCCACTTTTTAATAATACTACTTATAATAGTAGATCTAATTCTAGCGGTAAAAAGTGCGTAAAGAAAAATAAATATCAGAATACTTTTATTGTTGATATCACTGTAGATGAAAAATTGAATTTTGCTATAGAAGATACATGTGATTATTCTCATTGTCCAATTAATAGTAATACTAAGGTAGATAATCCCTTAGATTATATTCAGGCTACCCAGACCCATATTACTATAGGTACTACTACTATGAATTTGAATTCTACAATAACAATGGCCCAAGATAATGTTCATTTGTGGAGAACTAATAGATATAGGCCTTTTATGTTACCAGCAAATCTTAATAGCTTCCAATATTCTTAGGAAATAGTGTAGTAACTGGAGAATATCATATCAAGAGTTTCCTATATGTGATGGATAGTCTAGAGGTTGAACATAAATATGTAGTATTGAGACTATTTTTACAAAATTTAGAAAAATATGCTAGAGTGGTTCAATTCCCTTCTTGACAATGATATCCTAAACTTCACCAAAATGGAAGTTGTGTTTCTAAATAAATATGGTGAAAGAAAAACGTACAATCTTTGTTAACCGAATTAGCCACCATGAAGATAAAAAAAATGAGGTTGTTAATGACTTTAACAAAATATTTTCAAAGACCAGAAACAAAACCCTGCCAACCTTAGGCCTAGTGATATCCAGTCTATTTGTTTTTACAAGAATTCCTTTCAAGGAGAGTTTAACTATGAGATGAGGCAAGAACAAGCCACTACCATTGATGGTTGTATGGAAAAGGCAATGGATATAGAAATAAATATGCTTGACAGTGGTAATATAAAGCCTTATTCTCTAGAAGTCAACCTACTTGATAGAAAACCTAAAAGAGTAGAATTTGATATACAAAGAAGAACTGAAATTGATCCATTGGAGAAATTGACTAGTCAAATGACTGAGATGCTCAATAACATGAACAATAGGTTAGCAAGAATTTAAATAAATAATGGAAATAATGGTGAATATTAACAAACAGAGTGACCACATGTTGACAACCATCCTCATTTTATTACAAATTTCAATAGGAATTGGGGAAACAACAATGGTTCTGAAGAAGGAAATAGGAATAGTGTTGGCATTTTTGCCACATTGTTTTTGTTGTTACTGTTCATGTAAAAGAATGCACAAGTTGTAGAGATACTAATTCTTCTGTTTGTCCCTCCAAGCACTTTGAAAGGGAAAATGTAAAAATCTCTATAAGTTTTGTGTTAGAGCAAAGTAACTGTAACATGTCGCGATATCGCGACATGTTGCAGTTTCACGGCGTCAAATGCAGAAATCAGCTAAGTATAAAAAATGTCACGATATCGCGACATGTCGCATTTTCGTGACCTGTCACGTTTTCACGGTTCAAAATAGTCAACGAAAGCAAGGAAGTCAAACTGTCACGATATCGCGACATGTTGGAGTTTCGCGACTTGTTGCGGTGAGGGAGCACTAATTGAAAAGTTGTCGCGATATCGCGACATGTCACGTTTTCATGACTTGCGGTGGCCATAGAGCAGAGTGATAGAAAATGTCATGATATCATGACATACAGTAGCAAAGGGAAATGTCAATGAAACTTGTCATGATATCATGATAGAAAAGTAGAGAAAGGAGCAAATGGTATGGAATGGCACGATATCGTGACATGTCACGTTATCGCGGAAGGGCTGAAAGATAAACACAAGGCAGAGAAAGATGTCGCGATATCATGACATTTTTGGAAATGAAGCCAAGCAAGAGGAACTTGTCGCGATATCGCGACAGGAAGCGACAACGATAGAGAAGGCAAGAAATTGTCACGATTTCGTGACATGTTGGACAGGAAGGGCAAAGCGTAGAGAAATGTCACGATTTCGTGACATGTCACGTTTTCACGAGGAGGAAGTAAGGAGGCAGCTAGATAGTATGGAATGTCATGATTTCGTGACATGTCAAACTTTTGCGGCCTAAAAGTAGCAAAGTACAAGAAGAGAGAAAATGTCACGATTTCATGACATATTGTGGAGATAAAGCCAAATGGAGAAACATGTCATGATTTCGTGACTTGTTGAAGATGAAAGAGCCAAATGGAAAAAATGTCACGATATCGCGACATGTCACATTTTCATGACCTGTCGCATTTTCACGAAATGAAAGATGTACAAGGTAGGAGAAATATGTCATGATTTTGTGACATGTCATGTTTTCGTGGTATAAAGCAAACAAGACAGCGTTGAGTGAAAGATGTCACGATTTCGTGACATGTTTCATTTTCACGATAAGGAGTAGCGAAGAAGCCAAGAAAGAGGAGAATGTCACGATTTCATGACATATCATGAGGACAAAGCTGAACTAAGAGGAAGATGTCACGATTTCATGACATGTCACATTTTCATGACTGGTGGCAGAAATAGAAGGCAATAAGGTAAAAGTGTCACGATTTCGTGACATGTCGCATTTTCGCGACTTGTCACATTTTCGCGACCGAAGCAATAACAAAGGCCCGATACAGTTCTGTTTGCATTTTCCTTCAGAATTGCATAGGAGAACGTGCGGAGAAGATAAGGATCAAACAAAGTAATGTAATAAAAGCTCTCCAACTGATTTTGAGATCGTGGTCAAAGAGGCTCAAAGATTAAATGTTGTTGATTACCGATGTGCGCTAGATGGAAGAACCTGAGGCAGTTTTTGATGCCACCAAAATTAAAGATGCCTCCAGTATTAAAAGCTCCTGTTCGTGATCTCTTAACAACTTCCAACTTCCCCTGATAATGGTCATTTAATGAAGAAATATGGGCCCTTGTTTCTGTTTCATTTTCGGTTTTGATCCATTAAAACAGGGACTGTCATTTCTCCGAGGCAGATTAAGGGGATCGTTTCTTCAAAATCTGTTTCATGTATTAAATGTTGTAATACGAAAGGAAGAGGGAAGGCCTCTATAAATACCAATGTAAAATCTCAAGCAAAAGGAGGAGGATCTTTTTGCAAAAATTAAAACAGAAATCCTAGATGCATTTGCTTCCATTCTTAGTGTCTTCTGGAGTTGGTGATCTAAATTGTTGTGCATGTTTTGCTTTCTGTCTGAGTCACTTTTATTAGTCCAGTGTTAATATAAGTTAAATTCTGTTGTTCTGAATTTGGCTGTATTTGCATTTGAGCATTTGGAGTACAATTGGAAGCGAACTTACGGCTAATGCGTGATCCAATTTTTGTATATGCATTCTAAGAGTCAGTTGTTGCTTAGCTTCAGGATCTAGTTGAGGTTATTTGTTGTTCGAGGTTGTTCTCCCCATCAACGATCGACTTCAGCCATATTTACATCTCTTTCTATTATTTCCCATTTCTTTTCACATTTTCCCATTTCTTTCCTGCATCCTTATCTTGAAACTAGTTTAGATTAGTTTGGGAGCCAGCCCTCTCTGGAGATTGGCCCGAGAGACTTCTCTTTCTCTCGGCCTTTCAATGTTGGCCGAGTCTAGGGTGCACAAGTGATGAAATCTTGTACTTAGGCAGATTTGTGTCCAATAGTTTTTGGCACGCCCGGTGGGACAGACTATTTCTGTCTCAGAAAGATCCATAATCGATGGGACAAGTGTTATTCCAAATTGACAAACCCACCTGTGCCAATAGTTTTGGCATGCCCGATGGGACAGACTATTTTTGTCTTAAAGATCCATAATCGGTGGGACTCACAAGTTCCATTTTTTGACACCTGGAGGAATCAAGATTTTGATGAACTGTCTTGACCTCATAGCGGAGATTGTAAGTTCATCTGGTGACTCTGCTGAAGGTGACTGTATAGTACCTAGAAATCTCTAATCTTGAAGCTGGTGAAAATTTTTGCATCTTTGCTTCATGATCATGAGATCAAGTGCCAAAGAATTGGAAGATCCAGTTGAATTCTTCGAGATTGATGTTCAGAACTGGAGGGAGCGCTCAAGATTGGTAAGTCCTGTGAACCCATCATTTGTTGTTTCTTCGTAGGTAGCGAGTCAGTTTGTGCCATCTTCGACTCCTCCCAGTACTGCTACGAGCTTGCTACATCCAGATCCAGTAGTCCAAATGGCTGGTCAACAACCTCCACCATGGTGAGTTCCTGCTTGGAACTATTCGGGAGCGTTGGACCTACCTTTTCAAAATCTAGTTCCTACTGCAACAATAAAAGCCTTGCCTACATACGATGGGACTGGAAAGACAATGTACGAGCATGTGTCCGATGTGGCAACCTTGGCTTCAATTCATAATATCATAGATGAAGATGTCATGATCAAATTGCTCGTCCTCTCACTCCGAGGTAAGTTGTTGTGCTGGTATAGATCCTTGTCTCCCAACTCCATAACTTCATGGGATCAATTAGCAAGAGATGCTAATCCAAGGGTTCAATGAGCAAGCGAGACCCATTTTCTTTAGTGCATCAATTTAATAATATCAAGAGGCATCCTCAAGAGGAGATAGTGGATTTCAATGTTAGGTTTGCCCGAACTTGGGAGAGAGTTCCTGAAGGTCTTCGCCCTACTCATGAACAAGCAGCATTGTACTTTCTTAGGGCTTTCCATTCAGATATTGGTATGAATATTAGGATGTCCGGTGTTCAAACCTTTCTTGCACTGTATGCCCAGGCACAGAAGGCTGAGGCCGATCTGATTGCCATTGGGAAATTGCCTCCAAAGATGACTATGCCTATTTTTCCTGAGCTCCCACAATACCAACATACAGGTGCAGCCCCTACATCTTACATTGCTCCATCCATGTACCCTTCATCTTCATGGAATCCTCCCATACCTTCGGTACCTATGATTCCCATTCCATAGATAACCTCTCCACTTCCAACTCCTGCATTACCTTCTCCACCAGTTCCATTACCTCTACTTGCACCACCTGTGTCCTCAAGCCCAGATCCTCAATTGGTTATTTTGCAAGAAATTCAATCGGCCATGAGAGCTCTCACTAACAAGGTGACATCTATGGAGCGGAGAGAGGTAGAAAGGAACTATCAGCCATGAAGATATTTTCTGGCTAGTAACTAGAGAGCAACTTGCTCCTAGCAAGGCTATGGAGAAAGTACCTGAGAGGAACTCAGCGATCCTGGTGAGTGAAGAGGCTGGCCCTTCTGAAGTTTCACATGAGCCTTCTTACTGGTGTTCTTCATGCAATGATCCACATGATGAGTCCACTTGCATGGTCCACCAAAATTATTTGCAAGTTCTTGCAGGGAGCCGTGTAAACATGATTCGAGAGGTGGATCTTAATTCCGTGAAGTCTCTTGAGGAACACATAGCAGTCTTGACACGCAACGGTAAGAAACCAATGTTGGTAGATCCGGCTAAGATGGAGCCATTGAAAGTGCCTCCTACACAAGCAACAAAGCAACAAATACCTACAAAGACTCATGATTCTCCAGCTCCACAACAACCACCTATTTTTTCGAAGGATCCACTTTCACCACAAGCAAAAGAGAAGGAACAAGCTTCTACTTCTCAGTCGCAAGCAGAAACAAAGGAACAAGCTAGAGAGACATTGCGGTATCCATCATTGACTAAACGACAATGAGTGGAGGCCACCCAACAATATAGAAGCAAATTTGAATCTTCCAATGGAGGGAAAGAGCAGATCTCGATGGAGTACAACATCGTTGAAGAACTCAAATGGATACCAGCTAAGGTAAGTCTGTATGACACCTTGCAGCTGCCTGGATAGGTAAATCTCTTACAGGAATCCTTGAAGACCATACAAAGTAAGGGGAAGGCTCCAGCCCAGATAGTTATGTCTCAAACTTTAACTACTTTAGCCACTGGAAAGAATAGACCACCCCCATTTTATTTGTCACTCAGGATGGAGGGTTGGATTGTGCACAACTGTATGATTGATTCTGGTGCTGCGATAACTGTCATGCCAAAGGCAGTTTGTGAAGCCATGGGTATGGAGTATACAAGAAGTAGCCCTGGTGTCTTGCAGTTGGATGGGACTCCCATGAAAATAGTGGGTGTAATCAAGGATGTTCCTATTGCTCTACATAGTATGCCTCAGATTACAGTAATTCAGGAGATAGTTGTGGTTGATTTGGAACCGTATTTTAGTATGTGTTTATCGAGAGAATTCACTGCTAAGCTGGGAGGCTACCTTTCTCTGGATTATTCTCACTTGGAGATTCCTTTCAAAGGAAGAAGAGTCCGTATTGACAATCAGAAGCCTTCTACTTTTCATATAGAGAAGATGGAAGAAGAAGAAAAGTCCAAACATTCTGTCAATATGATAACTGAGGAATTGGAAAATCTTGATTTGATGGAGGAAGTCCTGGATGAGCTTTGCTTGGAGGATGAGTTTTCAATGCTCAATTTTAATGCCATGATAGAAATCGACTTAGGGTGTTATTCTATTCTCAAGACTGAAAAGGCTCAAGAACAGAATGATGGAAGTCAAGATCAGCTTTATTTCGATGAAGCACGATGCAAAAATGGCGCTAGAATTGGGACTGTTCTAGTATTACCTTCTGGAATTCCATGATCCTATTCATACCAGTTGACCTGGAGCTACACAACTAATACCGTAGAGTATGAGGCTTTATGCCTAGGTCTCACGAAGGCTGAGACACTTGGAGCACGATAGTTGCAAATCTTTGGTGACTCCGAGCTGATTATCAATCAGGAGACCACTGAGTGTCTGTCCAAGGTCTGGGATCCAGGAGATCATAGAGCCATGTTTGGGTATGTGTCTCTCCCGAGAGTTCATAGCTAAATTCGGGGGTTACCTTGTACATAGAAAAAAAAAAAAAAAAAAAAAGAAGGAAAAAAAAAATTTTTTGTTAACTTCGGCTCCTTTTGCACGCGAGCCCGCAGGTATGTTTATTTCTCTTTCTTTTTCTTTTCCTTCCCAGTAGTTAGTGGCTTCCATCTACTTCTTTCTTCCCCTCTACTCCATTCCCTTCCTCTCTCTCTCCTTCTTCTTCTACAAATAATCAAGCCACTACTATTGTTTCTACTCCCCTCTCTGATGTTCCCTTTTCTTCACTTCCCTTTCTTCTAATCCTTTGTCTTTTGAGCATTTTTCCACACTTCCCACCACCTCCTCCATTCTATCCACTTCCATTTCATTATCTATTTTCATCAAAACCTAGTAGCTGGTAGCATAGTAGCACCCTGTTGTTGTATCTACCACTTCTACTCCTCCATCTTCCACCATTTCATCATTCACCATTCCCGTTCCATGGCCTGCACATCTGTCGGCCATCATTCCATTCATTTCCATTTTTGCAATTCAGGTGCTTTTCACTACTGCCATGGAGATCCTTGCATAGCACCTGGTGATTACCCAGCTCAACCGAGCTAGGCAAAGTGCAGTAGTTCTAAAGAAATAAAGGAAGTTCTGTTCTTCCATAAATTTCTGTTGAAGGTCCTATTTTGAGAGTCGAGTGCCAACAAGAGCTTGTTGCAGCAGCCCACAGACGCATCCAACATCAACCAACACTCACTTTTTTTGCTCCTCCAGCTTCTTGACTCTGTTGCCCAATGGATAAAGGCCTGAGATTCATGCATACAGCAGAACTGTATACCCCATGAGCCGCCAAGAATGTTGGCATTTTTGCCACATTGTTTTTGTTGTTACTGTTCATGTAAAAGAATGCACAAGTTGTAGAGATACTAATTCTTCTGTTTGTCCCTCCAAGCACTTTGAAAGGGAAAATGTAAAAATCTCTATAAGTTTTGTGTTAGAGCAAAGTAACTGTAACATGTCGCGATATCGCGACATGTTGCAGTTTTGCGACGTCAAATGCAAAAATCAGCTAAGTATAAAAAATGTCGTGATATCGCGACATGTCACATTTTCGTGACCTATCACGTTTTCATGGTTCAAAATAGTCAACGGAAGCAAGGAAGTCAAACTATCATGATATCGTGACATGTTGGAGTTTCACGACTTGTTGCGGTGAGGGAGAACTAATTGAAAAGTTGTCACGATATCGCGACATGTCACATTTTCATGACTTGCGGTGGCCACAGAGTAGAGTGATAGAAAATGTCATGATATCATGACATACAGCAGCCAAGGGCAATGTCAATGAAAAATGTCATGATATCATGATAGAAAAGCAGAGAAGGAGCAAATGGTATGGAATGGCATGATATCACGACATGTCACGTTATCACGGAAGGGTTGAAAGATAAACACAAGGCGGAGAAAGATGTCACGATATCATGACATTTTTGGAAATGAAGCCAAGCAAGAGGAACTTGTCACGATATCATGACAGGAAGCGGCAATGATAGAGAAGGCAAGAAATTGTCACGATTTCATGACATGTTGGACAGAAAGGGCAAAGCGTAGAGAAATGTCACGATTTCGTGACATGTCACGTTTTCACGAGGAGGAAGCAAGGAGGCAGCCAGATAGTACGAAATGTCACGATTTCGTGACATGTCAAACTTTCACGGCCTAAAAGCAGCAAAGTACAAGAAGAGAGAAAATGTCATGATTTCATGACATATTGTGGAGATAAAGCCAAATGGAGAAACATGTCACGATTTCACGACTTGTTGAAGATGAAAGAGCCAAATGGAGAAAATGTCGTGATATCGTGACATGTCACATTTTCATGACCTGTCGCGTTTTTATGGAATGAAAGCTGAGAAGTACAAGGCAGAGAGAAATTGTCATGATTTCATGACATGTCATGTTTTCATGAGTATAAAGCAGACAAGACAGTGCTAAGTGAAAGATGTCACGATTTCGTGACATGTTTCATTTTCATGATAAGGAGTAGCGAAGAAGCCAAGAAAGAGGAGAATGTCACGATTTCATGACATATCATGAGGACGAAGCTGAACTAAGAGGAAGATGTCATGATTTCGTGACATGTCGCATTTTCATGACTGGTGGCAGAAACAGAAGGTAGTAAGGTAAAAGTGTCACGATTTCGTGACATGTCGCATTTTCGCGACCTGTCACATTTTCACGATCGAAGCAATAACAAAGGCCCGATACAGTTCTGTTTGCATTTTCCTTCAGAATTGCATAGGAGAACGTGCGGAGAAGATAAGGATCAAGTAAAAGCTCTCCAACTGATTTTGAGATCGTGGTCAAAGAAGCTCAAAGATTAAATGTTGCTGATTACCGATGTGCGCTAGATGGAAGAACCTGAGGCAGTTTTTGATGCCACCAAAATTAAAGATGCCTCCAATATTAAAAGCTCCTGTTCGTGATCTCTTAACAACTTCCGGCTTCCCCCGATAATGGTCATTTAATGAAGAAATATGGGCCCTTGTTTCTGTTTCATTTTCGGTTTTGATCCATTAAAACAGGGACTGTCATTTCTCCGAGGCAGATTAAGGGGATCGTTTCTTCAAAATCTGTTTCATGTATTAAATGTTGTAATACGAAAGGAAGAGGGAAGGCCTCTATAAATACCAATGTAAAATCTCAAGCAAAAGGAGGAGGACCTTTTTGCAGAAATTAAAACAGAAATCCTAGATGCATTTGCTTCCATTCTTAGTGTCTTCTGGAGTTGGTGATCCAAATTGTTGTGCATGTTTTGCTTTCTGTCTGAGTCACTTCTGTTAGTCCAGTGTTAATATAAGTTAAATTCTGTTGTTCTGAATTTGGCTGTATTTGCATTTGAGCGTTTGGAGTACAATTGGAAGCGAACTCACGGCTAATGCGTGATCCAATTTCTGTATATGCATTCTAAGAGTCAATTGCTGCTTAGCTTCAGGATCTAGTTGAGGTTATTTGTTGTTCGAGGTTGTTCTCCCCATCAACGATCGGCTTCGGCCATATTTACATCCCTTTCTATTATTTCCCATTTCTTTCCGCATTTTCCCATTTCTTTCCTGCATCCTTATCTTGAAACCAGTTTAGATTAGTTTGGGAGCCAGCCCTCTCTGGAGATTGGCCCGGGAGACTTCTCTTTCTCTCGGCCTTTCAATGTTGGCCGAGTCTAGGGTGCACAAGTGATGAAATCTTGTACTTAGGCAGATTTGTGTCGAAAAAGTAGGAATAATGGTAACAATAGCTAGAAAAATAGAGATTCTGATAGAGATCATAATAGTGTTCCAAACCCTATACCATATTCCAATGTAGCAGAAGGCTTTCCATATTTTTCTCTACATGTGATGCACCTCATAACCCTTATGCATGTGGAATTCACCTAAGTGACCAGCACAATGTAGATTTACATGTTGAATCAGAAGAGGATATAAGAATCAATGCTTATTGGTCTATTGAAGATGAATCTAGAGAAATGTTATTTGAAGAAGATATGGATAAATATGCTTCAAACCATCATCATAAAATCTTAGTAGCTGAAGGAAATAAAATCTTGCAGAAATCACATGATTCAAGATATGACAAGATGAAGCAAGGGAAATTAATCCCCACTACTCAATAAGTTGAAAAATTAGAGGCTACCCACACATTGAATTTAAGAAACAAGACTATCCTAGAGAAGACAGAGAAAACCTCTACAAGTGAAAACAAAAAACAAAATTTCACAAATAAGAATATTAGTAAAGAGAGAACTGATAAAAACCTCGAAAATATCACTCCTAAAGTAATAGAATTAGAGGAAGATATTCCCAAAGAAGAAAGTAATAAACCACTGGATATAAAAAAGATAGAGTTTGATGATGGGCTAGAACTCAGTAAACAAAATGTTAACATCACATTTGGAAAACTTATGAAAGTTCAACAATATAGAGAACAAGTCTATAGAGCATTTGGATTAGTGGAACAAAAAGAAGACCCAACTTGCCATGCTGCTAGATAAAATCAACATGATGCAAAATCACCATCCTTTGTCAGACCCTTCTATGTATCATTAAGGTATAATTCATATGAAATGGAAAGGTATGTGATTCATAATTACATGTTAGATAGCAGAGTCTCACACAATATCATGCCCAAACTAATAGTTGATCAAATGGGATTAATATGTACTAGATATTTTACCCCTATTTCTATAATAAACAACAGACAAATTCCTTGTGTAGGGGTGATAACTGGATTGTTGGTTTTCTTAGATCAACACCCCAAAAAGGGGATAGTCATGGATGTTGCAGTAGTTGATGTTGACCCATTCTTCTCATTATTACATAGTAGACAATGGGCATAACTACCAGGAGGTTCAATTTAAATGGATTGGTCCTATGCTACAATCTCTATATTAGATAAGGAGAACATAATCTTATGAAGAGAACCATTTAACAAGCACTTTGTAGAGTTAATTCAAACTAATGAAACAATGATAAACTTAGTAAATTCTATGGAAGAAAAAGGGATGAGAGTATATTCCATATGGCATAATCCATTCCTGGTGGAAGTACCAAAAAAAAAGAATATGGATCCATAAGTTATGAAAATGGTAGATGCTAAATTAGATAGAGTATTAACCCAAGAAATGTGGACCATGTATTTTGATGGATCTAAATCCCAATCGAAAGTAGGTGCAGGTGTTAATTTGACTGATATAAAAGAAAATTACTGATGCAGGAGCATCTGGTGGCAGCAAAGAAATCTTGCATCAACAAAAAAAAATTCCAAGTGTTAGCTTTGATATCGTGACATGTCGCATTTTCACGACCAAGGGATGAGAAGAGGTGCAGGAGTAGAAAGTGTCACGATATCGTGACATGTCACATTATCATGAAAAAAGGACGAAAGGCACAGGAGTGAAGAATGTCACGATTTTGTGACATGTCACAAAATCGCGATCGAAAGAACACAGAAAGGGCCAGAGCAAAAAATGTCATGATTTTGTGACATGTCGCAAAATCGCGACCAAAGGAGAAGAAAATAAAGCAAGGAAGAAAACTGTCACGATATCATGAAATTTCATGATTTCGTGACCCGAAGCAGAGAGTGAAGACAGAAGGCAAAGCTATCGTGATATCGTAACATGTCGCAATTTCATGACCCATAAAGGCGAGAAGAAGGCAGAGAGAGATGTCACGATATTGCGACATGTCACGATTTCATGACCGAGAAGGAAGAAAGAAGAACTAGAAGGGAAGATGTCACGATATCATGACATGTCGCAATATCGCGACCCACCGAAGAAGAATACAGTGAGAAAGAAAAAAGTTGTGATATCGCGACATGTGGCGATATCGTGACCCGAAGGAAAGAAATGCTGCAAGAAAGAAAAATGTCGCGATATCGTGACATGTCATGATATCGCTACCTGAAGGAAATAAATGTTGTAAGGAAGGAAAATGTCGCGATATCGTGACATGTCACAATATCGTGACCCAAAGGAAAGAAATGCTACAGGGAAGGAAAAATGTCACGATATCGTGACATGTCATGATATCGCGACCCGAAGGAAGGAAATGCTACAAGGAAGGAAAATGTCGCGATATCATGACCCGAAGGAAAGAAATGCTGCAAGGAAGGAAAATGTCACGATATCATGACATGTCGCGATATCGCGACCTGAAGGAGAGAAGGGCAGCAAGCAAGGAAAATGTCGTGATATCACATGTCATGATATCATGACATACTGTTGGTTCTCTATTAAAAAAAAACCCATATTCCCAGATGGTGTTTTCTGAGGTGGTCAAGGCCTCATTAATGTAGAATTTCTTGCCCAATAAGCTCGTTGAGCATGGCGGCCATTTGAAGACTGAGCCCAGAAGTCAGATGGCTCATCAATGCATGTATCCGCGGCCAACCTGGTGGTAGTTGCCAGTTAGGGAAATATGTAAAGGTTCAGTCAGGAGGATGAATTTTGGGTTAGGTGGTTCATTAATGGCCTAGAGGGTCGAAACCTCGAAAGAGGCCCAGACATGGTTATAGAAATAGGGAGTGCATCAAGGAAAGTGGTGGGGGCTGGAAATGAGAAACTACGCTTGTTGGCTAGAATTATAAATTGGCTTTTGTAAGTTTAAGGAAAGAAAAATCTTGAGTGATTCTTTGTGATTGTGTTCCTGTGTTATTCATTCCCACATTCTGTGTCCCCATTAAGTGGTATCAGAGTGGGAGTTCCTGAGTGTGTGAGCAGATCATCGAAAGTGAGGCAAATTGCACCAGGATCTGTGGAAGGGTTGTGAGAAGAGAGTGAAGCAAAATGCCTCCATGAAAAAACCATGGTGGTGGGAGAAACATGGTGCCAGCAGAATATTTTAGAGCTTTACAGAGGCAAGTTCAGGCCCTGCAAGAGGAGTTACATAGAGGACTTGAGCCCCGAGGGGAAGAAGGAAGTGAATATGAAGTTGATGAAGAAGAGGACCAGTTTGAGGAAGAAGAAGAGGTTGTAGATCTTGCACAAGCCAGGTTATACAGATCCATCTCGTATATTTGGAAGAGATCGAAGATGGTGGTTTCTACGTATTTTGGAAATCTTTATCCAGAGGATTTGATTGACTGGATCAATGATTTGGAAGAATACTTTGAGTATGAAGAGGTTGAATATCCTAATAGGGTCAAGTTTGCTAAGACCAAGCTAAAGGGTCATGTCAACATATGGTGGAAGGGAGTACAACTGGAAAGAAATAGAAGAGGAAAGGAGAGAATAACCAGGTGGGATAGAATGCTAGAAAAGTTAAAGAGGCAGTTCATCCCAACTGACTATGAGATGGATCTTCTAAAGAAAATGCAAGTTTTGAAGCAAGTCAGCAAGTCTGTTAAAGAATACATAGAGGAGTTTTACAAGATTTTAATCAGAACAGGCCATTCAAAGGCCAGCAAGGAGAAGGTATCCCATTATATTAAAGGGTTACGAGAAAGTATTCAAGAAGATTTAAGCCTGGTCAGGATGACCACCATAGAGGATGCTTACTAGTCTGCTCTGAAGGTTGAAGAGAAACTGAACAGAAGGTTTGAGAGCAAGCAAATACGAAGAGGTCATGGTGGAAGAACTGGTGGAAGGACTAGTGGAGAAAATTATAAATATTAGAAGAAGGCTGGTGAGACCAGTAATACCCAAGAACGGAAGGAAGGAAACACCTACCAACCCATAGCTAGAAAAATGGTTATCTGAGAGGGAGGGGTAGATTTGGACGTGGATTTAGAAGAGGAGGATTTTGTGGAACCTATTTCCACTGTGGTGAAGAATGACATCGAGCATTTGAGTGTCCACAACACTAAGAAAGGACGAATAAGAAACTTGAGGGTCCTGCCAGAGCTACTATAGTAGATGAAGGTGTTGAATCAAAACATTCTAAGGAGGTAGAGAGAGGAGAAGTTATGGTCACTATGAGGACCCTATTAAATGAGGAGAAAGGATCAAACCAGAGGAGCTTGTTTTGCACAAGGTACAAAAGTTTGGGTAAGGTCTGCAATATTATCATAGATAATGGTAGTACTGATAACTTAGTTTCAGAAGAAATGGTTACCAAGTTACAGTTAAAATGGAGAAGACACCCGCATCCATATCGGATTGCGTGGTTATAGAAGGACCATAGATTTTTGGTCAGTGAACAATGTTCAGTGAATTTCAATATTGGGAATTACTATGATGAGGTCCTGTGTGACATCCTGCCTATGGATGCTTGCCATTTGCTATTGGGAAGGCCATGGAAGTTTGACCGATGTGTAGTACATGATGGTCATACAAACACCTACTCAGTGACAAAGAATGGAGTGTGCAATAAGTTGAAGCCCTTGAAGGAGGTGGAAGAAAAGGTATGCAACAGCACTAGAATTTGTTTAGTTGAAGGTGGAAAATTTTTGAATAGTTTAAAGCATGAGCATATGTGCTATGCATTAGTTCCTAGAGTTAGGAAGGAAGAATGCAAGGATACCCCTCTAAAAGTCTTACGACTATTAAAAGAATTTCCAGACATTATATCTGATAATGTTCCTGAGGGTTTACCACCAGTGAGGAAGATTAGTCACCACATAGATTTGGTACCAGGATCTAGTTTACCCATTAAGGCAGCACATAGAATGATTCCTACAGAAACTGAAGAGCTGAATAGACAAGTCCAAGAACTGCTAGAGAAGGTACTGATTCGAGAGATTTTGATTCCATGTGCAGTACCTGTAGTACTAGCACCAAAAAAATATGGAGAGTGGAGAATGTGTACAAACTCTCGATCCATTAATAAGATCACCATAAAGTACAAATTTCCATTGGCAAGGATGGATGACATTATGGATAGTTTGAGTGGAGCCAAGTACTTCACCAAGATTTATTTGAAGAGTGGTTATCACCAGATTCGTGTTAGAGAAGGAGATGAGTGGAAGACAACCTTCAAGACTAGAGAAGGTTTGTATGAATGGTTGGTCATGCCATTTGGGCTGACCAATGCACTAAGCACATTCATGTGGTTAATGAATGAGGTATTGAAGGAGTTCTTAGGAAAAAAATTTATTGTCTATTTGGATGATATTCTGATATTTAGCAGAACCCTGGAAGAGCATCTGATGCATATCAGAAGGGTTTTTGAGAGGCTGCGAGAGGAGCAGTTGTTGATTAATTTAAAGAAATGTAATTTCATGAAGAAGGAGTTAGTGTACCTAGGATTTGTCATCTCAGCCGGAGGTCTAAAAATGGACCTAGAAAAAGTAAGAGCTATCATTGAATGGCCTACTCCGAGAAGCACGACTGAGGTAAGATCATTTCATGGTATAGCAAGTTTTTACAAGAAATTCATTAGGAGTTTCAGCAGTATTTGTGCACCCCTTACAGAAACAATGAGAGGGAATAAGAAAGAATTTAAGTGGACCTTAGGAGCATAAAAGAGCTTTGATATGTTGAAAAGGAAGGTTATAGAACAACCTATTTTGGCACTTCAAAATTTTAATAAGGTATTTCAGGTAGACTGTGATGCTAGTGGTAGTGCCATAGGAGCTGTTTTGAGCCAAGAAGGTAAACTTGTTGCTTACTTTAGTGAGAAACTCAATGATGCCAGAAAGAAATATTCAGTTTATGATCAAGAGTTTTATGCTATAGTTCAAGCTCTAAAGAAGTTGTGACATTACTTGTTGCCAAAAGAGTTTGTTCTATTTGCTAATAATCAGGCCTTACAGTATATTAATAGCTAAGGGAAGCTAAATCAGAGGCACCTGAAGTGGGTTGAGTTTCTACAGAGTTATACCTTTGTATTGAAGCACAGGAGCAAAAATTCCAACAGAGTTGTAGATGCCTTAAGCAGAAGGTAGTGTTTGTTGACAGAAATGAAGGTGGAAGTGGTAGGATTTGATGAACTGAAGGGTTTGTACCCTAAAAATCTTGATTTTGCATAAGCTTGGAAGGCTTGCTTGGCACCTGCTACTTTGGACAAGACCAAGTGGCTGTATTTCTTGATCCAAGATGGGATGTTGTTCAAAAGAGGTCAATTATGCATTCCACGAAGTTCAATGAGGGATAATATGATAAAGGAGAAGCATAGTGGAGGACTAGATGGACATTTTGGTCGAGATAAGACCATTGCCCTTATTAGTGAAAACTACCATTGGCCACAGTTGTAGCAATATGTGACTAAATTTGTGTAGGGATGTAGTCTATTAGATGGCTAAGGGAGTGAGACAAAATACATGATTGTATCAGCCATTACATGTGCTAGAGAGGCCATGGGAGGACATCAGTATGGATTTTGTTCTCGACCTACCAAGGACATAACGAGGGAGTGACTCCATTTTTGTTGTGGTGGATAGGTTTTCGAAGATGGCTCATTTTATTCCATGTCAAAAAATGAGTGATGCAGTTCATATTGTAGGCTTGTTTTTCAAGGAGGTGGTATGCCTTCATGGTCTACCCAAGAGTATAGTATCTGACAGAGATACCAAATTTGTGGGTTATTTCTGGAAGACTTTGTGGAAGCAACTAAAATGGATTTGAAGTTCGGTTTTGCATACCATATGCATACTGATGGAAAAATAGAGGTGGTGAACAGAATTTTGGGTAATATTCTAAGATGCCTGGTGGAAGATAAGCCCAAAGGATGGGATTTAATTTTGCCACAGGCATAATTTTCTTACAACAATTCCATCAATAGAAGTATTAGTAAATCCCCATTCCATATTATGTATGGGAACAACCCAAGGCATGTTTCTAAATTAAGAACGATGGGAAAAGGAGAAAAGAGTAGTGCTGAGGCTGAATATTTTGTAGAGCACACAAAGAGTTTACATGAAGAGGTAAAATAGCATATCAGTAAGATGAGTACTCAGTACAAAGCCAAAACCGATCAGAAGTGGTGTTTCAAGGAGTTCCAAGTGGGAGATGAGGTCATGGTTCACTTGAGAAAGGAAAGGTTTCCTAGCAAAACCTACAACAAGATGAAGATGAAGAGGTTTGGACCATGTAGGATCATAGGTAAAATAGATTTAGGAAATGCCTATGAAGTGGAACTACCAAGCGAGTTGAATATCTCACCTATTTTTAATATTTTAGACTTGTAATTATTGGCAATTTTGGGTACCTTAGGTACATTGCCTTTGCTCTAAGTGTAGATGTTGTCATTGATGTCAAGAAGGTCTTGAAGCAATTTGGTTTGATGTCAAAGAATGTGTTTTGATGTAGGTTTCAGTTTGGACAGTGAGTTTTCAAGAAGATTAAAGTAGCCCAGTTGCAAAAGATTAAGAAAAAAACAAGTAAGAAAAAGTATGCAGGCGACTGGAAAAACTGTTGCGATTTTGCGACATGTTTCAAGAGAGAGAAAGTGCTGGAAAAGCTGTCACGATTTTGCGATATGTTTGAGGAGAGAGAAAGTGCTGGAAAAACTATTGTGATTTCATGACATGGTTGAGGAGAGAGAAAGTACTGACAAAACTATCATGATTTTGTGACATGTTTGAAGAGAGAGAAAGTTCTAGCAAGTCTGTCACGATTTCGTGACATGCTAAAAAAAAGAGAAGAAGTTGGCAAAACTGTCGCAATTTCGTGACATGTTGGTAGAGAAGGAGAGCAAGTTGGAAAGTGTCACGATTTCGTGACATGTCGCATTTTTGCTACTCGAAAAGTGTAGGAAGGCAGAGAAGGAAAAGTGTCACGATTTCGTGACATTCTACAAAGAAAGTTGTACAGACAAAAAAGTTTCATGATTTCGTGATATGATGCTGAAGAGAGAGTTCGCAAAGAGAACTGTCATGATTTTGCGACAAGTTTGAAAAGAGAGAAAGTTACATGTAAAATGTCACGATTTCGTGACATGCTATAGAGGTCGAGTTGAGGACTATCACAATTTTGTGGCATGCTAAAAAGCTCGAAGTGAGAACTGTCACAATTTTGTGACATGCAGCGAAGGAAAGAGTTTGATATGAGAAGCGTTGTGATTTTGTGACAAGCAGTAGAGAAAGTGTACGGAAGCTGAAAGCGTCATGTTTTCACGACAGGATGGAGGAACAACTTATGGATGCAGAAAATGTCATGATTTTACGATAGGTTGAGATGGTAGCATTCAGTTGGAGAAAGTGTCACGATTTTGTGATAGAAATAGTTAGCAAGTCTTCAACAGAAGAAGCGTCACGATTTCGTGATGAATTCAGGAAGAAAGAGCTCAAAGGCGAAAGCGTCACGATTTCATGACTTATTCCAGTTTCACGGGCGTAAGGCAGATAAAAGCTTAAGGTAGCAAAAGTGTCACAATTTTGGGACATGTTTCATTTTTGCTGGGGCAAGCCGAGAAAAAGTTAAATAAGCAAGAAATGTCGTGATTTCGTGACAGAAGTGAAGATGACGTCAGCAGAGGCAAAAGTGTCACGATTTCATGATAGAAGCTGAGAAGGATGCCATGAAGACAGAAGGGTCATGATTTCATGGCAAGAGTATATATGACGTCAGCAGAAGTAGAAAGTGTCGCAATATCGTGAAAAAAATTAATAGGAAGCCAAAAGAAGCAAAAGTGTTACGATTTCATGACAGCATGCAAAAGAAGGTGTACGGCTATAAAAATGTTGTGATATCGTGACATGTAGTTTTGTGGTGGAAGCTATAGGGAAGTGACAGAGGCAGCAGAGGTGGTTGAAGCCAACAAAGTTAAATCTGGGCCGACGAAGATTAGGGTTTTGTAGCCGATGATATTTAGGGTATCAGCCGACTAAAGATTAATTTTTTGATCATGAATTAATGCTATAAAAGGACTATTTTCAAGTTTCAAGGTATCGAATGGGTGTATCAAATTTGCACAAGTGAAGTCTGCTATACGCAAGAGAGTGAGTCGAGTCAAATCGATCGAAGTGTGCATTTGAAGTGTGATATTCATAAATAGAGTGTAGGAGAGAAGTGCGATCATCAAGAGGCAAAGTGTGCAAAGTCTGTGCTACTGTGTTTGCGTGATAAGTGCAAAAGTAGTCTCGACCAAGTGTAGATATAACAGAAT
The DNA here is from genome assembly GCA_028583015.1 of Wollemia nobilis. Lineage (NCBI taxonomy): Eukaryota > Viridiplantae > Streptophyta > Pinopsida > Araucariales > Araucariaceae > Wollemia > Wollemia nobilis. Next base: position 6,144,608 of record JAQPPZ010003193.1, on the reverse strand, counting down.
AGAGAAAGAGGAAGAGGATAGACTTGTGCTAGACCAAAGAACTGTGTTTGGTGCAGATCAGATAGAGGACATATGTGCTAGATCGAAGGACTGTGTTTAGTGCATATTCGAGGACCAGCTTTGTGGTGATAGAGTTGAGGACAAAGATCTCCAACCATAGTAGGGAAGACAGGTGTCTTCTGTGGATAGAGTTCCACTTGCTAAGGGCAAAGGAGGTAGAGGTCTTCTAGAGGATCACCAGCCAAAGCAAAATTAAGGGAAGGTATCTCCTTTGAACAAGAGGCTCATAAACATTGTAATTGGGAATGTTTCCCAAATAAATGTGATATAACTTTTAGAGAAAAGTTTTATCTATGGAGTAGCCCACCTTGGGTGAACTACATAAATTGTTGTGTCACTTTGTGGATGATGTTTTGTGCATTGCTTGATTACTGCTATTAATACTGCTATCTATTTTCTACATAACATTGAATTGAAAGCTGATTTGAAAGAAAAAAAATTAAAAGTGGTCTTATACTATTCACCCCCCCTCTTAGTATAAGCTTGTGTTCTATAGTAATAGTGAGACACCAAGAACAGATTTGTGGGATATTCCAACATCTACTGCAGCAACAGACGAGATCGAGGAAATACTAGACACTCGAGTTGGCAAAAGTACCAAGAACAGGCAATATTCTAAATATCTGGTCAAATGGAAGGGTAGGCCCATCGAAGATGCAACTTGGTTGTCAAAAATAGAGGTTGACTGCCTGGGTCTTCCTCAAACAGAATAGAAGTAAAGAACACTTCTCAATCCACCCCGAGTGTTTGATGCAGGAGCATCCTGTGGCAGTAGAGCAATCTTGCATCAACAAAAAAAATTCTAAGTGTTAGCTTTGATGTCGAGATATCGTGACATGTCACATTTTCATCACCAAAGGACAAGAAGAGGCATAGGAGCAGAAAGTGTCGCGATATCACAACATGTCGCATTTTCATGACAAAAGGACGAAGCAAGGCGTAGGAGTGAAGAATTTTGTGACCAAAAGAACACAAAAAGAGCCAAAGGAGAAAATGTCATGATTTCATGACATGTCATGAAATCGTGACCAAAGGAGTAGAAAAGGAAGCAAGGAAGAAAACGGTCGTGATATCATGACATGTGATTTCGTGACCCAAAGTAGAGAGCAAAGACAAAAGGCAAAGCTATCACAATTTCATGACCCGTAAAGGTGAGAAGAAGGCAGAGAGCAAGATGTCACGATATCGTGACATGTCACGATTTCATGACCAAGAAGGAAGAAAGAAGAACTGGAAGGGAAGATGTCGTGATATCATGACATGTCGCGATATCATGACCTACCAAAGAAGAAGACAATGAGAAAGAAAAATGTCGCGATATCGCGACATGTCATGATATCATGACCCGAAGGAAAGAAATGTTGCAAGAAATAAAAATGTCGCGATATCATGACATGTCATGATATCGTGACCCAACGAAAGAAATGCTACAAGGAAGGAAAATGTCGTGATATCGTGACATGTTACGATATCACGACCCAAAGGAAAGAAATGTTGCGAGGAAGGAAAAATGTCACGATATTGTGACATGTTGCTATATCGTGACTCGAAGGAAAGAAATACTGCAAGGAAGGAAAATGTCATGATATCACGACATGTCACGATATCACGACCCGAAGGAGATAAGGGCAACAAGCAAGGAAAATGTTGTGATATCGCGACATGTCGTGATATCGCGATATACTGCTGGTTATCTATTAAAAAAAAGCATGCATTCCCAGATGGTGTTTTCCAAGGTGGTCAAGGCCTCATTAATGCAGGATTTTTTTCCCAGTAAGCTCATTGAGCATGGTGGCCATTCGAAGACTGAGCCCAGAAGTCAAATGGATCATCAATGCATGTATCCGCAGCCAACCCGATGGCAGTTGCCAGTTAGGGAAAGATGTAAAGGTTCAGTCAGGAGGATGTATTTTGGGGCAGGTGGGTCATTAATTGCCTAGAGGGTCAAAACCTTGAAATAGGCCTAGACATGGTTATAGAAATAGGGAGTGCATCAAGGAAAGTGGGGGGGGCTGGAAACAAGAAACTACGCCTGTTGGCTAGAATTTTAAATTGGCTTTTGTAAGTTTAAGGAAAGAAAAAGCTTGAGTGATTCTCGGTGACTGTGTTCCTGTGTTATTCATTCCCTGCATTCTATGTCCCCATAAATTACCTTGGTATTCCTTATATAATGGAATTCCCTTGCACAAACAATGTAGCTGAGTATGAAGCTTTACTACTAGGGTTATGGAAAGTGAAATAATTAGGCATTAACTACTTGACTGTAATAGGGGATGCAAAGCTTATTATACATCAGATCAAAGGTAAATATCATACCAAGCACCCTAGGCTTAAGCAATATAAAAATGCAGTATTGGAAGAAATTGATAAATTCTTAGCTTTCAATATCTCATATATTCCAAGAGAACAAAATTATGTTGTAGATATTTTAGTTGTAAATGCCTCAGTTTAGATCACCCAGAGATAACTACAGAATATATGGACAAATTCCCAACTATTTTAGTCTATAAGCCTTATGTGCTAGATAACATAGTCTATCTATAGGTCTTTCAAGATGATATAGATATTAAGGATTTTATGACTCTAAAAAATCAGTATGCAGATGTAATCTGTGATGAAAAGGATGAAGATAAGCTAAAAGACCAAATAGGAGAGCTAGTAGAAGTAATCCAGTTGAAAACAAATAGAATACCCAAAGGATTGGTTTCTCTAGAGAGTCTATTCGATGATTTTGAAAAATCTTATAAGCCTTTAAGAAGAGAAGTAATATCTAAAGACATTAACATTGGTTCAATGAAAGAACCTATAATAGTGAAAGTAGACATGGCCTTACCTACTAAAGAAAAAGTTGGATATATCAGTTTCTTAAAAAAGAACAAAGAACATTTTGCTTGGACTTATGAAGACCTTAAAACTTTCAAAACAAATGTAATGACACACATAATACCCCTGAAAGAATATTCCAAACCATTTAGATAGAAATAGAGGAAGTACAACCCAAATCTGCACCCAATAATGCAAAATGAGGTACAAAAATTGTTGGATTCCAAAATAATCAAAAAGGTAAGATTTTCTTCTTGGATATCCAATTTAGTACCAATCAAAAAAAGAATGGGGATATTAGACTCTGTGTAGATTTTAGAAATTTAAACAAGATTTCATTAAAATACAATTACCCATTACCCAACATGGAACAATTATTGCAAGCAATAGTTGGCTCAACTAGATTGTCTCTTTTAGATGTATTTTTAGGGTACAATCAAATTCAGATAAATCCAAAAGATAGACATAAGACAACATTCACTACACCTTGGGGCACATTTGAATATTTAAGAATACCTTTTGGACTAATGAATGTAGGTGCTACTTTTAAGAGGGCAATGGATTTTACCTTCAAAGGATTAATGTTCAAAATTGTAGTTGTATACCTAGATGATATCACAATATTTTCTAAAAATCTAGAAGATCATATAGAACACTTAACTATAGTTTTTGTTCGGTGCAAGGAATTTGGAATTTCTTTAAATCCCAAGAAATGCATATTTGGGACTACACAAGGAAAGTTGTTAGGGCATATAGTTTCATAAAAAGGAATAAGCATTGATCTAGAAAGAATTGAATCTATTTCCAAAATTCTCCCTCCCAGAAATTTAAAAGGAGTTAGGTCATTCTTTGGCAAGATAAATTTTATTAGAAGATTTTTCCCAAATTTTTTAGAGATGAACAAACCCATAAATGACATGGTTAAGAAAACCGAAGAAATAAAATGGACAATAGAAAATATGGAAGCATTTAACAAGATCAAAAAAGCCATATCAACCACTCCAGCCCTAAGCTACCTTGATTATGCAAAATATTTTAATATCTTCTCTTATGCATCTGAACACTCCATTTTTGTAGTTATTTCGTATAAATATGATGAAAATAATGAAAGGCCAATAGCCTTCATGATTTCATACTTGAAAGGAGCACATCTCAAATACACCTTGCTAGAAAAACATGCTTATGCAGTCATTCAATATTTAGAACATTTCAAAGGTATATTTGGCTCAAATAAGGTTTACTACTGGATCCCTTTTATAGCAATAAAAGATATTTTTTCTCAATCAGAGCCATTAGGAAGACCAGAAATATGGATGGTAAAGCCTCTACAGTATGATGTTGAATTCAAAATAGTTAAAATTGTCAAAGGGTAAGGTTTGGCAAAACTATTGGCTAACAAAGAAGAAGAAGGATTTGAAAATATTCTCACAATAGATGAGGCATATGATGTCAGAAGAATCAATAATACTGAATGCAAATGGTATGAAGAAATTTTGTCATACCTACAAACCCTTTCATTCCCTAAAGATATGTCAACAAATAGAATGAGGTCAATCAAGCTTCAAGCCCAAAAATATTATATACAGGATGGTGTGTTGTACTAGAAACACCCTAACGGAGTATTATTAGTCTTTTTATATGAAAGTGAAATCCCAAAAATAATTAATGAATTTCATGATGGTTTATGTGGGGGAAATTTTTCTCCAAGAGCCACAACTAATAAAATTATGAGAGCAGGATATTATTGGCCTTCCATTTTTAAGGATGTATATAAATATGTTAGGAACTGCCATAACTGCTAGGTTTTTGTAGGAAAAAAGTAGCTAGCAACCATGCCCCTCAAGCTAGTAATCATTGAAGCACCATTCACCCAATGGGGTATTGATTTAATTGGAGAGATCAAGCCTAATTCATTTGGCCAACACAAGTGGATCATAACTACAACATATTACTTTACAAAGTGGGTAGAAGTTGCACCTCTGAGAACATCCACTACTGCCACTATCATCAAATTCTTGGAGGAAAACATTCTGACCAAGTTTGGAGTTCCTCAAAATTGGTTACAGATAATGCACAGTATTTTATTTCATATGAAATGGTAGAGTTTTGTGCTGAATATGGAATTGAACTATCCCATTCTACTAATTATTACCCCCAAGGAAATGGTCTAGTTGATTCATCAAATAAGAATGTAATAATGAGAATAAAAAGGTCATTAGGTAAGAACAAAAGAGGATGGTATAGTGAACTTAAATTTTCTCTATGGGCTGATAGGTTGTATGTTAAAAGAAACATATGAAGAACCCCCTATGAGATGGTATATGGAGAGAAGGCCTTATTACCTTCAAGAATAGAAAAATTGGCACTTTCCCTCTTATTGCAAGACCATGAAGACCCCAATCCCATACAGAGAAGGCTTGACCAAATTGTCCTGTTAGAAGAGCAAAGAAGAGAGACCCTTAATAGAATGATGGAACAAACCCATAAAACCATGAAATTGTTTAATAATAAAGCCAAGGGTACTCCTTTTTCTCAAGGAGATATAGTCATCTATTGGGATCCTAAAAATGATAAGCATGGTGAAAAGGGTAAATTCGAACATAAATGGATTGGTCCATACCAGATAGCCCATGTTATAGGGTAGAATACTTACAAGTTGTAGAATTTGCAAGGAGAAATAATGGCTATCCCTATTAATGGCCAACACCTCAAAATGTACAATCCCTGTTGAAGGTGAAAATATAAAAATATATACATACATAAAAAAAAAGGAAAGTGGAAAAACAAAAAAATCCCAAAAATAAAGTGATGTATTTTGTGTATTAGTCAAGCTTTTCTTTTGTTGATTAGCATAATTCTGAGTGTGTTGTACACATGATATTCTTAGTTTGATGAGTATACATTACTATTGATTCCACACAAAAAAAATAAGAAAAAAGGAGATTTATTTTAGACTCTGATGAGGTTTACAATTTTTCAAATATGAGTGTTTATGCAATGGTTATTTGATATGAGATAAAATAGAAGGAAAATAGAGTTGATTGAAACATCATGTCAAAAGCCTCACATTACAAATGATACTTAAGGTGAATTCAAAGGTCCAAAGAACCGAGTTATCTTTGAGAGGGTGGTTGAGCCAAAAATCATTACACTCATCCTTTATAGCCAGAAACTAATCCTCAACTCAGGCATACTCGTTGCACAATTTGCTTATATCAAATACTTCTCTAACGAGGAAGAAAAATTATAATAAAGTAAAATTGAGTCATTGCCTGAGATATCTTGGAAAACCTCTACCAGGGCTATAGATGCCTGACTGGAAGTAGGGTAAAACCAGATGGGATTAGAAGCAACTCCACAAGGGCTATAGATGCTTGACTGGCAGTGGAGCCCTGCAGAATGGTGAAAATTTTTAAAGAGTGAAATCACATATTAGGCTTAATTGTTTTGCTCAGATATGGAAAAGTTTTGAAAGACTTAGAAATCAAAATGAATGCACAAACACACACATGGGCATAAGCATGATGGAGAAAAAATCTTTGACAAATTTTGTGTAATCATATCTTATAACTTAGCTAGAACAAACATTACAATATATCTAAAAAGCTCATCTATTTCTAAAATTCTGGCCCTATTTTTCCAAAAGTGAATAAAAGGGATCACAATTTTTCAATGCTCTATTACTTTGGTGTCCTATGTTGTTTGTACAATTTTTCAGTTTAAAAAGTGTTATGTTTTGTTTTTCAAAGCTTTTCCTAAGCAATCAAGATGATTTGAATTTTTTGAAAAAAAACTAGAAGATTATGTGGTTCTCAAGTGCCTCATGTTTTCAACACATTGTCCCAGTCAGAGCCTATGTTGGAGCTAAATTTGACTCAACAGCTGAAACCCTAATTTTAAATTTTTGGTTTCAATGTAATAAGAAAAGGTTGTGAATTCACCTAAGAAGTTGTTTTCCGTTTGTTTGAAATTTTAAAATCAAAGTTAGCCTTTTTTTTTGTGTGTGTTGAGCTTATGACCGTTATCTCATCATTTAAAAATTACTTAAGGCCAAATCATTTGAGCACACGATACCATAGTAAGATCATAGAATACCTGAAATTTAAGTAAGGGTTATGGTGATCAATAATCATGTTTGGACTTAAGTCAAGTTATAAATCATTAAAGTCCTAAGGTATTAAAAGGATTTAATCAAAGGCCATGGTCTAAAAACACGAAAATCTAAGCACAATATTAAAGTCCAAAAACATAAGGTTTAAACTAAGGTCTTAATTAAAACCTTGAGGGTATGCACCCCATTGCGTTAAAAATTGAGCACCTTGAAACAGATGGTTGCACTTGATTTGATTAAACAACTCTTTAAAATGATGTGGCCAAAGGAATTAAAATCTAAAGTTTTGAAAGAAACATTAATAAAAACATTAGGGACATGCACCCCCTTTAATTAAACAGTGAGCTAATAAGGTGAATGTGATGGTAGCACTCGATCAAGATCTGAATTGGATGGCAGTGCTCTCATAAAAGGGGCATTGAAAAGGACAAAACCCCACAAGATTAATTAAGACTATTAAATGAGATTAGCAAGGGTCTAACACATCGGATAATTATCCCCCTTTTGGCTTAATCAAAGTTTAAAATCATGTGCCCCTTGGTAACTAACCCCGTAGGTTGAAGAAAATCAATGGCCATGCCAACATTGATCGAGATCCAATAGCTACGTTGAAGTCAAAACCCAAACAATGAAATGGTAGTATATCGGGTAACACGAAGGTAAAGCTAAGATTAATCATGCATTAGTAAGGGTATAATACGTTACTAATTACCCCCTTCGGGATTAATCTGAGATTAATAAAATACAATGATGCACCCCTTTTGGTTATCGAGTGTGCAGATTGTAGGATATCTAACGAAAATGCCTCATCAAGGAGAAATCAAGCGATGGCGCTTTAATGAGCCAATCAGAAGATAAGTCAACCAAGACAAAGGTAATGTTTTAATTAAATGGATTAGCATGATATATCAAACTTATGGTTAATTTTAAAACATGCACCCTTTGATTAATCAAGCAGATCCGACGACAATGCTCCATCCAAGTAAAATCAAATGGATGCGCTCTATTCGAAAAATTAAATTTATTAAATACCATGTTCTAAGGTTGGGGTAAAAGCCTAAGTATAAAGTTGAAAAACCTTGATTAAATGGTAAATTGCTTTAAAAATATCATAGGGTAGCGATTAACTTAGGTTTAATCAAATTATTGCTTTTGTTATGAGACTAATCCCACAGGATAAAATAAATCGACGGCCGTGCTAATCCTCCTCAGGATCCAATGGCAGTGCTCAAATCAAAGATCCAAGTAATGAAATGATCACAAAAATCTGATGGTAGTGCTCCATTAATATTAAAAGGATCCGACAATAGCAATCGAGTCAAAGTCAAAATAATAAGATACAAGCGAGGCTAATCCAACGGATATCTTCTGACGAATCCAATGGATGTGCTCCCTCTCAAAATAATCCAATGGTGGTGCACGCTTCAAAGGTAAATATAATTGTAAGCCTAAATTGCTTCAATTATAAATTTTAATCACTTAGCAAGGCTCTAACACATTTTAATTTCCCTTTTATTAATATTTAAAAAAAGGGGGTTAGCTGTTTCTTTTGGTTTCTCCTTTATAAATTAAATATTGTGGCCTTATCCAATCTGATCGAATGAGTACATTTGATTACGGTTGTCCAAAGAACCTTAAGATATCCAAGATGATGATAGGCACTCACATCAAGAACCAAATCCTATGGGGATCCCCAGATGATTGCTGCCCAATTAAAAGTGTAGTCGATCCCTAAGATTAATTATCATCCAGGGCCAAGGTGGCACGATGTTCAAAATAGAGGCTGCCCCTATCACACGTCATGGTTCCACGTCAAAGAAGAAGGAGCTTTAGTGACCAATAGTGAAACTATAAATGATTATAGGTACACAAACCAAAGATCCCAAGGACACATAGGATGAAGGACACTACCCGCCATAAAAGCCCAACTTCGAAAGAGAATCTGTTGGAAAATTTCCTTTGGCTAATTTTAAAAAAGCAGTTGGTAGCATAGTATTAATGACAAAACATGTGAAAATATCAAACTCATTTCACCACCCAGTATTTGAGCTCACAAAATTAGTCAATTTACCACCCTAGTAATCTAAGAGCAAAAATTGATACACAAGAAGTGTAGAGAGAGGAAGAGTTTTGAGATTTTATTTTTCAGAGAAACTAGACTTACTACCATGAGCACAATGGCATCATGGGTAGATGCTTTTGCGCCCGAAGACACTAGAGAAGTAGTGAAATTCATTATAGACCGGTCACCATACTCTGAGATTTTTGGACCACCTGTACCTGGTAGCACAATGTATGAATTCACCCAAAAGTGTGGAGATGATAAGAAACCTACTCCAGCACAATAGTACAAGATCGAAAATACATGTATCAAGAGTTTTTCTCATGTGATGGAGAATGATAACATGACCCCATGGATAATGGTTGACCTATTTCATAAAGCTCGGAGGTTACAATACAAGGGTTTCCCTAGAAGTAACAGATGGAACAGTAACCTCGGGAAGTTGATATGTCCGAAGGTTTAATTCTCCTCGGATTTAATGGCATGGTTAGCAGTGGCATATGACGAAAGGACCAGAACATTTTGAGATAATAAATATCGACCAATGTTCAGCACCAAAGTCGAGCACATTAGGAAAGTTTTCAATTTGATAGAGTCTACCACCTTTTTAATTAAATAGGTAATTGAACTTCAATATTGAATGTTCATAGGATTAGAAGTTTTTAAATCTTTGTTTGATACAAATGAGAAAATAGTTGATCAATTCCCAATTAGGAAAATTGCTTTTAGGCCATGGGTCCAAGACTTTTGTGATATGATAAACATAGTCTTAGGGGTACAGGATCTCAGTGTGGTGAGCAAAAAAATTTTGTATTTAGTAGCACAGAGCAATCGGGCACATAATACCCCAATTTATGCATGGGAATTAGAATTGAGTAACCAAATACATGAGCAAATGGTAGAATTGAAAAAGGCTATTTTTGAACAAAGGCAAGAGATGCCTTGTTTTTCTCAATACTCAATTTTTATCCACCTGATAGTGGGGCAATTGGGAGAAGAAGCCCAGAAAAGAGTAGAAGTCATTAAAATCCCCTACGTCCATACCAGTTTTAGGAGAATACATGAAGTATGGACTCACATGGGCTAGTTATGTGACCATTTTATGGTAGAAATCCATTGGACTTTAATCGACATGCTCCTTGAGAGGCTAGGGCTAGGAGTAAGGGCTTTTATCAAAGAAAATGAGATTGGGGATTTCTTTTTCTCAAAAGGGTTCACCTATATCAGGCTCTATGGGGCCAAAATTCCCCCTAAGCTATTACCGATGTATTTTCCATTGTCCCTAGCAGCTCTGGAGTTATGTAGGTAGGTGGCCGAAGAAGCTAAGATGAGACTAGTGAAGAAATATGGTAAAGTCCCCTAGCTCAACATTCCCTGTCGCTTTGGAGACTATATATTTGTTGGCTACCCTGCACTACTCAAAGGAATGTTTGATTTAGACACTATGGATTTTTATGAGATAACTTGGAGGTTTTATGACCCAAAAGGAATATATAGTAGAATAATTGAAAAAAAAGAGTATGCTTGAATACAACATCGAAAATATGCTTATGAAGAAAAATTATTTGAAGCTATGGAAAAAGGAATAGATTTGAAGGTTGTATGGGATGAATTACCTCCTAAGTACATGGGTAGCACACAGATTCATGAAGCCTATGATTACCCTATAGAATTGAGAAGGCTTAGGGAAATTTTAGTGGAATCTGTAGCACCTATTTTACCTGGAGCTGCTCAAGAAATCAAGGAAGACCCTTTATTGGAGTTAATAGAAGAACATGGTATTGATAAAATGGAGGTCACTATTAATACTACAGATATAGTAGAGCAATAGGTCAGGCCTCTTGGAGATGATCATATCAGAATAGAGGTAGCACCAAGCACCTCCCAAGAGGTTTCCAAAAGCCCAAGCACAACTAAAGGGAAATAAATTATAACCACACCTGCTCAGAAGTCTTCTCTCCTAGAACAAGCTATAATTCCCATTTTTGACATAGTATTAGCTATAACAAGTGTGAATAAATTGGCACCCATGGCCATCCCTGCCTCTCTAAAAATAAAAGGCCAAGAGATTAAAATTCCATCAGTGATACAGATGAATATGAGAAGAACAGGTGGATTTGGGGGTCTCTTTCGAAGTCACCAAGTGAAGAATAAAATAGAGATAACCACTGCAGAAAATAAGAAGCCTAAATTGTATTTACCTTCTACAAAGGTTTTTTTGGAGAGGATAGATGAGCAAACTACTTTTACTGCTGCAAATGAACATGAATTACAGGTAGTGGTGGGAATGGGGAATATAGGAGAACAACTCACAAATGAGCCACGATTAGAAACATATATGCCAGATATAGCAAAAGTAAATATTCCTGCCCTACAAGACCCACTTGTCTTCAGAGTCAATGAGGATATGGGAGGCTCATCAGTATTAGGAAAGGAAGGTGACATGGTCAAATTTGTCAAGGCAATGCAAAATAAAACCATGGATCAACTGGTCGAGAAAATTACAGAATTAAGGAATCAATTGAAAAAATAAGAGAAGGAAAAAGCTAAAATGAAAGCATTAATAAATAAACAATAGGAATAATTGGTACAAAATGATACTCCAAAGTCACATCCCCCTCTGGTGGTAAGGATTCTGAATCATGCCTATTATTTGAATACAATGAAGAAGGGAATGTCAATGAAAGTACAAGCTCATGCCAAAGGGCTCACTGAGATGTTTAGGCATATTAGGGTGATTCAAATAACTTCTCAAGAAATACAGACCTTGATACAAGATAAGGAAGAAGACTTTGAAGTCATTCATCCTACCCTTGATTTAATGGGAGACAATTTTGAAGAGTTGCAGGGTCAAGAGATAATAACAAATGATGGAAGTAAAATCCAGTTCAATATTGAGTTCTTGAAAGCAACCATGTTTGGGGTAAAATAGAAAAGGTGGATCAGTGTCGTTACTAAAATGGATAATATGATAGAAGATGCAACAGGTAAAATGATGGATATTGGTTTGTCCTTAGACCAATTCTTGGAAGCCCCCAATGTAGAAGAGTTACTCAGTCATCTAATAGAAAGATTTAATTAGGAGTCATATGATGAGTCAGAAATGACTAGACAATCCACCTTTCTGGTAAATACCATGGAGATGTTGCTCATCAAATATGAGAGAAACGAGCCCATCTTTGTTGTATAGAAAAATAGAATTTTACAATAAATGAATATGCTAGGGTTTGATGTAGCCTTTGAAACAGAAGTTTGGAAACTAATCAACGAACAAATAAAGTGGATGCAACAAGGTAAAAAATGGAAATAAGTTGAAACATATAGTCAACAGCCAGGAATGAGCTCAACTCTTCCAAATAAAAAAAGTCTTGTTCCAATAGGAAAAATCTCTGAAACAACAAAATAGTCAAATGCTAAAAGGGGGACGGTTCAAGAGGAAGTATTTGAAGGAAAAATAGTTGAAAAAGGAGTAGTGGAAGAAAATATAGACTCTCTAAATACCACCATCACTAGTTGAAATAAGCTCTAGTTTGAAAAGGTCAAAGGATGATGAAAAACATAAACAAAAAGAGATAGTGGAAGCTAGTTGTACCAGTTTTGAAGATCAACTCAGAAGAGGACAAGTGTAAGGCTAGAAATAAGCCAAGAATAACATATTCAAGAACCCAACATATAAGAAGGAGTGCCCAGGTTCAGAATCAGCATCAAGTAATTAGGGAATAGCATTTTTGCTAAGAGGTATACTTGAGTGCCCTTTAGAGTTGTGTTGTTGTATCTCCTTTTTGTGTCTATTTTTCTCATTCATTCTTTTTTCTTCTCTAAACTGTGCAAGATTTTGATAGAAAAGTGCTCAAGAAGTTGTTATTATTTCTTGTCCTATTGATCCTAAGATTCAAAGACTCTTGTGTTACCATATTGGAACAAGGAGAGTAGGAGAGACCTGTTATATTATTTGAACAAAGTCTTCTTCATTGTATTGATGTATTTCTTTGAGAAAAATAGATTTAAAAGGCATCCTACCCACTCTGCATGTAATATTTTATGAAATCAATACAATTCTTAGTCTCATTTCTATTATATATTTGTCTTGGTACTATGTGTCACTATGTAATGGATTACATTATTTGAATGCATTATATATGTTTCTTTCATTGGTCAACTTTTAGTTTTATTATGATATCTAAATAATTCTAAGAACACCATTTTGCTTTTCCTCCTCTCTGTTCATGTCAAAATTATTGTTAAATTTCTATAACAACCCAATGAATCTAGGCACTGGTCTACATAAGGCATAAAAAATGGTTATTTTATTTCTTGGTCATTTTAATACATATAGTGTTACATTAATCTGGAGCATGTAATCAATGTTTTATCATAGAATTACCGTTGGGGTTTCCTTACCCATTCTGTAATTTTCTTTTAGTAATATTCATGTTTATCGAACAAAGAGGTAGGTTGACCAGAGCCTGTAATAGCTCGTTGGTTTCAAATGGATTTTTGCAGCGTGACAATCGAATCCTATGGATGCAAGAATCGGTTCCAACAGGTTCTAAGTATGAAAAATGACAACATGCAGGAATATTATTTCATACACACCATGGGGGTACCAATTCCATTATCGTTTAAACTTGATTTACCATGCACAAAAAATAATTTAGAATATGAAGTCTTAATATTAGGACTTCAAGCAACCATAACTATGAGAATAAAGCATATCAAGATATTTTATGATTCTTAACTTATCATTCATCAAGTAAATAGATAATACCAATGCAAAGAACTAGTCCTAATACTTTGTCATGAGGTAGTAATGCAATTTTTGGTAAAATTTAATTGGTATGAAATTGATTGCCTAAATCGACTGATAGATTTGCAAATGTAATGGCCTCTCTAGCATCATTAATTCCAAATAACTTGAAAGGAGAGGTACAACCATTAATTGTCACAATGATCTCTAAATTTATAATTTATTGAGCTGAGTATAAATATGATAAGGATGTTTACTTTATCCACGCAGAGTCATATGAGCCTTGGTCTAGTCAAATAAAAGCCTTTCTCAATTTTGGAACTCTCCCATATGACATGTCACAAAATACCAAATGAAAACAAAAGGTAGCTCGTTTCACTCTCTTGGGGTGCGTTTTGTATAGACATGGCTATGATGAAGTCCTCCTTCATTGTCTTAAGCCTATAGAGTGATGTGAATCCAGCTACAAGAGGTCAAAACAAAATGCCTCCCATTACATAAAAACTGTAGTAAATAAAAATAATATCTAAAACCGTCTATTTACATAAAAACTACAATAAATGGAAATAATCAATAAAACCTTCTAATCACATAAAAACTACAGTACATGAAAATAAACCAATAAAAAATTTATTTTCTCATTCCTGGATTCACTTCCCTCTTTACAATGCAATACCAAGGGAATATATATCCCCAAAGAAACCCTAAAATAAAACCCTAAAACTTGAAGCCCTAAAAGAAACCTTAAAATAAAACCCTAAAGTTTAAAACCCTAAAAATAAAAAAATTACTATTTTTGAAAAATTTATTTTTCCACCAAAAAAAGCCTTTTTAAGAAATTACTATTTTCAAAAAATTATTTTTTCATACAAATTTGCCTTTTTTAGTAATTATCATTTTCGGAAAATTATATTTTTCGTCAAATAATTTCATTTTAAGTAATAAAAAAATTACTTTAAAAATTCTTTTAAAAAAACCCTCTAAAGATAGGCTCTTGCATAATTCTCCTTTGGTTGAAAAGAACTCTGCTCCTGCGAGTTCCTTCGATGAAACTCATAATCGCTCTCCATATAGTGCCACACATCTGCAAATACTCCTCAAAGTACCAATATCCTTCTGAGATTTTATATCTCAAACCTCCTACAAGCACTACACAGTGTCAATTTATTCCTTTAAGGTTTTAAAATAGCAAACCTCCTACAAGCACTTCCCAAAGTGCCAATTCTTCCTTCTGAGGTTTTTAATGAAAAAAAAACCTCCTGCAAGCACTACACAGAGTGCCAATTTATTTCTTTAAGGTTTTAGAAACCTTCTACAAGCACTACACAAAGTGTCAATTCCTCCTTCTGAGGTTTTATATAAAAAACCTCCTGCAAGCACTTACATAGAGTGCCAATTTATTTCTCAAATGTTTTACAAACCTTCTGCAAGCACTACACAAAGTGCTAATCTCTTTCTCTGAGGCTTTTACATGAAAAAACCTCCTACAAGAACTTACACAGAGTGTCAATTTATGTCTCCAAGGTTTTACAAACCTTTTGCAAGCACTACACATAGTGCCAATTTATTTTTATTTTTTTTGGAGCCTCTTTGCTCTCCTCTCCTTTTCTCTTTTCTTCTCTTATATTTTCTCCTCCCAACAAGATCCAACTTGCTCTGATACCAAATGACGTGAATCCATCTGTAAGAGGTCAAAACAAAATACTTCTTATTACATAAAAACTGCGGTAAATGAAAATAATATGTAAAACCCTCCATTTACATAAAAACTACAATAAATTGAAATAATCAATAAAAACTTCCATTCACATAAAAACTACAGTACATGGAAATATTTTGCATCAAATAATTCCATTTTAAGTAATAAAAAAATTACTTTAAAACTTCTTTTTAAAAAACCATCTAAAGATAGGCTCCTGCATCATAGAGACCCAAAGAGCAATATATGAAGATCATGATGGTACTTGTGGTGGTCAATTTAGTAGAATGTCCATCATAAAGCGTATTTTATGCACGTGTTATTATTATCCCACCATGGAACATGAATGTTACACTTATGTCAAGAAATATCAACAATGTTAGCAACATGCTAATTTAACTCATGTACCATCACAAGCCTTACAACCTATTTAGATTCTTTGGCCCTTTTCACAATGGGATTTGGATTTGATTGGTAAAATCTTACCTCCTTAGAGCAACATACATTCATCATCACTACCACTGAATACTTCATAAAGTGGATTGAGGTAATTCATCTAACCAATACAATAGGACCTTGAATTATGGAATTTATCCTTCAAAATATCATTTGTAATTTTGGTATCCCCTCAAAAATAATCTCTGATAATGGCAAGTCTTTCAAAAATAAGGATGTTCAAGAAATTTATAAAAAATATAATATCCAACACGGTTTTTTGAATCCTTACTACCCACATACAAATAGACAATTTGAGGTAACCAATAAGACCTTGATATCTATTCTTAAAAAACTAGTCAGAGGAAATCATCAAGATTGGCACACTCAGATTCGCTTAGTATTATGGGATTATCGAATAAGCATTCACATGTCTATTGGGGTAACACCATTCTCATTAGTCTATGATGCCAAAGCAATCATGCCTCTTGAGCTCGAACTACCCTCAATGTGCATTTCATTGCAGGAATTCATAGATGATACTTCTAGACAAGCACATCTTGACCAACTTACACTCATTTATGAAAGGTGAATCAATGCCTTGGAGCACCTACAAGTATACCAAAATCATATCAAGCGATTTTACAATACCAATGTCCATCCACATGAATTTCAAGTAGGAGATATAATCCTCAAATAAAATAAACAAAACACCAATGCATTGCCACATTTTCATGATAAATTCATGGCTAATTGGTTAGGTCCATACATTATCACCCAAAAAGTGGTTCAAGGAACTTATAGGCTTACCAATATAGATATAATAGAAGATCTTGGACCACTAAACATCATCCATTTGATATTATTTCATGTTGAATGTGATTTACATATATGTATATGTACATGGCTATAAAAAAATATAAATTAAAAAACTAACAAAAAGATACCACACATCACATTGCATACATACACATTGCACAAACACATTCATTATCATTTCAGTGCATTTCATCCATAATATTAGGGGTCATTTTTTTAGTTTATACAATAATTGATAAAATAAATATTATTGCCTTAATCAGGAACACCCCCAAGTTCACATCCTTTTCATTACACCATTTCACAAGTCAATTTACCATTTGCACTATCACTTAATTACCCCTAGGTGTTTTTGGTCACTCAACCACTCTTGGTGTTTCAAGCAAACTCCAATACATATTGAATTTTCTCTAGGACCAATACACATCTTCACTAAAGAAAAAATTGATTTCTAATATTGACTCTAATATTCTTGAACCGAACACATTTTACACATATTAAAAATATCTTGTTTCAATTAGGGATAATACCATGATTGGTTTGAACCTCAAAGTGAAAAAGTTATCTCTGCATGTCCCATTATGCACACAGTCCAAAATTAAAAACAATGGTCCTCACCACTACTCACACTTCCAAATAAAATAATGAGTAGTAAGGATAGGGTTAAATTCTCATCATACCTTGGTTAAGAATCTGATTCCCCAAAGCTCTAATTGTTATTATAAATCACACACCATAAATCCACAAGTCATAAGTATAGAACTACCTTTCCATCCAGATTATTAGGTAGTATGAATACCCAAAGCTTATAGATCATATCATTGGACTATGGAGCTAATATCCACTGGGGCTATAGATGCTTGACTAGAATTGGAGTACACTCAGGCATGGTGACATGTCTCTCTTGAAGAGACCTCTAGCTGCACATAAGGATGAGCTAGCTTCTCTATATCCTCCATGACATGTTTCATATCAATTTACTCAAGATGGGTTAATGAAATCACTTGCACACACATTGGTTCTTGATTGCCTTGATTCACTACCATGCTCTTGATTTGTAAATGAACATTCACTACACACACATTTGATCTTAAAGAAATTGGACAGAACTTAGTAAGTTTGTTAGAAATCACTAGTATGTTTAAGTCTTTGTAAAAAAATTCCAAATCAATCATCCATAAGCCACAACACCATTCATGTCATTATCCTACCATTACATGAGTCTTCCATTTCACATACCACCATTTTGGTACCCCTAATTAAGCAACAATCACAAACATGGTCAAACAAAAATATAAATTACAAATGATCATTACCATGTCAATTCATTTGCATTATCATCATAAAGCATACACATCATCATTACATTAACATCCTTGACACACATAATCATTCACAAAAACATCCACACAAGAGTCATAACATAAAATAAAAACTATATATATATATATCACATGTACAATGAATACCTGAATACTATATATAATGGAGCACCAAGTATCATATATAAAAGTACCACACGACACTAAATAGTACCCATAGGTAGACCCCTATGACCTTGGTGGAGCCCTAGATTGAGGGACACTATACCTAGAGTCACTATCCCTAATAGAACCCAATACAAAGGAAGAAGATTGATCTAGTAGCCCAATGTGGTGTTGCATGAGTAGATCCTATAAATCATGGATATACCTCTCTTGGGATCAAAGGTGTAGTACATTATACCTCTAATGGGAGTCTCTCTATTTCATCTCTTCCTAGAGCCTCTCTATCATATCCTCTCCTCCACCTATTACCACCTGCACCTTCAGATCTATTTGTAGTCATCTCTCCATCCCACTCTACCACCATCTATAGGAGTTGGTCCTGCTCAACCTCAAGCCTTACCCACTCCTCACTCTAACCAAGAGGTATCTCCATAACCTTATCCATATCATATTTCCCATTGCTATCACCTCCAATATCTGGATGTTTCTTTGCTACATCCCTCACCTACCTACCTTGATTGCTAGACTGATTATGTCTTTGACATTGAGAAGCCTCATCTACACCCTCTATTGTCTCCTACTCATATTTTTTGCCCTCTTCAATGACCTGATTCAGTATCCATAAAGGTTATGAAGTGAACCAAACCTCACACTCCATTGTGGTCCTGACATCATCCATATTTGGGAGATCTATCTCCTCATCATCCTCATAATCCACCTACCACTCTTCCACATAGGAAAGGCTTGACTCATCTGCTTGATGCCTATAGAGCATAAAAGCCTTAGGTAATCCCTACCTCAACCCAAAATACCACAATACCCATAAGAATTGGGTTAGCTCCATATTACTCCCATATCGTCCAACAACCCATTTAGCCTACTAGACTCTTTGCACTTGCTCTCCATCACTAGGTCACCTAGCACCTCACCATGGTCTCTAGCACATATACTCTAGTATCAAGCCTACCCATATATCCCTACACTCTTTTCCACTTTAACCAGGATGACTCGACTAAACCTCCTTAGCTACCTACCATGTCAAAGCATAGGGTTGATCCCTAGCCCACTCCATGCAAGGTAGACCCACAAGATAAGCAACACTGAAGTGCTCCTAGCCCTAACACTACAACAAACATTACAAACCAAACCCTTTCATCCCTACCTCCTCACCTTATATAGATATAGATACATCTACACCAGTAGCATAGACTCTCATGCATATATCTAAGTCTCATCGATCATATTGTACACCAACCTAATCATGTTTTATAGGAACCGATAGCTAGTGTTGTTAGACACCAATATGTAGACCAATAGGAACACAATAAAGGTTGGTAATATCTCCAAATCATTTGCATACATGTTCAAATACCTTATTCCTCCACCCCTCACACTCACATCCCTCCATCTATCTCCAAAAATCTACCTTAGATCATAATCCTTATCATGCCCAAATTGGACATGCAACCCCTCCACTAGCACTTAAAATATGTGGTATACATATTCCAGTGTCATTTTCACCTTCCCTATTAGGATCTAGAAGGTCCCCTTATCTGTATTCTACCTCTTCTCTAAGTTAGAGAGATACCCCTCATCGACCCTCAATCCCACCCACTCCAGTAAATCCCAATCAATATTCTACAATACCTTTCTCACCCTTGGTATGATAGGTGATAATTTGGTGTCGAGCCTCCAAGATCCTCAACTACAACACAACACAACAATAAATACATTACTAGCACATTCATTGCATAAAAAAACATTGAAAAAATCCAAACAAGAGTGCCATAGGAACTTACCTCAACCAACTATACCTCCATGCTTGTTACTACATCCATATCCTCTATTGCCATCACTTCACCCCTCCACACTCCTTAACTCCTCAGATGTTACTTCTAAAACTCTCAAATGCAAGAATGAATCCAATTCCATCTCTGCAACACTCTTATAGTTGATTTTGGCATGCTCAAATGCACATGGGAATTTTTTTGACACACTCAAACACTATCCTACATCTACCATGTGGTAGACACTCCCACATTTGTTCCTGATGTGGATGTTAGCGGATGTTTAGTTCCATAATATTGTAAAAAAACATCCATGGGCCTCAAAATATAGCAAAAACCCATAGAATCATCACAAAATCCATCCATGCATGCATTTCATCATTCCATTATGTTTTGTGAAGATACGGATTGATTTGGATGCTTCATTTTTGTTTATAGCCAAAAATTGCTCAATAATCTTCAAAATGCCTCAAAATAGTTCGTAACTTCACAATTTGACCACATTGACTATTTTATTCATTCACCATGTCGTTGCATCACATTTTGTGACAAATGGATTGATTTGGGCATTCAATTTTTGATTGCGACCAAAAGTCACAAAAACATGACCCAAATTGCTACAAAATGTCCCAAAACAATTCCAAATTTTACAAAATCATTAAAATTCACTCATCAATGTATATCCATCTCCATTCCACATCATATTATCTTTATCATTACATTACCATTAAAAAAAATCACATCCATATATATTTTCAAGTGAGCCTCGTGTCTAGTGGTTTATTCTATCCCCCTAGCGATTGCAACAATTGATTATCCATGCAATTCAGTAGCATTAGTAGATCACCATAAGGACACTTTCTAATATCATCATCCAAAATCCTCTTACTCAAAATAAAAATCTATTTAGTCCCTCATTTTTTGAATGAGGCTATGCTTAGATTAATTTATCCAACAACTGTCATTGATGTCCTTGTCCGTAGGATTGAAACATTGATAACATTTATTACATCATCTCCTTTACATTAACATTCATTAGGGATACATGTTATTAGGATGATTTGTTCTAATTGAAGGAATTTATCAATAGTTACTATACAACCCTAACCCCCCATAAATTAATTTCTTATTTTATCATCTTGCATTTTCATCAATTTACATTTCAATGATGCCAAAAGAAATATTCTTCAACAGCACAAAACCACCCCAAACTTGGGGTAACCAAATTTGGTTATGATATCCCATATCAGGAAACATCATTTATATCATTCATATCATCCACATTATCATAAAATCCCTCTCTATTGGGGCAAAAAATAAAATTCATCATTGCATGTACATTACATCATACACAATCATTCACATCATTCATATCACCCACATTGCCAAAAACCCCTTCTTCTATTGGGACAAAAGTGGAATACATCATTTACATCATTCATATCACCCACATTACCAAAAATTCCTTCTTATGTTGGGGAAAAAATAGAATACATCATTTACATCATTCATATCACCCACATTGTCAAAAACCCCTTCTTCTATTGGGGCAAAAACAAAACACATCATTTACATCATTCATATCATCCATATTTCACACTACATCATTCACATACATTTACATCATTCATATCATCCACATTATCATCCACAATTCTATCAATTGGCTCATGAGATTCATTCTTCACTCATTTTCCAATTGAGGGGGTAAGCTACAACAACAAATTTCTATCTCCAAGGTCTTCTTGCACACCAAGGAAAAGAAGTTGTTTCACCAAACCAAGTGTCTCTTTATTTTGCACCACATTGTGTTTCACGCAATTTAATACAAAAAAGGGTATATATAGACACCAAATCCTAGCCACTTGTCATCCACACACAATACAATCACAACCATTCAATATATATATATATATATATATATATATATATATATATATATATATATATATATATATATATATATATATATATATGTATATATGTATATGTATATGTATATGTATGTATGTATGTATGTATGTATGTATATATTTATATAACATTTATATATATATGAATAAATATAATCCATCCATTACATCTTAATCTCAACCATCCACTTAACATGATCCATGTCATATATTAAACTCATAATATTAGCCCTTCATCATAATTTATTCTCGTCCACTCGTTGGTGTCATCGAAACTCTAACATGTTGAAGGTAAGTTATAAAATATCATTCACTCTTGTGAATAAAGGTTGATCGGTTAAGGGGTGAATCAATTTGAAAATTTTATCATTGATTCTTGAGAGCATCCATATTCATCCAAACCCTAGCATTTCACTAATATCCTCCCTCCTTGCCATTGCCACATCCCCCATTTCTGTCATTGAAAACCCTTGTGAACTAGATCTAGTTATGCAAATTGCTCCCCCATCATCCTCAAATGCTATCTAGAATTTTCTAAACACTAATGAGCATATATATGATGCTACAAGGCATCCACCACCATTTCAAAATGCTCTTGGAAATTTACCACCAACCAGTTTGTTGTCGATAAACCCTCGAACACCCATGGACGTTCATACATCATCAAATAATAAAAGCAATAGTACATATCAAACAAATCAGGTATTTCCTAACAAGGTAATAGGTATTATTGCTTTACAATTAACATTTTCTATATTTAACTCATATTTCATCATTGATACATCTAGGGTTTGTAGATTTTTTTTTTAGAGGGTCTCACATAGTGGAGCCCTCGCATATGCTACTAACTTTTTTGTGTAGTTATTTATTTGTAGGTATAAGAAATATATTCTTTTATAGTTTTTGTAGCTCGGGTGGTCTCGTAGGGATACATAAGCCCACCCACAAATTGTTTGGAGTGAAGATGATTTTAGAAGACACCAACATTCGTTTTAACAAGGATTTTCAAACCCTCTCATTGTAATATTGTATCAAAAGTAATAAAGTGTATTGTAATCCCATATTTGGGGTAATTCTATTGTAAAATTTAGAGATCTAGGCTCCTTGAGTCATAATAAATTAGATCTATCATTTTGTGCATATGTTGTATTATTTTCTTTGATATATTGCTTTATTGGTGTTGTTCATTTTTAATTTACAAAAGAAAATGCAATAATGACATCATCTAGACTGGTTGTAGAAGAAACTATAATGTCTTAAGATCTCAAGCTTCAATCTATAATATCTATGATATGAAAGGTATATTGGAATCTATATGATGTAATATATTAAGAGCATGAATGTGCACATAAATCTAAGGTACAATCCTTGATTTATTCACAATTACATTTGTACTCGATGCAAAAATATATTTTTTTGTTATAAGTACAAAAGAGATTTTAAAATGATTTCCAAACCTTTTACAAAAACTAGAGGAACAAGAACTAGAGAAACTAAGAAAAACATGAGAGACTACCCCTAAAAAATGGGGCTAAACGTGAAACTGGTTACAATAGATAAATTGTGCAAAGGAATACCCCTGAAGAGGAAAAGAAAATCCATTAGCCTCTAAGTACAAAGGGAAGAATAAAAGTGAGAGGATCATGAAAAAAATAATAAATTAAATGCCCCCACCACAGTAAAAAAATATTTACTAGGAATGGGAGTCGCCACCTCCTCCATGAGCATAGACAACATGAACTCCAAAGTCCATGATAGCATTTGATTGTGGTTCTTGGAAAGACAACTCAGTGTGATAATAAGAACTTTCAAAAATCAAGAAATATAGATCAAAATTGAGAAATTTTTTCTAAAGACTTAAAAATGGAGTTCATTTTCGATGATTTACATGTCAATGGTAACATAAAGGATAAAAAATGAGACACAAATAATACCACTTACAAAACAAGGGGACCCACCATGAAATAAAAAGGTAAATGACAATTCTAAAATGAAATAGGTTGAAGCTTATAACGATAATTGGAAAGAAGGGGAGGTGCCAACCAAGAAAAGACAAAAAGATAGGGAGGGAGTCCAATGCATAAAATTTAGATAACTTCATTTGAAAGAATCATATTTTTGATGAAATCGTCCATATACACATAAAGGGAATCGTACACAACACCCTCATTTTTCAACAAGTCAGATTCCCTATTCCCTTCTCTAAAAATATGCATGAACTGAAAGCTTTCAATATTCTCAAGATGATGGAGACTTGTTTTAATATATATTCAATGGCACAATGTGGATGATGGGTACCTTTGGAAAAATTGATTATAAATAGAGCATACCCTTTTATAATAATATTTTTAGGGCCCAAATTTTTAAACAACAAAAATAATTGCATGAGAGCTCTCACTTCAACAGAAAAACTTGAATGTACCCCTAAAATTATTTGAATAGGATAAAAAATGGTTACTTTATCATCTCTTATAAGGCCTCCAACACATGCCATACATAAATTGCTTTTATTTGTCCTATCAAAGTTCAAATTAATCCATTCTTGAGGTGGGGAAGCCCATTTGACAAAATAATAGTTATGGAGGAGCAGGGGAGAAAGGGGACCTCCACTTTTTAAAAGATCTAAATGAAAGCTGATCTTGGATCCACTCTTAGACCAAATATCATATTGGAGGGCTAGCATCAAAACATTTTCTTTTAGAGAATTGTCTATTTTGATTTCCACTAACTTAGAATCCTTTTTTTATGTTTCAGAAGGCTCTATTGTTTTTTTCATTTCAAATTCCCCAAAGGTAGTGAGGCAAAAAAATGGACCAAAATATTATGAGCATGGGATTGTGGAAAGAGGAGGTCCACTACAAACAAAAATCCAAAATGTAGTTGGGTAGAACCTAAGATAAATTTAGGATACTAAGAAGAAGATAAAAAACATCTAGGAAAAAGGGACATTCAAGAAAAAAATAATTGATCTTCTCCCAAGAAGCATCACAAAGGTAACACCTATTTAAAATTGGTAGACCTCTTTTGTGGATATTTTTTATGGTAAGGATTTTATTTTGGGTAGCCAACAAAAAAGGAAGTTGATTTTGGGGGTTAGGTTTATAATCCAAGATTTTTTTATTAGAAACCAGTCCTCTCCCCCATCCATCTGAAGAAAATAGGTTGATTTAACTATAAATAAGTCCTTATTGTCCACTTTCCAAATAGAGTAACCAATTGAAGGGATTAATTTGATAAAATGGAATCTAATAATGGTAGATAGGACACTAATAGCATGAATTTTATGAGGAGTAGGGTCAATGATATGAACAGTTTTCCACACCCTTCTACCATATATAAATTCAGTAAAATATTCAACTTTGGGACTACAAATTTGAGTAGTGAGGAGTTTTGAGCAATTTAGAGCTTGATCTTCAGTCAAAGGGCTACTAAAAATACAATTGTCTCTCAAAAAATTAATATTTTTGCCATCACCAAGTCTCCATATTAGGTATTTTTGAATAATAGGCTTAGATTCTAAAAGTTAATTCCAAAAGGAATAACTCTTAAGATGCACCTAACGGTCAAGAAAATTGGCTACCATGCCTAGATATTTAGCTTTTGAAATCTCCACCTAGCCAAAATTTTCATCTCTAAAAACTTACATCCTTGTTTATCAATGAGTTCCAAATTCATTTGTTTGAGGTTTATGAATCCCAAAAACCTCTACCCTTATTATAAAAAACTTGTTCCCAAGAAACCAAAGGTAATATTTGCTTTTCTTCCATGCCCATCCAAAGAAATTTGTTTGAATAATTAATATTTAATATTCCTATCGATGGAAAAATAATTATTGTTGGAAAGTGAAGGTACTTTAGAAAGGAATTAGTATAGTGAATTAACATTTCAAATAGGGGAAACTATTGAAGAAGAATTTATAAAGTGAGATATATAAGAAGGTTAAAAAATAATAATAATAGTGGGAGATTAAATTTTGGAGGAAGAAATTACATCCAAGAGTTACAAGGAAAAGATAATAATTTGATTTTTGATTGAATATATTTTGGAAGTTATAAGAAGTTGAATAATAAATTGATATGAGAGCTATAAGAAGGAATAATTAATTATTTGAACAATAAATTAATTGAAGAGGATAAATAGAATTAATTTGCTAAAGTGAAATAAATGAAATAAAATAAAATTGTATTTGGAGAAGATTAATTAAATTGGAAAAAAATAATTTGATGAAATTGGTGAATTGATTTAATGATTGAATGATATCTATGGGAGACCAAAAAGTGCTCACCCATCTAGGGCACTAGACTTGGGTACTTTTTATTCCATATTTAGCTTTGTCTATATTCTAATGGGAGAGCACTACTACTAAACCCATGTTTTGGAGAATGATGCTTTTGCATGCATTGCCATATTTTGTGGGAGATATTCATGTTCACTAGGGGCTTTATAGATTTCCTAATCTATTTTGACATGTTCAATTTTGACAATCACCTAGATTTGGCAATCTATCCTAAGATCTAATGTTTAAAATTAGAGTGCAATTCAATGTAATATGAAAAACAACGATGCAAAAGACAAAGTGTTATCCTATATGCAATTTGACTTTTGATAATTTTCTATATATGTTATGAAAGAGAATTTTTATTTTTATTTTTTTATGATGACCAGGGTGCAAGAAGGATGAAATCACACAAATTAACCTAATGCAAGGCTACATGCAATATTACGTTTTGAATGCCAAGGAAAGCAAGATAAAACATTAGCTAATCTAAATATTATTTTAATTTATCTTTTATTTTATTATGCTAAGAAAAGAAACGACAAAGTAGAACAAACAAAAATATTTATGCTATGAACTAGAAAATTGGAAGATCAGAAGTACTAACCTATTTTGGTGTCCAGTGCAAATACATAATTTGGAATCAAATATGCTCCTTGTGTGAATACCTTTAATGGAACTCTTTTAGTTAGTAGATTCATGAATACCTAAAAAATAGGTAAAAAGGATAAAAATTATGAATCAAGGTCCTGCCAAATAACAAGATTATTTCTTCCTCATTTGCACAGTCAAGACCTCTGTTTATACAAAAATTAAGTTCACCTTGCCTTGAATGTGGATATTGATGGATCTATGGAAAATATGCTCGCTAGAAATTTTGTAGCTAACCAGTTTAATATTGTGATTGAATTAAATTGACGACTAATATATTTAAAAATATAAATTTCATATATTATCAAAAAGATGCACAATGACAAGTTTGGTTGAACTAGATGTTGGGATGATTGAAAATATGAGGCTTCTCAAAAATATGGTAAATATGCTATTTGTAATATGTTTGGCCAGTATATTCACTCTGGGGATTAAAATAGATAGTTAATAATAATGTGATAGCATAAGGGTGTGATCACAATATGTGAATACATCACCTAAAATAAGTTTTACTAGAAGATTTATCCAATCCATCAATGGAATGGAAAATATAACCATGGGGTAGAAAGGGGTATCCTTTGTTGATGTGATAGGGATTTTGATGGTTTTTATTGTCTTGCAAGAGCTTCCTAAGATACCTATGGACTGAAATAGGAGAAAATTTTGATAAAAATTGTGGTTAGATATAAAATCATAGAATATAAGAGTGCATGCTGCAAATTTGAATTGTTGAAACCAAACACTAATTATAATTGACAAGAAAACCAAAATGCATGAAATAATAATATCATTGGGATTTCAAGTACAATATGCCTCCTTTTCTTCCTTTGGAGCAAAATTATTAATGATTTCATGAGGTAATTTTGGCTACACTTCATTACTTATTTACTTTTATTATAATTTTGGTACTATAAGAGAGTTATTCTTGAATGCTCCTCCAAGGGACTAATTTATAGAATTTGGCACTGTTAGAGTTTCCTAAATAGGAGGGGTGAGGTGGTTGGCATGTCATCTAGTTTGGTTTGTTGAGTTGACTAGTTCACTAGATGATTGGATGACCATACCTCCTTATTGAGGTTGATTAGGGTAGGTTAGAAAGTGGAAGAGAACCCATACCCTTCCTTCCCTTGTCAATTATTTTTTATGCTTGTAGGTGGTTATTTGAGTGAGATTTATACCATCCCCTTCCCCTTCATTCCTTTTATTAGAGTTTTAATTTTCATGTGCAAATAGGTCACCTAAATGAATATTATAGTGCTTGACCATTAGAATTCAAGTCTAGCGAGATAGGGAAATTTGAATTATCCATGAATACATTGGGATAAAGGTGGATTCAATCTAAGTTGGAAGATTTTCCATTGCTAAATTTTATCTATAGTTCTTGGTGCTGAGTCAATTATTATGGTTAACTTGACTATTTTTTTATTTTGCTTCGAAGATTAATGTCAAATAGGTGATCTAATTTTAGGTATATACATTTTTCCCCTTTTTGATGCATTTTAAATTTTAATAAATATGTAAAAAATAGTTGTAGATGCTTACATTTTTAAGAAAATTATTATGATTGGGCTTTGATTAATCAATATGGGGCAAAATGTATCAAATGATTGTTTTTAGCAAAAGAAAAAAAAAATCCAATCTTTTATTGGGTAATTTTTTATTTATGGCTAATTAAGGGTTTTAAACTAAATATTACCCCTAGCTCGGGTGTCCCAAGTTTTTGAGG